>CM022082.1:2097528-3392528 GCA_011114355.1 Carex littledalei
TGCCGTGTCGACGTGTCGTGCCCGCACCATTTCAAACATGTACAACACTTGTATTGACACGACATGGTATGATATACCGTGTTTAGGCCTTTAGGGATGCCAAAACTTGCTTAGGCATGTTTTTATTTTCTGTAAAATATTTTTAAATTGTCTAAAATAATAATAAAAATATAATTATTTGGAAAAATGCTAAAAAATAGTGAATAAAATGTTTAGATTGTTTAGATTTTTTTTATGAGGAGGGTTTCACTGCACTCTCTTTTGGTGCACCTAAATGCACCCAAAACTCATATGGTGCATTTTCAAAGTTCAAATAGTCGATTCGAACCTTTCAACGTGTTCTTCATATTAAAATGTGCTTGGAGACCAAATTTTACATTTTTTGGAAATTTTTTACTATTTTTTCAGAATTTTTGATTAAACTAAACAATAATTTGAAATTCTGCAAAGTGATGATTTTCAAAAATTCTGAAAAAATAGTAAAAATTTCCAAAAAATGTAAAATTTGGTCTCCAAGCACATTTTAATATGAAGAACACGTTGGAAGGTTCGAATCGACTATTTGAACTTTAAAAATGCACCATATGAGTTTTGGATGCATTTAGGTGCACCAAAAGAGGGTGCAGTGGAACCCTCCTCTTTTTTTATTTATCAATTTTCTCGGTCTTTCATGTTTTTTTTTTTCCTTTTTGGTTGTTGTATATTTGAAGTAACTCCAAATTACTAGTTTGGTATATATATATATAGGAAATTGCTAATATGCTATGCATAGCATAGAGGGCCTCCGTGCTACGGCTCAATATTTGAGTTTTCAAAATCCTAACAGTCGATCCGAACCGTTCAACATGATCTCCATATGAATATGTATTTGCAAACAAAATTTTACATTTTTTAGAATTTTTTTACTATTTTTTAGATAGGTAGAAAATCACTTGATCTGAAAATTATGTACCATTCAGATCGAGTGTTTTTCTACCTATCTAATATTATGTACCATTCAGATCGAGTGTTTTTTACTATTTTTTTAAGAGTTTTTTTACTATTTATTAAACCACTTTGAAAATTGTTGATCCAATGATCCAGAAGATTTTACTGTTGTGTACAAATTACTGTTTTTTCAAAGTGGCTTAATAAATAGTAAAAAAATTCTAAAAAATGTAAAATTTGGTTTGCAAGTACATATTCATATGGAGATCATGTTGAACAGTTTGGATCGATCATTTGAATTTTGAAAACTCAAAAATTGAGTTGTAGCACGAAGGCCTCTATGCTATGCATAGCACCGTAGACACTTCCTATATATATATATATATATGAGAGGGATCGAGTTACAACAAATTTGAGTTACAACAAACACTACTACAAAAAAAGAGATTATACACGGACAATAAAGGAGGAGCTACACGGATTTCCTATCGTGTTTAAATCGAGGGTGTACGATTAGTTCAATAACTACACACGGACTTTTGGCCGTGTGCAATTTTAAAGATTCTACACGGATATCCCCTAATTAACCGTGTACAAAGACCTGCCAGTGTCGCTCTCCAAGTTACCGAGCTACACGGTTATTCCCTAATTAACAGTGTACGTTTACTCTTTCTACACGGCTTTGTATTAAAAGTCCGTGTAGCTATCTTAGCTATTATACACGGATTTTTCTAAAATATCCGTGTATGATTACTATTGCACACGGATTTGTATTAAATGTCCGTGTAGCTCTCTTAGCTATTATACACGGACATTTGTTAAATATCCGTGTGCAATAGCTAATTTTTTTTTGTTTTTTCTATCGTACACGGACGATTATGAAATATCCGTGTATAAAGCTAATTTTTTTTTTTTTTTGTATATTTTGTTTTTGGGCTAGCCTCCAGCTTTGCTAGCCAATTTTTTGCGACAGAAATTATACAAAATTCCATATAGCAATAAATTCATTCGAAACAGATTAATTAGCAAGAAATTCATATACTAAATTTATACAAAATTCATATAGCAATAAACATATTAATTATGTCACTTATGCACTAAATGATTATGATGCACGAACGATCAAGAAATTGGACTAAATAATAGAAAGATAGATTTCGGTTCTGAGATCACACAGATTCTCAATTCTTTGATAAAACTATTATAAAAACAACAACTGCCTCTGCCAAAAGTCCTGACGGCTGTTTAAATACAAACCCTAAACAAAAATGCATAAAAGATACATAAAAGATACATAAAAGACCCTAAAAATGCTAAAATTATAAAGAAAGGTCCAAAAGTTCAGATCCGACGGTCGGATCGCGAATCTGAGCCCGCGGAATGCGAAACGGATCATAGATCAGTTTCGAATCCGGCTTTGGGTTGTGGAGTTCCTGTCAAAATTTCAGCCCGATTCGACGGACGGATCAAAAGTTACACCCCTTTTTCTGAAACATGCGCAGGCCTTGGTTAAACACATCATGAGTAAAGCATAGAACAGATCAATTGCAATCATAGGAAATTAATATGAAGTACATACCGCTTATTATCTCAGATCTCAGCTGCTGGCCTCGATCAATTCGCAGAAATCTGATAGGAAAAAGCTCAGTTCAGAGAGATGTACTAAAAGACTTGATCAAAACGGCGCTGGAAGGGGAATACATTAAAACCCTACACTTTTATACACGGCTATTTAGTTATAAATCCGTGTAGCTCTCCAACTAAACATACACGGCTATTTAGTTATAAATCCGTGTACAATTCTACAATTTCTACACGGATATATTATCAAAAATCCGTGTGTATATTCCTACACGGCTTTGTATTAAAAGTCCGTGTAGCTCTCTCAATTATTTGCACACGGACCTCTTTACACACGGATTTTTGGTTTCTAATAAACCGTGTAGCTCTCTCTAATAATTCTACACTGATTATTAACTAATTATCCGTGTAGAAATCGTGCAGATCTTTTGAACAAGTAAAAAATCATATTTGGTACACGGTTTTTAATAAAATTGTCAAATCCGTGTACAATGTGCAGTGTACAAAGCCAGTTTTTGTAGTAGTGAAAGTTACAACAACTATTTTTTTCATTTTCAAAGTCCAAATCGTCGATCCAAACCGTTCAACATGATCTCCACAATAAAATGTGTTTGCAGATCAAATTTTACATTTTTTTGAATTTTTTTACTATTTATTAAGTATTTTACAAAAAATAGTCATATTCAGACCATTGAATTTTGTACCCATCTTAATAAATAGTAAAAAAAATTCAAAAAAATGTAAAATTTGATCTGCAAGCACATTTTATTTAGATAATCATGTTGAACGGTTTGGATCGACGATTTGGACTTTGAAAATGAAAAAAATAGTTGTTGTAACTTTGTTGTAACTTGATCCCTCCTCTCTCTCTCTCTCTATATATATATATATATATAGAGAGAGAGAGAGAGAGAGAGAGATTGGCTAATGTGCTAACGTTATAACTTCGGCCGAAGTTATAACGAGTCGTTTATTAATTTTTAAAATTCAAACAACCGATCCGAACCGTTCAACTTTTTCTAAATATTGAAATGTGCTTGGAGACCAAATTTTACATTTTTTGGAATTTTTTTACTATTTATTAAGCCACTTTGAAAATCGCAGATCTGCTGTGAATAGTAAAAAACAGCAAAATTTTCTGGACCACCGGATCAGTATTTTCAAAGTGGCTTAATAAATAGTAAAAAAATTCCAAAAAATGTAAAATTTGGTCTCCAAGCACATTTCAATATTTAGAAAAAGTTGAACGGTTCGGATCGGTTGTTTGGATTTTAAAAACTAATAAACGACTCGTTATAACTTCGGCCGAAGTTATAACGTTAGCACATTAGCCAATCTCTATATATATATATATAGAGATGGGCTATTATACATTGCAATGCATAGGCACCCTTGTGCATTGGACCATAAATCACCGATTCAAAGTCCAAATGACCGATCCAAACCGTTCATCTTGTTCTCCATATTAATATGTGCTTGGAGACCAAATTTTACATTTTTTGGAATTTTTTTACTATTTTTTTAGATTTATTGAAAATCTGAAAATCCGGGTGAACAGTAAAAAACAGTAAAAATTTCTAGACCACCGGATCGGCGATTTTCAAAGTGGCTTAATAAATAGTAAAAAAATTCCAAAAAATGTAAAATTTGGTCTCCAAGTACATATTAATATGGAGAACAAGATGAACGGTTTGGATCGGTCATTTGGACTTTGAATCGGTGATTTATGGTCCAATGCACAAGGGTGCCTATGCATTGCAATGCACCATAGCCCATCTCTCTCTCTCTCTCTCTCTCTATATATATATATATATATATATATATATATATATTTTGTTCTCATTTTTCCCGTATGTGTTTTATTATTATTTTGTATAATTAAATAAAATTGGAGTATGTAGCAATAAAATATAAAAAACAATGAAATATATCTTATAAAATTTTTGTAGTAAACGTATTCAAAACGTACCAATAAAAAGTTTGGTCAAATCTGAATTTAAATGAAATGTTGAATTTTATGTGGCAAAGTGTGAAGTAGTGTTTATGCCGACATTTTTATTAATATCCAAAGTTAATTACAAATTAATAACTATACTCAGAAGCAGTGGGTATTTCGAAAAATGTCCAAACTATCAGATTCTGGCCGGTTTCTTCTCTTTTTTGTTTTAGAGACACTATGAAGAGCAAGATAATGAAATGTAACATTGAAAATTCGAATTTTTTGTTTAAATTATTTGTTGGATTACTTCTTTTGATGTATAATTAGCATATTTATACTAAAATACGCTAAATTACTTGAAATCATATTGAATTACACTATATTACATTAAATTACGCTAAATTATGTTAAATTATGCTAAAATACGGTAAATTACATATGAATATGGATGATATCTTTACTGCGAAGACGAAAAACGACGACGAAACTTCAAACGGCCATAAAACGGCGCTCGAGTGTCCAATTTCAACAAATGAAGACTTTTCGGAAAGCTTGCGAAAATACGCATGCATCAATGCTAGCAATGCTGGATTTCAAAATTCAGAATTGCCAAAAAATAAAGGGAAGAGCCTCAAAACTTGAGTTGAAGTTTCCGATTAAGATTTTCATTTCTATTATCCAACTAAGTAGCTCAGTAAATTAGTTATATAATGAACTTGTAGATACCAATTTTTACTATTTTTGAAATTTGTTTACTATTTTTTATGATTTATGAAAGATGGCACAAAATCGGCCTAATTTAGCGTAATTTACCGTATTTTATTATAATTAGCGAAATTAGTGTAATTTAGCGTAATTTAATGTAAATTAGTGTAATCCAACATAATTTAACATAATTTAGCATAATTTAATGTAATATAGTGTAATTCAACATAATTTCAAGTAATATAGTGTATTTTAGTATAAATATGCTAATTATACATCAAAAGATTTACTCTAACAAATAATTTAAACAAAAAATTCGAATTTTCTGTGTTAGATTTAATTATCTTGCTCTTTATGGTGTCTCTCTAAAAAAAAAAAAGAGAAGAAACTAGCAGAAACCGGTTAGAATCTGGCCGGTTTGGACATTTTCCGAAATACCCACTGATTCTGGATATATTTATTAATTTGTAATTAACTTTGGATATTAATAAAAATGTCAGTGTTTATGTCAAGACATGTTTTGATCGTATCATATTAAAATAAGCCGATTTTATATAACTCTGAACACAATATTTTGATTCGTACTGTACCGTGTCCACGTGATATAAAACCGTGATTTTTATTTTTATCCAAAAAAAAAAATTATTTTAATATAAATAACCACGTTTTTAAAAAAAAATTATTTCTACCCAAACCGCATATATTATTTACGGCTTGAAACGGCTTGAATTGAGCAAGTTCTACAAATCAGAATATGTCTATTCATCAACTTTTTTTTTATATGAATCTTTGTCATAACATATGTTATGGTCGTGTGGTATTAATATACAATCAATAATGAAAATTTCATTTATTATTTTATTAAATGGTAATTTTCACCGATAACCCTAGAAATTTATTCACCGATAACCCTAAAGTTATTTTTATTACAAAGAATTATATTATAAAAACTTATCAATAATTTAATCCTATTCCTCATGAAATACCATTTCCATTTATAATTGTCAATTAACAATTATATTTTGTTTAAATCGTATCAATGATATTCGGATTTTGTACTTAATAAAAATTAGTTTAGCAACAGACATGTCTATATAAAAACATGTATAAATATTAATTTAGAAACCATGTTACATGGTCTAGGTCCGAGTTCTGAAGTAAGGAGTAACGTAGAGGCAGGAGTAAACTACCCCACAACAACAGGTACGGGTTTCCTGGACATTGTCAAATTGTTACTTACCATTTTGTGTGCAACAACAGGTACTGATGCGCTTTTATTTCATTGAATATCTGTAGGATGTGGTACTGCTGCGCTTTTATTTCTTATTTTGCAGGAAACAGGCGAAACAGAGGAAGAATCTGGATTTTGAAGGTTTATACACGGACCGTACCTGTTGTTGCACACAAAATGGTAAGTAACAATTTGACAATGTCCAGGAAACCCGTACCTGTTGTTGTGGGGTAGTTTACTCCTGCCTCTACGTTACTCCTTACTTCAGAACTCGGACCTAGACCATGTAACACGGTTTCTAAATTAATATTTATACATGTTTTTATATAGATATGTCTGTTGCTAAACTAATTTTTATTAAGTACAAAATCCGAATATCATTGATACGATTTAAACAAAATATATTTGTTAATTGACAATTATAAATGGAAATGATATTTCATGAGGAATAAGATTAAATTATTGATAAGTTTTTATAATATAATTCTTTGTAATAAAAATAACTTTAGGGTTATCGGTGAATAAATTTCTAGAATTATCGGTGAAAAATTACCATTTAATAAAATAATAAATGAAATTTTCATTATTGATTGTATATTAATACCACACGACCATAACATATGTTATGACAAAGATTCATATAAAAAAAAAGTTGATGAATAGACATATTCTGATTTGTAGAACTTGCTCAATTCAAGCCGTTTCAAGCCGCATATATTCTGTGCGGTTTGAATTCACAATTCAAGCCGCAAATAATATATGCGGTTTGGGTAGAAATAAAATTCTTTTAAAAACGTAGTTATTTATATTAAAATAATTTTTTTTTTTGGATAAAAATAAAAATCACGGGATATAAAAGGGAACACAGCAGATTTGTCCATGAATTTTTTTTTTTTGAAATTTGTGTATTCTAAATAATAAAAAAATAGATTTGAAATAATAGGGTCGTGCAATTCCAATGGATCACAGCAGATTTGAATAATAGTCCGGAGAGCCGGATTTGAACTCAAAAGTTTAATTTGAGTTAACTGTGGTGGTATAAAGTCCGAATTCATATCCAGTGCAGTACTGTAATAGGGAATATTTTACAATTACTTGATCTGAACCGTTCTTTTTAACTTGGCACCAATCTCAAAGCCAAATAATACTGCCCCCTCAGTCAGCCCGAATCCCAAACCGGCTGAGAGTTAATCTCAAACCGTAAATTAAAAGGGAAACTTTTATGGTACCGTCGAGGATATGGATCCATAAATTCGCCAAATAGGGCTAAACCCTAAATCTTCACTCTTCTCCACTGCCCCTCTCTGCCTTCACTTCTTTTTGGTAACCCTCTTCACCCGAAAAAAAAAAAACTTTCGTTAATTTTTTAGTCAGCTCACCTCTACTCTACCGTTAGAAAAGAGAGAAGAAACGAAGATGGAGGCAGCGACAAAAACTCAGATCTCCGTCGATATAGCTAACGATTGAGAGAAAAGCTACCGGTTTCGACCTCTCCACCTCACGACGAACAAATAGACACTCGAAACCCCTCTCCTCTCGTCTCCTCTCTCTGGCCGCTGCTCCTCACCGTGCTCGTCACTGATTTGGTACCGATCGACTCTCGTCAATGGCTAATTGGAGCAATTTCGGGTAAGGATTAACAATCAATTTCTTTGAGAGAAGTTTAAATGTTATTCATCTTTGACAACTTCAGATTCATTTAGAATACAAGGTTGTTTAGAATACAACAATTGGAGAATACAACCTTATGAGTGGAGAATACAACAGATTTGACGACTTCAGATTTGAGAATACAACAATTGGAGAATACAACCTTGTGTAATCCTTACCGTCAATGGCTAATTGGAGCAATTTTGGGTAAGGATTAACAATCAATTAATAAATCTGTTGTATTCTCCACTCATAAACAACCTTGTGTCATTGTTTTATTTACATTCCTTTATTGATACCTTTTCAATGTAATTATAAGTTGAGGGTTGTTAATACAATTTGATCACAAGTATCCTTTTGTACCAGTATAGTATAGTTAGTGGTCTACTAATTCTTATTTATAGAGATATATTTATGAAGAAAATAATTTACTGGTATGTACGTTAATTTCCAAATTGTAGGGACATTAATTGATCACTAGAGGAGACAGAGGCAAGCAAAGTCCGACCACCGCTTTAGACCCAATTGATTCTCGTCAAGCGATAATTTGAGCAAATTTCGGGTAATTAGTTTGAACTCTCTTACAGTGAATTCATGTATCATCCGATGATTAAAACAACTCAGTACAAGGCCATTTCAAAGGTTTAACTTTTGCCAGGCTCGAGTAAGCCTTAGTAATGTAGAGTTGTGCACTTAAGCATTTAAGTGCCCCTAATTGTTAGTTTGTGACTGACTTATTCTTCAATAGCTTAGGCAAAGTAGATGCTATTGATTGATGATCGGATGAGTTATTTGGGGATAGCATGAAGTATGTTTTGTTAATTAAAAGGGTGCCTCCTCAATTCACATTTCTTGCACAGCCCATCTGTAAGAGTGTTATAGGCCACAACATCAGGCTCATGCCCTTTAGAAATCATGTCATGTAGAAAATCCATTGCCTTCTCAACTTCACCTTTCTGCTTGGTACTGAAAGGATAGGCTTCTTTCTCTGTGCTCAAATGGATAAACCCACTTTGGAACCTGTCTGTGGGTATTAATGAGTTATCTTTCTGAGGGCATCAGTACAACATGTTGCTTCTTCTTTTATAAGATTTATTAAATGAACCAACAATTTTTTTTTTTTGGGTAGTTTCTGCTGAAACTTGTGTTCTATTGATGCTGGCATCGAATGGACAGAAATTGTTTGTTCCATAAGATTCATTCTTTTTTCTTTCTGTCTTTGTTGCTGCATTATTTTTTCTGAACTGGAATGATGAATATTTGTGGTAGTATTTCTTTGACCTTCATAATTAAAAGGTTCATTTTGCTTTGTTAATTTTCTCCTTTATTTTCTTTCTTAATGATGAATATTTTATTGGAAGCTAGCAATAAGAAATGAGAAAACAAAGAATTGTTTTCTGATGTAGTAGATCTTTTGTCTTGTAAGTTGATACATAAGTTTGGTACAAGCATGTTGATCATTTGCCCACTTTTAATAATCTCCTTAGCTTCATGAATCGAATCCGTAAGGCTATCGGGACAACCTCCAAAGAGAAATGGGAAGAAAGGGAGTTCCCTAATGGAAGGTGAGATTGGAATTTCGAAGAGAGGCGATAATTGTGTTGTAGCTTATTAACTATTTCAGATTTATTTGAACTATTTTTGTTGTAATGGTTAGATTTTGCTTTCAAACATTGCTACAAATTTAAATGATGACTGAAATATTTTCTTTATTTGTACTTTCTTACCTGGTTAGCTACTTGTTAGATTTTTTTTTTTCCATCTTCAGCTCTATACGTATTGGATAAAAAGATGCTTCAAATATTTTTAATTGCTCTTGTATGAATTTTTTATTTTTAATTGCTCTTGACGTTGAGGTATTAAATTGGATAAAAAGATGTTTCAAGCAATAGTTAAAGATTAGAGTTAGTTGAAAAAAATAACACATAAATTATTACTTTATTCATTCCCTCCAAACTCTATTCCAAATTTGCATTCGAAACAACTTTTTTACTATTCCGAATAGCTTTGAGTTAGCACTATTCTCTTACCATCAAGGTTAGTGCTATTCTTATTTACTATTCTCAAATAGTAGCTATTCTAGCTATTCTAGAGTGCATCCAAATCAAATTGATGTGGGCATTTCTACAGTTGAGGTTTTTAGTGATTTTCTTGGCCATGTAATGTAGCTTTTTCTTTGTTGTCTTCTTCAATATTGTAACTATTTTTCTATGCCTTTGACTATTAAATTATGGGTAATTCTACAAATTTAGTTTTTTAATAATTATGGACACATCTGCAGTTTAAAAAAAAAGTTTCTTAATTAATGCTTCTTGCAGGTTGAAATTGACTTCAAATTATCAATGGATAGACCTCAGCCCCAAGAGAGCAGAGTTAATATTGACTTGAATCTTGATTATATCAGCAACTTGCCAGCTGATCTAAAAGGGAAAATTTTATGGTACCGTCGAGGATATGGATCCATAAATTCGCCAAATAGGGCTAAACCCTAAATCTTCACTCTTCTCCACTGCCTCTCTCTGCCTTCACTTCTTTTTGGTAACCCTCTTCACCCGAAAAAAAAAAAACTTTCGTTAATTTTTTAGTCAGCTCACCTCTACTCTACCGTTAGAAAAGAGAGAAGAAACGAAGATGGAGGCAGCGACAAAAACTCAGATCTCCGTCGATATAGCTAACGATTGAGAGAAAAGCTACCGGTTTCGACCTCTCCACCTCACGAC
Organism: Carex littledalei; assembly: GCA_011114355.1. Taxonomy (NCBI): domain Eukaryota; kingdom Viridiplantae; phylum Streptophyta; class Magnoliopsida; order Poales; family Cyperaceae; genus Carex; species Carex littledalei. Next base: position 2,108,282 of record CM022082.1, read on the forward strand.
GAACAAATAGACACTCGAAACCCCTCTCCTCTCGTCTCCTCTCTCTGGCCGCTGCTCCTCACCGTGCTCGTCACTGATTTGGTACCGATCGACTCTCGTCAATGGCTAATTGGAGCAATTTCGGGTAAGGATTAACAATCAACTTCTTTGAGAGAAGTTTAAATGTTATTCATCTTTGACGACTTCAGATTCATTTAGAATACAAGGTTGTTTATAATACAACAATTGGACAATACAACAGATTTGAGAATACAACCTTATGAGTGGAGAATACAACAGATTTGAGAATACAACAATTGGAGAATACAACCTTGTGTAATCCTTACCGTCAATGGCTAATTGGAGCAATTTCGGGTAAGGATTAACAATCAATTAATAAATCTGTTGTATTCTCCACTCATAAACAACCTTGTGTCATTGTTTTATTTACATTCCTTTATTGATACCTTTTCAATGTAATTATAAGTTAGTTGAGGGTTGTTAATGCAATTTGATCACAACTATCCTTTTGTACCAGTATAGTATAGTTAGTGGTCTACTAATTCTTATTTATAGAGATATATTTTATGAAGAAAATAATTTACTGGTATGTACGTTAATTTCCAAATTGTAGGGACATTAATTGATCACTAGAGGAGACAGAGGCAAGCAAAGTCCGACCACCGCTTTAGACCCAATTGATTCTCGTCAAGCGATAATTTGAGCAAATTTGGGGTAATTAGTTTGAACTCTCTTAGAGTGAATTCATGTATTATCCGATGATTAAAACAGCTCAGTACAAGGCCATTTCAATGGTTTAACTTTTGCCAGGCTCAAGTAAGCCTTAGTAATGTAGAGTTGTGCACTTAAGCATTTAAGTGCCCCTAATTGTTAGTTTGTGACTGACTTATTCTTCAATAGCTTAGGCAAAGTAGATGCTATTGATTGATGATCGGATGAGTTATTTGGGGATAGCATGAAGTATGTTTTGTTAATTAAAAGGGTGCCTCCTCAATTTCACATTTCTTGCACAGCCCATCTGTAAGAGTGTTATAGGTCACAACATCAGGCTCATGCCCTTTAGAAATCATGTCATGTAGAAAATCCATTGCCTTCTCAACTTCACCTTTCTGCTTGGTACTGAAAGGATAGGCTTCTTTCTCTGTGCTCAAATGGATAAACCCACTTTGGAACCTGTCTGTGGGTATTAATGAGTTATCTTTCTGAGGGTATCAGTACAACATGTTGCTTCTTCTTTTATAAGATTTATTAAATGAACCAACAATTTTTTTCTTTTTGGGTAGTTTCTGCTGAAACTTGTGTTCTATTGATGCTGGCATTGAATGGACAGAAATTGTTTGTTCCATAAGATTCATTCTTTTTCTTTCTGTCTTTGTTGCTGCATTATTTTTTCTGAACTGGAATGATGAATATGTGTGGTAGTATTTCTTTGACCTTCATAATTAAAAGGTTCTTTTTGCTTTGTTAATTTTCTCCCTTATTTGCTTTCTTAATGATGAATATTTTATTGGAAGCTAGCAATAAGAAATGAGAAAACAAACAATTGTTTTCTGATGTAGTAGATCTATTGTCTTGTAAGTTGATACATAAGTTTGGTACAAGCATGTTGATCATTTGCCCACTTTTAATAATCTCCCTAGCTTCATGAATCGAATCCGTAAGGCTATCGGGACAACCTCCAAAGCAAATGGGAAGAAAGGGAGTTCCCTAATGGAAGGTGAGATTGGAATTTCGAAGAGAGGTCAGATTTATTTGAACTATATTTGTTGTAATGGTTAGATTTTGCTTTCAAACATTGCTACAAATTTAAATGATGACTGAAATATTTTCTTTATTTGTACTTTCTTACCTGGTTAGCTACTTGTTAGATTTTTTTTTTTCCATCTTCAGCTCTATACGTATTGGATAAAAAGATGCTTCAACTATTTTTAATTGCTCTTGTATGAATTTTTTATTTTTAATTGCTCTTGACGTTGAGGTATTAAATTGGATAAAAAGATGTTTCAAGCAATAGTTAAAGATTAGAGTTAGTTGAAAAAAATAACACATAAATTATTACTTTATTCATTCCGTCCAAACTCTATTCCAAATTTGCATTCCAAACAACTTTTTACTATTCCGAATAGCTTTGAGTTAGCACTATTCTCTTACCATCAAGGTTAGTGCTATTCTTATTTACTATTCTCAAATAGTAGCTATTCTAGCTATTTCTACAGTTGAGGTTTTTAGTGATTTTCTTGGCCATGTAATGTAGCTTTTTCTTTGTTGTCTTCTTCAATATTGTAACTATTTTTCTATGCCTTTGACTATTAAATTATGGGTAATTCTACAAATTTAGTTTTTTAATAATTATGGACACATCTGCAGTTTAAAAAAAAAAGTTTCTTAATTAATGCTTCTTGCAGGTTGAAATTGACTTCAAATTATCAATGGATAGACCTCAGCCCCAAGAGAGCAGAGTTAATATTGACTTGAATCTTGATTATATCAGCAACTTGCCAGCTGATCTAAAAGAGAAAATTTTAGTGAAACTCCCACTCAAAGAGGTCGTCAGAACAAGCATCCTCTCGAGCAAGTGGATTGATTCATGGACTTCGATTCCAAATTTGGTCTTTGAAGAAAATTGTACAGAGTCTGGGCTTATTAAGTTGGTCGACCAAGTATTACTGGTCCACAATGGCCCAATTGAAAAATTCACACTTGCCAGTAAGCATGCTTGCAATGAGGCGATTGGCCGATGGATGCTCATCTTGTCTAGAAATGGTATCAGGGATCTAGAGCTATGTTTTCAACGTAAAAAAAGATGCAATATTATCAATGTTTCCCGATTTTTCAATGGCTTTTCTTTATTACACACCCTTCACCTATCTTCTTTTCATATGCCGGGGTTTGGTATAGAGAAATTGGTTTCATGTTGCCCTTTGCTAGAAAGCTTGTCACTTTGTAATTTTGTACAGCAAGGTTGCCTTCGTATCCTTGCACCAAACCTCACTATTTTGAATATTTATGGTGACTTTCATGATATCTGTTTGGAAACTCCAAAATTGATCGGGGGATGCATTTGTCTCTGTTCAAGTAGCGGAGATTATCAAGAGTTTAGTTTAGAAAACCATGGGAAGGAAAGCAACATTAAACGTGCTCTTGGGCGCCTTTCTAACATTCAACAGCTAGAATTATGCTTAAATTTCTTTGATGTAAGATTGATAGATGCTTAAATTTCTTTACAATGATATTAGCATACATGTTACTCGGAATACCACTGATAGGGCTTCATTTGAACTTCTGTACAGAACGGTTGTGATCTAGTTAAGATAAATTAAGAGAAATTAGCCAAGGAGAGGCTAGCAAATTAAAAAGAAATGATAGAACCAACAACTATGAGCCGAACAAATTCTGGTATGTTCATGTGGTACTGTAGGGTTGACCAATCCCACTGGTACCAAATTGTCTGATACTGTAATACTATGAGCTTATTTTTTGGCTAAATGTTTATAATTTCTTCTACTTTCTTTGCAAGTACTTGGCCATGAGACCTATTTCAGAAGATCTTCCAGTCTTCAATCATTTGACAGAGATTTTTGTGCAACTATCTACTTACCCGGAGGACATTGCAACTATTCTTTGCTTGTTTCAAAATGCACCGAACATAAAAGTACTCCATATAGAGGTCTACTACTTCTCTACATACAATTTATATATGATTTGATTAATTTTCTATTTACTTTTTATCTTACTTCTTAAATTTTTGGGCAAAACTGAATGCTGGATTAATTACATATCTTTTTCATGTAATCCTGTAGTGAAGGAAACCAGAAAGAATTACAAAGCTGCTACCAATTACTTTAAATGTCTGGTTGAGTGACTGATCAACTGAGCCCCATTCTTATCCAAAAATTTCATATTGATCTGTTGGATTTTAGGTAACATTGCTACATATATTCTAAAAATTACCCTCATAATTAAACAAGGAAATAAACATCAATAGCTCCTCTGTATACATTGACCCCCATAGTCCAAAATCCGGCCTATGCTTCTGAACTGGTGCAGTACCAATATCTATATAAAGTTGATGCTTGGATTGGATCAACATAATCATATGTTACCAGTAAATTAGTTGAATCTTTTCTATCCAATCATACCACCTAATGATCCATGGCTTCTTCTTATTTTTTTTCTTCCAATTTTTCAGTTTTTGGATGAACCGCATGATCCAGCTTTGTGGGAATCGAAAGCAATCCGAGACTGCTTGTTTAAGCACCTCGAGGTTGTGGATGTTATGTATGCACGAGCCAGTGAGTTGTCCTTGCGATGCTTCAAGTCGATGCTAGAATTTGCAAAACTTGTGCTAAGCACTGCACCTCTGTTAGAGGAATTCAATATCATTGATTTAGAGGATTCCATGGGATCTTTTGAGATGCTTGAGTTCTTTCCCAGGTTATCAAAGAAGGCTAAAATTGTATTTGTCAAGAGAGGTGATGAAGAGTCGGGAGCGGATCTTAATGCAACCCAAAGGGTGTTTAGTCACCCCTATGAATTCAAAAATTTAAAATAACGTTAATTGCAGTTTCAAAAAGCATATATCTACAACTGATGTATACTTACTGATACTTTTTTTTACTCCTAGCCCTAGGAATTCAGGCTAAATTCTGGTAGAAAAGAGGGTGGAGATTAGAAGTTCAGCAATTTAGAAGTTTAGATATTTCATCTCCAGTATCATGCTTAATTCACAATAGTTTTTGATATTTTTTAGGCATGCTTTGAAACTAATATAATGACCTAATTTGTTTTTCTTTTTGATGAAGTTGAGGTTTAGTCTCTTATAATGCTCAAGTCTTTTTTTTTTTATTCGCTTTATGCATCATGCACACTTGATATGTATGAATATTGAATTGGCTTGCATGTATCATGAAGCGAATCATATGGTTCTGAACATGCATCAGACTGATTTGGGTCCAATACCTAACGGATGCATCCCGCTTCCTTAGTCAAGTGCTGTGGCAAAAGGTTTTTCCTTTGCTGCCTTGCTACCATTAGCATTATTAGTCAAGTTGCTTATTATTTTTTTTTTTGTTTATTTCAAAGAGCTCTTGAACTACAGTAGTGCTAATGCCTTATGGACATTTAACACGTGTTTATCGGTGTTCTAGTGGTGCCGTGTCAAGATGTGTCTTGGTCGTGTTGTGTTAAAATGTGCTGATATTATCTAACTCTGGATACAACACTCCTTACAACACATCACAAACACGTTTTGACACGGCATGTCTTACACTAGGTGCCTTATTTCACTGTCCATTCTTCCAACTAGTTCAACTGACAACTACTTTTCTGATTTTAAATCATGTCGTTGTTTTCTTATTTCTCTCGTTGCTCCACCGACCCAACTGGCTCTGTATTCTCAAATCGAACTGCTCCCTCTCCCTCTCTCCTCGCCTTCTTCGCCTAGCCAAGAAGTGTGTGGCGTGACAAGAAGTACCGCCTAGCCATCGCCATGGAGCAGCTACCAACCGGGTGGAGATTGTCCAGTCCAACCCGACCTCTCCTTCGAGCAGCCTTAACCCCCTACCAAAGCCATGTTTGTGCCCGATCGAGACTGCCTCCTTAAGGGATCCTTTTTAGGAGGGGAGAAGAAAACTTGAAATCTCATCACCTGTGCGTGTAATTTTGTTTCTACAGTGTGATTGGGGGCATGCCGGGAAGTGTTTACATTCCCGTTCAAAATTGATATGAATATGAAATTTAGGGATGACTGTGCTCCGAACTTGTTAATGGCTTAGATGAGGTCATTGGTTTTGCTCAATAGGACTTACTGGACTGGGTACATGTACAACCCGCTGGTATATATTTGTATTACAATTACAATAAATATTTCTATTATGGAAGGCACTAACTCTGACAGTGATGTATCAATTTTTCATGTTTTTTTGTGGTAAGTTAGTGATGGATGAATTTTTGCTGTTTTTTTGTGCTAAAATATAGTTGATCTAGTCTACATATTTGTACATTTTTATGTTATGATTCAAATTGCTATTCGAACTCATTAGGCCATGTATGTTTATGTTATTACATACGTATAAATTCTTTATAAGAGAGAAAATTAAGTCTAATAAAAATTATTTTGAGTTGTCTCTTGCTCTCTTTCTCTTCTCAAACCCTAGAAACCTAACAAATTTTACTGGTATTGCCAATAAAATTTGTATGTTGAAATTATTCTACTGAAGCTATATATGACCTATTCAATAGGTACCAAAACATTAGTTGAGGTTCTTATATCGATTCTTTTTACTGTATAACAATAACAGAAGTATTTTTTTTCTCAAAAATTAAATAATAATCTCGTTAATCATGTTAGATTTTATCTTTTGTGAGAGATATGGGCATGGTAGAGTTTTGGTACAGAATAGTAATGGTATTGATATAGTAAAGTGTTTCTTTCCATTGTAAATTTTCTCCATTACCCTAAAAATGGAGGCCTCCATTATCTTGTTAAATGTTCTATTTCATACAAACAAGATGTAATGAATTGGTAAATGTAAATTTGAAAATAACATATTTTAATATAAATAAATAACCTGCTTCAAAAATATATATGTAAATAACAATTTTAGTTTCATGAGTTTATGAATTTTCTATACAATATTACAAATTTCTTCTATGATAAATAAATCTATTTGTTAATACTAATAATTATGAATTACAGAGATTGTGGAACAAATTATTGTGCCTATGTTAAGTGTTTTTCTCAATATAATATTAATATCCCCATAAAAAAATTCTCTTCTATTTCCTTTAATATATTTAATCTTTTATTTGACTATTTTAAACTTTAAATTGACAAAAATACCTTTGATCATAAGTACTTGTTTGAAAATAATTACCGGTTCCAAACCATTATCACATTGGCCACCTCAGCTTAATTAATTTTAATGCGTTAAGTACTTAATTTTTTTACAAAAGAAAAGAGTTAATTAATGGACTAAGACATATCATTTCACATAGCATGTTAAATAATTTTTTTCTTCTTTTCTTTAATAGTAAACTATTTTTTTTTATCAAGGAAGAGAAAGTGAAAGGAGGGCAACAAATTTAAAAACTGATATTTAAGAAGATTGTTAGTTAAAAAAAGAAACAAGTGACAACTTTATTGAAAATCTAATTGAAGAATAAAATTGTCTATTTATTAAAATATTTGAAGTAAGTTGTGTTATTAATAATTTTGTGGTGTGAATATCAGTACCCAAAGCCAAGTCCAAATTTAAATCACACAATATTACGAGCTCATAAAAAAGCTAAGATGCTAACATTTTCATATATTCAGAAAAGTATAATCTATTATTTTAAACGGTTCTTTAGACATTTTGTACTCTAAAACATATAAGTTCTAAAATACAAATCAGGTCATGCGGAATAGTTACTGGTACAATTTTCATTAATTTGAATAAAAAAATATTTATTTAATTTTCAAACTCTAAGATTCGAACGAGTTTGAGTTTGAGTTTTGGTGGCAAGTGGTCTCACGCACCAAATCAAACTTACGCTAGTTTGAGTTTCAGCTTGAATAAGATTCGAACTAAACTGTTTGATTTGTTTTAGTCGAACGAACTTCAATCGAAACGAGTTAATTGTGAATTTTTTTTCGAATCGAAGTCAATCGAATCACGAACTACGAGCATTTTTGGCAGCCCTACCGCCCTTAATTATTTTTGAAAATTGGATAGTTTAAACTAAGCATTGCATTACATATTATCTGATCATATCAGGTACCTATTACATATTTGAAATGAAACCTTGATTTTGCACTGAGCCACTGTCGTTGCTATAATTTGAACGGTACATATTAATTTGACGATTCGAACATAAATAGTTCACGAACCAATTTCGAACAAACTATACCCAGTTTGTTTATAAACAGCAGAGAATTGGAGATTTTATTCAAAGTCCTAAGCTGTACATTAAAATATTTTTATCTTTTTATCCACTACCCATAAAAAGTAAGAAAATTGAGGATAATGTGCATCTAGGTGTCTTCATGTACAGAAAAACTGGCAAGCTCAAATTCGAAGGAATTTATAATTACAAATTTCTGGTAAAAGAATCAAATAAAAAACTAAGGTAGAAATTAGTTTTTTTTTTTTTAGTTTTAACAATTTTGATGCTATTTTAGAGTGTCAAGTTATTGAAATGAGTCTCAGGCAATAAAAGTAATAATTATACATGTATTTTTCATTTTTATCAGATTTAAAAAGGATTTTTTTTTAACATCAGTCAACCTTTTTCAGAAAAATGTTGACCTTTTTTCTATTTCAAAAGTTTGAGATTAAAACAGCCATAAATTTTTATATGTTTAATTCATAAAAAAATAAACTTTGATAAAAAAAATGTCTAAAATCATGATTTACATGAAGGTGTGATTTGACGGAAAAACTATTTGTTTATAAAATGATTCAAAATTATTTGTAAAATAAACAAAAGAGGTCATTCAAGAGAACTACAAGATCTCTAATGATTTGTGCTTGATATTGTCGTTTGTACAACAGTCCCTAAGGCTATATAATGGTGAATGGTGTACAATGATGTTAGAGAGAAAATAATGCATAAAAAATAAAAATAAAAATAAAAAATGAAACAAAAGGTATGCATTTCTACCAAGAAAATAAAAAAATTGAATAATTTTATTTCTACAAATTTATATATCCATTTTGGCAATTTTTATACATAATTTTGTTTTATTTTTCATTTATAAGGAGAATGAAAAAATAATTGTTGCACTAACCTACAATTTCCTGTGCAGCTTTGTACGTGAAATGTTATAGCTTTCTTATTTGCATTAAAAATCTCAATTTTGAGATACGTATTATATAGCAACAAACAAGTTGAAATAAAATTTTCCAAACTTATTAATGGTTTTTTCCAATATCTTAGCACTTTTAAGAAATATAATTCTTATTTGTTTGAAAGTTAATGTCAATTCGCAATAGTTTTTAGTATAATGCAGATCATATCATATCGTATTGTATCATTTTACTCAACCTTTTATTAAATCTTAGGAAGATGCAGTGTGTGAAATGTCACGTCTAAATTACCCCAAGTTACAAAAATAGTATGACCATGTCATGCTTCCCACATGTAGCAAAAATATTTACTAAGTAGGTAGAGCCGAATATACTTCTGAATGGGATTACTTGTAAATTGTTGATCTAATTTTACTAATTCAGGATTTTATTACAAAATCTGATTTTTATTTAATTGAAAAGTATAATCAACCCCCCACCCACACAAAAAATAAAATGAACCTAAAAATCGTTTAAATTAATTCTTGTGAAATATTTATCTTGAATCATCATAATAAAAGGTTGCGCCATTAATGGTGGCAACTGATCAGAGTCAAAACAATGATGATTTACGTAGTGTTTTGGCTTAGGTTTTGCATATTTTCTCACACTTATGTTTAATTAATTAGAGAAAAAGACTACTGTCACCCTTCTTTATATTTTATTGCAGAAAACAGGTTTTGGGACTATTTTACACCAAATGGAGCTAGAATCGGGTCAATCGGATCAGCGACGCTTATCGACGAAGTCTCTGTTACGGTCCGTATTGCCTAATACGGACCAGGCCTAGCACAGACCAGAAGATAGCGCTGGAAGCATTAAACCCTAACCGTCAAGGTCCTAATACGGACCGTATCAGGTGATACGGTCCGTAACCGAAGGCGCCTCTTGGGGAATAACTGCCGACAGCTGTTTCCAGATCAGTTTCTTAGCCCCTACTCAACCTCCAGACGTCCCTCCACTCCTATATAAGGCCCCTGGGCAGAAGAATAACTTATCTTTGTAATTAGGGTTAGATTTGATTAAAGAGAGAAGAGAGGAGTGCTTGTAACAATGCCGTTCCGCGGCTAAGTTCCTTTTCTTAGGGCTAGGCAGTAAACCTTGTTACTCTTGATGTTTTGATATATATATTTCTGTTGATTATGATTTCTTGTTGTTGAATCTAAATGCTTTTGTGATTTACTATCTCTTCATCTAACTTCAATGATCTAGTTTGAGTCTGTTAGGGTAGTGACAGTACTTTAATGGTAAGAGAAACTATTTGTATGAATTAGCCTCGTTGAGATCTATTAGGTTTATGTGAAGAAAACCTTAGCGGGGAAACCATAAACCAGACCAACAAAACGCGTACCAAATTCTATCACTTGCGTAAGGAAAATCGCAGTGATCTGTGTAGTAATTTGAGATTTTTAGAGATCAGTCATTTGCGTAAGGAAAATCGCAGTGTCCTATGTAGAATCTCGATGAAAGATCTGTCATTCTTGCGTAACATAAATTGCAATGACCTATGTGGTGTCTTTCATAAAACAACAATAGGAAATCAGACGCAACAGGAATATATTGTCAAGGCAGATTGAGTGGCAATGGTGTGCCGAAACCCTAGGAATTCTCAGCTCTATCTTTATTTTAATTACTTTTAATTGCTTCCTAATTTACATTGATCACAACAACATCTCTCAATTTTCAGATTTCGTCTAGCCTTTCGAAAGATTGTGATTCGATCGCTCAAAGCACTGAACCAATATTCCCTGTGGATCGACCTCGAACATACTACTCGATAGGATTGTGCGCTTGCAGTCCGAACCGATAGCATTTCCGAGTTATAAATATTAAAAGAAACATTGCTCTCTTTTGAGTGATCAAGCTTTTTGGCGCCGTTGCCAGAGAATAACGGTTCATTGTGCAAGGCCTCACGAGACGTCCTTGCTTTGACCATTGAATCCAATTAATTAGAAACGCCTAGATTTCTTTTTATTTTCTGCATTTTTATTTTTCTTTTATTTTCAATTTCGTTTTTATTTTTATTTTCCTTTTACTTTTCAGTTTTAGTTTAATTTTCAGATTTTTCTTTTCTTTTTAGGACACTGCACGCTGGCCGAATCATCCGTACGAATATCCGAGAGGATTGCTAGTAGGAGAGGACAATTCGCTTCCACATCACCGATAAGAACCAATCATAATTCTTCATCGAGTAATTCTGAAAGAGAAAAAGACTCAGATTCGATCAACATGAATATCCCACCGAACGAACCGATCAACAATGGAAGACAAAACAATGGTGATAATGAAGTTCACGATGCAGCAAGACCCAAACTTCTACGAGACTATTACGTACCGCGCGCGAATGATCCTAATTCTAGCATAAACCCGCCAACTGTTACGAACCGTAATTTTGAGATCAAACCCGCACTCATAAATATGGTTTCGCAACAACAATTTGGAGGATTTTCAAATGAAGATCCACATCTTCACTTGTCAATTTTCCTAGGGATATGCGAGACGATAAAGATCAACGGAGTTACCGATGAAGCAATCAGGCTAAGGCTATTTCAATTCTCATTAAAAGATAAAGCAAGAGCATGGTTGTTTTCCTTACCGACCAATTCCATTCAAACTTGGGACCAATTGTTTAATGTGTTTATTGCAAAATATTTTCCACCATCCAAAACTTCGAGGTTTAGAAATGCAATTACTAATTTTGAACAAAGGGATGGTGAAACATTGTGTGAGGCATGGGATAGATATAAGGATATGTTAAGGTGTTGTCCACATCATGGTCTAGAAAGATGGTTGATTTCCAAACTTTTTATTATGGTCTAAACCCTACCGATAGGTTGTCTATTGATGCTTCCGCAGGAGGAGCAATCATGAACAAGGAACCTGACGAGACTTACAACATAATTGAAGAGATTGCAATCAACCAACACTACTGGATCCCTGAGCGAAAGAAGCCAACTCCAACACCTGGCATGCACCGAGTAGATGATATATCCATGCTGAGCGCAAAGATAGATGCTTTGCAAATGGCACTCAACAAGCAAACCAAGCAACGAACGGTAGCAGCAGTCAATGGCCGGCTTAGGGAGGAGTAAGCAGGCCATTTAAACACAAAATTCAAATTTTCAGTGTTAGATTTCATTATTTTTCTCTTCATAGTGTCTAAAAAAAAAAACGACTAAGCTGGCTTAGGGAGGAGTAAGCCGGCCATTTTCTGGCCGGTTTGGGTATTTTTCGATATTGGGTCCGATTCTGGGTATAAATAATAATTTGTATTAAACATTGGATATTAATAAAAATGTCGGGCTTGCTTTGGAAACAACAGCCTTAAAATTTGTTTGCCTTTATGTAAACAGCAATTTGATTAGAAATTAATATCTTTTCACATTATGCCTTTGACACGTTACATATTCAATTACAAAGTTATTTCTATGGAAAATCATGGAGTGAATGATAAAAGTGTAGTGATGTCCTACCACGTGTCGTAGTTTGTCAGTACAAGTGCCGTGTCGACGTGTCGTGCCCGCACCATTTCAAACACAACACTTGTATTGACACGACACGGTATGATATACCGTGTTTAGGGGATTTTTTTTAAAAACAGTAAATAAAATAATCAAAGTTAAAGAAACGACATGATTGCTTCGTTTGTTATAAAAACAGCAAAAACCGAATCCGGGATTCGGTTAAGCTATTTTTTTCCGCTTCACCGAATTCGGTATTCGGTTAAACCAAATTTTCACAGAACAGATCCCATAAAGTATGTAAACTCCGTGTAACACCCCATTAACCGAATTCCCAATTCGGTTAAGAATTTTTTTTTGATTTTTTATTGTTAACCGAATAGGGGATTCGGTTAACATTATTTTTTTATTTTTTATTCCACCATTAACCGAATTGGCCCAATTCGGCTAAGATGTTTTTTTTTTATTTTTTTATTGTTAACCGAATAGGGGATTCGGTTAACATTATTTTTTTATTTTTTATTACACCATTAACCGAATTGGGAATTCGGTGAAGATTTTTTTTTGAATTTTTTATTGTTAACCGAATTGGGAATTCGGTGAAGATTTTTTTTTGAATTTTTTATTGTTAACCGAATAGGGGATTCGGTTTACATTTTTTTTTTATTTTTTATTCACACCGAATAGGGGATTCGGTTAGGGTATTTTTTTTTTTTTATGATTAACCGAATACTCTATTCGGTTAGGAGTATTTTATTATTTTTTTAACAGAATAACCTATCTGATTGGCCATCTGATTTGTTATTTTGTTAAACCGAATTGGCTATCTGATTGGCTATCTTGGCTATCTGATTGGCTATCTGATTTGTTATTTGTTATTTTGTTAAACCGAATTGGCTATCTGATTGGCTATATTGGCTATCTGATTGGCTATATTGGCTATCTGATTGGCTATATTGGCTATCTGATTGGCTATATTGGCTATCTGATTGGCTATTGATGTGTCCATATTTCATCTATTATTTCGTTCTATTTCTGAACCAGACCATATACTTTGACCACATAATTGCATAGTTTACATTGAAAATCAAATAGAATATGGTACTGCTGCAGTTTTGTGGTTGATTTGCAGGAATAGACGAAAAGCAGGCAAAAAGGCCAAGTTCAGACTTCCCCCACGCGACCCGCGTGCCATCAGACGCGGGTCGCACAGCAGCCCAGACGCGACCTCGGACGCGACCCTCACAGCTCGCATCCATGCCACCTGACGCGGGTCGCATGGAATTTCATGCGGGTCGCGTCAAGTCAACAGAGCCAGGCCCAATTAAGGCCCAAGAAGGAAGCTATATATGCAGAGGCCTGGCAACAGAAGAGGGAGGCCCGAAAAAATCACTCAAGTCCACTTCACACGACAGAGAGAGAGCTCAAGTCCGAAGGAGAGGCGATCTGAAGAGAAGGGGAGCAACCTGGAGCTGAAGAGGAGTCGAATCGAATCAAGAGACTCGATCTGAAGCTTCAAGCCTCTTCTCTACTCTCATCTCTATGATTTGCTTTCTTCTTCTCTCTCTTGTTTTCATTTCTTTGATGTTTGAGTAGATACTTTAGTTTCGAGGATTTGGATGAGTAGTTTGATGCTTTGTTTGATTATGCACATGAATTGATTCTTGATTGTTATTTCGTGTTTCTTGATTCTTGTATGATTTGATATTGCTTGATCTGAAAATGCTTGATTCTTGATTGCTTACTGTCGAATGCCTTAGGCATCTCTTCTTGTACCAAAGGCTTGACGTCTCTTGCAAATTAGGTTAAGCACTTGAGGTAGGTCTGAGAACCGAAAGGTGAGGTCAACGAGTAGCCGAAAGGTGAAAGTTTCTATTCAGCTTGTAGATCAACTAGTAGCCGAAAGGTGAAAGTCTTCAGCTTGTAGATACCTTTAGTAAACGGAATCGAGAACTTAGGTTTAGATCAAACAGCTTGATTAGATCTAAGAAGGTGAAATTGCAATTCCAAACCAGGTCTACTAAGCCAACACACGATAGTTGAGGTTCAGTGACACTAGGCACGGTCAATTTAGCCTTACACGATTGAAACAGCAGGTTTCTGACATGTGCAGACTCAGCTCAAAAGACCATGCGGGTCGCGTGAGTTAGCGCGCGGGTCGCATACGAGAGTCGCAAGCCACAGCTTGCGGGTCGCGTGTAGGTCCAGAGCGCTTAAGACCAAGCGGGTCGCATGCGAAAGTATGCGGGTCGCGTCACACGGGTCGCATGCGATAGTATGCGGGTCGCGTGACAGGTTCTGAGCAGCAAAGTTGAAAATGAAAGTCTGAAACCTTGAAACGCCCTTTTTTACTTTAGTACAGATTACATATTTTAGTTGATTCTTTTATACCTGTTCATACATAGCAGATTCAATTGTTCATACATTCAAACTTGTTCATTCTTTTGTTTCATTTTACTTGTTCATACTACACAAACTTAGGATTAAAACAAACTCCACTTTTCACACTTCTAGTACCTAGCTAGGATAGTTAAGAATTCAGAAAATAGTCCGTCTCTGAGGATCGACACCCGTTCTATCTACAAAGACAAGGTTGTGCACTTGCAACCTTCGTCCAAAGAGATTGAATAGGGTTTAAACTCCACAGCTTAGGCTGTGGTGAAACTTTGTTCATTCAATTTACAGCGAACAAGTTTTTGGCGCCGTTGCCGGGGACGGTTTCCATTTTCTGAATTTTTACTTTTCTTAGTTAATCTAGATTTCAACCTGTATCTTTTATCTTTCATTTCTTTTTACTGAAAGCTGGCTTTTGAACAACCTCTGGCTGCAGGTAGATACACACTGAAGTACCAACTGAGAAGCAGAGGGCCACTTTTTGACGAAACTCCTCCAGAAGACACTGTCCCTGTTCAGCCACCTCTAGACGCGACCCGCACCGAGGTTGACGCGACCCGCATCACAACAGACGCGACCCGCGCGACTTTGCACGCGACCCGCGTTGAAGAGATGTCAGAACATCCAAGCAGGGATGGTGAGGAGGAAAGAGAACGAAACAGGGAAGATGAAGTCTTGACTGACCCTGAAGACGAAGAGACTGATGCCTTCATGCCTAGGACACTTCGAGAATTCAACGTGCCACGAGCTGGAGATGTCAGAGGCGCAATCAGGTTGCCAAGAATTCCTGGACAACAACCGAACTTCAATCCAGGAGTGGTCAACATGGTTCAGCAGAACACCTTCCATGGCATGGACCACGAGGATCCTCATGCTCACCTCCAGACCTTTCTCGAGTGCATCACTACCATCAAAACCAATGGAGCAACCGCCGACTACACCAAACTGGCTCTCTTTCCTTTTACTCTTAGGGACAAAGCTAAGAAATGGTTAGGGTCGTTACCTAGGGATTCGGTCACCAGCTGGAAGGAATTGTCCAAGTTATTTTTGACTAGGTTTTTCCCTCACAAAAGAACCGCCAAGGTAAGGAACGAACTGACCAGCTTTAGGCAATTGTTAGATGAGCCCCTCAATGAGTCTTGGGAAAGGTTTAGAGAGTTGCAGTATTCGTGTCCCCATCATGGTTTACCAGATTGGTTGTTGATTCAAACGTTTTATGATGGTTTGACAGAAAGTACCCGTTCTTCTGTTGATGCAGTTGCAGGTGGAGCATTAATGGAACGAGAACCTCGAGAGGCCATGAACCTGATTGACCACATGGCACAGAACCAACAATGGTCCGGCCGCGACAACGCCCGACCGAGAGGTGGCGGCAAGTTCGAGGTCGATCACATCACTGCCTTGACCGCCAAGATGGATGCCATGCAGAGGGCGATGGACAAGCTGAGCGTGAAGGCAGTCGAACAACAACCGCAGAGTTGTGTCATGTGTGGAGACGAGAAACACAGCTACGAGCAATGCCCCTTGGCAGAGGTTGAAGAGAGCAACGAGCAGGTAAGTTCCTTGAACAACGAACCTTCATTTTTTCCAAAACCTCCTTTCAATCGATCCTACTCCAAGGATCCAATTGAGCAACAAAACTGGAGGTGGAATCAAAACAATGCTCCTAGACCTCCTTTCAACAACTCGTTTCACAATCCGTCTTCCAATGACAACAACAACTCTTTCAATCGTCCGTCTTCCAGTCACAACAATTGGAACAATCCCTCTTCCAACAACAACTCCAACAAGAGCTTCTATCAGAATGCTTCTTTCCCCAATCAGAACAATCGAGCACCTCAAGCCGGTCCTTCCAGACCGTACGTGCCTCCCCATGCGACCGATTTCACACATGAGCAGGGGAAAATGAATCAAATGATGTGGGAACAAATGCAGAGCATGTCCACTCAAATGGCGGCTCAAAACAAATTGTTGGAGCAGTTGAGTCACATCGTCACTTCGAGCCAACCTCAACCTGGAAAGCTGCCAGCTCAGCCAGAACCCAACCCCAGAGGAGATGTGAAGGCGATCACGCTGCGAAGTGGGACCCAGTACCAAGAACCAGCCTTCCCACCAGACCTGACTCCAGATATGACACACACTGATGAGATGCGACCCGCGTGCCATCTCACGCGACCCGCGTCACCCTCAGAAGAACACGTCGACTCAGGTCGCATGGAGCCAAGTCGACCCGCATCGACATCTGAAGGCTCAGTGGACGCGACCCGCGTGCCACCGCACGCGACCCGCGTGGAAAGACCTGACAAGGGGAAGGAGGCTGAGACACCTCCATCTGAGAAACTTCCAGTCAAGCCTCCACCCTACAGGCCTCCTATGCCCTTTCCCAGAAGACTAGCTGCAACCAAACTGGACGCTCAATTCGCAAAGTTCACGGAAATCTTGAAAGGACTGCACATCACGATCCCATTCACCGAGGCCTTGACTCAAATGCCCTCTTACGCCAAATTCTTGAAGGATATCTTATCCAACAAACGAAGCTTGGAGGGTAATGAAACGGTGAAGTTGACGGAACAGTGCAGTGCCATTCTGAAGAGCGACCTACCTCCCAAATTGAACGACCCCGGGAAGTTTTCCATTCCTTGCATCATCGGCAAGGCCACGATCAAGAGAGCTCTCTGCGACTTGGGAGCTAGCGTGAGCCTCATGCCGCGCACGATTTTCGAGCGAATGGGAGTAGGAGAGCTCAGACCCACGCGAATGACGTTGCAGCTAGCGGACTCCTCGGTACGATTGCCACTCGGCATAGTGGAAGACGTACCAGTTCAGGTCGGTAAGTACTTTGTACCTGTAGACTTCGTGGTCATGGAAATGGAAGAGGACAAGGAAGTCCCCATCATTCTGGGACGACCTTTCCTCAGGACTGCAGGTGCAATCATCGATGTGTCTCAAGGAACACTGACCTTGAACTTTGGAGGAGAGAGAGTGTGTTTCCAAATTGATCAAGCCATGAAGTACCCTTCTGCCGCATCTTGTTCTCGAGTGGATGTGCACGAAAAATGTCTAACAGATATGGTAGAAGAGTACTTCCTTGGTCAGATTCATGAGAGCACGAAAGAACACACTCGTTTCTTGTTTGGAGAAAAAGTCAGAGGAGCAGATGTGAAAACACCTGACTTGGAAGACCCTGACACGACTCACATGCCAGAGGATGAGACACGTGAAATCAACCAATCGGACCCTTGGTACGCAGGCATTGCCAGCTTCATCGCTTCTTGGGATCTATCCGATCCCACCTTAGTCGAAGATTAGAGAAAGGAAGGTCGAGCTTGAGACCTAAAACAAGCGCTTCTTGGGAGGCAACCCAAGTCGTTTCGTTTACTTTACATTACATTTAGATTAGATCCAGAGATAGTTTAGAGTTAGAGATAGGTTAGAGTTAGATTAGATTTCTAGTTGTTTTCCTTCTGTAAAATACCAAAAAGAACTCCTGACGCGACCCGCATGATATTCCACGCGACCCGCGTGCCGCGCCACGCGATCAGCGTGAAATTCCACGCGACCCGCGTCATCTCGAACCGTCGGCTGGAATTGAAGGGGCGCGTCGAAACGACGCGAGGTCCCTTTTTAACCCGCGTCTCCCTTCTTCTTTTCCCCTTCCCAGCCACTAGCCTTCTCTTCTCTTCTCCCTTTCTCCTCAACCGACGCGCTCTCCCTCTCGACCGACGAACGATCTACTTCTCTCGACCCTCGGTTCCCTCTCTCCTCCACCGACACCATCAACGCCGCAGGTAAGTTTTCTTCTCCTTTCTCCTTTCTCCTTTCTCTGCTGGTTCACCACCCTACCAGTCCCTTTGTTCACGCGACCCGTGTCCTGCCCAAATCGACCCGCTCCATTTCTCGGTTAAACCCTAAACCAGACAAGTCCGGTTCACGCGACCCGTGTCCTGACTCACACGACCCGCGTCATACCCCACGCGTGTCGCATCCCAAACCACGCGACCCGCGTCGTATTGAACCAGAGGCAAAATCAGGGGTAAAAACATGGATCCCCGCCGTGAAATTCGATCCAAGCACCGACAGGAGCTGAGACAGGCCACTCCCTCTCATTCTTCTCGTCTTTCTGCCTCGGCCTCCCACCAAGCCACTCCCTCTCACTCCTCTTCTTCCTCTCATTCCACTCATTCTTCCCATCATTCCGCTCATCATTCCGAGAACCCTGAAGATGAGTCTGCTGCGTATGCCTCCGAGCCTTCCAATCCTCTTTCTGCTCAGTACACCCCTCGAGCAGATGCGTACCCACCACCACATTTCCGCCTCTCCAGTCGCGGCATGTTCGACCGTTTTGAGAACTTGCAGCAACGCACATTCGCCAACACTCGCCAAGTCGACTTGGGTACATTTCATGCCTTTGGAGTGTACGACGAGTTCATTCGCCTTACGGAGAGGATTGGGATCTCTTCCACCTTCTGGGACATTCGGTGTGACTGTTACGAGGAGCTCACGCTTGAGTTTCTCTCCTCGCTCAAGCTCAGGTGGGATGGCGCAGATGAGCCCTACATTCGATTCCAGATGCGCGACGAGATTCGCAGGGTCGGTCTTGTCGAGTTGCGCGAGTGGTTTGGTTTCGCACCGAGACCTACAGTTGACGTCCTTTGCTACCGTGAGAACTTTGACCGAAACATCTTCTGGCGTTTGCTCACGGGTAAGGAGGTCTCTACAAGCAACGAGTACCGGAGCATGGCCATACCTCACCCTGTTCTCCGTTGCATCCAGCGTACTCTTGCAAATACCATTTTTGCGCGTGGCGAGACAGTTGCACGTGCTAATGAGCAGGACCTCGAGTTACTAGATCACATGCTCCGTCCTGCGGAGGATTTTGAGCGGACCGATCTGATGCTCCATATGGTTAAGCACTGGCTGGATGTGCAGAAGAACAGGAGGCCAAGGGGTACGATTCATATTGGCGCATACGTCACGCTCATTGCTGAGCATCTTGGCGTATCATTTGCCGGCTATACTCTTTCTCAGGGCTCGTCCATCATGGATGCCAAAGCCTTCCAGCAGGCGACGTTTATCAAAATCGAGCGAGGCCCTGCCAACCACCGTGACCGGTATTTCTGGCGCCTGCAGGATGGCAGTCAGCATCAGTTGCCTCGTGCATTCCATATCTCCTTCGAGGACGAGACCACTTGGCTATTTCCTCCGCCAGAGCCAGCTGTGCAGGCACCACCACCACCACCTCCTCCTCAGCCACAGCCTCATTTCTTTGGTGATGCCCCCATCGGTGCTGCTTCCATGCCACCTCCGCTGATCCATGACTCTTCCTTTGCTGCTGGTCCTTCCTCGTCCGCCGCCGGTCCATCTTCCTCTTATTCTCGCCCCTCCTATCCACCTCCCATCACCGATCCCTCCATTCGTGATGTCTACAGCTTGGTGTATGACATGCGCCGCGATCATGGTGAGTTCCTCTTTGACATGCGGCGCGAGCAGGGTGATGCTCTCGATGATCTCCAGTTACGAGTGAGTGCGCTCGAGGAGCAGATGCGAGGCTGGCGAGGCTTCGATCGTGATCCTCCGCAGGAGTGAGTGGGTATGTTTCTCTTTCCCCTTTGCTTTTATTTCTCTTTATCTTTCAGTCTTGAAGCATTGAGGACAATGCTCAGGCTAAGCTTGGGGGGGAGACTTTGACTTTTGTATCTTAGGATTTACTTCTATATTTTAGGAGTTCACTTAGTTCATGTTTATTTTACTTTGCATTTTTAGGTGAAAATTTTTGCTTGGTTGTTTCATTTTGGGACTCGTTTGAAAATTTTTATGTGATTGGGACGACTTTGGGATATTAGAACTAACCTCATAATTGACCAAACAATACTGATTAGGACCAAATGGTTTGGGATTTGAGAAATTGGAACTTGAATGTCGAAATAGAATTTAGAAACCGAATTGTGCCTTTCAAATATAGCAGTAGGGATTTCAAATGTAGAAAGGTTGGGATATCCGTTGGTGTGAATGAACGCTAGTGGATGTGTGTATTCATGGTACGTGCAAATAAAAAAAAAAAGAGAAAATGAAAAAAAAAAAAAAATAATAAAAAGGAATGAAAGGACGGAGAACATAAGAGTACTGGCAATAAGCCTCGAATGGGCGCCTTTGAGCTCGTCTCCCAATTAGAAATAAAAGAAAGAAAATTTTTGCACATTCCAACACACGAAGTCCGCAACTTTCTGACCTAAGCTTGATTCAAGCTTGGGGGGGGGCCAAATGGGTAAATCTCCTACAAACGAGGGCATAGTTTAGTGAAAGAACGATAACTCGACAAATTCAAGTAATCAGTTTTTCGAGTATTGAAACATTTAGATTTTGAGGTTTTGTTAATCAATTTGTGAAGTGAATCAAAAATTGACCAAGGTGAGTCCAATTCATAGCAAAAAGATTCTTCAGTTTCTTATTTGAGTCGATCAAGTAAATTTTCACCTTCTAGGCATGTAGTTTGCATTTAGAAGTCCAGACCCGATTCGAAAGTACATGTTTGCTTGAGGACAAGCAAAGGGTAAGCTTGGGGGAATTTGATGTGTCCATATTTCATCTATTATTTCGTTCTATTTCTGAACCAGACCATATACTTTGACCACATAATTGCATAGTTTACATTGAAAATCAAATAGAATATGGTACTGCTGCAGTTTTGTGGTTGATTTGCAGGAATAGACGAAAAGCAGGCAAAAAGGCCAAGTTCAGACTTCCCCCACGCGACCCGCGTGCCATCAGACGCGGGTCGCACAGCAGCCCAGACGCGACCTCGGACGCGACCCTCACAGCTCGCATCCATGCCACCTGACGCGGGTCGCATGGAATTTCATGCGGGTCGCGTCAAGTCAACAGAGCCAGGCCCAATTAAGGCCCAAGAAGGAAGCTATATATGCAGAGGCCTGGCAACAGAAGAGGGAGGCCCGAAAAAATCACTCAAGTCCACTTCACACGACAGAGAGAGAGCTCAAGTCCGAAGGAGAGGCGATCTGAAGAGAAGGGGAGCAACCTGGAGCTGAAGAGGAGTCGAATCGAATCAAGAGACTCGATCTGAAGCTTCAAGCCTCTTCTCTACTCTCATCTCTATGATTTGCTTTCTTCTTCTCTCTCTTGTTTTCATTTCTTTGATGTTTGAGTAGATACTTTAGTTTCGAGGATTTGGATGAGTAGTTTGATGCTTTGTTTGATTATGCACATGAATTGATTCTTGATTGTTATTTCGTGTTTCTTGATTCTTGTATGATTTGATA
Source organism: Carex littledalei (assembly GCA_011114355.1). Taxonomy (NCBI): domain Eukaryota; kingdom Viridiplantae; phylum Streptophyta; class Magnoliopsida; order Poales; family Cyperaceae; genus Carex; species Carex littledalei. Next base: position 2,130,242 of record CM022082.1, read on the forward strand.
TTGCTTGATCTGAAAATGCTTGATTCTTGATTGCTTACTGTCGAATGCCTTAGGCATCTCTTCTTGTACCAAAGGCTTGACGTCTCTTGCAAATTAGGTTAAGCACTTGAGGTAGGTCTGAGAACCGAAAGGTGAGGTCAACGAGTAGCCGAAAGGTGAAAGTTTCTATTCAGCTTGTAGATCAACTAGTAGCCGAAAGGTGAAAGTCTTCAGCTTGTAGATACCTTTAGTAAACGGAATCGAGAACTTAGGTTTAGATCAAACAGCTTGATTAGATCTAAGAAGGTGAAATTGCAATTCCAAACCAGGTCTACTAAGCCAACACACGATAGTTGAGGTTCAGTGACACTAGGCACGGTCAATTTAGCCTTACACGATTGAAACAGCAGGTTTCTGACATGTGCAGACTCAGCTCAAAAGACCATGCGGGTCGCGTGAGTTAGCGCGCGGGTCGCATACGAGAGTCGCAAGCCACAGCTTGCGGGTCGCGTGTAGGTCCAGAGCGCTTAAGACCAAGCGGGTCGCATGCGAAAGTATGCGGGTCGCGTCACACGGGTCGCATGCGATAGTATGCGGGTCGCGTGACAGGTTCTGAGCAGCAAAGTTGAAAATGAAAGTCTGAAACCTTGAAACGCCCTTTTTTACTTTAGTACAGATTACATATTTTAGTTGATTCTTTTATACCTGTTCATACATAGCAGATTCAATTGTTCATACATTCAAACTTGTTCATTCTTTTGTTTCATTTTACTTGTTCATACTACACAAACTTAGGATTAAAACAAACTCCACTTTTCACACTTCTAGTACCTAGCTAGGATAGTTAAGAATTCAGAAAATAGTCCGTCTCTGAGGATCGACACCCGTTCTATCTACAAAGACAAGGTTGTGCACTTGCAACCTTCGTCCAAAGAGATTGAATAGGGTTTAAACTCCACAGCTTAGGCTGTGGTGAAACTTTGTTCATTCAATTTACAGCGAACAGCTATCTGTTGTTTTGTTAAACCGAATTGGCTATAAATTACATTATTCTCTCTTCTCTCCTCAATCATTTACCTTCCCCTCTCTTCTCTTCTTAATTATTTATTTCAGAGACAGAGAGACAGAGAGACAGAAGAGACAGAGAGACAGAGAAAACTTCATTTCTCTCCGAGACTTTCGTGGTTCTCCAGTGTAAACAGTTTCAGTTTTCCAAATCACAGATCGGACCCTTCATTGTGTTTCTAGCGTTCGTCTGAAGATTGTAGTAAGTTTCTTTTTTTCAATTATGATCATATTTTTGCTGTAAAATTAAAAATTATCGAATGTTGATCGTGAAATTTTTGTTCAGGAAATGTCTCAAGTATTAATAAATGTGTACCACAGACGCGAAATTACAGACGCACCGACCTGTACATTTTCTGTTACTAACTCAACTAGTCTTGATGAGCTAAGAAGACAGATATATGTTGGCATTCGTTTGCTCCCTAGCCGGTTCGATCTGACAATCAGCGCGCGTTTGAACACGGCACCACCTGGCTCAGCGGAAAAATACCAGTTGTTCAACGTAGACCACGAAGCGATCTGGGATATGGTGCTTGCTAATGCCACTCCGGTACTGAATTTTAAACTTCTTGAATTAGTGGTTGAGTCAGTACCAGTTGTTAGTCAGACCAATTATGACCCGTACCCGGGTAGTGTACCTGGAACTAGCAGAGGCATACCGGTGAATGATTCACCCATACATTGTGATGAAACCACCACCGAAATACCCCCCGGTGATTTGCATGATTATTTTGACCTGCTGAATAATGATACTGGCTCAGACACAAGCTCTGACCCTAGTGAGCCGGTTGTGGGGGAAGAGGATATGGCCGAAATTGAGGATCAGATTATGATGGAAGATGTAAGGAAGGAGTGGCAATCGTCTATTCCTTTTATTAATCGGGGATTGCAGCATCCTTGTTCGGCATTTCATGATGATGTGCTGATGCCGTACAAGGATGAATCATTTTTTGGTTATCCACCCAGAACCGACGGTCCATTTTCGGTGGGACAGATATTTGAATCCAAAGCTGATCTTAAATCGAAGTTGAGTGAATTTGCCATAGATAATAACTTAGAATTACAACAATCTCATAGCAATCGTAAGGTCTATGTGGTTATATGTAAAGCAGAGGGGTGTCCTTAGAGGTTATACGCAAAAACCACTGAGACGGGCAACTGGACAATTGCAACAAACCCATATGCGCACAATTGTTACAGTACTGCTTGTACAGCAGACAGTCGTCAGATGACTGCCAGGATGATTGCAGATATAATCAAACCGGGTCTCAAGGAGGACCTGGAGATGTCAATAAAAGCATGTCGAAATGCAGTTAGACAGGAGTACAAAACGGTGGAGCCTTCATACAACAAGATTTGGAGAGGGAGGGAGCTGGCTATTGCCGATTTATTTGGTTCTTGGGAAAAAGCTTATGAACTGCTACCTTCTATGCTCGGTGCAATCCAGAGGTCTAACCCAGGTACAAAATACAAAATTGAGCACGTACCATCTAGAACGTTGGGCGAACATATTTTCATCCGTGCGGCATGGGCTTTCGGTCCATGCATTCAATCCTGGCCATATCTCCGACCAGTTATAAGTGTAGATGCTGGACACCTATCCGGCAGGTACAAAGGAAAACTATTTATGGCATGCGCTTATGATGCAGAACAGCAATTACTGCCAATAGCATTCGGAATTGCTGAAGAGGAGACTTCAGAAAATTGGGGCTGGTTTATGCAATTTGTACGCGAAGATGTTGTCGGCCCCGGTCGGGTATGTGTTATATCAGACCAGCATGCTGCAATCCGTTCAGTGTTTGATCGACATGATTTAGGGTGGTGTGAGGAGAGGGGTGAAGCAGTTCATCGATTGTGTGCTCATCATATTGCGGTGAATGTGTACAAGTTGTGCAAGGACAGAGTAATTGAACAAATTTTCACGGTGTTTGTGGGTAAGATGAAACCTTGGAGGTTTGATGAGGGTATGGAAATGATAGAAGGTAGGAGTATTACTACTCACAAGTACATCATGTGGTGTGGTAAAAGGTTGCAAAATCTCGAAGAGGAGCCTTTGCAACTCCATAAATGGGCACAATGTCATGACGGAGGCCCAAATAGGTGGGGGTATTATGACTACGAACGGATCAGAATCATTGAACAATGTTTTCCGAGTGGCTCGCCAACTGCCTGTAACGGTAATAGTTGATCGCACATTCTATAAAGTTGTGGATTGGTATGTCAGAAGAGGTGCGGTTGCTCGAAATTGGCATCGAAATGGAATGAGATTATCAGGAAAAATCATGTCAGCGTTAGAACATCGGATTGCCAAAGCAAAGGAGCACAGAGTGATACCAATGGGTGGTGAATTTCCCGTCTACGAGGTCGTCGATCATGATGGAACCCAAAGAACGGTATGTCCGATATTTACTTAAATTTAGTATAACTTTCTCAATTTGTAATATGTAAATAACATGATTTATTGATTGTAGGGGGTGAAGGGAGACATGAAGTACGAAGTTAGATTTCCAGAAGGGGAGACCAGAATGCCTGTTTGTGACTGCCAGAAACCGCAATTTACTGGCATTCCCTGCAACCACGTCTTGGCGGTGTGCTGTAAGAGACATCTAGATGCCTGTTTGTGACTGCCAGAAACCGCAATTTACTGGCATTCCCTGCAACCACATCAACACATGGAGAGGTGAGTTTCACAGCTTCGGCAACGCAGAACATTGGCCATATGATTTGGAAGCGCCTAAAATCAAGCCGGACAACGATAAAATTAACAAGGGTAGGAGGAAGCACAAGCGAATTCCTAATGCTATGGATGTTATGGAAGCTTGATGTAGGCCACGCAGTGGAGTACAACGTCCAGAGGGATCCGGTAGAAGAAGACCGTCAGGTTAGAAATCGTAATTGTGAATTAGTACATATTTTTAATTAAATTAAGATTTTACACACTTAATTATATTTATGTCCGCATTGTACAGGGGCAACTGTTGAAAGACGGAGAAGCGTATCTGGCACCCGGCCAGAGGCATCTGCATCTGCTAGGTATACAGAGGCATCTGCTCCACAAGAAAGACGGAGAAGCGTATCTGGCACCCGGCCAGAGGCATCTGCTAGTAATGCAAAGGCAACTGGCAGTCAAGCAGGGCCATCTGGTAGCCGACCATCTGTTAGTCGGACGGCTGGACGTCTGATAAACAAATTATTCAGACGTAAAGAACGATGAATTTTTTGTAATGGAAAACTATGTTTGTTTTAAATGGAAGACCACAAGCGAATTTCTGTTTTTCTGTTTTTTTGATTTCTGACCTCCGTCGACAAATCGTAAAAACTGTAGCAAACCGTAATATTTTCGTGAATACAAATTATATTATCTGAAAACTAGACTTCGGCGCCTTTCTTTTGATATTAAGAACCCAAAAATACATGTAGCAATTTAATCATAATTGAATTTTCAATCTGGTGGAATTTCTGAATGGTAAAATTTCTGAATTTCTGTTTTTCTGTTTTTTTTATTTCTGACCTCCGTCGACAAATCGTAAAAACTGTAGCAAACCGTAATATTTTCGTGAATACAAATTATATTATCTGAAAACTAGACTTCGACATCTTTCTTTTGATATAAAGAACCCAAAAATCCATGTAGCCATTTAATCATAATTAAATGTTCAATCTGGTCGAATTTCTGAATGCCGAACTTTCTGAATTTCTGAATTTCTGCTTTTCTGTTTTTCAATCTGCTCGAATTCCATGCAATATGACCGAATTTTTGCATTTTTCTGTCATTTAATTTTGAATGTTATCGGAGTTTCAGATTTTCAGATACGAAGGAGATTTGGGTTGTCATAGAGGTAGAAGGAAGCACGTATTAGGCGTAGAAGAAGAGGAACCGCTAAATTAATCCATGTTTTTTCTACTCATAGTACACATACACTACACAAAAACTACACTAAGTCAATCCATATTTTCCCTACCCCTAGGATCAGCGAATCTCGAGTGGCTAAATTTACTAAGGCCTTTTTTCTTGCGTCTTGGTCGAGCTGGCTCTGATGGCGACGCATCATCTCCTAGTCTGACTCCGTCTATCGTAATGGATTCAATCGAGGTGTAAATTCCTTGCATAAGATCACTGTGAACAGGTGGAGGAACTTCGACCGTTACATCCCTCGCTCTCAGGTCTGGAATATCATCGCTGATATCGATGCAGCTTATGTCAAATGGAAGTCCGGCTCTCTCGACCATAGCTCTGAACAGGTCAATATGCCCAAGATCGGATAAAGTATCGCGACTATGCTCTAGCATTAGGAGTCCAAAAGCCTTCTGGCCGGGTGTCTTCACCATCGCAATTCCTCTCGCGGTCGTGTTCACCTGGCGAAATCTCTGAAAAAAAAAGAATGTTCTTAGATAAAATGAAAGATAGTTCATAAATAAAATGAAAAGGGTTATTAAAAATTAAAATTAAAATACTTACGATCCGAGCTTGCACCAGACCATCTGAGACATACCCGAGATCTCCTACTTCTCCTATAGCTGCTGGCACTGGCTGGCTCAGAATTTGGTCGTTGTTGTGCAATGGATAAAGCGATGCCATGCCGTTCTTGAAGAACCACTCCATATACTCGGGATACCTGCAATCACCAATTAAAATAAATTTACTAAATTCACTATATCCGAATTCTTATCATAACAAAAAAATAACTCGTACCTATCGATATCGTAAGGACCCAAAAATGCAAATGAAAATGGTTCTGCCGCGATATATTCCGACCAATGAGTGCTCCAGTCTGCACTGCATCCGTCGTCGTGCAAACCGGATCCACGGGTCCATTTGCAGATGGTTTCCATATACCCAAACTCTGGTGGAGCCGGCGGAGGAACTGCCTGTCCTAAACCGAACTGCCGCAGAACCCTCTCAGGACAATGCACCTCTAACTCCCAAAAATGGACCAACCACACGCGACAGATAAATATCCCCCCATCTCTTTGCCCGCGCCAAGGTTGGTGGTGAAGCACGTAACTCACATACGGCATCCAGTTGACCACATCTGCCCTCAGACGCTCAAATTGGTTACGATAGTGCAATGTACCTAAGTTGTGAACACATGACAAATACATATTTAAAAAAACTCTCAAAAATCCATATTCAAATTATATTGAAAAACACAATTTAAAAAAATATTCAAAAATCCATATTTAAATAAATGTACCTCTAATAGGGTTGTCATCGAACGCATGCGGAATAGTCCATTTTGCACCAAAAGCCATCCTCTCTGATAGGTTTTCGCCGCCGAAGGGTAAATCGCTTTTGGGTCTGGGCCGGCCTATAGGAAATCGAGTCCAAGACCACATCTGCAGCAGTAGTAATGGACCATTAATCGATTGCGCTGCCGCTCTGGAAGCCCGGGACAACTCGCGATACAGGCAGGCAAGCACAGCACCTCCCCAATTGTAGTCCTCATCCCGCAGTCCCAAATTCTCTAAGAACTGTAGGTATATGATCGGGACAGAACTTGAGTTCGCATCGGGAAACATCACCGACCCAAACAAGTCCATGCAGTATGCCCGTGTATGTCGGTCGACGGTCTCCTGGGGAGTGTACTGTGTCACGTCTCCGTTAAAGTGGTCCTTCAACCATCTAAGGCGCATGTGGTATTTTGATATCCTATAATGCTCGTCTACCTTGCCTCTGTTGTGCCACTGTGAATGAAAAAATCTATCACCACCGTCTTCATTACCGTCGTACACCTCGTGACCTAAGCAATCTTCAATCAATTGCGACCAATTATCATCTGTGCGTCCAGCAATTGCCTTCCCTGTAAACATAGATTTTAGAGATAAACATATACTTGATATTTATAACTAAATTTGTGTATTATACAATTTATTTAAACTAATTTTATTTGCATTACATTTATTTCCACTAAATTTATTTGCACTAAATTTGTTTGCACAAAATTTTTTTGCTCTAAATTTTTTTGCACTAAATTCATTTACAATTTATTTACGCTAATTACTATAAATTACTCTAAACATTTATAGAATTTACTTACACTAAATTACTTGCATTAAATATAAATTAATAACAAAAGTATAAATTAGTAACAAAAAATATTTTACCGGTAACAGGTAGGCCCCACAGACAGCTGACATCTTCCAATGTCACTGTGCACTCCCCCACCGGAAGATGGAAAGTATTCGTCTCGGGCCTCCACCTCTCGACGAGCGCAGTGATCAACGCTTTATCAATCTGACAATCATTCACTTGCGTCATCTGGTACAAGCCTAAATTCACCAAACCTTCTTTCATCCGAGGCTGGTAACGAACGCTAACTCGGCAAGGACCAGGACGCAGTGCATAATCAGGCTGGAACGATAATTCCATAGCAATAAAAATTAATTGTGGCTTACAAGTTTATTTTGAAATTTAAATACAAACCGGTATTAAATAAATACCTGCGTTGAATTCGCTATCGATATCTTGTGTTGATCTTCACTCAAATGCAACAAGGGTTGTTCATCAGACATTTTGCACTACGACATAAATAAAATTACAACATAAGAAAACTCCAATTAGTTAACTCATAAAAAATTACATAAGCTAATTTACTCTACATACAAAATTTAAAAAATCTACAAAGTTAAATTATACTAAAAAAATCTAAATTACACTAAAAAACCTAAATTATTCTACATTTATTTAAAAAAATAATTATGAGCAAGATTACCCTACATGCAAACCAAATCATTCTACAAAATCTAAAATTACACTAAATACACTAAATTTATACACTAAATTACTCTACATATTTACACTAAATATTTATTTATACTAAATTTTTTTACACTAAATATATTTACGCTAAATTTATTACACTAAATTTATTTCACTAAATTTATTTCACTAAATTTATTTCACTAAATTTATTTACACTAAATTTATCTACAATTTATTTACACTAAATTACTCAAAAAATTACTCTAATTACTCTAACTATTTATACATTTTATTTACATGATATATTTATATAATTTATTTACAATACAATACACTAAATTACACTACAATAAACTAATTTACACTACAATACACTAAATTTACACTACAATATACTAAAAAAATCTAATTTACTCTACATAAAAACTAAACTAAATAATTCTAAAAAATAAATAAAATTCGGATTTTTTTTTTCAAATTAATAATTTACACTACAATATACCAAATTTACACCACAATACACGAAATTATACTATAATACACTAAAAAAAACTAATTTACTCTAAATACAAACTAAACTAAATAATTCTAGACAAAAATAATAAATTTCGGATTTTTTTTCAAATAAAAAATTTAACTACATACCTAACGAAACTTGTAGATCTGAAGTTCTTCTTGTTCTCCTCTCAAAATTATACTAAAATATGTGATTAGAATAAAAAATGATGAATATTTGAGGTGGTTAAAATTTGGTTTTTGGTTTTTGGTTTTCTCGGATACGGGATGAAGCTCTCTGGAGAATGAAGAATGAACAAAGGAAGAAGGGAGAAGGGGGGCCGGGTTAAATCCTCCTCTCTTCACCGAATCCCGGATTCGGTTAACCAAAAAGCAAAAAAAAAAAAAAAAAAACCCTTCACCGAATCCCGGATTCGGTTAACCAAAAAGCAAAAAAAAAAAAAAAAAAAACCCTTCACCGAATCCCGGATTCGGTTAACCAAAAAGCAAAAAAAAAAAAAAAAAAATAACTCTTCACCGAATCCCGGATTCGGTTAACCAAAAAAAATCCCACACCGAATCCCGGATTCGGTTAAGCAACGTGCTTCCGATCTTCTGTGGCAACCCACTGTATCCGCCGTTAAAACCATCAGTTTAACCGAATACCGTATTCGGTTAAGCAAAAAAATAACTTAACCGAATCCGGGATTCGGTTTTTGCTGTTTTTATAACAAACGAAGCAATCATGTCGTTTCTTTAACTTTGATTATTTTATTTACTGTTTTTAAAAAAAATCCGTGTTTAGGGATGCCAAAACTTGCTTAGGCATATTTTTATTTTCTGTAAAATATTTTTAAATTGTCTAAAATAATAATAAAAATATAATTATTTGGAAAAATGCTAAAAAATAGTGAATAAAATGTTTAGATTGTTTAGATTTTTTTTATTTATCAATTTTCTCGGCCTTTCATTTTTTTTTCCTTTTTGGTTGTTGTATATTTGAAGTAAATCCAAATTACTAGTTTGGTATATATATATTTTGTTCTCATTTTTCCCGTATGTGTTTTATTATTATTTTGTATAATTAAATAAAATTGGAGTATGTAGCAATAAAATATAAAAAACAATGAAATATATCTTATAAAATTTTTGTAGTAAACGTATTCAAAACGTACCAATAAAAAGTTTGGTCAAATCTGAATTTAAATGAAATGTTGAATTTTATGTGGCAAAGTGTGAAGTAGTGTTTATGCCGACATTTTTATTAATATCCAAAGTTAATTACAAATTAATAACTATACTCAGAATTAGTGGACTAGGGTATTTCGGAAAATGTCCAAACCGGTCAGATTCTGGCCGGTTTTTTTTTTCTTTTTTTTAGAAACACTATGAAGAGCAAGATAATGAAATCTAACACTGAAAATTCAAATTTTTTGTTTAAATTTTTTGTTAGATTACTTCTTTTTATGTATAATTAGCATATTTATACTAAAATACGCTGAATTATTTGAAATTACGTTGAATTACACTATATTACATTAAATTCGCTAAATTATGTTAAATTACGCTAAAATACGGTAAATTACGGTAAATTACGCTAAAATACGGTAAATTACGGTAAATTACATATGAATATGGATGATACTTTTACTGAGAAGACGAAAAACGACGATGAAACTTCAAACGGTCATAAAACGGCGCTCGAGTGTTCGATTTCAGCAAATGAAGACTTTTCGAAAAGCTTGCGAAAATACGCATGCGTTAGTGTTAGCAATACTCAATTTCAAAATTCAAAATTGCCAAAAAAACAAAGGGAAGAGCCTCATAACTTGAGTTGAAGTTTTCGATTAAGATTTTCATTTCTATTATTCAATCTAAGTAGCTCAGTAAATTAGTTATTTAATAAACTTGTAGAATACCAATTTTTACTATTTTTGGAATTTTGTACTATTTTTTTTTATTTATGAAAGATGACACAAAATCGGTCTAATTTTGCGTAATTTTGCGTAGTTTAGCATAATTTACCATATTTCATTATAGTTAGAGAAATTAGTGTAATTTAGCGTAATTTAATGTAATTAAGTGTAATTCAACATAATTTAACATAATTTTAGCGTATGTAATATAGTGTAATTCAACATAATTTCAAGTAATATAGTGTATTTTAGTACAAATATGCTAATTATACATTAAAACAAGTAATCTAACAAATAATTTAAACAAAAAATTCGAATTTTCAGTGTTAGATTTCATTATCTTGCTTTTCATAGTGTCTCTAAAAAAAAGGGAGAAACCGTCAGAAACCGGCTAGAATCTGACCAGTTTGGACATTTTTTGTAATACCCACTGATTCTGGATATATTTAATAATTTGTAATTAACTTTGGATATTAATAAAAATGTGGTGTTTATGTCAAGACATTTTTTGATCGTATCATATTAAAATAAGCCGATTTTATATAACTCTGAACACAATATTTTGATTCGTACTGTACCGTACCGTGTTCACATGATATAAAAGGGAACACAGCAGATTTGTCCGTGAAAATATTTTTTTTGAAATTTGTGTATTCTAAATAATAAAAAATTAGATTTGAAATAATAGGGTCGTGCAATTCCAATGGATCACAGGCTCACAGCAGATTTGAAATAATAGTCCGGAGAGCCGGATTTGAACTCAAAATTTCATTTGAGTTAACTGTGGTGGTATAAATTCCCCAAATAGGGCTAAACCCTAAATCTTCCCTCTTCTCCACTGCCTCTCTCTGCCTTCACTTCTTTTTGGTAACATCTCTCTCTCTCTCATGTTTATACTTAATTTTGCTTAGGTTACAATTTATTTTATTAGGAGTAGACGATTACAACGCCTTGTTAGTTCTTCAATTTTCTAAAAAAAACATGCATTTCAAAAAAACACCAGCCAAAAAAAATTAATGTTGAAAGCATATAAATTAATGTGGGACTTGGTGTCAGATCACTTTTTGATGTGGGCATTTCTACAGTTGAGGTTTTTAGTGATTTTCTTGGCCATGTAATGTAGCTTTTTCTTTGTTGTCTTCTTCAATATTGTAACTATTTTTCTATGCCTTTGACTATTAAATTATGGGTAATTCTACAAATTTAGTTTTTTAATAATTATGGACACATCTGCAGTTTAAAAAAAGAAGTTTCTTAATTAATGCTTCTTGCAGGTTGAAATTGACTTCAAATTATCAATGGATAGACCTCAGCCCCAAGAGAGCAGAGTTAATATTGACTTGAATCTTGATTATATCAGCAACTTGCCAGCTGATCTAAAAGAGAAAATTTTAGTGAAACTCCCACTCAAAGAGGTCGTCAGAACAAGCATCCTCTCGAGCAAGTGGATTGATTCATGGACTTTGATTCCAAATTTGGTCTTTGAAGAAAATTTCTTTGAAGAAAATTGTACAGAGTCTGGGCTTATTAAGTTGGTCGACCAAGTATTACTGGTCCACAATGGCCCAATTGAAAAATTCACACTTGCCAGTAAGCATGCTTGCAATGAGGCGATTGGCCGATGGATGCTCAAATTGTCTAGAAATGGTATCAGGGATCTAGAGCTATGTTTTCAACGTAAAAAAAGATGCCATATTATCAATTTTTCCCGATTTTTCAATGGCTTTCCTTTATTACACACCCTTGACCTATATTCTTTTCATATGCCGGGGTTTGGTATAGAGAAATTGGTTTCATGTTGCCCTTTGCTAGAAAACTTGTCACTTATTCATTTTGTACAGCAAGGTTGCCTTCGTATCCTTGCACCAAACCTCACTTCTTTGAGTATTGGTGGTGACTTTCATGATATCTGTTTGGAAACTCCAAAATTGATCTGGGGATGCATTTATCTCAATTCAAGTAGCGGAGATTATCAAGAGTTTAGTTTAGGAAACCATGGGAAGGAAAGCAACATTAAACGTGCTCTTGGGCGCCTTTCTAACATTCAACAGCTAGAATTATGCTTAAATTTCATTGATGTAAGATTGATATATGCTTAAATTTCTTTACAATGATATTAGCATACATGTTCCTCGGAATACCACTGATAGGGCTTCATTTGAACTTTTGTACAGAACGGTTGTGATCTAGTTAAGATAAATTAAGAGAAATTAGCCAAGGAGAGGCTAGCAAATTAAAAAAAATGATAGAACCAACAACTATGAGCCGAACAAATTCTGGTATGTTCATGTGGTACTGTAGGGTTGACCAATCCCACTGGTACAAAATTGTCTGATACTGTAATACTATGAGCTTATTTTTTGGCTAAATGTTTATAATTTCTTCTACTTTCTTTGCAAGTACTTGGCCATGGGACCTATTTCAGAAGATCTTCCAGTCTTCAATCATTTGACAGAGATTTTTGTGCAACTATGTACTTACCCGAAGAACATTGCAACTGTTCTTTGCTTGTTTCAAAATGCACCGAACATAGAAGTACTCCATATAGAGGTCTACTACTTCTCTACATACAATTTATATATGATTTGATTAATTTTCTATTTACTTTTTATCTTACTTCTAAATTTTTGGGCAAAACTGAATGCTCGATTAATTACATATCTTTTTCAAGTAATCCTGTAGTGAAGGAAACCAGAAAGAATTACAAAGCTACCAATTACTTTAAATGTCTGGTTGAGTGACTGATCAACTGAGCCCCATTCTTATCCAAAAATTTCATATTGATGTGTTGGATTTTAGGTAACATTGCTACATATATTCTAAAAATTACCCTCATAATTAAACAAGGAAATAAACATCAATAGCTCCTCTGTATACATTGACCCCCATAGTCCAAAATCCGGCCTATGCTTCTGAACTGGTGCAGTACCAATATCTATATAAAGTTGATGCTTGGATTGGATCACATAATCATATGTTACCAGTAAATTAGTTGAATATTTTCTATCCAATCATACCACCTAATGATCCTACTGACATGGCTTCTTCTTATTTTTTTTCTTCCAATATTTCAGTTTTGGGATAAACCGCATGATCCAGCTTTGTGGGAATCGAAAGCAATCCGAGACTGCTTGTTTAAGCACCTCGAGGTTGTGGATGTTATGTATGCACGAGCCAGTGAGTTGTCCTTGCGATGCTTCAAATCGATGCTAGAATTTGCAAACCTTGTGCTAAGCACTGCACCTCTGTTAGAGGAATTCAATATCATTGATTTAGAGGATTCCATGGGATCTTTTGAGATGCTTGAGTTCTTTCCCAGGTTATCAAAGAAGGCTAAAATTGTATTTGTCAAGAGAGGTGATGAAGAGTCGGGAGCGGATCTTAATGCAACCCAAAGGGTGTTTAGTCACCCCTATGAATTCAAAAATTTAGAATAACTTTAATCGCAGTTTCAAAAAGCATATATCTAGTACTCATGTATACTTACTGATACTTTTTTTTACTCCTAGCCCTAGGAATTCAGGTTAAATTCTGGTAGAAAAGAGGGCGGAGAGATTAGAAGTTCAGCAATTTAGAAGTTTAGATATTTCATCTCCAGTATCATGCTTAATTCACAATAGTTTTTGATATTTTTTAGGCATGCTTTGAAACTAATATAATGACCTAATTTGTTTTTCTTTTTGATGAAGTTGAGGTTTAGTCTCTTATAATGCTCTGTGCGTGTAATTTTGTTTCTACAGTGTGATTGGGGCATGCCGGGAAGTGTTTACATTCCCGTTCAAAATTGATATGAATATGAAATTTGGGGTTGACTGTGCTCAGAACTTGTTAATGGCTTAGATGAGGTCATTGGGTTTTGCTCAATAGGTTAACTTACTGGACTGGGTACATCTACAACCCGCTGGTATATATTAGTGTAACAATCCATATTTCTAATTATGGAAGGCACTAACTCTGACAGTGATGTATCAATTTTTCATGTTTTTTTGTGGTAAGTTAGTGATGGATGAATTTTTGCTGTTTTTTTGTGCTAAAATATAGTTGATCTAGTCTACATATTTGTACATTTTACTGGTATTGCCAATAAAATTTGTATGTTGAAATTAATCTACTGAAGCTATATATGACCTATTCAATAGGTACCAGAACATTAGTTGAGGTTCTTATATCGATTCTTTTTACTGTATAACAATAACAGAAGTATTTTTTTTCTCAAAAATTAAATAATAATCTCGTTAATCATGTTAGATTTTTATCTTTTGTGAGAGATATGGGCATGGTAGAGTTTTGGTACAGAATAGTAATGGTATTGATATAGTAAAGTGTTTCTTTCCATTGTAAATTTTTCTCCATTACCCAAAAAATGGAGGCCTCCATTATCTTGTTAATGTTCTATTTCATACAAACAAGATGTAATCAATTGGTAAATGTAAAATTGAAAATAACATATTTTAATATACATAAATAGCATGCATGCTTCAAAAAAAATATACGTAAATAACAATTTTAGTTTAATGAGTTTATGAATTTTCTATACAATATTACAAATTTCTTCTATGATAAATAAATCTATTTGTTAATACTAATAATTATGAATTACGGAGATTGTGGAACAAATTATTGTACCTATGTTAAGTGTTTTTCTCAATATAATATTAATATCCCCATAAAAAAATTCTCTTCTATTTCCTTTAATATATTTAATCTTTTATTTGACTATTTTAAACTTTAAATTGACAAAAATACCTTTGATCATAAGTACTTGTTTGAAAATAATTACCGGTTCCAAACCATTATCACATTGGCCACCTCAGCTTAATTATTTTAATGCGTTAAGTACTTAATTTTTTTTACAAAAGAAAAGAGTTAATTAATGGACTAAGACATATCATTTCACATAGCAACACTACTGGTAAACTGTCTTTAGATAAAGATTTGTTATGAAATAATAATAGTAGACATTTCACCTTCTCCACCTCATCCACTTTCTATTAGATTTAATTTTGTATTAACTATCTTGTTAATTATATGGCTTTTCATTTGCTTTCTCTAGCTCTATAAATAGAGGTTTTGTAAGTGGTTGATGTTGATACATAGATGGTGATATAATACAGAAATAAGATTTAGCCTCTCCTCACTTCAATTTTGTTTTGTTTTATAATACGTTATCAGCATGAGTTTGCTTTAGTCAAGTTGCGACAGGATTTCGTAGAAGTACACCTAGAAGGTACTCTTTAGATTACATTTCATAAACAGTAATAATATTTATTTATTGGATGAAATTATTCTTATTTTATATTGAATGAGAGTAATATTTTCATTCCCTGAAGAGAATGATAAAGCAAGTACATGATAATGGCCAGAAGCTTTTGTACATACTATAGCTAGAAGCTTTTTCTAAGAGAACCTGAAGTTCTTAATCATAATCTTTTATACAAGAGAACCTGAAGTTCTTAGCCAAAGTTAAAAAAAAAAAAAAAATCTTTATCATAATCTTCTCTGTTTGTACGGTTGCGTATTTTATTTTATTTTATTTTATTATTATTTTTTTAACTAAGCCTGAAGGTCAAGTCCATGCCACACTTTATTTTCTATTTTAAATTTATCAAGAGATCTCAAAAGAGTCTAAGTCCAATTTTCTTTTTAATTTATTAATCAAGCTTGAAGGCCAATAATTCAAATCAACTTTCACTCATTAATTTCCAGCGGGGTTTTTAAGTTTTCCCATTTTTTCCATGTTAACCCCTCTGACAAAGAATTATTACACAAGCATTAATATCTAGCATATTTGACATTTATTCATTTCTGCCGAAATTTTTATTTATAACATTAAAAAAAAAGGACCAGAAGTTCTTATATGAACCAGAAAGTTATTGATATTTATGATAATTGGGAGTTATCAAATCGATAAAATGTCTCCAATATTTAATTCAAGAACCTGAAGTTCGTATTACTCGAATAGAATAATAAGAATAATAACCTGAAGTTGTTATAATTGTTTAGAATCTGAAGTTCTATTTGAAATTTTAATATAAAATTAATATAATAACCAGCAGTTATTATAAACTACTGGATGAATAATAACCTGCAGTTATTCTCAATTAAAAACCTGAAGTTTTATTAGAAATTTTCATATAAAATCAATATAATAACCAGAATTTATTATAGGTCATTGGATGAAAATATAACCCGAAGTTATTTCAAATTAAATTTTACATAGCGCAGTCAAGCAATTTAATAACCAGAAGATTAAATAAGTATTTATTATAACCTGAAGTTATATAATATTAACCTGAAGTTATTAATACATTTAAATTTATTTATTTATGCAATTTACATATTCTTTTACATTTATATTTATTCATCTCCCTTTTCACAACCTGAAGTTATGATATTAATAACCTGAAGTTATGGCATTAATAACCTGAAGTTATGGCATTAATAACCTGAAGTTATGATATTAATAATCTGAAATTATTAATACGTATCTATTTTGTAGTACATATGACAAATCTCACAAAGCTTGAATTTATCTCCTTTTTCATTTATCATAACTCGAAGTTATGGTATTAATAACCTGAAGTTGTATTTTGTTATAAATACGTACTAATGAAAAATGAGAAAGAAAAACATCCTGAAGATGTTTGTTACAGATGTGGGATGACAAATCATTGATTGTGTACCTGTCGTATGCCCAAGCATTTTGTAGGGCTTTGTCAAGCCTCAATTAAAAAAAAAAAATGTGGAAACTAAAATGACCCCGAATATGAATGCCATATAGATACAGATTTTGATGTATCAGATTTCTTTCATAATGTGGATAAAGAAATAGACACTTTACTAAGAGAGAAAATAGAATGTAGAAGTTTATGTTTATAAAAGTTTAGTTTACATTTTAATTTTTATATTGTATGCAAATAAAATTAATGAATAAAGGTAGTTTATTTTTATTTTTATTTATTCTTGCATTCTTTTATTTTAAACAAAAATGACTGACGCAATGGTAAGTAAAGAAGATCAATGTCTAGTAAACAGCGGAACAACAAATACCATATTGAAAAGTAAGAAATATTTTTCTCTATTGGCTTCTGCAAAGACACATGTTAATACAATTTCTGGTATTAGAAATTTAATTGAGGGCTCCGAAAGAGCTTGTATCTTGCTACCTGAAGGAACAAAATTAATTATAAATGATGCATTATACTCTAGTAAATCCAGAAGAAATTTACTAAGTTTTAAAGATTTTCGACGTAATGGTTATCATCTTGAAATCATGACTGAAAATAATATTGAATATCTCCAAATTGCATCTATTGAATATGGCCAGAAGATCATATTGGAAAAGCTGGAAGCTTTATCCTCAGAATTATATTGTACGAACATTAATTCAATAGAATCAAATATGGTAAGTAACCAGAAGTTACTTGACACAAAGATGTTCACTCTGTGGCATGACATATTAGGTCATCCAGGTAACATTATATGAGGAGAATAATTGAAAGTGCAAATGGGCATCCCCTAAATGACCTGAAAATAATTTTATCAAAAGATTTATCATGTGAAGCATGTTCTCTTGGAAAACTGATAATTAGGCCATCTAAAAATAAAATTGAAAATGAATCTCCTTCATTTTTGGAAAGAATTCAAGGAGATATTTGTGGGCCTATTTCTCCTCCATGTGGACCATTTAGATATTTTATGATTTTAATTGATGCATCAACTCGATGGTCACATGTTTGCCTATTAGTCACAAGAAATGTTGCATTTGCTAGGCTATTAGCACAAATAATCCAATTGAGAGCAAATTTTTCGGATTATCAAATTAAGAGTATCCGGCTTGATAATGCAGGAGAGTTTACATCCCAATCATTTAATGATTATTGCATGTCAATTGGGATTAAGGTAGAACATCAAGTGGCTCATGTACATACACAAAATGGTTTAGCTGAATCATTAATTAAAAGATTGCAACTGATTGCTAGACCATTACTTATGAAATGTAATCTACCATCTTCTGCATAGGGACATGCCATTTTACATGCTGCTATACTTATTAGATTAAGACCAACTACATATCATAAATTTTCTCCATTACAATTGGTCTCTAGAAGAGAACCAAACTTGTCCCATCTTAAAAATTTTGGTTGCGCTGTGTATGTTCCAATTTCTCCACCACAACGTACAAAAGTGGGACCACAAAGAAGATTGTGAATTTATATTGGTTTTAACTCTCCATCAATTATTAAATATTTAGAACCATTAACTGGAGATGTTTTTACAGCACGTTTTGCTGACTGCCAATTTGATGAGACAATATTTCCAATCTTAGAAAGAGAAAAAGAAAAGCTGGTAAAACAAGAAGTAACTTGGAATGCATCATCAATATCTTATCTTGATCTCCGAAGTGGTCAATGTGAATCGGAAGTTCAAAAGATTATACATTTGCAAAGAATAGCAAATGAGTTACCAGATGCATTTACAGATACAAAAAGAGTGACTAAATCACATGTACCAGCTTTAAATGCAACTGCTCAAATTGATGTAATCTCAGCAGATGTTACTATACAGAGAAAACGTGGAAGACCAATTGGTTCCAAAGATAAAAATCCACGACAAAAGAAAGAGCAGAATAAAGCAATTGGTGCAACTCCAGAAGAGATTAATAAAATCCCGGAAGAGATTAATAAAATCCCAGAAGAGATTGATAAAACCCCAGAAGAGGTTGATGAAGTTCCAGAAGAAACTCAGGTACCTAGTGATTATGAGATCTCAATAAACTATGTACAGAATGGTACAATATGGAACCGAAATGAAACATGTGCTGATGAAATTTTTGCATATGCTATAGCAATTGATGTGCTAAATGAGGAAGATTATGTGCCAAAAACTCCTGAAGAGTGTATGCACAGAAATGATTGGCCAAAATGGAAGATGCCCTGAAGGCTGAATTAGATTCGCTTGAAAAGCGAAATGTTTTTGGACCTGTAGTCTTAACCCCAAAAGATGTTAACTCTGTAGGTTACAAGTGGGTATTTGCAATAAAAAGGAATGAGAAAAATGAAATTGTGAGATATAAAGCAAGGCTTGTGGCACAAGGTTTTACACAAATACCAGGAGTTGATTATGAAGAAACATATTCACCTGTAGTGGATGCAATAACTCTTAGATTTTTAATCAGTCTCACAATCACTGAAAACCTTCAAATGCGCCTCATGGATGTAGTTACAGGTTATTTGTATGGATCACTTGATAATGATATCTATATGAAAGTCCCTGAAGGATTAAAAATGCCTGAAGCATTGAAATTAAAATCTCGAGAAATGTATTCTATAAAGTTAAAAAGATCTTTATATGGACTAAAACAGTCAGGTCGAATGTGGTATAATCGACTCAGTGAATATCTAGTAAAAGAAGGATATAAATCTAATGTAATTAGTCCATGTGTTTTTATTAAAAGATCAATCTCAGATTTTACAATTATTGCAGTATATGTTGATGATTTAAATATCATTGGGTCTTCTGAAGAGATCGAAAAGACTGCAAAATTATTAAAGAAAGAATTTGAAATGAAAGATCTTGGAATAACAAAATTATGTCTCGGCCTGCAGATCGAGCATTTGTATAATGGTATTTTTGTCCATCAATCAAACTATATCCAGAAGATGTTGAAACGTTTTAATATGGACAAAGCTCATCCTCTAAGTACACCAATGGTTGTCCGATCACTTGATATAAAAAAAAAGATCCTTACCGTCCTCGAGAAAAGAATGAAAAAGTTCTTGGTCCAGAAGTACCATACTTAAGTCAATTGGGGCTTTAATGTATCTTGCTAATAATATGAGACCTGATATTGTTTTTTCTATAAATTTACTAGCAAGATATAGTTCTGATCCAACACGCCGACATTGGAACGGAATTAAATTGTATTTCGTTACTTTGCGGGACACGTGATATGGGACTATTTTATCAAAAAGATACAAAGTCCAAATTAGTTGGGTATGCAGATGCAGGATATTTATCAGACCCGCATAAAGCTCGATCACAATCCGGATATGTGTTTACATATGGCGGTACTGCAATTTTATGGTGATCGACAGAACAGACACTGACGGCAACATCATCAAATCATGCCGAATTAATTGCTCTATACGATGCTGGTCGAGAATGTGTCTGGTTAAGGTCAATGATCCAACACATCCAGGAGGAATGCGGGCTCGAGTCAATCAAAGGAAGTCCGACAGTACTATATGAAGATAATGCAGCATGTATTGCTCAAATCAAAGAAGGATATATAAAATGTGACAGAACCAAGCACATCTCGCCAAAAATTTTCTCAACTCATGATCTACAAAAGGATGGCTTGATAGATATTTGTCAAATCAGATCAAGTGACAATTTGGCAGACCTATTCACAAAATCATTGCCAAGAAAAGTTTTTGAGCAACTTTCACAGAAGATCGGCATCCGTCGCTTAAAAGATATACGTTAAAATGAGGGGGAGTATTATACACGCTGCACTCTTTTTCCCTTCACTAAGTTTTGTCCCACTGGGTTTTTCTTAGTAAGGTTTTTAATGAGGCAGCATAACTAATCCGGAAGTATCAGTTAATTCAAATTGGTCCTGAAGTACCAAATTAATATTTGTCCTGCAGTACAATATTAATAGTGTATAATATAAGGTAAAATATCTAAGGGGGAGTGTTATGAAATAATAATAGTAGACATTTCACCTTCTCCACCTCATCCACTTTCTATTAGATTTAATTTTGTATTAACTATCTTGTTAATTGTATGGCTTTCATTTGCTTTCTCTAGCTCTATAAATAGAGGTTTTGTAAGTGGTTGATGTTGATAGATAGATGGTGATATAATACAGAAATAAGATTTAGCCTCTCCTCACTTCAATTTTGTTTTGTTTTATAATAATATTATATATTTTTTGTTTTCAAAGTCAGCTCTTGATTGATAAGTTAAATTTATGTTGACAATATTTTTTGTTAATTGTAAATTACATAATTTAATAAATTACATAATTTATTGTCGACATAAATTTTCCATTAATTAAGTAACATGACATATTAAATAATTGGAGCATATTATTTCAAAATTAGATCATAACATGTTAAATAATTTTTTTCTTCTTTTCTTTAATAGTAAACTATTTTTTTTATCAAGGAAGAGAAGGTGAAAGGAGGGCAACAAATTTAAAACTGATATTTAAGAAGATTGTTAGTTAAAAAAAGAAACAAGTGACAACTTTATTGAAAATCTAATTCAGACAAAGTGCGCACAAGATTTATCATAAAAAAAATTTAGCTGGGCTAATTTTGGGCCAGGAAACAGTATAGATACCCAGATATGGGCCTTGTATGCCTTTGAACTGCTCTTTCAAACTGTCTATTGGGATGAACATATGGATGGAATTAGGCTCTAAACTTTGAACTACGTTATTGTTCTTCTCGAGTCAAATGTATGGGACAATTAATCCAGACTTCTTCTCGTGGTATTGGTGTCTGAAGAACTCTCCGAAAATTTACTTAGCATTGCCATGGTACACTCCTCGCTCATGGAAATATCTATATAAGCCCTCCATGTTGAAGGAAGATTTGGAATGGCACCACCAGCGAGCATGTGGTTCACGGCCTCCATATTGGGCCTGACACTCGGCTCTTCTTGCACACAAACTAATGCTATATGAACACATTTGGTGACCTCTTCAAGATACAAATCTTCTATCATTGGATCTTTTAGTTCTTCCATTGTCTTGTTTTTCCAATGTTGCCATGCCTACATCAAGGAATTCATAAATCTCATGAATAGCATCTAATATTGCTTATTTATATGTAAACCTCTTGATTGCTTAATTTATAACTTATTAGGTCCGAAATTAGTTATAACATTGCATGAAAATTAAATTGTTTAACTTTCTTATGACTTACGTAGCTAATGAGGTTTGAAGCACGGCCTGAGTTTGCAAAGGAACAATTTCTCTGACCTGTAACAGTTTCCAGAAGTAAAACACCAAAACTGTAAACATCTGATTTTGCCGAGAAATTTCCATGCATAACATACTCTGGTGCCATGTATCCACTGCATGTATATTATCATGAATATTTCTTCTAAATTTACAGAATTCAAAAAATAATAAAAGGATTATAGAAAAAGTAGCAATAAGTAATGGACTTAATTACAATGTTCCAGCAATAACTGAGGTGTCAATATGAGTTTGATCTTCCCCAAAGAACCTTGCAAGACCGAAGTCCGAAATTTTGGGGCTCATGTCTTTGTCAAGCAATATATTACTTGCTTTCAGATCTCTGTGTATGATTTTTAGTCGAGATTCCTCATGGAGATAATGTAACCCACGACCAATCCCTTCAATTATTTTGTAGCGCGTCTTCCAGCCAAGTTCTAACTGTTTCGCTGGATCTTTTGCTGCATGTATATATTAATTGAACAGTCAGTTAATATATATAGCTTTGGATTAAATCAAAATAAATTGAATTAACATTTTGGTGAGTTACAATTGATTCTGTTAAAAATTAATACCAAAGAGAATCTTGTCGAGGCTTCCATTTGGAAGGAACTCATAGCAAAGAATATTTTCCTTGTTTTGTATACAACACCCCAGCAATTGCACAAGATTCTTGTGCTTAAGCTTTGCAAGGAATTCAACCTCATTTTTCAGCTCTCTCAACCCTTGTAATGAACTTCCAGATAGTCTTTTCACAGCCACTTCTTGACCATTTGGAAGAGTTCCCTGCAATTCAATTTTCATGTTTGAATATAAATTATGTACTCTATTTATTTTTGAGCTTCTCTAGATGGTTGACCAATGATCAAAATTTCTCTATGGTTGATCCAACTCTTAAGGGCGTGCTCCAGAAAGCAGCTAGGAGAGATAAGGGAGAGGAGAGAAGGCGTGACCGGATCTGATTGTACCCGGTTACTTGCTCCAAACCGCAAATTTCGGAGGAGAGCAAAGGGGAGACAAGGTGAGCTTTGCGTACAAATTGAGTGATTTCTGACTTTTTGTAAATCCTGATGTGGGATGTAGAGAAAGTGAACTCGCTGCCTTCTCTCCTCAGCTTCTATCCGTTTCCTAAATAAACTAGTTCTGGAGCACACTCTAATAGAAAATTTTCAAGAATAATGATTTTGCTTGTCCTAGTTGAGCTGAGATAAGGCAATTGTTAGCATGCCTCACTCCCTCTGTTTGAAACGACATTTTTATGAGGGTTACAGTAGAGATGTTTTGAGCATCCACAGTGGAATATGCCATTAGAACACTTTTAGTAAATATTCTGTCATTAACATGTAATTTACCTTATAGACTGGTCCAAAACCACCTTGTCCGAGCTTATTCTTATCTGAGAAGTTATTAGTAGCATTTCTCAAGGTATCCAAATCATAAACTTGGTATTCTGCACTTGGGTTTAGAATAAGCTCAAGATTTGTGTCAAGGTTTTCTTGTAGATAAGTAGTGGACAGACAATCATTCTCTGGTAACAATGAAACATATGATCGACTGTTATTTTAATCGATCAATATGAACTTTTTTAGGAACAAAAAACATGATATGATGGAAAAATGGAAACCGAAAAATGTATAAAAAATGTAACAAAAAAACTTATCTCTGTCTCAAAGGAACCTAGTCACCAACCAGTAACTCATATATTTATTGAGATAAACTAAGATGTAATTTACCAACTAACTTGCAAGAAAGACAGATAAATATCTTAGGAAGTTTAAATTCTATGAAATTGAAGAATTCTCTTAGAGCTTTGATATATATTTAAGTCGTTGTCAAGAGTCCCTTTAATTAACAACAACAGGACAGACAATAATAGAAGTGGTACCCATGTCAGCCAACCACAATTAAGTTCAAATTATTATCAAATGAGAACTACGACTACCTGTTCTGTTTTGCCTTTTCCCTCTTCTCCTTCTCCACAGTAAAATTAAAGTCGCTGAAAGGACTACCAGTACTCCAGCAGTTACCGAGACAGCAATTATAGTAATTGAAATTGAACCTTGATGATTTCAAGAATGAAAAAAATAAGAAATTAGAAAAGTTGGAGCAATTAAATTACTTTTATTTTCTGAAAGAAGGTGATTTTCATATATAGTATAATAAATAAGAAGTATAATGAACAAGGGTTTGACTGCCAGAAAGGATTAGGAAACATTAATTTGTCAGTTCTTCATGGAAAGAAATGAAAAAGCAAGCTAGTGCAGTGAATTATCCCGTATAAGAAAATAACATTTGGTTTCTTACTTTTTGAACCATGAACGGAAGATGGAGGTAAAGCCGGTGGAACGGGTGATATTGATGGAGGTAAAGCAGATGGGAGAGGGGGAGAGGACACCGTGTACGGGGCTACATCGAAGGAATATAACTCGTATCTTATGTAGCAATTTGGGCCAATGATGCGTGCACCCAGCTGGTCGGAACAATTTGGTTTTGATTCATTTGCATATGCAATGTAACTCTGCACACACTTAGTGTACTGGTCGGCTATCAGGTCTCTCGTGCACTGAACGAGCCCATGCACAGTTTGGTTTGCCATGTAGTTTGTCTTGCCACTTGCATACTTTTGATCCAAGTTGGATGCATCAGTTGTTAAGCTAGATATCAGTGATTGAACAGATGAACTACTCAGGAAGTCTGGTCCAGTCATGTTTTTATCGGGCATCTGTAAGCAATAAGGGTAAAAACTTCCTGAAATGGAGAGGAAGTTTTTATTGGAGTAGTGAAGGAAACATGCTGCGTAGTGAGTGGCGGCGGTCATCCTGTACTCGCATATCAACAAGTTTGCCACTTCATCTGCTGCAGTTTTGAGGCAATCCAGGCAGTCAGTGCGGTTGGCATCAGCATAGCACATGATTAAGCCGTTTATTTGGTTAGGAGTCCCTACACCGACTGTGTCACTGTAGAACCTGCCGGACTTTGTCGATGCGTTTGAAGCTAGCGAGGTGACGAGCTGCTTAAGGTTGGATTGGTAAGTGCTTCAGTTTTTGTAGAATCCCCAATCCTCCTTGACAGTACCAAAAAATTGGTCTTGCAAGTGCAACACTGCCACATATTATTATGCTAATTAGGAAAGTTATTAGAGGATGCGGTTGACAGGAACGAACCATCATCTTGCAAAATTGAACCAACAGAGAATAGATTGCTGGAGAAATATAGATATCTGAAAGTGATAATTGTAAATCCACCTTCACATGCATGCATCCAGTCAGTCTTGCATAAAGTCTTATTTTTAGGGGGAAATTTCATGTTTATCCTTGAATTTTTTTTGAAATTTCATATTTCCCCCTCTAATATTTATAATATCATATTTACCCTTGTAAATTTTAAAGTCTTACAAATTTACTCAATTTATAGTATTTTCTATTAAATCACATTTTAAATTATAAAGTACCTATTTTATTCTTTAGTAAAAAATAAATATATGTAACTTGTTTAAGAGAAAATTTTAGTTTTCTAATTAATCGATTGTGAGGGCAAATGATTATTTCCATACTTGCGACTTGCACATAAGCGTATACCTAAATGTCACTGTACAAGTAGAAAAATGAATTATTTGCTCTCGAAATTAAAACCAACTATTTAGAAGACGAAATATTAATTTTTCTTATAGATGCTACATATTTTTACTTTTTGATAAAGATAATATGAGAAATTTATAAATTTAAATTGAGTTTTAATACAAAAGACAATCCATTGAGTTTTTAGAAGAGGAATTACTTTATTTTTAGGTTTGTTTAGGACATATATATCAAATCCCTATAGTTTTAGTGTGGTGAGTAATTTAATATTTGAAAATGTATTAAATAAAATTGGGATACAAATATGGTGAGGTCCATGTTGACCACACGGATATTAAACTATTGACAGCATAAATACGACTCAACAACGCGTAGTTGACAAAGATTTTTTAAGAGTAACGAGAGGATAAATTAACTGTGTTAAAATAATTGGCAAACCAGAGTGAATTTAGATGAAAAATTGAATAAATAAAATTTACATAATAATAGGGACTCAAATTACTTTATTTCCTGTCACAGTTGACGAGCGACTTGAAAATTGAAAGGTCTTCAAGGAGTATTATATATAAAAAACAAAAATGTATCTCTCTTCCTGGATGATGTCACATCCGTATTTAAAGCATGTAATAATTGTTTTAATTTTCTAGTCCATTTAAAATTATTTTAGTTTCAGATAATTTTTCAATTGACAATTATATATGAAATATAATTTACATAAGACATCAGATATTCATGTATGGTTTACACTCTTTTGGAATTACATATGTATATATAGTTATACATGATTCATCCTTAATTAGTGTAAATCCTGCACAAATTATTTGCACTATAAATTAGTCCAAATCATATTAGATCGAATTAAGTAAAAACTTTGCTGTTTCAAAAATAAAAAGAAACAGTTTATTAAATGTGGCTGTACCAATTTTTTTTTTTTTTAAAGATATTATAAATGTCTTCTAAATTCTGGATTTGTGACAATTAATTAATGTAACGTTTGAAGAACTTAAGTTTGTATATATATATCACAACAACAAAGTAGACACTTATCGCGAGGGTACTCCGTCGCGAAAAGTACCGTTGCGAAAAGAAAAAGCACAGTTATGACGGTACTCCGTCGCGAAAAGTCATTTTTTCTTTTCGCGACGGAGTACCCTCGCGATAAGTGATACTTTGTTGTTGTATATATAGTGGAAACCATGTATTACCAATAAGGCAATAAAGTAAAATTGCTATTAGATTCGCATTTAAATCGGTACATAGTTCATCGTGAAATACGTACTAGATTATAATTAGTGTGAAAAAATAAAGATCAATTATACCATGTATTATCAATAAAGTTTGAACCGTAGTAAATATATTATTATATGGTTCACATTAATTAATAAATTATATATAATTCGTACTTTAATTTAATAGTACCAAATATTTCAAAATTTGGATCACAGTAAAAATTAAGTTGATCGTCAAAATATAGAACCTAATTTCCACTTGGAAGAGTCTTAATTTGGATAAGACTAGCCGGACAGTTGTCCTTTCGTAATTCGTTGGAAGGATGACTCGATCGAATGCCTAGTTAGTGAAAAGTATTATTAAAATTTCATCCACAGGCTTCGATTTTGTCCATTAATTGGCACATCTCAATTAAATCCAATTCACTTGCATCCATTCAATGCGTTTGACAAGTCTTGCGGGCATCCGACCTTCCCTTCCACCCAATTTTAAGGATTTTTAACTGTTTTATATCATTCACTCGTTCCCAATCTTCATTCAAAAATATCGATTTGTTTAAAATTTGTTGCTCTCCCTAAATTTTCGTTGGAATTTGTTGAAATGGGAATATAATATATATAAACTTTATGTTTTTCATTATTTTTTTATTATATTAATAGATTTATTTTTAAAATTATTATTCTTTTTCTTGATTAGAAGTATTTTATTTTATTTTATTTTTTTTCTATAATATTTGTTCTAATTTTCTTAAATTTTTTCAAATATTCTAATATATAAAATAGTTACTTTAATGCATGATGGAATCGTCTCCCATATCTATAATGTGGCCAGATTTATAAGAGGATGAGGATGATCTTAATTTGTTAGAAATAAATAAACTGATCAGCAATTGGGTAATTGACCTGTCACAGTTGACGAGCGACTTGAAAATTGAAAGGTCTTCAAGGAGTATTATAAAAAACAAAAATGTATCTATCTTCCTGGATGATGTCACATCCGTGTTTAAAGCAATGTAATAATTTAGTTTTCTAGTCCATTTAAAATTATTTTAGTTTCAGATAATTTTTCAATTCACAATTATATAGGAAATATAATTTACGTAAGGCATCAGATATTCATGTATGGTTTACACTCTTTTGGAATTACATATGTATATATAGTTATACAAGGTTCCTCCTTAATTAGCGTTAATCCTGCACAAACCATTTGCACTATAAATTAGTCCAAATCATATTAGATCGAATTAAGTAAAAACTTTGCTGTTTCAAAAATAAAAAGAAACAGTTTATTA
This sequence comes from Carex littledalei, assembly GCA_011114355.1. Taxonomy (NCBI): domain Eukaryota; kingdom Viridiplantae; phylum Streptophyta; class Magnoliopsida; order Poales; family Cyperaceae; genus Carex; species Carex littledalei. The sequence continues at coordinate 2,158,473 of CM022082.1, forward strand.
AATGTGGCTGTACCATTTTTTTTAAAAGGTATTATAAATGTCTTCTAAATTCTGGATTTGTGACAATTAATGTAACGTTTGAAGAACTTAAGTAATTTGTATATAGTGCAAACCATGTATTACCAATAAAGTAAAATTTCTATAAGATTCACATTTAAATCGGTACATAGTTCATCGTGAAATACGTACTAGATTATAATTAGTGCGAAAAAATAAAGTGCAATTATACCATGTATTATCAATAAAGTTTGAACCGTAGTAAATATATTATTATATGGTTCACATTAATTAATAATTATATATAATTCGTACTTTAATTTAATAGTACCAAATATTTTAAAATTTGGATCACAGTAAAAATTAAGTTGATCGTCAAAATATAGACCTAATTTCCACTTGGAAGAGTCTTAATTTGGATAAGACTAGACAGTTGTCCTTTCGTAATTCGTTGGAAGGATGACTCGAATGCCTAGTTATTAGTGAAAAGTATTATTAGAATTTCATCCACAGGCTTCGATTTTGTCCATTAATTGACACATCTCAATTAAATCCAATTCACTGGCATCCATTCAATGCGTTTGACAAGTCTTGCGGGCATCCGACCTTCCCTTCCACCCAATTTTAAAGATTTTTAACTGTTTTATATCATTCACTCGTTCTCAATCTTCCTTCAAAAATATCTATTTGTTTAATTTGTTGCTCTCCCCAAACTTTATATTTTTCATTATTTTTATTTATTATATTAATAGATTTATTTTTAAAATTATTAGGATATTAGTTGTCCTCTTCTCGTAGAGGACAACATATTATCGTAGTTAGGCATGTGCATTGGTGAATGTGAGACAGAAGACCGAATGACTGTTTTCCGTCCTCGTAGAGTGGGCTGCGAGGCGGTTCGCGGGTCATTTGGCTGAGGGATCACTTGACCCCTCAGAGGTCTTATTAGGAATATTATATTATTATATGCATTGAGCTATTACTATATCATTTTCGTTCATTTTACCATTACGTGCGGGCCGGACACGAGCCCCGAGGCACGTAGACGATTCGAGAGTTACCCCCTACATTAGGAGCTACTTGCCTAGAACGGCTGCCAAGGTTGCGGTGGCAGATATTTACTTTTATTGCACGGGCCGGACACGAGCCCTAGTCCCATTAGTCTGGCCGGACGGTGGAGTTACATCGTCTGCTCATGAGGAGACGGATTAACTCATTCTTACGCCTTGCTTGTAGTTTTCTCCTATTTTATATGTTTGGTGATGAATCGTCTTAGAGTAAGGAAAATACACAAATTTTTAGATATAACCGTCGGCTAGCGTGCACTTGCCTACGGGTTGAAGTCTTGTGTGGGCAAATCTCGATGCTATTAGGCATCGGGTATCTTTGCCCCTCTGATCGCAGTCCTTGTGTTATGTCACCTTTGTGATATAAATTCAATTTGGTTGAATTTGGCACGGCACGGGGTGACAAAATTATCCGTATTATTATTATATCAATTCGTACACACGGTACCTATTGTACTGGACTTCGGTTGAGTATAATATTGATCCTCTTATTTTATTTTGGGAAATTTCATCATTTTGGCATAATAGGATAATCATATCATGTCATCTACTATATATGTATTTTTCTTTTGTAGTTATTATGATAGGTTTTAAATTTCGCAGCATGTGCATTAAAAGTGAATAATTACCGACTTTACGTAGATTTCAAATTAAAATGTGCTTTGACTTAAGAGGATCCCTGAAGGGATAATACTGGGTCACATACTGGGCGATCATTCGCTCACCCACCTTTGGATGTGGGATTTCAGGTACAGGATCTGGCGGTCCGCAGCAGGAGACGTCAGGAGCTGTTCCTGAGGGCCACGCCGTTTGATGTAGTGTTTAGGATATTTTGTTTAGGGTTTTGCGAGTCCGATGTTTTTGTTATACACATTGGACTCGATAGATTATGTATCCCTTTGACTAGTTGTGTTTATTTTATCTCGAGGTGGATTGTATGGATATTATGTATGTATGTATGTATGTTTATTTGATATTTAGGACTTTTGCTTGATCTTTTTATTATTGCTTCTGCTGTGTGATTATTATTTATGTTTAGCCTTGCATGTCATCTCGATTAATTGACACGAGGCGGAGACTAATCACGCCTTAATCCGGAAATCCTGGTTTGGGGTGTGACAATATCGATATGCTTTTTGTGCTCGCTCGTGAAAGAACATACCCCAATTCTTCTTTATGTATCTCCTCCTACTTGATGGACTAAAGTTCTTCATGTACCAAACCTTAAGATAACAACATACCAATCACGGTACGTGAAGTTTCTATGGTTGTCCTTATTGGTGTAGCCGTCGTCCGTTTTATTTTTAGCGGGCACAACGGAGGAGGTTAATTCTCTATTTTAGGGATGACATTGTCAGTAGTTATTAGATTTGTTTTGTATATTTTAATTCCGAGACATTACTTATTAGATGTGTTACATTTTTTGTCTTTTGATTAGGATATTTTTTTGTTAATGCAGTATGTGTCGTAGAATATTTCGTGATTTCGAGGCATTTCTTATTGCATGTGCTTAAATTTCTCTCTTTTGATAGGATTTTGGATGTTAATGCAATGTGTCGTAAGATCTTTCGTGATTGTAAATATTTTCTCTCTTTTGTTAATGGAGTTATTAGTGAGGATTTTGAATTTTGTTGAAGCAAATTTATTTTTGTTGAATTTTATCTTTATTGACTAGATTAATTAGTATTGTTTGTGATTAGTATGATACTGCGCATGATTTGGTCATGCGTATATTTGTAATTTTTTATTTTTGTATAATGGATGGTAAGATTCGAATTTCGAGATTGGTTCTGCACACAGAGTAATTTTTGAGTTGACATGAGCAAGTCAGTAAATTATTTATTTGATATTTGGAAAATGAGCATGAATATTTGTTATTCTTTTAAGATATACAAAATTTCTTGTGTCATTAAAGAAATAAGAAAATGATGAAAACAAATTTTAAATGAAATTATTAGAAATGTAATGAAGACAATAACTATGAAATCCTTGGGAAATTCTCTATGGATATGTACAAAACGAATAAGTGACATAGAAAATATTTTGTCAAGTTGATATTTTCTCAATTTAGATGGACAGGGTTAGCAACTCCCATAATGTCAATTATATATTTAATTCATTAAATATGCACAATTGAAGTTCCATAAATATGCACAATTGAAGATGCATATCAGCCCACACTACTTAATTTCTTCACTTAATTTCCAGCTTTTGTAACAAAAGAAAAACTTTTACACTGGTACTGATCAGATTATTTATGTTTGCGCTCATTTTGTTATTACAATTTTTTGTGGGATCCACTAGTCAGTGAGTGAGTCACATAGCAAAGAGGTCCAAAAAAAAAAGAAATCTGGAATTCTATAATTTGAATGCAGATTTGAAAAGTCAACTGAAGTCAAATAATTAAGGGTATAAAAAAGGCTAATATTGGTCAAATTGGATAAATTAATTTATTAAGAGTAAACTATGGAAGAAACAGTCATATACCATGCCTAAAGTAAGAAATTAATTAATTAAACTCATTTCAAATTTATATGCTAGAAACATCTAGATTCTCACTAGTTCGAATATAACATAAGAATATTAATTGGAGTTTCATTTATCAATATAGTTTCTCGTCATTCCATTAGAAAAGAAGAGGATGTTGCCACCATTAATGGCGCAACCTTTTATTATGATGATTCAAGATAAATATTTCACAAGAATTAATTTAAAAAATTTATAAGTTTATTTATTTATTTTTGTGTGTGTAACTAACACGCTGAGACTTTGGTCCCGTACCGTACCGTGACTAATTCAATTTTTCACGTGTTGTGCCATATCGTGACTGTAATATCGAGGATGGTCACATGCCCTGAGTCACGCTGTGTCCAAACATGCCATGTCCAAACATGACTAGTCACGTTTAACTATTTTTTTTTCAAAATTTAGATTAGTTTATTCAATATTCAACATTTGATCAATCTAATGGTCCTAATTACACGTGACTCGCATGACCACGTGCCGTACCTTGATCAGATCTTTCACGTGACGTGCCGTGCCAAATTTTCAAAAGTTGATCACGACACGGGACACGCAAATCACGGCACGTAACCGACACGTGTGCCGTGCCGTTCCGTAACAGAACCAGATCCGCGGTGCTATTTTTCCCACTTTGTGTGTGTGTGTGTGGAGCGGGGTGGGGGGGGGGGGGGGGTGGTGGTGGGGTGGGTGGGTGTATAGGTACTTAATACTTTTCAATTAAAAAAAATACAGATTTTGTAATTAAATTCTCAATAATAAAAATTAGACTTGCTAGGATATGGGTCAAATTTGTTTCGCATGATTAAAGCCCGTATATTGGAGAATGTATCAGACCAACTTAGGCTTATTTGGGCTAAAGCTATTATAAATAGTTCATGGGCCACAAATTGTTTTTAGTGTATGGCATTAATTGGAGCGACATTTCAAAGTCGTTGAAAAAAACAAAATAGTAGTAATTCCTAGGATCAACAATAGATAAGTAATCCCATTCATATGCATATTTAGCTATACCTAATTAGTAAATATTCCTGCTACATGTGGGAAGCATGACATGGTCATACTATTTTTGTAACTTGAGGCAATTTAGGCGTGAAATTTCATACACTAATCTTTCTAAGATTTAATAAAAGGTTGAGTAAAATGATATGATCTGCATTACACTAAAAATATTGCGAATGGGCATTAACTACCAAAATAAGAATTATATTTATGAAAAGTGCTAAGATATTGGAAAAAAACCATAAGTAAGTTTAGAAAATCGGAGAGAGACAGTATGTCAAAATTGAGATTTTTAATGCAAATAAGAAAACTACACCATTTCAAAACTAAACAAAAAGGTTAGTGAGAAAGAGAGAAAAAAGGTGCATGAAAAACATGCATAATATTGCCAAAATTGTTAGAGGATTTTAAGAAATAAAATTGTGTAAGTTTTTTATTTTCTTGTGAGAAATCCATGCCTTTTGTTTCCTTTTTTCCTTTATTTTTTTTAGCTTCCCCTTCTCTTCTTCATTCTACACCATTGTATAGTAGAGATTGTAAATACCATTGAAAATATCAAGCAAAAAGCAATATATGCTGGTACCTTGAATGACATCTTTTATTTATTTTACATATAATTTTGTTTCATATTATTTTAGACATTTTTGAACCAAGTTTTTTTTTTTTTTTTAAACAGATAAAGATTTGTGGTTGTTCACTGCTCCCAGAGCACCATATGCCCCATTTCAGCACAATCTCTTGGAGCATTGAAGAATATATGGGAATAAGTAGCAATAGATCAGAAGACATTATTACTTTTTTTTTCTAGATTTTAGTTTCACTGAGTTGAATATAACTGACATGACTAATGTCAGTCAATAATTTATTTGATATTTCAAAAATTCTTGTGTCATTAAAGAGAGAAGTAAATGAAAAATGAATTATTTTAAAATGAAATTAATAGAAACGAAATGAAGATAACCATTAAGAAAGGCTTAATTAGGAAATTCTGTGTGGATGGGTACAAAACGAAGAAGTGACATTAATTTTTTTTTTGTTAAGTTGGTATTTCCTAATTTTGATGGAGAGGGTTATCAACTCTTATTGCGGAGTTGACCTTAAGAAAAGTCAACTATATATTCAATTTATACATTTTGTCTAATTAACTATAAAAATATGTCACTATCCACGATAGTACAAAATGACTATTGCGCCGATTGGTACAAAATGACTATAGCCGATAGTATACTGATAGAAATTGTTATTTGCGAACGTATCAGAATTACTGACATGAATATTCGTGAAAATACTGCCGACAAAAAATACTTTCTCTCGCGGATATTATTGGTTTTGGTTTGACTTATAGCTAGACACCACTATTACTACAATATGTAAATTCTTAGAAATACGGTGGATTCAGTATATAAAGTGAAGAAGCATGCTCCAAACTCTAAGGGCTGAGTTTAAGTCAATTGTTATGAAGGAGAGTGAGTTTGTTGGAGACTATTTTACTAGTGTTTGAGTGGGATTTATGTGATGGTGCAAGTCTCATGACTAGAGCAAGTAGCACAGAGAAGTGACTACGAGGATACTTGATAGGTGATTCAAGTATGATGCTCACGACAATAATAAGTAGAACGGAGAAGTGACTATAAAGATACTTGATAGGAGATCAAGTATGATGATGAGCGGATCATTCATTGATGTAACCCAATGGTGATAATCAAGCTTGAGGAAGATGTCTCTAAAAGAAGAATCCTATGGTTTTCTATCATATATTGGGGACAGTGGAAAATAATTAAGTTTAAGGAGGGATGTTGGAAAAAGTAAATTTAATTAATTGGTCAATTAGTCAAATGGTTTGGGTGAATGTATTTGAATTTTCTAGATAGATTAAATGTTTAGATTTTCTAGAGTTATTTGGGTGAATGGTTTGGGTCAAATGGCTTGTGCAATTCAGGCACTTGGTATTTGTATCATGTTTAATGACATTTATGTTATAAGGTATTTAAAGGGCACCATGTAGCCTATAAATTGAGATGTTGTCATTTGTAAGATAGTAAGAGAATATTGATAATAAAAACTTATTTTCTGTTCATAAGTGTTCTCTCTTTCACTACTACATTATATTAAGTTTGTATCAAATATTAAATCAATCCAATCATTTCGTCTAACTAAATCTTTCTTAAAAGGAATTTTTTTTTTCTTCTGTAAAAGTCCTATTGTACTATTGCTAATTAAGATGTGGCTTCAACGAAAGCAAAGCTTTTCAATTAAATTTCATCTATTGCATTGTCAAGTTTTTCTTTTTATTTTGGTTATCCGAATTTTGTCCTTTTTATTGGCGTATTCCCACGCTGGCGTGAAGAGTCTTCATTTGAAATGCTGAACAGCTTTTTTCTGCAATGAACACTTGGAGTTCAGTGATGATCATATATTATTGTAAACTGCTATGAACCGTGTAAGTCTTCACAGATTATATCACTCACTGTATCAATCAATTACTTCCTTTCACTTTTCTCTTCTGCCAGAGGAAACTAACCATACAAAGAAATAATTCTTATAGCTTTTGATGCAACTAGGAAGGAATAATTCAGTGTTTAATCTAACAAAAAAAGGCCCAAATAATTAGAGATGGAACTCGAAAGGCAAATAACTATGACCCAAATTGCCTATTCGACAAGTTCCAAAATATTGTGACCTTTATATCATCCAAATTAATTCCAAATACCTACCTTGATCTGTTAATTTGGAATTTTTTCACATCCGTATATGATATGCTGTGTATGGTTAACGTTTTTGTAGTAGTGTTAATTAGAATTGAAAGTAATTATTGTGCTAAGCTCGAAACTTTAGGGACTAGTTTTACAGAACTTTTCTTATTTGAAACTCGAGCTAATTTAGGAAATTAAGATTCGGATTAGAAATTCCTCAAAGTTCTAATTTGTTTGAATAATCGAATAATTAGGAATCTGTACTCAAAAGTGTCCTTTTGAACAACACCCGTAATTACACTATATATAAGGATATGATTGTGTACACTTGCATATCTTTAAATTAGTTACTTTTATGGTTTAATTTTATTTGCATAAATCACACAACAATAACATCTCTGTTGTCATGGTAGCGTGGTTCACTATATTATGTGTGTATATATATTAATTAAAAAAATAAATGTTTTGAGGTTATCTTAAGTCTATTCATCACTCAGCATTCATTTTCTTTTGTTGTGTACTCCTCGGATATTAAGAATTTATATATTTACAAACATCAACCTAATTGTTGTAACCATGCACTTAGAAATTTGCTTTCAACATGTAAGTACTTGAAAAAAAAAAAACAAATACATTTTAGTATTTAATACATGATATAAGTTACAATTATCAAAGCAGATATTTTCATAGAATGTTGCTTCTATAAACATTTTTCTCTTTTTTGTTTACATTTAGTTAGTTATTTTTAGAACATAATACATATAAAAAGTTATAATTACTCAAGTCGTACATCATTCAAAAGTTATCGCTTATTCTACGTATTTTTACTCTAATAATTAAAAATGTTATCTTCATTTATTATTTGCGAGTTGCTATAATGACTTTTGAACTGATTAGATCAGACGGAATCCTCTCGTTACATTAAAAAAATCTTTGTCAACTACCACTACTACAAAAACTGGCTTTGTACACTGCACATTGTACACGGATTTGACAATTATATTAAAAACAGTGTACCAAATATGATTTTTTACTTGTTCAAAAGATCTGCACGATTTCTACACGGATAATTAGTTAATAATCAGTGTAGAATTATTAGAGAGAGCTACACGGTTTATTAGAAACCAAAAATCCGTGTGTAAAGAGGTCCGTGTGCAAATAATTGAGAGAGCTACACGGTTTTTTGATACAAAGCCGTGTAGGAATATTACACACGGTTTTTTGATAATATATCCGTGTATAAATAGTATAATTGTACACGGATTAATAACAAAAGAGCCGTGTATGTTTAGTTGGAGAGCTACACGGATTTATAACTAAATAGCCGTGTATAATAGTGTAGGGTTTTAATGTCTTCCCCTTCCAGCGCCGTTTTGATCAAGTCTTTTAGTTAATACATCTCTCTGAACTGAGCTATTTCCTATCAGATTTCTGCGAATTGATCGAGGCCAGCAGCTGAGATCTGAGATCTTTGAATTAAGTTTGTATTTTCTCCTCTCCATCTTTCTAAGGTTAGTAATATGTATTTAAATCATTTTCTTCCTCTAATTTTCTGTTATTTAGGCTTATTTAGGTCATTTCATGCATGCTTGATTTCTTAATTTTAGATGTAATTAATTAGTGTATTGTGTTCCAATAACCGACCTTTAGATGCTTTTAGGTCCATGCCCGTTCAAAATTAATCCAATAGGGATTAATTTTGGATAGTCCCCGTTTTGGGACTGCTCTTTGAATATTATGTCTCATTTAGGATGTGAACACATATTAGCGGGATTTAATTAGTATTTGAGGAAAGTTCGACAGTATTTTCCCTTATTGCTCCTACGAGTATGTGGTTCGTACGCATACTTGGGGAGTTAAGGGGAAATGCTGCCGAATTTTTCTCAAATACTAATTAAATCTCGCTAATATGTGTTCACATATGAGACATAATATTCAAAGAGTGGGTTAGGATTGTAAACCGGCCCTTTGTAAGCCCAAAATTTTGTACACGAAGGAGAATGTTGACCATGCATGCATTAATTGATCAAATCATTTTTTTAATTTAATTTACAGATGGATCGAAGCTGGATGTATGAAATGCGACGTGACAGTGAAGAATATTTGGTTCGCGTTGATGAGTTTATAAAATTTGCTGAGAGTTATAGAGTGAAGAAAAAAGAAGAAGACATTTTATGTCCTTGTAAAGATTGTAAAAATTTATTAAGATTTTTGGACATCGAAGAAATTAGAGCTCATTTGATTTGTCGGGGATTTAAGAAGAGATATACATGTTGGTTCATGCATGGTGAGAAATTTGGGGAAAGTAGTAGTGCCAATAAAGATTGTAATCGTGAATTGAATGATGAGAATGTTGGAATTTCTGATAATTTTGAACTTGATTGGAACGAGGATTATGAGAGTGTCGAATATTCTGATAACGTCGAACCCGAAAATGACGATGATGAGATGGAGAGGAATTTTGATGAAAATGTAGAACACGAGTTTACTGAAAATTTGGAGGATATGTTACGTGATGTGGAAGATGAAATTAGTGATAAAAATTATGATAAATTTCAAAATTTGTCTAATGAATCCAAGAAGCCGTTGTATCCCGGGTGTACCAATTTTACAAAACTGTCAGCTGTGTTGAAATTATTAAACTTAAAAGCAGACAATGGTTGGAGCGATAAGAGTTTCACGTCCTTATTACAGCTTTTAGGAGAAATGCTCCCAGATAACAACGAGTTACCCGGTACAATATATCAGGCAAAGAAGTTGATATGTCCAATGGGGTTGAAGATCGAAAGAATACATGCATGTCCGAATGACTGTGTATTGTATCGTAACGAGTACGAGGCCATGCATGTCTGTCCTAAATGCGGTGTTTCACGATATAAACGTCGTAAGGACCAGGACACTGATGATTGTAACGAGGACACAAATGGCCGACCTCCGGCTAAGGTGTTGTGGTATTTGCCGATAATACCGAGATTCAAACGGTTGTTTGCGAATCCCAAAGATGCAAAATTATTGCGCTGGCACGAAGAAGAGCGCAAAAATGACGGTAAACTAAGGCACCCGGCTGATTCTCCTCAATGGAGAAACATTGACAGACATTTCAAAGAATTTGGTTCTGAAATGAGGAACCTTAGGATTGTGGTGAGCTCAGATGGAATGAGTCCGTTTGGAAGTATGAGCAGTCGGCACAGTACTTGGCCAGTTCTTTTATGCATCTACAATCTTCCTCCTTGGTTGTGCATGAAACGCAGATATATAATGATGTCATTACTAATCCAAGGACCCAGACAACCCGGAAATGACATAGATGTATATCTCGCACCATTAATCGAGGACCTCCAAAAATTGTGGCGTGATGGCGTCCCGGTGTGGGATGCGTATATGAAAGAGACATTTAACTTGCGGGCCATGGTGTTTTGCACCGTAAATGATTTCCCCGCGTACGGGAATTTGTCGGGTTACACTTGTAAAGGAGCAAAAGCGTGCCCGATCTGTGAAGATGACACGCAGGTGCTGAGGTTGAAAAATTGTCAAAAAAATGTATTCATGGGGCATCGTAGGTTTCTTCCTATTAATCACCCATATCGTAAGAAGAAGATGGCATTCAACGGGAAAATTGAGCTTGGAGTGGCTCGTCATCCATTAGACGGGGAGAGTGTCTTCGAACGGGTAAAAAATATTGATATTGTTTTTGGAAAATGCGCCAAAGCACTACCGAAGAATATTTGGAAAAAGAGGTCCATATTTTGGGAGCTACCGTACTGGAAATATTTAGAAGTAAGGCATTGCCTTGATGTGATGCACATAGAAAAAAATGTCTGTGACAGTTTAATTGGTTTATTATTGAACATTCCGGGGAAGACTAAGGATGGTATTAAAGTGAGAAAAGACATGGTAGAGATGGGAATACGACACGAGCTCGCACCGCAGGAGAAAGGGAAGCGCACATACCTACCCCCCGCACTGTGCACCATGTCAAAGAAAGAGAAAACAAGCTTCTGTGAATGCCTCAATGGTATAAAAGTCCCATCAGGATATTCTTCGAATATTAAGAAGTTGGTGTCGATGAAGGACTTGAAACTGGTCGGTCTGAAATCTCACGACTGTCATGTTTTATTGACACACATAATTCCCGTTGCAATTCGGGGAATTTTACCATCGTCAAACCATTACGAAGCTTTGTTCTTTCTTCAATGCAATAAATTCCAAAGTGATAGACCCTCTAAAATTGGACTCTTTGCAAAAGGAGGTCGTCGTGACTCTTTGCCAACTTGAGATGTATTTTCCGCCATCTTTTTTCGATGTCATGGTTCACCTTGTTGTTCATCTTGTGAGAGAAATTAAGATTTGTGGTCCCGTGTTTCTTCGGTATATGTATCCATTCGAGAGATACATGGGCATCTTGAAAAAATACATAAGGAACCGACATCGACCCGAAGGCAGCATTATAGAAGGATATTCTACGGAGGAGGTGATTGATTTTTGCACCAACTACTTGACCGGTGTGGATCCTATTGGCGTTCCAAAATCTCGATACGAGGGAAGGCTCCAAGGAGTCGGGACAATTGGGTTGAGAGCCGTAGTTGCTGATCTAAATGAACTACAAAAGGCACATTTTATTGTACTACAACACATGACAGATGTTGCTCCCTATATAGATGAGCACATGACAATCCTTCAACAACAAAACTACACGAGGAGTCAGAAGTGGCTTACTAACGAGCATAATCGTTCTTTTATAGGATGGCTGAAAGAAAGAGTGCAGTCACACCCCGTACCTGAAATTGTTAAACTGCTTGGCGAAGGACCCCAAATTGTTGTTAGAACATTCCAAGGATACGAGATTAATGGATATACATTTTACACTAAATCCCAGAGTGATAAGAGCACGATGCAAAACAGTGGGGTGACGTTGGTGGCGACCTCTCAAGAATTCAGTAGATCCGGAGATGGCCGGGCTGTAATAGCATCAAAGTCATATTATGGCGTTATTCAAGAAATTTGGGAGCTCATTTACAGTCCTCGCCTGAGCATTCCCGTGTTTCGGTGTCAATGGGTCGAAGACCGAGGTGTTAAAGTTGACAACGACGGGTTCACACTCGTTGATTTAAACAGGATTGGGCATGTTGATGATCCGTTTATACTCGCCAAGCAAGCCACCCAAGTCTTTTATGCCACTGACCCGAGTGATGCTAGGTTGAGCGTCGTCCTATCCCGAAAAAGAAGGATTGTCGGGGTAGAAAATGTCGTCGATGAAGAAGAGTACGACCAGTTCGACGAAGTACCTCCATTTTGTACCGATGTGCAAACTGAGGTAGCAACACTTGAAGGGGTAGACGAAGCTGACTACATGCGGTCCGACCACAATGAAGGATTATGGGCCGAGGGTACTGTTCAAATAGTGGAAAAAAGGAGAAAAAGGAAAAAAAAAGCATAATGTATAATATTTATTTTGTTTAAGACCGTGTAGCTTTTAATATTGCAACCTTAGCTTGTAATATATCAAATAAAAAAAGGAAAAAAAGAGGGAAAAAAGGAAAAAAGCATAATGTAGTATTAGTATTATCAAATATTAGTATTAGTTTTTGAAACAATGAAGGATTATGTTTAATGAAGTTTTTTAATATTAGTTGCTTGGTACAAATATCGGTATAAGTTTTTAAATATTAGAAATCTGAAATTTTACTTAATTTATTATTACTTTAGAAATATTAGAAATCTGAAATTTTACTTAATATATTATTACTTTATAAATATTAGAAATCTGAAATTTTACTTAATTTATTATTACTTTATAAATATTCACCTCCTGAAATTTTACTGAACCTGGGACCCGCCTGTCAGACCTATTTATACACGGACATTTAGCTAATAGTCCGTGTAGAAATGGAAGAGAGCTACACGGACTATTAGCTAGATGTCCGTGTAGAAAGGATATTTGCACACGGACTTTATAGTTATGTCCGTGTAGAAAGCTCTTTGTACACGGTCTTTTAAGTTAAAAGTCCGTGTATAATGAGGAAAACACTATTATTTCGAAATCCTTCTCTGCCAAAATTTTCATAAGTCCGAAAACCCTCACAGAGAATTAAGCGGTTCAGTTCCAAAAACCCTCACAGAGAATTTCGCCGCCTCGCCGAGCTCTTCACCGCCTCACCGCCTCGCCGCCTCGCCGCCTCGCCGCCTCACCGCCTCACCACCTCGGTCTCTCTCACCTGTGGTCTCTCTCTCTCACCCGTGGTCTCTCTCTCTCTAACCCGCGGTCTCTCTCACCCGTGGTTAGCGTCTCTCTCTCTCTCTCTACTATTATTTTGCAATAGGGGTTCTGGTGCTTTAAACTGAGTTGAGCTCTTGTTGATTGACTGAAAGTCATATTCTTTTTACTTTATTTTTCTTATTGGGTTTGAACCCGTTAGCCATGGTTGGCTAATTTTGTTACCGGATATCTTTATGGTGCTATACCGAGTTAGTATTGAATACATTATGGTACTTGTTAAAAATTGTGTCAATTCATTCAATTCATTCATTAATCTAGGTTATATGTCAAAAATGGTGTCAAAAATGGTGCTATACCGGATATCAATTCATTCATTAATTGTGTCAAAAATTGTGCCAAAAATTGATTAATCTAGGTTATATGATATAGGGTATTTTAGGTTAATTGATTAATCTAGGTTATATGTCAAAAATTGTGCCAAAAATTGATTAATCTAGGTTAATTGATTAATCTAGGTTATATGATTTAGGGTATTTTGCCAAAAATTGATTAATTTAGGGTATTTTAGCAAGAGGTGATTTTAGCAAGAGGTTTAGATTTGTCAATTTTATTTTATGTTCATTTTAGCAAGAGGTGATTTTAGCAAGAGGTCATTTTAGCATATTTGTACAAGAATGGAGGTTTAGGATTTCATTATTGGTCACTTATGATATTTTGTACAAGAATATCAATTTAGGATTTTTGTACAAAATATCAATTTTATGATTTGATCTTTAATTTCATGATTTGGTCACTTATGATTTGATCTTTAATTTCAAATATTGGTACAAGAATATCAATTTTTGTACAAGAATATCAATTATTGGTCACTTATGATTTGATCTTTAATTTCATGCAGAACCATGTCGGATGAGGATGAGTACGTCGATATGATGGCAGAAGAGGAGCAGCAAGCTACTGCCTCATCAGAAAGAAGGAGAAGAGGGCTGACAATGTGCACGAGCATGTCCGAGCAGACCCATCAAGAAATCTGGTTCACAGAAGACGGGCGTGCGCAGGGAGAAAAACGGCAGAAATACTCAAATTGGTGTACGAGTTTGGTGAGGCAAAATGCGAGTATCCTTGTAGAGAGATGGGATCATTTTGAGGATACGGTGAAGGACGAGTGGTGGAACAGGGTGAAGGTAAAGTGCCTAACAACTCTTTGCTTTATTTTCACTTATGTATCTATACTTGAATACACTAAATTTGGTGTCAATCAGGCTCAGTGGAACATCGAGAATGATGTTCCAAAGGATAAGACTTTGAAGATTATGAACAATGGTTGGAAGCAATACAAGAGCACGTTGAAGACGGAGTTCATGAAGAAAGGGAGAAATCCGGTCGGCTACTACAAATGGCTAAAACAAGAGGACTGGGATGCGTTTCAAGCTTTGAAGTCCACCAAAGAGTTCCAGGTATCTAACTCGTGCCAAATTTATGCTTATTCTTTCTCGATATGTACTTATCTTTCTAAAACTAACTGATCGTTATTGTCTTGTTTCTGTGAAGGCAAAAAGTGATGAAGGCAGGAGGACCGTTGCCTTCAACAAGTATCCACACCATCTAGGGTCAGCTGGTTACGAGGGTAAGAAGGCAGAATGGAGGAAAATACTGGACCAAAACAAGGATTCTGACTCACCCGTGGTTAGGATCCAAAATCCTAGGGGCAAAGATTGGGTCATGGGTAGAGCTGAGGTAACCGCTGACGGGAGGATAGTACTCCCAAAGGATTTGCAACCCGTGGCTCAAAGAATAGTAAGAGTCCTTTATACTTACTTTGTGACATTCATCCGAAAATTATAACTCCGAAAGTACATCAATTGTTCTTTTGCTTTAACTAATTCTTCTACTTGAACAGTTGGAAGTGGAGGAGGAGGTCAACTCGGGTGCCCGGAGTATCGAACGACAAAATGATTCCTTGTCCGCAGCGCTCGAGAATCCAGAACACCCGGGTCGAGTAAGGGGTGTAGGGGTCTACAGGGGCTGGAAGGAGGTGTTCCGAGTGGAGGGAGAGAAACCTCGAAGAAAATCTCGTGCCAAGGTAAACAAAGACGAGATAGTTGCGCAGATACACGCGGAGGTGAGCAAAGAGTACGACGCAAGGTTTGCTGAGATGGAAGCAATGTTGACACAAATTAGATCTGCAACTACGCAGCCATCCGAGCAACCACCTCCCATTTCGCCGGGAATTCGGCGAAGTAGTCAAGCATCCGGCACGTGGGCCTTAGACGATTTGGATAATCTCAAGGTAATAAATACTTGTTCATAATCTAAAGGTAATTAAAACCTGTTTGCAACCTTGTTAGACAATATCGCATCATTAAAATAAACAACTTTCCTATAAATTTGCAGGACCCCAGAGCATGCGACCTCGTCCTGTTGCATGGTAGTGCTCCTCTGATCGTTGCTAAGGGCGTTGTACATCCAGGAGCCATACATGTACACTTTGGTCAGCTAAGGCCCGACCATGCATGCGTGCAGGTTGAGTTAGTCGTGGATGGGTGGCAGCGCGTACCCCTTCCTGTCCCTACCGACGAGATGTTTGTGCTTGATGACGCACGGATGTCATTTGTCCAATGGCCCAAGAGTCAGATTGTTTTGGATCAGGTAATCCATAAAAAAATCCATTTATTTGTTACATTCAACTCATTCTTTTTGAAATACTAGAATAATCCATCTATAACTTGATACAGACACGAGGAGATGATGTTACCGGTACGGCGATGTCACCGGTACGTCAGGAGGTGGCTTGCGACGTCGCGGCTGACGCGCCACAATCACCGCCCCGTCCTATGGTGACCGAAGAAGAATACAGCCGTTTGCCCAATGATTTGCGCCTTCTCCACGACTACTTGATGACGGCGCCCGAAGGCATGGAGGCTATCATCATCCCTGTCCCACCTGGGATGTTTCTACACGAAGGCAGGGATCTCCTGCTGTCGTTCAAAGACTTCAAGGACCTCTTCCACCACTCGACATCCGACAAATGGCTCGATGTTTCACACATCACCATTTTCCTCATGTTAGTGATATTAAAATATTTTCATTATTGTATAGAACTCAAATATATATTCTAATTACAATATGATGAGTTTTCAGGAAGCTAGTCCGAAACTGTGATGGGATGGTTGAGCAGAAGAACTTGTGCATGTTTCTGGACTCCGAGAAAGTGAGTGGTACGGCAATGACATATTATCCGGATATGGCTATCGAGTACATGTGTTCTGCGATGCATCGTGCTAAGGCGGAGGAGAAGAAATTCATTCTCATGCCATACCACGAGGGGTTAGTTCTAATCTTAACTTATGTGTTGTTTATATTTTAATTAAAGAATTGTATAAAGGAATTAAAAGTTAAACATAAAAAAATGAAATCACACCATCAATCATAGCAAATACTCGTGTCACTTTTATATGCTAAAGTACTATAATTCTTCTCCTCGATCCCACAGCAAACATTGGTGCTTGATTCTCATTGTGCCGTACCTAAATACGAGCATAATTGTTGATTCTTGTAAGCCCAAAGGAAGAATCGCGGCTGACAAGTGCAAAGTTATCTTCCCTTTTGTGAATAAGTAAGCAATAACAATTCTATAGGTTTGCATTTCTTTCAATCATATCAAATTATAAAATTGCTAATTACATTCACTCAATTTTGTAAGGGCTTTTGCGAAATATATTAAAGAGGGAGGATCAGATAGCACGGGCACGCGCAAGAAAAGCAAGTTGAGTTGGAAGTGGATGTTGGTGAGCACACTCTTTATGAGTTAGAAATTTCATATCTTGTTAAAAAAAAATTTGTCATTCTAACAAATGCCGCTAAATGTAAATTTCAGAGCCCGCAACAGAAGGAGGGTTGGGAATGCGCATATTACACGATGATATTCATGTTGGACTTTGTCGAAAGAATACAATTCCTATTCCCAAAAGCGGTATGTACTTCATATTAATTTCCTATATAATAAGCAATTGATATCTACCTTTTCTGAAATACTAACTATTATCAAATTATAATTTTGTAGAGTGTGACAAAGCAAGAGCATTACACCAAGGATCAGATCGACGATGTGCGGTGCATGTGGGCAAGGTGGTTTGCCATGGAATTTTGTAATCCTCGATATGGATTTGCATAGATTAATTTGTAATAAAAATATGTTTCGAATGAATTTATTGCTATATGAATTTTGTATAAATTTAGTATATGAATTTCTTGCTAATTAATCTGTTTCGAATGAATATTTGTATTTCTGTTGCAAAAAATTGGCTAGCAAAGCTGGAGGCTAGCCCAAAAACAAAATATACAAAAAAAAAAAAAAAGGTATTTATACACGGACATTTTATAAAAATCCGTGTGCAATACTAATCATACACGGATATTTTAGAAAAATCCGTGTATGATAGCCTTGCTAGGCGAAATACAAAAAATCTTCAACTATTTGTACACGGATATTTACCAAAAGTCCGTGTATAATAGCTACGAGAGCTACACGGACTTTTAATACAAAGCCGTGTAGAAAGAGGAATCGTACACGGTTAATTAGGGGATATCCGTGTAGCTCGGTAACTTGTAGAGCGACACCGGCAGGTCTTTGTACACTGTTAATTAGAGAATATCCGTGTAGAAATCATTGTAATCACACACGGTTAAATATCCGTGTGTAGTTCCTGACCTATTCATACACCCTGGCTTTAAACACAGCAGGAAATCCGTGTAGCTCTTCCATTAATGTCCGTGTGCAATATGTTTTTCTGTAGTAGTGTACGTCAAACCCACTATATAATTGTATCCCAATTTTATTTATGGTCGATCTGGAGTGATTCACTATGGCGTCATCCTGACACTGAAAAAATTGTGGATTGATTTAACCCATTTTTAAGTATTAAATTACTCGCCACACTCAAATTAGACAATTTACGTCACAGAAATTCTAAAAGTAGGGGGAATTTGATGTACCCTACTACAGAAAAGGCGACTATACACGGCTAAAAAAACCAATGATATACGGTTCTGCAACCGTGTCTGTACGCATCGTGTATAAAAAAGTCGATAAATTGCACACGATTATCGACAAGTGTATGTGTAAATTTGTTTGATGTAATAATATATTTTTTATGTATAATATTGTATGTTTAAATTTCTTGTGTTTTTTTTATGTGTAATAATATTGTATGTTTAACATATATATTTTTAATTATGGATGTATGTATAAATGTTGAAAATATTGAATTACGCAGAAGGTGACTCGCTCAACAAAACATGCATGCATGTTATAAAAAATGTAAATAAAAATCACTTATGACTCACTCAATAAAACATAAACATGCATGTTATAAAAAAAAGTAACTAATGTAAGTTTAATGTTGTAAATAATTATTTCCTATTTTCAGATCGGATAACAAAATAAATATATAATAACCCTTCTATCGGTTTTTGAGAAACAATTCCGCTATGAGTACGTACCCCTTACCCTCTCTTTTTAAAAATTTTCTAAGTACAATATATTTTCCTTAAGCTCTTGAAGGCAATAAGTTTGTGTCTTCTTAATTTATCTTCCGTTGAATTAGTCACATCTTCTGTAAAAGTGATTTTTATTTGTATATGTTTAACTTTCTGTTTGAAACATCTAGATACTAATGGCAGTTTATAGTGGCTCGACCTCCGTCTCTTTATTCCTATGATTTCATCTGACCCTTCTGCTATTGGTTCAAATCAAATAGTCGATCTGAAGCGCTCAACATTTTATCCATATTAAAATGTGCTTGAAAACAAAATTTTATATTTTTTAGAAACTTTTTACAATTTTTTTAGAATTTTTTATAAAATATTCGTGTTGGTCTCTAACAGTCGGGAATCCATTAGGAGACACTACTACAAAAATGGTAATTTTACACTACACATTGTACACGGTTTTGCCAATTTTATATGAAAACCGTGTATCGTAAAGGTTTTTCTGAAAGCCCAAAAAAACTAATGGAATCATACACTGGTATTTATTAAAGAATCAGTGTAGAATTGTTTGGAAAAAAAGGCCGTGTATGATTTATTAGATAGCTACACCGATATTTAACAAATATCCGTGTAGGAATAGCTACACGGATTTTTGATAATATATCCGTGTAGAAAGACAAGAACTGTACACGGTTTATCTTATAAATAGCCGTGTATGATTTGTTAGAGAGCTACACGGATTGTTAAGTATAAATCTGTGTAGAAAAGTTTAGGGTTTTGGCAAAAAAGGCCTTCTCCTTCGCGCGCCGTATAAAATGCCTTCTCCTTCTAGCGCCGTTTTGATCTGAGATCTTTGAAGTTTGTATTTTCTCCTCTCTATCTTTCTAAGGTTAGTATATATATATAGTATGGCTAATGTGCTTCCTCTAGAACTTCGGCCTCGTGCTTCCGGGGTCTTATCTTAGTGTTTGATGTTCAAACAACAAATTCAAACCGTTAGATGTTCAATTTATATTAAATCTACTTGGAGACCAAATTTTACATTTTTTTGAATTTTTTTACTATTTATTAAGCCACTTTGAAAATTTCAGATCCGGGTGAACAGTAAAAACAGTCTGGACCATATGATCTGAAATTTTCAAAGTGGCTTAATAAATAGTAAAAAAATTCCAAAAAATGTAAAATTTGGTCTCCAAGTACATTTTTATATAGATTGAACATCTAACGGTTTGAATTTGTTGTTTGAACATCAAACACTAAGATATGCCCCCGGAAGCACGAGGCCGAAGTTCTAGAGGAAGCACATTAGCCATACTCTATATATATATATATATATATATATATATTTTTTTGTTTTCCGTTTTTTCCTCTAATTTTCTGTTACTTTACGTTTTTCTGCCCATTTATTCCAAAAACATTTTTCTGGAAACGTCTCTCTCCACTGATTTTGAGGGATATTATTTTGAAAATATATCATCCATTTTGAAGGAGAGAAGTAAAGAAAACGCTGAAGGTCTCCATCATCAGATCTGAGGAAAACCATTGAAGATCAGTACTAACGCTTCCGCCTAAAGATGTCTTCAATTCAGAACTGTAAGATTTAAATTCCTTTGCTATTTTATTTTGGATTTACGGATTCTGGATTACGTGTTCTAATTGTAAAAACACGTTATGTTTTATTATGTCTATCATTTGGTATCAGAGCAATCGTAAATTCATATAAGATGCAATAATTTTTTTTACGAAATTGATTTTCAATGGTTCGTATAAAAGATATACAGATTCAATTAATTTTATGTATAAATATTTTCTTATAATATTTTTTGATGAAAATTTCAGAACTGAGAATTTTTATTCTCTAATATGTATGCACATATATGTTGATCAAATGTATTTTTCATTGGAGATGCAATATGTTGGAGACCTTTAACCAAGAGGGATCATGTCATGGGTCACATGTGCACTCTCTCTTTTTATATGTTGGATCTAATACAACTAGTTTGTATGAAATTTCGGTCCAAACTAGATCATAACCAAAAGTTTTGATCACATGGTTACTAAATGATAATGACATAACTTCTATACAAACATTGTATTGGATCTTGAGGAGTATATGTTATTATGGATCACATGGGATTGCATGTGTACAAAAGGCAATATGTATATATGTTGCACTAATTGTAATATGTTAGTATTCTCTATGATTTATATGAATTCATATATAAAAATCAGCCCAACGGAAGTTTATTGTATATTTTTTTTATATAAATAATTTAAACCATAAAACGTTATTTTTTTTTTATATTTGCGAGTGTCTTGCATCTACCTTTTCTTGTTACTAACTAATACTAAATTATAATTGTAGTAATGGAACAAAGCAGCAGTGTTACGCCAAGGAGCAGATCGACAATGTGTGGATGTATATGGGCAAGGTGGTTTCAATTAGAATTTTGTAATGCTAAATATGGATTTGTATAATTTTGTAATGCTAAATATGAATTTGTATAATTTTGTATAATTTAGTGTACATGAATTTTAAATTGCTATCTGAAAAATTTAAATAATGGCTAGCAAAACTGGAAGCTAGCCAAAAAAAAAAAAAAAAAAAAAGCCAAAAAAAAGCCAAAAGAAATATATATGCAATCCTACACAAATATTTAACTAAACTCCGTGTAGGAAGAGTAATCCATAAAATAATCCGTGAAGAATAAATTCCTACACGGATTATTTGATAAATGTCCGTGTAGGATTGTTTCCTACACGGATATTTATCAAATAATCCGTGTAGGAATATATTCGTACACTGATTATTGTATAAATGTCCGTGTAGGATAGTTAAGAGAGCTACACGGATATGAAATTAAAAGTCCGTGTAGAAAGAGTAATCGTACACGGATGTTTAGGTAATATCCGTGTAGCTCGGTAATAAAGAGAGAGACACAGGCAGGTGTTCGTACACGACTGTTTATTTCGATTCCTACACCCTGACAGCCTACACGGCAGAAAATCCGTGTAGCTCCTTCATTTTTGTCCGTGTGCAATCTCTTTTTTTGTGGTAGTGGTAGTGAGATTTAAAAAAAATGGTACAGCGACATTTAATAAAGTGTTTCTTTTTATTTTTGAAACAGCAAAGTTTTTACTTAATTCGATCTAATATGATTTGGACTAATTTATAGTGCAAATGGTTTGTGCAGGATTAACGCTAATTAAGGAGGAACCTTGTATAACTATATATACATATGTAATTCCAAAAAAGTGTAAACCATACAGGAATATCTGATGTCCTATGTAAATTATATTTCATATATAATTGTCAATTGAAAAATTATCGGAAACTAAAATATTTTTAAATGGACCAGAAAACTAAATTATTACATTGCTTTAAACACGGATGTGACATCATCCAGGAAGATAGATACATTTTTGTTTTTTATAATACTCCTTGAAGACCTTTCAATTTTCAAGTCGCTCGTCAACTGTGACCGGTCCATTACGCAATTGCTGGTCAGTTTATTTATTTCTAACAAATTAAGATCATCCTCATCCTCCTATAAATCTGGCCACATTATAGATATGGGAGACGATTCCATCATGCATTAAAGTAACTATTTTATATATTAGAATATTTGAAAAAATTTAAGAAAATTAGAACAAATATTATAGAAAAAAAATAAAATAAAATAAAATACTTCTAATCAAGAAAAAGAATAATAATTTTAAAAATAAATCTATTAATATAATAAAAAAATAATGAAAAACATAAAGTTTATATATATTATATTCCCATTTCAACAAATTCCAACGAAAATTTAGGGAGAGCAACAAATTTTAAACAAATCGATATTTTTGAATGAAGATTGGGAACGAGTGAATGATATAAAACAGTTAAAAATCCTTAAAATTGGGTGGAAGGGAAGGTCGGATGCCCGCAAGACTTGTCAAACGCATTGAATGGATGCAAGTGAATTGGATTTAATTGAGATGTGCCAATTAATGGACAAAATCGAAGCCTGTGGATGAAATTTTAATAATACTTTTCACTAACTAGGCATTCGATCGAGTCATCCTTCCAACGAATTACGAAAGGACAACTGTCCGGCTAGTCTTATCCAAATTAAGACTCTTCCA
This sequence comes from Carex littledalei, assembly GCA_011114355.1. Lineage (NCBI taxonomy): Eukaryota > Viridiplantae > Streptophyta > Magnoliopsida > Poales > Cyperaceae > Carex > Carex littledalei. The sequence goes on from CM022082.1 coordinate 2,181,587, forward strand.
AGTGGAAATTAGGTTCTATATTTTGACGATCAACTTAATTTTTACTGTGATCCAAATTTTGAAATATTTGGTACTATTAAATTAAAGTACGAATTATATATAATTTATTAATTAATGTGAACCATATAATAATATATTTACTACGGTTCAAACTTTATTGATAATACATGGTATAATTGATCTTTATTTTTTCACACTAATTATAATCTAGTACGTATTTCACGATGAACTATGTACCGATTTAAATGTGAATCTTATAGAAATTTTACTTTATTGGTAATACATGGTTTGCACTATATACAAACTTAATTTCTTCAAACGTTACATTAATTGTCACAAATCCAGAATTTAGAAGACATTTATAATACTTTAAAAAATGGTTCAGCGACATTTAATAAAGTGTTTCTTTTTATTTTTGAAACAGCAAAGTTTTTACTTAATTCGATCTAATATGATTTGGACTAATTTATAGTGCAAATGGTTTGTGCAGGATTAACGCTCATTAAGGATGAACCCTGTATAACTATATATACATATTTAATTCCAAAAGAGTGTAAACCATACATGAATATCTGATGTCTTACATAAATTATATTTCCTATATAATTGTGAATTGAAAAATTATCTGAAACTAAATAATTTTAAATGGACTAGAAAATTAAAACAATTATTACATTGCTTTAAATACGGATGTGACATCATCCAGGAAGATAGATACATTTTTGTTTTTTATAATACTCCTTGAAGACCTTTCAATTTTCAAGTCGCTCGTCAACTGTGACAGGTCCATTACCAAAAAACTGAACCGTTAATTTATTTCTAACAAATTAAGATCATCCTCATCCTCCTATAAATCTGGCCACATATGTAGTCGATCTGTTCAAGCCATAGTCGATCACACAACAAAAGCAATGAAGTTATTATTGGCAGTAGCACTTCTGGTTCTGGTTCCAGTACAGTGGGAGAATGTATGTGTGAGCGGGACAGTGCAGGGAAGAGGAGAGGTCGGCTCTTCTACAGATCAATGCTTCATTGTCCTTTGCTATTCACTCTTTATATGGGAAAGAGTGCAACCGATGGAAAGGCAAGTGGCGAGGCAAGTGGGATATTGGATGGGAAAGAGTCACCTGCGATCCAACCACCGGTCATGTCACTAAACTTGACCTCTCTGTTGAATATGATCCGGACTATTACTTGTTTGGGCCCGATTGTTCGGGTATTTCACTAAATGCCAGTATGTTCTTGCCTCTCCGTCAACTAAGATCTCTCTCTTTATCTGGAGTCGGCATAATCAATTGTACGGATGGTGCTGGTATGTATCTTCACGTTTCTTTCTTGTTTAAGCATTATGTATACCCGACTGTATGGCTGGTTCTGATTAACAATGACATTACAAGTATATTGCTTGATTTATGTTGGTCATGGGTACTTTATGTATTGCTTGATTTAATGAATTAGCACGAGTGCAACAAAAAACTAAAACAACCTCCAAATGTATATTTACTTTAGTTTATTAGAATAACTACTGGTCAATTTGAGGTTTATTCGTGTTAAGAAAAGAAGAAAGAAATGATCAAATCCTAATGCAATTTTTCGTTTGTTCTTTTGCAGGACTTGAAACATGGTCCAATTTGACTAAGTTGGAGATTTTAGACCTTTCTTACAACAAGCTGGACGGAAGCATCATATATGATTTAGCTACTATTTCATCACTTCGTACACTCGACCTTAGTTATAATTCTGATGATATAGTCACAATCAACCATCTGCCCTTCAACGGTAACAAAATTCAATTATTCAAGATTTATTTAATGTGTTTCCTTCTTTAATTGATTAAGAAAGGTACTCCATATGTATATATCTTTTGTATTGAATGATGAACTTTCCCAAATACTAATTAAGGAACGTTTTACCATTACTTCTTAGAAATTAACGTCTTTTTCATAATTAATAAAAGTACAGGGCCAATTGTGGAGCCATGTCATCCCAAAATTGAAAACTGTCAACTTTTTTAGCATCTATGAGGTTACCTAGCTATATGCTTTGTTAAAAGTATATAATACCACTTTGTTTATATATACCACATCTTTCCATGATATTTGATACACAATCAGTTAAGATTCAAACCGTGCCACATGGAGAGTGGAAAGTAATAAAAAAAAATGACCTAATTCCTGCATCTGCCAGCTCCTATTAAGATTTAAAAGAGCTGTTTCTGGTTTGCTGATCCGAGAACCCTTGCTCAGGGTTTGAATCTTGGTCCAATTTAACTAAGTTAGAGATGCTAGACCTTTCATTCAACGGATTGTATATAAGCAACGTACTTCTCATTTTGCTTTAGCATTTGTGTTGGATTCGAGTACTTGTATATATCTGCTTGATTTATGAAGACTATAAAACTACTGAACTGTAATTGCTGATCCAAGCACCCTTTTGTCAGGATTTGAATCTTGGTCCAATTTGACTAAGCTAGAGACGCTAGACCTTTCATCCAACCAACTGCCTAAAAGCATCATTTCCTCCTTAGCCAAAGTATCATCACTTCGAGCACTTTATCTGGATTATAATTCTATGGGAGGCAATGTCCCTATCAAAGGTAACCTCTCATAAATGAAACATTTTATATTTATGACAACAATAACACTTCTTTTATTTTCTTAAATTTGACTGATATTTTAATGGAAAAATCTGACAGAGCTTAGTGCACTAAATTTGGAGGTGGTTAGTCTAAGCGGATGCAAGTTTTCTGGGAGTTTTCCCTATTTGGGACATTGGTCTTCTCTTAAAGCCCTTTCGTTGAGTAACAATCAAATCACCGGTACTTTAACATCAAAAGGTAATTTACAATGTAATTCAAAAATTAAAGTTATTTTAGTTCTTACAATAGGAACGAAGTTATAATTTCTACAGTATCTCTACAAAGTAGATCATAGATGTTTGACATCATAGAATTTGCTCAAAACGGTATAATATAGAATAGTCACCAAATAATAGTATTCTTATTGTCAGGTGGTATTAGCTCTTAATATGTTGCTGATAGCTGGGCTGCAAGAAGCCCAGCTCTTAATAGAAAGTTCATAAGCTAATGTCCTTATGATACATGAGTCCCGTTAATTATCTCACTTATATATACAAGTCATATGCAATAGTGAGATAAGGGCCCAGCTCTTCAAGGAGCTCTTAATATTTTCAAAGGTTTCCTTAATATTTTCAGTCTCTTTTAACTCATTATCACGAAAATAGAAAGTTGGGATTCATAAGCGAATGTCTATTTCTATCCGGAAATGAAGAAACATTATCTCCTAATTGATGAGTTTCACATGAGTAATCTTAATTAATTGATGATATTTCTGTTAATATTACAGGAGTATGCCAACTGAAGAATCTCGAAGAGTTAGATATTTCAGGCAATAGTTTTAATGAAATTCTTCCTTTTTGTATGGGAAATCTTTCTTCTCTTAAGCTAGTCGACTTGCATGATAATGATTTTCAAGTAAAATTTCCCTCCTCCATTTTTGAAAGACTCGTGTCCCTAAAGTACCTTTCCCTATCCTATAACCAGCTTGAGGGGACTCTATCAACAAGGTCATTTTTGAATCATTCTAATCTTGAAGTTCTAAGGCTATCGATTTCAGAGTCATTGAACTTTCGAGTGGAAGTTGTGAATCTGCCTTTTCAGCTTCAAGACCTTGAACTAGCTAATTGCATTCTTGATGTTGAGCCCACTTTCTTGTACTCTCAACATAAATTACGAGTGTTGGACCTCTCTAATACTCGCTCCAAGGGTCCTGTTTCAGCTGTGTGGTTGTTGTTAGAAAACAATCCGAACTTGATCCAATTAGATTTGCACAAAAACTTCTTCACAGGGCCTCTTCAACTTCCGTTTTTAACTCATGAAAGACTCTTAATATTGGATATATCTGACAACCATCTTGGTGGAGAATTACCGGCTAACATTACCACTAAGCTTCCAAATTTATTGTCCCTGAACTTATCAAAAAATTATTTTCAAGGCCCTCTTCCACTCATATCTACAAGCAATCTCCAAACTCTAGATTTATCTAGTAACAATCTCACTGATGATATACAGAATAGTTTTTCTAGGATTCTGCCTTCATTTCCCTCTTTTATGGATCTATCAAATAATAAGTTCTATGGATCTTTCACTAACAACTTGAACTTTACTCAACCTTCAACATTATTGTTAAATGATAATAATATAAGTGGAGAGATTCCTTTTAGCATTTGCAATACCAGTTTCAAAGTGTTGGACATCAGTAACAACGAACTAAATGGTGTTCTACCTGATTGCATTGGAAGAGCTGAAATTTGGGGGTTGAAGTTAAGTGGAAATCATTTAGAAGGATCCTTACCGTTGGAGATGTGTGATGTGCAAGACCTTTGGTTACTTGACCTTTCAGATAACAAGTTTTCTGGATCAATACCTCCTTGCTCTAATTATTCAGTCTTAGAAATTCTAAATCTGAGCCAAAACAGCCTAACTGGAAACTTTCCGATAACATGGCTAAATATTTCTTATATACATGTCGTAGACATTGGGGAAAACCATTTATCTGGAGAGCTTCCAAGTTGGATTGGTAAGGAATCCACTCTAAGAATGCTACTAGCAAGAAAGAACATGTTTAGAGGACCTATACCAGAACAAATATATCAATTTAGATATTTACACATACTAGATCTGTCCCACAACAATCTTTCTGGAAAAATACCATCATGCATTATAGATATGGGACACGATTCCCCTTCCTTGGGTGATTACTTTGCAGATAGATATATTTCAAAAGTGGGGGAGCTGAACTTCAGTGATGGTAAATTTCTCTTACACATTAGCTATGATGTCAACATGGATGGCGAAGAATTTACGAATTTTGGATTGGAACTTATTTCAAAAGGAAGGTCAGATATCTATTGGGAACATATTTTACTAATGCGGTGTACAATAGATTTGTCTTCCAACAAACTAGTAGGCAACATTCCTGAAGATATCGGTCTAATCAATTGGTTGATAACACTGAACTTGTCGAACAACCATTTAAGCGGCACAATACCGAATAACATATCCAATTTGCACCAGTTAGAAAGTTTGGACCTCTCTCACAACTCTTTGACAGGGGAAATACCGAGAGAACTGACTAAACTAACCTCACTAGAATCCTTCTCTGTGGCATATAATGATTTATCCGGTCCTACATTAGGTGTGGAAGCACAGTTTAGTACATTTGGTAATAGCAGCTATGAAGGCAACCCGAATCTCTGCGGGCCTCCTCTGTCAAAAAGTTGTATTCCTACTCCTGGCACAATACGGCCTTCCCCGAATGAAATGAGTGACGATCGAAGGTATGAAGGCACTGATTTTCTCATATTGTTCGGTTCTTTCTCCCTTTTCTTTGTGGTCAGTTTTTGGGGATTCATGGCCATTCTTTATTTCAAGAGAAATTGGCGGTATGCATTGTTTACTTTGGTGGACTGGTATGGTGATATGATATGTGTGAAGGTTGTGTTTTTGATAAGAAAGATTGGAGCTACTCGAACTAGAAGGGGTAATTGAAGGACCACTTGTTTCATTTTAGTTTGAAAGGATGAATTTTAGTATTTGTATACTGAACAAGCATGTGCCTACTCTTTATGTACGATGTATTGTGAATCTCAGTGAACTTTTGGCTTAAAAATAATATTTAAGTGAACTTTCATATATGTATTTTGTACCTATGCATTTTTTTACGAACTTCTCAAGCGCCCTGTAAACTTGGGATCATTAATTATGTGATTATGTAAAAACAGAAACATTATATGATTTTAGAAACAATCATCGGTTTCACAATAATCCCAGCCTACAAAGGCCCAAAATAAAAACAAAGGAAATAAAACCTGATATGAAATGGACCGTCCAGATAAGGCCCAAAATTAGAAAGGAGGAAAACAAAATCAGAAGCTGAATTGATTATGAAACATGCTCTGATACTTGAAAGATACTTTGACTAGTCAGAATGAAGTTGTGTTAGATGATACTTCGACTAGTTGAGGTGAAGTATTCAAAGTACTTTGACTTCAATTCCTCTGAGGCAACACTAAAAGAGAATTTAACTCGTTAATTTTAAACTGTTTTTCAGGGAATTTTATAATCTTTCATACTTTTATATTCATGAGATCACGTCGATTTTTTATCTTCCAAAATTAGGGATGCAAACGGAGGATAATATCCGACCTAATACGGATATCCGATATTTGAATATCTATGCGGATACGGATACATGATTTTGAATTTTAATTATCCGTATTCAAATAGTAGATATATACCATATAATTTAATGTATATTATGAAAATATTTATATATATATCTACGGATATCCGATCCGTATCCATACATATCCATCAAATGTCCGATCCGTATCTGTATTCGAAAAATAAAAACGGATACTGATATGGTTTTACTACTATCCGATCCGTATCTGTTTGCCCCCTATCCAAAATTATTCTTCTGAAAAATTAAGAAGAAAAGGAAGTTGTTCAAATTGTCCTCTCTCATTCAATATTTGTCACAGGAGAAAACACAACGGAGGTGAAAGAGAGGGACATCTTCTTGATGAACATGTCTTAATTGTAGTATTTATTAATTTATATATTCTTGAGGTAGCTAGATTATTTAATCTGGAGGTAGATTATTAATTTACAACTCCCAAGCAGTAGGAGAATTTAGCAAGTGCATGTACACTAATTTCCAATATCTTAGCACTTTTCAGAAATATATAATTTTTATGTGTTTGGAAGTTCATGCCCATTCGCAATAGCTTCTTAGTATGATGCAGATCATATTATATCATACCATATCATATCATTTTACTCAATCTTTTATTAAAGGAAGCTAATATGAGTACCCGCACTATAGTACTCGCATTGTACCTGCACTTTAACTGCCATATTTCTGATGATCTATGAGAAATTTTGCGAATCTAAAACCACGAACATCTTCTATGTAATTTTTCTCTTTCAAATGAGATCCATGATGACGTACTTTCAAACTCGTCATCACGCAAGTATTTATACCTATACTTGCAAGTATTTTTTTACATATGACACTGAATTACATCTGAAAGTATTAATATCAAGTATTATAAGTATTTATACCTATAAGGTCTATTGTTTTTGTTAGGGGAAGGTTACGCAGAGACTATTAGAGAATGTCGATGGAGGGATATGGGGTCCCTACTACTTCATTAAAGGAAGGTTGACGCGGGAACGATTAGGGGACTGGAAAAGGGATGATCATATCAAGTTACGAATACAAGTATTTATATATTATTTTGCAAGTATTAATATTTTATATTTCAAGTATTTATACCAATGAAGGTTGACGTGGAGACGAGTCTGGAGTCTAAAAAAGGGGACCATAATACAACCTTCCTCTAATTAGTGGGGACCGTAGTACAACATTTCTCTATTGTTGATGCGGGTACAATGCGGATACTGGAGTGGGGGATTGAAATAATTATTCTTTATTAAATCCAAGCAAGGTGCAGTGTGTGAAATGTCACGCCTAAATTACCCAAGTTACTAAAATAGTATGATCATGTCATGCTTCCCGCATGTAGCAAAATATACATCTGAGTGGGATTACTTATCTATTGTTGATCCTAGGAATTATTCATTGGGTTCGGTTTAATCGGTTATAAACCGAACTGATGAGAAAGTTCGATTTAAAAGGTTCAGTTTTTGGTTAAATAGATTGGTTCGGTTCAACTTTTAAATCGGTTAACTAGTTAAGTTCAGTTAGGTTCAGTTTAGAAATTTTTAAACCGGTTAGACATACTGACAGAAAATTTTAAACTCATCTCCTCCAAATCAAACATTTAAAATTTTTAAAAATTATGGCATAATTTATATTGTTTGGTTCGGTTTAAAACCTGTCAAGCCGAACCAAACAAAACTTTTAAATTCATCTTTACAAAGTTCAAAAAATGTAACGAAAAAATATATATATTTATGATTAATATCCTATTCTGTTCAACCAAACAAACTAAAATTTACTTCAGTTTGTTTGGTTTGATTCGATTTGATTTTTGAAAACCGAATATAACTTTGATTTGCCCATTTTAATTCGGTTTGGATCAGATGAACACCCCTAATTACTACTCTTTTGTTTTTTTGCTATGACTTTGAAATGCCGCTCCAAGCCATAAGTGACTAAGTGAGCAACATCCTGCCATTTTGCCATAGGCTAATTAAATATACGTAAATTTTAGACCCATGAACTATTTATATAAGCTTAGCCCAAATAAGCCCAACTAAGCCCAAATGAGCATATGCTGGTCTGATGCAATATTCTCCAATATATGGGCTTGCATCATGCGAAGCAAATTTCACCCATATCCTACCAAGTCTAATTTTACTAAATCAGGAGTGAATTATCTAATTTTTTTTTTTTAAATTGAAAGTATAAGTATCTAGGCACACCCCCCCCCCCCCCCCCCCCACACACACAAAATAAATAAATAAATAAACTTAAAAATCTTTTAAATTAATTTCTTGTGAAATTTTTATATTAAATCTTTGTAATAAAAGGTTGCGCCATTAATGGTGGCAACATCCTCTTATTTTCTAATGGAATGAGGATAAATTATCTTGATAAATGAAATCCAATATTTTTATATTATAGTCGACTTATAAATTTGAAATGGTTTCTTACTTTAGGCATGGTACATGACTGTTTCCTCCATAGTTGACTCTTGCTAAGGGTAGATTTACATGGCTTCTATAAATTTATCAAATTTGACCAATATTAATTAGCCTTTTCATACCCTCATTTGACTCAGTTGACTTTTCAAATCTGCATTCAAACTATTTTTTTTTTTTTTTTGAATAAAAATAAGGGTCAAAAGCCCCTATTTGATTTCATTGAATTGTTACAAAAATCTTGTAACCGGAAACAAAGTACATTTTCAACTCATGAGTATTGAGTTGTCAATATAGTCAAACTAAAACAAATTAAAAAACTTATCTAGAAAAACCAAATGAAAAAATAATAAAATAAAAATAAAAATAATGGAAATGCACTTGTGAGATAAAGTGGTGCTGAACCATTAACTTCTTCTGTGTCCCGCTATTACTGCTGGTACCGAATGTTGGTACCGGGCCTTACACCAGTAAATTACTGGTACAGTGCCTTGTACTGCTGGTACCGAGTGTTGGTACCGGGTCTTATACCAGTAAAGTGCTGGTACTGGGCCTTGTATCAGTGAGTGGACTCTGTACCGGTAAGTGTTGGTACAGGGCCTTTTACCAGTAAATGTACCCTGCTTCTCTTCTGCCTTGTCTCGGGCCAGTAGGTCTCTTCCCCGCTGTTTCTCATTGAAGATACATCCATTGTTCCTTCACCTCTCTTGTCAGTTGCTGTAAATTTTTCCTCAGCATTCAAACTATTGAATTCCAGATTTCTTTTATGTGGACCCCGGAAAAAGTTGTAAGAACAAAATGAGCGCAAACATAAATAAGCTGATCAGTACCGGTCTAAAAGCTTTTTTGTTACAAAAGCTGGAAATTTGGTGAAGAAAGTAAGTATTGTGTGGGCTGATATGCATCTTCAATTATGCATATTTATGGAACTTCATCTAAACTTTAATGAATTAAATATATAATTGATATTATGGAAGTTGATAACCCTGTCCATCTAAATTGAAAAAATATCAACTTAACAAAATATTTTCTATGTCACTTATTCGTTTTGTACACATCCGTAGATAATTTCCCACGGGTTTCATAGTTTAATTTTGTCTTCATTACATTTCTAATCATTTCATTTAAATTTTGATTTCATCATTTTTTCTTTCTTTAATGACACAAGAAATTTTTTCTTTCTAATATTCATGCTCATTAATTTTCCAAATATCAAATAAATAATTTACTGACTTGCTCATGTCAACTCAAATGGTCGAAATTTTTTTAGTTACCACTTCAATATCTCAAAATTACTCTGTATGCAGAACCAATCTCGAAATTCGGATCTTACCATCCCATTATACAAAAATAAAAAATTACAAATATACGCATGACCAAATCATGCGCAGTATCATACTAATCACAAACAATACTAATTAATCTAGTCAATAAAGATAAAATTCAACAAAAATAAATTTAAACTTCAACAAAATTCAAAATCCTCATCAATAACTCCATTAACAAAAGAGAGAAAATATTTACAATAACGGAAGATCTTACGACACATATTGCATTAATATCCAAAATCCTATCAAAAGAGAGAAAATTTAAGCACATGCAATAAGAAATGCCTCGAAATCACGAAAGATCCTACGACACATACTGCATTATCAAAAAATATCCTAATCAAAAGACAAAGAATGTAAACACATCTAATAAGTAATGCCTCGGAATTAAAATATACAAAACAAATCTAATAAAGTTAGAAATATTTTTTTATATCTTGAAAATCAGGGACATATATATTGTAAAAATGAAGGACTTAATCAATTATATATCAAATTAATAATAGTTTAATATAGTTCTGACATTTGAGTCCGGTCAAATGTAAATATTGATTTTACTTTGACTATAATTTTCTATTATACCATTTCTTTCACCGCTGTTCTAAGTTCCATGAACCTTCTGTGTTTGTTCACTTCTATTTTTCTTCTCTTTCTTCGTAAAGAGACGGAAAGAGTTCTCTCTTGCTGGTGAAGCACTTTTACGGTCAAATGTTAAACCCAATTACCCTTGATAGTCTCTTTTGCTTCTTTTCTTATCCAGATTGTGATGTTGAGCTGTAGGAAGCTTAAATAACTTGTTCGAATTTCCAATTTCTGGTTCAAAGATCAAACCTTGATTGTATTTTTTAGTACTGCACATAAAACAACCTTGTATTAGTGTATTAGTATCTTTCTAGTTGATGACTTCTTTCCAATGTATTTATAAGTAAGTTGAGGGTTATTATTGTAAATTGATCACTAGTGTATATGTTCTTACCAGTATAATTAGTTACTGGTATATCATTTTGATCTGTGTTAAGAGTAATTATGAAGAAACTATTTTCTGGTATAATCTCCACTAATTGGTAATTTAAGTATGTCATAAGGTCTTTTGAGCAAAATTCCATGTGTAGGTTTGCTGTACAATTAAATGTACCGATTCAAACTATAATTTCTGGGCCTCATAGAAGATAAGAAAACTAATTTTAACCTCTGTATTTAACCTTTTAATTAGTCCATTAATCTGGAAAATAATTGAGTACAAGTGGGTTGAATTTGAGCTCAACTTGAAAGTAATTAAATGAACTTAAGAGTTATTGATTTGCTGCTTTGAAATAGATATACTTTAAACTGAGCTATTATACAAATAGGATAAGGTTGAGATTGATATAAACTGAGCTATTTTGGACTGCAGTCGAGAGTCACCAATAAATGTATGATCATCTGGGATGATTTGTGATTATCAAAGTCAATTGTTGGGCGTTGACTTTCAACCAATATGTGCATATGGTGTGTGGTCAATCACTTGCTGGGCGGTGATTGATCGAATCAGTCAATTGCTGGGCGTTGACTGATTGTGACGGAGACTTTGGGTGACTATAATGAAACGTCTTATTGATGTCATATCCAGTCAATTGCGGGGCGTTGACTGTTTTGTTTAATGTGTTGGAAATTACGGATTATGAGTTTATTGCATACGAAACATTATCTGACTATGAACCAGACTTTAATAATTGGTCTAAGCCCAAACACTACATATGAGGGATTGTTTGAGGGTACTATACGGGTACCGACATGTGTGGTTTAGCGTGGCCACCTGTGTGATCAGTTGGTGGATCATCTGTCTGTGTTACCAGACTTAACAATCTGAGTTTAAGCCAAATATATCTCTGTCGAGCTTCATTTGAGATTCTATGAGTTGAGATTCGATTGAATATTGTGGTTGAGCATTTATATTCATTAATATATAATTTGAACTATTAATGTTAAGTTGCGAGAATTTAATTCTGGATATGGATTGATTGCAAGTCCAGTGGCCTGATTGTGGCAAATTCGCACTGGGAGATAATATTATTATTATTTCTCACCCGCTTCCCTTTTGAGTTTTTACAGGTTTTGATATCGCTGATCTTGGAGAGGCACGCGAGTAGGCCTTTATGTAGATGTATATATGATACCATATTTACTTTTGTTTTGTTTTGTTTACCGACTAGAGAGATTGTATATTATTTTGTTGTACAGTTCTCTAAGTCGTACCCCATGGTTAATATCAACGAAAACCTTGGACTTGGGTTAAAATTTAATATCAACGAAAACCATAAAAGTTTAGTTCACATGGTATACGATACAAACATTGATACATTTTGCAACTAAAAGTGTAAGCTCAGTTGAAAAACAAAATAGGTATTAAACTTGTCAATTTTTTTTATTTTTTTACAAACCTGCTTCGACAGAAGGTGCACATTCTGGTAGTTTTGGAGCCGATCTCTTGTTTCTAGAGACATCTTTTCGTAAAAATCCTTCTCTAGTAAGATCCGTGATATCGGACGAAGCAACTCATCAGTTTTTATAATGAACTGATTATCCATGAAATTAGTAAAAAATGTGTTAGTAAAAAAAATAATTTGTTTTCATATGAAATGAGTTTACCCCCCTGACAATCATGGTTTTAAAATCTGAATTTTAATCTTGATTTCTTGATGAATGATCATTTTCTCTATGATTTTGTGCAAAAATAGTGGCTTGCTAGTCTGAAAGTCTGACCCATTGACAACCATCCCTTAAACATCAGTGTCTCGACCCCTAACCAGCCGTCTGGACTCAAACCAAACGTGTGTACCAGCAGAAAACCGTATATAGCAAGGCCTATTAATACTCAACTGGTACTGTTCATCCCAAAACAACCCCTTATATAAATAAAAATAAATGCAAAAAAAACATAGCTCTGATCCAAATCTGCCAAAACTATTGCATAGGCATGTAGTAGACACTCACGTGGACATAACAAAAAAGAATTTCTCAATTTGGATTTTCTACAATTTATAATGAGTGTTTAAAGTTCAGACTTTGAAAATATGACTGGTTTAGAAAAAACAACATCTCATTAAGTTTGCTTGATATATTTTACTAATAATTATTTACTATGATTTAAATTGAAAAATTAAGTTTATGTGCCGGAAAGTAAATATTATAGTTTTAATAGTATGATTAAAATCAAACTGAGATACATTTAATTATAATTAAATTCGTAATGTTATTTTAGATTATTATGTGCTGCAATTAGGACGTACTTGTGTGCTGGAATATTCATACCATTTTTCGTTGGTTTCTCCAATATCTTAGCACCTTTCGATAATACAATTTCTTATGTGTTTGAAAGTTACTGTCCATTCGCAATAGATTTTAAGTAATGCATATCATATTATATCATATCATGATTTGACGAACCTTTTATTAAGGAAGATGCACAACATGAAATGTCACGCCTAAATTACCCTTAGTTACAAAAAATAGTATGACCATTTCATGCTTTCCACATGTAGTTTGAATATTTACTAAGGTATAGCAAAATATACATGGGATGAGTTTATCGGATGAATTACTTGTTTCCAGCAGAATTCAATTCAAGACAATAAGTAGGCAACATCCTGCCATTTTTCCATAGGCTTAAAAAAAACGTAAATATGAAGCCATGATAAGCCTAAATAAGCCCAGATAAGCCCATGAGGGTCTGATGCAATATGCTACAATATATGGGCTTAAATGAATCTTTCGAAGCAAATTTGACCCATATCCTAGCTAGCCTAGTTTTACTAATTCGGCATTCAATTACAAAATCTTATTTTATTTTTCAGTTGAAAAGTCTAAGAGTTTCTTGTTAAATATAAACCGTTTATAAAGTGGACCCACCTGCATCAGAATAAGTTTGCAAAAATAAGAAAACAAAATATGAACATAATAATTAAAGTATCTAGGCACCTCTCCCTAATAAATATAGGTTTTAATTTCAATTATTTTGAAAATTTATCTTGAATCTTCATAATGAAAGATTGTGCCATAGTCACCATTAGTGGCAACATATATCCTTTTCTAATTCATGGAACATTCTTACAAATGAAATTAGGAGAAAATATATATATATTTATTGATAATTGAAAGTCTAAATTTTTTTATATGCATCATGGGCAATCTAGAAGTTTTGAGCATATAAATTTGAAATGGATTTAATTAATTAATTAATTTCTTACTTCAGGCAAAGTTCAAAACTGTTTCCTCCATAGTTGACTCTTGCTAAAGGTAGATTTACATTGCTTATATAATAATCTAGGTAGGTAGAAAAGTCTACATTTATGAAATTTGATAAATATTAGCTAGTCTTTTTCATACCCTTATTTGACTTCAGTTGACTTTTAAAATCTGCAATCAAACTATACAATTCTAGATTTCGTTTTGTCGGACCTCTTTGCTTTATGAAAAATTAAATGAGCGCAGACATAAATTAGCTGATCAGTAACTGTCTAAAAGAAATTGAATTCTTTGCCCATTTAGATCAATCTGGTAATTAATGTTTGTGCCAACACTTCCGATAGGACCCTAATGAGGAGGTCAATTTGGGTCTGATGCCCATCGGACTCAAAGTGAGTTCGATGGATTTGATGACCGTCCGATCTGTTTTAAGATTCGCGTCCGCAACTTCCGCGTCTGATTTAAATTCGTGCGCACGAATCTTAAAGTGGATCGGACTGTACCGAAACCCATCGGACCCAAATTTGATTCCGATGGGCATTGGCTGTTCTCCTCTATTGAGACCCCCACTTTCATTAAGATTGTCCCACAATTTATTAATTGTAATCCAAAAATTTAACATATATATCGGATATTATCCGTTGGTATCTAGATACCTATCAGGATATTTGACGAATACAAATATTTGACAAATAAAAATATAGATCATATAAATACGGATACGAATAATTATTCGGACCTAGATATTTTAAATTTTGGATTTGGATATCCATTTTAGAAGCATATATATCACTTTCGTTTTGCACATTAAAGTATAAATTAGGTCTTATTATAAACTCAATAAGTTTTGAGTTTAATTACTCAATTACAACTACCCACATTTCATCCTTTATTGAATTTTCTAATTTTTTATATTTTAATTATTAATGTAATAATAATTAGTAATTAACTTTTATTAGTTAAGATGCTATTTTTTAACTTACTATTTGTTATAGAAATATTATATTATTAATTTTTACGAAAATACATATATATAATGTGTATATATATTATGAAATATGTAATGATTTTATTTTAGTTTCTGGAGTATATTCGTATTCGCCTTCAAATTCATTAAATACTCGCAATCCATATTCATATTCTTTAAATATCCGATTTGTAATGAAACCCGTATTCAAAGATTAAGAACAAATGCAAATATTGTTTAACTATTAGCTGGAGATATCCGGCCGGTTCGTTTACAATCTTAAGTACACTGCAAATTAAGTTGTTAAATGTGATATACATTAATTTGGTATCTGGATACTCCTGTTAGTAATACTGATACGTTCGGAAATAACAATTTTTGTCTATGTACCATCGACAATAATCACTTTTTACCCTCGCAAATGGTGACATATTCTTTTAGTTAATAGAAAAGATGTATATATTTAATAAATTGAATATATAATTGACTTTTTTTAAGGTCAACTCCGCAATGGGAGTTGATAACCCTCTCCGTCAAAATTAGAAAATATCAACTTAACAAAAAAAAATTAATGTCACTTATTCGTTTTGTACCCATCCATACAGAATTTCATAATAAAACCTTTCTTAATGGTTATCTTCATTTCGTTTCTATTAATTTCATTTTAAATATTTTTACTTCATTTCCTTCTTTCTTTAACGACACAAGAATTTTTGTTAATTTATCTAAAAGCATAACAAATATTTATGCAAAAAATTTCAAAATATCAAATAGAATTATTCACTGACATTCTCATGTTAGTCATACAACTCAATTAAACTAAAACCTAGAAAAAAAAAGTTAATAATGTCTTCTGACATATTGTTACTTATTCGGATTTATTCTTCAGTGCTACAGGAGGTGGTGCATTTGGTGCTATGGAAGCAGTGAATAGCCATATATATTTATCTGTTTAAAAGAAAATTTTGGTTCAAAAATATCTAAAATCATGATTTACATGCTAGTGTGATTTAAAAAGCCAAACTATTTGTAAATAATATGTAACAAAATTATATGTAAAATAAATAAAAGATGCCTTTCAAGGAACCAGTAAAAGCTATAATGTTTTTTTTTTCTTGATATTTTCAATGGTACCACGTACAGTCTCTACTATACAATGGTGTACAATGATGAAGTCTCATGAATAGAAGAGGAAGCAAAAAATACAAAAATTCAAAATAAAAAAAGGAAACAAAAGGCATGCATTTCTCACAAGAAAATAAAAAACTTAAACAATTTTATTTCTTAAAATCTTCTAACAATTTTGGTAATATTTATGCATGTTTTTCATGCACATTTTTTTTCTCTCTTTCTCACTTACCTTTTTGTTTGGCTTTGAAATAGTGTAATTTTGTTATTTGTATTAAAAATCTTAATTTTGAGATGTTATATAGCAAACCACAAGTTTAAATTAAAATATGAACTTTCCTCTCTCTAATTTTCTAAACTTATTTATGGGTTTTTCCAATATCTTAGCACTTTTCAGAAATATAATTCTTATTTGGAAGTTAATGCCCATTCGCAATATTTTTTGTGTAATGCAGATCATATCATATTATCATGCCATATCATTTTACTCAACCTTTTATTAAATCTTAGGAAGATGAGTGTATCAACTTTCACACCTAAATTTTGAGATACATGTTATATAGCAAACCACAAGTTTAAATTAAAATATAAACTTTCCTTTCTCTAATTTTCTAAACTTATTTATGGTTTTTTCCAATATCTTATCACTTTTCAGAAATATAATTCTTATTTGGAAGTTAATGCCCATTCGCAATATTTTTTGTTCTAATGCAGATCATATCATATTATCATGCCATATCATTTTACTCAACCTTCTATTAAATTTTAGGAAGATGAGTGTATGAAATTTCACGCCTTAATTGCCTTAAGTTACAAAAATAGTATGACCATGTCATGCTTCCCGCATGTAGCAGGAATATTTACTAATTAGGTATAGCAAAATATAACATCTGAGTGGGATTACTTATCTCAATTAATGCCATACACTAAAAACACGTAAATTTGTGGCCCGTGAACTATTTATAATAGCTTCGCCCAAATAAGTAAGTTGGTCTGATACATTCTCCAATATACGGGCTTCAATCATGCGAAACAAATTTGACCCATATCTAGCAAGTCTAACTTTTATTTATTGAGAATTTAATTACAAAATCTGTATTTTTTTTAATTGAAAAGTATTAAGTACCTAGACACCTCCCCTCCCTCCACACACACACACACAAAGTGAGAAAAATAGCACCGCGGATCCGGCTCTGTCACGGAACGGCACGGCACACGTGTCAGTTACATGTTGTGACTCGCGTGATCCGTGCCGTGACTATTTTTTGAAAAGTTGTCACGACACAGCACGTCACATGAAAGATATGGTCACGACAGTCACGTTTGGACACGGCACGTTTAGGCACGACGTGACTCACGGCACGTGACCATCCCTCGATATTTTGGTCACGGCTCGGCACGTGAAAAATTGACTTGATCACGACATAACACGAGACCACAAACACAAAAAAAATAATAAAATGAAAAATCTTTTAAATTAATTCTTGTGAATTTTTTATCTTAAATCTTCGTAGTAAAAGGTTGTACCATTAATGGTGGCAACATCCTCTTCTTTTCTAATGGAATGAGGAGAAACTATCTTGATAAATGAAAATCCAATATTTTTATATTATAGTCGAACTAGTGATAATCTAGATGTTTTTAGCATATAAATTTGAAATGGGTTTAATTAAGTAATTTCTTACTTTAGGCATGGTACATGACTGTTTCCTCCATAGTTGCCTCTTGCTAAGGGTAGATTTACATGGCTTCTATAATAATCTAGGTAGAACAGTCTACATTTATCAAATTGACCAATATTTGCTTTTTTTTCATACCCACATTTGACTTCAGTTGACTTTTCAATCTGCATTTAAATTATCACTTGAGAGTAGGTCCGATGGGCATCGGACCTACTCTGGTTCAATGGGTTTAACCACCGTCGATTTGCTTTAGGATTCGTGCAGAACACTTTAAAATTCGTGTGCATTTGTTTCAATGTTCGTGTGCACAAATCTTAAATTAGATCGGACGGTTATCGTGCTCATTAAACCTAAAAGTAGGTCCGATGGGCATTGGACCTACTCCGTTCTCTTAAATTATAGAATTCCAGATTTCTTTTTTGTGGACCTCTTTGCTATGTGACTCGCTCATTGACTAGTGGTCCCCACAAAAAGTTGTAAGAACAAAATGAGCGCAAACATAAATAAGCTTTTCTTTTTGTTACAAAAAGCTGGAAATATTGTGAAGAAAGCAAGTATTGTGTGGGCTTTCATATGCATCTTCAATTATGCATATTTATGGAACTTCATCTAAACTAAACTTTAATGAATTAAATATATAATTGATATTATGGGAGTTGATAACCCTGTCCATCTAAATTGAGAAAATATTAACTTAACAAAATATTTTCTATATGTCACTTGTTCGTTTTGTACACATCGATCCGTAGAGAATTTCCCACGGGTTTCATAGTTTAATTTTGTCTTCATTACATTTCTAATAATTTCATTTAAATTTTGTTTTCATCATTTTTTTCTTTTTTTAATGACACAAGAAATTTTGTATATCCTAAAAGCATAACAAATATCCATGCTCATTTTCCAAATATCAAATAAATAATTTACTGACTTGCTCATGTCAACTCAAATGGTCGAAATTTTTTTAGTTACCACTTCAATATCTCAAAATTACTCTGTGTACAGAACCAATCTCGAAATTCGGATCTTACCATCCCAATTATACAAAAATAAAAAATTACCAATATACGCATGACCAAATCATGCGCAGTATCATACAAATCACAAACAATTATACTAATTAATCTAGTCAATAAAGTTAAAATTCAACAAAAATAAATTTAAACTTCAACAAAATTCAAAATCCTCATTAATAACTCCATTAACAAAAGAGAGAAAATATTTACAATGACGGAAGATCTTACGACACATATTGCATTAACATCCAAAATCCTATCAAAAGAGAGAAAATTTAAGCACATGCAATAAGAAATGACTCGAAATCACGAAAGATCCTACAACACATACTGCATTAACAAAAATATCCTAATCAAAAGACAAAGAATGTAAACACATCTAATAAGTAATGGCTCGGAATTAAAATATACAAAACAAATCTAATAACTACTAACAATGTCATCCCTAAAATAGAGATAACAGTCAGAAGATAAATGTTACACTAGAATTTTCAAATGAACATAATTGAGGATTTTTAATTAAGGAACACGTCTAAATAATATAAGTTATTATAAAACTAATCTGGAAATTTTAGAAAAGTTAGAAATATTTCTTTATATCTTGAAAATCAGGGACATATATATTGTAAAAATGAAGGACTTAATCAATTATATATCAAATTAATAATAGTTTAATATAGTTCTGACATGTGGGTCCGATCAAATGTAAATATTGATTTTATTTGACTATAATTTTCTATTATATCATTTCTTTCACCGTTGTTCTAAGTTCCATGAACCTTCTCTGTTTGTTCACTTCTGCTTTTCTTCTCTTTCTTCGTAAAGAGACGGAGAGAGTTTTTCTCGCTGGTGAAGCACTTTTAGGGTAGGGATTGTTAGTTGTGTATATTTGCTATCCCTCATCACAGCTAGTGCAATTGTTGGGTAATTCCTTTCTTTCCTCAGTTTTGATTGTTCTATTAACTGCTATAGGGTTTTGAGAAATCAAGTTTAAAGTATGTTTCAATGTTATTCGTACTGCTGAACTGAAAAAGAAAGTGCTCAAAAGTTGAAACCAGTGAAATTGTTGATATATCTTTCTTTTCTCTCTGTTTCTTAACGGGTTTAAACCCGATTACTCTTGATAGTCTCCTTTGTTTTCTTTATTGATTCTGGTTGTGATGTTGAGTTGTAGGGAGCTTATATAATTGGTTGAATTTCCAATTTCTGGTTTAAAGATCAAACCTTTAATTGTATCTTTTAGTACTACAGATAAACAAGTAAACAACCTTGTTCTGGTGTATTATGAGCTTCCTTGTTGATGATCTCCTTCCAATGTATTTATAAGTAAATTGAGGGTTATTATTGTAATTTGGTCACTAGAATCTGTTCTAATCTATTTACTAGTATATCATTTCTGATTTGTGTTAAGAGTAATTATGAAGAAACTATTTTCTTGTATAATTTGTAAAATTCCATTAGTTGGTAATTTAACTATGTCATAAGGTCTTTTGAGCAAAATTTCATGTGTAGGTTTGCTGTACAATTAAATGTACCGGTTCAAACTATAATTTCTGGGCCTCATAGAAGATAAGAAAACTAATTTTAACCTCTGTATTTAACCTTTTAATTAGTCCATTAATCTGGAAAATAATTGAGTACAAGTGGGCTGAATTTGAGCTCAACTTGAAAGTAATTAAATGAACTTAATTAAGAGTTATTAATTTGCTGCTTTGAAATAGATATACTATAAACTGAACTAGTATACAAATAGGATAAGGCTGAGATTTATATAAATTGAGAAGAAATAATAAAATTTAATGGTAACTCTTGGTCCAATTAAATTAACAAGTACGTATAGTGCAAATTTTATTTCAATTAAGAAATCACACACACATAAATGGCAGATAGGAACTGGGATACAAAATTCTTAGTTAATTATCGAATAGAGATTAATTTTGTTATAATATATTGATATAGATGTAGGTTCCGTTGAGCGAGATTTTGCAGGACCCTCAGAGACTTCTAAACATTAGTGAGATATATCTTGTGCGTATTCTACATACTCAGGTGCGGGGTTACTGGACTTGTTTGATATTACATTTAAGAATTAAATTTTTATTCGTTTGTCATGTTGAATGATTGTTTATTGCATTATTTGACATGTGTGAATCATGTGCATAGCCCAATCAAACTATAACTAGTTTGTGTGATACTGTTGACCTGTCATTTCGAATGGTTTACCGTTTTATGTGTTCTCCGATTATGGACTGCGGTCGAAAGTCACCAATAAATTTATGATCATCTGGGATGATATGTGATTATCAAAGTCGATCAATTGCTGGGCGTTGACTTTGAACCAAATATGCATATGGTGTGTGGTCAATCACTTGCTGGGCGGTGATTGATTGAATCAATCAATTGCGGGGCGTTGACTGATTGTGACGGATACTTTGGGTGACTATAAAGAAACGTCTTATTGATGTCATATCCAGTCAATTGTATGGCGTTGACTGTTTTGTTTAATGTGTTGGAAATTACGGATTCTGAGTTTATTGCATACAAAATATTATCTGATTATTAACCAGACTTTAATAAATGGTATAAACCCAAACACTACATATGAGGGTTTGTTTGAGGGTACTATACGGGTACCCACAGGTGTGGTTTAGCGTGGCCACTTGTGTGACCAGTTGGTGGATCATCTGTATGTGTTACCAGACTTAACAATCTGAGTTTAAGCCAAATATCTCTGTCGAGCTTTATTTGAAATTCTTTAAGTTGATATTCACTTGAATGTTGTGATTGAGCATTTGCATTCATTGATATATATAAATTAAATTGTTAATATCAAGTTTTGAGGATTTAATTCTGGATATGGCTTTATTGCAAGTCCAGTGGCTTGATTGTGGCAAATTCGCATTGGGAGATAATATTATTATCATTTCTCACCCGCTTCCCTTTTGGGTTTTTAGGTTTCGATATCGCTCTTGGAGAGACACGTGAGTAGGCCCTTATGTATATGTAGCTATGATACCAGACAGTTTTACTTTTGTTATCGACTAGAGAGATTGTATATTATTTTTGTTGTACAGTTCTCTAAGTCGTACCCCATGGTTAATATCAACGAAAACCTTGGACTTGGGTTTAAATTTAATATCAACGAAAACCATAAAAGTTTAGTTCACATGGTATACAATGCAAACATTGATACATGTTGCAACTAAAAGTGTAATCTCAGTTGAAAAACAAAATAGGTATTAAACTTGTCAATTTTTTTATTTTTTTACAAACCTGCTTCGAGAGGGTGCACATTCTCGTAGTTTTGGAGCCGATCTCTTGTTTCTAGAGACATTTTTTCGTAAAAATCCTTCTCTAGTAAGATCCGTGATATCGGACGAAGCAACTCATCAGTTTTTATAATGAACTGATTATCCATGAAATTAGTAAAAAATGTGTTAGTAAAAAAAATAATTTGTTTTCATATGAAATGAGTTTACCCCCCTGACAATCATGGTTTTAAAATCTGAATTTTAATCTTGATTTCTTGATGAATGATCATTTTCTCTATGATTTTGTGCAAAAATAGTGGCTTGCTAGTCTGAAAGTCTGACCCATTGACAACCATCCCTTAAACATCAGTGTCTCGACCCCTAACCAGCCGTCTGGACTCAAACCAAACGTGTGTACCAGCAGAAAACCGTATATAGCAAAGCCTATTAATTAATACTCAACTGGTACTGTTCATCCCCAAAACAACCCCTTATATAAATAAAAATAAATGGAAAAAACATAGCTCTGATCCAAATCTACCAAAACTATTGCATAGGCATGTAGTAGACACTCACGTGGACATAACAAAAAAGAATTTCTCAATTTGGATTTTCTACAATTTATAATGAGTATTTAAACTTCAGACTTTGAAAATAGGACTGGTTTAGAAAAAACGACATCTAATTAAGTTTGCTTGATATATTTACTAATAGTTGTTTACTATGATTTAAAATTGAAAAATTAAGTTTTTGTGTTGGAAAGTAAATATTATAGTTTTAATAGTATGATTAAAATCAAACTGACATACATTTAATTAAATTAAATTTGTAATGTTATGTTAGATTTTTATGTGATATAATTAGGACATACTTATGTGCTGGAATACTCATACCATTTTTCGTTGGTTTTTTCCAATATCTTAGCACCTTTCGATAATACAATTCTTATGTGTTTGAAAGTTAATGCCCATTCGCAATAGATTTTAAGTAATGCAATCATATTATATCATATCATTTTACGAACCTTTTATTTAGGAAGATGCACAACATGAAATATCACGCATAAATTACCCTTAGTTACAAAAATAGTATGACCATTTCATGCTTTCCACATGTAGGTTGAATATTTACTTAGGTATAGAAAAATATACATGGGATGGGTTTATCGTATGAATTACTACTTTCCAAGAGACAATTCAATCCAATACAATAAGTAGGCAACATCCTGCTATTTTGACATAGGCATTAAAAAACGTAAATTTGGAGCCCATGATAAGCCCAATAAGCCCATGATGGTCTGATGCAATATGCTACAATATATGGACTTCAATCTGCAAAGCAAATTTGACCCATATTTAGCAAGCCTAATTTTACTAATTCGAAATTCAATTACAAAATCTTATTTTTTTTTTCCTAATTGAAAAGTGTAAGAATTTCTTGTTAAATATAAACCATTTATACAGTTGACACGCCTACCTCAGCATAACTTTGGAAAAATAAAATGATAAAATTTGAACATAATAATTAAACTATCTAGGCACCTCTCCCCAATAAATTTTGGTTTTAATTTAAATTATTGTGAAATTTTTATCTTGAATCTTCATAATGAAAGATTGTGCCATTATCACCAATGGTGGCAACATCCTTTTCTAATTAATTAATAGAACATTCTTACAAATGATATGAGGAGAAAATCCATATTCATCACTACTGAAAGTCTAATATTTTTATATGCATCATGGGCAATCTAGAAGTTTTCAGCATATAAATTTGAAATTTGTTTACTTGATTTCTTGCTTTAGGCATAGTACAAAACTGTTTCCTTCATGGTTAACTTTTGCTATAGGTAGATTTACATGGCTTATATAAGAATCTAGGTTGAAAAATATAAATTTATCAAATTTGACCAATATTAGCCTTTTTCATACCCTCATTTGACTTCAGTTGACTTTT
Source organism: Carex littledalei (assembly GCA_011114355.1). Lineage (NCBI taxonomy): Eukaryota > Viridiplantae > Streptophyta > Magnoliopsida > Poales > Cyperaceae > Carex > Carex littledalei. The sequence goes on from CM022082.1 coordinate 2,205,825, forward strand.
CAAACCTGCATTCAAATTATAGAATTCTATGTTTCTTTTTTGTGGACCTCTTTGCTATGTGACTCGCTCACTGACTAGTGGACCCCGCAAAAGATTGTAAGAACAAAATGAAATAAGCTGATCAGTACCAGTCTAAAAGAAATTGAATTCTTTGCCCAGTCTAAAAGAAAGTCTCGGTTTGTTTTCGCAATGCTTCGCGACTATTTTTTTTTTCTCTTGTTTCATATGAAATTGTAGTATGAGCTACATAGATTTTTTTGTTTCTACTTGATTATTTATTACTATTTTTTCCAAAATCAATTGTTAATTGAGAAGGAATCCACTTACATCTTTTTTGGGTGACACCGAATTACACCTTATATTTTCAAAGTCCAAACAATCGATCCAAACCGTTTAGCATGATGGATATATTAAAATGTGTTTTCAGATCAAATTTTACATTGTTTTGAATTTTTTTACTATATATTAAGATGGGTACAAAAATTCAATGGTCTGAAAACAACGATTTTGTAAAATGCTTAATAAATAGTAAACAAATTCAAAAAAATGTAAAATTTGATCTGCAAGCACCATTTAATATATCCATCATGTTGAACGGTTTGGATCGACTATTTGAACTTTGAAAAATGTAATGTGTAATTCGGTGTCACCAAAAAAGGGTGTAAGTGGATCCCTCTCTTGTTAATTACCCAAATACATTATATCAGAAATTCTTAGACTCACCTGTTTTGACATATTATGAATTCAATAAGTTTTAAGTCTAATTACTCAATTACACCTATCGGTATTTAATCTTTCATTATGATTTATAATTTCTTGGTATATTTTGATTATAAATTTGATAATAATCATTTATAATTTCTTGGTATATTTTGTGTATTAAGGTTTATAAATTTAAAAGTGAAAAAGTGTATCAAATTGACCCATAATCCAATACCAAAAATACACAACAGTATATTCAGGCAGTATTTTTTGCGGTTGTAAAATAATTAAACTATTTCTTGGTGTGTTATTGGAAAAAAGTAAAAATATTTTGGATCTCAGTTATTGATCCCGGTTCAAAAACAACTTTAGGGTATATAAAAAAATTATCGTGGTCTTTCTAGTACATTCAAATTCTAAGGTACTCCATCTATTTTTGAAAATGAACAAAAGAATAAGAAAATCAGGTCTGTCAAATGATGTCAATTCAAAAAAAAAATTGAAAATAGATGGAGTACCTTAAAATTTGAATGTACTAGAAGGACCATGATAATTGTTTTATATACCCAAGTGATTTTTAAACCGGGATTAATAAAAGAGATCCAAAACGTTTTATTTTTGTAGAGTGTATTAATACATAATCTAGCCATGGGGTATATCTCTCATTCACAGCCTATGTTTTATAGACGTTATATGAATATATTTACAAGGAGCTTTGTTTAGGAGGAAATGTTTCTGTGAATGAGGAATGCATCCTCTGCATGCAGAGTGTATTAATACAGAATCTAGCTTTCAGAGTAACAAACGCGGATCAACATAAGCGCAGACATTTGAGTTCTGTACAAGATCCTGCCATAATCGCATGTACTTTCTTTTAATTTTTGCTGGGAACCGAATCACCTGTCCCCATGTGGGAATCAAATCTGCTACTAATCTCTTTTCGTGAACAGTAACTCTGCTATTTTTCTTTTTCAGAATTTAACTGTTCAATATTTTTTAGAAAGAATCTCGAAGCAACTTTTTTCGAGAACTGTTTTGTGCACGCATTTCGAAACTGTTCAATGGTTGGATTCGGAAAAGAAGGAATAGTAGGGCTACTATTCATGCACAAGGATAGCAGCAGATTTGAATCCCCCCATGTGGACAGGAAATTCCTGCCACTAAAGTCACTGACAAGTGAGTCCGAGATGAGTTTTGAGGCAAAACTATATTAAATATTTAAATATCAAAATCCATCCCGGACCCACATGTCAGTGACTTTAGGGACAAGAATTTCCTGCCCACATGGGGGCAGGTGATCAGGATCATTTTGCTGGAGTTAGTTTGAATAACTGTGTCAACTACTTTTAGAAAGAAAATTAAGACAATGCTTCAACGTACAAATTAAGTACCAATGTGATTTCACATGCTAATTTTATAATTTATTTAATTAAGATAATCATAGTACACACCTCTTGAGTGATACATCCAATTACTACTTTTGAACATATTTACTTCTGGTTCGCCTTTACGGATCTTCATGTATCAGCTAGTTTATTATAATTGATATAAAAGGCCGTTTCAAGAATAAATGCGCAGGCCTATACATTAATTGACAATCTTGAAGCTCAAATTGTTAACTAAGATAATTAATGGTTTAGAAACACTGGATACATAAAAGTGTAAAATTAACTGTGTTAAAATAATTGGCAAACCAGAGTGAATTTAGATGAAAAATTGAATAAATAAAATTTACATAATAATAGGGAGTCAAATTACTTTATTTTACACTTTAGTTTTTCTAAAATATTAATATATATTTGGATCATTATAAGAAAAAAAAACAAATTCTTTTTGATTCGAATCACAAATTTTATATCTTGTCCAATTCAAATTTATTTTCATATATATTATTTGTCTCTCTTGTATAATATATTTATTAGTTAATGAATACCTATTCCAGAAGAAAATATAGGCTTACATATATACAACTTGTATAGTTGAATTAGCTAATTTATATTCTTCGCCAGCTGCTTACGCATATATATGTTTGCGTATAACTCAAATATATATGTAAATATACGCATATAATTAATTACATCAGACTCCAAATTAAGCGGATACCTCAAATAAAATTCTATAATCAAATTTTGAGTTTTACAAATCATATAAATAAATACTTAAAGAGTTAGAACGGTCAATACATCTCCATCATTTGTTGGATTTTCAGGGGATCAAATTAATTAATCCTGCGGTTTAGAAGCTGCATAAACCCAAACTGATGAGGCTTAGATTATTTTGAGAAGATTTCTGTATAAAATATATATAGTTTGCTTTTATTAGAATAGCTGTAGAAAATTGGTCGTCATCATTTGCAGCTGTGCGGCTCCATGTGGTTGTGATGATGCGCAAGCATCACCTCGATCTTTATCCGTTTACATTAATTAGAGGTTAGCTTACTGTTAATTAATGTTAATAATTAAAGTATAAACTATAAAGTCCGTTTACAACGTCCTTCCCATGATACAAGATTTTAAAGAATCGATTATTTTTATTTTTAATGTTACTAATAAAAAATTCGAACAATGAAATCACCTCCACCAGATAAAGGCCCGCTACATTGTCAAACAGTTGACTTGAGAACAAGGGAATTAATTAACACTTGCCTCGCATGTTTTAATTTCAATTAAAATAAGTGCATCATGCGGCGATCGAAAATTAAACTCCTCTAATTTCAATGGTGCGCTTGGCTCTCCTCTATAAATAGCTAGCTTCTCTAAGATCATAGCACATATATAAGCTACATAAAAGAAAAATAAAGAGACAAAAACAAATAAAAAATGGAGAGCTTGAACAATGTAGACAAAACCTTGATCCACATCAGTCACCTCCACCCGCTAAAACTCGTAGCATCTCCAGAACCAAAACCAATATGTCACGCATGCAACATGCTTTGTACCGATCAGTCTTACGGTTGCATTCATTGCTACTATTTTCTTCATATTACATGCGCCACTACCATCCGAAGCATGGACCACCCCTCTCACCCCGACCACGTCCTGAATCTTGAGCTAACTCCACCTTACCCCAACGGAGGATACGGTTGCGATGGTTGTGGAGTCGATGGCAGCTCCTTCTGCCTCAGGTGCAGAGAGTGTGGCTATGATTTACACCTCCCTTGTGCCGCTATCCCTCATAAAGTCAACCACCCTTCGCACCACCACCCGCTCTTACTTGTATACAAGGATCCCTATCCACCCAACACGGTATACCTAACATGTGACTTGTGCGAGAAGTACGTGGATCTTGACAAATGGTTTTATTATTGTACAAGTTGCGATTTTGGTGGTCATGTTGGATGCTTCTCTCCTGAGAAACTAGAAGTGTTGTCGCCCGGTCTTCAGTCATCGCAAGCACCACCAGAACCAGAACAATCACAGACACAACCACATGTAGCCGCACAGCTGCAAATGATGCGCATCCAAGGGAAGATGATGACTGCGAATGCGGTTGCCAATATTACGAGGGCTGCTGGCCAGAATGCTATCGCCCTCACCAACAATAATGTTCATTTTAAGAGAGACGTTGAATATGACATATGCTATTTTCAATAAATTAATTCTATTTTCTCATTTACGCACTTAATTAGTACTGCATGTGTTGTTGTTTTTTGTCATTTTTCATGGATATATATGGAGTGAGAATTTACTAATTAAGGCATGTGGAAGAAGGATTTGAGAAGAAGGATTGTCATAGAAGGATGTGGCTTGATCAGGGTGGTTTCATTAATTATGGATTATATATACATATATATTTTTTTTTCATTCTATGAGTTTATGTCTGATTGTATTAAAATTGGAAGTAATGCAAAATTTGTCTTTTATTTAAATGTTGCTCTCTGGTGGCGGAGGGATCATGTTGATTTTATGATGCGGAAGTACGAAACAGAGAAAGTTTTGATGAATTGTATATTTCTGTATATTGCTTGTATATTTTGTAATACATAAATGAGCCTATTTATAAGTAAGAAAATAACAGCTGCCTATATCTCTATCTAACGGTTGCCTATGTTCCTAACTAACAGTAACTTTCTATTTATGAAAATAAAGGTTCAGTTGCTTTTTAACCAAAAATAGTAACTCCCCAATTTCCTAATTAGCCAATGATAAAATTGCCATTTGGCTTTGAGGCTAATTACTCTAACTAATTACATTTCTCAACACTCCCCTCAAGCTTGGAATGTATATATCGTACAATCCAAGCTTGCTTGTAATGTCTTCAAATTGTTTTGGATCTTATCATTTAGTGAAAACGTCCGCCAATTGGTCTTCACTTTTAACATATGGTGTTTTTATTTTCTTGGATTGAACATTTTCTCTAATGAACTGACAATCCACTTCTATGTGTTTGGTTTGCTCATGGAATACAAGATTCAATGCAATGTATCGTGCGGAGTTGTTATCGCAATATATCTTCATGGGTTGATTACTCGCAATGCCCATGTCTTTGAGTAGTTGCTTGACCCATATTAGTTCACTTGTGGTTGACGCCATGGCACGATATTCCGCCTCCGCGCTAGATCGTGTACTTTTGCACGCGACATAGTCCGTTTATGAGAATACTATAGGTGTACGAGTTGGAACACATTTCATTTCCTTCATTGAATTGAAGAAAACTAATGCCTCATTTACTTCTTCAGCTTAATTTCATTAATGCAGCTATTAAAGAATTCCATGTGTACACATTTGGCACCAAGCCCTTCTGCATCATTTCTTGTAGGATCAAATAGGCCACGTCTATTCTACCGACCTTTCCAAACCCATCTATCAGGCTACTGTAGATTATCACATTTACCCAAATACCCTTTGATTTTGCCTCATGCAGGCCTCATCTAACCGGTCAATTTTACATAAATCATCAATTACTGTGCCATAAGTAGCGACAGAAGGAGGTACAGCCTTGATCTTCATCTCTTCTAACAACTGGTATGCCTTATCTACCTTACCGGCTTTGCAAAATCCGTCAATCACAGCATTATATGCACGTACGTCAAGTGCAGGCCCTTTTTATTTCATCTCATAAAATAACTTGTATGTTTCTTTAGCAAGGCCAGCTTTTGTTAAACCATTAATTAAAATCGCATAGCTTCTCACATCAGGAGATCAACCACGCTTCTTAATTTCTTCAAAAATGGATTTACCTCTTTCAATTTCACCAGCTTTTAAAACGCAATCCATATACGTATTGAGCAGGGTAAGATCAGGTTTGCATTCATTTAAATTTTGTTTTCATCATTTTTTCTTTCTTTAATGACACAAGAAATTTTGTATATCTTAAAAGCATAACAAATATTCATGCTCATTTTCCAAATTTCAAATAAATAATTTACTGACTTGCTCATGTCAACTCAAATGGTCGAAATTTTTTTAGTTACCACTTCAATATCTCAAAATTACTCAGTATGCAAAACCAATCTCGAAATTCGGATCTTACCATCTCATTATACAAAAATAAAAAATTACCAATATACGCATGACCAAATCATGTGCAGTATCATACTAATCACAAACAATTATACTAATTAATCTAGTCAATAAAGATAAATTTCAACAAAAATAAATTTAATTTCAACAAAATTCAAAATCCTTATTAATTACTCCATTAACAAAAGAGAGAAAATATTTGCAATCACCGAAGATCTTACGACACATATTGTATTAACATCCAAAATCTTATCAAAAGAGAGAAAATTTAAGCACATGCAATAAGAAATGACTCGAAATCACAAAAGATCCTACGACACATGCTGCATTAACAAAAAATATCCTAATCAAAAGACAAAAAATGTAACACATCCAATAAGTAATGCCTCGGAATAAAAATATACAAAACAAATCTAATAACTACTGACAATGTCATCCATAAAATAGAGATAACAGTCGAAGATAAACCTCCTCCGTTGTGCCCGCTAAAAATAAAACGGACGACGGCTAGCTACACCAATAAGGACGACCAGAGAAATTTCACATACCGTGATCGGTATGCCGTGTGAGTACTCGTAAAGTTTTTCTCCAACTTTGTTCTCTGAAGGTTTGGTACCTGAAGAACATTAGTCCATCAAGTAGGAGGAGATACATAAAGAAGAATTGGAGTAAGTTCTTTCACGAGCGAGCACAAAAAGCAGATCGATATGTTGTCGAGTTACCCGTTTAACTGGCAGTCATTTTAGTCGTAAATGTGTCGTCATTGCCCTCCTTCAACCACAAAGTACAATTTAGAATTTCAGCACACATTTAAAAAAAAAATCATGAACCTGACTGGGATTTATCGAGCATGACTAGATACCTAGGGTATTTATCGTGTCCGGTTTACTTGGTTTTTAACCGAACCAGAAAAGTTCGGTTCAAATGTTTTGGTTTTTCGATTTAAGCAGTCCAGTGCAGCTCAAATTTAACCTTGTTATTATATATTTTGGTGGCTCTTTTACAATTTTTGTACAATATTTTGACCCAAGTCCAAGATTTTCGTTGATATTTTTTTCTCTTGGTTTATTTGCAGTTCTTTCTTCAGCTGTGAACCAAATCACATGGTATACGATGCAAACATTGATACATTTTGCAACTAAAAGTGTAAGCTCAGTTGAAAAACAAAATAGGTATTAAACTTGTCATTTTTTTTATTTTTTTACAAACCTGATTCAACGGAGGGTGCACATTCTCGTAGTTTTGGAGCCGATCTCTTGTTTTTGGAGACATATTTTCGTAAGAATCCTTCTCTAGTAAGATCCGTGATATCGGAGGAAGCAACTAATCAGTTTTCATAATGAACTGATTATCCATGAAATTAGTAAAAATTGTGTTAGTAAAAAAAAGAATTTGTTTTCATATGAAATGAATTTACCCTAAAATTTGAATTTTAATCTTGATGTCTTGCAGGATTCTCGTGACCCTCAACTTGGTCCTTAGGTTCCTCAACCTCTGATGAACTATGGGTCTATGTAAGTCTCATGCACAGGCTAAATGAAGATTGGCTTGGATCATGTGTTCTTTTTTATCGCCTTTTATATTTTTTGGTACCTTCACCTAAGGGACTACTGCCAAAATCCAGCATCTTCCTTTTACTTGCAGAATACACAAAGTCAATCCAGTAAAACAATTGTATGTATACTGTATAATAACAAAGTGAATCCAGTAAAAAAATAATGTGTTCTCTTGAATCTTTTCCATTTACAATATTTTACCTGCAGAATACACAAAGTCAATCTAGTAAAACAACAGTCTGTATACTGTATAATAACCAAGTGAATCAAGTAAAACACTATACACCTATCACATACAACTTATTTGTAGAGTATTGTAAATATAGATAATACATAATGTAAAACTTACCTCGATCTTCGACCATCTTGTTCTCGGCAGCCAACTTCTTCGCAGAATACCTCATAACAATTTCATCTGCATCTTGTAGGATCTTTTCCATTACTTCCGGTTCAATATCTTCAAGTTTTGGAAAACTTGAAACCACATATACAATCTTTGGATTAAGATCTCTGATGGAATCCCTCAAATAATGGCAGGGTACAACCCCAAATTTCATTAGAACATGAGTGAATTCCAATAACATGTCAAAAGTTGGCGTATTATAAACACTCTGCAATTTTTCAGAATCACAAACAAACTCCAAGTAATTGGCAGCGACAAAACCTTTCTCCCTCAAAGGTTCCTCCGCCATAAAATGTTGTACTGGAGATTCTTTTATGTTTGATCTTGAAATGTGAAACAACTGTCTTTCAAAATTAGGCCTCTTGACTTTACTACATAACACGCCGTACCAGTCCAAATACCGAAAAATATGTCATGTCGAACTTCTCATCTTTTCGAACCCAGTTTGTTTGTAGAACCACACCTGAAAAAAAAAGTTAAAAAAAATTGTTATATATATCCTGTGATTAACCAAAGTAAATACTGTAAACTGTTTCACATATCCTGTAAAATTGTTATATATATCATATGAATTGCATCCTGTAATAAACTGCATCCATACTGTAAACTCATTATATAAATACTGTAAAATGGTTGTATATATCCTGTAAAACTTTTGCGGAACGTCTTCAAATTTGGAAAAAACATAGCTCTGATCCAAATCTACCAAAACCCTAAACCCTAAACCTGAAAAAGGTTAAGGTATCAACTCTTCCAGTTATATTTGAATTAATTCTAAGGATTATATCAAGATATCAACTTCCACATAATAAATTTGAAGACGTTCTGCATACCTGAAGAGATGCAATGGGACACTCCCAGCAGTGTTTGGGAATAAAATTGTTGTAAACAAATACAACACCAACAGAGAAACTTATATAAATAAAAAGAAATGGAAAAAACATAGCTCTGATCCAAATCTGCCAAAACTATTGCATAGGCATGTAGTCGTGGACATAACAAAAATAAATTTCTCAATTTGGATTTTCTACAATATATAATGAGTATTTGAAGTTCAGACTTTAAAAATAGAACTGGCTTAGAAAAAACAGCATCTAATTAAGTTTGCTTGATATATTTTACTTAATAATTATTTACTATGATTTAAATTGAAAAATTAAGTTTATGTGCCGGAAAGTAAATATTATAGTTTTAATAGTATGATTAAAATCAAACTGAGAACATTAAATTAAATTAAATTTGTAATGTTATGTTAGATTTTTATGTGCTATAATTAGGACTACTTATGTGCTAGAATACTCATACCATTTTTCGTTGGTTTTCTCCAATATCTTAGCACCTTTCGATAATACAATTCTTATGTGTTTCAAAGTTACTGTCCATTCGCAATAGATTTTAAGTAATGCATATCATATTATATCATATCATTTGACGAACCTTTTATTTAGGAAGATGCACAACATGAAATGTCACGCCTAAATTACCCTTAGTTACAAAAATAGTATGACCATTTCATGCTTTCCACATGTAGTTTGAATATTTACTAAGGTATAGAAAAATATACATGGGATGGGTTTATCGTATGAATTACTACTTTCCAAGGGACAATTCAATCCAATACAATAAGTAGGCAACATCCTGCTATTTTACCATAGGCATTAAAAACGTAAATTTGGAGCCCATGATAAGCCCAAATAAGATACGTAGGTTATTTGTGCAAAAGAGAAAATATTTACAATCACGAAAGATCTTACGACACATTGCATTAACATCCAAAATCCTATCAAAAGAGAGAAAATTTAAGCACATGCAATAAGAAATGCCTCGAAATCACGAAATATCCTACGACATATACAGCATTAACAAAAAAATATCCTAATCAAAAGACAAAGAATGTAACACATCTAATAAGTAATGCTTCGGAATTAAAATATACAATACAAATCTATACTACTGACAATGTCATCCCTAAAATAGAGAATTAACCTCCTCCATTGTGCCCGCTAAAAATAAAACGGACAACAGCTACACCAATAAGGACGATCAGAGAAAACTCCACATACCGTGATCGATATGCTGTGTGAGTACTCGTAAAGTTTTTATCCAACTTTATTCTCTGTTGTCGAGTTCCCCGTTTAACTGGCAATCATTTTAGTCGTAGATGTGTCGTCATTGCTCTCCTTCAACCACAAAGTACAATTTAGAATTTCAACACATTTAAAAATAAATCATGAACTAGAATTTCAACACATTTAAAAATAAATCATGAACCTAACTGGGTTTTATGGGGCATGACAAGATACGTAGGTTATTTATCGGGTCCGGTTTATTTGGTTTTGTAGGGCGCAGAAAGTTGCACAGGAGGGAAGGTGTGTGCACATGTGTGAAATGTCTGAGGGTTCAATGCTCTTTATTTTTAAGACATTGAGAGAACATCGAACTTGAAACATTTATTCTTTCTGCTATTCCTTCTGGTTCACCCTCGATAGGCCTACTGTTCATGATCAGTCTATCGAGAGAGTTTAATGATTGTGGGGACGTTTAACTCCCGACGGGCACAAGCCCCCGCCGTTAATTACATCAGCAGACCCTTCCAAGTCTAACTGAATACCTCGTTCATTCGGGGATTTGTGCCTACTTTTTGTAAACTGAATAATAGGGCTAAAAGAATGGCTCATGTACTGACTTTTGGATTTGATTTGTTTGGTTCTCTCTATTTGAATACATGTGAGTGAATATATGCATGTGTGATTGATATGATTTCATGTTAAAATAATGTTTATTATATCTTGAGAAGTCATTTGATATTTGAGAAATATATATGCATACTTTATTTATATTTTTGTTCATGACATGTTTTATTTATATTTTGTTAATGGATAAGATTATTTAAATTTGAAGAAAGAGGTATTTTGGTCATTTCAGGACTTGGCTAATTTTTAAACATATTCAATTTTGATTTAAAAAGCATAGGAAATTTAATTTGGGTTCATTTGGAGGTGGTTTGAGTCAATTTGGATTTAAGATGAAAAAGTTATGCTTGAAAAGGATTGAGAAGGACCTATTTTAAATATTTATATTTTATCAGGGACTTGTTTATGAAACAGGGATGGTATGGATTTATGATTTGGGTTTTAGATAGGGTTTCATGTGAGAATTGGGCCTTTAAGGGCTTGTTTAAGAGAAATTTTAGTCTGTTAAGGACCTATTTGTAAATTTACAGGGGCTTCGATGTAAATATTAAAAGTCAGAAGGGCCTTATTATAAACAGGTTTTATTTTAAAGATTTTGATTCATCAAATGGGTTTTAAGATTTGGATTTGGGCTTTAAAATCTGTTCTGAGCATCGGATTATGACATTGGGCTTTCAGGATTGGTGCTGGACTTTAAAATGTGCATTTTGGGCTTTGAGGTTCGGATATGAGATTTCATTCGATATGACATGTGGGTCCTCATGGCAGTAAGCCGTTGGTCGTCGGATCGTCTCATTGCTTTGAGATCAGGATTTTAGTTCGAATTTTTGTCTTTGGCGCCAGGATCAGATGATATATGTTGCTTTGGAATTCGTGTAAACGGGTATGCACTCGGGGTTCATCGCTGACTTAGGGCTTTGATCTCTGGCCGAGCTCCGATCACGGCGAGGCAGGACAAACACATGGTCGGTGTCGCCGGAAAGTGGAGTGTATTGCACATAATGTCGGTTGCCTCCGGCCATCGGAGGTGGTGATTCACGGCAGAGCTCCGCCAAGGCATTTCGACTTCGATTTTGATTTTGTTTCTTTCAAATCAAATTATAGTTTTCTTCAATTGTATGATCAAATAACATCACAACTTCATTTGAAAGAGAATGGAGACTTTAATTGAGAGTTTATTTGAATATTGGTTATGTTTGGTATTGATCCAATATCGATTTAGGTGATGAACCTACCTTGGTTATAATTGAAATGTAAGAGACATAAACTTGAGTTTTAAAAACATGGCAAAATATGTGGATTTGTCGCTTAATGTAAAATTTTTTATTATTATTAAGCATTTAATGAGAATCGGTTTTATGAAGTTTTTAGTTTTCTTCAAAATCGAATTAAACTCAGAATTCTTTATTTTTGTTAAAGTTTATGCAATTTCTTGTCATTAACTCATAAAAGAGTATGTGAACTATGTTTAAGATGAATTTTACGATTTTTACAATTTTATTTCTATTTTAAAAATATTTATTTATGCAGAAGGATATAAAGGGTAATTTTTCTGTTTTAATTGCTGATTTTCTATTTTTGACAAGCTGAACTTTGAAAATTCATATCAAATTGAAATAAAATCAGAAAAATATGAAATTTATGTCTATGTTGTGTATTTTGAAGTCTTTTATTTAATCATGATGTTTGTTCTTTAATTTGGTTTTTGAGTCAATCTGTACTATCCATTTTACCAGCAGAAGCCCTTTATCATTTAAATGCTGATTTTTCTGTTTTTAAAGCTGAACTTCAAAAATTCATATAAAATCGAAATAAAATCAGAAAAATGTAAAATTTGTGTCAATTTTATGTGTTTTGAAGTCCTCTGTCTGATGATGATGTCCATTTTTCATTTTGGTCCCTGTGTCAATCTGGATTGTTTATTTTACCAGCAGGGGTCATTTTAGCATTTTTGAGTGCTTTCCTTGTACCAGTGGTACACTCTTTAGAGTTTGGTGCTGGTACTATGCCTCAACTTGTACCAGTAGCTGGTAGGAACCTTTATCATGACTGGTTACAAATTGTAACATGTTTTAGTAGCTTTTGGGCTACAAATTAGTACCATCAAAGAGAAGAGGGAAAATCCAAAGATTCCAAAATTCATCATAATATTATTTTAAATATCAAAAATTTGTCAAAAAGTGGTTTTATGCAGGGAAGTCCCTGATTTTATTTAAAATCATATTTTTGCATAATCTCACTTGATAAAGAGACAAATCATCAAGAGGTCATTGATTTAAATGTGTAAATGGCTAATTTCAACATCATGAATGCCTTTTTTTACAATTTAAACCTCTTTCTTTCACTATTTGCATACAAAGGTCTAATTAATTTCTTTACATAGTGTATTCTTATACACATAGCATACACTTATGCTTAAAGAAACCAATTAATACCATTTATGCAACATAGGTCTCATATCAAGGAGATTATAATAGGAACTATACAGCTCAACCATTATAACTCATTTTTTTTGTTACTTTTAATCTTTTCTAATAAAATAATCAAATAAATTGGATGCAATAGGAACTATACAGCTCAACACATGCATCTTCATTACTTAATTATTTTATACAAGGATTAAAAGCATAAAAGATCAAAAGGTTAAAAAAGAAGTCATGTTTTTCATATTTCGGTTTTTTATTTCACATGTTCACTATTTAAAATAAGATGCCAAAAGGAACAAAAATACTAGCAACTAAAAATAGCAATTTCACAATATACGTATTTTTTTTGTTTATAAAGGCAGCAAAGAAGTATCAATTCTATTATCTAAAATGAAATAGCAATTTTATTATATTTACGTATTTTTTGTTGTTGTTAAAAACAGTAAGCAAATGACAAGGCTGTTTTTTGTTTGGGAGAATCATAGGACTTGTATCAACTATTAAAAGTTGCATTCCTCATCTCAATTAATCATTTCTATCAACCTCTACTGTTGCATTGATTGCAAGGAGAGAGATTATCATTTTATTAGAACTTGAACCCACTGTTATAGTTGAAACCGGGATTAAAAATCCTTTTTATCAAGTTTCACAAGATATAAAAGAAAAAACAAAAGAGGAACTCAATCAAGCAAGAAAAATACAGTAGCAAAAAGAAGAAAGAAAGTTTCAAGCTCCAAATAAAAGAGATTTTTATTCATTCATGGTAAATCTTACATATAGATCAAGGCCTTTTAAGGCATCTACATTGCAAAAGGACTAAGTTTCTACCTATTTTGTATTGGGTTTGGAGCAGAAAAATAGTAGAAGATTTTGCTAGAGATTAGCTATGTAGCTATGGTGGCTGTTTCGGCCTTCTACTGTGCTCTGTTTTTTTTGTATTGAGGTGCTGGAAATTATGGCTGCTCCTTTTCTTCATCTATAGTAGGGTATATATAGCCAAGGCATGAGCCATTAGGTTTAGGGTTTCATTTGTATGCTGGCATTCTTGTGGCCATTGGATGTATGTCGGTGCTTGTGAAAGGCGTGGATTTTTTGCTTAGCCTTTAAGCTAGTTGTCCGTTGCCCATGATCCAATTAGCATAGGCCATGTCAATAATCCAGAGCTGGAGCTATATGAGCCTTTGGATATCCAATATTTGGAAAGCCCAGATTCAAATGAAGGGCTTGAGGCATCTCATACGTTCATGCTTTTCCTCAGGTGCTGGAGGTAACGCACTTGAAGACAAAACCTATAGAGCAACAGCTGTGAATTCGGATATAATGCACTTGAGGCCTAAACGGTCTTTGATAGTCCATCCCAGTTTGTATGTTCCCATTGCGTGAGAATATGCCAGCATGAGATTTTATTATCTCTTTAAAGTGTGCTAGAGGGTAGTATACCGTTCCAGCCGTTATGCGCACTGTAATTGATCAAGTGTGGCAATAGATCATGATTGAGTAAGATATGTGAACGCCTTATTTTAAGCATTCTTTATTTCTCTGATTTGGCCCATGCAGCAAGCAAGCCCGAATTAAATCTGGACTTATTAATCTTTTGTTTGGGTTCTAGTAGAAATTGCTGCCTTATTTCATTTGTTCTATTTAAAGAAATTAAAATGATTAGATCACGACATTGGCTTATGCCATTTGGAAATCAAGTCACGTAGACCACTTTGCTTTCTCAATTTCTTTTTCTTTAATAGAATCCCCTCCATTTTGCTATTTTAAATGGTACCCTCCATTTCTTCCATATTTTCATTCTATAATTTTTTTTTATTTCTTCTCCAATCTCCCATTTTTTCCATTTTTTTTTATTATACATATATATTTTTTTAAGTCCTGACTTTTTAGGGTCAAACAGGTTTTTAACCAAACCATAAAAGTTTAGTTCAAATGTTTTGGTTTTTCGGTTTAATTGATTTGGTGTGGTTCAAATTTAGCCTTGTTATTGTATATTTTGGTGGCTCTTTTACCGTTTTTGTACATTTAAATTTTAACCCAAGTCCAAGGTTTTCGTTGATATTATTTTTCTCTTGGCTTATTTGCAGTTTGTTCTTCAGCTGTGAACCAAATCACATGGTATACGATGCAAACATTGATACATTTTGCAACTAAAAGTGTAAGCTCAGTTGAAAAACAAAATAGGTATTAAACTTGTCAATTTTTTTTATTTTTTTACAAACCTGCTTGCCAGAGGGTGCACATTTTCGTAGTTTTCGAGCCGATCTTTTGTTTCTAGACATCTTTTTGTAAAAATCCTTCTCTAGTAAGATCCGTGATATCGGACGAAGCAACTCATCAGTTTTTATAATGAACTGATTATCCATGAAATTAGTAAAAAATGTGTTAGTAAAAAAAATAATTTGTTTTCATATGAAATGAGTTTACCCCCCTGACAATCATGGTTTTAAAATCTGAATTTTAATCTTGATTTCTTGATGAATGATCATTTTCTCTATGATTTTGTGCAAAAATAGTGGCTTGCTAGTCTGAAAGTCTGACCCATTGACAACCATCCCTTAAACATCAGTGTCTCGACCCCTAACCAGCCGTCTGGACTCAAATCAAACGTGTGTACCAGCAGAAAACCGTATATAGCAAGGCCTATTAATACTCAACTGGTACTGTTCATCCCAAAACAACCCCATATATAAATAAAAATAAATGGAAAAAACAAAGCTCTAATCCAAAACTATTGCATAGGCATGTAGTACGTAGACACTCACGGTGGACATAACAAAAAAGAATTTCTCAATTTGGATTTTCTACAATTTATAATGAGTGTTTAAAGTTCAGACTTTAAAAATAGGACTGGTTTAGAAAAAACAACATCTAATTAAGTTTGCTTGATATATTTTACTAATAGTTATTTATTATGATTTAAAATTGCAAAATTAAGTTTATGTGCCGGAAACAAATATTATAGTTATAATAATATGATGAAAGTCAAACTGACATACATTTAATTTTAATTAAATTCGTAATGTTATTTTAGATTTTTATGTGTTACAATTATGACGTACTTATGTGCTGGAATATTCATACCATTTTTCGTTGGTTTTTTCCAATATCTTAACACCTTTTCGATAATACAATTCTTATGTGTTTGGAAGTTAATGCACGTTCGCAATATATTTGAAGTAATGTATATCATATTATATCATATCATTTGACAAACCTTTTATTTAGGACGTACTTATGTGCTGGAATATTCATACCATTTTTCGTTGGTTTTTTCCAATATCTTAACACCTTTTCGATAATACAATTTTTATGTGTTTGAAAGTTAATGCCCATTCGCAATATATTTGAAGTAATGTATATCATATCATAACATTTGACGAACTTTTTATTTAGGAAGTTGCAGATTATGAAATGTCACGCTTACCGTTAGTTACAAAAATAATATGACCATTTCATGCTTCCCACATGTAATTTGAATATTTACTAAACTATAGAAAAATATACATGTGATGGGTTTATCATATGAATTACTACTTTCCAAGGGACAATTCAATCCAATACAATAAGTAGGCAACATCCTGCTATTTTGCCATAGGCATTAAAAAAGGTAAATTTGGAGCCCATGATAAGCCCAAATAAGCCCAAATGAGCTCATGTTGGTCTGATACAATATGCTACCATATATGGACTTCAATCATGCAAAGCAAATTTGACCCATATCCTAGCAAGCCTAATTTTACTAATTCGAAATTCAATTACAAAATCTTATTTTTTTTCCTAATTGAAAAGTGTAAGAATTTCTTGTTAAATATAAACCATTTATACATTGACACGCCTACCTCAGCATAACTTTGGAAAAATAAAATGATAAAATTTGAACATAATAATTAAACTATCTAGGCACCTCTCCCCAATAAATTTTGGTTTTAATTTAAATTATTGTGAAATTTTTATCTTGAATCTTCATAATGAAAGATTGTGCCATTATCACCAATGGTGGCAACATCCTTTTCTAATTAATTAATAGAACATTCTTACAAATGATATGAGGAGAAAATTCATATTCATCACTACTGAAAGTCTAATATTTTTTATATGCATCATGGGCAATCTAGTAAGTTTTGATCATATAAATTTGAAATGGGTGTACTTAATTTCTTATTTTAGGTATAGTACAAAACTGTTTCCTTCATGGTTAACTTTTGCTATAGGTAGATTTACATGGCTTATATAAGAATCTAGGTTGAAAAATATAAATTTATCAAATTTGACCAATAATATTAGCCTTTTTCATACCCTCATTTGACTTCAGTTGACTTTTCAAACCTGCATTCAAATTATAGAATTCTATGTTTCTTTTTTGTGGACCTCTTTGCTATGTGACTCGCTCACTGACTAGTGGACCCCGCAAAAGATTGTAAGAACAAAATGAAATAAGCTGATCAGTACCAGTCTAAAAGAAAGTCTCGGTTTGTTTTTGTTTCATATGAAATTGTAGTATGAGCTACATAGATTTTTTGTTTCTACTTGATTATTTATTACTCTTTTTCCCAAAATCAATTGTTAATTGAGAAGGAATCCGCTTACATCTTTTTTGGGTGACACCGAATTATACCCTATATTTTCAAAGTCCAAACAATCGATTCAAACCGTTTAACATGATGGATATATTAAAATGTGCTTTCAGATCAAATTTTACATTTTTTTTTAATTTTTTATTATATAGTAAGATGGGTACAAAAATTCAATGATCTAAAAAACAATTATTTTTTTTAAATTCTTAATAAATAGTAAAAAAAATTCAAAAAAATGTAAAATTTGATCTGCAAGAACCATTTAATATATCCATCATGTTGAACGGTTTAGATCGACTGTTTGGACTTTGAAAACTTGAAAATGTAATGTGTAATTCGGTGTCACCAAAAAAGGATGTAAGTGGATCCGTCCTCTTGTTAATTACTCAAATACATTATATCAGAAATTCTTAGACTCACCTGTTTTGACATATTATAAATTCAATAAGTTTTAAGTCTAATTACTCAATTACACCTATCGGTATTTAATCTTTCATTATGATTTATAATTTCTTGGTATATTTTGATTATAAATTTGATAATAATCATTTATTTTTCTTATTAATTTATATGTAACATTTTTACTAACAAATATATTATGTAAATATTATGCTGCTAATAAATTAAATATATAAATTGACTTTCTTTGGGTCAACCGCAGTGGGAGTTGATAACCCTCTCCATCTAAATTAGGAAAACATGAACTTAACCAAATATTTTCTATGTCAATTATTCGTTTTGTACACATTCATAGAGAATTTCCTAAGAAAACCTTTCATAATGGTTTTCTTCATTTTGTTTATATTCATTTCATTTAAATAATTTTCTTAATTTTCTTATTTGTTTAATGACACAAGATTCTTTGTTTATCTAAAATCATAACACATATTAATGCAAAAATTTCAAAATATTAAATAAATGATTGACTTCACATTCTTGTTATAATTCATTTACAATTAATCTTCATTTATAAAATAGTTTACAGGAATTACTAAACAATGTATTATTGCTGAAAGATCAATATGAGAGTGGATAAAAAATTTACTAAAAACAAATTAATAACAATAATAAAATATAAACAACACAATTTCACCATTAGTTAGGGAGATTTGCATTTTTCTTATGAAGAGAGTTTATGCACTATCATAGTATCATTGAATCGAACTAGTTCAAAATAAATCATTCAAATAAACTAAATAAGAAAGTAATTAAATTGAATAATAAACACTATTAACGTTAATTTGAAGTACGTGTTTTTGTTTTGTGTTTAATCCTAAACCGGTTCAAAATCTTTTTCTTGGTAAATTTTTTTATTTTTTACCTTTTCAAAATCACTATCATTTTATATTTAAAATAAAAATATAAAATTTATTATCTCTAATTCTTAAAACTTATTTATGGTTTTTTCCAACATCTTAGCACATTTTGTTAAGTATAAATAAGTGTTTGAAAATTAATGTCCATCTAAAATAATTTTTTTAAGTAATGCATATATATCATATAATGTCATTTCAATCAAACTATTATATATCCTAGAAGATGCATGCAGTGTATATATGAAATGTCACGCCTAAATTAACTCAGATTACGAAAATAGTATGACTATGTCTTGCTTTCCACATGTAGTTTGAATATCGTTGAAAGTCCATATGCAATGTTTCCATTAAGAGAGCTCAAATGAATTCATGGAAGATATTCAAGAATTGTCTAGAAACTACTAATAAAATATGAGAAGGGGTTCACTTATAACATTTTATAGTTATAATATTTTATAACATAATTTTTCAAATTCTAAACAGTTGATCCAAACCGTTCAACATGATCTCTATATTAAAATGTACTTGGAGATCAAATTTTATATTTTTTTTACTATTTATTATGATGGGTACAAAACTATGGGTATATATATGAGGTTTTTTTTAGGTCACTCCATATACTTTTCTGATTTATCGCTAAAAATAAATTGATAGAAGCCACCAAGCAGTAGATAACAGATGCCAGATGGCATGCTGAGTCAAAGCCAAACCTATTTTATCTGAGTTCTAGACTCAAAGCCTTGTAATCAAAATTAGAAGCACTGCTCCAAGTCTAATTTACCAGATTCAGTTCACCAAAAATAATAAATTGATAAAAAAAATAGTGTTAGCTACTCTTACCTCATGATTCTTCTAGTAATATATCCTTACAGAAACCAAAAGGAATGTTCCAAAAACTTCTCAAAGGGAAGTAATGTAAATATATTGTCATTTTTTACTCTAATTTTTTTATATTTTTTACATGTCATGTAAATCTATGAAGGGTTACACCCCAGTCTCATTACTGTCAAGTTAATTCATGACACAATTAAAAAACCCAAAATGATAATAATTATCATTTTTCATATATTGTCAAATATTTGGAATAAAGGAAATCAATACATGCTCTTTAAACAAAAACTTAAAAATTTAGTAGTAAAATTTATTTCAACCTCAGAATTTCTAGATAACCAAGGAAGGCACCTCACATGTTATATATTTTTAGAACTTTCCAATGCTCACACGTGTCAAAGTCTCAAAGCTAAGAGAAAGAACCCACAATAATTAATGATTAATTAATTAATTAGTTAACACGGAGAATGAAGTTGTTAGAAAAGAAAAAATTCAGTTCTCACCTTTCATAGACTTGTGGAACCAAACGGTTGGTTCTTCAAAGGATGCTTCCAGTTAATGATATACTTATAATAAATATCTAAATCTTTATCTTATTCTGTGGCAAAGAATGTTCCATGATTCCACTTATAATATTAGAGGTACCGACTTAAATATCTAATTCAATACACTCAGAACCTGACAAGACTTATCCCTTAATTTGTTACCAGACATTAAAATACATGACCAAAAAGAAATGGTACACACGGGTTCCGTGACTTGGTACACGGATGAGCACATCCTTTTCCGCCAGAAAGGATCTGGAATATGAAAAAAAAAAAAAAACGAAAGTTCGATGCTAAGACGGTTTGGATCAACTAAATCGGTAATAAAATCAAGGTAAACAATTATGGATGAAAGTTGCAGAAGAAAACAATTTAAGTATGGTCAGATTGTATATGGATTATCAACCAATAAGATATATGTTTATTTTTTCATATTAATGACTCTTTGTTATAAATATCATTTTCATAATGGAATATTCATCTAATACATTTCCTTTTCAAAGAATAGAAATAATAAACTAAAAAACCCATTCTTTACGCAAGGAAAAATCATTCTATCAAACAACTCTTTTAGCATATAATATTTTGTTTCAGTACGAGTTTATTTTCAATTAAATAAGATAATATAGATTTTAGTGTCTTTCTGTTGGACTATGATAATATATTTTAAATATAGTTTATATTTTTTTTTTCCAAAACTCAATGATATAAATAAGTAACAGTAAAAAAAAGAACCACATATGATGCAAGATATTCAATGTTCCAAATCCAACTAAGGTTCTTTCCAGGATAAATGTTTGCTTAGTAAATTCATGTATCTATACTTTTCAAATTTGGAAAAGATGAAACATTCTCAATAAGTAAATAAGATTTCCTTAGGCGTTTTAGTTTATGGAAATAAAATAAATAAGCAATGACCATTAAAATAAAGAAAGCGCATCTTAAAATAAATATGACATTTAGAGAGCAGTTAAGCAAGGACGAATTTGTCCATGTAGGTAAAATTTTTGAAATTGTTGTGTTAATAAAAACATCCATTGTGTTAGTATCATCACCCTTTGACTTGACCTGACCCGACCCGTTGGTTTTCTTTCTTAACTTCGTTCGTTAATTTTACCCCATGTTTTCAATCTATTATATCACGTGCTCGAAAGTCGCAACATTTCAATCTATTATATCACGTGCTCGAAAGTCGCAACATTTTTTCATAGGCTTAAAAAAAGGGAAATATGAAGCCCATGATAAGCCCAAATAAGCCCTAATGAGCTTATGCTGGTCTGAAAGAATATGCCACAATATATGGGCTTCAATCACGCGAAGCAAAATCTGATTCGGCATTCAATGACAAAATCTGATTTTATTTTTTTCAAAAGGGTTGTTTTTATTTTCTTTTTCTTTTTCTTTTATTACAAAAGCAGGAAATTTGGTGAAGAATGTTTAGGTTTGTTTTCGCAATGCGTCGACACTATTTTTTTGTCTTGTTTCATATGAAATGTAGTATGAGCTAGCTAGCTAGATTATTTATTACTCTTTTTCACATAATGGTTTTCTTCAATTTGTTTATATTCATTTCATTCAAATTATTTTCTTCATTTTCTTAATCTAAAAACATAACACATATTTATGCAAAATTTTCAAAATATTAAATTAATCATTGACTTCACGTTCTTGCTGTAATTCATTTATAATTCATCTCCATTTATAAAATAGTTTACAGGAATAACTAAACAATGTATTATTGCTGAAATATCAACATGAGAGTGGATGATTAAAATTTTTACTAAAAACAAATTAATAGCAATAATAAAATATAAAATAATACAACGCAATTTCACCATTAGTTAGGAAGATTTATATTACTGTTATGAAGATGTTTATGCGTTATTATAGTATCATTGAATCGAAACTCTTAAGAAAAAGATCCACTCGAGATGAATTTGATTTAAATGGAGTAAAAAAAATCAATGTTGTTTTTCAATTGTTATTTTAACTTTTACTAACATGTTATGTTAACAAGGTTAACATGTCGAAGATCTATTTGATTAATTGCATGGTGCTAAATAACACTATTCAAATAAACTAAATAGTAAAGTAATTAAATTGTATAATAACACTATTAAAGTTAATTCGAAATGCGTGTTATTGTTTTGTGTTTCGGCCTAAACCGGTTCAAAATCTCTTTCTTAGTAAAATTTTCCATTTTTGACTTTTTCAAAATCCAACTTTGTCAACCGACAAACAGCACCCTATCCCCTAAGACTATGTCATGAAAGCTTATAGCTGATGCTAGTACTTCAACAAAGCTAGAAGCTCTTACTACTGATGATTCCTTAATTAAAAGGACTCTTAAATATGAAAAATACATGTATAGAAAAAAGCTTCTCAAGTAAAGTATGGAAAATACCCGCTCAACATCTTTCGACACCCACTATCATTTTATATTATAAATAAAAAATAAAAAATTTATTATTTTTAATGCTCAAAACTTATTTATGGTTTTTTCCAACATCTTAGCACATTTCATAAGTATAAATAAGTGTTTGAAAATTAATGTCCATTAAAAATAAATTTTTAAGTAATGCATATATATCATATCATGTCATTTCATTCAATCTTTTATATATCCTAGAAGATGCATGCAGTGTATATATGAAATGTCACGCCTAAATTAACCCAGATTACGAAAATAGTATGACCATGTCATGCTTTCCACATGTAGTTTGAATATCGTTGAAAGTCCATATGCAATATTTCCAGAGAGCTCAAATGAATTCATGGAAGATATTCAAGAATTGTCAAGAAATTACTAATAAAATATGAGGATTCACTTATAACATCCTATAATTACAATATTTTATAATATAATTTTTCAAATTTTAAACAATTGATCCAGTTAATCCAAACCGTTCAACGTGATCTCTATATTAAAATGTACTTGGAGATCAAATTTTATATATTATTTTTAGTATTTATTAGGATGGGTACAAAACTATTGGTATATATATGAGATTTTTTTTTAGGTCACTCCATATACTTTTCTGATTTATCACTAAAATTAAATTGATAGAAGCCACCAAGCAGGAGATAACAGATGCCAGATGTCATGGCATGCTGAGTCAAAGCCAAACCTATTTTATCCGAGTTCTAGACTCAAAGCCTTGTAATCAAAATTAGAGGCACTGCTCCAAGTCTAATTAATTACCAGTTCACCACAAATAATAAATTGTTAAAAAGATTAATTGGTGTTAGCTACTATTACCTCATGATACTTCTAGTAATATATTTCGTATCTAATTATATATCCTTATAGAAACCAAAAGGATTGTTTCAAAAACTTATCTAATTATATATCCTTACAGAAACCAAAAGGAATGTTCCATCATTTTTCATATATTGTCAAATATTTGAAATAAAAGAAATCAATACATGCTTTTTAAACAAAAACTTCAAAATTTAGTAGTAAAATTTATTTCATTTCTAGATAACCAAGGAAGGCACCTCACATGTTATATCTTTTTAGAACTTTCCAATGCTCACACGTGTCAAAGTCTCCAAGCTAAGAGAAAGAACCCAACAATAATAACATATAAAATAATACAACGCAATTTCACCATTAGTTAGGAAGATTTATATTACTGTTATGAAGAATTTATGCGTTATTATAGTATCAGTGAATTGAACCTCTTAAGAAAAAGATCCACTCGAGATGAACTTGATTTAAATGGAGTAAAAAAAATCAATGTTGGTTTTTCAATTGTTATTTTAACTTTTACTAACATGTTATGTTAACAAGGTTAACATGTTATGTTAACAAGGTTAACATGTTATGTTAACAAGGTTAACATGTTATGTTAACAAGGTTAACATGTCGCAAGACCGATTTGATTAATTGCATGGTGCTAAATAAACTAAATAGTAAAGCAATTAAATTGTATAATAACACTATTAAAGTTAATTTGAAATTCTTCTTATTGTTTTGTGTTTCGGCCTAAACCGGTTCAAAATCTCTTTCTTAGTAAAATTTTTTATTGTTAACCATCTCAAAATCACTATCAATTTATATTATAAATATAAAATATAAAATTTAATATTTTTTATTTTTTAATGCTCAAAACTTATTTATGGTTTTTTCCAACATCTTAGCACATTTCGTAAGTATAAATAAGTGTTTGAAAATTAATGTCCATTAAAAATAAATTTTTAAGTAATGCATATATATCATATCATGTCATTTCATTCAATCTTTTATATATAAAGATGCATGCAGTGTATATATGAAATGTCACGCCTAAATTAACCCAGATTACGAAAATAGTATGACCATGTCATGCTTTCCACATGTAGTTTGAATATCGTTGAAAGTCCATATGTAATATTTCCATTAAGAGAGCTCAAATGAATTCATGGAAGATATTCAAAAATTGTCTAGAAACTACTAATAAAATATGAGGATTCACTTATAATATTTTATAACATAATTTTTCAAATTCCAAACAGTTGATTCAAGCCGTTCAACATGATCTCTATATTAAAATGTACTTGGAAATCAAATCTTATATTTTTTTTACTATTTATTATTTATTATGATGGTTACAAAACTAATGATATATATATGAGGTTTTTTTACGTCATTTCATATACTTTTCTGATTTATTGCTAAAAATAAATTAATAGAAGCCACCAAGCAGTAGATAACAGATGCCAGATGGCATGCTGAGTCAAAGCCAAACCTATTTTATCCGAGTTCTAGATCAAATCCTTCTAGATAACCAAGGAAGGCACCTCACTTGTTATATCTTTTTAGAACTTTCCAATGCTCACACGTGTCAAAGTCTCAAAGCTAAGAGAAAGAACCCAACAATAATTAATGATTAATTAATTAATAGTTAACACGGAGAAGGAAGTTGTTAGAAAAGAATCAGTTCTGACCTTTCATAGACTTGTGGAACCAAACGGTTGGTTCTTCAAAGGATGCTTCCAGTTAATGATATACTTATCATAAATATCTAAATATTTATCTTATTCAGTGGCAAAGAATGTTCCATGCATGATTCCACTTATAATATTAGAGGTACCGACTAAAATATCTAATTCAATGCACTCAGAACCTGACAAGACTTATCCCTTAATTTGTTACCAGACATTAAAATACATGACCAAAAAGAAATGGTAC
Organism: Carex littledalei; assembly: GCA_011114355.1. Lineage (NCBI taxonomy): Eukaryota > Viridiplantae > Streptophyta > Magnoliopsida > Poales > Cyperaceae > Carex > Carex littledalei. The sequence continues at coordinate 2,231,509 of CM022082.1, forward strand.
ACACGGGTTCCGTGACTTGGTACACGGATGAGCACATCCTTTTCCGCCAGAAAGGATCTGGAATATGAAAAAAAAAAAAAAAACGAAAGTTCGATGCTAAGACGAAGTATGGTCATTTGACTTGACCTGACCCGTTGGTTTTCTTTCTTAACTTCGTTCGTTAATTTTACCCCATGTTTTCAATCTATTATATCACGTGCTCGAAAGTCGCAACATTTCAATCTATTATATCACGTGCTCGAAAGTCGCAACATTTTTTCATAGGCTTAAAAAAAGGGAAATATGAAGCCCATGATAAGCCCAAATAAGCCCTAATGAGCTTATGCTGGTCTGAAAGAATATGCCACAATATATGGGCTTCAATCATGCGAAGCAAAATCTGATTCGGCATTCAATGACAAAATCTGATTTTATTTTTTTCAAAAGGGTTGTTTTTTTTTCTTTTTCTTTTTCTTTTATTACAAAAGCAGGAAATTTGGTGAAGAATGTCTAGGTTTGTTTTCGCAATGCGTCGACACTATTTTTTTGTCTTGTTTCATATGAAATTGTAGTATGAGCTTAGCTAGATAGATTATTTATTACTCTTTTTCATAATGGTTTTCTTCAATTTGTTTATATTCATTTCATTCAAATTATTTTCTTCATTTTCTTATTTGTTTAATGACACAAGAGGCTTTGTTATCTAAAAACATAACACATATTTATTCAAAATTTTCAAAATATTAAATAAATCATTGACTTCACGTTCTTGCTGTAATTCATTTATAATTTATCTCCATTTATAAAATAGTTTAGAGCAACTGCATCCCTAAAACTATTAGAGTTTCTAATTTGACGTAGCAGTTGCTAAACTAGTTTCAGGAATGTAGATGGATTTCTTATTTAGCAACTCTGCTCAATAATTTCTTATTAAGAAATCGTTTATAAACTCTGACGTGGCAAAACGATTGGCCTGTATTTGCTAAAATTAGTTTAATTTACTGCTGATGTGGCTTATCAATTTTAATTTACTAATGATGTGGCTTATTAGAAACTCCAAAATTAGTTTTAGGAATGTGAACATTTAGAAACTCCAGAGTCTATAATTTCTTAAAAGCAGTTAACATTTATTTAGAAACTCTAAGAGTTTCAGAAATGTAGATGCTCTTACAGGAATAACTAAACAATGTATTATTGCTGAAATATCAACATGAGAGTGGATGATTAAATTTTTTAATAAAAATAAATTAATAACAAATAAAATATAAAATAATACAACGCAATTTCACCATTAGTTAGGAAGATTTATATTACATTTTATGAAGATCTTTATGCATTATTATAGTATCATTGAATCGAACCTCTTAAGAAAAAGATTCATTCGAGATGAACTTGATTTAATGGAGTTAAAAAAATCAATGTTGGTTTTTCAATTGTTATTTTAACTTTTACTAACATGTTATGTTAACAAAGTTAACATGTCGCAAGACCTATTTGATTAATTGCATGGTGCTAAATAACACTATTCAAATAAACTAAATAATAAAGTAATTAAATTGTATAATAACACTATTAAAATTAATTTGAAATGCTTGTTATTGTTTTGTGTTTCGGCCTAAACCGGTTCAAAATCTCTTTCTTAGTAAATTTTTTAATTTTTAACTTTTTCAAAATCACTATCATTTTATATTATAAATATAAAATATAAAATTTATTATTTATTATTTTTAATGCTCAAAACTTATTTATGGTTTTTTTTCCAACATCTTAGCACATTTCGTTAAGTATAAATAAGTGTTTGAAAATTATTGTCCATTAAAAATAAATTTTTAAGTAATGCATATATATCATGAGGAGGGATCTAGTTACCACAATTTTGAGTTACAACAAAGTTACCACAAATATTTCTACATTTTCAAATTTCAAATCTTCGATCTAAACTGTTCAACATAATCTCCACAATAAAATGTACTTCCAGATCAAATTTTACATTTTTTGGAATTTTTTTACTATTTATTAAGTATTTTACAAAAACTACTCAAATTCAAACCATTGAATTGTGTACCCATCTTAATAAATAGTAAAAAAAATTCAAAAAAATGTAAAATATTTGATCTGGAATCACATTTTAAATTGTGGAGATTATGTTAAACGGTTTTCGACGATTTGGAATTTGAAAATGTAAAAAATAGTTGTGGTAACTCAAAAGTGTGGTAACTAGATCCCTCCTCATGATATATATGCATTATTTAAAAAATTATTTTTAATGGACATTAATTTTCAAACACTTATTTATACTTACGAAATGTGCTAAGATGTTGGAAAAAACCATAAATAAGTTTTGAGCATTAACAAGCACATTTTACTATTCAAATAAACTAAATAGTAAAGTAATTAAATTGTATAATAACACTATTAAAGTTAATTTGAAATGCTTGCTATTGTTTTGTGTTTCGGCCTAAACCGGTTCAAAATCTCTTTCTTAGTAAAATTTTTAATTTTTAACTTTTTCAAAATCACTATCATTTTATATTATAAATATAAAATATAAAATTTATTATTTTTAATGCTCAAAACTTATTTATGGCTTTTTCCAACATCTTAGCACATTTCGTAAGTATAAATAAGTGTTTGAAAATTAATGTCCATTAAAAATAAATTTTTAAGCAATGCATATATATATCATGAGTAGGGTTAAAATGCACTATTGGTTTTGTGCTCCAATCATGCTCCACGTCTTTTTCTCCATTTTTAAAATCAAAACAGTCGATCCGAAACTGCTCAACATGATCTTCATATTAAAATGTGTTTGGAAACAAAATTTTATATTTTTTGAAATTCTTTTACTATTTTTATAGATAGGTACAAAATTACTTTTTTCAGAAGATTCTGGACCATTCAAAACAGTGATTTTGTACCTATCTAAAAAAATAGTAAAAGAATTTCAAAAAATAATGTCTTCAAAAAGTAATTTTGTACATATCTATAAAAATAGTAAAAAAGTCTCAAAAATATAAAATTTGGTCTCCAAACATATTTTAATACAAAGATCATCGTAAACGGTTCGGATTGACTGTTTAGGCTTTGAAAATGAAGATAAGAATGTGGAGCATGATTGGAGCACAAAACCAATAGTGCATTTAACCCTACTTATATATCATATAATGTCATTTCATTGAATCTTTTATATATCCTAAAAGATGCATGCATGTATATATGCCACGCCTAAATTAACCCAAATGACCAAAATAGTATGACCATGTCATGCTTCCCACATGTAGTTTGAATATCGTTGAAAGTTCATATGCAATTTTTCCATTAAGAGAGCTCAAATGAACTCATGGAAGATATTCAAGAATTGTCTAAAAATTACTAATAAAATATGAGAAGGGATTCACTTATAACATTCTATAGTTACAATATTTTATAATATAATTTTTCAAATTTTAAACAGTTGATCCAAACTGTTACATGATTTCTATATTAATATGTACTTGGAGATCAAATTTTATATATTTTTTTTACTATTTATATGATGGGTACAAAACTAATGATATATATATATATATATATGAGGTTTTTTTACGTCATTTCATATACTTTTCTGATTTATTGCTAAAAATAAATTGATAGAAGCCACCAAGCAGTAGATAACAGATGCCAGATGGCATGCTGAGTCAAAGCCAAACCTATTTTATCCGAGTTCTAGATCAAAGCCTTCTAGATAACCAAGGAAGGCACCTCACATGTTATATCTTTTTAGAACTTTCCAATGCTCACACGTGTCAAAGTCTCAAAGCTAAGAGAAAGAACCCAACAATAATTAATGATTAATTAATTAATTAGTTAACACGGAGAAGAAGTTGTTAGAAAAGAAAAAATTCAGTTCTCACCTCACATAGACTTGTGGAACCAAACGGTTGGTTCTTCAAAGGATGCTTCCAGTTAATGATATACTTATCATAAATATCTAAATATTTATCTTATTAAGTGGCAAAGAATGTTCCATGCATGATTCCACTTATAATATTAGAGGTACCGACTTAAATATCTAATTCAATACACTCAGAACCTGACAAGACTTTATCCCTTTGTTACCTTTATCTAGTCACAATAATTGAATCACAGGACACATTAAAATACATGACCAAAAAGAAATGGTACACACGGGTTCAGTGACTTGGTACACGGATGAGCACATCCTTTTCCGCCAGAAAGGATCTGGAATATGAAAAAAAACGAAAGTTCGATGCTATGACAAGACCTGACCCGTTGGTTTTCTTTCTTAACTTCGTTCGTTAATTTTACCACATGTTTTCAATCTATTATATCACGTGCTCGCAAGTCGCAACATATTGAATCTATACGCCTTACAACATAGTGAGTCACCGGAAAAAGACAAAGTAACCCAGCACGAAAGTTCATATATTGTTTGTGCCGCATTGGATCCACCGTGTTAAATCTCTGAACACCTTCCATTACCGTGTAGCACATGAGAAATGTGGAAATTGAATGATGGAGAGAAAAGAGATGGAAATAATGTGGAAATTGAGCTAATTATGGAAACCAACAAATATCTTCTCTATGTGAGCATTACATTCAATATTTTTTAATAATTGTTTTTAGGAAAAACTTATTTCGTCCTTCTTTCGTTAATATTAAAATTAACAATTATCATAAAATTATGTCTTAATTAATTGGAAAAAATTCACTTGACTAGATATAATCTTAGCTAAATAAAGGTAAGGGGAGGTATTGTGAAGGTCGTAAGTGATAATTTTATTGCATTAATTATTTATTATATATGAAAAGGTGACATAAAAAGTAATTATTTTTCAAGTTTTGTTCAAAAAAAAAAAATGTGCATTCCACAAATTAAAAGAGGATGATTGATATATTTATTGAATTCTTAGTTAGACTGTCAATTTCTCATAATTGTTATAAACTCATTTATATCATATATATCACCAGTTATATATATTAACACCAAATTTATTAATATTATTCTTTTTGCTCAAAAGATATAATAATATGATATGATCTTTTCTATTGAACAAGTCTAAATAAATCCGAATTAATATAATATGATATGATCTTTGCGACTACAAAATGCAAAATCAATTGAATTTAGCCTTTAAAATTATACCTGGTCAACCAAGAAAATTGTAGGTCATTAAACACGTAAACAAATATTTATTCTTTTGTAATAAAATGTTGTTATGAGATGTCTTGATTTAAGAAGAGATATTATATTTGACCTAGCAAAGTTTCAAGAAAAAAGAAACCTCCTTTTTCTTACTGACTCGCTTAGAAAGATTCTGATCAGACGGTCCAGATGTAAACAAAAATAGTGTGTTACCTTAAGGCTTAAGTGATGAGAATTCTGGAATATTCGGTTTCCCGGTGAAAAAGCATGCTTACAGCCGTCATGCACTGTTGGTTCCATCCAACGGCTGAGATCTCATCTGTCTACCTCCCGAATCACGCCTTTTCAAGTTCTATAAAAACAGGACAAAAGAGAAAAATTAATTAATTTCGCACACACGAAAGGCGACTTTTCAGCCACGCTTTCAGTTCCCACTTGATTCAAACTTTTTGAGGTCTCCTCTCCTCTCCTTTCTCTTCATATATAAAACCAAACCATACCAAAACAGAGCGCATCACAATTCCAATTCCTCTTCCTTTAACACAGCATCTAAGCTAACTAACCACACAGCAATGGCAACTGTATCAAGCTTGACTAAGCTATGCACACTTGGCCACGGCGCAACTGCCACAGTCTCTCTCGCCTCTGACCTCAATTCAGGCCGCCTTTTCGCAATCAAGTCGGCCGAGGTCTCAATTTCATCTCCATTACAGCACGAGCAACGCATCCTCTCCAGTCTCAGCTCCCCTCACATCATCTCTTGTTACGGCTCGTACATCTCCGATTATCAGTTTCACCTCCTTCTCGAGTTCGCCTCTTGTGGGTCCCTCTTCGACCGCATTAGCGGCCACACTGAAGGCCACTTAGATGAGCGCGACATTCGATCATATACGAGAGACATCTTGCTTGGTCTCTCCTACCTGCACTCAAACTCAATCACCCATGGTGACATCAAGAGTCAAAATATATTAATTGGTTCTGATGGTCGAGCAAAGATTGCCGATTTCGGTGCTGCGATGCAAACGGGTGGGACCCGTGATCAGAAACCCGGTCAATTATCGGGTACACCGGCTTTCATGGCACCTGAGGTGGCGAGAGGGGAGGAGTGGGGCCCGGCAGCTGACATTTGGGCACTTGGATGCACAGTTATAGAAATGGCCACTGGGAAGGCTCCATGGCATGGCATCATAAAGGATCAAGATATACTAGCCGCTGTTTATCGGATCGGGTTTTGTTCAGATTCTGTGCCTCCGATACCTGAATGGATATCAGAGGAAGGGAAGGATTTTCTAATGAATTGCTTGAAAAGGGACCCGACCGAAAGGTGGTCGGCCGAGAAATTGCTGAATCATCCCTATGTGCGCTTATGCGATGCGGGTTTGAAAAGAGATGGCATCTCGGTTTCGACATTTTCGCCTCAGAGTGCGTTGGATTTCGGTTTGGTTTTTCACGACTCAGAAACAGAGGATGAGGCCGAAGAGGAAGAAATCGGTTACAATGCGATCGAAAGGATTCAAGAATTGGCGGGTTTCGGATTCGGGTCGAGCGAGTTCGATTGGGATCAAAATGAGGAAGGTTGGATTGATGTGATAAGTACCAATGGAGAAGGAAATGGAGATGAGGTTGGATTCTTAGATTATGATGATGATGATGATGATGAAGATAATGATTTGGTATTTTCTAATATAAATGTAAATTTTGTTGATGTTTTAGAGAGAAGTAATGAACAGGGGGATTGCTTTTTGCAATCCAATTGTGATTTTGATGTATGTAGATTGAATTCAATTAATAAAGCTGTGATATCTGGTTTTGATCAAATTATATGTGCTCTCTCTGTTTCTTCTTGTTTGTTGTTTTTGTTGTTGTTGTTGAATCCTTCTTGTTGCTTTTTGCAATCCAATTACTTACTTTGCATCTTATATGTATTTCAATCTCATAAATTATTTTCCATTCTTAATTTTTATCGTTTCAATTTCAAACAAACTATTAAAAAAATTCTCTTTTTTTTTTAATTTGGTAGTGAGATAATTACACTCCTAAAAAAAATTATTTTTCTCACAAAAAGTTGACCTATAGAAATTAGGTGAAGGCTGCTCTTGACCTAATTTTGGAGAGGATAAGAGAGGTCAACCTTTTTGACAAAAGTATGAATTTACATTTAAGGGGTAGGTCTTCTAGGAGATATACCTATTACCATTTTCCTCCATTTTGACAAATTGACTTATTTGTTACACAGGTCAAATCCAAAATAACCTTAAATTTCTATTTGTTTTCAAACAAAAAAATATTACATGAAGAGAAGGTTCTGAATCAATATAGATGATCATTTTGGGTGTTTTGAGTTTTGACCAGGTATCAAATCAACATGAGAGGTTTACATTTCTTCATGAAGATGCATCTGAAATCTCATATACTCTGGATGTTTCCTTTTCCTTCCACCTTTTAAAAGGGGGCAAAAGATGAGAATTTGCCAAGTGCTGTCTTCGTTTTGAAGGAATTGAAACTAGGATCAAATTTTGTACTAAGAAAGATATTTGTACAGTCAAAGATATTTCTTATATGCTAATTATAATTATCAGAATATTTTGTTTAGGAGTAGGGTTAAAATGCACCATTAATTTTATGGTTTTATGCTCCAATCATACTCCACGTATTTTTCTCCGTTTTCAAAATTCAAATAATCGATTCGAACCGCTCAATATGATCTTCATATTAAAATGTCCTTGGAGACAAAATTTTATATTTTTTAAAAAAAATTTAATATATTTTTAGATAGGAACAAAATCACTGTTTTGGATGGTCCAGAATCTTCTAAAAACAACGATTTTGTACCTATCTAAAAAATTAATAAAAAATTCCAAAAAATATAAAATTTGGTCTCCAAGCACATTTTAATACAAAGATCATGATGAACGGTTCGGATCGACTGTTCAGACTTTGAAAATAAAAATAAAAATGTGAAGCATAATTGGAGCACAAAACCAATGATGCATTTTAACCCTACTCTTTGTTTAGATATTTGTATATAAGTTATAGGAGTATTACATATAGTTAATTACCATTAATTGCCACCATTTTTCCTTTGTTTTTCAATTTTTTGTACAAGAAAAGGCAGGTGTTTACTTTTATTTTACAGCTTTTTTAAAATGCTTTTAACCAAGCTAAGCATCCGAAAGGGAAAAGAAGACAAAAAAGAATAAAGAGAAATGGATAAGGGACGGTGGCAGCCGGCGCCCCCACACTCCCACAGTTGACAACTAACTTGCCACATAAGAGGAAATTTTTTATTGGTAGTAATTAATAAAAAAAAATAGAGACAAACAGTAAGAGTACAGTAATATTTATATTGGTAGTAAGATCGGTAGCAATTTTATCGATTTTAAAAATACAAAAATTTGGATCGGTAGGAATTTTACCGATCTAAACCAGTTTTTTCTTTTTCCTTTTAATTTTTTCTAGTAAAATATAAATTATTTTTACAAAAATAAATAAAGTACTTTAAAATTTAGATATATAAAAACATTCCATCTATTTTTTGAAAAAACTTTTCATATTTTACTAGAAATCAAATATAAGAATTCTCTCCATCTATACATTAGATTAAAAAAAAAAGTTAAAATCAGTAAAATTGTTACCGATCTTACTACCAATATAAATATTACTGTACTCTTAATGTTTGTCTCTTCTTTTCTATTAATTACTACCAATAAAAAATTTCTCACAGAAGATCCCAAAGAAAAGAAAAAGAAAAAGGGAATAAGGGACGGTGGCAACTGGCAAGCGGCGTGGTGTATACTGTATACTACCAGTAAATTCAATTTGTTTATATTTGTTTTGGTGGCTACCAGTAAATCAAATTTATGAATGAAAGAGAGCCACAGACTGAGACCGACTACGCAAGCGCAGTGCCTTTTGGCAAATGAAAAAAAATCCTAGTTGACCTACGCATTCACTAAATCACTGTTGGGGCTGCTAATTTCATGGTTTTGCTGTCAATCTGGCTTATGGAATGCGACAGTGTGTAGCAAGGGTTGCAAACGAGTCAAACCGAATCAAACTTAACCCAGTTCGAGTTCGAGTTCGAGTTCAAACGAATTTCGAATCGAACTGGTTCAAAATTGAAGCAGGGTTTCGAACTCAAAATAAGAGTTTGAATTTGATTCGGTGCGATTTGAAACAGTTTCGAACCAAACTGGTTTGAAATTGAAGCGGGGTTTAGAACTGAAAAGAAGAGTTTCGAATCGAGTCAGACTAAGTTCGAGTTCAATTCGAATCAATTTTGAACCGAACTGAGTTTGATTCGTTTCAAAACCGACCTAGCTTGATTCGTTTCTAACTGATTTTTTTTTCGAATCAAATTCAATCGAATTATGAGCTACGAACTTTTGTGCAATCCTAGTCCTAGTGTACTATATATATATATATATCTATCTATCTCTGATATCTCCTCTTGGAATGGTGTCTATGAGTGTATCCAATTGCAAGCTGTAGTTCCGCGTTTCTATTTGTAGAATCTGGAATGAGGTTTCTTTTTCTAAGGAAATGAGTTGGGACTTGGGAGATATGTTTCATTTTTTTCAATTCAGTGCCGACAGAGTTCACTTCCCTTGCTCTTTTTTTTCAAAAACTTTCAGCCTACTACTAGGGGTACACAAAAAGCTTATGACTCGAAACTTAGTTCGGATTCAACTCGCTAGTAACTCGAGTTGAAACTGCTGACTCGGTTAATTTATGAGTCGAATCCAAGTTACCTCTAACTCGGCAACGAGCTGCTAAAGAGCGAGCTAGGCCTCACTCGTAATCAGCTTGTTTGTGGATCAAGCTGAGCGAGCGAGTTTTGGATTTTAGGTCTCGAGTTGAAATTGCTGCTCAAGACTGACTTGTGGCTTGTCCAAACGAGCCGAGATGGCTCGTTACCAGCTTGGCAGATTCATAAATTTGTATATTTTTTGTCCTGTTATTTCTTAAATTTTCACAGCACATCTTATCAATTATGACTGAAACAAAATAACATTTATATGACTAATTATTGAGTAAGAAATACTCTTAATTCAAGTGCAACTAATATAAATTAAATTTGCAGCTAAATTCATACATACAAGAATATCAAATTCCTAAATTCATACAAACATAGTTTCACAGAATAAATTCAAGCATACCAAATCAAACAAATTCATAAAAATTAACTTAGTTGCTTATAATTAATTCACACATATTCCATACAAAATTATCAATCAACTTAAGCACAATCCAAAGTGCAATTACCATAACACTGGCTATAACATCTATAGACCATAGTATTCCCAACCTGAAGTGAACGAATCCAATTAACCTATTAAACTTTGTATATTAAATAGCTCGTTAATGACCAAGCTGGCTCGTGCCGAGCCAAACCAAACTCAAACTCATTAATTTTAGCTCAGTCCACTAACGAACGAGTTGTTACTGATCGAGTAACGGACTGATACCAAGCGGGCCACGAGCCACGAGTTTTTGCCAGCCCTAATTATAACTAGAGAAAATTCTAACATTTTTATTGTTAATGGGCCTCTTAAATGTATAATCAGATGGATAACAGATTAAATTCAGTTTGATATTCGGTCGAAACTGTTTAATTTGCTTTAAGATTCATACAAAAATTAAAATTATAAATTGTTGCTTGAATCTCAATGCTAATATTTGTGAGCATATGTACATTTTTAAGTTACTTGTTTGAATATATGGAGGGGCAATTATAATATCTCAATCTGTTGACTTATCTAAAAGCAAACTTCATTAAAAAAAATTAAGTTGAAAAATTAAGGCTGATGAGATTAATTTATCTCAAAGCATACTCTTCTACGCTTCCTTAAAAAATTTTTTGCCAAATTGCCCTTAGGCTGACTTTTCAATTTTGAAAAAAAATAAATATTGGAAATTACCTAAAAAAAATAAATCTCCAAACATTCACTTGTAATTATATATATCTGTTTATGAGTCCAATTTTTTTTGGTGATTATGACTCTAATTAGTGACCTATAAATAGAGACTTGATTAATAACACTTTAATCGTTGTTATTTTAATAACGATAACCGGTGCAAACTAAAGGTTTAAATAGCATTTATTGCGTCATAGCGGAACAACTTAAATAAACAACGCTATTGTCATATTACGCTATAGGAATTAGGTGAGGGCTGCTCTTGACCTAATTTTGGAGAGGATAACAGAGGTCAACCTTTTTGACAAAGGTATGAATTTACATTTTTAAGGGTTAGGTCTTGTAGGAGATAAACCTTTTGACTCGAGTATATTCTTTTAACTTTGCGTATTTGGTGTAAATACGTATTAATATTTAATAATTAGAAGAAAAATATGATAATTAATTTACAATTTTTAACTAGGTAATGTGTTATGTACAAGGGGAATTATATTTAGAATAATTATTTGAGTATCTTCACTTTTGTACCCTTAAAATTCCCACATTCTATTTAAAGAAATTATGTAGTATGGTCCCACTAATTATTATTCTAAAAATATATTATATTGTCCCTACTAATTATTATTTTAAAATTTCAGCAACACTTTTTCTCTATGATCTCCACTAATTATATGGCCCCCCTTTCTCAGTTTCCGCACTCGTCCCCGCGTCAACTTTTATAGATATAAATACTTGGAAGATAAGATATTAATACTTTGATGCGTAGCTTGTTATGCTCATCTCTTTTCTAGTCCCCCAATCGTCCCCGCGTCAACTTTCCTCTAATGAAGTAGTGGGAACCCCGTATCACCGCATCAACCTTGCCCAATCGTTACCGCGTCAACCTTCCTCTAACAAAAATAGTTGACCACATAGGTATAAATAATTCAGTACAGAGGTATAACTACTTGCAGTATTTGATTAATACTTTCAGACGTCATCTAGTGTCATATGTAAAAAATACTTGCAAGTATAGGAATAAATATTACACGCCGAGGTATAAATACTTGTGTGGCAATGAGTCTGAAAGTACGTCATCATGGATCTCATTTGAAAGAGAAAATTGCATAGAAGACGTTCGTGGTTTTAGATTCGCAAAATTTCTCACAGATCGTCAGAAATATGGACGAGATTGAACGGAGAAAAAAAATTCACCTCTAAAAACGTGTATGGTCCCCCACAAGTATTTATGGTACGGGTACGTTTGGAAAATTTGGTTGAGGAGACAATTATTTACGTAAAAATTGTTCACCTCATAGGTATAAATACTTTCGTGCATAGGTATAAATACCTCATTGCATATGTATTAATACTTATAAGAAAATTCCGTGCTGGAGTTTTTGCTATCTCTCAGATAGTTATGGTAGTTATGGTACGGGTACTTATTGTAGCGCGGATACTGTTATCAGCTCCCTTATATTTAAGGTTATACTGAAAATTGTTAATTAAAAGAGTTAACCCTCTATGGATTTACATATAAGAGCATCTACATCCCTGAAACTATCAGAGTTTCTAATCTGATGTGGCAGTTTCTAGACCAGTTTCAGGGATGTAGACCAGTTTCTTATTTAGCAACTGTGCTCAATAATTTCTTAATAAGAAATCGTTTATAAACTGTGAGTTGGCAAAATGATTGGTTGATGTTCGCTGAAATTTTTATTTTATTTTATTTTATTGCTGATGTGGTATTTTAGAAACTCTAAGATTAGTTTCAGGGATGTGAACCCTTAGAAACTCCATAGCCTATAATTTCTAAAAATTAGTTAATAGTTACTTAGAAACTCTAAGAGTTTTAGGGATGTAGATGCTCTAACAAAGGAAAAATAGTTATAATTATTAAGTTTAATTGGTAGTTACCTATAATCATTTTCCACCAATTTTGTCAAATTGACTGTTGAACTTTCTCATAGAACATAAATGAAAATGTTGACTTATTTGTTACACAGGTCAATTCCAAATGTAATAAAGAAAATCTTACAAGTACAACTAAAACCCAATCCAATCTCAAACTTCTAGAAAATTTACAAGTTAGGTTGGTGCAATAATGTATACATAAATTTTTCAGAAGTTTCTCTCTCAAAAGAAAAATAGTATGTGGAAATTTCCAAAGAGACAGGTGTAAGATGATGAGTGATCCATCATCCATACCTACTTTTCATGAAAAAAAAATTGAAGAAATTTCTCAGAAAAATTTATTAGAGGAGGAGAAGGTTCTAAATCAATATTTGGGCTTCTGAATTTTGACCAAGTATCAATTCAATATCATTTCATGAAGATGCATTTGCAATCTCTTATACTCTGGATGTTTCCTTTTCCTTTCAGAAGAAAAAGAAAAGATATGAAATTTCAACGACTATTAATGCACGCGGTGAATGGTCTCTCTACAAATTCAGAGAACAAACACAATAGCAGCCGTCAACGCTTATGTATGTATGTATGTATGTCAAAATCAACGGTTCAGATTTTTTTTTTTCACGCCCTTAGTCGCTTTATAACACATCTATCATTATCAACAAGACAATAATACTTCTCAAAACAAAAACAAAAAAACAAAGAGAATAAGAAATGAAACATAAAAGTGATCCACTTGGAAAAAAATTTGTTTTAACCCACTAGTTGCCGACATTTTTATTAATATCCAAAGTTTAATACAAATTAATAAATATACCCGGACTTCCGGGCTATAGCGAAAAATACCCAAGCCGGCCATTTTCTGGCCGGCTTAGGGAGGGTACATAGCCGGCCAGAAAATGGCCGGCTATGTACCTTTTTTTTTTTTTTTTTCGTTTTAACCCCTATATACCCTTTTTTCTCTCTCTCCTCTCACAATTCTCTCATCCCAACCCAATTCCGAATTCTCTCTTCTTCTTTGAGGTAATTTTTTTTTTATCTAATTTAATTTTTAATTTATTTATTTTAGGGTTTAGGGTTTAGGGTTTTAGGTGTTATAATTTAGATTATGTTGTTGTAATTTAGTGTAATTAGCTAAGTTAACTAATATTTAGTGTAATTAGCACAATTGACCAATATTTATGGTATTTTGGTTTTTTTACCCTAATTATGCCGATTAAGCGTAATTTTACCGAAATTAGCACGTTTGACCAATTTTTAGGGTATTTTGGTCTTTTTACCATAATTAGACTGATTAAGCGTAATTTAGTGTAATTAGCACAGATAACCAATTTTTAGGGTATTTTGGCATTTTTTACCATAATTAGGCTGATTATGCATAATTTTGCCGAAATTAGCACGTTTGACCAATTTTTAGGGTATTTTGGTCTTTTTTACCATAATTAGACTGATTAAGCGTAATTTAGTGTAATTAGCACAGATAACCAATTTTTAGGGTATTTTGGCCTTTTTTACCATAATTAGGCTGATTATGCGTAATTTTGCCGAAATTAGCACGTTTGACCAATTTTTAGAGTATTTTGGTCTTTTTTACCATAATTAGACTGATTAAGCGTAATTTAGTGTAATTAGCACAGATAACCAATTTTTAGGGCCTTTTTTACCATAATTATGGTGATCAAGCGTAATTTCACCGAATTTAGGTTATTTTAGATATCAGGATGCCTAGAGCACGGCCTACCCAGCGTCCATTAGTGGACGAGCCGATCAGTACTAGCAGCACGGAGCACATCAGTCCTCTCCTGTGGATTCCCCACAGCGAGCACCGAGTCTCACTGGCTTCTCGTGAGGTACGTTCCTTTTCTTATATTTTCATTAAATTTTGTTGGATTTAAATTTATTATGTTGTCACCATGCGGATTACATTTTTCAACGCAGGACACGGATCTTCTAGATGTGAAGTTGAGATGCGTTCACATGAGGTACTTCGAGGTGATGCGGCCGTACCTCTTCAACCTGGGTCTCCACCACGTTGTGGACATCGTGCGCACAGAGAAGAGCATCATCAATGCATCTCTCATCGCCGGACTGGTGGAGCGATGGCGTCCCGAGACGCACACGTTTCACATGCCTTTCGGAGAGATGACAGTGACTCTCCAGGATGTGAGTGCTCTCTGGGGTTTGGCTATCCGTGGCACACCCGTCGGCGGCGTCTCTGACAGCACCAGCTTCGCAGGTTATGTCGAGGAGTTGTTGGGAGCTGACCCGGAGTATATCATTGGGGACCGGGGGAGGTCCAAATTTCATCTGCGGATGACGAGGTTACGGCAGCACTTCATCGCGGGTCTTTCGGCAGATTCCACCGAGCAGGAGATTGTGAGGTAAATTTTATAACTTGTTTCTACTAATTGTGATATAATACGATGATTCTATTAGAATTTTTATATGTTTTGTATTGCAGATATACACGCGGCTACGTGATGGACCTTTTTGGTTCTGTCATGTTTCCGGATTCCAGCGGTGATCAGGTGCCGATGATGTATCTCCCGTTGCTGATGGGCATTGAGCGGCCGTCGTCGTACAACTGGGGTGGAGCTGTCCTGGCGCATCTGTACTCAAACCTGTGTCGCAGTAGTGAGGTAAGTCACCAACTATTATTTTAGTGTAAATTATTTAATCAATCAATCCATCAAAATACACTGACGCGTAATTTTCTTGAAAATGAAGCCGACGGCGAAGCAGATGTACGGGCCGGTACTCCTGCTTCAGCACTGGTCGTGGTCACGTCTACCAGTGGGCCGTCCTATCCCCAATGAGGCGCCAGATTGGGGAGAGCCAGATGTGTTTCACTGCCCGGCATACGCCAAGAAGTGGCACGGGTTCCACCGCTACCAGGATCGGACCCACGGTGCTACCGTTGGGATCAGGACAGTCCGGTCAGAGCTTCAGAGTTTGCCTGAGCCTCTTGTTGAGTGGACGCCGTACAGAGAGTTGTACGAGGAGTTCCTCTTGCCGGGCAGTGTGACTGACGAGCAGGAGCAGGCGATGTGGTTCTACCGAGGTCCGCTCATACATTTCTGGACAGTGGAGCACCACTACCCAGATCGGGTGCTCCGACAGTTTGGTCGAGCGGCGTTGATTCCTGCAGACCCATATTTGCCGAGTTACACGCACAGAGACGAGCACCAGTAAGTCGTAGTCTATTGTATTTATTAAATAAATCATATTACTTGATAGTTTTTTATTGCAACTAACGTCTTCTTTACAGCGTTACCCACCGAGCGCGGCTGGATAAGGACTGGAGCACCCATTTTGAGGCATACTACCGGACGGCCCTGGCTCCTCAGTATGCAGACCTCTATCAGTTGCCAGATGGGATTCAGCAGACCCAGGGAGATCCCCAGTTGAGGTACGATGTATGGTACACGCAGGTCTGCATGGCGAGTGTCTATCTGCAGGGTGATTACGGTGCCCATCTCCGCGACAGGATCCAGATGGATGATGGTTACCATCCCACCGGTCGTGGATGGGCTCGCCAGGTAAAGCACCTAAAACCACATAGTTTTGGTCTAACTTAGTAATACATCAAGGTTTGATCTGACATGTTAAGTTTTTTTCAGCTTTTGTCAGCGATCAAGGAGTGCGGGCATGGGATCCGCATGCTGGGAAAGAAGAACTGGAGACTGCTTGGGTACCGCACCCTCAAGAAGAATGCGAATACAGTGGAGGATGCCGGGCACGGTGGAAAGATCATCGGTATGCTGCGGGACGCCAGAGAGAACATCAACTGGCGTGAGATAGATCCGCATGAGCCCGATCGGAGCCCGGTTCTGTTAGATGATATGCCATCTTCTCCCGATTCACATCCAGAGTGGGACTACCACCGTTGGGTATTGTCCGACGTTGGGTGGACGGCATGGTACGACGAGCATGGACGTCCGGTGCAGCCTCAGGTATGTCATACTTCAATATCAGCTAGATGTTTTAATAAATTTCTTCATTCATATCAAATTTAATAAATTATGTGTATGATTGCAGGGTCCGACAGAGATGCCGCCACAGCCACCACCTGAGATGTCCGATACTTCTGAGTACGAGTCCCTCTCGTACAGTCTCCAGGACTTCGGGGTATTCGATGAGGATTTCAGCTCGGCACCGAGGGTACCCCGATATGGCACAGAGATGCCGCATGATAGAGAGGCTAGTGGTAGCGGGTCTCATGCTCAGCCTGCCTTTGGGAGTGAGTTTGCCGCATCTATCTTCGCTACACCTCCGCCAGTACCACCAGTCTCCACAGGCGATGCCAGTTGGGATACCGCCGAGCAGATACTGAGGTCTGCCGATGCCCCAGATGAGCCCGAGAGAGACGGAGCCTGGCCGCGCCGGGCGAACGCCGGAGTACCGGCTCAGCGATATTCCCCCTCTCCGTTTTAGTTGTATTTTTACTAGTTTTGTACTATTTTATTTCATATACTATTTATGTTTGGTATATTTGGATTATCCTATATTTCGGTTCTTGTGTATGTGTGCTTTTATGGTACTATTTTTATATTTTACAGATCAAAATAAATTATCATGATAATGCTAAACAGAAAATATTACAACATTAAAATAGTAGCACAACATAAAAAATAATATAGCGTATTTCAATTAATATAGCATATTGTAATGTAATGTAATGTAATTTAGCGTAATTTAACATAATATAGTGTTATTCAATATAATTTCAATTAATATAGCGTATTTTAATATAAATATGCTAATTATATCAAAAGAAGTAATATAACAAATAATTAAACAAAAAATTTCAAATTTTCAGTGTTAAATTTCAATATTTTGATTTTCATAGTGTCTCTCTTAAAAAAAAAAAAAAAAAAAAAAAAAAAAAAAAGGAACATAGCCGGCCATTTTCTGGCCGGCTTAGGGAGGGTACATAGCCGGCCAGAAAATGGCCGGCTTCGGTATATTTCGATAATTGGTGCGACTCTGGGTATATTTATTAATTTGTATTAAACTTTGGATATTAATAAAAATGTCGGCACTAGTTGTGTTCATTATCCAAATTGTTGGGGGCCTTTTGTATGATATTATTATCAATCTGAAGTTGTGTACAAATTGACTTTAATTTATTTAAATTTCAGGACAGTTCAAAAACAGTGATTTTCTGGACTGTTGAAAAACAGTTCAAAAACAATTTTTTAAAATTGCATTTTGTCAACCATTAAATTGGACCATTCAAAAACAGTGATTTTATATCTATCTTAGAAAATAGTAAAAAAAATTCAAAATTATAAAATTTCATCACCAAACATATTTTACTATGGATATCATATTGAACGGTTCATATCGTCAATTTTGACTTTGAAAACGAAGATATAAATATGATGTATGATGAGGTATGAAATGTATGAGGTATTGGAACCCTCATCTTTTAAAATATAATAGGAATTGCATAAAAAATGCAAAAAATAATTTCTCAAAATATTTCAAGCAACAATTAAATTTGAGCAAACTCATCCCGACATTTTTATTAATATCCAAAGTTTAATACAAATTATTAATTATACCCAGAGTCGGACCAATTATTGAAATATACCCAAGCCGGCCATTTTCTGGCCGGCTATGTACCCTCCTCAAGCCGGCCAGAAAATGGCCGGCCATGTTCCTTTTTTTTTTTTTTTTTTAACCCGCATTAACCCCTATATATACCCTTTTTTCTCTCTCCTCTCACAATCCTCTCATCCCATCCAAATTCCGAATTCTCTCTTCTTCTTTGAGGTAAATTTTTTTTTTATCTAATTTAATTTTTAATTTATTTATTTTAGGGTTTAGGTTTTAGGTGTTATAATTTAGATTATATTGTTGTAATTTAGTGTAATTAGGTAAGTTAACCAATATTTAGTGTATTTAGCACAATTGACCAATATTTAGGGTATTTTGGTCTTTTTGATCATAATTATGCCGATTAAGCGTAATTTTACCGAAATTAGCACGTTTGACTAATTTTTAGGGTATTTTGGTATTTTTTACCATAATTAGGCTGATTAAGCGCAATTAGTGTAATTAGCACCGATAACCAATATTTATGGTATTTTGGCATTTTTTACCATAAATATGCTGATTAAGCGTAATTTTACCGAAATTATCACGTTTGACCATTATTTAGGGTATTTTGGTCTTTTTTACCTTAGTTATGCTGATTAAGCGTAATTTTACCGAAATTAGCACGTTTGACCATTATTTAGGGTATTTTGGTCTTTTTTACCATAGTTATGCTGATTAAGCGTAATTTTACCGAAATTAGCACGTTTGACCAATTTTTAGGGTATTTTGGTCTTTTTTACCATAGTTAGGCTGATTAAGCGTAATTTTACCGAAATTAGCACGTTTGACCAATTTTTAGGGTATTTTGGTCTTTTTTACCATAATTAGGCTGATTAAGCATAATTTAGTGTAATTAGCACAGATGACCAATATTTTGGCCTTTTTTACCAGAATTATGCTGATCAAGCGTAATTTCACCGAATTTAGGTTATTTTAGATATCAGGATGCCTAGAGCACGGCCTACCCAGCGTCCAGTAGTGGACGAGCCGATCAGTACTAGCAGCACAGAGCACATCAGTCCTCTGCTGTGGATTCCCCACAGCGAGCACCGAGTCTCACTGGCTTCTCGTGAGGTACGTTCCTTTTCTTATATTTTCATTAAATTTTGTTGGATTGAAATTTTATTATGTTGTCACCATGCGGATTACATTTTTCAACGCAGGACACGGATCTTCTAGATGTGAAGTTGAGGTGCGTTCACATGAGGTACTATGAGGTGATGGAGCCGTACCTCATCAACCTGGGTCTCTACCAGGTTGTGGACATCGTGCGGACAGAGAAGAGCATCATCAATGCATCTCTCATCGCTGGACTGGTGGAGCGATGGCGTCCCGAGACGCACACGTTTCACATGCCATTTGGAGAGATGACAGTGACTCTCCAGGATGTGAGTGCTCTCTGGGGTTTGCCTATCCGTGGCACACCCGTCGGCGGCGTCTCTGACAGCACCAGCTTCGCAGGTTATGTCGAGGAGTTATTGGGAGCTGATCCTTCCTATATCATTGGGGAACATGGGAGGTCGAAGTTCCATTTACGGATGACGAGGTTACGGCAGCACTTCATCGCGGGTCTCTCGGCACATTCCACCGAGCAGGAGATTCAGAGGTAAATTTTTATTAATATCTACTAATTAATTTATAATACGATGATTCTATTAGAATTTTTATATGTTTTGTATTGCAGATATACACGGGGCTACGTGATGGACCTTTTTGGTTCTGTCATGTTTCCTGATTCCAGCGGTGATCAGGTGCCGATGATGTATCTCCCGTTACTGATGAACATTGAGGAGCCGTCGTCGTACAACTGGGGTGGAGCTGTCCTGGCGTATCTGTACTACCACCTGTGCCGTAGTAGTGAGGTAAGTCACCAACTCTTATTTTAGTGTAAATTATTTAATCAATCAATCCATCAAAATATACTGACGTGTAATGTTCTTGAAAATGAAGCCGACGGCGAAGCAGATGTACGGGCCGGTACTCCTGCTTCAGCACTGGTCGTGGTCACGGCTACCGGTGGGTCGTCCCATCCCCAATGAGGCGCCGGATTGGGGAGCGCCAGATGTGTTTCACTGCCCGGCATACGCCAAGAAGTGGTACGGTTTCCACCACTACCAGGATCGGACCCACGGTGCTACCATTGGGATCAGGCCAGTCCGGTCAGAGCTTCAGAGTTTGCCTGAGCCTCTTGTTGAGTGGACGCCGTACGATCAGTTGTACGAGGAGTTCCTCTTGCCGGGCAGTGTGACTGACGAGCAGGAGCGGGAGATGTGGTTCTATCGAGGTCCACTCATACATTTCTGGACAGTGGAGCACCACTACCCAGATCGGGTGCTCCGCCAGTTTGGTCGACCGGCGTTCATTCCCGCAGACCCATCTCTGCCGAGTTCCACGCACAGAGCCCTGCACAGGTATGTCGTAGTCTATTGTATTTATTGTTAAATACATCATATTACTTGATAGCTTTTTATTGCAACTAACGTCTTCCTTACAGCGTTACCCACCGATCACGACTGGATAAGGACCGGAGCACTCATTACCATGCATACTACGAGACGGCCCAGGATCCTCAGTATGCAGACTTCTATCACGAGCCAGATGGGATCATTCAGACCCAGGGAGATCTCCAGTTGAGGTACGATGTATGGTACACGCAGGTCTGCATGGCGAGTGTCTATCTGCAGGGTGATTACGGTGCCCATCTTCGCGACAGGATCAAAACAGATGATGGTTACCATCCCAACGGTCGTGCATGGGCTCGCCAGGTAAAGCACCTAAAACCACATAGTTTTGGTCTAACTTAGTAGTATATCAAGGTTTGATCTGACATGCCAAATTTTTTTCAGCTTTTGGCCGCGATCAAGGAGTGCGGGCATGGGATCCGCATGCTAGGAAGGAAGAACTGGAGACGGCTTGGGTACCGCACACTCAAGAAGAATGCGAATGTGGTTGAGGATGTCGGGCACGGTGGAAAGATCATCGGTATGCTGCGAGACGCCAGAGAGAACATCAACTGGCGTGAGATAAATCCGCAGGAGCCCGATCCGACCCCAGTTCTGATGGATGATATGCCATCTTCCCCCGATTCACATCCAGAGTGGGACTACCATCGTTGGGTATTGTCCGACATTGGGTGGACGTCATGGTACGACGAGCATGGACGTCCGGTGCAGCCTCATGTATGTCATACTTCAGTATCTGTCAGGTTTTAATAAATTTCTTCATTCATATCAAATTTAATAATTTATGTGTATGATTGCAGGGTCCAGCAGAGATGCCACCACAGCCACCACCTGCGGAGACCGATACTTCTGAGTACGAGTCCCTCTCGTGCAGTCTCCAGGACATCGGGGTATTCGATGACAGTTTCATGTCGGCACCGGCATGGCCCCGATATGGCACAGAGATGCCGCATGATGGAGAGGCTAGTGGTAGCGGGTCTCATACTCAGCCTGACTTTGGGACTGGGTTTGCCGCATCTACCTTCGCTACACCTCTGCCTGTACCGACAGTCTACACGGGCGATGCCATATGGGATAGTGCCGACCAGATACTCAGGTCTGCCGATGCCAGTGAGGAGGCCGAGAGAGAGAGAGCCTGGCCGCGGCGCTGGCGCCGGGCGAACGCCGGAGTACCGGCTCAGCGATATTCCCCCTCTCCATTTTAGTTGTATTTTTACTAGTTTTGTACTATTTTATTTCATATACTATTTATGTTTGGTATATTTGGATTATCCTATATTTCGGTTCTTGTGTATGTGTGCTTTTATGGTACTATTTTTTTATTTTACAGATCAAAATAAATTATCATGATAATGCTAAACAGAAAATATTACAACATTAAAATAGTAGCACAACATAAAAAATAATATAGCGTATTTCAATTAATATAGCGTATTGTAATGTAATGTAATGTAATTTAGCGTAATTTAACATAATATAGTGTTATTCAATATAATTTCAATTAATATAGCGTATTTTAATATAAATATGCTAATTATATCAAAAGAAGTAATATAACAAATAATTAAACAAAAAATTTCAAATTTTCAGTGTTAAATTTCAATATTTTGATTTTCATAGTGTCTCTCTAAAAAAAAAAAAAAAAAAAGGAACATAGCCGGCCATTTTCTGGCCGGCTGAGGGAGGGTACATGGCCGGCCAGAAAATGGCCGGCTTGGGTATATTTCGATAATTGGTCCGACTCTGGGTATAATTAATAATTTGTATTAAACTTTGGATATTAATAAAAATGTCGGAAACTCATCCCCTAGATTCCGGAGAAAAAAAAAAGATAAAAATAGAAAGGTCTTTTTCAACTCTTGAGCGTACAGAAGCGCAGCCGTCAGATATTAATGACTCTCATTTAATCCCCGCTTTTAATTACCAGTACCACACGTCTAGGGGTGGTAACGAGCTGGCTCGGTCCGAACTAAGTCCTAACTCAGCTTGTTAATTTTGAACCGAGCTACAGCCGAGCGAGCTGGACCTATGACATTCAAGCTAAAACCTCAGCTTGAAATCGTAACAAGTCAGCCCGAGCTAGCTCGCGAGCTGACGAGCTGGCTCGATGGGTCTGACTGGATCTTGTTTTAAAAAGAAAATAAATTCTACAAACTTTTTAGATCGAGCTAGACAGTATAAAATGCACACAAATTGATGCCTAACCAAGCTAGCTCGTGAGCTGACGGGCAAGCTAGGCCCCAGCTTGAACTCGTTAATTTTGGACCGAGCTAGATCGTTACTAGCTCGGCCCAGTAACAAGCGAACTGTTAGCGAGCGAATCAGATGCTAGTCACCATCGAGCCGCGAGCTACCAGCTTTTTTTGCCACCCCTGCACACGCCCAATTCCTGCTTTTAATTCTCATTCACACGCAAAATACCACTTTTCAATTTTCCACCACGCTTTCCCACCAATTATATTTAAGAAGTGTTGAAAACTTAAATTGGGAAATAAGAAAAAAAACAAAGAAAACTGCAACGAGCCAACGACCAATCAAATCATTCTCTCTGCTTCTGTGTTCTCCTTCCTCTCCCTATAAAAACACAAACAGAGCACCTCAGTCTCAGTTGCTCTTTGTTTCTTCCTTCTTCAAAACCAACACAACTAAACAAACAAACAACAATGGCGATTATTCCATGCTTGACTTATCTATGCGCTCTCGGTAAAGGATCCACTGGCACAGTCTCTCTCGCTTCCGACCCGATCTCAGCCCGGCTCCTCGCTGTTAAATCGGCCGATGTCTCTGTTTGCTCTCCATTACAGCACGAGCACCGCATCCTCTCCAGTCTCAGCTCCCCTCACATCATCTCCTGTCACGGCTCGTATATCTCGGATTATCAGTTTCACCTCCTTCTCGAGTTCGCCTCTTGTGGGTCCCTCTTCGACCGCATTAATGGCCACACCGAAGGCCACTTAGATGAGCGAAACATAAGATCATACACAAAAGATATGTTGCTTGGTCTCTCCTATCTTCACTCAAACTCAATCACCCATGGTGACATCAAGAGCCAAAATATACTAATCGGTTCTGATGGTCACGCAAAGATTGCCGATTTTGGTGCGGCGATGCAAACGGGTGGGACCCATGATCAGAAGCCGGGTCAATTATCAGGTACACCGGCTTTCATGGCTCCTGAAGTGGCGAGAGGGGAGGAATGGGGCCCGGCAGCTGACATATGGGCTCTTGGATGCACAGTAATAGAAATGGCCACAGGGAAGACTCCATGGCATGGCATCATAAAGGATCAAGATATACTGGCCGCTGTTTATCGGATCGGGTTTTGTTCAGATTCTGTGCCTCCAATACCCGAATGGATATCAGAGGAAGGGAAGGAATTTCTAATGAATTGCTTGAAAAGGGACCCGAGCGAGAGGTGGTCGGCCGAGAAATTGCTGAATCATCCCTATGTACGCTTATGCGATGCAGGTTTGAAAAGAGATGGCAGTTCGGTTTCGACATTTTCGCCTCAGAGTGCGTTGGATTCCGGTTTGGTTTTTCGTGACTCAGAAACAGAGGATGAGGAAGATGAGGAAGAAATCAGTTGCAATGCAATCGAAAGGATTCAGGAATTAGTGGGTTTCGGATTCGGGTCGAGCGGGTTCGATTGGGATCCGAATGAGGAAGGTTGGGTTGATATTATAAGTTGCAATGAGAGTAGAGATGAGGTTGAATTCTTAGATTATGATGATGGTGATAATTATTTGGTATTGTCTAATATAATTTTAAATTTTGTTGATGTTTTGGAGAGAAGTAATGAAGAGGGGGATTGCTTTTTACAATCCAATTGTGGTTTTGATGTATGTAAATTGAATTCAATTAATAAAGATGTGATATCTGATTTTGATCAAACTATATATTGCTCCCTGTTTCTTCTTGTTCTCTTACTTTATTTATTAATTTATGTTTTGTTGAGGAATCCTTCTTGGTGTTTGAAAGATAATTCACTTTTTCAGATGCATAATTAATTAGTACGGCTAATTAGGAATCAAGGATAATGAAGATTTAATTATAGAGAAGCCACTTGCTTTTGCAAATAGGCCCTCATATTATGAGAATTACTAATTTCCTTGCATCTTATTTTCATCTAAATCTCATAAATGTTTTTTTTTTCCATTTTAATTCTTTTTGTTTCTATTTCAAAATAACTAATAAGAATTTTTTTTTTTAATTTGGTAGTGAGATAATTACACTCCTAAATAAAATTATTTTTCTCACAAAAGGTTGACCTAATTTTGGAGAGGATAAGAGAGGTCAACCTTTTTGACAAAAGTATGAATTTACATTTAAGGGGTAGGTCTTCTAGGAGATGTACCTTTATACAGTGAGCTCATCAGTCACCAACCATTGTATATATATATATATATTTATGAGTGAGCCTATGGTGCTATGCATATCACGGATGGGGTCCGTGCTGTGGCTATCTAAAAAATCAGTAATTATCAGTGTTTTCTGAAAATTCTACCTATGACTTTTTTTTAGATAGGTAGAAAAATCAGTGTTTTCTGAAAATTCTAGACCATCAAAATACTACCTATCTAAAAAAATAGTAAAAAAATTCGAAAAAATATAAAATTTAGTTTGCAAGTACATATTCATATGGTTATCACATTGAACGGTTGGATCGACCGTTAGGATTTTAAAAAGTCAAATTTTGAGCCGTAGCACGGACTCCATCCGTGCTATGCATAGCACCATAGCCTCACTCTATATATATATATATATATATATAAGGATGGTGCAAGAGTCAAAACGCACTAAAGAAAAATATGTACCGTCCATTTCACATGTTTTTTTAATTATAATTATGACAATATTTTCTTAAGAAATGTACATTTTTAAAAATTGAAACATAGGCTTTGTCAATTACTATTTGAACTGAAATAAGTGTTTAATTATTATTTTCAGTTCAAAGAAGGGTGTATTCTAATTGAAATTGGTGTTTTGTTCTGACTTAACATGAAGAGATAATATTAATTTGGAAATCAAAACTTAATAGAAGTAGTTATGAAGGTCATAATCGTCATTTCCCTTTAAAACTGTGGCGTAATCTCTTGTACGTCAGCATGAAAACATCAGAAAGGGAAAAGAATAAAGAGAAATGGATAAGGGACGGTGGCAACAATTCAGTAACATTCACCAAACACCAAAGCTGCCACAGAAGATCTCAAAAGAAAGAAAGAAAGAAAGAAAGGATAAGGGACGGTGGCAACTGGCAAGCGCACATTGATTTCTTTATACTTGTTTTGGTGGCTACCAGTAAAACAAATTTATGACCGAACGAATGAAGGAAAGTGGGCATGTTATTATTTATGTTTATGTTATTTGACTTGAGAGCGAATGGGAGAGAGGCAGAATTTTATATGATCTTCCTAATAAAATATTTTTAAAAATTAAATTTTTTATTTTTTAGAATTTTTTACTATTTTTTTACATAGATAGAATATCACTTTTTATCATAAAGTTCTAAAAAATATAAAATTTGGTTTTAAAGTATATTTTATCATAAATATTATGTTGAGCGGTTCAGATCGACTGTTCGGACTTTAAAAACAGAAATAAATAATGTGGCGCATATTGGAGCACAAAATCATAGTACATTTGAACCCACCTCATATTTCTAATATCTCCTTTTTTTGACCTTGTAGTGTATTTCCAATTGTCACATTTATGCTTAGTGCATCCCTCCTTGGTGTCTCTCTAATTGCTTCTTATATCTAACATGGAGGGGCAATTAATATAACTAATTAAACTGTTGAGAAATCCATTAAAAAAAATTTCATCTTAAAGCATACTCTTCTACGCTTCCTTAAAATTGAATCCAGAGAAAGTATTAGAAGCCCAATTAAGTAATAAACTAATTAATTCTAAATTCATTGATTCCTTGAAGTGACTCTTTCCCTTTCACCTTTTTTTCATATTTCTTTGAAAATAGATGGAATATTATATAATTTGATTTATTAGAAAGACTGCGACAAATAACCCGGATTAATATTTTTCAAGCCGGATTTTTCGCAGCTGTAAGAAAAATTAAAATATTTATTTGTGTGTTATTGGAAAAAAAAATAAAACTGTTTTGAATCTGAGTTATTGATCCCGGTTCAAAAGTCACTTCTAGGTAAATACAGAAAATATTGTGATCCTTCTATTTTTGAAAAAAAAACAAAAAATTTAAGTTATTTAAGTATCCTTTGTCAGAGAATGTCAGAGATTTTTTTTGTTTTTTAAAAAATTGGAAGGATCACAATATTTTCTGTATTTATTTTCTTTGTCAGATGGAATACTATATATCATTGTAAAATAACCATATTAAATTATTTTTATTACAAATTCAACTTCATAATGAGATTTTCTCTGTATATATTGAAATATTTGTCGGAACTGTTTTACAATTCTCAAGTCAAACATTTTTCGGATAAAAAATAGAATTCTACAATTTAATTTTTCGGATAATATCTTGATAAACACTTTTGATTTATTTGAATTTCACGAGGAGGACAGTGATTTATTTAATTTTAATAATGTTTTTGAGAGAATTTTAGTAATGTTTTCCAAAATTTATCACAATTTCTAATAGGCACAAACAACAGTGTCAATAAAGTTGAAAAAAAAATAGCTCTACTATTTTACTCAAAAAAGTTCGCTGGTGAGAAGACCTATCTACCCTTTCCGTTCTTCTCTCCCTTCGTCAACTACACCGGTGAAATCGATTTCTCTTCTTCACATCAGGAGCTCCGACGAGATATTGAATTGCTTTATCCAAACTTCTATCATTCTTCAGTAATTTTTTTTTCAATTTAACATCCAGTTTTTTTTCTTCTGTGAAATTCTAACAATGACAATTTTTATAAATTCGATAAATATGATGGATGGTTTTTGTCCTCTTGAAAATGAATTCTTCTAACTTCTAAATGGCTTCTGATCAGAAAATTTCAAATCAAAATCATTTCTATTCATGTCTTTTCTAACGAAATGAACTCATTTCTCATGCTCATGCCCCATTTTTTCCAATCAAAGTGTAACATTGTTGTCGAAGCTAAGTGCAAATAATATTTTTGTGCTTCCCTTCCATGTGTAAACTATAACTTATTTGATATAAAATCATATCCATATCTCTTTTTAATTTTTCAGATACGAATACGGATACGGAATATTTATTAAAATAATATAAAAAAAATACTAAAGCTCATAATATTTATCTAATTATAATGGTGAATAACATAATTTTTTCATAATATATATTAAAATTTATGATATATATCTACTATTCGGATACGGACAATTGAAACGTAAAACCATATCATTATCCATATCCACAGGAATATTCAGATATCGAATATCCACAATTAATTTTTCAAATACGGAATCAGATATTATCCATACCGTTTTCACTCCTACCTCTAGTAAAAAAGAAAGAATAAAGAAAAGTAAAGAGAAATGGATAAGGGACGGTGGCAGCCGGCGCCGCACAGATACTCAACAATTCAATACTAATAACAGTTGATAATTAACTTGCCACAGAAGATCTCCAAAGAAAAGAAATAAGGGATAATTGACGGTGGCAACCGGCGTGGCCGACATTTTTATTAATATCCAAAGTTAATTACAAATTAATAAATATACTCAGAACTGCTGGTATTTCGAAAAATGTCCATACCGGTCAGATTCTGGCCGGTTTCTTCCTTCTTTTTTTAGACACACTATGAAAAGCAAGATAATTCGAATTTTTTGTTTAAATTATTTGTTAGATTACTCCTTTTGATGTATAATTAGCATATTTATACTAAAATAAGCTAAATTACTTGAAATTATGTTGAATTACACTATATTACATTAAATTACGCTAAATTACGTTGAATTACACTAAAATACATTAAATTGCATGAAGGGAAAGAGTCAGTTGAAGCGTGCATTAATGAATGAATTGTTCTCTGAATTTATACTGAGACGACTCACGGCGTGCATTAATGGTCGTTGAAATTTCAAATCTAAAAAAGGTAAAGATTAGTTAATAATTAATCAATAATCAATAATTAATTAATTGGGCTTGTAATACTTTTTTCTGGATTCAATTTAAGGAAGAGTGGAAGTGTATGCTTTAAGATACATCTCAACAAACTTTATTTTTCAACATGATTTCTTTATTCAACTTAATTAGCTTTTAGATTTAGTCATCAGATGTGTATGTGTGTGTATATATATTATAATTGCCCCTCCATCAATTCTAAGAAGCAAATAAAAAAATATATATAGTACAAGAAGTAAGTTATTCGCTGTATAAGGAATAATTAATTTAGAAGATTAATTAATTCTATAGGACTTTAAAATTCTATTTTAATTAAATATGACTTTTCAGTTTTGAAATTTTTTTTTTTGCACGCTTAATAGTTGATGGAATAATATTGGAAATAGAAATTGTAATGATCTTCTTAAATCATTAAAAAAAATTCCAAGCAACTTAGAGATTCAGTTGTAATAAACAGTCACATGTATCCATATGTAATTAATTATGGACATGCCAGCATAAAAAAAAATTAAAATTTAGATTAGCATTTTATACTAAAGCAAACACAATACTAGAATTTTATATTAACATTGTATACAAAATATTGGCATTATAAAAAATTTAATAATTTAGAGTTTACAAAATATGTATGACTCCAATTGGATTGTCTTTTTTTTTTTATTACATATCCATGTATGGCTCCAAATTTATTTATTTATTCATTTGGGTGATTATGACTCCAATTTGTTGCTATAAATGTGGACTGAATAATAAAACTTTAATCTCTGTTATTTCAATAATGACAACCAGTGCAAACACATACATTTAACATCTTGCTGTTGTCTGATTATTTTAATTTTACACTTTGCATAATATTCCCTGAATAACTACAAATAAAATTTTCCAATTTTTCAATAAGCCTAAATGCAAGTATATCCAAAGAATAGGTAGACACCTACATTTGAGAGATAAGGCACATTGACCTAATCCCACTATGCAAAAAGAATAACACAAGTCAACCTTCTAAAATATAAAATCATGAACTATTTTGTAAAGGGTAGTTGCATGCTGTTCTACAGTTAAATATTAATATTAAGAAAATAACCGTTTTGACAAACTTTTATCTCCCAAAATACAAAAATAGGCAATGTTGAATATTGGTCAACTTATGAAGCCAAAACATATAGCAAAAATTGTTATTTTTTCTTCCGAAAAATGGCGAAAAGCAAATGCAAAGTAGCCATTCTCCTGATTTATTTACCGCAAATGTCTTTTTAGGTCTTTTTGACAGATTTTTGAGAAAGTTACGTATTTAGGAAAAAAACAGAACAAAAGTGTCGTATTTAGACGATGGGACATTGCATGGACCATACAACATCTCACACGAAGTGCACAACATGCGAAATATCAAAATTATAAAAAAAATATGTTAAGTCAGGAAGCCATGCGGCCTCCTTTATGGATCCGTGGACTGTCCTAAAAATAGGCAGTTTATCTGATGGGTCTTCCAGAAGAACGTGAATTCCTGATGAGTCTTCTAGAATGACGCATTTTCTTAAGAACCAAGCTATTTAGCTATTTTTGGCTTCATATATCCAATCATAGGTGGACCCCGCGTCCCCCACTACTTCCATTACTTCACGTCTTCACCTCTCATTTAGGAAGGCTATAAATACCCCTCTTGTAATAGAATTTAGTGTGCGTGTTTAATTGTGTCAAGTCTAGTATAGTAGACTAGCAATTCTCATTGTTAGGTTATGTTAGAGAGTTACAATAGAGAGAGAAGAGTAGCTATTAGAAGTCAAGCAAGAGAAGAATGAGTCATCTAAGGAGGCAGAGTTTCTTCCATCTTCAATTGGGTTGTAATTTATGTTCTCCTTATTTTATTTCTTTTATTTTGTCATAGCTATGAGAAGCTAAACTTCTCATATCTAGAGTGAGGGTTGTACTTTGAATTCTTAATTATGTTTTAGTATATATTTATGTTTTGTTTATGATTGGTTTGAGTTTCCTTTTATATTTTGAATTCCTTTTTATTACGTCCTTGCATACATAGTTATGTTTACTATATGCCAATGACCCTCCACATCGGTTGACGAGGCTTGACAGCGGTTTAAAGACTAGGGTTAGAACCCAGTGGGCTCCTTTGGCAAAATAGCATAAATTGTATATTTAGATTATACTATGAAGCACTTAGATTAGGTAGGATCTTTGAGATATTTCAACTAGGGATAGTATAGAAAAAAAAATATAATTGCGTACCTAAAATACTTCAGTCTTGGTAGGCCAAAAGCCAATTGCAAGATCGGAAAATCTTTCAAATAGCATAAACAAACAACCAGCATGCCATGCGGGTAGTGACAGTGCCGCATGCGGGGTAGCTGTGGGACAATCTAGGCCGCATGCGACAGTGATAGTGCCGCACACGACATAGAGATACGTTGAAATTTATATTTTGCATAATTAAGAAGGATAGAACCTGAATCCTAAAGGCTTTCTATCTACTGTTTAACCTTAACCTTGATTGCATTAACGACACCGCATCAAATTTTTATAAAACTCGATAATCTAAACTAGTGAATTATTTAAAATCTAATACACTATCATGTGAATCGACACCCCAATCATACTACACGGTAGGATCATGCGGTTGTGATCTGAACGTAAGTAGAAATTAGAATTTACAAATATTTCGAAGTAGTGGTCACTTTGAACTCATCATCAACATAAATCAAGTCTGCTGTAATTTTATATTTTTTTGGGCTGGTCAACCACCCAAAAATATATCTTAAGATAAGATTTGCAATTTAAGAGCTCAATTTATTTTCAATATTTTGTTGTCAACTATCAAAATTTTGTTTTAAACCACTAGATGTATTCATTATCCAAATTGTTGGGGGCATTTTGTCAGATATTATTATCAATCTGAAGTTTTGTACAAATTTTTTTTATGATTAGCGAGAACGCCAACAAATATATTGATATAAAAAAGTTATTTACACAGATTCTAATTTTAAAAATAATTTACAAACTCATAAAATTTACTCTATTGTTCTAAAAGAAGCTCATCCACTGACATATCTCAAGTGCTGTATTATTGATCAAGTGATGCACCACTCTATGCTTGTCCGAAAAACCCTCTTGTTCCGCTCCTGCCATAAGACCCAAGCCCCTCCTACCCAAATTATGTTCCACCGTGCCCTATCATTTGGTGGTCACCCATGTAGCCCTCTAAGTCATATATCTATTATGCTACTTCCCCTTCTTTGTAAGGACACATTATGATGAGCCAGTAGTCCTGCTCATAATCTACTTGTGTAGGGGCAGTCCCACATGATATGATCACGTGTTTCTGTCAAGCTGTCGTGGACAGTTTACAACCCAACTGTACTATACACATTGACTTTAATTTTTTTAAATTTTCCCTTGTGGAATGAATGTGACTTGAATTTGTCCTGAAAGAGAGAAAGAATATTCATATAACTTGAATTGAAGTGTCTCAGAGATACCATAGTGCATTGGTATTTATTATTTTATTTTCAAATTGGCCTAATATAATGTGCAACTATATTTGACCTTCTCCCATTCCGAGAGGGAATTTTTTTTATAATTTATATTTGCGTCAACCTATGAACATTATATAATATGAAACTTTTTTTTACAAAATATTTAGTAGGTGGAATAATATAGTGCATCATAAAAAAAATATTAATATAACCCAATATTTATTTCCTGCGTTCACACAATTTTGTATATTGAGATTTTATTTATTTTGCAAATTATCTCTAGATATATTGAGATATTTGTCGACACTGTTTTACAATTCAGAACTATATTTCTGAACGAGTGAGTCTATGGTACTATGCATAACACGGATTAGTCCGTACTATGGAGTCATATTTTCATTTTGAAAATTCTAATGGTCGATCCGAACCGTTCAACGTGATCCCCGCATGAATATGTACTTGCAGACTAAATTTTATATTTTTTTGAATTTTTTTATTATATTTTAAGATAAGTAGAAAATCACTTGATCTGGAAATTCTGGACCATCCAAAAACAGTGATTTTCTACCTATCTAAAAAATAGTAAAAAAATTCTAAAAAATAAAAATTTTAGCCCACAAGTATATTCTCGTATGAAAATCATGTTTAACGGTTCAGATTAGCCGTTAGAATTTTTAAAACGAAAATATTAATTCGTAGTACAAACCAATCCGTATTATGCATAGTACCATAGACTCACTCTTTCTGAATTGTCGTTAGAAAGAAAAAGAGGTACATTATTATCCATGTTCCCATGCGAATTGACTTAAATTAACAAATGAGTCTAAAATATTTTAATAGGTGTCTATGGTACTATGCATAACACGGATTAGTCCGTACTACGGAGTCATATTTTCATTTTGAAAATTCTAATGGTCGATCCGAACCATTCAACGTGATCCCCGCATGAATATGTACTTGCAGACTAAATTTTATATTTTTTTATTATATTTTAAGATAGGTAGAAAATCACTTGATCTGAAAATTCTGAACCATCCAAAAACAGTGATTTTCTACCTATCTAAAAAATAGAAAAAAAATTCTAAAAAATAAAAATTTTAGCCCACAAGTATATTTTCATATGAAAATCATGTTTAACGGTTCAGATTAGCCGTTAGAATTTTAAAAATAAAAATATTAATCCGTAGTACAAACCAATCCGTACTATGCATAGTACCATAGACTCACTCTTTCGGAATTGTCGTTAGAAAGAAAAAGAGGTACATTATTATCCATGTTCCCATGCGAATTGACTTAAATTAACAAATGAGTCTAAAATATTTTAATAGGTGTCTTGTCTATAGAATAAAAATGTGAATCATCTTGGAATTGATTTCGACCTTCTATGAAAGTACAAATGATTGACTTCTTAATTTGGGGAAATTGACTTGAGTTTACGCTGCAATTAAAAGGTTGATTCTCTCAGATGCTTCATTTGCGTAACAGATGACATAAACATGGCGTCACTTGGGAGGTTGAAGAGGTGGATCCGAAAATGCTGAAATTCAAGGTCGGTACTCTTCATCTTGAAATTCCTGCAATCTGAATTCAACTGTTGAACTGTTCTGAGATGCGTGCAAGGAAAAATGAGCTGTTTTTAGATGGGTTCACGAAAAAAATTCGATGGTTGGATTTCAAATTGCAGAAATTTCAGAGTAAACAGTACCCGATCTCAGAATTTCAGCTGATTTATTTCCTGAAGAGGTAGATTCCTTCAATTTTTATATATTTCCAAATGAGTAGACAAACACATCCATTTGTATATTTCCAAATTTATATTCCAACATATTTCTACTTTCTAGATGATATCAAAATTCCAGTTTTTCTTTTTTTTGACAATAAACCCGTAGACATAAATTCGAGTTTTAACTATAAGAGACTATTATAATTAAGAAATCTGATAATAGTTTCTCCAACAAAATCTTCTAAACTTTCTCCCAAACGAGTTATAAAAACTTGTATGACGAGATATAAATACTTGTGCAACGAATATTCCAAAAATAGTTCATCATGGATCTCATTTGAAAGAAAAAATCGCGTAGATGAAATATGTGGTTTTAAATTCGTAAAAATCATCACAGATTGTTAGAAATGTAATCAAGATTGAACAGAGGAAAAAACACCTCTAAAAATATGTAAAAGAGTGACTGATGAGAGAGAAAAAAAAAGGATATGTCTAGTTTTTTTTAGAAAGACTTCATATATTTGATATAAATACTTAGATATGTCATATATATTAACACTTGTACGTATATGTATTAATACTGGCACGAGCTGGTTGTATATTCATTGGTGACCTTTTAAAAAGTGATCCCAATAAGGTAGTTAAAGTTCGGGAGATTCCAAATTCGAATTTAGTGAGCTTGGGGGATTTTTAGGGAACTGGAGACCGAGGATAGTATAATTATTCTATAATTATCTCATAATTTTAGGGGACTGGAGATTTTTGATGGGTCTTCCAGAAAAACTCGAATTCCTAATGAGCCTTCTAGAAGGACGCATTTTCTTAAGACCAAAGCTATTTAGCTATTTTTAGTTTCATCTATCCTATCATGAGTGGACCCCGCGTCCCCCACTACTTCCACTACTTCACCTCTCAAACTAGTGAAAATTATTCAAAATTATTTTCTTATAAATATTTTTTTGTCAACTATTAAATTTTGTTTTAAACCACTAGATGTATTCATAATCCAAATTGTTGGGGCCTTTTGTCAGATATTATTATCAATCTGAAGTTGTGCACAAATTTTTTTTGATGGTTGGCGAGAACGCCAACAAATATATTGATATAAAAAAGTTATTTACACATATTCTAATTTTAAAAATAATTTACAAACTCATAAAATTTACTCTGTTGTCCTAAAAGGAGCTCATCCACTGACATATCTCAAGTGCTGTATCATTGATCATGTGATGCACCACTCTATGCTTGTCAGAAAAAACCCTCCTGTTCCGCTCCCGCCATAAGGCCCAAGCCCCTGCTGCCCAAATTATGTTCCACCATGCCCTATCATTTGGTGGTCGCCCATGTAGCCCTCTAAGTCATATATCTATTATGCTACTTCCTCTTCTTTGTAAGAACACATTATGATGAGCCAGTAATCCTGCCCAGAATCTACATGCGTAGGGGCAACCCCACATGATGTGGTCACGTGTTTCTGTCGAGCTGGTCGTGCACAGTTTACAACCCAACCCAACTGTACTATACACATTGACTTCAATTTTTTTTAATTTTCCCTTGTGGAATGAATGTGACTTGAATTTGTCCTGAAAGAGAGGAAGAATATTCATATAACTTGAATTGAAATGTCTCAGAGATACCATAGTGAATTGGTATTTATTATTTTATTTTCAAATTGGCCTAATATAATGTGCAACTATATTTGACCTTCTCCCATTCCGAGAGGGAATTTTTTTTATAATTTATATTGCGTCAACCTATGAACATTATATAATATGAAACTTTTTTTTACAAAATATTTAGTAGGTGGAATAATATAGTGCATCATAAAAAAATATTAACATAAAAAAAATATTTTGTATATTGAGATTTTATTTATTTTGCAAATTATCTCTAGATATATTGAGATATTTGTCGACACTGTTTTACAATTCAGAACTATATTTCTGAATTGTCGTTAGAAAGAAAAAGAGGTACATTCTTATCCATGTTCCCATGCGAATTGACTTAAATTAACAAATGAGTCTCAAATATTTTAAAAGGTGTCTTGTAAATTTTTTCAATCATAAGCGGTCTCTCAAGTAGTTAATATAGTTAGTGGTCCCCACCGTATTTTGCACATCAATTAATTAGAAGGACGTTTAGGAGACAAATGGAGGGGACTATTAGTCGAGCCCAATATTTTAATAGGTGTCTTGTCTATAGAATAAAAATGTGAACCATCTTGGAATTGATTTCGACCTTCTATGAAAGTACAAATGATTGACTTCTTAATTTGGGGAAATTGACTTGAGTTTACGCTGCAATTAAAAGGTAGATTCTCTCAGATGCTTGATTTGCGTAACAGATGACCTAAACATGGCGTCATTTGGGAGGTTGAAGAGGAAATTTTTTATTGGTAGTAATTAATAAAAAAGAAGAGAGATAAATAGTAAGAGTACAGTAATATTTATATTGGTGGTAAGATCGGTAGCAATTCTACCAATTTTAACTTTTTTTTTAATCTGATGTATAGATGGAGAGAATTCTTATATTTAATTTCTAGTAAAATATGAAAAGTTTTTCAAAAAATAGATGAAATATTTATATATCTAAATTGTAAGGTACTTTATCTATTTTTGTAAAAAAAAAATTTTACTAGAAAAATTAAAAGAAAAAAAAACAAACTGGTTTAGATCGGTAAAATTTCTACCTATCCAAACTTTTTTATTTTTAAAATCAGTAGAATTGCTACCGATCTTACTACCAATATAAATATTACTGTACTCTTACTGTTTGTCTCTCTTCTTTTCTAATAATTACTACCGATAAAAAATTTCCAGTTGAAGAGGTAGATTCCTTCAATTTTTACATATTTCCAAATGAGTAGACAAACACATCCATTTGTATATTTCCAAATTTATATTCCAACATATTTCTACTTTCTAGATGATATAAAAATTCCAGTTTTTCTTTTTTGACAATAAACCCGTAGACATAAATTCGAGTTTTAACTATAAGAGACTACATATATTGTATTATAATTAAGAAATCTGATAATAGTTTCTTCAACAAAATCTCCTAAACTTTCTCCCAAACGAGTTATAAATACTTGTGCGACGAATATTCTGAAAATAGTTCATCATGGATCTCATTTGAAAGATAAAATCGCTTAAATGAAGTCTGTGGTTTTAAATTCGTAAAAATCATCACATATTATAAAAAATGTAATCAAGATTGAACAGAGGAAAAAACACCTCTAAAAATATGTAAAAGAGTGACTGATGACAGAGAGAGAAAAAAAAAAAAAGGACATGTCTAGTTTTTTAGAAAGATTTCATATGTTTGGTATAAATACTTGATATGTTATATATCAACACTTGTACGTATAGGTATTAATACTGGCACGAGCCGGTTGTATATTCATTGGTGACCTTTTAAAAAGTGATCCCAATAAGGTAGTTAAAGTTCGGGAGATTTCAAATTCGAATTTAATGAGCTTGGGGGATTTTTAGGGAATTGGAGACAGAGGATAGTATAATTATTCTATAATAATCTCATAATTTTTTTTTACTATTTAACTTTATTTCAATGTAAACACATTACTTGTCAAATTATCAGTTTCAATAGTTTGAATTCATCTTGTGAAGTCAATTCGATAGATTTTGAAGTTAAACTCTGTAAGTATCTTGATGAACTTAAAGAACATCCTACTTATACTCCACTTTTTATACTGAATAAATATAAACACTTTTGAGGTTAGAAATGAATAATTTCTATGACAAATATAATTTTTTAAAATATAATAAGAAGTGCATAAAAAATGCCAAAATAATATCTCTAAATATTCCAAGCAACAATTAAATTTGGGGAAACTCATCTCCAAGATTCCGGGAAAAAAAAATTAACTTTCTTAAAAAGAATGAGAAAGTCTTTTTCAAAAGTTATTTAAAAAATGTTGAAAACTTAAATTGGGAAATAAGAAAAAAACAAAGAATCTACAACGAGCCAACGACCAATCAATCAAATTAATCTCTGTTTCTATTTTCTCCTTCCTCTTTCTCCATATAAAAACAGAGCACCTCAGTTGCTCTCTTTCTCTCTTCCTTCTTCAAAACCAACACAACAACTAAACAAACAATGGTGATTATTCCTGGTATGACTAATGTGGATTTTACAATACCATCATATTTTACTCTAAATTATGCAGAAATTCATTCCTAAATACAATTCTTTTAAAAAAAAAATAGAGGTCAGTTGACCCC
Organism: Carex littledalei; assembly: GCA_011114355.1. Taxonomy (NCBI): domain Eukaryota; kingdom Viridiplantae; phylum Streptophyta; class Magnoliopsida; order Poales; family Cyperaceae; genus Carex; species Carex littledalei. The sequence continues at coordinate 2,270,022 of CM022082.1, forward strand.
ATTCCCTTCACTTGGATCCGCCTCTGATTCAATATATTTTGAAGTTAAACTCACTAAGTATCTTAATGAACTTTTGAACATCGTAATTATACTCCACTTTTTATACTGAATAAATATAAACACTTTTGAGGTCAGAAATGAATAATTTATATGACAAATATTTTTTTTAAATAAACTAAAAAGTGCATAAAAAATACAAAAAAAAAAATTTCTGTAAAAATTTGAAGCATCAAGCATCAATTAATTTTAGAGAAACTCATCCCCTTGATTCCGGAAAAAAAACGAATTCAGATCTAGTGAAGTAACTCAATCTTTGGGTTTTGGATCGAGACCGTCCGATTCAAATTCTCAAAAATCCATCTCCGAAGTGAGCGCACACATCCTGACGACAAACACGAATTCCGAGATAATCTCGGGCGACGAATTCGAATCGGACGGTCTCAATCCAAAATCCAAAGATTGAGTTACTTTGAGGGATCTGGACCCGAAAAAAACCTCTTTACCCATAATCTTAAGTACAATTAGGGCCTGTTCGGCTGTGGCAGGGGAAAGGGAATGGGAAAGGGAAGGGAAATTTTTTTAACTGGATTTTACTGTTTACGTGGGAAAAAAAAAATTAAGTCTGAGTGAATTTTTTTTTTCCCACGTGAACAGTAAATCGCGGGAAGCAGCCAAACAGGGCCTTAATGAGAAAGGATAAAAAAGTCAATTTCAACTATTCAGCGCACAAAAACGCAGAGCTGCGCAGCCGTCAGATATAAACGATTCTCATTTAATTCCTGTACCATTTACTTACCAAGTCACCAGTGAACAGTGCCACACACACGCCCATTATTTTTTTAGAAACAGCAACAAATTAAAACCCAAAAATGTGATCCACACGCAAAATATCACTTTTCAGTTTTCCTTTTCCACCACGCTTTCCCACTAAACATTAAATTGGGAAAGAATTCAAAATAATTAATATCTTCAACCACCAATCAAATCTATCTCTGCTTCTATTTTCTCCTTCCCTCCTCTCCATATAAAAAACAGAGCGCCTCAGTTTTTCTGTCTCTTCCTTTCTCAAAACCAACACAACAACTAAACAGACAATGGCGATTATTCCAGGCTTGACTTATCTATGCACTCTCGGTAGAGGATCAACTGCCACAGTCTCTCTTGCTTCCGACCCGATCTTAGCCCGGCTAGTCGCTGTTAAATCGGCCGAGGTCTCTCTTTCCTCTCCATTACAGCACGAGCACCGAATCCTCTCCAGTCTCAGCTCCCCTCACATAGTCTCCTGTTATGGCTCCTACACCTCCAATTCTCACTTCCACCTCATGCTTGAGTTTGCTACTGGTGGGTCCCTCTTCAACCGCATCAAAAGCCACACAGAAGGCCGCTTAGACGAGCGCCACATCAGGTTGTATGCGAGAGATATCTTGCTCGGTCTCTCTTACTTGCATACAAACCACATCTCCCATGGTGATATCAAGAGTCAAAATGTATTAATCGGTTCCGATGGCCGTGCAAAAATTGCCGATCTTGGTGCTGCCGCGGTTCTGAAGAGTGGGACCCACAATGATAATTCAGGTTCTTTGTCTGGCACGCCGGCTTTCATGGCACCTGAGATTGCAAGAGGAGAGGAGCGGGGCCCGGCAGCTGACATATGGGCTCTCGGTTGCACGATCATAGAAATGGCCACAGGGAAGGCTCCATGGAATGGAATCATAAAGGACTCAGATGTAATGGCAGCTATTTATCGGATCGGGTATTGTTCGGGTTCCATACCCGATGTACCAGATTGGTTATCAAAGGAAGGGCATGATTTCCTAACGAATTGCCTGATAAGGGATCCGAACGAGCGGTGGTCGGCCGAGCAATTGTTGTGTCATCCCTTTGTGTGCTTCTGTGATGCGGGTTTAAAAAGAGACGGTAATTTGGATCGTGCAATTTCTCCTCGAAGTGTATTGGATTTTAATGATGTTTTCTGTGAGTCTGAAACAGAGGAGGAAGAAGTGGATTCGGGTTTGGATCCCTTTGTGAGAATCTGTTGAGTTTTACAGAATTTGAAACAGAGAAGGAATGAATGAGAAAAAGATTTCTTATTTCAATCTTAAAAACTATCTATTACAATCTCTAACATATGATATATATATTCTCTTGAGGCTAAGGCTATTTTACCGTTAGTGATAACGGTAACATCTCTAACATATGATATTTACAATTTTACCCTTATTCTTATTTTACATTTTTACCCTCTAATTTTCTAGTTATTCTCAACACTCCCCCTCAAGCTAGGATTGTAAATATCGATCAATCCTAGCTTGCTTATATTTTCTTCAAATGGCTTCGGATCAAGTCCCTTCGTAAAAATATCCGCCAATTGATCTTCGCTTCTCACGAAAGGAGTTTCAATTTCTTTTCCTTGTATTTTTTCTCTAATAAAGTGGCAATCGACTTCGATGTGTTTTGTTCTTTCGTGAAACACCGGGTTGGATGCTATATGTCGTGCCGCTTGATTATCACAAAACATTTGCATTGGCGCATGAATTTTAATTCCTAAATCCGAAAGGAGTTGCTTGATCCATGTCAACTCACTTGCGGTGGACGCCATGGCACGATATTCCGCTTCGGCGCTTGATCGTGCCACGACGTTTTGTTTCTTGCTTTTCCATGTGACTAGATTTCCGCCTACAAATGTGCAAAAACCGGTTGTCGATTTTCTATCGAAGCTCCCGGCCCAATCTGCATCGGAATAGCCACACACATTGTTAGAATTGTTATTTTTCATACAAATTCCCTTTCCGGGTGTTCCTTTTAAATATCTTAGAATTTTATTTATTGCCTCTAAGTGCGGTGTTCTAGGGGCATGCATAAATTTGCTAATTTGACTTACCGAAAAAGAAATATCCGGACGCGTTACCGTTAGGTATATTAATTTTCCTACAAGTCTTTGAAATTGATTTATATCTTCTAAAGGTTCACCATCTTCAGTATTTAATTTATTCTTACCATCTATTGGTGTTGAGGCCGGTTTACAACCTAGTTTACCGGTTTCTTTTAACAAATCTAAGGTATATTTTCTTTGGGAAATAAATAGACCCTTCTTAGAATGTGCAATTTCTATTCCTAGAAAATATTTTAAATAACCAAGATCCTTAATGTCAAATTTTTCTTTCAATTGAAATTTTATTTTATTAATTTCTTCTTGGTTATTTCCGGTGATTATAATGTCATCAACATATACTAATATAATGGTAGTATTAATTCCTTCAGTTTTTACAAATAATGAATGATCGGCACTACTAATTTTAAAATTACAAGAAATTAAATGAGAGCTTAGCTTGTCATACCATGCTCTTGGAGATTGCTTCAATCCATAAATAGCTTTCTTCAATTTGCAAGCTAATCCATGATTTTTTTCTTTTTCATGACCGGGTGGTAAAGTCATATATACCTCTTCTTCAAGTGTTCCTTGAAGAAATGCATTTTTGACGTCCATTTGGTATAATTTCCAATTTTAGTTTACCGCAATAGAAAATAAAATTCTCACGGTATTCATTTTGGCCACCGGTGCAAAAGTCTCATGGTAATCTATACCATATGTTTGGGTAAATCCTTTGGCAACTAAGCGAGCCTTATACCGTTCTATGGTACCATCGCTATTGTATTTAATTTTGTACACCCATTTACATCCTACGGGTTTTTTATTTTTTGGTAATTGAACAATTACCCAAGTTTCATTTTTTTCAAGAGCTCTTAGTTCTTCTTTCATTGCTTTGTTCCATGAGGGATTTTTAATTGCTTCCTCATAGTTATATGGTTCTTGCTCTTTTGAAATTGACGTTAAAAAAGCTCTATGGCTTGAGGAGACATTTTCATAAGAAATAAAATTTTGAATAGGATATTGTACCTCATATGTGATAAAATCTCTTAACCTTGTTGAAGGTTGTGTTGTTCTTATTGATCTTCGCAACGGTGTTTCCTCTATGATTTCTTCTTCACCACCAATTTGAGGAATTCTCTCTATTTCTCCCTCATTTTGTGAGATTTCTTCAATCTCATTCTCATTTTGTACCGGTGTACTATTTTCCTCCGGTAACTCAATTTGAGGTAGTATGAATATGTTTGGTGGTTCTTGGATGTTGATTTTATTATCAACATTTTTGTAATATGGCTCATTTTCTAGAAAAGTTACATCTCTAGAAATATAAAATTTTTTATTGATTGGATCATAGCATTTGTACCCCTTTTTTTGTGATGAATATCCCAAAAAAATGGCCTTAACCGAGGTATAATCAAATTTGTCTTGTTTATTTTTGTGTACATAGCATGTACAACCAAAAACACGTAAATGACCAATATTAAGTTTTCGTTGGTAAATAATTTCCAATGGACTTTTATAATCTAAATTGGCACTTGGCAATCTATTTATTAAGTATGTGGCGGTGAGAACGGCATCCGACCAAAAAATCTTTGGTACATTATTTTGAAATAAAAGAACTCGGGTCATTTCAAGCAAGTGTCTATTTTTCCGTTCGGAAACACCATTTTGTTCGGGTGTATAGACACATGTTGTTTGATGTAAAATCCCTTTTTGTTTGAAGAAGTTTGAAAAGTTTTGATTTATAAACTCCGTTCCATTATCGGATCTAAATATTTTAATTTTGGCTTCATATTGATTTTCTATAAAATTATAAAAATCTTGAAAGTGAGAAAATACTTCACTTTTATTTTTTAGTAAATATAACCAAGTTGCTTTAGAAAAATCATCTATAAAAATAACAAAATATTTATATCCATTAAATGATTCAATTGGAGCGGGACCCCATACATCCGAGTGAACTAATTCAAAAGGTTTTTCACTTTTGCTATTTGATAAATAAAATGGTAATCTAGTATGTTTTCCTAATTTACATACTTCACAATTACTACAATCTAATTTAGGAAAATCAATAATGTGTTTTAGAATTTTATCCGAAGGATGTCCAATTCTTTTATGCCAAAGAATGTCTAAATTATCTTGTTTTTTAACATTTAGATTTACTTTTTCACAATTCAAAAAATAAAGTCCATTTTTCACAAAACCTTCGCCAATTATTTCCTTGGTTATTCTTTTTTGAAAGAACACATTCTTAGATGAAAAATTAATTTCACAATTTAATTCATCCGTGATTTTCCTGATGGATAATAAATTTGACGAACAATTTTGAATATACAAGACATTTGGTATTTCTTTGGAAAAAAGGTTAATTGTACCAATTCCTAATATTTCCATTTGTTCACCATTAGCTACGGTCACAAATTGTTTGCTTTTACAAGTTCTATAATTATGCAACAAATTTATGTTTCCGGTCATATGGTCCGTTGCACCGGAATCTAAAATTCATTTGGTTTTATGAAAACTATGAGTTAAATTTGCAGCCATACCAGAATTATGTGTACTGTTTTGTTGAAGTAGCAACACAAGAAGTTGTAGAAGAAGTAGCTGCATCTGATCTGGATTCGGATCAGGTGTGGCACATGGATCTTTCTCCAGCACAGCCCATTTCATTTCTCCCTTTTTCTCCAGCGTAGTTTTCTCTCCTAGCGCTGCAGCCACATACCTGTTCTCCTTCTCCTTGTAACCTCCGCGATTCTCCCCCTTTCGATTGCCATGGTGACCTTCCTTCCTGCTTGGCCGTAAGAATGGGTAGAGGAACCAACACCAAGTCCGATCATGCCCCTCTTTCTTGCAATTGGAGCATCGAACGGTTTTGGAAGCTCTCCTAGTCCCCGGTGCAGAATTAGGTCGCATTTCTAAATGTTGAGAGGGTTTTGGAGAAGGCTTTCACAGTGCGATCTGATAGTCGCTATTCACTGGTACACGGTTTCCTTTTTCTGGTATTGCTGATTTTTGTTTTTGTATCGGCTGTTCGACCTTTGTCTGCTTTGAGATTTCGATTTTGTACCACTTGCTCTGTTTCTGGTTTAAGGTTAAGTATTTGCTGGTACAAACAATTTTTTTTTTGCTGTTTTCTGGTATGCGAATTTCAGTTCTTTGTTAGCTGAAATTTGGGGGTTTTTTTTTTCTGTTACCAAAAAACAGTTCAGATCTGGTTTTTTGAGTCTTTGATGGTGCTGCAGTTCTTGGTTAGCTGCAGTCCTTTGTTGTTGTTTGCGGAATTTGCGGCAGGATTACATATGCCGCTCTGATACCATGTTGAGTTTTACAGAATTTGAAACAGAGAAGGAATGAATGAGAAAAAGATTTCTTATTTCAATCTTAAAAACTATCTATTACAATCTCTAACATATGATATATATATTCTCTTGAGGCTAAGGCTATTTTACCGTTAGTGATAACGGTAACATCTCTAACATATGATATTTACAATTTTACCCTTATTCTTATTTTACATTTTTACCCTCTAATTTTCTAGTTATTCTCAACAGAATCCGAGAATTGGCCAGGTTGATATCGGATTCGGATTATTTGATTTCCGATTCAGACGGTGAAGATTGCTGGATTGAAGTGAGGAATGGGAATGGAGGAAACAGGGATAGTGAGACTAGTGATCAATTTGATTTATTTGAATTTTATGAGGAAGATAGTGATTTAATGTTGTTTAATTTTGGTCATGTTTTTGAGAGAATTTTATGTGCAAATGTTACCAGTGAATTTAATGTATGCAAAGTTAATTTAACTAATAAGTCAATGAATCCTTTTACTTTTGTTTTTTGGATCTTTCCAATTCCTTATTCAAAATTCTGTTTAAATTTTGCACCAAAAGATAAGGCTTAAGGCTCAGTGACCTACAACTACTTCCACTTTGAGAGGAGAAATGAAAATTGTCCAATAAAATTTTAACCTGTTTAGGTTGAAAGTATGAAAATGGTATTGAGAGTAGTTGGTATTGTTATGTGGTTACAATGACCCATATTTTATTTTCTAACTCACACTTTCCAATTTTTTTGAACAATTTTGCATGGATTTTTTTTCCTTCAAAGTATCTAGAAATGATTCAACTACCTGATTTGGTATCAGATCACCAAATCAGGTATCAGATCACCAACCCTTCCAAAGCACATTTTATCAACCTTCAGTTAAAAAAGATTGAATTGTTTTATTCAGTCAAGAAAACATTTTGTTGACAAACTCATTTGTTGCAAAGAGATAATGACCTGTCCGGTTGTATAAAAGAAATGCACAATTTATTTTATATTAAATTATGTTGATTTTCATGTAATGGTTGACTTCGGTGCTCTTGACAGGCTAACTTTGTACCTTCTTAAAGGTTGACTTCACTTTTTCTAACTTATATAATTTTTTATTTCTTGTTTATTTTATTTTCTTCCTCTTGTTTATTTTATTTTATCTTATGTTGAGTTAATTGACATTGTTATTAGAGACCAATGATTTATTAAAATAATTAAAGTATACACTGAATTATCCTCTTAATTTGCTATTTTTTGTCTCCCTATTTTCCCAACATTCTAGAAAAATTGACTTGATTTTCCTTTAAATTCTTACCAAGGAATTTTTGAATTGATTATTTGGGGAGCTTGGATTGCGTAAGAGATGTCATCATCAAGTCGTCATGAGGATGTTTTATTTAATTCTTATTGGCTCCACGCGACCAATCAATTGTTGATAAATCTGCCGTTGATTTTTGTTGAGATTCGTGTACGAAAAACTTTTTTTTCTTGAGATTCGTGCATTAATAACGGTAGATTTATATCCTTCTATAGGGACATCTCATGTAGCTACATGCGCTTTTTATTTTTAATAAAATAACAATTGGTGAGTAGGGCTGTCAACGAGCTGGCTCGGTGTTGTGTATTTTGGGTATAGAAATAATTGGTCTATTTCGTACACTTCTGCTTTAAATTTATAAAACCCTAAATACGCAAAGTTAGATTGAATTGCAAGCGCACAATCTATCCTTGTAGTAATTATGGGTATCGATCCAAAGATAACGGGAGATATTACTTTCTACTAAATCAATTAACTCTAAAATAGTGCAAATAAAGTAAAAGGGGGGGTTTGTTGTAAAATTGGTTTTTGGGTTCAATACCCGATTGAGAGTTGAAACTAAAACAAGACAATTTTAAACAAACAAATAAAAAGGAGTTTGTGATTCAAATGGATAAGAGTCTAGGGGCTATCGGCATACAATCATTTGGTCAAATCTACATTTACTCGGTATTCTAAACTCATGTTTGCAATTATGGGGTTTCTAAACGTAAATATCAAAAAGGGTCACTTTCGTGAATTAATGACGTGTCTAGATAATTCGGACTTCACAATTAAGTCCTTCACCCTAGCTATCTAGACCATAGGCATATATTAGCCTAGTTTATCCCTAAATACCAATACTTCACGGTTAAGTTCTTCATACGATATTTGGTTCAATTCTAGGTGTCCCAATCAAATATAAGGCTTCACGGTTAAGTCCTTCACCTCAATTCAACCTTTGTTCAAGTGGTTCCGGACAAAGAAATAGATTTGGTCATTTCTAATCTTAATCCTAAGGTAATTCATGTATACAATTTGGTACTATTAATTATAACTCCTAGCATCTTAAGTTGATTAGACTCAAGCGGAAAATTAACAAGCTATCAAATCATACAAGCACATGAATTGTAAAATCAACAAGAACAAACAAACATACAAACAATCATCATAAAGAAATTAATCCAAGTAAACATAGATTCAACACAAATTCATGTTTTTAGCCTAAGCCCCTAGAGAGGAAATCTAGCCTCTCATGGGTGAGTTAACATCCAAGAAAGTTACAAGAGAAATCATAATGAAAACAAAGTAAAACAAGTAAGAGAATAGACTACACCAATCTCTTCGCTCGCTGCCTTTGATCTTCACTTTTGCTTGCTCGAGAATCCTTCAAACCTTGCTCTTAATCGCCTTTGATCACGAGGAGAAGATAGAAAATGTGTAGAGAGAGATGTGGAAATTAAACCTAGAATGAAGAATAGTTTCTCCTGCTGCCTCCCTGCCCATATATAGCTATTTTCGTGCCTTGGGAAGCAATCCAACAAAATCTGGAAGTGAATCGGGCGAAGATGACAATAAAATCTGTCCAAATCTAGGCTGGGCGGCCATTGGCGCGGCTGTACAAAATTCTACATTCCGAATTTGGATTTGTTTCCTTCATGAAAGTTGTAGATCTTTTCGTTCTGGTTCAGCCAAGCTTTGATTCACCCAAATCGGAGTCCGTATGACCAAGATATGGCCAAAATACGAACTATGTGTCGACAGCTGTAATTTTGTGCGGCCTTCACAAATTTCCTGCGGCCCGCACGAGTACCCGCAAAACTCTCGGACAAATCCGTGCGGCCCGCACAAAAGGCTGTTTTGCTCCTTTTTGCTCGATTTCTGCAAATTAGATAAAGGAAAGACAGTAACTTGGTTTTACGGTGCATTCTATACTAAACTAGACTAAAATACAAGGATTTTGGTATAGTTTAAGAGGTAAAATCTCGACCGAAGGTATATATAATTGAGGCTTATCACTCGGGCCGAGCTAGGCCCTAGCTCAGCTCGTTAATTCTGGACCGAGCTCTTACCGAGCGAGCTGGACCTTTGGCACCCGAGCTAAAAGTCCAACTTGAAATCGTGACGAGCCAGCCCGAGCTAGCTCGCGAGCTGACAAGCTGGCTCGCTGGGTTTGGTTGGATCTTGTTTTAAGAAGAAAATAAATTCTACACACTTTTTGGATCGAACTGAACCGAGCTGGACCGAGCTAGATAGTATAAAATGCACACAAAATTAGACAAATTCACAAATTGATGCTAGCCGAGCTAGCTCGCGAGTTGACGAGCAAGCTAGGCCCTAGCTTGAACTCGTTAATTCTGGACCGAGCTAGTGGCGAGCTGGCTCGTTAACAGCTCGGTCCAGTAACGAACGAGCTGTTAGCGAGCGAGTCAGGTGCGAGTCACGATCGAGCCACGAGCTACGAGCTTTTTTGCCAACCTTATTGGTGAGTCATCAGAGGCAGATTTAGGATTTTTGTCAGAGAGGGGCAAGAGAATGACGAATCAGATTTGAATAGTTAATCGGGTTCAAATCTAATAGCTAATCGGGTATTAGATAAAAATAATGCTCTAATTTTTAATTTTCAATGCTCTGACTTCTAATTTTCAATACTCTGACTTCTAATTCTAATTACCAATTAGAATTCAAGAAATTTATCATAATTTTAATTCTAAATTTAACATTAATTACAAACTAAAAGTCCAGAGAGGGCAAATAAAATTTTAGAGAGGGAAAAAGTCGATCCGAACTTATAAATTTGTATAAAACTTCAAAATTCAAGTAGGGGCAATTGACCCCCCTGGACTAGGCTGGGTCCGCCCCTGTGAGTCATGAACAATTGTGATTTAAAAAGTATTTCAATCAATACAGAGATAAGAGTGAGGCTACAGTAGTCTCCATTCTTACGTTAATGGTTGTGATTAAACGATGAAATTTCGAATTGAATATAAGCGCTTCAATCAAATAGTCTGCTTTCTTTTGATTATATGCATTTTTTTTTATATTTATCTACGTTATCTTTCTGATTTATCCTCATTTCTTTTCATTTCTTAAATGTCATTAAGGAATTTTTAGATTGATTGGTCAGGCCTTTATTTATTTCTATTTGCTTATATCATGTAAGGAATGTTATATATCATTTTATATGAAAATATGTCAAAGACTAAAAAATATGTATGTCATCTAATGAAATTTTTCATTTAAAGAATGTTATTTACGTGTAGATAGTCATTTGATATATGATATAGTAATGTTATTTGTTATTTAGTCTAGATTTATTTTTATGAAAATATATCGTTTGTATGAGATTTTTTTGTTCTCTTACAATATGTTCCTGCTGCAACGCACGTGCACGATACTAGTATGCATATTATAGATCGATCCCTTCTACGAATCTATATCTTTATTTTAAAAATTTAGATAGTTGATCCGAACTAAGAAACATGATCTTCATATGAAAAAAAAAATTTGTAGATCAAATTTGATATTAAAAAAAAATTATTATTTTTTAGATTGGTAGAAAATTACTGATTTTGGATGGTCTATAATTTGATTTTCCACGTATCTGAAAAAAGAGGAGGGTTCCACTGCCTCATCTCCTCATACCTCAGCCATACCTCATATTTCTCCTCCCTTGGATCTGCGTCAAGATCCGTGCAGATCTAAGTGCTGGATGAAATATTTTCGTTTTTTTTTCTTCTCCAGTGCTCTATCGTTCCCTCTGAGAAAGAGAAAATTGCCCCCCACCTCCAGCCCGCGCCCCCTGCCTCGTCCCTCCCCTCTCAATCTTCTCTCTCTCTCGGCGCTGCTTTTGACCTCTCATCTCTCTCGGATCTGCTCCTCGTCCCTCAACTAGAGACGCGGTTTCTTCTGGAGCCAAGTTGGCATGGCTGATCGTGCATCTCTCTCTCTCCGCGATGAAGAATTTGCTGCGTCTCTTTCTACGGTGAACGAATTAGTACAAATTTCATCACTGGTCACGACTCCAAACTCTGTTGAACCCTCATCACCACCATCTTCATTCTTCAATGTAAGTGATTTTTGAATAATTTTTTTTTTTGTGAATGGTGAATATTTCTGTATGTAAATCCTGACTTCAAATGCCAGCAAAATTTAAGAAACCTCAAAACCAAACTGATTTCGTACAACTCAATACTTTATACCATAAAGATTTCCAAAATTTGATATGCTGTCTTTCTAAATCAGCCAAGCAATTGTGTGGAAAAACACAACCATCCTTAAAAAATTTAACTAAAAACTAATTTTAAACTAATATCTATGCCGATTGTAGTGACTGACATTATTTAACTATTTATCTCTTTGAATTAGGATGTTGCTTCTATGGACAAGGGCAATTCTATATCCAAGAACAGTGGTGATGTTATTGTACCTAGAGAAGGTATGGAGTTTACATCACTTGATGAGTTTGAAGATTTCTATCGCAATTTTGCCCATTCGGAGGGATACACGGTACGGATAAACAGGACCTTTAAATTTGAAGGTACTGATAAAATTCGCTACCGTCAATATGTTTGCTCTTGTGCTGGATTTTGTGAAGAGAAAAAATCAAATGATGAAATCGATTTAGATCCACAAAAGATGAAAAGGAGAACCTTAACTCGTAGAAGTGGTTGTGGGGTAAACATAACCGTGTCAAACAAGAAGGGTATATGGAAGGTAGGAAAGATTAACAAGGAACACAACCATCTTTTGGTTAGTCCTAATAGTCGGATCCACTTAAGACAATCTGGTGGGATGCCATCTGTAGCGAAAAATCTAGTTGAGAAGTTTAGCGAAACGGATCTTCCTATTGGTAGAGTGCCTGATATCGTCAATTGTGATGCAAGCATAAACGTTTCTCAAAGAGATTGTTGGAATTATAGAAGAGATCTTAGGAGAAAGAATTTGGATAGTGGAGATGCAAATGCCGTTTTGCAATATTGTATTGAGAAGCAAGCACAAGATTCAAACTTTTTTTTTGCAATCCAAACCGATGAAGAGGATAGGATGGTAATTTTTTTTTGGATAGATTCAATTGCTCGTCAATACTATGAGCGGTTTGGCGATGTTTTGGTTTTTGATACAACTTACAAAACTAACAAGTATAGTTTGCCTTTGGCAAATTTTGTTGGTGTCAATAATCATACTCAATCCATTATGTTTGGTTTCGCCTTATTGCAAAATGAGCAAGAAGAAACATTTGTGTGGTTGTTTGAGACTTGGTTAACTGCAGTGGGTGGTAAGAAACCGATATCAATTCTCACGGATCAAGATCGTGCAATTCAAAATGCCATTGCAAAGGTGTTTCCAACCGTGACCCACAGATTTTGCCTTTGGCACATCATGAAAAAATTCCCTGAATATTACGGTTCCCTTTACAAGGATAACTCACCATTTTGTCGAGATTTGAAGAACTGTTTGTATAACTCGATCACTACTGAGCAATTTGATAATGAATGGAAGAGGATTATGAAAGACTATAAGCTTATGGAGGATGAATGGTTGAATAATTTATTTGATATTAGGCAATCATGGATTCCCGTTTACAACCGTACCATATTTTATGCCGGTATGAATACCACCCAATTATGTGAGAGCATACACTTTTTTTTTGATTCATTTCTTAACAAAGACACCACCTTGCGAGAACTTGTGATCAAGTATGAGCATGCTATTGAGCATCGCTATAGGGCGGAGTATGTCGAGCAGTTTGCTTCAATATACAGAAATCCAGTTTTGAAGTTGAAATCTCCACTTGAAGAACAAGCTGCTGATGTGTACACACGAAACATCTTTAATCAATTCCAAAATGAGCTTGTGGAAGGTCTTACATTGAGAAAAGATAAGTTGGAGAAAAGTGGATCCTCAAGAAAGTACAAGGTATCAAATTTTCATAATCCTAACGAGGCATTTGTTGTAACTTTGGATGTTGAGTCATGGGAGGTCTCTTGTCAGTGTCACTTGTTTGAATTCAAAGGTATATTGTGTCGCCATGTATTAGCAACTTTCAATAAAAAGAATGTTGCAAGGATTCCTCCGAACTATATCTTACCACGGTGGACAAAGAAAGCGGCGGAGGGAATCTCCATTCCTCTTTTTAAAAAGGTAGGAGACAAATCTTCAATGGTTCGTGATTTAAAATTTAATAATATGATAAGCCAATTGAGGACTCATTTGCACATGAACACCAAGGCTTTGGACATCATAATGGATGGATTAGATGAGATACTTAAAAGGGTCTCCAAATTAGAGGAAAATCAAGAAGGAAACAAAGGTGCAGTAGTAACCGTTGGTCGTGTTGAAAATGTTGAACTACCCTCACTTGCCAATCCGCCCATTACAAAAACAAAGGGTCGTAGAAAGGAAGATGTCAATGAGTCGAAGAATGGACGCATCAAAGGTGATTTTCAGGTACGTATGCACAATTCAAAAAAGACGAAACGACAATGCAAAACTTGTGGTCAATGTGGCCACTACTCTTCAACTTGTGAGCGAAGAAAACTGGATGATGCTATGGAGGATGCACCGACTGAAGAGTCATAGAAAGGGTACTTTTGGTATAGGCATAGAAAGAGTACTTTTGTATAGGCATAGAAAGGGTACTTTTGGTATAGGCATAGAAATGATACTTTTGGTATAGGCATAGAAAGGGTACTGTTGGCATTTTTGTAGTAATGAAAAATGTATTTTTGTTAACTGAATTGGGTCAGTAGTGCCTACCTATAATTTATATGTTATTTGTTTGTTTCTGTGATTTTCAATTTTTATTCTAAATTGGAGAAGAATGTTTGATTTTGCATGAAATTTGATATTGTTCTGAGAAACAACACAAAAATAAAGGTGTGATATTTAGTTGTTTATCATCTCTTTCTGTTCAAGGTTATTAGGTTGGATATTTTTGTCATTTACTGTTTAAGTATACTCTATACACTGATCTTATTCAAGAAATCACAGTACCAGGTCAGCAACGGTTGTTCATGCATTTAGATGAAAAATAAAGTAAAGTAAAAAATCACTTGCATTGGCATTTAGGATTCAAGCAATCAATCAAGTTCCATTAAATTGACACTAGAAGTGTCTGCTTTACAAGGTTTTGTACAAAGGAAAAGAAATCTAAAAGAAAGGACCTAGTTCTAAAAGAAAATGAAAAAAAGTAAAAAAAAACTAGAAAATAAGACAAAGAAAATGAAAAAGTTGCAGCGTGCAGATTTCTGATATTAAGCTCCCTGCCATTTTGATATTTTATTTTCTTCTGCTATGCTTTATGTTGTTGTCTCTCAAACCAGCTTCGATATTCTCTCTTTATTTCTTTCGGTGTTGCATATGTTGCCTGCCCTTTTAATGCAAAGTATCTTCGATATTACCAAGTATCTTGAGTCATGCCTAGCTTCTACATCTGAATTATGCTTGCAAACAGCTTGAAAGTGTACTAATTAAACCCCTACCTTGTTTAGCCTATAACAGAAATTATGCTTGCAAACAACATGTCAATACTGGTTAGCTAATTGGTACCACATTTGCACTAATATCTATTTAACATGGGCACTAATTGCAATAATTATAAACCATCATAAATTCCAGCATAGTTCTATGCGGCTTGGTTCAGTTTCTGATGACTGGTACCACATTTGCCCAAACCGCCTCATATGCCAGTACAATAGTTCTCCAAATCAAGAAATCAAGTAATTTTCTTTATAACAAAATTTGATTGCAAAGATTTGGTGTTAAAGATAAAATTAAACTCAGAAAAAAAAAGGATTTGAGCTGTCACGATATCAATGTTTTTTTTCAGTCAAATCTGTGACCAACAAGGGAGGGGGAGGGAGAGGGACATAAGGCTTACCAGCGATGCAGAAGCCAAGGGCGGCAGGGGGCGCGCGAGGTGGCTGGAGGCAGTACCGACAAACTCATGCGCGGCTTGGACGAGAATAATCTAGAGAGGAGAGGTCGGGAGCAGATCCGAGAGAGATGAGAGGTCAAAAGCAGTGCCGAGAGAGAGAAGATTGAGAGGGGAGGGACGAGGCAGGGGGCGCGGGCTGGAGGTGGGGGGCGATTTTCTCTCTTTCTCAGAGAGAACGATAGAGCACTGGAGAAGAAAAAAAAACGAAAATATTTCATCCAGCGCTTAGATCTGCACGGATCTTGACGCAGATCCAAGGGAGGAGAATTCTGAGGTATGGCTGAGGTATGAGGAGATGAGGCAGTGGAACCCTCCTCCTGAAAAAATAGTAAAAGAAATCTAAAAATATGTAAAATTAATCTGAAAGTACATTTTCATATGAAAAAAATGTTGAACGGTTCATATCGATTGTTTGGACTTTAAAAATAGTGATATGAGTCCATAGCACGGGCAGTTGTGTAATATGAATATTACCATAGCCTCACTCTAGAGATAATTTGCAAAGTAAAAAATCTCATTATGAAGTTCAATTTGTAAAAATTAACTTAATACTGCACAGCTAATTTCTAATTTTTTTTTAAGATGAACTTGATGTCAGAATGATAAAAAAAATTGTGATAAACGCAGGAAATAAATATTGGTTTATATTATTTCATTCTTATTAAATACTATATATTATTTTAACTACTAAATATTTTGTAAGAAAAATAAAAAAATCCAATCTCATAATGGGAGAAGGTCAATGAGCCTTATCAGAAGAAATTTTGGTTTGGTATAATTTTCTTGTCTGAACCTGGGAGTAGGAACTTCAAATTAAACTTTGGTCAAATATAATTGTATATTATATTAGACCAATTTGAAAATTTTACAAAAAAAAAGAAAAAAAAGAAAAACAATTCAATATATTATATTTGTCACTCAATAATTCAAGATGGATAAATATTCTTCCCCTCTTCAGGACAAATTTAAGTCAAATTCATTGCACAAGAGAGAAATAATTTTTTTTCAAGTCAATTTGTACACAAACTCCAGATTTGATAATATTACCAAATGTAAGGCACCCAACAATTTGTATAATCAGCACAATCAGTGGTTTTAATTTTTATTTTTTAAAAGTTGATGCATTTGAATTCAGCATAAACAAAAAAAAAAAATATTTAATAGAAATTAAGCTCTTTAATTGCAAATCTAACCTCAAGATATTTTTTGGGTGGTTGAGCAACCCAAATAATTCAACATGGCCAAACTTTGTATATTTGGGAGATAAATTTTGTCAAAATGTTTGAAAAGTAAGAACATCAAAAGAAAAATATTGGTCTATGGTTATTTAATTTCTTATTTATAGCTGTTACAACATGCAACTACCCTTTTATAGATAGTTCATAATTTTATAGTTTAGAAGATTGACTTTGTATTATTCTCTTTCCATAGTGGGATTAGGTCAATGTGCCTTATCTCTTAAATGTAGGTATGTACCTATTATTGATTCCGGATACTTTTTCTTTGGATATACTTAAATTTGGGCTTATTGAAAATTTAAAAAAAAATATTTGTATTTATTCAGAGAATATTCTGCAAAGTGTAAAATAAAAATAATGAGACAGCAGCAAGATGTTAAATATAACATGTATGTGTTTGCACTGGTTGTCATTATTGGAATAACAGAGATTATTGAAATATTATTATTTAGTCGACATTTATAGCAACAAATTGGAGTCATAATCACCCCAATGAAAAAAAAAATAATGATAAATTCGGAGTCATATATGGATATGTAATAAAAAAAATATTAATTTTTTTTTATAATGCCAATATTTTGTATATAATGCTAATATAAAATTCTAATATTGTATTTGCTTTAGTATAAAATGCTAATACTAAATTATAATTTTATTTAAATTGGCATTTCCATAATTTAAGAAGATCATGATAATTTCTATTTCCAATATTATTCTCAACTGGTAAGCGTGCAAAAAAAATATTCAACACTAAAAAAAGTGAGTCTATGGTACTATGCTTATCACGATTTGGTCTGTAATATAGATCGATAATGTCGTTTTCAAAATCCTAATTGTTGATATGAACCGTTCAAAATGATTTTCATATGACTATGTACTTGCAGACCGAATTTTATATCTTTTAGAGTTTTCTTACTATTTTTTAAGATAGGTAGAAAATCACTGTTTTTGGATGGTCCAGAATTTTCAGATCTAGTGATTTTCTACCTATCTTAAAAAATAGTAAAAAAATTCTAAACAAATATGAAATTCAGTCTGCAAGTACATATTCATATGAGGATCAAGTTGAATGGTTCAGACTGACTGTTAAAATTTTGAAAACGGAAATATTAATCCGTATTACTGACCAACCTGTACTATGCATATTACCATATACTCACTCAAGCTTCGACCGTTGCTATTGCCCTTTATTAATTAAAATGGAAAGAAAGCTGAAAGGTAAGAACAATTAGATTATTATTTAATAATTAATTATGTGGGTTTCTAATATTGTTTTTGTTTTCTGGCTTGAATTTAAGGAAGCATGCAAGAGTATGCTTTAAGATAAATCTCATGAAACTTAATTTTTCAACTTGATTTTTTTTTTTAATGAAGTTTGCTTTTAGATTTAGTCATCAGATGGAGATATATATTATAATTGCCCCTCCATCTATTATAAGAAGCAAATAAAAATAAATAAATAAATAAATACATATATTAGTATTGTTAACAGTTCGTTCACATTGAATTAATGTATAAATGAAAAATATCTCCAACTCATTTCCTTAGAAAAATAAATAAATAAGGAGATGATGCACAAAGCATAGCTGCAAATACAATACAATACAAGGTCAAAAAAGAAGATATCCATTTCTCTTAATTGTTTCTTTTTTTGTCTTTTCTTTTTCTTTATTCTTTCTTTGTTATAGACGTCACTGTTTATTACAAGTGAATTTCTATGTTGATTGGAATTTTTTTTTTTCTTTAATAATACAAGTAGCTCATTAACAATTGGAAAGTTATATTTTTCAAGTGGATCGCTTTTATGTATCATTTTTATTCTCTTGTTGATAGATAGATAGATGTGCAATAAAACGACCAAGTAAAGGAAATCCCAACCGTTGATTATTCACAACATGGAAAGAAACCTGAAAGGGAAAGAGTCACTTGAAGACATCAATGAATTGTTATGTCATCAAATTTATTCTGGCTTCAATTATATTATTAAATAATTAATTAATTAATTAATTGGGCTTGTAAAATTTATTCTGGCTTCAATTTAAGGAAGTGTGGAAGAGTATGCTTTAAGATTAATCTCATCAAACTTAATTTTTCAACCTGATTCCATTAATTAATTACTTTGCTATTAGATTTAGTCATCAGATGGAAATATCATAATTGCCCCTCCATGTATATTGTAAGAAGCAAAAATAAATAAAAAATACAAAGAAGAAAGGGCACAATGAAATGCCCTTTTCTTTTTATTTTTTACCAAGAGAAAGCTAAAAATCCGGCATCGAGATTCGTGCAATCTACATAGATCATCGGACGATTTAATTTTAAGATTCGTGCGATCTGTTACAAATGTACTTGTATTTGTTGTCTGTTTTCTTAAATTTTTTTCTTAAATTTTTTCTTAAGAATTTATTTTCCATAGAATAAACACCTCTTTAAGCTAAAATTTACCCTTTTTGAATCTAAAATGTACCCTACTTTAAGTTAGTATTGAGTAATGAACAATTAATTTTACTACAACACATTTATTTAATTTCAAGTAAACATTTGTCTATTCAAAATCAGATGCTTTCCTCGGTTAAAAACATTTAAAAATGGTTAAAAGTTATTTTAAACTTTCAGATTCATTACTTACAACTCTCTCTAATGCACATGATCTCCATAAACACCTTTGTTAATTGAAATACACACTTTCTTGTAATATTTTTTCTGTGAAAACAGACAGAACTTTCTTGAATTTTTTTCATGAAAAGTAGGTATCTTACACCTGTCTCTTTGGAAACTTCCATATATATATATATATATATAGAGTAGAACTAGGGTGCTCCTAAGCTCACCAAGCCCTTCCGTGAGCGCGGCTCTAAAACCTATCAAATTGACTTCAAACGACATTTTCAAACCGTTAGATGTTCAATCTATATCAAAATCTACTTGGAGACCAACTTTTACATTTTTTGGAATTTTTTACTATTTATTAAGATGGTTTGAAAATCGCTGTTTTCCAATGGTGCAGAATTTTAATAAAAACAGCGATTTTCAAACCATCTTAATAAATAGTAAAAAAATTCCAAAAAATGTAAAATTTGGTCTCCAAGTAGATTTTGATATAGATTGAACATCTAACGGTTTGAAAATGTCGTTTGAAGTCAATTTGATAGGTTTTAGAGCCGCGCTCACGAAGGGCTTGGTGAGCTTAGGAGCACCCTAGTTCTACTCTCTCTCTATATATATATATATATATATATATATATATATATGGACAGTGCTACGGTGCTATGCATATACAAGGGCCCCTCCGTGCTACGGCTCACTTTTTGAGTTTTCAAAATCCTAACGGTCGATCTGAACCGTTCAACATGATCTCCATATGAATATGTACTTGCAAACCAAATTTTACATTTTTTAGAATTTGTTTACTATTTATTAAGCCACTTTGAAAATCGCTGATCCAATGGTCCAGAAAAGTTTACTGTTGTGTACAAATTACTGTTTTTTCAAAGTGGCTTAATAAATAGTAAACAAATTCTAAAAAATATAAAATTTGGTTTGCAAGTACATATTCATATGGAGATCATGTTGAACGGTTCGGATCGACCGTTAGGATTTTAAAAACTCAAAAAGTGAGCCGTAGCACGGAGGGCCCTTATATACGCGTAGCATATTAGCAAAATCCTATATATATATATATATATTTTTTTTTTCTGAGAGAGAAACTTCTGAAAATTTTACTTGTACATTGAACCAACCTAACTTGTAAATTTTCTAGAAGTTTCAGATTGGATTTGGTTCTAGTTGTACTTTGAAAGATTTTCTTTATTACATTTGAAGTTGACCACTTAACCTTTGTCACAAATAATTCAACATTTAATGTTAATTTGCCAAAATTGGTGGAATATGGTAATTGGTAACTACCAATTGACCTTAATAATTATAACTATTTTTTCTTTGTTATATGTAAATGCATAGAGGGTTTAATTACTTATAATTATAATCACGACTAAATTAAATTTAAAATATTTATAAAGAGGAGGGATCTAGTTACCACAATTTTGAGTTACAACAAGGTTACCACAACCATTTTCTACATTTTCAAATTCCAAATCGTCGATCCAAACCGTTCAACATGATCTCCACAATAAAATGTGTTTCCAGATTAAATTTTACATTTTTTTGAATTGTTTTACTATTTATTAAGATGGGTACAAAATTCAATGGTCAGAATTTGACTAGTTTTTGTAAAATACTTAATAAATAGTAAAAAAATTCAAAAAAATGTAAAATTTGATCTGGAAGCACATTTTATTGTGGAGATCATGTTGAACGGTTTGGA
This sequence comes from Carex littledalei, assembly GCA_011114355.1. Lineage (NCBI taxonomy): Eukaryota > Viridiplantae > Streptophyta > Magnoliopsida > Poales > Cyperaceae > Carex > Carex littledalei. The sequence continues at coordinate 2,291,003 of CM022082.1, forward strand.
TCGATTTGGAATTTGAAAATGTAAAAAATAGATAACTAGATCCCTCCTCATTTATAAAAGCTCTTCCAGCAATATTTTATACATACAACCTTTGTGTGTATACAAAAGACATTATTTCAAGTACTGAATAAAAAAATGTAAATTCATACTTTTGTCAAAAAGGTTAACCTCTATTATCCTCTCCAAAATTAGGTCAAGAGCAGCCTTTACCTAATTCCTATAGGTCAACCTTTTGTGAGAGAAAAAAAAATGTAGTAGATGAGAGAGAGGGTTCTAATACCTCGTACCTTTACCTTTTATATTTCATTATACTTCATATTTTATATTTTCGTTTTCAAAGTCCAAACTGTCAATCTGATTTGCTCAACATGATATCCATACTAAAATATATTTGGAGAACAAATTTTATAAATTTTAATATTTTTTAAGATACGTAAGAAATCAGTCTCTAGACCGTTCAAAAATAATGATTTTGTACCTATTTAAAAAAATAATAAATTTGTTTCAAACATTATAAAATTTGGTCTTCAAACATATTTTAATATGGATATCAGATTGAGCAGTTCAGATCGACTGTTTGGACTTTGAAAACGAAGATATAAAATGTGAGGCATAATGAGGTATGAAAAGCAAGATGTATTGGAACCCTCCTCTTATCTCACTACCAAATGTCAAACAAAGAGAAATTTTTAAGATAGTTTGTTTGAAATTGAAACGAAAATAATTAAAATGGAAAATAAATTATGAGATTGAGATAAATACAAGATGCAAAGTAATTCCCATAATCTCATGCTAAAACTATGAGGGTCTATATGCAAAGGCAAGTGGCTTCTCTATAATTTAAGGAAGCTGATATGAGTACCCGTACTCCAGTATCTGTATTGTACCTGCACCTTAACTGTCATATTTCTGACGATCTGTAAGGAATTTTGTGAATCTAAAACCACGAACATCTTCTATGTAATTTTCTCTTTCAAATGAGATCCATGATGACGTACTTTTGGGCTCGTAGTCACGCAATTATTTATACCTATACTTGCAAGTATTTTTTTACATATGACACTGGATACATATAAAAGTATTAATATCAAGTATTGTAAGTATTTATACTTATAAGGTCAATTATTTTTGTTAGATGAAGGTTGACGCGGAGACTATTATGGAATGTTGATGGGGGGATACAGGGTCCCTACTACTTCATTAGAGGAAGGTAGACGCGGGAACGATTAGGAGACTGAAAAAGAGGATGATCATATCAAGTTACGCGTGCAAGTATTTATATCTTATTTTGCAAGTATTAATATTTTATGTTTCAAGTATTTATACCAATGAAGGTTGACGTGGATACGAGTGTGGAGACTGGAAAATGGGAACCATACAATTAGTGGGGATCATAGTATAACCTTCCTCTAATTATTGGGGACCGTAATACAACATTTCTCTATTGTTGCTGCAGGTACAATGCAGATACTAGAGTGGAGGGATTGAAATAATTATTCATAATTTAATAATCATTATCCTTGATTCCTAATTAGCCGTACTAATTAATTATTCTTCAGAAAGAAGAAAGCAACCGAGGAGAAACAGAGACAGCAAAATATAATTTGATCAAAAAGAGATATCACATCTTTATTAATTGAATTCAATTTACATACATCAAAATCATTATTGGATTGCAAGAAGCAATCCCCTTCTTCATCACTTCTATCTAAAACATCAACAAAATTTAAACCTAAATCAGACAATACTAAATCATTATCATCACTATAATCTAAGAACTCAACCTGATCACAATTTATCTCTGGATCTTTTGGGAAACTCTTACCGACTTGAATCTACTTTATTCATCTAGAAAGCACCAGTTAATGTTTTGTCTCTAGTTGTTTCTATATATTTCTAATGAATATTATAGAATTATCTTAACCGACAATAGTTAGTATAAACAGAGGCAGGAGCAAGTCTGAAGGTAAGCGAGAAGAGTGAGCGACAAAGATACACATCAAGTTATATATTGTAAGAAAAAAAAATTAGGTTATGTTGTTTAGGAGGTTTGTGTAACCCGTGAGTTTGTTGTTGTGTTGAAATATCGAATTTGAGTGGTATGAGTAATTTAATTAAGAAGTTAAATAAATATAATGACAGAGACTGACGTATTTGTATTAAGTTATATCTATAAGGTCAGGATTTGTGGTGACGTATTTGTATTAAGTTATATCTATAAGGTCTGGATTTGTGGAGATTGTGGGTAGTGATGATTATCACTATCCACAATCTCTCACAAATCCTGACCTCGTAAATAAGCGCACACAGGGATGATTCAGCAATTTCTCAGCCGACCACCTCTCCGTCAGGTCCCTTTTCAAGCAATTCACTAGAAAATCCTTCCCATACTCCGATATCCAGTCGGGGATAACAGCTGAACTCAAGCATGATGTGGAAGTGAGAATTGGAGGTGTATAGATAAGCCTGGAAACATGGCCATTGTTTCTTTGTTATATGGTTCGTTGGTTTAGTTGTGTTGGTTTGAAGGAGGCCAAAGAGCAACTGAGGTGCTCTGTTTTGGTTCTGTTTTTTCTTTTTTTTAAATGGAAGTGAGGTGCTCAGTGGTCTTTCCCTTTTTTTTTTCTGGCTCCTACTTTCTTCAAGTCTGATCTGTCATCTCCTGATTTGTTTTATGGAGCAAATAAAATTATAAATTAAACATCCTCATGACGGCCTGATGATGACATCTCTAACTGAGGTGCTCTGTTTTGGTAAGCTCTGTTTTTTATATGGAAGTGAGGTGCTACTGCTCAGGGCTCTTTCTTTTTTCTTCAAGTCTGAGTTGTGAAATCCTGATTGGTTGCGTGGAGCCAATAAAATTTTAAATTAAACATCCTCATGACGACTTGACGATGACATCCTCATTAGAAGTCTAAGTTAGTTAATTATTAATAATAAGATACTAATTATATAATATTAATATATTAATAATAACTATAATATATTATAATATTATTATAATTATTATTTAATATATTAAGAATATAAGATATTAATTATATAATTATATATTAATAATAATTATTAATAAAAAGATACTAATTATATAATACTAATATATTAATAATTATAGTTATTTAATGTATTAAGAATATAAGATATTAATTATATAATTATATATTAATAAATTTTTAATAAAAAGATACTAATTATATAATACTAATATATTAATAATAACTATAATATATTAAGAATATATATTAATTATATAATTATATATTAATAATAATTATTAATAAAAAGATACTAATTTTATAATACTAATATATTAATAATAACTATAATATATTATAATATTATAATAATTATTTAATATATTAAGAATATAAGATATTAATTATAAAATTATTAATAAAAATACTAATTATATAATATAAATATATTAATAAGAAATATAATATATTATAATAATTATTTAATATATTAACAATATAACATATTAGTTATATAATTATATATAAATAGTAATTAATAATAATATACTAATTATATACTAATAATATATTATTATAATCATTCTAGTTAGGCCATGACGTGCAAGAAAGTTAAACACTATGTGAAGTGGTTTAATTTAGGCCGGCCTAAAGATCGGCTTATGCCATCTTAGTCCGGCTCAATTAATGTTTCGTTTGGTAGAATAACGAGGACTAAACCCCTTATTCCATCCTTTAGACCACAACCAAACATGAAGGATATGCTTAATTTTTTTAATAAATTATTGGCCTTTAATAACTATGTCAATTAACTGAAGTAATGAAGTTACATACATGTAATAGAATACTGCATCTAAATCATTTCTCAAGAAGGAAGAAAATAAAATAAACAAGAAAAAAGAAAATTGTACAAGTTAGAAAAAGAAAATTATACAAGTTAGAAAACGTGGAGGATTGTTCCGCTCAGGAAGTAGGCCTATGCAGTTTATAATTGATTGTAATTTATTTGATTACTTATGATGTACTCATTCCTTTTAATATATCCTTGACTGCATCAGTCAAGTTTTCGAAAAAAAAAATTATGATTTAAAATTGACAGGATAAGAAGATGATTCTTATAGTCAGATACTTCTAAGAAAAGGTTATCTTTGATTGCTTGGAGTAAGGTGTGTAGAGGAAAGAAACAAGATGGTTTTAGGATTGATTAATTTACAAAATATAAATAGGGCCTTTCTTGCTAAGTGTAGTGTGATAGGTGATGTAGGTATCCTTTTTCATTTTTGGAAAGAGGTCATGAAATGAAGTAGGTACCAGTTGGCAAGTTGGAAATGAATTTTCAATGAGATTTTAGGAAGATAGATGGATTGGGCATGTTTCCTTATATATCCTAATTTATATCAAATAGCTTGTAATAAAAATATTTTAGTTTCTAAGGTTTTCCAAAATAATAGTATTTTCATTTAATTTGTTAGACAATTGGTACATGTGTATCAATCTGAATGGCATGAGTTAGTTAATTCTTTTAGATATTTTCAATTATCAGATTCTAATAATAAAATTTTATAGAGATGGTCAATAAAAGATCAATTTTCAATACAATCTTTATATACTTGGTTGGATTATGGGGGTATAATTTCGATTTTGAAAGTATTTGGTCTGCACATATGCCTTTGAAAACTAAGATATTTGTCTGGTTACTTAAACAAAATAGGAGTTTGACAAAAGATAACTTATCTAAAAAATGTTGGACTGAAGATAAGTCTTGTGTGTTTTGTCAAGAAGAAGAAATTGTTAGTCATTTGTTTTTTTATTTAAAAATCAGTTTGTTAGTTGCCTTTGGAACTGGATTGCAAATCACAATGGATTTACTTTTTGGGTGTGATACTATAGCTGATTTATGGGAGTATAACTAGGGTGTCTTAAGCTCACCAAGTCCTTTGTGAGCTTAATTCAAAAACCTATTGAATTGTCTTCAAATGATGCATTCAAACCGTTGAAATCGATCTACTTCACGAGTGATGCATTTACATGTCAAATTTATAAATTTTTGATTTAATTTAATATAAAGTCAAGCGGTAAAAAAAAATAGTTTATAAGTTAATTTTAATACGTTTATTTTTCATCATTTTTTGACCGCTTGACTTTATATTAAATTAATTCAAAAATTTATAAACTTGACATGTAAATACATCACTTGTGAAGTAGATCGGTTTCAACGGTTTGGATGCGTCGCTTGAAACCAATTCAGTGAGTTTTTGAGTTAAGCTCACAAAGAGATTTGGTGAACTTAAAACACCCTAGTTCTACTCGATTTATGGGACATAGATGGTTATATTCCAATGAAGGATTCAAATGTAGTAGAAATGATTAGAGGGGCAGTGCTATAGTGTGTATAGTTAGAAAGAAATAGATTGATTTTTAAGAATGGTACTGCTAAAAGTTTACCAATTATAGGGGCTAAGATCATTTCTTTAGTTAAGTTCTGGTGTCACCATCAGAACTGTGATGCCAATACTAATTTGAATTGTATATTGCCTTGTGATACAAAGGAGTTAGCAGGAGATTTACTTACCAGTTCAATGGAGGAATGACAGGTTATAATCCCTTTGCATGAGCAAGAGATGATTTTATATTAAGAACAGGTTGAAGGTGATGAAGGAAGCTGATTGTAGCTGTTAAGAGAAGAAGACTATACTTTTTAGCTACAACTTGAGATTTTCAAGTTTGTTAGGGTCTTTTTGCTTAAAAATTTGATTGCAGCCGTTGGTTTTGTATAAATAGGCTCTCCTCAGGTTTTTATGATGCTTTATTTTTTTTTGTTTAGATTGCTATGTTTTGTGTAGGTAGTTCATAGTTGGTGAGGTATGTTCTTCATATCTTGATTTTGTAAGTCCTATGTTAGTGGTACCAGATAGGTGGTACCCGGTATCAAAATAATGCAAGGATTGAATGAAAATCGGTGGGAATCTCCACTTCTTTTCAAAAAAAAAAAAAAAAAAGACAACAGAAAGATAGTTCCCTTGCAAAATGAAATTGGTCGAATTCTTCTTTTTCATACGAAAAGTCTTTGACTTGAGAATTTTCATACAGTCCGACAAATATTTCAATATATATAGAGATAATATGAAAAATAAAAAGAGTGAGGCTATGGTATATGTATATTACGGATCGGCCATACTATGAATTTATATCTCTATTTTAAAAATTTAACAAGAATCATTTAATTTAAAAATTATGGACCATCCAAAAGCAGTAATTTCTACCTAAGAGTCAGACCAACTGTTTGAACTTCGATATGGATTATTTCTGAAATTTTTTAACATGAACTTGAAGTCAAAATGATAAAAAAAAAATTGTGTGACCGCAGGAAACAAATATTGGTTTATTTTTTTTATTAAGAACTATAATATTTCACCTACTAAATATTTTAGAAGTTTCGTTTTATATAATGTTCATACTGAGGTTTAAAGGTAGACTTAGCTATAAATTATAAATAAAAAAATCCCTTCTCATAATGGGAGAAGGTCAATGAACCTTATCAGAAGAAATTTTGGTTTGGTATGAATAATTTGTCTGAAGCTGGGAGTAGGAACTCCAAATTAAACTTTAGTCAAATATAATTGTATATTATATTAGACCAATTTGAAAATTTTACAAAAAAAAGTACCAATTCACTGTATTATATTTGGCACTCAAATTCAAGATGGATGAATATTCTTCCCCTCTTCAGGACAAATTTAACTCAAATTCATTGCACAAGAGAAAAATAAAAATTTTGAAGTCAATTTGTACACAAACTCCAGATTTGATAATAATATCAGAGAAAAGGCCCCAGCAATTTGGATAATCTGCACAACTAGTGGTTTTAAAAAAAATTAAATAAAACTGATGCATTTGAATTCAGCATAAACCAAAACAAAAATATATATATATATAAAAGAAATGAAGCTCTTCAATTGCAAATCTTATCTCAAGATATTTTTTGGGTGGTTGACCAACCCAAAAAATAATTATATAAAAGAATAGTGGACTTGACTTATGTTGACCAATAATTCAACATGGCCTATTTTTGTATTTTTGGGAGATAAATTTTGTCAAAATGTTTGAAAAGTAAGAACCCCAAAAGAAAATTATTGGGCTATGGTTGACTTTGTATTATTCTCTTTCCAAAGTGGGATTAGGTCAATGTGCCTTATCTCTCAAATGTAGGTGCCTACCTATTCTTAATTCCGGATGCATTTTCTTTGGATATACTTGCAAAATTGGATAAATTTATTTGTAGTTATTCAGGGAATATTCTGCACAAGTGTAAAATAAAAATAATCAGACAACAGCAAGATGTTAAATGTATGTGTTTGCACTGGTTGTCATTATTGGAATAACAGATATTATTATTTAGTGGAAATTTAAAAGCAACAAATTTAAAAGCAACAGATATTATTATTATTTATTCATGAACGGAGCATTTTAGATACAAACTTATATTTTTTTTATCATAATTCTTTAGTATAAAATGCTAATATTTTGTAAATTTCCACAAAATAAATTTTGTTTTTTTTTGTTTTGTCTTCTTTATTATAACAATACTAGTTGCTCCAGACAATTTCAATTTCCAATATTCCTATATATTTTTTCCTTCATTTAATTATTGTTCTCTTGTTGATAATGATAGATGTGTTATAAAGCGACCAAGGACAGGAAAAAAAATCTCAACCGTTGATTTTGACATACATACATAAGCGTTGACGGCTGCTATTGCTTGCCTAAATTAAAATGGAAAGAAAGAAAGGTGAAAGGGAAAGAGTCAGTTGAAGGAATGAATGAATTGTTCTCTGAATTTGTACAGAGACGACTCACCGCATGCATTAAGGGCCCGTTTGGCAACTCCACTGTTGCCGTGGGAAAAAAAATTGACTCTTGAGTGAATTTTTTTTTTCCCACAGCAACAGTAAAATTTAGTTCAACTTTTTTACAAACTCACACCCATACCCATTCCCTCAAGACCACCGAACAGGCCCTAATAGTCGTTGAAATTTCAATTCTAGAAAAGGTAAGAATAATTAGATTATTGATCATTAATTAATTAATTGAGATTCTAATACTTTTTCTGGCTTCAATTTAAGGAAGCGTGGAAGAGTATGCTTTAAAGATAAATCTCATCAAACTTATTTTTTCAACTTTATTTTTATAATTAACTTAATTTGTTTTTTGATACAGTCAACAGATTGAGATATTATAATTGCCCCTCCATCAATTCTAAGAACTAAGAAGCTAAAATATATATATATATAGAGTGAGGCTATGGTGCTATGCATAGTACGGATGGCTAGTGTACTACGGCTCAATATGGTACTTTTTAAGATCCTAACGGTCGATCCGAACAGTTCAATGTGATAACCATATGAATATGTACTTGCAAACTAAATTTTATATTTTTCGATTTTTTTTTACTATTTTTTTAGATAGGTAGAATTTTCATGGTCCAGAATTTTCAGAAAACACTGATTTTTCTATCTATCTAAAAAAATAGTAAAAAAATTTAAAAAAATATAAAATTTAGTTTGCAAGTACATATTCATATGGATATCACATTGAACGGTTCGGATCGACCGTTAGGATTTTAAAAAGTACCATATTGATCCGTAGTACACTAGCCATTGGTGCTATGCATAGCACCATAGCCTCACTCATATATATATATATATATATATATATATATATATATATATAGAGAGAGAGTAGAACTAGGGTGAGCTGTGCTCACCAACGGTTTTGGTGAGCACACCTCCAAAAAACGCATTTTCAAAGTTCAAATAGTCGATTCGAACCTTCCAACGTGTTCTTCATATTAATATGTGCTTGGAGACCAAATTTTACATTTTTTGGAAATTTTTTACTATTTTTTTAGAATTTTTGAAAATCAGTGTTTTTTGAATTTTTTTTTATTTAATGAAAAGCTGATGATTTTCAAAAATTCTAAAAAAATAGTAAAAAATTTCCAAAAAATGTAAAATTTGGTCTCCAAGCACATATTAATATGAAGAACACGTTGGAAGGTTCGAATCGACTATTTGAACTTTGAAAATGCGTTTTTTGGAGGCGTGCTCACCAAAACCGTTGGTGAGCACAGCTCACCCTAGTTCTACTATATATATATATGCAAATAAAAGGCAGAATAAAATGTCTTTATTTTTAATCAAGAGAAACCTTATAAAAACTGAGAACGGAGTAGGTCCGACGTCCATCGGACCTACTTTTAGGTTCAACGAGTATGATAACCGTCCGATCTAATTTATCATTTGTGTGCACGAAAATTGAAACAGACACGCACAAAGTTTAAAGCATTTTGCACGAACTTAAAGCAAATCGACGGTGATTAAAACCATCAAACCAAAGTAGGTCCGATGCCCATCAGACCTACTCTCAAGTGAAAAAAACTAGCATCGAGATTTGGTGCATTCTGTTGAGATGGGCCCATACTATATGATACTATAAGTCTATAACCGTCCTCAACTAGGCTTTCAATTCATTGCATCTTTATCTTTGCATTCATTCGCCAAAAGGCCAAAAAGCAATGCGCTTTGCGCCGTCGGTTTCAAGTCAAATAACCATAACCATAACATGCCCACTTTCATTCCTTCATAAATTTTGTTTTACTGCTAGCCACCAAAACCAAATCAAATCTAAACAAATCAATATGCGCTCTCACGCACCGCGCCGGTTGCCACCGTCCATTATCCCTTATTTCTTTTCTTTCCAGATCTTCTGTGCCAACTTCTCACCTCTTTCTTTTCAGTATAACTGTATAATTGTTGCGCATGGTGACAAATAAATTATTCAGATTCGGTTCAGCGGGATAAAAAATTCGTGACTCGGAAATAATTCACCGTTTGTTTGGTTCGAAAACACAAAAAAAAATACTGCTGCACCGGCTGCCACCGTCGCTTATCCATTTCTCTTTATTCTTTCTTCATACCTTTTTTTTTTTTTTGTCTTTTTTTTCTTTTCTTTTGTTTTTCCTTTCGGATGTATGACATTGACGTAGTAGAGATTACGCAATAGTTGGTTTCTTTTCTTTTCTTTTCCCTTTCGGATGCTTGGCTTGGCTAAAAACATTTTAAAAAGCTGTTAAAAGTTAAAGAATAAAAGTAAACACCTGCCTTTTCTTGTGAAAAATTGAACAACAAAGGAAAAATGGTGACAAAATATTCTGATAATTAATTATATTTAGCATATAAGAAATGGACTGTTGATATTTCCTTTGGGAGTATGGCTGATTTGCTTCCGGAAGCATTTCGACCCAAGTGCTGACCGGGACATATCTTAGTATTTGATGTTCAAAACAACAAATTCAAACCGTTAGATGTTCAATCTATATTAAAATATACTTGGAGATCAAATTTTATATTTTTTGGAACTCTTTTACTATTTATTAAGCTGGTTTGAAAACCGCTGTTTTTCAATGCTACAGAAATTTAATAAAAACAGCTTAATAAATAGTAAAAAAATTCCAAAAAAAGTAAAATTTGGTTTTCAAGTACATTTTAATATAGATTGAACATCTAACGGTTTAAATTTGTTGTTTGAACATCAAATACTAAGATATGCCCCCGTAAGTACCAAAATAACGGTTTAAATTTGGTTTTCAAGTACATTTTAATATTGATTGAACATCTAACGGTTTAAATTTGTTGTTTGAACATCAAATGCTTCCGGAAGAAAATTAGCCATACTCTTTCCTTTGGTGCCTCTTTTGACTGTTGAATACTGTTGGTGACTGATAATCAGCACATGGCAAAATTTGACTGTATAAATATCTTTCTTAGTACAAAATAAATAGAAATTTCTTAGAATCTTCTCTTCCTGTAATATTTTTTTTCTGTTAAAACAAGAAGAAATTTCTTGAATTTTTCCGTGAAAAGTAGGTACGGATCAATCACCATCTTACACCTGTCTCTTTGGAAACTTCCACATAATATTTTTCTTTTGAGAGAAACTTCTAAAAATTTTGATTTATACATTGCACCAACCTAACTTGTAAATTTCTAGAAGTTTCAGATTAGATTAGGTTCTAGTTGTACTTGAAAGATTTTCATTTTAACATTTTGGAATTGACTTGTGTAACAAATAAGTCAACATTTTGATATATATTCTATGAGAAAATCCTACAATCAATTTGCCAAAATTGGGGGAAAATGGTAATAGGTAACTACCAATTAAACTTAATAATTATAACTAATTTTTCTTTGTTATATGTAAATGCATAGAGGGTTTAATTAGTTATAATTATCATCATAACTAGATTAAATTTTAAATATTTATAAATGCACTTCCAACAAAAGGTATATCTCCTACAAGATAGGGGTGCAAACGGATCGGATACGAATCAGATAGTGGAAAAACCATATCCGTATCCGTTTTTATTTTTCGGATACGGATACGTACGGATACGGATCGGATATCGGATATCCGTAGATAAATACATAAATATTTTCATAATATATATTAAACTATATAATATATATCTACTATTCGGATACGGATATTTAATATTCAAAACCATATCCGTATCTGTATCCGCACGGATATTCGGATATCCGTATCTAATTTTCGCATACGGATCCGGATACAGTCGGATTTTATCCGATCCGTTTGCACCCCTACTACAAGACCTATTTTCATTACTGGATCAAAAATTAATTGTCATTATTTTCTAATTATTAAATATAAATGCGTATTTACACCAAATACGCAAAGTTCAAAGAATATACTCGAGTCAAAAGGTATATCTCTTAGAAAACCTACCCCTTAAATGTAAATTCATACTTTTGTCAAAAAAGTTGACCTCTGTTATCCTCTCCAAAATTAGGTCAAGAGCAGCCTTCACCTAATTTCTATAAGTCAACCTTTTGTGAGAAAAATAATTTTATTAGGAGTGTAATTATCCCACTGCCAAATTCAAACATTTTTAATAGTTTGTTTGAAGTAGAAACAAAAAGAGAATAATCATTATCCTTGATTCCTAATTAATTATGCTTCAGAAAAAGATAATATCTTTGAAATAACAAGAACGATGCCTCCCAACAACAACAACAAAAACAACAAACAAGAAGAAACAGAGAGAGCACATATAATTTGATCAAAACCAGATATCACAGCTTTATTAATTGAATTCAATTTACATACATCAAAATCACAATTGGATTGCAAAAAGCAATCCCCATCTTCATTACTTCTCTCTAAAACATCAACAATATTTACATTTATATTAGATAATACCAAATCATTATCTTCATCATCATCATCATCATCATAATCTAAGAATTCAACCTCATCTCTACTCTCACATTCTCCATTTCCTTCTCCATTGGTACTTATAACATCAATCCAGCCTTCCTCATTTTGATCCCAATCGAACTCGCTCGACCCGAATCCGAAACCCGCCAATTCTTGAATCCTTTCGATCGCATTGTAACCGATTTCTTCCTCTTCGGCCTCATCCTCTGTTTCTGAGTCATGAAAAACCAAACCGAAATCCAACGCACTCTGAGGCGAAAATGTCGAATCCGAGATGCCATCTCTTTTCAAACCCGCATCGCATAAGCGCACATAGGGATGATTCAGCAACTTCTCGGCCGACCACCTCTCAGTCGGGTCCCTTTTCAAGCAATTCGCTAGAAAATCCTTCCCTTCCTCCGATATCCAGTCGGGTATTGGAGGTACAGAATCTGAACAAAACCCGATCCGATAAATAGCCGCCAGTATATCCTGTTCCTTTATGATGCCATGCCATGGAGCCTTCCCTGTGGCCATTTCTATAACTGTGCATCCAAGTGCCCAAATGTCAGCTGCCGGGCCCCACTCCTCCCCTCTCGCCACCTCAGGTGCCATGAAAGCCGGTGTACCCGATAATTTACCGGGTTTCTGATCACGGGTCCCACCCGTTTGCATCGCAGCACCGAAATCGGCAATCTTTGCGCGACCATCAGAACCGATTAGTATATTTTGGCTCTTGATGTCACCATGGGTGATTGAGTTTGAGTGAAGATAGGAGAGACCAAGCAAGATGTCTCTCGTATATGATCGAATGTCGCGCTCATCTAAGTGGCCTTCAGTGTGGCCACTAATGCGGTCGAAGAGGGACCCACAAGAGGCGAAATCGAGGAGGAGGTGGAAGTGATAATCGGAGGTGTACGAGCCATGACAGGAGATGATGTGAGGGGAGCTGAGATTAGAGAGGATGCGTTGCTCGTGTTGTAACGGAGAGGAAATTGAGAGCTCGGCCGATTTAATTGCGAAGAGGCGGCCCGAGTCGAGGTCAGAGGCGAGAGAGACTGTGGCAGTTGCGCCACGGCCAAGTGTGTACAGTCGAGTCAAGCTTGGTACAGTTGCCATTGCTGTGTGGTTAGTTAGCTTAGATGCTGTGTTAAAGGAAGAGGAATTGGAATTGTGATGCGCTCTGTTTTGGTATGGTTTGGTTTTATATATGAAGAGAAAGGAGAGGAGAGGAGACCTCAACAAGTTGAATCAAGTGGGAACTGAAAGCGTGGCTGAAAAGTCGCTTTTCGTGTGTACGAAATTTCTTTCTTTTTTTTCCCTATTTTTTTAGAACTTGAGAAGGCGTGATTCGAGAGGTAGACAGAGATGAAATCTCAGCCGTTGGATCAAAACACGCTTTAAGCACGCTTTTCCACAAGGAATCGGAATATTCAAGAGATCAAAACAATTATTATTTTTTTCTTTTCAAGAGAAGAGATACTTCTAGCAATTAATAGAATTAAATTGAGTTTTTTTTTTTTTTGTACTGGGACAATTGACTACATGCTTTAATGCAATGCAATTTTAAGTTTTGTCAATTAAATTAAATTAAATACGCGTAGTTAATAACGCTACTAATTCTTTGTTTGTTTTCGAGGAGACAACGGAGAGCATCTTATTAAATGTTACTCAATTAATTAGGAAAAAAATACAAAATAATAATCATTCAAAGCGACTAATAAGTAATAAGCAATTATTATTGAAAATTTTAAATAAATTTGATCATAAAAAATATTGAAAAAAAAAAAAACTTTGATGTGTAATGTAATCCTCACACCGTCACACGTAGAAGATATTTGTTGGTTTCCATAATTTGCTCAATTTCCACAATATTTGCATCTCTTTTCTCTCCATCATACTCAATTAGTCAATTTCCACATTCCTCATGTGCTACACGGTAATGGAAGGTGTTCAGAGATTTAACAGGGTGGATCCAATGCGGCACAAACAATATATGCACTTTCGTGGTGGGTTCCTTTGTCGTTTTACGGTGACTCGCTATGTTGTAAGAGTGTATAGATTCAATCCACAGAGAATTGCCAGTATGGTGGCGAGCACGTGATATAACAGATTGACTCAATTTCCACATTCCTCATGTGCTACACGGTAATGGAAGGTGTTCAGAGATTTAACAGGGTGGATTCAATGCGGCACAATCAGTAAGTGCACTTTCGTGTGTGGGTTACTGATTCACAATATTTGTTAGCTGTGTTTGTCTTTTTCGGTGACTCGTTATGTACTAAGGTGTATAGATCCAATCCACAGAGAATTGCCAGTGTGATGGCGAGCATGTGATATAATAGATTGAAAACATGGGGTAATTAACGAATGTAGTTAAGAATGAAAACCAACGGGTTCAGTAACGTCAAAAAAACGTTTAATACGTGAATTATTCGCGAACTAAACGCAAGTCTTGTCACTATGTTGTGTATGGGCGGAAGGAGATATCATTAAATGAGGGTCAAAATGTCAACTACATAAAAAAAAAATTAATATCACATGTGAGCTGTTTTTGGATATTCACTGTTGGATTTGAGAGAGACACAATGTCACATGTGAAAAAAAATTTGATTAAAAAAAGTTTCAATGTCACATGTGAGCTGTCTTTGGATATTTTTGGTGGGATTTGAGTGTTTGATATACATCCAATATTTTTTATATATATTTTGTCTTCTAACTTTGAAATTGATTAATTCTTCTATAGCATATATTTTTCATACTTACTGATGTAATTTTTTCCATTAGTAAGACATGTTCGTATATGAAATTTAGTTGTTATCACAAATTAAATATAGTGAATTTATGTTGTTGAAATGTTTGATTTCTTTCGAATAATATATGTTATTAGTATTTGAAAAGGCTTAATTTTTGAATTTATTTTGCATTAAATAAATGTGTTTACTTACACATGTTAAGTGTGTATGTGTTGTTAAAAAGAAATAAGTATAGTGTCATGTTATAATAATATAACTAAGTTAAATTAAGTTTATTTGATAAGTTTGATGAGTTAAATAAATTATTTTTAATAAATTATGAATATATAAACATAATTTTAATGAAAACGATTAATTGACCGTATAATTCTGATTAATTAGCTGTATACCGATTATTTGCTTGGCGATACCCCATCTGTCTGACAAGCGCATACTGTTATTTACAACACTGATATAGATATAAATGTTCATCATTTTCATTTTGGGTTGTCTATATTATAATCTTATAATTTGTGTCCTGAATTAACTTGACCGTGATGGAACGGGTTAAAATGATAGATAAACGACAAAGAATAATTCAACAGATGGAATGAATGAATTGTTCTCTGAATTTGTACAGAGACGACTCACCGCGTGCATTAATAGTCGTTGAAATTTCAATTCTAGAAAGGGAGGTGCTATTCTAAGGGTAATAATTTCAATAGTGAGAGCTGAAATAAAATTTAATATACTAATACCCAATTTGTCCTTCTCTTTTAATACCATATATGAGTATGTAATAAGTGAATAACGAATAAGGAAATTATTCAAATCTCAAATCTCTTTTTTCTTTTTGTACGTACAAAAATGGAATCAATCCTTCCTTTCTAGCATGTATATCTGCCATGTCATTTACAGTATTCACATACCCAATTTTATTGTTTGACTCATGATACTATGTTTTTATTTACTGGTAGAGTAGAAGAGTGGATGTATCAGAACAGATCAATTGTAATCAGTCAATATGATGTATCAGAACGTTCAATTGTAAGAAATAGTTTCAGATTTTAAAGTACAAAATATATTAAGTTTAGATGTTATTTACAAATGTAGAAAAGGCTAAAACATATGGATATGATCAATTGATTCTGTTTGGATATATGCACTCTAAAGTGAGTTATATTTAAATTTATTTACCATGAAATATAGCAGTTAATTTCAAACATAAAAAAAAATTAGATAAATTTCTATGCAATGAAACATTTTATGTGCGTCATCTTTTGACAAAAAAAATATTTATAATGAGATTCTTAATTAAATTGAAAGAATTACATACGATACATACAAAAAGAAAGAATTGATACCCGCTAGGAAGCAAGAATGAAAACCTACGTACAAAAAGCGATAAAAGATATTTGAGATTTAAATAATATCCTTATTAGTTATTTATTGATTACATGCTCAAATACGATATTAAAAAAGAAAGACAAATTGGGTATTAATATAATAAATTTTCTCTCAGCTCTCATTATTAAAATTATTGCCCTTAGAATAGCACCTCCCTTCTAGAAAAGGTAAGAAGAATTAGATTATTGATCATTAATTAATTAATTGAGCTTGTAATACTTTTTTCTGGATTCAATTTAAGGAAGCGTGTAAGAGTATGCTTTAAGATAAATTAAATCTCATCAAACTTAATTTTTCAACTTTATTTTTATAATTAACTTAATTTGCTTTTGGATACAGTCAACATATTGAGATATTATAATTGCTCAAATATGAGCGTGAAGTAAAAATGACCTCTTACTTCACAACTCACCATAGCCCAGCTCTATATATATATATATGGATGAGCTATGGTGAGACGTGGAGTAAAACAAGTTTGTACTCCATGTCATATTTTCATTTTGAAAATTCAAACAACCGATCTGAACCGTTCAACATTTTCTCTATATTGAAATGTGCTTGGAGACTAAATTTTACATTTTTTGGAATTTTTTTACTATTTATTAAGCCACTTTGAAAATCGCTGATCCACTGCGAACAGTAAAAATTTCTGGACCACCGGATCAGCGATTTTCAAAGTGGCTTAATAAATAGTAAAAAAATTCCAAAAAATGTAAAATTTGGTCTCCAAGCACATTTGAATATAGAGAACATGTTGAGCGGTTCGGATCGGTTGTTTGAATTTTCAAAATGAAAATATAGTGCCATGGAGTAAAAACTTGGTTTTACTCCACGTCTCACCATAGCTCATCCCTATATCTCCATTTCTCCATTCCATTATTAAGCACGTTGATGTCCTAATCCGCCAACGGCTACGATTGAAAGATGAAATTTCGGATTTAATATCAACCCTCCAATCACATAATCTGTCATCTTTTGATTAAATGCATCTTTTTTATGTGTAGAAGTCTCAAATTAGTTAGAGATGTACTCGCCACATATATTGTCACAAGTAATGCCAAGAATTGAGAAAATGGAATTAGCATTAAATTTTTGTTACCATATCTCTCTCCAGATTTGATTGGCGCATACAAAGATTAATTTCCGATTTTGATAGCATGTCTCATTTCCGAATTGCCTACCTCTTATTCATTTTTGGAAGAGAACAAAAAAGGCATATTATTGTTTATTCCCCAGCAGCTTTCCACATTTAATTTAATTGAATTATAACACAAAAATTGTGTATGCACTGACATGCAAAGAATGTTGTTGTATTAAAACAATCATTTGTTGTTTTTTTTTATTATTTATTATTTGCATCTCTATTCAATCTTAATGTTAAATCTTATAATATATGTTCCGTTGCAACGCACGGGTACGATACTAGTATATATATATATATATAGAGGTTGGTTAAGATCAAAGTGGTATGAAATTTTTTGAATTTTTTTTAGAATTTTTCAAAACAGTGATTTAATATGGTAAAAAAAAAAAAATCTGAAAAATATTATTTTGAACCAAGAGAAACCTTATAAAAACTAGCATGGAGATTTGGTGCAATCTGTTGAGATGGGCCCATACTATATGATACTATAAGTCTATAACCGTCCTCAACTAGGCTTTCAATTCATTGCATCTTTATCTTTGCATTCATTCGCCAAAAGGCAAAAAGCAATGCGCTTTGCGCCGTCGGTTTCAAGTCAAATAACCATAACCATAGCATGCCCACTTTCATTCATTCATAAATTTTGTTTTACTTCTAGGCTTCTAGCCACCAAATCAAATATAAACAAATCAATATGCGCTCTCACGCACCGCGCCGCTTGCCACCGTCCATTATCCCTTTTTTCTTTTCTTTCCAGATCTTCTGTGCCAACTTCTCACCTCTTTCTTTTGAGTATAAGGGCCCGTTCGGCAGCTGCTAAGGAATAGGAATGGGAATAGGAAAGCTCAATTTTGTGTTACTTTTTACTGTTCACTGTGGGAAAAAAAAATTGACTCAAGAGGTAATTTTTTTTTCCCACGGCAACAGTATTGTTGCCGAACTGGGCCTAACTGTATAATTTCTGCGCATAGTGATAAATAAATTATTCGGATTCGGTTCGGCAGTTTTGATAAAAAATTCGTGACTCGAGAATAATTCGGATATAATTCAGAAATTATTTGGTCTCACAAGAAAGCAAACAAAAGAACCCAAAAAAAAGAAACGGTCAGCCGAATTATTCGGGTTCGGTTCTCAACTGTTTTTGTCGCGTTTTATTCACAAATAATTCACCGTTTGTTCGGTTTGAAAACACCAAAAATATACTGCTGCGCCGGCTGCCACCGTCCCTTATCCATTTCTCTTTATTCTTTCGTCGTACCTTTTTTTTTTCTTTTTTTGTCTTTTTTTTTTCTTTTCTTTTGTTTTTCCTTTCGGATGTATGACATTGACGTAGTAGAGATTACGCAGTAGTTGGTTTCTTTTCTTTTCCCTTTCGGATGCTTGGCTTGGCTAAAAACATTTTTGCTGTTAAAAGCTATTTTAATTGAAATACACACTTCGTAGAATGAAAGTAAACACCTGCCTTTTCTTGTGAAAAATTGAACAACAAAGGAAAAATGGTGACAAAATATTGTGATAATTAATTATATTTAGTATATAAGAAATGGACTGTTGATATTTCCTTTGGGAGTATGGCTAATTTGCTTCCGGAAGTATTTCGACCAAAGTGCCTACGGGGGCATATCTTAGTATTTAATGTTCAAACAACAAATTCAAACCGTTAGATGTTCAATCTATATTAAAATGTACTTGGAGACCAAATATTACATTTTTTGGAATTTTTTACTATTTATTAAGCTGGTTTGAAAACCACTGTTTTTCAATGCTGCAGAAATTTAATAAAAACAGCGGTTTTCAAACCAGCTTAATAAATAGTAAAAAAAAATCCAAAAAAAGTAAAATTTGGTCTCCAAGTACATTTTAATATAGATTGAACATCTAACGGTTTGAATTTGTTGTTTGAATATCAAATACTAAGATATGCCCCCGTAAGCAATTCGGTCGAAATGCTTCCGGAAGCAAATTAGCCATACTCTTTCCTTTGGTGCCTCTTTTGACTGTTGAATACTGTTGGTGACTGATAATCAGCACTTGGAAAAATTTGACTGTATAAATATCTTTCTTAGTACAAAATAAATAGAAATTTCTTAGAATCTTCTCTTCCTGTAATATTTTTTTTCTGAGAAAACAAATAGAAATTTCTTTAATTTTGTCATGAAAAGTAGGTATCTATCACTCATCATCTTACACCTGTCTCTTTGGAAACTTCCACATAATATTTTTCTTTTGAGAGAAACTTCTAAAAATTTTGATTTATACATTGCACCAACCTAACTTGTAAATTTCTAGAAGTTTCAGATTAGATTAGGTTCTAGTTGTACTTGAAAGATTTTCATTTTAACATTTTGGAATTGACTTGTGTAACAAATAAGTCAACATTTTGATATATATTCTATGAGAAAATCCTACAATCAATTTGCCAAAATTGGTGGAAAATGATTATAGGTAACTACCAATTAAACTTAATAATTATAACTAATTTTTCTTTGTTATATGTAAATGCATAGAGGGTTTAATTAGTTATAATTATAATCATAACTAGATTAAATTTTAAATATTTTTAAATGCACTTCCAACAAAAGGTACATCTCCTACAAGGTCAATTTGGGTCTGATGCTCATCGGACTCAAAGTGAGTTCGATGGGTCCGATGACCGTCCGATCTGCTTTAAAATTAGCGCGCAATTTTCGTGTTTGCTTTAAAATTTGTGCGCACAAATCTTAAAGCAGATCAGACGGTCCCGAAACCCATCGGACACAAATTTGAGTCCGATGGGCACCTGCTCTCATCTCCTACAAGACCTATTTTCATTACTGGATCAAAAATTAATTGTCATTATTTTCTAATTATTAAATATAAATGCGTATTTACACCAAATACGAAAAGTTAAAAGAATATACTCCAGTCAAAACGGATATCTCCTACAAGACCTACCCCTTTAATTGTACATTTATACTTTTGTCCAAAAATTTGACCTCTATTATCCTCTCCTAAATCAGGTCAAGAGCAGACTTCACCTAATTTTTGTAGGTCAACCTTTTGTGAGGGGAAATTTTTTTGGCAGTGTAATTATCTCACTACCAAATTCAAACATTTTTTTAAATAGTTTGTTTGAAGTAGAAACAAAAAGAGAATAATCATTATCCTTGATTCCTAATTAATTATGCTTCAGAAAAAGAGAATATCTTTGAAATAACAAGAAGGATGCCTCCCAACAACAACAACAAAAAAAAGCAAACAAGAAGAAACAGAGAGAGCACATATAATTTGATCAAAACCAGATATCACAGCTTTATTAATTGAATTCAATTTACATACATCAAAATCACAATTGGATTGCAAAAAGCAATTCCCCTCTTCATTACTTCTCTCTAAAACATCAACAAAATTTACATTTATATTAGAAAATACCAAAAAATTATCTTCATCATCATCATCATCATCATCATAATCTAAGAATTCAACCTCATCTCTACTCTCACATTCTCCATTGGTACTTATAACATCAATCCAACCTTCCTCATTTTGATCCCAATCGAACTCGCTCGACCCGAATCCGAAACCCGCCAATTCTTGAATCCTTTCGATCGCATTGTAACCGATTTCTTCCTCTTCGGCCTCATCCTCTGTTTCTGAGTCATGAAAAACCAAACCGAAATCCAATGCACTCTGAGGCGAAAATGTCGAATCCGAGATGCCATCTCTTTTCAAACCCGCATCGCATAAGCACACATAGGGATGATTCAGCAATTTCTCGGCCGACCACCTCTCGGTTGGGTCCCTTTTCAAGCAATTCATTAGAAAATCCTTCCCTTCCTCTGATATCCTTTCGGGTATCCGAGGCACAGAATCTGAACAAAACCCGATCCGATAAACAGCCGCTAGTATATCTTGATCCTTTATGATGCCATGCCATGGAGCCTTCCCTGTGGCCATTTCTATAACTGTGCATCCAAGTGCCCAAATGTCAGCTGCCGGGCCCCACTCCTCCCCTCTCGCCACCTCAGGTGCCATGAAAGCCGGTGTACCCGATAATTTACCGGGTTTCTGATCACGGGTCCCACCTGTTTGCATCGCAGCACCAAAATCGGCAATCTTTGCGTGACCATCAGAACCGATTAGTATATTTTGGCTCTTGATGTCACCATGGGTGATTGAGTTTGAGTGAAGATAGGAGAGACCAAGCAAGATATCTCTTGTGTATGATCTTATGTTTCGCTCATCTAAGTGGCCTTCGGTGTGGCCATTAATGCGGTCGAAGAGGGACCCACAAGAGGCGAACTCGAGAAGGAGGTGAAACTGATAATCCGAGATAAACGAGCCGTAACAAGAGATGATGTGAGGGGAGCTGAGACTGGAGAGGATGCGTTGCTCGTGCTGTAATGGAGATGAAATTGAGACCTCGGCCGACTTGATTGCGAAAAGGCGGCCTGAATCGAGGTCAGAGGCGAGAGAGACTGTGGCGGTTGCGCCGTGGCCAAGTGTGCATAGCTTAGTCAAGCTTGATACAGTTGCCATTGCTGTGTGGTTAGTTAGCTTAGATGCTGTGTTAAAGGAAGAGGAATTGGAATTGTGATGCGCTCTGTTTTGGTATGGTTTGGTTTTATATATGAAGAGAAAGGAGAGGAGAAGAGAGGAGACCTCAACAAGTTGAATCAAGTGGGAACTGAAAGCGTGGCTGAAAAGTCGCCTTTCGTGTGTGCGAAATTTCTCTTTTTTTCCCTATTTTTCTAGAACTTGAAAAGGCGTGATTCGAGAGGTAGATAGAGATGAAATCTCAGCCGTTGGATCAAAACAATAGTGCATGACGGCTTTAAGCACGCTTTTCCACAAGGAATCGGAATATTCAAGAGATCAAAACAATTATTATTATTTTCTTTTCAAGAGAAGAGATACTTCTAGCAATTAATAGAATTAAATTGAGTTGTTTTGTGTACTGGGACAATTGATTGCATGCTTTAATGCATTTATAAGTTTTGTCAATTAAATTAAATTAAAAACGCGTAATTAATTACGCTACTAATTCTTTGTTTTATTTCGAGGAGACAACGGAGAGCATCTTATTAAAATTAAATCATTTAATTTGGAAAAAAAATACAAAATAATAATCATTCAAAGCGACTAATTTAGCAACAGGAGGTTTCGTTTTTCTTGAAAGAAGGACGAAATAAAGTTTTTCCTAAAAACAATTATTATTGAAAATTTTAAATAAATTTGATCATAAAAAATATTGAATGTAATGCTCACATAGAGAAGATATTTGTTGGTTTCCATAATTAGCTCAATTTCCACATTCCTCACGTGCTACACGGTAATGGAAGGCGTTGAGAGATTTAAAAGGGTGGATCCAATGCGGCACAAACAAAATATGCACTTTCGTGGTGGGTTACTTTGTCGTTTTACGGTGACTCGCTATGTTGTAAGAGTGTATAGATTCAATCCACAGAGAATTGCCAGTGTGGTGGCGAGCACGTGATATAACAGATTGATTCAATTTCCACATTCCTGATGTGCTACACGGTAATGGAAGGTGTTGAGGGATTTAAAAGGGTGGATTCAATGCGGCACAATCAGTAAGTGCACTTTCGTGGTGGGTTACTGATTCACAATATTTGTTCGCTGTGTTTGTCTTTTTCGGTGACTCGTTATGTACTAAGGTGTATAGATCCAATCCACAGAGAATTGCCAGTGTGATGGCGAGCATGTGATATAATAGATTGAAAACATGGGGTAATTAACGAATGTAGTTAAGAAAGAAAACCAACGGGTTTTGTCATTGTCAAATGAGAGTTCGACAATTCCTCTTTGGCATCGAAGTTTCGTTTTTTTCCTATTCCAGATCCTTTGTGGCGAAATAGGAGGTTCTCCTCTGTGTGCCAAGTCACTGGACTCAGTGTATTGTGTATCATAGTGACAACTCAATGATTCGGGAAAGGTTCGGCGGGGTCAAAAATTCGTGATTCGGGAATGATTCTGTACAATAAGGAAGAAAAAAAAAACCCTAAAAAAAACGTTTTATTCGTGACAAGACTTGCGTTTAGTTTGCGAATAAAACGTAATATACGTTTTTCTGCGTTTTATTCGGAGTTCGGTTCAGTAACGTCAAAAAAACGTTTAATACGTGAATTATTCGCGAACTAAACGCAAGTCTTGTCACTATGTTGTGTATGGGCGGAAGGAGATATCATTAAATGAGGGTCAAAATGTCAACTACATAAAAAAAAAAAATTAATATCACATGTGAGCTGTTTTTGGGTATTCACTGTTGGATTTGAGAGAGACACAATGTCACATGTGAAAAAAATTTTGATTAAAAAAAGTTTCAATGTCACATGTGATGTCTTTTGATATTTTTGGTGGGATTTGAGTGTTTGATATACATCCAATATTTTTTATATATATTTTGTCGAGTAGAACTAGGGTGCTCTCGAGTTCACCAAGTCCTTGGTGAACTCAAGTCCAAAACTTATCGGATCGGCTTCAAACGACGAATCCGACCGTCGAAACCCGTCTACCTTACGAGTGATGCGTCTACATGAAAAAATTTGAAAATTTGAAATTAATTTTGCATAGAGTCAAGTGGTCAAAATTAGAAGGTTACTAAATTAATTTTAATGCATTCATTTTTTGACGTTTTTTAACCACTTGACTCTATGCAAAATTAATTTCAAAATTTAAAATTTTTGCATGTAGACGCATCACTCGTAAGGTAGACGGGTTTCGACGGTCGGATTCGTCGTTTGAAGCCGATCCGATGAGTTTTGGACTTGAGTTCACCAAGGGCTTGGTGAACTCGAGAACACCCTAGTTCTACTCTATTTTGTCTTCTAACTTTGAAATTGATTAATTCTTCTATGGCATATATTTTTCATACTTACTGATGTAATTTTTTCAATTAGTAAGACATGTTCGTATATGAAATTTAGTTGTTATCACAAATTAAATTTAGTGTTTGAAAAAAGCTTAATTTTTGAATTTATTTTGCATTAAATAAATGTGTTTACTTACACATGTTAAGTGTGTATGTGTTGTTAAAAAGAAATAAGTATAGTGTCATGTTATAATAATATAACTAAGTTAAATTAAGTTTATTTGATAAGTTTGATGAGTTAAATAAATTATTTTTAATAAATTATGAATATATAAACATAATTTTAATGAAAACGATTAATTGACCGTATAATTCCAATTAATCGCTTGACGATACCCTATCCGTCCGACGAGCGCATACTGTTATTTACAACACTGATACAGATATAAATGTTCATCATTTTCATTTTGGGTTGTCTAAATTATAATCTTATAATTTGTGTCCTGAATTAACTTGATAGTGATGGAACGGGTTAAAATGATAGATATACGACAAAGAATAATTCAACAGATGGAATGAATGAATTGTTCTCTGAATTTGTACAGAGACGATTCACCGCGTACATTAATAGTCGTTGAAATTTCAATTCTAGAAAAGGTAAGAATAATTAGATTATTGATCATTAATTAATTAATTGAGCTTCTAATACCTTTTCTGGCTTCTAATACTTGAAGATCAAATCTCATCAAACTTAATTTTTCAACTTGATTTTTATAATGAAGTTTGCTTTATTTTTTTTTAGATAAGTCAACAGATGGATACATTATAATTATGCCCTCCATCTATTTTAAGAAGCAAATAAAAAAAATATACTTTCAATTAGCGGGGCCCTTGAGTGAATGCTTAGGTCAGCTATGCTTTCAATTCATTCGCCAAAAAGGCGGCACGCTTGCGCCGTCGATTTGAAGTCAAATAACATAAATTTGTTTTACTGGTAACCACCAAAACAAATATATAAAGAAATGAATATGCGGTCCATTATCCGAGTGCGTATCCTCTCAGATATCTCATATTTTATTTGAGCTTTAAGATTCGTGTAGAACGTATTTGAACGGTTGATATATCTTAGAGGATGCGAATTCCCGTTATCCATTATTTCTTTTCTTTCCGGATCTTCTGTGGCAGCTTTGGTCTTCAACTGTTTAAGTGTTGAATGGTTGAGTATCCACTATCGTGACAAATGAATGATTCGGAAATGGTTCAGCGAGATCAAAAATTTGTAATTTGAGAATAATTTGAAATTATAAATTGAGTTCCGATCAGAGATCTTAGTCCCACAAGAAAGCAAAAAAAAAAAAAAAATTCTGAATAATTTCGTAAAATTCGGAAAAAAAATCATAAAATTCGCAAATTATTTGCGAATAATTTGGCTTGAATTTGTTGTAGTTGTACTGTAAAGATTTTCTCAATTTATTACATTTGGACCTTGGTAACAAATAATTCAACATTTGATATATATTCTATGTGAAATTGCAAATAGTCAATTTTCCAGAACTGGTGGAAAATGATAATTGGTAACAGCCAATTAAACTTAATAATTTTAACTAATTTTTCTTTGTTATATCTAAATGCATATAATGTTTAATCAGTTATAATTATAATCATAACTAAATTAAATTTTAAATATTTATAAAAGCTCTTCCAACAAAATTTTAACATACAACCTTTCTTTGTATGCAAAAATACATCATATCTATTACTGAATCAAAAATTAATTGTAGTCCATATCTAATTATTCAAAATAAATAATTAAATACGCAGAGTTAAAAAAATATATATATATCTCAAGTCAAAAGGTACATCTCCTAGAAGACTTACCCCTCAGAATTGAATGAATCTGGCTCTTCAACCTTACAAATGACGCTATGTCTATGTCATCTCTCACGCAATTAAATTATTCAAGCATCTCATAGAATCTTCCTCCTTTTTACCTTTCAATTTCACCGTAAACCCAAGTCAATTTCTCCAATTATATTTGGTTAAATAAACTTTGTAAAAATTGGTGAGAAGAAACCCAAATTGAAGTCATAATCATTTGTACTTTCATAGAAGGTCCTTATCAATTCAAAGATGATTCACATTTTTATTCTATTGACAAGACACCTATTAAAATATTTGAGACTCATTTGTTAATTTGTTAGGTCAATTCGCATGGGAACATGGATAAGAAGGTGCCTATTTTTTTTTTTTTCAAACGACAATTCAAAAATATAGTTCTCTTACAAAATAATTACTTTTGTCCAAAAAACTTTGACTTGAGAATTGTAACGTTTGGCAAAATATTTCAAAGAGTGAGTCGTATAGTGTATATTTGTCCGTACTTTAAATTGATATTTTTGTTTTAAATTTTAAAGAATCGATATGAACTGTTCAATGTGATTTTTATTGACCATACTATATATAATCTCTCTCTGTTTTTTTCTTTTTTGCTTTTTCTTTTTTGTTGAGGAATCCTTTTACTTGAAAATTAATTAGTACGGCAAATTTTGTTTTCCACACAGAAAGTTGACCTAATTTTAGAGAGGATAAGAGAGGTCAACCTTTTTGACAAAAGTATGAATTTACATTTAGGTATGTTTGGTTGGATTGAGAATATACTATTTTTGGAGTTAGGCTATTCGGTATTTGATTGGATTAGAATAGCTAAAATAGTGAATCCAAACTTTTTGTCTTATTAAAATAGGCTATTCCTAATAGTTCTTAGATTTGGCTAATAAGCCAAATAATAGCTATTCTTGATTTGGCTATTCTAGCTTATTCTTATTTTGCAACCAAACATAACCTTATGGGTCCATTTGGATGCAACCCAGGAATACCAAGAATAGCGCTACTATGGGTTAGCGCTATTCCATTGTTTGGATTGGTTAGCAAGAACAACGCTAACTTCAGAAATAGCTCTATTCTTAGAGTGATCCAAACGTATAGTAGTGGAAAAATAGTCACTAAACCAAAAACAGTGCTAACCCCGTGCAATTCTTGACAATCCAAACGCACCCTATGATCCAAGAACATAGAGCTAACTTTGAATTAGCTCCACTATTCTCAAACCTGATCCAAACACAAATTAGCAAATTGAATTAGCTAAAGAATAACTCTATTATACTAACCCATAGAAATGATGGGTTAGCAAGAGTAGAACTAGTGTGGAGTTAGTGATATTACTAAAATATTTGATTTCTCTCAATTAGAGTTAGTTTAAATATTCAATTAACATTAAATAAATATAATATTAGATTAGATTAGTATTAAATAAAATATTAGTTTAATATTAAATGGAATATAATATTAATTTAAATATTATATTAGTATTAAATAAATATAATATCAGATTTAGATTAGTATTAAATAAAATATTAGATTAAATATAATATAATATTATTTTAAATATTAAATGTAATATATTAGTTTAAATATTAGATTAGTTTAATTATTATTTTATTCATTCCTCCGTTGCTATTTCAATTATACAATCCAAACGATATTTTTACTAACCCGAATAGTCCAAAGTTAGCACTATTCTCAAACCACTCGGATTAGTACTATTCTCAATCACTAACTTAAAAATCGCTATTATTGCACTAATTCTTGTATGATTCAAACTTACCCTATACAAACAAGTAGACACATCCATTTTCATATTCCCAAATTTATATTCCAACATAATTATAGTTGAAATCTAAATTGATCGCTATCCGGAATTTGTTAACGCAATCCGTATAACTTTTCAAAAGAGAAAAATATTAATTTTGTAAAAGTGATAACTATATATCTAGCTAGACATGTAAAAAAAAGTCACATTATGATCAGATTCGTCACAACACAATACGGTTCCATTACGATACGACATGTGTGTCGGTTAGATATTATGACTCACGTGTCTTGTGTTGTGACTATTTGTGTGACGTGATTATCATTTAAAAAATCAGCACAACACAACACACAAATTAATCTGATTACGACACGACATAGTACGTGGTCACGCATGATCAGAACCTTTAGATTTTAATGTAATGGTGAATTTTTAATAAACTAAATTAAATTACACAAAAAAATAATTAAATATGACCAAAATATCAACCGCCACATTTAGACATGACATGTCTTGATCAAGGCGTAACTAACGTACTAGTATGATTATGCCACACAAAACACGCGAAAATCTAACTTAATTATGATACAGCATATACTAAGGTTTTGAAAACTACAACATATAATAAATATGTAATTACTGAAATTTAAATTCAAATTTTACCGCAAGCACACATGAAGTATATACAACTTCCAAAAAAAGATTTCTTCAAGCAACAGTTAATTCCTCGAGCAACTAACTCAACCCTTTATTCCGGAATAAAGAATGACAATTCATGTAAAAGGATAAAAATGTCTTTGTCAACTCTTCAGCGCAGAAAAGCACTCAAAAGCACAGCCGTCAGATATTAACGACTCTGATTTAATTCCTGCTGCTTACCAGTTACCAGTTACCAGTACCACACGCCGATTCATACAAACAACAACAAATATTAAAACCCAAAAATGTGATCCACACGCAAATTACCACTTTTCAGTTTTCCACCACGGTTTCCCACTAAACATTATTTAAAACTTAAATTGGGAAAGAATTCAAAATAATTAATATCTTCAACCACCAATCAAATCTATCTCTGCTTCTATTTTCTCCTTCCTTCCTCTCCATATAAAAACAGAGCGCCTCAGTTGCTCTTTGTCTCTTCCTTCTTCAAAACCAACACAACAACTAAACAAACAATGGCGATTATTCCAGACTTGACTTATCTATGCGCTCTCGGTCGAGGATCCACTGCCACAGTCTCTCTCGCTTCCAACCCGATCTCGGCCCGGCTACTCGCTGTTAAATCGGCCGAGGTCTCTCTTTCCTCTCCATTACAGCACGAGCACCGAATCCTCTCCAGTCTCAGCTCCCCTCACATCGTCTCCTGTTATGGCTCCTACACCACCAATTCTCATTTCCACCTCATGCTGGAGTTTGCTCCTGGTGGGTCCCTCTTTGATCGCATCAAAAGCCACACGGAAGGCTGCTTAGATGAGTGCCACATCAGGTTGTATGCGAGAGATATCTTGCTCGGTCTCTCTTACTTGCATACAAACCACATCTCCCATGGTGATATCAAGAGTCATAATGTATTAATCGGTTCCGATGGCCGTGCAAAAATTGCCGATCTTGGTGCTGCCGCGGTTCTGAAGAGTGGGACCCACAATGATAATTCAGGTTCTTTGTCTGGCACGCCGGCTTTCATGGCACCTGAGATTGCAAGAGGAGAGGAGCGGGGCCCGGCAGCTGACATATGGGCTCTCGGTTGCACGATCATAGAAATGGCCACAGGGAAGGCTCCATGGAATGGAATCATAAAGGACTCAGATGTAATGGCAGCTATTTATCGGATCGGGTATTGTTCGGGTTCCATGCCCGATATACCGGATTGGTTATCAAAGGAAGGGCATGATTTCCTAACGAATTGCCTGATAAGGGATCCGAATGAGCGGTGGTCGGCCGAGCAATTGTTGTGTCATCCCTTTGTGTGCTTCTGTGATGCGGGTTTAAAAAGAGACGGTAATTTGGATCGTGCAATTTCTCCTCAAAGTGTATTGGATTTTAATGATGTTTTCTGTGAGTCTGAAACAGAGGAGGAAGAAGTGGATTCGGGTTTGGATCCCTTTGTGAGAATCCGAGAATTGGCCAGGTCGATATCGGGTTCGGATTATTTGATTTCCGATTCAGACGGTGAAGATTGCTGGATTGAAGTGAGGAATGGGAATGGAGGAAACAGGGATAGTGAGACTAGTGATCAATTTGATTTATTTGAATTTTATGAGGAAGATAGTGATTTAATGTTGTTTAATTTTGGTCATGTTTTTGAGAGAATTAATGAGGAGCTCAGGGTTAGATGTGCAAATGTTACCAGTGAATTTAATGTATGCAAAGTTAATTTAACTAATAAGTCAATGAATCCTTTTACTTTTGTTTTTGTATCTTTCCAATTCTATTTTGTAAAATCTGTTTAAATTTTGCACTAATTTTTCTCTGAAGTTTTCAGACAAGGCTTAAGGCTCAGTGGAGAACGGAGTAGGTCCGATGCCCATCGGACCTACTTTTAGGTTCAACGAGCATGATGACCGTCCGATCTAATTTAAAATTTGTGCGCACGAAAATTGAAACAGACACACACGAATTAAAACGTTTCACACGAATCTTAAAGCAAATCAACGGTGATTAAACCCATCGAACCAGAGTAGGTCCGATACCCATCGAACCAGCGTAGGTCCGATGCTCATCGGACCTACTCTCAAGTGGGCTCAGTGACCTACAACTACTTCCACTTTGAGAGGAGAAATGAAAATTCTCCAATAAAATTTTAACTTGTTTAGGTTGAAAGTATGAAAATGGTATTGAGAGTAGTTGGTATTTTATTTTCTATTTCACACTTTCTAATTTTTTTGAACAATTTTGCATGGATTTTGTTTCCTTCAAATTCACACTTTTCAAAGTATCTAGAAATGATTCAACTACTTGATTTGGTATCTGATACACCCACCCTGCCAAAGCACATTTTATCAACCTTTAGTAAAAAAATTTGGAATTATTTTATTCAGTCAAAAAAACATGTTGTTGACAAATTCATTTTGTTTCATGAAGATAATGACCTGTACTGTTGTATAAAATAATGCACAATTTATTTTAACTATATTATGTAGATTATTTTATTTTTTCTAACTTATATAATTTTATTTTATTTTATTTTATTTTTTATTTTATTTTCGTCCTTGTTTATTTTATTCTATGTTGAGTTAATCAACATAGTAATTAATTAAATACCAATCATTATTAAAAAAAAAACAAAGTATATCAAGAATTATCCTCTTAATTTGCTAAAGTTTTTCTCCCTATTTTTCCAACATTATAGAAAAGTTGAGTTGATTTTCCATTAAATTATTGCCAAGAAATTTTTGAATTGATTATTTGGGGAGCTTGGATTGCGTAAGAGATGTCATCATCAAGTCGTCGTGAGGATGTTTTATTTAATTTTTATTGGCTCCACGCGACCAATCAGTTGTTGATAAATCATGACCCTGTTATTTCCATCTCAGCCGTTGATTTTTGTTGAGATTTGAGTACGAAAAACTTTTGTTCCTTGAGATTCGTGCATTAATAACGGCAGATTTATATCCTTCTATAGGGACATCTCATGTTGCTACATGCGCTTTTTATTTTTAATAAAATAACAATTCGTGAGTCATCGGGGCGGATCCAGGATTTTTGTCAGGGAGGGACAAGAAAATAACGAATCAGATTTAAATAGTTAATCGGGTTCAAACTCATTAGCTAATCGGATATTAGATTTACAATGCTCTTGACTTCTAATCCTAATTACTAATTAGAATTCAAAAAATTTATCATAATTTTAACCCTAAATTTAACATTAATTACAAACTAAATGTCCAGAAGGGGGCAAATAAAATTCCAAAGGAGGGCAAAGTCGATCCGAACCTATAAATTTGTATAAAACTTCAAAATCCAGGAAGGGGCAGTTGACCTCACCTGGACTAGGCTGGGTGCGCCCGTGTGAGTCATGAACAATTGCGATTTAAAAAGTATTTCAATCAATACAGAGGTAAGAGTGAGGCTACGGTAGTCTCCATTCTTACGTTAATGGTTGTGATTAAAAGATGAAATTTCGAATTGAATATAAGCGCTTCAATCAAATAGTCTGTCTTCTTTTGATTATATGCATTTTTTTATATTTATCTACGTTATCTTTCTGATTTGTCCTTATTTCTTTTTATTTTTTAAATGTCATTAAGAAATTTTTAGATTGACTGGTCAGGCCTTTATTTATTTCTATTTGTTTATATTATTTAAGGAATGTTATATATTATTTTGTATGAAAATATGTCAAAAAGACTAAAAAATATGTATGTCATCTAATGAAAATTTTCATTTAAAGAATGTTATTTACGTGTAAATGTCATTTAATATGTCATATAGTAATGTTATTTGTTATTTAGTCTAAATTTTGTTTATAAAAATATATCATTTGTATGAGATTTTTTTGTTCTCTTATAATATGTCACTGCTGCAAAGCACGTGCACGATACTAGTATGCATATTATAGATCGATCCCTGCTACGAATCTATATCTTTATTTTGAAAATTTAGATAGTCGACCCGAACAGAGAAACATGATCTTCATATGAAAAAAAAAATTGTAGATCTGGTATTTTTTTTTTAAAAAATAACTGATTTTGGATTGTCCATAATTTGATTTTCCACGTATCTGAAAAAATAGTAAAAGAAATCTAAAAATATGTAAAATTAATCTGAAAGTACATTATCATATGAAAAAAATGTTGAATGGTTCAGATCGATTGTTTGAACTTTAAAAACAATAATATGAGTTCATAGCGGGGGCAGTTGTGTAATATGAATATTACCATAGCCTCACTCTAGACTCTAGAGATAATTTGCAAAATAAAAAATCTCATTATGAAGTTCAATTTGTAAAAATTAACTTAATACTTGCACGGCTAATTTCTAATTTTTTTAAAGATGAACTTGATGTCATAATGATAAAAAAAATTGTGATAAACGCAGGAAATAAATATTGGTTTATATTATTTCATTCTTATTAAATACTATATATTATTTTAATTACTAAATATTTTGTAAGAAAAAGTTTCATTTTATATATTGTCCCTACTGAGGTTAAAAAGGTTGAGTAGGCTATAAATTATAAATAAAAAAATCCAATCTCATAATGGGAGAGGGTCAATGAGCCTTATCAGAAGAAATTTTGGTTTGGTATAATTTTCTTGTCTGAACCTGGGAGTAGGAACTCCAAATTAAACTTTGGTCAAATATAATTGTATATTATATTAGGCCAATTTGAAAATTTTGCAAAAAAAGAAAAACAATTCAATATATTATATTTGTCACTCAAATTCAAGATGGATAAATATTCTTCCCCTCTTCAGGACAAATTTAAGTCAAATTCATTGCACAAGAGAGAAATAATTTTTTTCAAGTCAATTTGTTCACAAACTCCAGATTTGATAACATTACCAAATGTAAGGCACCCAACAATTTGTATAATCAGCACAATCAGTGGTTTTATTTTTTAAAAGTTGATGCATTTGAATTCAGCATAAACAAAAACAAAAAAAAAATTATTTAATAGAAATTAAGCTCTTTTTAACTGCAAATCTAACCTCAAGATATTTTTTGGGTGGTTGAGCAACCCAATAATTCAACATGGCCAAACTTTGTATTTTTGGGAGATAAATTTTGTCAAAATGTTTGAAAAGTAAGAACATTAAAAGAAAAATATTGGTCCATGTTTATTTTCTTATTTATAGCTGTACAACATGCAACTACCCTTTTATAGATAGTTCATGATTTTATAGTTTAGAAGATTGACTTTGTATTATTCTCTTTCCATAGTGGGATTAGGTCAATGTGCCTTATCTCTTAAATGTAGGTATGTACCTATTATTGATTCCGGATACTTTTTCTTTGGATATACTTAAATTTGGGCTTATTGAAAATTTTAAAAAAAATATTTGTATTTATTCAGAGAATATTCTGCAAAGTGTAAAATAAAAATAATGAGACAGCAGCAAGATGTTAAATATAACATGTATGTGTTTGCAATATTATTGAAATATTATTATTTAGTCGACATTTATAGCAACAAATTGGAGTCATAATCACCCAAATGAAAAAAATAATGATAAATTAGGAGTCATATATGGATATGTAATAAAAAAATTATTAAATTTTTTTTATAATGCCAATATTTTGTATATAATGCTAATATAAAATTCTAATATTGTGTTTGCTTTAGTATAAAATGCTAATACTAAATTATAATTTTATTTAAATTGGCATGTCCATAATTTAAGAAGATCATGATAATTTATATTTCCAATATTATTCCTTCAACTGGTAAGCGTGCAAAAAAATATTCAAAACTAAAAAGTGAGTCTATGGTACTATGCATATCACGATTTGGTCCATAATACGGATCGATAATGTCGTTTTCAAAATCCTAATTGTCGATCTGAATCGTTCAAAATGATTTTTTCATATGAATATGTACTTGCAGACCGAATTTTATATCTTTTAGAGTTTTCTTACTATTTTTTAAAATAAGTAGAAAATCAATATTTTTGGATGGTCCAAAATTTTCAGATCAAGTGATCTTCTTGCTGTCTTAAAAAATAAAAAACAAATCTTAATATTTAGTCTGCAAGTACATATTCATATGAGGATCATATTGAACGGTTCAGATCAAACGTTAAAATTTTGAAAACAAAAATATTGATCCGTATTACTGACCAACCTGTACTATGCATATTACCATATACTCACTCAAACTGAAATGTCATATTTGTTAAATGGATCATTTTATGTTTCATTTTTATTCTCTTGTTGATAATGATAGATGTACGACAAAGCGACTAAGGAGGGGAAAAATTGAACCGTTGATTTTTTCAAAACAGACGCAAGCGTCGACCGTTGCTATCACCATTTATTAATTAAAATGGAAAGAAAGCTGAAAGGTAAGAATAATTAGATTATTAATCAATAATTTATTCTGGCTTCAATTTAAGGAAGTGTGGAAGAGTATGCTTTAAGAAAAATCTCATCAAACTTAATTTTTCAACCTGATTCCATTAATTAATTACTTTGCTATTAGATTTAGTCATCAGATGGAGATATAATAATTGCCCCTCCATGTATATTGTAAGAAGCAAAAATAAATAAAAAATACAAAGAAGAAAGGGCTCAATGAAATGTTTTTTATTTTTTACCAAGAGAAAGCTAAAAAACCCAGCATCGAGATTCGTGTGATCTACATGATAGATCATCGGACAATTTAATTTTAAGATTCGTGTGATCTGTTACAAATGTTCTTTGTATTTGTTTTCTTTTTTCTTAAATTTTTTCTTAAGAATTTATTTTCCATAGAATAAACACCTCTTTTAGCTAAAATTTACCCTTTTTTAATCTAAAATGTACCCTACTTTAAGTTAGTATAGAGTAATGATCAATTAATTTTACTATAACACATTTCTTTAATTTCAAGTAAACATTTGTCTATTCAAAATCAGATGCTTTCCTCGGTTAAAAACATTTAAAAATGGTTAAAAGTTATTTTAAACTTTCATATTCATTACTTAAAACTCTATCTAATGCACATGATCTCCATAAACACCTTTGTTAATTGAAAATTTGAAATACACACTTTCTTGTAATATTTTTTCTGTGAAAACAGACAGAACTTTCTTGAATTTTTTTCATGAAAAGTAGGTATCTACCACTCATCATCTTACACCTGTCTCTTTGGAAACTTCCACATATATAGATATATAGAGAGAGAATGACTAATATACAAAGTATGGCTAATATACAAACGTTTGTTCCTGGGCTCAGGAACAAACGATTTGATTCTCCGATTTTCAAAGTCCAAACAGTCGATCCAAACAGTTAGATATTCAATCTATATTAAAATGTGCTTGGAGACCAAATTTTACATTTTTTGAAATTTTTTTACTATTTATTAAGCTGGTTTGAAAGCCGCTGTTTTTCAATGCTGCAGAAATTTAATAAAAACAGCGGTTTTCAAACTAGCTTAATAAATAGTAAAAAAATTTCAAAAAATGTAAAATTTGGTCTCCAAATAAACAGAGGATTTAGTCCGCACGAATCTTAAGACAGATCGGATGGTCGAAATTCATTAACTCAAAATATTCTCTTTTGAGGTAATGCAGAGGATACGAATTCATCTGTCATCTCCTGATTTGTTTTATGGAGCAAATAAAATTATAAATTAAACATCCTCATGACGGCTTGATGGTGACATCTCTTAACTGAGGTGCTCTGTGAATCCATATCCTCGACGGTACCGTAAAAGATTCCCTTTTACAATTAGCTATTTACGGTTTGAGATTAACTCTCAGCCGGTTTGGGATTCGGGCTGACTAAGGGGGCAGTATTATTGTGCTTTGAGATTCTTACCAAGTTAAAAAGAACGGTCCAGATCAAGTAATTGTAAAAGATTCCCTATTACGGTACCGTCGGTGATGTTAATTCGGTGCTCTGTTTTGGTAAGCTCTGTTTTTTATATGGAAGTGAGGTGCTACTGCTCAGGGCTCTTTCTTTTTTCTTCAAGTCTGAGTTGTGAAATCCTGATTGGTTGCGTGGAGCCAATAAAATTTTAAATTAAACATCCTCACGACGACTTGATGATGACATCTCTTACGCAATTCAAGCATTGGTAATAATTTACGATCGGACTCTGCACAGATCTCAACGATTTTGAATGATTGAAATCGAAAGAGCAGGCTCCTGCTCTTCTCTCGGAAAAACAGCAAAGTTGGTTCCAATAATTTAGGGAAAATCAACTCAATTTGGTCTAGAATGTTGGGAAAATAGAGAAAAAAATAGCAACAATTCAAGCATCGGTAATAATTTAGGGGAAAATCAACTCAATTTGGTCTAGAATGTTGACAAAATAGAGAAAAAAAATAGCAAATTATGAGAATAATTCATGATGGTGGTGTTTTGTTGTGGACTAAATCAACTCAATTTGGACTATAATGTTGGACTAAAAGTAAGAGGCCAACATTGATTATTCCAACTTAGGTCGGTCTAAATTATTCATTTTGGTTGAGGTCTAAAGTAAGATTATTGTTTAAGGTATTCTTTGTTTGGTTAGAGTTAGTGGAAGACTAAAGTTTTGAAAACCTAAGTTAGTTAATTATTAATAATAAGATACTAATTATATAATATTAATATATTAATAATAACTATAATATATTATAATATTATTATAATAATTATTTAATATATTAACAATATAACATATTAATTATATAATTATATATTAATAATAATTATTAATAAAAAGATACTAATTATATAATACTAATATATTAATAATAACTATAATATATTATAATATATTAACAATATAACATATTAGTTATATAATTATATACTAATAATAATTAATAATAAT
The DNA here is from genome assembly GCA_011114355.1 of Carex littledalei. Classification (NCBI taxonomy): domain Eukaryota; kingdom Viridiplantae; phylum Streptophyta; class Magnoliopsida; order Poales; family Cyperaceae; genus Carex; species Carex littledalei. The sequence goes on from CM022082.1 coordinate 2,328,466, forward strand.
ATACTAATTATATACTAATACTATATTATTATAATTATTCGAGTTAGGCCATGATGTGCAATAAAATTAAACCACTATGTGAAATTTTTAATTTAGACCAGTCTAAAGATCGGCTTATGTCATCTTAGTCCGGCTCAATTAATATTCGTTTGGTACAATAATGAGGATTAAATCCCTTTTTCCATCCGTTAGGCCACAACCAAACATGGAGGATATGTTTAATTTTTTTAATAAATTATTGGCCTTTAATAACTATGTCAATTAACTGAAGTAATGAAGTTACATACATGTAATAGAATACTGCATCTAAATCATTTCTCAAGAAGAGAAAAATAAAATAAACAAGAAAAAAGAAAATTGTACAAGTTAGAAAAAGAAAATTATACAAGTTAGAAAACGTGGAGGATTGTTCCGCTCAGGAAGTAGGCCTATGCAGTTTATAGATGAATGTAATTTATTTGATTACTTATGATGTACTCATTCTTTTAATATATCCTTGACTGCATCAGTCAAGTTTTCGACAAAAAAAATTATGATTTAAAATTGACAGGATAAGAAGATGATTCTTATAGTCAGATACTTCTAAGAAAAGGTTATCTTTGATTGCTTGGAGTAAGGTGTGTAGAGGAAAGAAACAAGATGGTTTAGGATTGATTAATTTACAAAATATAAATAGGGCCTTTCTTGCTAAGTGTAGTGTGATAGGTGATGTAGGTACCCTTTTTCATTTTTGGAAAGAGGTCATGAAATGAAGTAGGTACCAGTTGGCAAGTTGGAAATGAATTTTCAATGAGATTTTAGGAAGATAGATGGATTGGGCATGTTTCCTTATATATCCTAATTTATATCAAATAGCTTGTAATAAAAATATTTTAGTTTCTAAGGTTTTTCAAAATAATAGTATTTTCATTGAATTTGTTAGACAATTGGTACATGTGTATCAATCTGAATGGCATGAGTTAGTTAATTCTTTTAGATATTTTCAATTATCAGATTCTAATAATAAAATTTTATAGAGATGGTCAATAAAAGATCAATTTTCAATACATTCTTTATATACTTGGTTGGATTATGGGGGTATAATTTCGATTTTGAAAGTATTTGGTCTGCACATATGCCTTTGAAAACTAAGATATTTGTCTGGTTACTTAAACAAAATAGGAGTTTGACAAAAGATAACTTATCTAAAAAATGTTGGACTGAAGATAAGTCTTGTGTGTTTTGTCAAGAAGAAGAAATTGTTAGTCATTTGTTTTTTTATTTAAAAATCAGTTTGTTAGTTGTCTTTGGAACTGGATTGCAAATCATAATGAATTTACTTTTGGGTGTGATACTATAGCTGATTTATGGGAGTATAACTAGGGTGTCTTAAGCTCACCAAGTCCTTTGTGAGCTTAATTCAAAAACCTATTGAATTGTCTTCAAATGATGCATTCAAAACGTTGAAATCGATCTACTTCACGAGTGATGCATTTACATGTCAAATTTGTAAATTTTCGAACTAATTTAGTATAAAGTCAAGCGGTAAAAAACATGGTTTATTAGTTAATTTTAATACGTTTATTTTTCATCATTTTTTGACCGCTTGACTTTATATTAAATTAGTTCGAAAATTTAACAACTTGACATGTAAACTCATCCCTCGTGAAGTAGATCGGTTTCAACGGTTTGGATGCGTCGCTTGAAACCAATTCAATGAGTTTTTGAGTTAAGCTCACAAAGAGATTTGGTGAACTTAAAACACCCTAGTTCTACTCGATTTATGGGACATAGATGGTTATATTCCAATGAAGGATTCAAATGTAGTAGAAATGATTAGAGGTGCAGTGCTATGGTGTGTATAGTTAGAAAGAAATAAATTGATTTTTAAGAATGGTACTGCTAAAAGTTTACAAATTATAGGGACTAAGATAATTTCTTTAGTTAAGTTCTGGTGTCACCATCAGAACTGTGATGCCAATACTAATTTGAATTGTATATTGCCTTGTGATACAAAGGAGCTGGCAGGAGGTTTACTTACCAGTTTAATGGAGGAAGGACATGTTATAATCCCTTTGCATGAGCAAGGGATGATTTTATATGAAGAACAGGTTGAAGGTGATGAAGGAAGCTGATTGTAGCTGTTAACAGAAGAAGACTATACTTTTTAGCTACAACTTGAGATTTTTCAAGTTTGTTAGGGTCTTTTTGCTTAAAATTTTGATTGCAGCCGTTGGTTTTGTATAAATAGGCTCTCCTCAGGTTTTTATGATGCTTTATTTTTTTTGTTTAGATTGCTATGTTTTGTGTAGGTAGTTCATAGTTGGTGAGGTATGTTCTTCATATCTTGATTTTGTAAGTCCTATGTTAGTGGTACCAGATAGGTGGTACCCGGTATCAAAATAATGCAAGGATTGAATGAAAATCGGTGGGAATCTCCACTTCTTTTCAAAAAAAAAAAAAAAAAAAGACAACAGAAAGATAGTTCCCTGACAAAATAAAATTGGTCTAATTCTTTTGTTATTTTTATTCGAAAAATTTCTGACTTCAGAATTGTCATGTCCGACAAATATTTCAACATATAAAGAGAAAATTTGTAAAATAAAAAGAGTGAGGCTATGGTATATGTATATTACGGATCGGCCATACTATGAATTTATATCTCTATTTTAAAATTTAACTAGAATCATTTTTAATTTAAAAATTATGGACCATCCGAAAGCAGTAATTTTCTACCTAAGAGTCAGACCAACTGTTTGAACTTTGATATGGCTTATTTCTGAAATTTTTTAACATGAACTTGAAGTCAAAATGATAAAAAAAAAAAAAAATTGTGTGACCGCAGGAAACAAATATTAGTTTATTTTTTTATTAAGAACTATTATATTTCACCTACTAAATATTTTTTGAAGTTTCGTTTTATATAATGTTCGTACTGAGGTTTAAAGGTTGACTTAGCTATAAATTATAAATAAAAAAATCCCTTCTCATAATGGGAGAAGGTCAATGAGTCTTATCAGAAGAAATTTTGGTTTGGTATAATTTTCTTGTCTGAACCTGGGAGTAGGAACTCCAAATTAAACTTCGGTCAAATATAATTGTATATTATATTAGACCAATTTGAAAATTTTACAAAAAAAAGAAAAAAAAACATACCAATTCACTGTATTATATTTGGCACTCAAATTCAAGATGGATGAATATTCATTGCACAAGAGAAAAATAAAAATTTTGAAGTCAATTTGTACACAAACTCCAGATTTGATAATAATATCAGAGAAAAGGCCCCCAGCAATTTGGATAATCAGCACAACTAGTGGTTTTAAAAAAAATTAAATAAAACTGATGCATTTGAATTCAGCATAAACCAAAACAAAAAAATATATATATATAAAAAAAAGAAATGAAGCTGTTCAATTGCAAATCTTATCTCAAGATATTTTTTGGGTGGTTGACCAACCCAAAAAATAATTATATAAAAGAATAGTGGACTTGACTTATGTTGACCAATAATTCAACATGGCCTATTTTTGTATTTTTGGGAGATAAATTCTGTCAAAATGTTTGAAAAGTAAGAACCCCAAAAAGAAAATTATTGGGCTATGGTTGACTTTGTATTATTTTCTTTCCATAGTGGGATTAGGTCAATGTGCCTTATCTCTCAAATGTAGGTGTGTGCCTATTCTTGATTCCGGATGCATTTTCTTTGGATATACTTGCAAAATTAGAAAAAAAAAATATTTGTATTTATTCAGGGAATATTCTGCAAAGTGTAAAATAAAAATAATCAGACAACAGCAAGATGTTAAATGTATGTGTTTGCACTGGTTGTCATTATTGGAATAACAGACATTATTATGAAGAGGATTCAAATGCCTTCATTTTTTTGTGCCTCCATCATGCTTTCATTTAAAACTTTAATAATACAAAGTTTAAAACTTAAACGTCAAAATAAAACCGTTAGATGTGATCTATGTTTTTTTTTCTATGTGCTCATAAAAAATTATCACATTTCAATTTTGCTTTTATGTGAATCAATAAGTTAAAAAATCAACGTCTAGAAATTATCCACATTAGTATACATTTTTACAAGCTCAAGATGACAACCAAAACAAAGTTGAAATGCCATAATTTATTACACGTGCATAAATAAAATGATGTTGTTCATATCCAACGGTTTTATTTTGAATTTTTTACATGTGCATAAATTAAAGTTTTAAAAAATGAAGGCACGATGAAGGCACATAAAAAGAAGGCATTTGAACCCTCCTCTATTATTATTATTTAGTCGAAATTTAAAAGCAACAAAGTGGAGTCATATTCACCAAAATTAAATAATAAAAAATGTAGTCATGAACGGAGCATTTTAGATACAAACTTATTTTTTTTATCATAATTCTTTAGTATAAAATGCTAATATTTTGTAAATTTTCACAAAATAAATTTTGTTTTTTTTTTGTTTTGTCTTCTTTATTATAACAATACAAGTTACTCCAGACAATTTCAATTTCCAATATTCCTATATATTTTTTCCTTCATTTAATTATTGTTCTCTTGTTGATAATGATAGATGTGTTATAAAGCAACTAAGGGCGTGAAAAAAAAAATCTCAGCCGTTGATTTTGACATACATACATAAGCGTTGACGGCTGCTATTGCTTGCCTAAATTAAAATGGAAAGAAAGAAAGGTGAAAGGGAAAGAGTCAGTTGAAGGAATGAATGAATTGTTCTCTGAATTTGTACAGAGACGACTCACCGCGTGCATTAAGGGCCCGTTCGGCAACTCCACTGTTGCCGTGGGAAAAAAAAATTGACTCTTGAGTGAATTTTTTTTCCCACAGCAACAGTAAAATTTAGTTCAACTTTTTTACAAACTCACACCCATACCCATTCCCTCAAGGCCACCGGACAGGCCCTAATAGTCGTTGAAATTTCAATTCTAGAAAAGGTAAGAAGAATTAGATTATTGATCATTAATTAATTAATTGAGATTCTAATACTTTTTCTGGCTTCAATTTAAGGAAGCGTGGAAGAGTATGCTTTAAAGATAAATCTCATCAAACTTATTTTTTCAACTTTATTTTTATAATTAACTTAATTTGTTTTTTGATACAGTCAACAGATTGAGATCAGCTTTTGGATACAGTCAACAGATTGAGATATTATAATTGCCCCTCCATCAATTCTAAGAACTAAGAAGCTAAAAAATATATATATATATAGAGTGAGACTATGGTGCTATGCATAGCACGGATGGCTAGTGTACTACGGCTCAATATGGTACTTTTTAAGATCCTAACGGTCGATCCGAACCGTTCAATGTGATAACCATATGAATATGTACTTGCAAACTAAATTTTATATTTTTTTTTATTTTTTTTACTATTTTTTTAGATAGGTAGAATTTTGATGGTCCAGAATTTTCAGAAAACACTGATTTTTCTATCTATCTAAAAAAATAGTAAAAAATTCAAAAAAAATATAAAATTTAGTTTGCAAGTACATATTCATATGGATATCACATTGAATGGTTCGGATCGACCGTTAGGATTTTAAAAAGTACCATATTGAGCCGTAGTACACTAGCCATTGGTGCTATGCATAGCACCATAGCCTCACTCATATATATATATATATATATATATGCAAATAAAAGGCAGAATAAAATGTCTTTATTTTTAATCAAGAGAAACCTTATAAAAACTGTGAACGGAGTAGGTCCGATGTCCATCGGACCTACTTTTAGGTTCAACGAGTATGATGACCGTCCAATCTAATTTATGATTTGTGTGCACGAAAATTGAAACAGACACGCACGAAGTTTAAAGCATTTTGCACGAACTTAAAGCAAATCGACGGTGATTAAAACCATCGAACCAAAGTAGGTCCGATGCCCATCAGACCTACTCTTAAGTGATAAAAACTAGCATCGAGATTTGGTGCATTCTGTTGAGATGGGCCCATACTGATACCATAAGTCTACAACCGTCCTCAACTAGGCTTTCAATTCATTGCATCTTTGCATTCATTCGCCAAAAGGCAAAAGGCAAAAAGCAATGCGCTTTGCGCCGTCGGTTTCAAGTCAAATAACCATAACCATAAATGCCCACTTTCATTCATTCATAAATTTTGTTTTACTTCTAGCCACCAAATCCAATCTAAACAAATCAATATGCGCTCTCACGCACCGCGCCGCTTGCCACCGTCCATTATCCCTTGTTTCTTTTTTTTCCAGATCTTCTGTGCCAACTTCTCACCTCTTTCTTTTCAGTATAACTGTATAATTGCTGTGCATAGTGACAAATAAATTATTCAGATTCAGTTCAGCGGGATAAAAAATTCGTGACTCGGAAATAAGTCACCGGTTGTTCGGTTCGGAAACACCAAAAAAATACTGCTGCGCCGGCTGCCACCGTCCCTTATCCATTTCTCTTTATTCTTTCTTCATACCTTTTTTTTTTTTTTTGTCTTTTTTTCTTTTCTTTTGTTTTTCCTTTCGGATGTATGACATTGACGTAGTAGAGATTACGCAATAGTTGGTTTCTTTTCTTTTCTTTTCTTTTCTTTTCCCTTTCGGATGCTTGGCTTGGTTAAAAACATTTAAAAGCTGTTAAAAGTTATTTTAATTGAAATACACACTTCGTAGAATAAAAGTAAACACCTGCCTTTTCTTGTGAAAAATTGAACAACAAAGGAAAAATGGTGACAAAATATTGTGATAATTAATTATATTTAGCATATAAGAAATGGACTGTTGATATTTCCTCTGGGAGGTCAATTTGGGTCCGATGCTCATTGGACTTAAAGTGAGTTCCATGAGTTCGATGACCGTCCGATCTGGTTTAAGATTCGCGTCCGCAACTTTCGCGTCTACTTTAAATTTGTGCGCACGAATCTTAAAGCAGATCAGACGGTCTCAAAACCCATCGGATCCAAATTTGAGTCCGATGAGCATCGGACCCAACCTGCTCTCTTCCTTTGGTGCCTCTTTTGACTGTTGAATACTGTTGGTGACTGATAATCAGCACTTGGCAAAATTTGACTGTATAAATATCTTTCTTAGTACAAAATAAATAGAAATTTCTTAGAATCTTCTCTTCCTGTAATTTTGAGAAAACAAATAGAAATTTCTTTAACTTTGTCATGGAAAGTAGGTATCTATCCCTCATCATCTTACACCTGTCTCTTTGGAAACTTCCACATAATATTTTTCTTTTGAGAGAGAAACTTCTGAAAATTTTGATTTATACATTGCACCAACCTAACTTGTAAATTTCTAGAAGTTTCAGATTATATTGGGTTCTAGTTGTACTAGAAAGATTTTCATTTTAACATTTTGGAATTGACTTGTGTAACAAATAAGTCAACATTTTGATATATATTCTATGAGAAAATCCTATAATCAATTTGCCAAATTGGTGGAAAATGGTAATAGGTAACTACCAATTAAACTTAATAATTATAACTAATTTTTCTTTGTTATATGTAAATGCATAGAGGGTTTAATTAGTTATAATTATAATCATAACTATATTAAATTTTAAATATTTATAAATGCACTTCCAACAAAAGGTATATCTCCTACAAGATAGGGGTGCAAACGGATCGGATACGAATCGGATAGCGGAAAAACCATATCCGTATTCGTTTTTATTTTTCGGATATGGATACGGATCGGATATCGGATATCCGTAGATATATACATAAATATTTTCATAATATATATTAAACTATATGGTATATATCTACTATTCGGATACGGATAATTAATATTCAAAACCATATCCGTATCCGTATCCGCACGGATATTCGGATATCGGATATCCGTATCTAATTTTCGGATACGGATCCGGATACAGTCGGATTTTATCCGATCCGTTTGCACCCCTACTACAAGACCTATTTTCATTACTGGATCAAAAATTAATTGTCATTATTTTCTAATTATTAAATATAAATGCGTATTTACACCAAATACGCAAAGTTCAAAGAATATACTCGAGTCAAAAGGTATATCTCTTAGAAAACCTACCCCTTAAATGTAAATTCATACTTTTGTCAAAAAAGTTGACCTCTGTTATCCTCTCCAAAATTAGGTCAAGAGCAGCCTTCACCTAATTTCTATAGGTCAACCTTTTGTGAGAAAAATAATTTTATTAGGAGTGTAATTATCTCACTGCCAAATTCAAACATTTTTAATAGTTTGTTTGAAGTAGAAACAAAAAGAGAATAATCATTATCCTTGATTCCTAATTAATTATGCTTCAGAAAAAGAGAATATCTTTGAAATAACAAGAAGGATGCCTCCCAACAACAACAACAACAAAAAAGCAAACAAGAAGAAACAGAGAGAGCACATATAATTTGATCAAAACCAGATATCACAGCTTTATTAATTGAATTCAATTTACATACATCAAAATCACAATTGGATTGCAAAAAGCAATTCCCCTCTTCATTACTTCTCTCTAAAACATCAACAAAATTTACATTTATATTAGATAATACCAAATCATTATCTTCTTCATCATCATCATCATCATCATCATCATAATCTAAGAATTCAACCTCATCTCTACTCTCACATTCTCCATTGGTACTTATAACATCAATCCAACCTTCCTCATTTTGATCCCAATCGAACTCGCTCGACCCGAATCCGAAACCCGCCAATTCTTGAATCCTTTCGATCGCATTGTAACTGATTTCTTCCTCTTCGGCCTCATCCTCTGTTTCTGAGTCATGAAAAACCAAACCGAAATCCAACGCACTCTGAGGCGAAAATGTCGAAACCGAGATGCCATCTCTTTTCAAACCCGCATCGCATAAGCGCACATAGGGATGATTCAGCAATTTCTCGGCCGACCACCTCTCCGTCGGGTCCCTTCTCAAGCAATTCGTTAGAAATTCCTTCCCTTCCTCTGATATCCAGTCGGGTATCGGAGGTACAGAATCTGAACAAAACCCGATCCGATAAACAGCTGCTAGTATATCTTGATCCTTTATGATTCCATGCCATGGTGCCTTTCCTGTGGCCATTTCTAGAACTGTGCATCCAAGAGCCCAAATGTCAGCTGCCGGGCCCCACTCCTCCCCTCTCGCCACCTCAGGTGCCATGAAAGCCGGTGTACCCGATAATTTACCGGGTTTCTGATCACAGGTCCCACCTGTTTGCATCGCAGCACCGAAATCGGCAATCTTTGTGCGACCATCAGAACCGATTAGTATATTTTGGCTCTTGATGTCACCATGAGTGATTGAGTTTGAGTGCAGATAGGAGAGACCAAGCAAGATATCTCTTGCGTACGATCTTATGTCGCGCTCATCTAAGCGGCCTTCCGTGTGGCCGTTAATGCGGTCGAAGAGGGACCCACAAGTGGCGAACTCGAGAAGGAGGTGAAACTGATAATCAGAGATATACGAGCCGTAACAAGAGATGATGTGAGGGGAGCTGAGACTGGAGAGGATGCGTTGCTCGTGCTGTAATGGAGATGAAATTGAGACCTCGGCCGACTTGATTGCGAAAAGGCGGCCTGAATTGAGATCAGAGGCGAGAGAGACTGTGGCGGTTGCGCCGTGGCCAAGTGTGCATAGCTTAGTCAAGCTTGATACAGTTGCCATTGCTGTGTGGTTAGTTAGCTTAGATGCTGTGTTAAAGGAAGAGGAATTGGAATTGTGATGCGCTCTGTTTTGGTATGGTTTGGTTTTATATATGAAGAGAAAGGAGAGGAGAGGAGACCTCAACAAGTTGAATCAAGTGGGAACTGAAAAGTCGCCTTTCGTGTGTACGAAATTTCTTTCTTTTTTTTCCCTATTTTTTTAGAACTTGAGAAGGCGTGATTCGAGAGGTAGACAGAGATGAAATCTCAGCCGTTGGATCAAAACACGCTTTAAGCACGCTTTTCCACAAGGAATCGGAATATTCAAGAGATCAAAACAATTATTATTTTTTTCTTTTCAAGAGAAGAGATACTTCTAGCAATTAATAGAATTAAATTGAGTTGTTTTGTGTACTGGGACAATTGATTGCATGCTTTAATGCATTTATAAGTTTTGTCAATTAAATTAAATTAAAAACGCGTAATTAATTACGCTACTAATTCTTTGTTTTATTTCGAGGAGACAACGGAAAGAATCTTATTAAAATTAAATCATTTAATTAGGAAAAAAATACAAAATAATAATCATTCATAGCGACTAATTAAGCAACAGGAGGTTTCGTTTTTCTTGAAAGAAGGACGGAATATTTTTTTCCTAAAAGCAATTATTATTGAAAATTTTAAAATAAATTTGATCATAAGAAATATTGAATGTAATGCTCACATAGAGAAGATATTTGTTGGTTTCCATAATTAGCTCAATTTCCACATTATTTGCATCTCTTTTCTCTCCATCATACTCAATTTCCACATTCCTCATGTGCTACACGGTAATGGAAGGTGTTCAGAGATTTAACACGGTGGATCCAATGCGGCACAAACAATATATGCACTTTCGTGGTGGGTTACTTTGTCGTTTTACGGTGACTCGCTATGTTGTAAGAGTGTATAGATTCAATCCACAGAGAATTGCCAGTATGGTGGCGAGCACGTGATATAACAGATTGACTCAATTTCCACATTCCTGATGTGATACACGGTAATGGAAGGTGTTGCGGGATTTAAAAGGTTGGATTCAATGCGGCACAATCAGTAAGTGCACTTTCGTGGTGGGTTACTGATTCACAATATTTGTTGGCTGTGTTTGTCTTTTTCGGTGACTCGTTATGTACTAAGGTGTATAGATTCAATCCACAGAGAATTGCCAGTGTGATGGCGAGCATGTGATATAATAGATTGAAAACATGGGGTAATTAACGAATGTAGTTAAGAAAGAAAACCAACGGGTTTTGTCATTGTCAAATGAGAGTTCGACAGTTCCTCTTTGGCATCGAAGTTTCGTTTTTTTCCTATTCCAGATCCTTTGTGGCGACATAGGAGGTTCTCCTCTGTGTGCCAAGTCACTGGACTCATTGTATTGTGTATCATAGTGACAACTCAATGATTCGGGAAAGGTTCGACGGGGTCAAAAATTCGTGATTCGGGTATAATTCGGGAATGATTCGGTACAATAAGGAAGAAAAAAAAAACCCTAAAAAAAAAAGTTGAACATTTTTTTTGCGTTTTTATCGCGAATAATTCGTCAACTCGCGTTTTATACGAGTTTTATTCGCGAATAAAACGTAATATACATTTTTCTGCGTTTTATTCGGAGTTCGGTTCGGTAACGTCAAAAAAACATTTAATACGTGAATTATTCGCGAATTAAACGCAAGTCTTGTCACTATGTTGTGTATGGGCGGAAGGAGATATCATTAAATGACGGTCAAAATGTCAACTACATAAAAAAAAAATTAATATCACATGTGAGCTGTTTTTGGATATTCACTGTTGGATTTGAGAGAGACACAATGTCACATGTGAAAAAAAATTTGATTAAAAAAAGTTTCAATGTCACATGTGAGCTGTCTTTGAATATTTTTGGTGGGATTTGAGTGTTTGATATACATCCAATATTTTTTATATATTTTTTGTCTTCTAACTTTGAGATTGATTAATTCTTCTATAGCATATATTTTCCATACTTACTGATGTAATTTTTTCAATTAGTAAGACATGTTCGTATATGAAATTTAGTTGTTATCACAAATTAAATTTAGTGATTTATGTTGGAATGTTTGATTTCTTTCAAATAATATATGTTATTAGTATTTGAAAAGGCTTAATTTTTGAATTTATTTTGCATTAAATAAATGTATTTACTTACACATGTTAAGTGCGTATGTGTTGTTAAGAAGAAATAAGTATAGTGTCATGTTATAATAATAAAACCACGTTAAATTAAGTTTATTTGATAAGTTTGATGAGTTAAATAAATCATTTTTAATAAATTATGAATATATAAACATAATTTTAATGAAAACGATTAATTGACCGTATAATTCCGATTAATCGCTTGGCGATACTCTATCCATCCGACAAGCGCATACTGTTATTTACAACACTGATACAGATATAAATGTTCATCATTTTCATTTTGGGTTGTCTAAATTATAATCTTATAATTTGTGTCCTGAATAAACTTGACAGTGATGGAACGGGTTAAAATGATAGATATACGACAAAGAATAATTCAACAGATGGAATGAATGAATTGTTCTCTGAATTTGTACAGAGACGACTCACCGCATGCATTAATAGTCGTTGAAAAATTCAATTCTAGAAAAGGTAAGAATGATTAGATTATTAATCAATAATTAATTAATTGAGCTTCTAATACTTGATGATAAATCTCATCAAACTTAATTTTTCAACTTGATTTTTCAACTTAATCTTATAATGATTTTCTAATACTTCAATAATTATTTATTTTTAGATAAGTCAACAGATGGATACATTATAATTATGCCCTCGATCTATTCTAAGAAGCAAATAAAAAAAAAGAGCGAGGCTATGGTGCTATGCATATCAAGGATGGCTAGTGTACTACGGCTCAATATGGTAGTTTTTAAAATCCTAACGGTCGATCCAACCGTTCAATGTGATAACCATATGAATATGAACTTGCAAACTAAATTTTATATTTTTTCGAATTTTTTTACTATTTTTTTAGATAGGTAGAATTTTGATGGTCCAGAATTTTCAGAAAACACTGATTTTTCTACCTATCTAAAAAAATAGTAAAAAAATTCGAAAAAATCTAAAATTTAGTTTGCAAGTACATATGATTATGAATATCACATTGAACGGTCGGATCAACCGTTAGGATTTTAAAAAGTACCATATTGAGCCGTAATACACTAGCCATCCTTGCTATGCATAGCACCATAGGCTCACTCTAAAAAAAATATACTTTCAATTAGCAAAATATACTTTCAATTAGCGGGGCCCTTGAGTGAATGCTTAGGTCAGCTATGCTTTCAATTCATTCGCCAAAAAGGCAGCACGCTTGCGCCGCCGATTTGAAGTCAAATAACATAAACACAGACAATAAGTTAACATGCCCACTTTCATTCCTTCATTCATAAATTTGTTTTACTGGTAAACCACCAAAACAAATATATAAAGAAATGAATATGCGGTCTCACGCACCGCGCCGCTTCCCACCGTCCATTATCCGACTGCGTATATATCCACTCAGATAGAGTGGGAAAAATCGGAAAATCAAATAATATGTAAAATCAAAGTGAAAAAAAATATATATATCCCGAGTCAAAAGGTACATCTCCTAGAATACCTATCTTTAACGGTATGTTTGGTTGTAAAATAAGAATAACAAGAATAATCAAATAAAAAATAACTATTATTTGTCTTATTATAATAGTAAAATTTAAAAACTCTTAGGAATAGCTTATTCTAATCCAACCAAACACCGAATAAGCTATTCCGAATAGTCTAACTCTAAAAATAACCTATTTTCAATCCAACCAAACATACCTAGATGTAAATTCATACTTTTGTCAAAAAGGTTGACCTCTGTTATCCTCTCTAAAATTAGGTCAACTTTCTGTGTGGAAAACAAAATTTGCCGTACTAATTAATTTTCAAGTAAAAGGATTCCTCAACAAAAAAGAAAAAGCGAAAAAAAAAAACTGAGAGAGATTATATAAGACTGATTAATTTTTTTTTTTTTACGAAATCAACATGATTACTTTTTTTTTTTAACAAAAACCATAAGAACCGAAATGCCATTTCAGTCCGTTATTTTTTTTTATTTCGAACCAAAATGCCATTTCGGTCTGGTTCTCTTTTTGGATTTTTTGTGGTACTGGTTTCACAAGTTTTCATATGAGCCGCCACAGAAAATCTAAAAAAATAACGGACCGAAATGGCATTTCGGTTCTTATAGTTTTTATAAAAAAAATATCATGTTAGTTTCGTAAAAATATTATTTTTAATTATAATTTATAAAAAAAATTCACCTTCTTATCCATGTTTCCCATGCGAATTGACCTAACAAATTAACAAATGGGTCTCAAATATTTTAATAGGTGTCTTGTCAATAGAATAAAAATGTGAATCATCTTTGAATTGATAAGGACCTTCTATGAAAGTACAAATGATTATGACTTCAATTTGGGTTTCTTCTCACCAATTTTTACAAAGTTTATTTAACCAAATATAATTGGACAAATTGACCTGAGTTTACGGTGAAATTGAAAGGTAAAAAGGAGGAAGATTCTATGAGATGCTTGAATAATTGAATTGCGTGAGAGATGACATAAGACATAGCGTCATTTGGAAGGTTGAAGAGGCAGATTCATTCAATTCTTTATGATTCAAGAATAGAGCTAACTGCTTAACTTTGAATTAGCTCCACAATTTTCAAACTTTAGGGATCCAAACACAAATTAGCAAATTGGATTAACTAAATAATAACTCTATTCTACTAACCCATAGAAATGATAGGTTAGTAATAATAGAGATAGCGGGGTTAGTGATATTAATAAAATATTTGATTTCTCTCAGTTAGAGTTAGTTTAAATATTCAATTAGTATTAAATAAAAATATTTTATTAGTATTAAATAAATATAATATTAGATTAGATTAGTATTAAAAAATATTAGTTTAATATTAAATGTAATATAATATTAATTTAAAAATATAGTATTAAATAAATATAATATCAAATTAGAGTAATATTAAATAATGTGAGATTAAATATCATATTGTAGTCATTTAAATATTAAATGGAATATAATATTAGTTTAGATATTATATTAGTATTAAATAAATATAATATCAGATTAGATTAGTATTAAATAAAATATTAGATTAAATATAATATAATATTATTTTAAATAATAAATGTAATATATTAGTTTAAATATTAAATGAATATAATATTAGTTTAAATGTTAATTGTAATATAATTATTAGTTTAAATATTAGATTAGTATTAAATATAATATTAGATTAAATTAGTATGAAATAAAATATTAGTTTAAATATTAAATGTAATATTATATCAATTTAAATATTAGATTAGTATTAAATAAATATAATATCAAATTAGATATAATAATAAATAAAATGTTAGATTAAATTTAATATAATACTAATTTAAAAATTGAATGTAATGTAATATTAGTTTAAATATTAAATGTAATATAATATTAGTTTAAATGTTAAATGTAATATAATAGTAATTAAGAAAATATAATATCATATTAGATTAGATTAGTATTAAATAAAATATTAGATTAGTATTAAAAAATATTAGTTTAAATGTAATATAATATTAGTTTAAATATTATATTAGTTTAATTATTATTTTATTCATTCCTCCGTTGCTATTTCAATTATACAATCCAAACGATATTTTTACTAACCCGAATAGTCCAAAGTTAGCGCTATTCTCAAACCACTCGGGTTAGCACTATTCTCAAATCGCTATTATTGCACTAATCCTTGTACCCTATACAAACAAGTAGAGTAGTAGACACATCCATTTGCATATTCCCAAATTTATATTCCAACATAATTCTAGTTGAAAATCTAAATTGACCGCTATCCGGAATTTGTTAACGCAATCCCTATAACTTTTCAAAAGAGAAAAATATTAATTTTGTAAAAGTGATAACTATATATCTAGCTAGACATGTAAAAAAAAGTCACGTTATGATCAGATTCGTCACAACACAGTACGGTTCCATTACGATACGACATGTGTGTCGGTTAGATATTATGACTTGCATGTCTTGTGTTGTGACTATTTGTGTGACGTGATTATCATTTAGAAAATCAGCACAACACGACACACAAATTGGCCTGATCACAGCACGACATAGTACGTGGTCACGCGTGATCAGAATCTTTAGATTTTAATGTAATGGTGAATTTTTAATAAACTAAATTAAATTACACAAAAAAATAATTAAATATGACCAAAACATCATCGCCACACTTAGACATGACATGTCTCGATCAAGGCATAACTAACGTACTAGTATGATTATGCCACACACAACACGCAAAAATTTAACTTAATCATGACACTTGACATATACTAAGGTTTTGAAAACTACAACATATAATAAATATGTAATTACTGAAATTTAAATTCAAATTTTATCGCAAGCACACATGAAGTATATACAACTTCCAAAAAAAGATTTCTTCAAGCAACAGTTAATTCCTCGAGCAACTACCTCACCCCTTTATTCCGGAATAAAGAATGACAATTCATGTAAAAGGATAAAAATGTCTTTGTCAACTCTTCAGCGCAGAAAAGCACACAAAAGCACAGCCGTCAGATATTAACGACTCTGATTTAATTCCTGCTGCTTACCAGTTACCAGTTACCAGTACCACACGCTGATTCATACAAACAACAACAAATATTAAAACCCAAAAATGTGATCCACACGCAAATTACCATTTTTCAGTTTTCCACCACGCTTTCCCACTAAACATTATTTAAAAAATATTGAAAACTTAAATTGGGAAAGAATTCAAAATAATTAATATCTTCAACCACCAATCAAATCTATCTCTGCTTCTATTTTCTCCTTCCTTCCTCTCCATATAAAAACAGAGCGCCTCAGTTGCTCTTTGTCTCTTCCTTCTTCAAAACCAACACAACAACTAAACAAACAATGGCGATTATTCCAGACTTGACTTATCTATGCACTCTCGGTCGAGGATCCACTGCCACAGTCTCTCTCGCTTCCGACCCGATCTCGGCCCGGCTAGTCGCTGTTAAATCGACCGAGGTCTCTCTTTCCTCTCCATTACAGCATGAGCACCGAATCCTCTCCAGTCTCAGCTCCCCTCACATCGTCTCCTGTTATGGCTCCTACACCACCAATTCTCATTTCCACCTCATGCTGGAGTTTGCTCCTGGTGGGTCCCTCTTTGATCGCATCAAAAGCCACACGGAAGGCTGCTTAGATGAGCGCCACATCAGGTTGTATGCGAGAGATATCTTGCTCGGTCTCTCTTACTTGCATACAAACCACATCTCCCATGGTGATATCAAGAGTCATAATGTTTTAATCGGCTCCGATGGCCGTGCAAAAATTGCCGATTTTGGTGCCGCCACGGTTCTGAAGAGTGGGACCCACAATGATAATTCAGGTTCGTTGTCTGGCACGCCGGCTTTCATGGCACCTGAGATTGCGAGAGGGGAGGAGCGGGGCTCATCAGCTGACATATGGGCTCTCGGTTGTACGATCATAGAAATGGCCACAGGGAAGGCTCCATGGAATGGCATCATAAAGGATTCAGATGTAATGGCAGCTATTTACCGGATCGGGTATTGTTCGGGTTCCATGCCCGATATACCGGATTGGTTATCAAAGGACGGATATGATTTCCTAACGAATTGTTTGATAAGGGATCCGAACGAGCGGTGGTCAGCCGAGCAATTGTTGCGTCATCCCTTTGTGTGCTTCGGTGATGCGGGTTTAAAAAGAGACGGTAATTTGGATCGTGTAATTTCTCCTCAAAGTGTATTGGATTTTAATGATGTGTTATGTGAGTCTGAAACAGAGGAGGAAGAAGTGGATTCGGGTTTGGATCCGTTTGAGAGAATCCGAGAATTGGCCGGGTCGATATCAGGTTCGGATTATTTGATTTCCGATTCGGATGGCGAAGATTGTTGGATTGAAGTAAGGAATGAGAATGAAGGAGGAAACAGGGATAGTGATACTAGTGATCAATTTTATTTATTTGAATTTTATGAGGAAGATAGTGATATAATGTCATTTAATTTTGGTCATGTTTTTGAGACAATTACTGAGGAAATCAGGGTTAGATGTGGAAATGTTACTAGTGAATTTAATGTATGCAAAGTTAATTTAACTAATAAATCAATGAATCCTTTTATTTCCAATTCCTTTTTGTAAATGTTGTTTAAATTTTGCACCGTTTTCTCTTGAAAGTTGTTAGATAAGGCTAACGCTAAGGGGAGCAGCTTGGGTCCGATGAATTTTGAAACCGTCCGATCTGCTTTATGATTCGTGCACAAAAATTTTAAACTAGACGTGAAAGTTGCAGGTCCGAATCTTAAAGCAGATCGGACTATTGTCAAACCCATCGTATTCACTTTGAGTCCGATGGGCATCGAACCCAAATTGACCTCAAAGCTAAGTGGCATACAATACTTCCACTTTGAGAGGAGAAATGAAAATACTCCAATAAAATTTTAATTTTTGTTAGGTTGAAAGTATGAAAATGGTTTTAAGGAGTAGTTGGTATTGTTATGTGGCTACCATTAACAAAATTTTATTTTCTATTCACACTTACCAATTTTTTTGAACAATTTTGCTTAGATTTTTTCCCTTCAAAATATCTAGAAATGATTCAACTGCCTGATTTGGTATATTATGATCACCTACCCTTCCAAAGCACAGTTAATCAACCTTCAGTAAAAATTTTGAAGTCTTTTATTCAGTCAAAAAAAAAAATGTTGTTGACAAATTCAATTTGTTTCATTACAAGAAATGCACACTTTATTTTATTTTAAATTGTGTTGACTTTGCTGCTCTTGACAGCCTAACTTTGTACCATCTTAAAAGTTGACTTCACTTTTTCTAACTTTTATAATTTTATTTTTCTTGTTTATTTTATTTTATCTTATGTTGAGTTAATTGACATAGTTATTAAAGACCAATGATTTATTAAAATAATTAAAGTATACAATGAATTATCCTCTTAATTTGCTATTTTTTGTCTCCCTATTTTCCCAACATTCTAGAAAAATTGACTTGATTTTCCTTTAAATTCTTACCAAGGAATTTTTGAATTAATTTTCATGGAAATTTGAATTGCGTAAGAGATGTCATCATCAAGTCGTCATGAGGGTGTTTAATTTAAAATTTCATTAGATCCACACAACCAATCAGGAGTTGACAACTCAGACTTGAAGAAAGTAGAATCCAGAAAAAAAAGGTTTCTATAGGGACACCTCATATAGCTACATGTACTTTTAATTTTAATAAAATAATAAATGGTGAGTGATGAACGGCTGAGATTTGACAAGCGGCCTAGTAGGATGGTCCCCGTCATTTCTCCGCGTCACACCACACTCTAATTTTGATTGGAGCATATATTTCTTTTTATATTTTGTTCTATCTCTTTTATTAGTATAATATAGTATATTCCATTGATGTCATTTAGCAGATGAGCTATGCACAGTGTTTTAGTATTCGGTTCTCATGCGGTATTCGAAAGGCAATCGCATACTGCATATACGGTATGCGACTGAATATGCGGATTCTTATTCAGATTTATATATGCAGATTTTTTATTAAATATTTAATCTCACAGTACTTAAATACAATAAGGCAGCATGTAGAGAGGTTATAAAAGACTTCTGAGTGGGACGCTTGAAGAGAACACCTACCTGGCGGGTCTGGAACTCATTTAATGGGTTCTGAATTCGGGTCCGGAACTCTTTTAATGAGTTTTGAATGTTTTTTAATTTTTTTAAAGCATGAATTCAATATTCGATCCATATAACTATTTTCTATTCGGCCGGACACTAAATAGGAATATACGGCCGTATATTCACCAAATATAACCGAATTTTAAAACACTGGCTATGCCAAAGGGACTTTAGTTTGTTTCTTTTTTTCTTTTAATTTTCATTTAATTGTTTTTCCTTCAATGCGGATAATTAATGTTCATTCAGTTTGTACATAATTTAATTAAGTGTGAATTATGGATAATTTTAAATTTATTTAAACTAATTTAATTAGCATCTCTCAGTTTCCAATCATATTTTATATGAAAAAAAATATGAAGCACAAATATCAAATAAGAATAAGGCTAGCGTGCTATTTGTAGCATAGTGACATGCTGTGCTAGCTTCCTAAAAACCCTATTAGATATGCTTCACGACGAATCTAAACCGTTAAAACTGATTTACTTCATGAGTAATGCATTTACATATAAAGATTATAATTTTTTTTAATTCATTTAGTATAAAATAAAGTGGTTCAAAAATGAAGATTTATAATTTAATTTTAATGAATTTATTTTTTATTATCTTGTTTACCAGTTAACTTTATACTAAATAGAATGCAAAAATTTATAAATTTTATATGTAAATGCAACATTTATGAAGTAGATCGGTTTTCGCTGTTTGAATTCGTCATTTGAAATCTATTCAATATAATCATGTAATGCTAAGGGCTTCTCCGAAAAAAAAAACACATGAAATGATAATATTTTTTTTCTGATGCATTTGATTGTTTGAGCTGTTTAGGGTTAAAGTTGCAATGGTGCGTGCCAGTTCAACCTCAGTTGTCAAATTAATTAATGAACAGATCTAAACATAAAATGTACCCTCTATTAAATGAGTCATAAATGCATCTTTATTAAGTCAACTATATTTTGGGAATAGCCAAAAGTAACAATATCTAAAAGTGGGTTAATTATATTTAACACTACGTAGAGACATTATTTTTTATTTTATTTTATTTCCTTTAGTTGTGTTTAAATTGTCTGGGAAATTCATTTTTATTTTATTTCATTTCTGAATTTATATATATATATAGAACAGTGCTACGGTGCTACGCATATATAAGGGCCCTCCGTGCTACGGCTCACTTTTTGAGTTTTTAAAATTCTAACGGTCGATCCGAACCGTTCAACATGATCTCCATATCAATATGTACTTGCAAACCAAATTTTACATTTTTTAGAATTTTTTTACTATTTATTAAGCCACTTTGAAAAAACACTAATTTGTACACAACAGTTAACTTTTCTAGACCATTGGATCAGCGATTTTCAAAGTGGCTTAATAAATAGTAAAAAAATTCTAAAAATTGTAAAATTTGGTTTGCAAGTACATATTCATATGGACATCATGTTGAACGGTTCGGATCGACCGTTAGAATTTTGAAAACTCAAAAAATGAGCCGTAGCACGGAGGGGCCCTTATATATGCGTAGCATATTAGCAAAATCCTATATATATATATATATATATGAGGTTGGCTACTCTACTTATATAAGCATATGAAGGGATATGCTTATAAGTCATTTTTGTGTTTTTAAAGTTCAAATAGTCGATCTGAAGCGCTCAACATGTTCTTCATATTAAAATGTGCTTGGAGACCAAATTTTACATTTTTTGAATTTTTTTATTATTTATGTAGAATTTTTGAAAACAGTGTTTTAATATGCAACAAAAATTCAAAAAAATAATAAAAATCCTCAAAAATAGTGATTTTGAAAAATTCTCAAAAAATAGTAAAAAATTTCCGAAAAATGTAAAATTTGGTCTCCAAGCACATTTTAATATGGAGAACATGTTAAGCGCTTCAGATGGACTATTTAGACTTTAAAAACACAAAAATGACTTATAAGTATATGTCCTCATATGTTTATATAAGTATAGTAGCCAACCTATATATATATATTCATCTTTTCTCATCCTTTGTCATCCTTAAATAATTTATTTAGGAATTTCAATTTATTAATTGCCAACTCCTGCCTAGATATTGAAATGTGACGAAAAGTTTATTAGAATCTCAAATTTTAATATATTTTCTGTCTCAGATAAAATAAAATAATGAAACATGTCAAAGTTCTTATGATATCACAGTTGAACCATAATCAAAAACTAAAGAAATTGTTCCAAGGTGTTAGAATGGGGAAAAAAGTCATGCAACCTTTTTATTATATCAAAGATTATCATGATCATAAAATAAAATAAAACACCCCAATGTCAACCATTTTGACTTTTAATTTTTTATTATATCAAAGAACAATTCTTGATGTGTTCGTTGACATTATTTCAAAGTCAAATTAATGGTTGTCTAGTAACCACTCAATGCATCCAAAAGTTAAAATGTAGGCCACAATCCATTTGTGAACACCTTTTACATTTTACAAAATAAAATAAATAAACTTGGTGGCCTCCAAAAGTTTGTAAAATAGTAAAAAATTTCCGAAAAATGTAAAATTTGGTCTACAAGCCCATTTTAATATGAAGATCATGTTGAGCGATTCGAATCGACTGTTTGAACTTTGAAATCGCAAAAACTGACTCGTTAGAACTTAGTCTGAAATTATAACGTTATGACATTAGCGGGACACTATATATATATATATATATAGATGGGCTATTGTACTTCGCGAAGTAAAACCCCCGTTTACTTCGGGCCATATTTTGTCATTTTCAAACTCCAAACAATCGATCCGAACCGTTCAACATGTTCTAAATATTGAAATGTGCTTGGAGACTAAATTTTACATTTTTTGGAATTTTTTTACTATTTATTAAGCCACTTTGAAAGTTTCTGATCTGGTGGTCCAGAAAATTTTACTGTTTTTTACTGTTTACCGTTGGATCAGAAACTTTCAAAGTGGCTTAATAAATAGTAAAAAAATTCCAAAAAATATAAAATTTAGTCTCCAAGCACATTTTAATATTTAGAACATGTTGAACGGTTCGGATCGGTTTCTTGGATTTTCAAAATGAAAATATGAGCGTGAAGTAAACGGGGGTTTTACTTCGCGAAGTACAATAGCCCATCTCTCTCTCTCTCTCTATATATATATATATAAATATATCCTTTCTCATCCTTAAATAATTTATTTAGGAATTTCAATTTATTAATTGTCAACTCCTGCCTAGATATTGAAATGTGACGAAAAGTTTATTAGAATCTCAAATTTTAATATATTTTCTGTCTCAGATAAAATAAAATAATGAAACATGTCAAAGTTCTTATGATATCACAGTTGAACCATAATCAAAAACTAAAGAAATTGTTCCAAGGTGTTAGAATGGGGAAAAAAGTCATGCAACCTTTTTATTATATCAAAGATTATCATGATCATAGAATAAAATAAAAATATCACCCCAATGTCAACCATTTGACTTTTAATTTTTTATTATATCAAAGAACAATTCTTGATGTGTTCGTTGACATTATTTCAAAGTCAAATTAATGGTTGTCTAGTAACCACTCAATACATCCAAAAGTTAAAATGTAGGCCACAATCCAAAAGTTTGTAAACTTGACATTTCTTCCTTTTTGGATCCCTAAATATCTAACCTTTTAATTGGCCAACCAACCCTCAAAGAAATTATCTAACCTTTACATAAAGATAATATTCTATCAACTATCCTCATATAAGCCTAGATATAACATAAATATTATTACTTATATATATAAGCAGAATTTTTTTATTTACCATCTTTTAAAAAAAATAAAATAAACCATTTAACTTTATTTTTAAAAAAAATTCATATTTATCAGGATCGTAGTTTGAAACTGCAATACTAGCAGGGTGGTACTGCCGTACTGGAGTTTCAAACTGTGGTACCAGCAGTGCATTTAATACTGCAGTCCTGGTAAATACAATTTTTTTTTTCAGAAAATAGAGTTAAATAGTTTATTTTTTTAAGATGGTAAATAAAAAAATTTCGGCTTATGGAAGTCTTAAAAATTGTTACCCGTTGTAAATATTTAATTCAAGTGTACAATTAAAAATTAAATTGGCTGACATTTGTAAATTCAAACCGGAAGATACAGTAGAGAGTTTAGTATTTGATTGAGAGGATCAATATTTCAAATAACATTAATAAATAAAATAGTTTTTTTTTTTTTTTGCATGAGATGAGTGTCAAATCTCAATAGAATGTGAACAATAAATCTCGGACTTAATCAAACTTGTATTGTATGCTGAATTGTAAATGGGCTGGATTTTAAATGGGCTTTGGATCTTTCTTTATCCAGGCCCAAACATTTTGTGTTATTCTCCCTTCAACCCTTTACCAAATTTTCGCTCCCCCCTCCTCTCTCTACATTCTCAGATTCCGATTCACTAAAGTAACACAATTTTTGAATTTGGATCCTAACCGTCCAATCAGACTTCGGACCAATCGGGTCTCAGGTGGATTACACAGGCTCCTTCAATATTCGCGTGGATTCTGATCGGACGGTCCAGATCTAACATAAATATTTTGTTACCTTAGACTTTGCTCCAGAGGAAGTTTTCCCGCCTGTTTGTATCTTCTCTTTCGTTTTCCCTCCAGAAGCAGAAGCAAAAGTATTTTTCTTCGACGCTTTGTCTTCTCTTGGCGTTCCTTAACAGGTAAGCTTTGAGTGGTGAATAAAATATTCATTAATCATTGATTTTGTAAGAAGATTAGTGTGTGTTGCTTTTAATAGACTTGATGTGCTCAAATCAAATCTTCACAATACTTGTTCTTTGATTTCTAATCTGAAGTTAAATCTGAAGTAGCGAAGAGTGAAAAAAAACGCTCTGATCGATTTTGGCGGAGGACAAAGAAGATAGCGCGGAGGGAGGAGAAAAGGAGATCGCGACGCAGAGGAAGGAGAAAGAAGATCGCGGCAGCCGGCACGGAGGGAGAAGAAAGGAGATCGATTTTGGCAGTCTCACTGGTTGCGCCTCATCTCCATCCCAATTCAAGTAATTTTTTTAATTTTAATTCAATTTCTATACTGTCTGCCCTGGGTACCTACAAATAGAGCACGTAATCGTAAATCCTCAGCAAAAGAAGGAAAAGCAAAAGGAAGGAAGGAGATAAAGCAATTTTGGCGGAATTGAAACCTCAGAGAAGTGAAGATGGTCGTCGTTGAGCATTTTATCAACTCAGCGAGTGGAAGGATGCAGCGAGCTGAGGGAATAAAGAAATTTTGGAGTAGAAAAGAGTAGAAATTCATTCTTCATGTGAACAGCTTTTGGTTATTCATTCTATGAAAATCTAGATAGCAGGGTACTTTCTCTATGGCTAAGCTAAGCAGGCCGTGATAAAGTTTATGCGTTCTTTTTACAGATCACTCCTTTATTTAATAGAAGTAGGGATGATTGGTTGATTTTCTTTCCAGTTTATATTGTCGAGGCTTTCAAAAGATAATGCCACAAAATAGAAATTTAAATTAACTCTAACAGAATATCACCAGCTTCAATTTAAGTCAAGTTTTAGTATCTTCAATTAATTAGTTAAGAGTTAAATTGAATATACCATTATTTAGGAGATTAAGTTAAGACGATTTTTCTTATGCCTTTAGAGATCAATGGGGTATGCTAATTTTTCCGTGTGTAAGGGCATTTTGGTGCTTCTGTTGGGTTCTACAGGAAGTCACTTTATTCCTGAAGTTACAATTGCTTGCTTTAGTTTGAATTCTGCTTTTAAAATTTAAAATTTGTAATTTGCAAATTGTAGGGCTGCTTATAAGGGATTTGGAGATTGTATACGTCTTCTTTTATTTCTGGATGCTCATAAGATAGGGCTCGTCAAGACAAAGAAGGTATACACCATGGATCAACTCCATTTGCTTTATAAGTTTGAAACTGAGATAAGTGCTTTGTTCAGGCTGTACCAGTTTTAACTATATGACTTTCCTTATTTTGGTTAGCT
The DNA here is from genome assembly GCA_011114355.1 of Carex littledalei. Taxonomy (NCBI): domain Eukaryota; kingdom Viridiplantae; phylum Streptophyta; class Magnoliopsida; order Poales; family Cyperaceae; genus Carex; species Carex littledalei. The sequence continues at coordinate 2,353,835 of CM022082.1, forward strand.
TTTGCTGGTTTTTTTTTCTTATCATATTTGCAAATCAAGGGTTCCAGCTAAGTAAGCAGTATTGAGGCTGTTTGAGAAACTAAAGTTGAGGTTAATAGAAGAATAAAGAGTTAATTAGGCTTAACAAGGACTTACTTGGGCAAAGTGTCAAATATCTGATAATCTTTTTAGGGGTAACTCTTTTTAGGCTTAACAAGGACTTACTTAACAAAGAAGGTATTCTTCCATATATGTTCGCCTACCCCTGACAAAATTCTTGGCTACGCCATTGACCAAAAGTACTACATTCTCTTAATATAAGGGCAAAATGGTCATATCTAAATAAAATATATGTATTCCTTGTAGCAGTGCATTTTTATTACTGAAACTGAATAGTACCAGTGCATTTTTATTTTCTGATATATTCTGCTATAATTTTCTAAGGATTTAGTCGCAAAATTTTCAAACTTTAAAAGGCTTATTCTTTAAATTTTTGGGACCCTGTCAGAGGGATTAATGTGCAAATTTTATGAAATTTCCGAATCTGAATTAAGACTTGTGAAGGTATGCATCTTAGTTTTTATATTTAAAGACTTTAGTGAGAATTTTAATTATAGATTGTGTCTTGAAAATTCTTGTTTGGTTTCTGTTGTGATGTCTCAATTCTCACTGATTGATCTGAGTTAAAGGTAGTAGGGCATGCATCTTAGTCTTAGATGACTTGATAGGGTTAGTTGGATGTAAAAAAATGTATTTTTGGGGGTTTATCAGAAGGAATTCCTTTCTGACTTCAAGCCTTTACCAATTTTTCGCTCTTCCCTCCCTCTCTCTCTCCATCCAAACCCCAGATCTCTCTTCGATAAAAATTCAAATCGAAAGAAAGAATCATTCGCAAACAAACTAGAAGCACATAAGGTCAGTCTCTTCCGATTCAACTGTTCTTTCACTTAAAACCAATAATCGAATAGATCGATTGTCCAAACGAATTGCAACAACGCAATACTGCTTGATATATTGTAGCAGGTTCTAATTTTAAGTAAGCTATTTATGCTTTTAAATAGGAATTGGAGTCTCAATTTGTGCAATGCCGGGTTATTATGATATCGATGACATCATCATGGAAGAGGAGGTAAGATAATTACTTCAAAAGTTTGTTTTTTTTTTCTTTTCATTTACTAAAATTAGGTAAACAAATTTATATAGGCTGTGTCAGTTGTTTTTCATGTGGGAGCAAATGGAGTTGGTCTACTTGATCCTGGTTCAGAAACAAACTGTGTATGTCTTCTTTGCTATAAACTGTGCTATGATTTTAGTTTCTGGTGTTTAGTACACCATGTTCACTAGGGTCTGCATCGTTTGCATTAACTCAAAAGAGCATCTTTTGAGTTAATACATCTCGGCTGTCTGATTTTAAACGGAGCCAATCCGGCACCTGCCTATAAAGCAGGGAGCTCTTTAATATTAGTGCAGATTTGGTCGGCACGGATCTTAAAGCTGATCAGACGGTACAGATGCATTAACTCAAAAGATTCTTTTTTGAGTTAATGCAGAGGATACGAATTCCATAAGTAATTTTAGATATTTCCTGTGTGTGATGGTATTGTAAATCCACTAATTAGACCAAACATGGGTTATCCAGGTTCAGAATTTACCAGTACTGGTACACAACAGTTGGTTTTTATTTTCCCAAATATGATTTTTATACAGCAGCTTCAGCACTTACCAGCACTTACCAGCACATACTAGCACTTACCAGCACTTACCAGTCCTTACCAGCACTTACCAGTGCTGGTACCAGTACTGTTAGCAGCACTTACCAGTACTGTTACCAGCACTTACCAGAAGTTACCACTTATTGAGCAGATTCTTTTATTTATACTCCCAAGTATATACAAGCTAAACCAAGATAATAGAAAGTAGCAAAAGATCTGATGACAGTATGTATTATTTTCTTGTTGTATCTTGCTAAAATTATATTTTCCTTTTTTTTAAAGGTTGAAAAGGGGGCAAAAATAGACCTTCCGTTCTGGCTATCACAGGAGCTGTGCAGGAGAAGAGCTGTGTCGATTATTGTACCACCCTGCTTCAATCAAAAGTATTTCTTTTCTTCACAAACTTTTGTAGTATATTCACTGTATAATTTGATCACCTTTATAGTAAATTACAAGATACCATGTGCTATAGTTCATATTTGAGGGATCATGAGGTGTAGAAAACTAAAATTCCGATAGTTTTGCAAAGTTAGTTTAATTTTCTAATTTCCAATTTGTTTTTTTTATAATTTGCTAATGACATAGAATGAAGAAAGACGTACAAGCAGATGCTGCTTGTGTTGATTTGGGAACACGTTATCCCTACTTCTATGAATTTGGATGCAAAATTTTTCCTTTGTAAGGGTTCACTCACCTTATTAGCATGTCAGGGTCTGCTAATTTTATTCTTCAATTTTATTTACTGTTACGAATTGTGACCATTATTTAAAAAAAATATTCTGCTGCTGCTGTTTTGTAGGGTTTTCTATTAAGATGTTCACTTTCTTGAAATAATTGTGAAAAAAATCCATTTATGTAATTCAAAATTTCAAATTACAAAGCCCCATAAATAAAATTTACATTACAAATCCTTGAAAGTTTCTGATGATAGCTTTAAATGAACCATATTTTTTCATAAAATTAAAAAGATAAGGTTTCTTGTAAAAGTCAGTAGTTGATATTTAAAAATATATTTTGTGTGTAGGGTTGGTGATAAGAGTATCGGACCCTTTCTTCGGCACACTTTTGCAAGTCGATACAAGGAGATGCTTAGCAAATCTCACACAGCTTCTATTAATGCTATCCCTAAATTTGTACTCCGCCTCTCCAAAGAAGAGTATCAAAGTGAGTCCCCCAACTCCCCTCATTTATGATATTTTATTTGGTACCAGACTGGTATTATTGAGATTAGGGGTGTTCATTGGGTCGGTTTGGTTAAAACCAAATTAAAATTTTGGTTTGTTAGTTGAACCGAAATAAAAGAGATTAAAGTTGAAAAGGTCAAAACTCAATACTTACATAAATACATTTAATAATCACAGAAATAAATATGTAGATATTATGAAATATCCAAACCAAAATACAAGTTGTTGATATTACATACATTATATATAAAGCATGGATTTGAACCGTATAGAGTTTGGTCGGTTCTGTCTTTTCCATTTTGAATAATCTAAACCGAACCGAATATAAAATACCAAAGTAATTCAAAAATTGAGCCACACCTATCCATTTAAACTGAAAAACCGAACCATTAAATCCAAACTTTTTCGGTTCGGTTGAAAACAAAATAAACTGGACCCAATAAACACTCCTAATTGAGGTATCAGTTTCTTTAGGGTTTGGGTTTTATATGCTTTTGTCTTTATTGGCTGGTTTTCTTCTTTTTGGTTTTTAAGCTTATTTTTAATCTAGTTTACTAATCTGATTAATTGCACTTTGCTTTGTTAACTTTAGTGTTTGATGCTGCGAAATCTTCTATGGTTGAATATAAAAAATGGCGGGTCAGTCATTTAGGCTTGACGAAGAGTTCTCTTCTTGGCCATAAAAGGAAGACAGATTCGCAATTAAGCCCTTCCTCTTAAACTTTTACTCTTTTTAGTAGGATTTAGTTCAGTTAATCAATTAAAAGTACTGTACCGATCTGCTAATCCAACTGAAACTGTATTCGGTCTGATCGCACTACTATGATCAGATGAAGAACACATCAGGTTATAATGCTTTGGATCCCTTGATTCTGATTGTAACAAATTTAACAAAAAAATTATGTTATTAGTTAGCTTGTTTGTGTACTGTTATGTGTAATATTGCATGACTAAAATAATGTATACTGGTATTTTGGGATTTTTTTTTTGTCGGTTTGATTAATTTTGTTTCCAATAACCAAATCGAGCCAAACCAAATTGAATGAATTATTTTTTAGCACTTTAAAGATATGTATTTTATGTTAGCAATATTATTATTGCAATTAAGTTTAGTTTTGTTTTAACAATTTATTTAAATTTCAATTAATTATTTTGACTGGTCAAAGCTTTTATTGGGTCAGTTGTTTGACTGATGCTCTTGAATGCATTTCATTAATATAACTCTTTTAACTCCATTTGATTATGGTTTTAATTACGCTTGTAATTCAGGAAAAACAAATCTCTTTCATAAGTTACCCTCATGAGTTTTGTTTCCTTTAAAATAATTTTCATAATAAAAAATAAAAAGTTTCACAAAATATTCATTTATATTATTTTGGTATGAAATGGTTGATTTGTCTCAAACTCATTTTATGTTATTTAGTTTATTCAAGTATCCAATTTACTTTATTTGAATTTTGAGTTTTGAGGTACAAAATTCTATTGTAACATTTTAAGCCCACTTTTGGAAAATTAATGGAAAATATTCCAATAGAAATATATTAGGCTCCACATTTATCCCCAGTCCAGATCCTCTGAGGTAACTCACATTTTGAGGTTGGTTGTGAACTGCCGACCAGAATTTGAACCAATACAGTCCGAGGTGGAATGCACGTGACCTATGTTACCCCGATACGGCTCCGATACGCCAGCTGGCGTATCAGAGTACGTGGCGTATCGTACCCTCTTCGATACGGTATCGGATACGGTTTTTAAGATCTGATACGGCAGGGATACGGACAGACGGGATACGTTTGGCCCAGTAAAATTGGAAAACACGGGGCGGACCTGAAATTAGTCCAGTACCCCACTCTCTCTCGCGTTCTCTCCTCTCTCACCCAGACGGACCTAAACCTAAAATCCCGACCCTCTCGGCGCCACCCTCTTCTCTCGTCGCCACCTTCCCGACCGTCTTCTCTCGTCACCACCCTCTCCTCTCGGCGCCTCCTTCCCGACCCTCTTCTCTCGTCGCCACCCTCTCCTCTTGGCGCCTCCTTCTCTCGTCGTCACTGCTCTCTACCTTGCCCAGACCTGAAATTGGTAAGCGCCTCTCTCCTCTACCGTGCTTGTTTTGCTTTCTGTGTTGTATGTGAACCTGGTACCGGGCTTGCTTGATTTTTATTGTGTTGTTGCTTTTCATCTTTACCAGTACTGTACCGGTACTGGTACGATGGTGCCTGTGTATGCTGGTTCTGGCTTGTGCCTTTGTTTTGGTGATGTGCCGTATTATGGTGTTGCCCTTTTTGTCGCTGGCCTTGTTCTTGTTCTGTTGTGCCGATCTGGCACTGGTAAAAGGGTGCCAGTGACCCTTGCGTTTTCCCTCTGTGAATGCTTAATTAATTGGGGGTCTTCGGCCTTTTTACCTTGCTGGACCGTGACTGTTATGAATTAAATAAATAATGGGTCTAAATGATAAATGATGCATCCATAAATATTTTCTTTATTATGACAATTTTGGATGATGTGTTGGATAATATAATTAAAATAATAAAAATAATATATATAATAGCCGTATCGTATCCGTCATTTTTGAAAATTGCTGTATCGCCGTATCCGTATCGTATCCGATACGATACCCGTATCCGTATCCATGCAACATAGCACGTGACTATTTTCGTGCTAGAAACAAGAGGTGGAGTGGAGGGAAAGGTGAGTAACCCTGTGGTACTCTACCATGTATAATAACTCTCATCCGAGCAAAAATTATTTTGTTACCTATTTGAATTAGAGGGAGTCCGCTTTGAGAATTGTGCTAGATTAAAACAGACAGTGCAAGTCACATTTTATACAATAGTACTGCACTGGATCTGAATCCGAGGGGAAGGTGTGCTAACTACCCCTATAAATTAGAAATTTTCAGTTTTGTCCTTTCAATTTTTTTTACTTTTTTAGGGAAACGAGGGGCCTTTTTAGTAAGTGAGTTGTAATAATATAGGTACGTTTGGATTGTGCAAGGATTAGTGCAAGAATAGCGATTTTTGGGTTAGTGGTTGAGAATAGTGCTAACCCGAGTCGTTTGAGAATAGTGCTAACTTTGGACTATTCGGGTTAGTAAAAATATCGTTTGGATTGTATATTTGGAATAGCAATGGAGGGAATGAATAAAATATTGATTAAACTAATCTAATATTTTTACATTTAATATTTAAATTAATATTATATTACATTTAAACTAATATTTTTCAATACTAATTTAATATTTTATTTAATACTAATCGATTCTAATCTAATATTATATTTATTTAATACTAATATAATATTTAAACTAAAATATTATATTACATTTAACATTTAAACTAATATTATATTACATTTAATATTTAAACTAATATTATATTATATTTAACTAATATGTTATTTAATACACATAATATTTAAAATAATATTATATTACATTTAATATTTAAATTAATATTATATTACATTTAATTTAATTAAAGTAATATTATATTATATTTAATATTTAAACTAATATTATATTATATTATATTTAATCTAATAGTTTATTTAATACTAATCTAATATTATATTTCATTTAATATTTAAACTAATATTATATTATATTAAATATATATTTTATTTAATACTAATCTAATCAAATCTGATATTATATTTGCTATTTAAACTAATATTATATTACATTTAACACTCAACATTTAAACTAATATTATATTATATTAAAATTTATTATATTTAATCTAACATTTTATTTAATATTAATCTAATTTGATATTATATTTATTTAATACTAATCTTATATTTTAATTAATATTATAATAAATTTAATATTTAAACTAATATTTTATTTAACACTAATTTAATCTAATATTATATTTATTTATACTAATCAAATATTTTATTTAATACAAATTTAATATTTAAACTAACTCTAATTGAGAGGAATGAAAACTATTTTTTCTATTAATATCACTAACCCCACTAGCTCTATTCTTGCTAACCCACCATTTCTATGGGTTAGTAGAATAGAGCTATTCTTGAGCTAACCCCATTTTCTAATTGTTGTTTGGATCACCCAAGGTTAAGAATAGTGGAGCTAACCCAAGAATAGAGCTATTCTTGCCCCATCCAAACACAACCATAGAGAAAAACAACTACTGCTGGTGGTCGGATCATTGTAAATACTATTTTTTATCAATATATCTTTTAGTGGGACTTTCCCACTAAACCTCAAATTTTTTGTTTAATTTTTACAAAAAGTATACTATTAGCACCGTCACAAATGAAATTACATGTCACTTATTTACCAGTTTTGGTCGAACAGTTCGGATCCAAACGCAAAATTTGAGTTACCTTAGGTAATATGAATTCTGTCTAACCCTGACACAGCCCCAGAGCTTTCAAATTATTAACATTGGCCAAGAAGCTGCACGCCATAAGGAAAAAGAAAAGAAAAGAAAGAACAAATTAAGTCTATTCCAAATCCAAGAGCGGAGACAAAATTCAGTCCTCCAGTGATAGCTCCATTCCATATGCCATGTCTGTTGACACTGTTGTTACATCAAAGTTAATTAGCTGTAAAATCCCACATTTACATTAAATCCAGTGGTCACATAGTTAGAGGGGACCACTTAAATACCCCTCACTAGAATTTAAAAAAAAATATGCTTTTATTTTTTTAAATTTTTTTTATAAAATATACTTAATATTAAAATAAGTATAAGCTTATTCTTATCCCAAAAGTATTTTTTAAAATATAATTCTATTTTATATTTTTCTCAGAAAAAATATTAAAATATATTTAATATTCAAAATAATTATGAAATTATATATACTTCATTCCTATATCATATCAAAACTTGTGACCTGATTAAATCTTCCCACAAATAGAATATATATCACATCACCATCTCTCTCCTAACCTACCTAAGCTTTCCTCAGTCTTCTTAGGCCAACCCATCCATCAACAACTATTACCAGTTCTTGTCTTAATTGCTTTCTAAGTGATCTAACCTCATTATTTTCTGAAAAAAATTAAGACCTCTTACTGAACCATAGACCTATGACCTATATATTAATTGAATGCTTCATAACAGCAAATTAGTTACAAGCAACCCCCCCACCAAAACAAACAAAAGTTTCAAAACCCACAAAATGTACTGGTACACATGGCTGTCTAAAACCGACCTCGACAAATCTCTCGTCTACGATTACTCGCTTCTCTTCTCCCGGAATGAGCTTGAAGAAGAAGATATCTCACACTTCAACCATGAGTTCCTTCAAAGCATGGGAATCTCCATTGCAAAACACCGCCTTGAGATCCTTAAACTCTCGAAAAAGTACAAACCCGTTAGACAGTCTCAACCGTCCATGACACGGCTTCTCACGGCTTTCAGCCGCACAAAACAATGCCTGGCGCGTTGCATTAAAGCGTTGGTGCATCGTGAGTATAGCTCGGCCATTGTAGTGGTTCATAGACCACCGCCGAAAAAGGCGGAGATGTTGAAGAGGAGTAGAAGATCAGAAGCAACACGCAAAGTGGTGCAGCAACGACCGCCACAGATGATCATGGCCGGGCCGAAAAAGGCGGAGATATTGAGTTCGCGTGGCGTGAGCCCGTTGGTTTTTGAAGAGGGATTTGGAAGTGGATTAAGATCAGTCGAGTCGATTAGATGGGATAGCATGTTTCAAGGGTTAAAACCCACATGAATTATATATGATTATAGTTATGTTAACATAATTATGATTATGGTTATGTAAAAGTATCACTGAAACTTGTAGGAGGTAACTATAAGTTATTTTACTTGGATAGATTATTACTTTAGTTTTTAGCAGTAATTTTTTTGTAATTAATCTTTGTTTATGAGTCTATATATAAGAGGAAATCGCTTTGTACATATTTAATTGAAACTATTTTGGGTTTAGTTTTTGGTATTCCGAAAAGAAAAAAAAAAGCTTATATTAATTATGAACTTGGTAATTTGGGCATGCCTATATAAATAAATATTCGATAAACAGCATATAAACATCAAGCAATCTTTTGAGATTAAGACACAGGTGGTCAATAATCTCTCAATCTTAATTTTTTATAATTAAATAATGTCCTAATTTGTGTATGCAGGTGAAGCTTGAAAAGAAAGAAATAATTAGGTTAAACTTTTGTGATTTCATTACATATTTCTTAGTGTTTGTTGGAATCTTTTGGTGGTTGCATCTAACAATCCAACAAATATATGGTTCCAAACTTCCAATTAACTTTTTCTTTCATAACAAGTCACCAAAGTGGTTCTCAGTTCTTACCATTAATTAATTTCCTTGATTTGTTTTTGAAGCAATTGCTACTTGCCACCTTTTTAGTAAAGGTGCGAAAAGACACTTAAAGTGCTATTTTAGTACAATATTTGTTAAAACTATGCGTCCTTTCTACAATTACATGATACCTGCTACGACAAGGACATACACAATATATGTTAGAATAACAAGGATTTAATTACCAGAAAATGCATTATAAATTTGTAACAATAAATTATTTTTTATCAATAATTTAAAATGGTGAACTCAAATGAGAAATGAGAAATGTAAATTGTTTATCTAATTTTATTCATAAAGTAAATACATATATCAGAAAACTTGTAGTTCGTCTTATACAAGAACAAGAAGCAAACATAAAACAATTGTGTTTAATTTGCATGGCCGATTTTTCTACTCTTTTTTTTCTTGTACAAAAGGACTAAATTTTTTTTATTTTATGATTTTGACCTAATTGCAATACTTTTAAGGGATAAATAAACAAGACGACCAATGGTCCAAATTTGTGGTTTGAAATTTATATTTTGAATTATCAGTAAAGAAAGAAATAGTTATCCTGATGGAACACCAAAAGTAATGGAATTGGTAAATTAAATTCCTTCTATGAAACTCTTAGGATTTCATTTTATCCATGCGCGCGGCCCAGTAGATATAAATGCAAAGGTGGAAAGGTAAATGTTGACCCATGATCCGTTTGTAAGGAGTGATAGGAAAGTGAACTGGGCCCAAAATCTTTGGGAATCAATGCTAAGTCCAAAGAATTATGGGCCGTGATGCCACTGACTTGGAAGTGAATAAGAGGTATGTTGAGCTGAATGTTAACTGGGCCACAATAAATAGGCTATATATTTCCTAGTCCTCTTTTAGTTTAGTGAGTTGATGAATGAGTTATTTAATTTATATACCTTTTAATTATGCTTTCCTATGCGATGGTAAAAGTGCCTTTTGTCGACGGTATTTTCATAGATACTCCTCTCAGAAATAACAGTTTCTGTCGGTGTACTCTCAGAAATAGTCACTTTTTACCCTCGCGGATAATGGCTTATTTTTGTAGTGGATCTGTTTCACCATTACGTTTCCTCGCATTACTTTTACTTATTTTACTCTACGTACGTTACTTTTTTATTTCCATTAATCATTTACATACTTTACTAATTTTTATTACAAATGCCAATCACAAATATCCAATCATTCAAGTTAGGTCTAGGTCTCACATATTTTATGACAATATTCTGAGCATTCTTCTCGAGTTATTAGCTTTAATTAATGAACTTCACTAAAGTCCTTATTGTAGTTATTAATTGCTAATTTAGACCATTGTTCACAAAGCTTAGCAGTGATGATAAGCTTTCTATAAAATATAATGCGTTAAACAAATTAATATGCCAATTGATAATTATGGATCTTAACTGTAGCTATTTGATACTTTAATTTGTAAGACATTATTTTTGTCATGATCAAACTCAACTTGCAACAAAATCAGGAATACTGAGAAACAACTACGCACAAGCCTTAAAATGCAATCGAAATCACAATGATATAAAGAGGAGCAAACTTTGATAAACACACATAAAAAAAAACTTACAAGAGAAAGCCAATGCAAAGAAAACGTAATGACAAACCAAATATGGTACTTGCTTAAACAGTTGCCCGAAATTTGGAGTAAATGATTACAAGCAATACAAGATCCTGGCCAAGCATCTAAGGATTTTGGTAATTAATAACCGGCGATAATAACCAAGTTTGCTATGAATAACGATAAAAACTATAAACAGTAAAGACAGTCTGAATCAATGCAAGCCAACACTGACACACCAGCTATGAACGACCGAGCTGCCCATGGATTATCGGAATATCTGCGGTGAAACTTCACATATTGACGGTTCCAATGCCTGGAATAGTAACTATTGAGTTCATCAAACTACTCTTGGCAGTAATGATCATCGTTAACCGAACAAAAGTTACCGATATCATTGAAGTAAGTGAGAGCCATCTGAGTGCTGCTTAGTTTGTTAGTAAATAGGCCAAGTCGCTGAAGTAACTCTACATCCTTTTTTGTATTGATTAGTCCATCCACTAGTAAAATGTAGCTTGTTAGTAACCGCTTTGTTGAAGGTTTGAATTCCTCGAAAGCAACAAGGTTTGCAAGTAAAGTAATTTGATTTGGGTCAAGCTGCAGATGCGGTATCTGGAGGATACCATTTTCGAAAGTTACACCAAAACCATCCTTATGTGCTCTCTTCTCAAAAGTTACACCAGCCGTCAGGTAAAGCTCATATGCATTCTTTACCCTTTTGGGTGCATTACGGCGGCTGTGAATTTTCATCCAGCTTGCATGCGCCCCATCATTGGGTGGGTTGTTTTGTTCATTATTACCTTGGCCGTCCGGAGTAGATGGTATGCACCATTTCCACTAAAGGTCTAGCAAATGTTTTGGATCAGTAGGCACGGTTTGTTCATTGAATTGCCATGGCATATCTGACCATATGAATGGTTTGAGCTCTTTGAGGAATTCATCTCAGTTGCCTTGTGCTGGGTCGGGTAACTGCGTGTTGGTCTGAATTGAATAATTATGTATCCATAACGCCTACTAATTATTTACAACCTAGCTAAACCAATATTACCAACTAGTTGGTTTAAAATTCTAATATAACAGTTAGACAGAACATGCCTTGTTACCATAACAGCAGACAAGTGGAAAAATCAATTAGCCTTGTTGCCAAGACATATTGGCAGCATGCCTGAGAGGAGTTCGCATCCTCTGAGATATCTCAAACTTTGAGTGTTTTTCTGTGGAAAATCTGAAACGTTCAAATACGTTCTGCATGAATCTCAAAGCAGCATACCTGAGATGCCATGTTTTGCCACAATTCAAATCAAAAGCGATTCGTTATTAAGCATTGAACATCTCAGGAGCACCATCCCAGTTTTGTTGCAAATCAAATCGGTGTAGTTCCGCATTTGTACGTTAGCCGCATTGGACAAGTTTAGACTGTTCAATGACAATACTTATTTTCATTTTCTTTTTGGCAGTATAAAAATATTAAAAATATATAAAGTTTGATTTCTAACATATCTCTCTCCTATATAGAAGGTACAACCTATATATAATTGGTTGTCCACAGTTCGTGTATAAAGCAACTTAGGGTGATGAACTGTTAATGAACTTGTACAAAATTTGAAGCTGCAATGATGGAATTAACCAAGTTGAAGATCGCAACATGCCAAGCCATAGTGAAGACAAAATAACTTTAGTATTCTCTGTAGCAGAGACAAAATAATGGACTTGTTAAGTACTTCAGGCATTTGTAAGCATTTCACTACTACATAAATGCAGTCTTTTATCGGGTAAAAACTGGATCTGCTAACGGATTCTCTACCGCTAGAGACAAACAAGTGTTCCTTTAGATTGGGATATCCGATTATTGATCAATAGCCCGTTAGAAACAAGTGTTCCTTTATGTTGGAATAACAAGGATTTAGTTACCAGAAATTGCATTACAAATTTGTAACAAAAAAATAATGTTATCAATAATTTAAAATGGTGAACTCAAATAATAAATGTAAATTGTTTATCTAGTTTTATTTTTGAAGTAAATACATATCAGAAAACTTGTACTTCGTCTTATAGATCAAGAAGCAAACATAACCAATTGTGTTTAATTTGCACGGCCGATTTCTCTATGTATACCTTTTTATCTAATACAGAAGGATTCAAATTTTTTATGATTTTTGACCTAAATGCAATACTTTAAGGATAAATAAGCAAGACGACCAATGGTCCAAATTTTTGGTTTCAAATTTATATTTTGAATTATTAGTAAAGTAAGAAATTGTTATCCTCATGGAACACCAAAAGTTGTGTACTTGGTATATTAAATTCCTTCTATGAAACTTAGGATTTCATTACATACCTGCGGTCCAATAGATATAAATACAAAGGTCGATCGAAAGGTAAAACTTAACCCATGATCCGTTTGTAAGGAGTGATAGGAAAGCGAAGTGAGCCCAAAATCCTGCTGTCAGATTTGTTTTATTTCTACAAATTGTCAATAAGAGCTATGTTGAGTTGAATGCAAAGGGATAGAGAAAGGGACAATAGGAGTCTGTAACCTCTGCATTAATGCACTGTTTTAGTTCTGGACCGTCCGATAATTATTCGGGCCAATCCAGGTCACACGTCTAATGCACGGGGCCCCTTTAAGATTCGTGCTAATATGTAACGAGCAGTCCTGATCTAAACTCAAACAGTGTGTTAATGCAGATGATATGAATTCGGGATAAGAGTGGGCTACAATAGGCTATTTAGTAGGTGAGGTGAAGTTAGGGTTTGTTTTATTGAGTCATTCTATATATAAACTGAGAGATCCGAAGTGTAACTGTCAAGTTGGATGAATAATTTACTGAATTTATGTACCTTCTGTTTTTATGTTTTCCTCTATTAATCCCTTCAGCTTCATTTTTACGCAATGTTTTCTTATTGAGTTATTAGTTCTGATGAACTTTCTCTAAGGTCATTGTAGTTATTAATTACTAATTTAGACCATTGTTTACCACAGTTGAGTTGAATTACAAAGCTTATAAGTGATGATGAGCCTTCAATTATCTAATGCATTAAACAATATGCTGAATGCTAATTATGAATCATAACTTTTATCTATTTCATACTTTTATTTATATAAGAAAGATTGTTTTGTCATGATCAAACTCAATTAATTGCAACGAAATCAGGAGACACAACTTAACACAAGCCTTTAACTGCAATCCAATACAAGGAGATCTTTAATTTTCATTAACAACACATGACAAAAAAACTTAAATAGAAAGCCAATACAAGGAAAATGTGATGAGCAAATACAAAGCAAACATGGTGCATAAACAGTTGCAAGGAATTAGTAATAAATGATTACAAACAATACAAAATATAAGCCAAGCATCTAACGATGTTGATAATAACGAGCGATGCTATAGCCAGTCTGTATTGCTGAGAGACTAAGCAGTAATACACCAGCAAAGAATGAGATGAATGCCCATGGACTATTAAAGTATTTGTGCCGCAATTTCGCCAATTGACGTTTCCAGTTGGAGTGATAGTAACTATTCAGAGCATCAAACTGATTTTTACAGTAATGATCTTCATAGTCAACCGAACATACATTACCGATATCATTGAAGTAAGCGGAGGCTTTCTGAGTGCTGCTTAGTTTGTTAGTGATTACCCCATGTTGCTCAAGTAACTCTACATCCTTTCTTGTACTGATTAGTCCATCCAGAAGTAATACGTAGCTTGTGAGAAACCTCTTTTTTGAGGGCTTAAATTCCTCGAAAGCAACAAGGTTTGCAAGTAAAGTTGCATGATTTGGGTCAAGCTGCAGATGGGGTATTTTAAGGATACCATTTCTGAAAGTTACACTAAAACCATCCTTATGTTCTTTCTTATGAAAATTTACACCAGCACTCCGCTCAAGCACAAATGCACTCTTTATCCTTCTGGGTGCATTACTGCGTCGGAGGTGAGTTTCCACCCAGGTTTCATGCACCCCAACATCGTGGATCTGGTTTGTTGCATTAATAACTTGGCTGTTAGAAGGAGATGGTATGCACCATTTCCAGTAAAGGTCGAGCAAATGTTTTGGTTCCTCAGTAAACTTGGCATCTTTATTGAATTGCCATGGCATATTGCACCATATGAAAGGTTTGAGCTCTTTTAGAAATTCATCTAAGTTGGTGGTTTGTTCTGGAGACGATTCATGTGGTGAGTGGCTTTGGCTTTGCTGAGTAGTAGATTGTAATAAGTGGCGGCGGCTTTGGGTTTGGGTTTGGCTTTGGCTGTGTTCTACAGAGAGAGTGGATTGTGTTAAGTGGCCTTGTTCTGGGTCAAGTATGTTGTTCTTATTGAATGAAATGGGCAGACAACACATGCGAGTAGTGTGGCCTTGCGGACTAGATTGGAATACACAACAAACGCAGGATGTTGCTTTGTGGCCTTGTGAATTAGAAATAGATGGAGAATTTTCTGAATCTGGGACTGGTGAGAGCATTTTTGGGTCCCTAAGGAACTTATAAACCTTCTTTAGAATAAAGAAGGGAATTTGGTTTTCCATGAGGAGCAAGTCAAATCTTACCGTTTTAATGTCGACACCTGGAGAGAACAAACTCTCCTCCTCTCTAGAGAAAGCGAGGATTATTCGGATAATAAAACAACTGTCAGTAACCAACATTTGGAACAAATTATCATCCTCCGGAAGGACAATGCTCTTACCATACCATCCATGAATCTGATCCTTCATCTCGGCCACATTAATCTGCTTAACGAGATCATTGATATTCAGATTACTTGTGCTGGTTGGCAGCTTACTCACATAGTACGATATGCACTCCTCCTTTGCTTTCTCTATGACTTTTTGCTCCTTTTGTTTCCCATAGTACAAGGGGCCAATGGACACAAATTTTGGCTCAAAATAAGATTCTCTACTGTACCTCATATGTAATGGGGCACGGGAGAAAACTGGCTGAGACATGTTGATAAGGAATATATGTATGTAGATTGGAGGTGTTTGGTTGTCTATAGTCATGAAACAGGTGAGTATATACACACACACACACACGCATGACAAATGTTTTGGACGAGTTGTATATTCCTTGACTTATTCCTTGGCGAGTTAATAGGTCAATTCAATACCGACTTATTCCTTGACGAGTTATTATGTCCATTCAATGCCGACTTATTTCTTCAGCATTTCTGCATAAATAAAACGCATATACTTGGAAAGTTCCAATATCTCTCTTAAAAAGATTAGCCAAGTAAAGATCAACAAATTGAAATTTTTTCATTTATGTGGCTTTAATGAACGAATTATGTATTGTGGTCATTTCGGATATTTCATCCACTCTTGATAATATACTAGTGTACTGTTACATGAGTGAGGCTAGCGTGTGTGCGCTAGATTTTCACCAAGAAGGTTTGGTGAGCTTCACTTCAAAATTATATCGGATTGGATTCAGTTGACGAATCAAAATCGTTGAAACTGATCTACTTCATGAGTGATACATATACATGCAAAATTTTGAAATTTTTGTCTTCATTTAGTACAAAGTCAAACATTAAAAAAATGGAGGTTTATAAGCTATTTTAATGCATTCAATTTTCATCATTTTTTAGCTCGGGGAGAGTCACCTTGGATGAAGTCTCACCTCTTGCGAAGATGGAATTGGCGAGGGTTGTTTGCGAAGATTTTATGCTTTATAAAATCTTAATTGACGCGATCAACCCTAATCCTATGAAAGCTTAATTGAAGCGGTCAACCCTAATCATATGAAAGCTTAATTGACGAGCAAATTATATATTGACATGCCTTGGCTATAATAGAAAGCAACGCATGACAAATGTTTTGGACGAGTTATATATTCCTTGACTTATTCCTTGACGAGTTATTCCTTGGCGAGTTATTCCTTGGCGAGTTAATAGGTCAATTCAATACCGACTTATTCCTTGACGAGTTATTATGTCCATTCAATGCCGACTTATTCTTCAGCATTTCTGCATAAATAAAACGCATATACTTGGAAAGTTCCAATATCTCTCTTAAAAGATTAGCCAAGTAAAGATCAACAAATTGAAATTTTTTCATTTATGTGGCTTTAATGAACGAATTATGTATTGTGGTCATTTCGGATATTTCATCCACTCTTGATAATATACTAGTGTACTGTTACATGAGTGAGGCTAGCGTGTGCGCGCTAGATTTTCACCAAGAAGGTTTGGTGAGCTTCATATCAAAATATATCGGATTGGATTCAATTGACGAATCAAAATCGATCGTTGAAACTGATCTACTTCATGAGTGATACATATACATGCAAAATTTTGAATTTTTTGCCTTCATTTAGTACAAAGTCAAACGTTAAACAAATGGAGGTTTATAAGCTATTTTAATGCATTCAATTTTCATCATTTTTTAGTGCTTGACTTTGTACTAATTTTTTTTTTAAAAAAGAAGGGCAAAAAGCCCATTTAATTGTTGAAATATAATAATTACAAAAACCAGTTAGCCAGCAACACCTGGACTGAACACCTCATAGGTGAGAGATGGGCCATAATATCCGGTAACAACATAACAAACATAACAGCCGGGAAATGTACCAAGTTTTTGATGTAGCAAAACTCCAAAAATATGCTAAGGTAACACTAACTAAGCCACAAAGTAATGGGTTGGGATAATAACAGAAAACAAAATTTGGTGTTTCTTCTTCTTCATTCATTTGGCAGATGCTCAGCAGGTGGCTAATAGACCACCATTTCCAGAGGCATGTATTGATCTAGGGGGATTGCATCCTCAATCACTGAAAGCCATTCTTCAGCTGCCAATTTGGCCTTTTTCTTGAGATTACCTGTCCAATATAAAACCAGAGACTTAATTAGTAGGATGATAGATCTAGCTGTTTTGGAAGAACTATTATTAAAGCAAATATAATTCCTGTGTTTCCAAACAGTTCAGCATAAAGCACTTAAAACAAGTAAAAAACCAGATTTTTGTATAGGGGGTAATTGTAAAGCAAAATTAATCACATCTTCAAAAGTATTCCAAGTTTGCATATCATCCTGACTTTTACCTAACTAGAACCATATTTGTTGTACCGTAGAACAGTTTAAGAAAAGATGAGTGGCTGTTTCAGGTTGAGTACAAAAAAGACAAGTTTGATCTCCATCCCACTCTTTGGTTGCTAGATTATCTTTTGTAAGGATCTTGTTGTGTTGAGATAACCAAAAACAATAGATCTGAATTCAAATCAAACTCTAGATCTGAATTCAAATCAAACTCTAGATCTGAATTCAAATTAACCCTAGATCAAAATACCAAAAACACTAAATTAAATTAACACTACAACACTACATTTACGAATATATGAACAACAATTACAATTACATCACATATTATTAGTTACATGAATAACATTCTAACTAAAAAAAATGAAAATATAACAAAAAAAATCCTAAATCTGAGACTTCATACATTTACATGAACAGTGCCTAAGGAGAAATATGGTAAAAGATAAAAAAATTGAAAAATCGAAATGAAAAACTTAATCGGAAACTTCAGCTCAAGTTTTGAGGCTCTTCCCTTTGTTTTTTTGCAATTCTGAATTTCAGAAAACTTGTAGTTCGTCTTATACAAGATCAAGAAGCAAACATAACCAATTGTGTTTAATTTGCATGGACGATTTTCCATGTTTTCATCCCGTACGAAAGGAAAGCTAAATTTGTTATGATTTTAACCTAAATGCAATACTTTTAAGGGATAAATAAGCAAGACGACCGATGGTCCAAATTTGTCGTTTCAAATTTATGTTTTGAATTATCAGTAAAGAAAGAAATAGTTATCCTGATGGAACACCAAAAGTAATGGAATTGGTTAAATTCCTTGTACGAAACTCTTAGGATTTCATTTTATCCATGCGGCCCAGTAGATATAAATGCAAACGTTGAAAGGTAAAAGTTGACCCATTGATCTGTTGACAAGGAATGTGAAGTGGGCCCAAAATGTGAAGTGCGACCCAGTAGATATAAGTAGTGATAGAAATGTGAAGTGGGATCAATGCCAAATCCAAAGCATCATGGGCCTTGATGCCGCTGACGTGGAAGTGAATAAAAGCTATGTTGAGTTGAATGTATGTACGTAGGTCTAGGTCTAGGTCTCACATATTTTATTACAAGTTCCAATCACAACTATACAATCATTAAAGTTAGGTCTAGGTCTCACATATTTTATGACAATATTCTTACCATTCTTCTAGAGTTATTAGCTTTAATGAACTTCACTAAAGTCCTTATTGTAGTTATTAATTACTAATTTAGACCATTGTTTACAAAGCTTAGCAGTGATGATAAGCTTTCTATTATAAAATATAATGCGTTAAACAAATTAATATGCCAATTGATAATTATGGATCTTAACTGTAGCTATTTGATACTTTAATTTGTAAGACACATTATTTTTGTCATGATCAAACTCAACTTGCAACGAAATCAGGAATACTGAGAAACAACTACGCACAAGCCTTAAATTGCAATCAAAATCACAATGATATAAAGAGGAGCAAAATTTGATCGGAGAAACTTCTGATTAACACATAAAAAAAAAAAACTTACAACAGAAAGCCAATGCAAAGAAACGTAATGAGAAAGTACAAACCAAATTGCCTGAAATTGGGAGTAACTGATTACAAGCAATACAAGATCCTGGCCAAGCATCTAAGGATGTTGGTAATAACCGGCAATAATAACTAAGTTTGCTTTTCCTGATTCTGATGATAACTATAAACAGCATAGAAAGTCTGAATGACTGTAAGAACAAGCAGGAACCCACCAGCTAACAACGAGTTGGATGCCCATGGATCATTGAAATATTTGTGCTGCAACATCATAAATCGACGGTTCCAATCCAAGTAATAGTAACTATTGAGATCATCAAACAGTTTTTGGCAGTAACGAGCTTTATCGTTAACGGAAGTACGGAACTATTGAGTGCTGCTTAGATTGTTAGTAATTAGGCCAAGTCGCTGAAGTAGCTCTACATCCTTTTTTGAATTGATTAGTCCATCCACGAGTAAAACGTAGCTTGTCAGTAACCGCTCTGTTGAAGGTTTGGGTTCCTTGAAAGTAACGAGGTTTGCAAGTAAAGTTATTTGATTTGGGTCAAGCTGCAGATGGGGTATCTGCAGGATACCATTTTGGAAAGTTACACCAAAACCTTTGCTATGTTCTCTCTTCTCAAAAGTTACACCAGCTGTCAGGTGAAGCTCATTTGCATTCTTTACCCTTTTGGGTGCTACACTCGGCTGGGCAGCCGTAAATGGAAATTTGAATGATGTTCGCATTTTCCTCCCAGTACACATTGCTGGTATATGCTGGACAATGGTATATGAGACAATATATGCACATCAGGTATAATTATTTATTTAAATTTTGAATATCACACTCCACAAGTTGAATTTGTGCTTATGGAACTTTAAAGTAACAAGTTTTGGTTGGCATTTTCACATATCAAACTGTTTCAACTTTCAAGCTTAATTTACGATAATTTTACCAGGATTCCTGTGCCAACAAGATGATAGATTCACCTATTACTTCTTAATTACTAATTAATTTCACACGTCTGTAACAATATTGGTAAATTTGCTATCAATGAATATTACAAAGTTATTTGACAGAAAAAAGAACATCCAAAACAGAAGGATAGGGATATTAAGAGAAATTTGTAACTAAAAAAAAAGATTGGGTCCAGATGGTCCCCATGTGGGGTTAGTCCCAAACCCAAGTATAATTTAAATATTACAGTGACATGTTCTAACAATAAAGATGAGCTAGTGTAGCTGTGAACCTCTCTTTTCTCAACCAAGAGGTCTTGGGTTGAAGTTGCACCGGACAATTATTAGAGAAGTTTTTGGGAGAGAATATTGGTAGATGAAACGGTTGGAATTTTCCAGAATCGGGCCGATTCAGCTGAAATTTTACTGGAATCGGACGGAATCGGACCGATTCAGCACCGATTCAACCGGTTTTTAATGAAAAATCGCCTAGCTCGTAACTCGGCCAGAATCGGATCAGTACCGCCCGATTCCGATCCGGAATGGCCAATTTTGCAGAGTATGGTAACCGCGCATTTGAAGGCTTGAATTCCTTGAAAGCAACGAGGTTTGCAAGTAAAGTTGTCTGATTTGGGTCAAGCTGCAGATGCAGTATCAGCAGGATACCTTTATGAAAAGTTACATCAAAACCATCCTTATGTTCTCTCTTCAGAAACTTACCCCAGCCCTCTGGTGAAGCACATATGCACCCCTTAACCTTTTGGGTGCATCACTATGGATGTGAATTTCCACCCAGCTTGCATTCTTAAAACAGCGTATATAACTAGCATCCCAACATTTCTACATATATATAAAAAGAGCTGGAATACCACATCTCCCGACTACCAGAAGACTAAGGACAGTAATGAAATTAACCTCCCCAAAGGATCGATGCATGCCAATCTACAGCTGTATGCACCGCATTTCAATCAATGCTTCCTGCCTGCTGATCTCTAATCGATCATTCCCGTGCTGAGATTCATGCCCACCAGCTGTCTGACTCAAAAAAGGATCTCTTCTTCCATCTCTGCATAATTGGATCCATCTTGATGGCAGCACAAAGGTGTCTTATATATTGTTTTTATTTTCTTATCTTTTCTTAATAGTTTTCCAAACAATATTTTTCCGATCTTTCTTAGCTATTTCTCAAAAGTATAAAACAAAAGTCAAGTTTTTGCTGTATATAAAAGAAAATATCAAAGATAATGTTTCGTTCAATATGCTATTGATTTATGTGAAAATATATATACATCCAACCTATAAATACAAAAAAATGCTTATAAAATTTTCTTTTACAGTTTTTAATTTTAATTATAATTTATTTATGGAATTGTCTGAATTCATATCTCTGTTTTAAAATTAATATCTAATATGTATGACTTTAATTGTTTGGGTATTTAATCTCTTTAATTAGTGGATTTGTATAAATCCAGGGGTTGGACCGAACATACTAAGTACGACATGTGCTCACTTATCAGAGGGTACTTAAAATTAAAATGAAGAGGGTCAAAATTACACGTCATACTAAGTACGTCAATTTTAAGTATCCTCGTCATACTAAGTACGAAACATCAGCAGTAGTACTTAGTATGTTCTAACAGCAAGCCTCACCTAACAGCAAGCCTCACATATCTTAGTAAATCAATTTTAAGTACCTTCCAGAGGGTCAAAATTCGAGATATGACGAGGATACTTGATCTATGCAATATAGTATTTGAGGTAAATAAAACAACATATATTAAATTCATTAATAATGAAGCATCACGATTTTTTATGTTGTTTTCTTTATTTTTTTTAGCACCTGGGCATATGTTAAATTACAGCAGTAGCAGTAGTACTCTCTGAGCGTGGGCCTTTAAAAGAAGTGACAGATCAGAGAGGCAGTACAGCCAGAGAGAGCAATGGGCTTTCCAGCTCGTCCAATTATGGGCCTTCCACATCATTTGATTTGCCATCAAATTCAATAGGAAAATTTTCTCTATATACAACGTTTGAATTGAGACAGTTTAATTAAGAATTGAGCTCCATATAATCGGAAAATATTACTGATTTAATATCTCTCGTCTTGTTTTTCTTAGAGAGAGACTATGGATTTTGATCCCTTCTTAACAAGGGCACAACCCACGAATATAAGCTTGCTTCATGAGACATCATTTGGAGCTTTTAGAGAAATCATTATGGTCAAAGAATGTATTGATCTATCGTTTTCTGAAAAACAAGGAATTAATTTGTCATGCCCCGGACCCGGACGACGGACCGGACACGTAACGACAGAACAAGATCCTAGTATCCATTCAACAGCCTGTCAACTTACGTCGCAAACATAAATAAACTAAAAACAAACTGGAGTCAGCTACAAAGCTCAATAACTGGTTATTTAATGAGGCTTTTCCCTATAATTGGTTTATTCAAAACAACAATACAAACATGATTGGATTAATCCACACAAATATATCAGATTACGTATGCATATTTAACCGGTTTGGGGTCTTAGTCAGAAAACATAGTACTCAGACCGTTAAATCGTAGAAAATAACAGAGTCTGTAGTGCAAAATTCGGGTCATACTGGTTTCAGGGACTGAACTATGACAAAAATAAGTTGTTTTAGAATGCAGTCCCTGAATAGGGACCTATGGGTGACAGGATCTAAAAATTAGTAGAATAAGTCTTTTCTAATGGGAATTTCAGGAAAATAATAGTTTCAAAATGTAGAAACTTTAGCAATAATATTGAAACGCAATTTACATTGAAGAAAATATTATTTTAAAGCTTGTGTGATAATTTATAAGCATGAATAGTTATTACAAAATAAAATTTTAAATGAGTGTTCAAGAAACATTAAGTATTATTGAATAATTGATCTTTTGAATAACTCAAAACTCCAAATATATACAAAAATGTATACAATAACCATAATTTGAATTGATAACAGAGATGCACACATAGCACTTGGATACCGAGATACATAAAATATTTCGTAATTGTAGTGGACAAAAGTTGCGTAAGTCATGGAGTCTCCTTTTATGTGCTTTTATTTGCTTCCACTCCTTTGCGGAGAGAAAGGGGAAAGAACTTAGTCATTTCTTTGTTCCTTTCAGTTCATTCTCGATAACCTACTGTTTACTTGAATTAGTCGTGAAAAGATTTTATTGATTGTGGAGACGTTTAACTTTCGACGGACGCAAGCCCCTATCGAAAGTGTGATGAGTCATGGACAAATCATTACACAAAACATGTTATTTTTTTTATATATATATTTTATAGCTTGTCAAAACATTATACAACATAGAAGAAAGTGTGCTTTTTAAAATTATATTCAAAGTGAAAGATTCTGAATTTGGATTCTGGCCGAACAAAAAAAGTCGTAGGCTTTTTGTGTAATGATTCCAACGTATTGAATTTAATTGAATTTTCAAGTGAAAAATTATGATTAAATTAGTCGACAGAAGTCTGCAGTTCTCATTCAGGTGTGTCTGCAGTGAGGCTTGCTGTTAGAACATACTAAGTACTACTGCTGATTTTTACACGAGGATACTAAGGCTTGCTGTTAGAACTTAGTATCCTCGTCATACTAAGTACGTCATATCTCGAATTTTGACCCTCTGGAAGGTACTTAAAATATTCTAACAGCAAGCCTCACATAGCCTCACATACCCTCGTCATATCCTCGTCGTATCTCGAACTTTGACCCTCTTATTTACTAAATATTTACTTTTAATTTTTGCCAAATCTAAAGATCAAAACAATAACTCTAAATTCCCGATTTTGTCTAGCCTTTCGAAAGGTTGAGATCTGATCGGTCAAGACCTAAATAGTAATTCCTTGCGGATCGACACCCGATTATACTACTCCATTGGATTATGTGCTTGTAATCCGACTCCTATAGGAAAGTAGGTTATAAATTTTATAAGCTATACAGATTTCTGTCATAAAAAATTTCCTGATGCTCTGTCACAAATGTGTTCATGTACTTCATTATGTAGTACCCGCACTCCCAAGTATCCTTTTGCTGCCTCCACTGAATTGTATAGGAAAATTTGTAAAAGGTTAGTATTGTGAATAAATTAATTGTAGTAATTAATAATAATGAAATCTAATGCTAGGATATACAGTGTGTTTACCGTTGGTTGTTCCCATTGCAAATCGAGTCTATGAATATCAATCGGCCCATCATCTCCCCTATAGTTCTCAAAGTCCCTTTAAGCAAAAAAGTAAGTCTAGCAATTAGTGTTAAACATCTATTAAATGAATGAAATACCACAAGTGCAGAAATAACAGAATTTGAATTGATTGCTTATTTGAAACGAAGTAAATGTCCTTAGTCTCTGGCGATTTTCCTTCTGAGATCCTCCAGTCCAAGATGTAAACCGTAGATCTCCGAGGCCAAATCAACAGCAAGGACCAGTGTTCACTAACAAAATTGAAAGTAATAACAATTAATGTAAAATTATTTTTGCACAAACCCTAAACCCTAAACGGTATTTGGAGAACCCTATAAGAAATATTTTCAAGCAATATGTAATCTCTGAAGGTATGGAACGAGAAAAAATTGGATCGAATCGTCAGTAATTATCATCATCGCATCTTGAATGTAACATGCTACTCGGTCAGGGCTCTGTTTGATTGCTCCTTGGTGAATAGAGTTGGGTAATAGCAAGGCACATCTATTGACCTCTATTTGTGAACACAAATTGTGTAAGTTGCTGAAAATTAGACGTAGATAATTGAGTAAAGTAGTGGGGCATGTGATTAATAATTTGAAAGAAATTAGCGAACACACATCATGAAAACAGTAATAATCGAACTATCGAGCCATCCACGGTTTATCATGAGTTTGAAGTCGTCGAACCAAATCAGGGTAAATTAACATGCAGTTTCTATGTGAGAGGTCATGGGTTCGAAACTTGATGGTGGAAATTCTTTGTTGTAATAATAAGGATATAAAATAGTTGGGTGGCTTGACCTCCAACCTTTACTCAAAAAAAAAATTAACATGCAGTTCTAATGCAAGAAAGAGGAAAACGAATACATATATACAATTCGAATTTTAATGGAAGCAACAACGAGATATATTTGGTGCTCTAACTAAAACGATTCCAAGAAATGGAAGAGAGTAAGTTGATAGTATGAAATCATTAACCTGGGTGAATTTTTATGTAGAAATTATTTTTCCACAAACCCTAACCCTAACCCTATTTGGAAAACCCTATAATAAATATGCTCAAGCAATATGTATATATGTAATCTCTGAAGGTATGGAGCGAGAAAAAATTAGATCGAATCGTCAATAGTTATCATCATTGCATCTTGAATGTAACGTTTTACTCGATCAGGGCTATGTTTGATTGCTCCTCGGTGAATAGAGTTAGGTAATAGAAAGGCACATCTATTGACCTCCATTTGTGAACACAAATTGTGTAGGTCGCTGAAAATTAGACGTAGATAACAGATTAGAATAGAGGGGCTTGTGGTCAGTAATTTGAAAGAAATTAATGGACTCACATCATGAAAACATCGAGCCATCTACGGTTCATCATGAGTTTCAAGTCGTCGAACCCAACCATGGTTATTTAACATGCAGTTCTAATGAAGGAAAGAGGAAACCGAATACATATACTATTCGAACATTAATAGAAGCAACAATTAGATTAATTTGGTGCTCTAACTAAAAAGATCCTAAGAAATGGAAGAGTGTGAAAAATATAGTTAAAAGTATGAAATCATTAACCAGGGTGAATTTTTAGTGAGATAAGAACAAATCGATCGAAGATAGAGGAAGAAAACGAATTCATATCGCATCTAAGGTAACAGAATATTTGAGTTTAGATCCGGACCATCCGATCTGTTCTGACATAAATATTAACGAAGTTATGTATATTCTACCTCAGTACGGGTTAGGTTGGCAGCACATATTGCCATGGTCAAACTGATGCTTAGTCTAATTGCAAAAATATATTTAATTAATTTCTGTGATGTCTGTTTGGTGCTGAAATAATTTTTCGATAATTATCTTCAATAATTCTTTGTTCGCTGTTGACTTCGTTTTATTTATTTTATGTTTTGTTAACTTTTGCTGGTTTGGAGATGGAGTACCGATGGAATTTACTCAGCTGCTTCTTTCTATAAATTGCTGTCGGTTGCTGGAAAGGTGAGATGGCGGTACAGTTATTTGTGGCGTTCTTTTGCTCCTCTAAAGGTCAAGTTTTTTACCTTCCTCTTACTCCATAACCGATTGCTAACACATGACAATATGCTCACAAGAGGTATGCATGTTGAAGCTGAGTGTGCTATGTGCTCTGAGTGCTCAGTTGAGACAATATTTCATGTTCTAATCGAGTGTCAGTATGCGACTCAAGTTTGGGATGGTATGGGACTGATAATTCATAAGTCTGATTCGATGTTGGATACGTGGGATAGGTCCTGGTTTCAATACAGGCTCTACTCGCAAGAAGGTAAGAGGATATGGGCAACTCGGTTTATGTGTGTGCTATGGGGAATCTGGAAGCAGCGAAATGAGCATATCTTTCGAGGGAGAAGAATGCCACCACAGCTGCTCGCGGGGAAAATCAAAGAGGAAACAGAGCTATGGCTTAAGTACTGCAAGGGGAGCAAAGTGGTAAGCGGAGAAGATGTGAGAAAAAGTTCAATCTAATGTAATTTGAGTGTTGACAGTAGGAGGGAGTTGTAAACAATTTTATTTTTTTCTTGTTTAACTTGGTAGCGTTACCAAGTCTTTCAAAAAAAAACTTTTGTACGCTATTCTAATTGCATTGATCCAACCAAATACAACTTTTTAATTCTTTTTAATGACATTGACCTCGCAATTTATAATTGATATTGTACATCATCCCAATTGTCATGATGAAAATGACAACTAAAGTGTATATATTAGCTACATTTTACAACTAGCTAGATGTGAATGTAGAACATGTGGAGAAAATTATATAGATCACATCTAACGGTGTATTTTGATATTTTAGTTTTCAAATTTAAAGTTATTAACTTTTAAAAAATAGAGGTATGATGGAGGCATTAAAAATAAAGGCATATTTAAGATACACCCCTCTAGTATTTAAATCTTTTCTATCTTGTTAATTCTAACATGTTACATTTTTTTTAATTAATTAGCTTGATATCTGTAACATACGTGAAAACTTATTTGGATCTCTTTTGTTTTACTTATATTGTATTAAAATGTAATCAGCACGCGGCAGCTAGCAGATCAACATCAAAAGAGATAGGGGCAACAATTATTTCGTTAATTAATTTACTTAACTTGTAGTGTCAAGCAACAAATAGTAGTTGAAGTTTGTGGGTTGTATTATAAAAACGTTTTGTACAAAGAGCTGTCATCCTATCCACTAAAAGTTTTTAATCATCACCTATACAATTAGAATAATTATGTTAATTGCGATATTAAATCATTTCTAACCTCCAAAAATTAGTTAATTTCAAAAATTGAGGTCTTAATCACGTTGATTATTTTTCTTTATTGGAATAAGGCTGAAATTAATAGGCTAATAATTAAAATTAAATG
This sequence comes from Carex littledalei, assembly GCA_011114355.1. NCBI lineage: Eukaryota > Viridiplantae > Streptophyta > Magnoliopsida > Poales > Cyperaceae > Carex > Carex littledalei. The sequence continues at coordinate 2,381,681 of CM022082.1, forward strand.
GGCAAAATTGTAGCAGATTTAAATTTGACAAGGTCAGATCCAACAAACGAATTCACAAAGGTTAATAAAAAAAGAACTTAACCATTCACATGGATACACTTTAAATTTCTAGTAGTAATTAATTACCAGTTGGAACATCATATATAACTTGTATTGTCAGACTCTTTTTGGTTTAAATGTTAGTGGAAAATTGCTATCTAACAATTGTATTGATAAAGAAGTTTTGTACAAAGAGCTGTCATCCTACCCACTAGAAGTTCCTCAACATCACCTATACAATTAACTAGGAACTAATGAATAAAACACAGCCCACCGAAAACAAAAAGAAGAAAAACAGCATCAGCCTAACAAGTCAGTACTTGAAGCTTATAGCTGTATGATCTAACTGACTAACTGGCACGAATATCAGATGGAAAAAATGTTGGGATAAACTCAGCAATACTGCACTGCTTTGTGCCAGTATGCAAAAGATTGAAGAGAGAATAATATTTTTCTGAACAGAAACAACTCTTTATTTCCTTTCTCTCTTACTCAATTACATAGAGTTCTGCAGTATTTAAAGCAATACAATGTTCCTAAAATAAACACCCACAACTTGCCTAAATTAAGCACCCACTACACAACATGCTAAAAATAGCTACCCACTACGCTAACTAGTCCTAAAATAACCAATGCCTAACATAACCCATGCAGTTTTTATGCTGGTAAAAACTGATTCTTACATGCTCTAATCAATTTGAATTAATTTTCAACAAAAAAGCACAGCAACCCGAATAGAGTAAAGTCTCGCAAAGTCTCTGCAGAGCCAATCAATCGATTCAGATTTTTTTGCTCTAACAATTACTTGCCCATAGTTGTATATCCATTGTTATCTCATTGACTAACCATTGCACTGTTTTGTATTGGTTCGGGACTGCAAAAATATTATAATTGTATAACAAAGAACAAGAACACAATCACTCCCATGAAGCTCCCTTCCCTTCCTTTATTTTATTAATTCAGAATTGAATTGCAGAGTATTTTGTTATGTCTATTAATTTGGACAACACCCCTTCTTATATAAATCTGATTGCTAATCTATCCTGCCTTAACTGCATATTTCCTAACATATACATATTGACAACTTATGAGAAAAGAGTAAATAACACACAACTCCCGTGAAACTCCCTTCCCACCCTCAAGTTGGCATGTAGATGTCTTTCACGCCCAACTTGACAAGTGATTCATGAAAGATTGTGCTGGAGACCCATTTTGTCAATATGTCTGCAAGTTGATCCTCGGTTCTCACAAAAGGAATGCAAATGACCTTTTCCTCCAGATTCTGTCTGATAAAATATCTGTCAACTTCTATATGCTTGGTACGATCATGTTGCACATGCTGAGATATGGCAATTGCAGCCTTATTGTCACAGAAAAGCTTCATTTTTTCTTCGGGTTTAAATCCAAGTTCACTCACAATTTTTCAAATTGTGAATGATTTATATGATGAAATTAATATGTGCGCATGAGAATTGGTTTCTTTATGCAAAATATGTTTTGTTTCACAATGTAATTTACAACAACAAATTTAACAAGTTCAGATTGTGTGTTTTGAGTTTTTGTTTTGTGATTGGAGTGTGGAATTTCCGTGATGGAATTCATGTATGGTGTTTTTCTTCATCTAAGAGACTAGCTAGCATGCGATCGTCTTGTTATATATTCGCGAGTAAATCACATATATCTGTGGTATTTAATTTAATACATTTAAAAGTATTGAATTGTACAAAAACTTGTTATAGAGACGCAATGTTAAATAACTGTCGATAAAGCTTTATAGTTGATTCAGTTTTATTACTTTTTTCTCTCTCTTTGTTTGACAAATCAAAAATAGATGTAAAGATATTGCTACATCACTCTTGAGAGGGTGAAGTATAACATTTTGCATGCTAATTAATTTAATATCTCTTGCCCATATCTCCTACCATCCTCACTCATGCTTCTGTAGGCATGAGATCATTGAAAAACAAATTTCAACCGCTAGTTTGAGAGTTAGCTAAATAAATTGTATAAAAAGAATGTCAAATAATTTAAATCATCACTATCTTCTCGGTATTTTTTTCTTTCAAGAAATAAGAAAAACTAAACACCTGCATCATGTTTGACAATGTATGAGTATCAACCTTTCCCAGAGAAAGACAAACTTGAGCTATTTTTAAACTGCTTAAATCTCTCATCTGGTGCCGAACTCTTCTATGAGTTGTTTCTTTGATTGAAATGAAATATGTAATATTCTCCGGTTACAGGGAGTCGAACTCTTAATTAGATGTTTACATCAAAAATTCTAATTATAACCCTTTACCACTCACCGATCCTGATCATCCGAAGCATGATTCAAACAACTTCGCACTTTTTTGTAGCTAGTCAACTTAGATTGCCTACAAAAAAAATACACTAAACAGAGTCAATTATAAAGCTCAGTAACTATCCGACGAGGGTTAAGTTCTCTATAACAAATTTTGTAGAATCCCGTGCTTAATATGCATCAAATTAAGCACTGCAAGTAAATTTAATTTATGCCAGCATATTTAATGGGACAATAGCATGCCGGTCTCTCAGATCAAAGGCAAGCAATGTATGTGAAACTCATTATGGCGATCACACGCACCAATCACATAGAAAAACATAAAAATCCAATTCTAAACTTGTTAAATATGTCGTTGTAGATTAGGCAATATAACAAAGCATCTGTTTTTCATCTTTTTCAAGCACAAGTCACCATGCACAAAATCATATTTTACATTACATATTAATTTCATGCACACACGAACATTTATGATATAAGTCATTAACAATTTAAAAGATAACATATATTTGTAAATTCAAAGTTTTGAAAAGCCGTTTATTGGATTGGAAATCCAAAAGGCAACGACATGGAAATTAATGAGTAAACCTGTAGTTAGGCATTGATGCTTTCAGTTAGACTTTTGGATTATAAATTATAATTATTTTAGGAAAGTAGCAATTGAACCAGTTGACCCACTGGTCCGACCAGTGAAACATTGACCAGTAAATTATAATTAGCACTAAGATAGGATTATCAACTCTCAGATTTGCATTTGATACTAGTACAGGGCGTATACGGTTATGATCAAACCGCATGCGACACCGATTGGAGTTAGAAACCATAATTGACAGGTTAAGCACTCGCATGCGGTTGGTGATAGCACCACACACGAATGCTTTTGCAACCAAAAACTATATTAAATGAGTAAGAAGAATAAATAGCCTGATCCCTGGAAGTCCATCTTCTATACACAAAACATTTATTTACTGTTTTAATTGTTCCTACAACCAAACAATCCAAACGACCAAATCAAACAACCAAAACAACAAAAACCTAGACTTGATTATTGTTAGATCTCTTAATGCACTATCCCTGTGGATCGACACCTCGATCTATACTATACGATATGTTCATGTCCTTGTGAATCGATTGTAAAGTAGACAATTAGGGTTATAAATATTATTAGCTCTGATTTTGACCATCAGCAAGTTGCTTATGAAGTTTGGATCAGTACTCATTGTTACTGAAGAGAGAAAAAAGGAGATTTGATTAGACGAAACCCTAAAAGAGAGTGAAGTGAAGGGAGAAGAAAGAGAGGAGTGAGTGTAATTTGATTAAACGTGAAGGAGGTGAGAATTAAAGACAGGTATTCGAAGAGGCACGAAAAAACATAAAACTCTAAGGACAATTTCTACACAGTTCAAGGAAAAACACCGTGTACAATACAATATATTCAAACACGATTCATAAAAGAACTGCGTACAATTTACAAAAGAGGCACCAAAAGACAAAAACCCTATTTCACATGGATTATACAACCGTTATTCTAAAGAACCGTGTATGATTTGAACTTTTTTTGAATTTTTTTTATATGCATCTTTTCTAGCCATTAAAGAATCATAAAAGAAGCTTCATACAAATTTGAAAAAAATTATACAAACAAATTTGAAGGGTTATTATTTATACAAAATTGAATACACATACATATATACAAATTTAACAAATAACAAACTGTCATAAAAGAAAATATGTTGTTTATTTAATTCATTGAAAAAAAACAAGGAGGAGGACAATCATTCACAAATTTGAGACCCCAAATATTGATCTAAACGCCTTTTTGTAGTTGCCCTTCATGGCTCTTTGGCCCCTTTAATTTGCAAATGGGTTAAAGAACCAGAAAGGGCAAATATGAAGAAGGACAGAGCTCAACTATTTAACTGCTCTTGCGGAATGACATGTATGTTATCCACTTCCTCCATACCTATCAATTCAATATATATATATATATACATATACATATACATATACATATACATATACATATACATACATATACAAAGCGAGAACGAAAACTACATGGTTTAAAAGTACAAATCTATGTTTGGATATTGGTGCTAATCATACACAACCCTTCACTAACTAACCGTTTACGATTTTATATGATCATGCACGGTTTAGTATTAACAAACCGTGTACAAATATTGGTGACTTCAGGACATAGTCCAAACGCTTCTGCTTTAAATAGTAATTTCTGCCAACGGGCTTTTTACCAAAAAAAATAAAAATAAATAAATAAATAAATAGCAATTTCAAAAATATCTTATTAATTGTACGAACATGATGGCGACATCAAATCAAATATATTTCTAAAAAAGGAGCCACACTAAACACAAGTGACTAAACTAAAGAAACAGGTCAATTTGTTCACAGAAAGCCAGCAAACTACAACAGCAGCAGCTAGGTAGAAATGCCATTATATAAGCAGATAACCGGCAACTAGGGTTTTCCATATAATCAATATTTAGCAAGCACCTTTTTAGGACCATCATTTAACACACATATACAAATGGAGATCACCATAATAAAAAACCTTAGCGTAGCCTACATCAATACTTTCGCTCTCAAGTGTGCTGTTGACCTAGACATCTCGGGGCGCTTGCAAGCGTACGGCCAGGCCATGCCATTGAATGAACTCGCTCGTTCCATACCGATCCCACCTGAGAAGGACTCAATGCTCGGTCGCCTCATGGCACTTCTTGTTCACCAAGGAATCTTCGCGCAATCTGAAGAAGGTTACCTGCTCACACCCGTCTCGGAGCTCCTTCTGATCGATGGCTCCAACATGGGCGCCTTTGTGCACAACAGTACAAACGAAAATTTCATCAGAAGTTGGGGTCGTCTCAGCGAAGTGTTCACAGATACTGGTGCAAGCACCCTGTTCCAGAAAGCAAATTATGGGAAAGGTGTCTGGGAAGTATTAAAGGAAACATCCAACAGGGGTAATTTATTTAATGAGGCAATGGCAAGCCATACTAAGCCGCTGATGAGAGGCTTAGTTAAGACCTATCCACACATATTTGATGGCTTACATAGTCTGGTGGACGTTGGCGGGGGCACCGGAACTGCTGTCAAAATTATTGCAGAAGCATTTCCCGGATTGAGATGCACGGTGTTTGACCTTCCAAATGTTGTTGCAGAGGCTTCGAAAAATGACACCTTCGATGTGGTAGGGGGAGATATGTTCGAAAAGATTCCTCCAGCTGATGCAATTTTTCTAAAGGTCTCTCCAGTTGAACTCACATTATTATTAATATATATTTCTTATAATAATTGTTTAATTTTTCATAATAAACCCAGAAAAACTTGTTTATGCAGAGACACTCTAATATATATACACTGTTAAGGATTAATAAATTTTGTAAATAATTAATTACTCACTCTATTTTCCAACATGTTTTACAGAATATTCTTCACGACTGGAGCAACGAGGATTGTATTCGGATACTGAAAAGATGCAAAGAAGCAATTGAATCAGGCAAAAGTAATGGTGGCAAGGTCATTGTCGTGGACATTATCATAGATTTAGAGAGTGATGACCCAAAAGCAGTCGAGACAAGTCTTCTTTTTGACATTAATATGATGTGTTGCTTTGGGTCGAAGGAACGTAGAAAGCAGGAATGGCATGATATCATACTGGCAGCAGGGTATTCTGGTTACAAAATATATCCTTCTCGGTTGGGTGTTGACGCTGTTATTGAGCTCTATCCATGAATTTCGATCTGTTATAATAAAGATGACTGGTGGGGGGTGGGGAGAATAAAATCATGTTTTATTTGGTGACTATTTTTAAATCATGTTTTATTTGGTGACTATTTTTAAATCATGTTTTATTTTACAATGCTCAGTTATTGAAACATTGCATCAGTTGGCTCTCAATTCAATTAGTTACATAAAAGCAAAAGAGGTTGTAAACTCAAATATACTGTGACTGAGAAAATGTATTAATTGTAAACTTATTGATGTGCTTTTGACTGACACAAGTGGCAAACAAAATGGCCTGAACAGAGTTTGGTCCAGTTATAAACTTGCCTGATAGTAATTATTTTTTGTGTTTAATTTGAAACAGTAATATGACTGCCACAAAAGTATTACAAAATCTCACTGATCGGGTTTAAGTAGATTACCCCAGACCGATAAGCCTTCAACATTTTCTCTATGAATTCACAACCCACCGCTATCGCCGCCTTCATCGGAATCCCTCACTTGGTCTGGCACCGCCGCCACTATCCCTGCACTTCCCGATGGCGATGGCACTTCAAGAACCCTGCAACGCTGCAGATCGCACGACCTCCCACGTTTGTTACATTTTCGATCACCGGAGTTGAACGCACGACTGCACAAAACCCTTGCCCGTTTCTTTCCCCCCTTTGTCTTGATATTCTCAGAAAATTGGAAATTCGTCAGTTGGGTTCCGGGTAGGATATTCATTGGGTACGGTACAGGATGGGTGGTGGCATTTTCAGAGCAAATTGTACATGGTTTATTAAGAAAGAACCGTGTATGAATGTTGAAGCATATTTATACACAATTGTACACAATAAAACCTCGTATAATATGTATAAATTTTCAGAGTAAATTTTTGAAATAGTGTCTTCTTACTCGACACGAATGTAATGGAAAATTTGGACAAACACGTATAATATGCCATGTATACTGTGTTTTTTCAGTAATGTACACAACTAGCTAACTAGATACTTGCAAGAGGGATGGTATCTTTCGGATCTGTCGGTTCTAATAAAATTGTATGTTTTTCTTATCATAAAATGCCTTGCGCCTAGAGAGGCAATGCACTATTTGACAACCTCAACCATACAGCCTTAGATATTTATAAAATTCAATAATAACAAAATTATTTCTACTTTAATTAATTATTTTCTCCTCATTAATAAAAATAGCGCTAACATCTAGTACTTATCATTAGTACATAACACATCATCACCAATGGTTGTAAATGAACATCAATAACAGTTGTTAGTACCGTCAGTAATAGCATCGTCAGTGATTACATGGACCATGATAGATGGTTTTAAACAGTCAGTGATTGTGACTTTCATTGGCAGTTTTGTAGCATAAACCGTCAGTGGTTGTGACTTTCACCTATGGTTATGTACTTAAAAAGTCATCAATGAAAATCATTCACTGATGGTTTCGGTTTCTACTACAAAATCGTGAGTGATTATATTATTTTTTTATGATTAGTTTGCAAATACAAGTAGTTATAAATAATAATTCAACAATATGAAAATTTTACAAATAAAGCATGAAAATATCACATTATCACAAATCAAATAAAATATACATACTTATACATATACATGATTATAAATATTTTGCCAACTAAAATTAGTCCATGAATAAGGAATTGTATATTTTTATTCATTGCACCATCTCTAAGTTCTAAACCCCGACAACGACAACGACAACGACAACGACAACGACAACGACAACGACAAGGACAAGGACAAGGACGACGATGATGACGACAACAACGACGACGACGAGGAGGACGACAAGGACGACGACAATGATGACAACAACAACAACAACAACAAGGACAATGACAAAATTGTTTTATTGTATAACATTTTATTTCATTTAATTAATAATTTATACCTTTTAAAATAATGTGATAAGAAATTATAAATCTGCAAAAAAAAATTATATTTTGTGATATTAGGTGTATGATGTTTTAATAGCCAAGTAGACCAGGTATGGTCTACTTGCATTCAATGCAACTAAGTTGTCTTAGTTGCTCTATCACTATGTCATGACTTCCAGTGTGTGTGTGTGTGTATATATATATAGAGAGAGAGGAGGGATCCACTTATACTTGTTTTTTGGTGACACCAGATGACACCCTATATTTCAAAGTCCAAACAGTCGATTCAAACCGTTCAACATGATAGATATATTAAAATGTGCATGCAGATCAAATTTTATATTTTTTTAGAAATTTTTACTATTTATTAAGATGGGTACAAAAATTCAATGATGTGAAAAACAACTAGAAGACCATGAAAGACAACCTGTACAAGATGAAAGACAACTAGAAGAAGATGAAAGACAACCAGTACAAGATGAAACACAACTAGAACAAGATGAAAGCCAACTAGTACAAGATGAATGATAACAAAAAGAAGATGAAAGACAACTAGAAGAAGATGAAAGACAACCAGTACAAGATGAAACACAACTAGAACAAGATGAAAGCCAACTAGTACAAGATGAAAGACAACTAGTAGAAGGTGAAAGACAACAAGTAGAATAGGAAAGACAATCTATACAAGATGAAAGACAACTAGAAGAAGTCAAAAGACAACTAGAAGAACATGAAAACAACTAGGGAAAAGAATAAGAAAGACAACTAGTAGAACATGAAAGACAACCTGATCAAGATGAAAGACAACTAGACGAACATAAAAAATAACAAGAAGAATATGAAAGACAACTAGAAGAAGAGAAAATACAGCTAGAAAAAGATGAAAGAAAACTAGAATAAGATGAAATACAACTAGTAGAATGTGAAAGACAACTAATATAAGATGAAAGACAACTAGAAGAATATTAAAGACAACAATTAGAAAATGAAAGACATATAGTTCATGAAAGACAACTAATACAAGATGAAAAACAACAAGAAAAAGATGAAAGACAACGAACAACTAGTAGAAGAGGAAAGACAACCAGTAGAAAATATAAGTTGTTGATATTACATACATTATATATAAAGTATGGATTTTAATCGTATAGAGTTCGGTCGGTTCTGTCTTTTTCATTTTGAATAATCTAAACCGAACTGAATATAAAATACCAAAGTAATTCAAAATTGAGCCACACCTATCCATTTAAACTGAAAAACCGAACCATTAAATCCAAACTTTTTCGGTTTGGTTGAAAACAAAATAAACAGGACCCAATAAACACTCCTAATTGAGGTATCAGTTCTTTAGGGTTTTGGGTTTTATATGCTTGTCTTTACTGGCTGGTTTTCTTCTTTTTGATTTTTAAGCTTATTTGTAATCTAGTTTACTAATCTGATTAATTGCACTTCGCTTTGTTAACTTTAGTGTTTGATGCTGCGAAATCTTCTATGGTTGAATATAAAATATGGCGGGTCAGTCATTTGGGCTTGACGAAGAGTTCTCTTCTTGGCCATAAAAGGAAGACAGATTCGCAATTAAGCCCTTCCTCTTAAACTTTTATTCTTTTTAGTAGGATTTAGTTCAGTTAATCAATTAAAAGTCCTGTACCGATCTGCTAATCCAACTGAAACTGTATTCGGTCTGATCGCACTACTATGATCAGATGAAGAACACATCAGGTTATAATGCTTTGGATCCCTTGATTCTGATTATAACAAATTTAACAAAAAAAAATATGTTATTAGTTAGCTTGTTTGTGTACTGTTATGTGTAATATTGCATGACTAAAATAATGTATACTGGTATTTTGGGATTTTTTTTTTGTCAGTTTGATTAATTTTGTTTCCAATCACCAAATCGAGCCAAACCAAATTGAATGAATTATTTTTTAGCACTTTTAAAGATATGTATTTTATTTTAGCAATATTATTATTGCAATTAAGTTTATTTATTTTTTTAACAATTTATTTAAATTTCAATTAATTATTTTGACTGGTCAAAGCTTTTATTGGGTCAGTTGACGTTATGTTTGACTGATGCTCTTGAATGCATTTCATTAATATAACTCCTTTAATTCCATTTGATTATGGTTTTAATTACCCTTGTAATTCAGGAAAAAAAAATCTCTTTCATAAGTTACCCTCATAAGTGTTGTTTCCTTTAAAATAATTTTCATAATAAAAAATAAAAAGTTTCACAAAATATTCATTTATATTATTTTGGTATGAGATGGTTGATTTGTCTCAAACTCATTTTATTTTATTTAGTTTATTCAAGTATCCAATTTACTTTATTTGAATTTAGAATTTTTGAGGTACAAAATTCTATTGTAACATTTTAAGTCACTTTTGGAAAATTAATGGAAAATATTCCAACAGAAATATATTAGGCTCCACATGACCACATCTATCCCCAGTCCAGATCCTCTGAGGTAACACATATTTTGAGATTGGTTATGAACTGTCCGATCATAATCCGAACCAATTCAGTTTGAGGTGGAATGCACGTGACTATTTTTGTGCTAGAAACAAGAGGTGGAGTGGAGGGGAAGGTGAGTATCCCTGTGGTACTCTATCATGTATAATAACTCTCAGCCGAGCAAAAATTATTTTGTTACCTATTTGAATTAGAGGGAGTCAGCTTTGAGAATTGTGTTAGATTAAAACAGATGGTGCAAGTCACATTTTATACAATAGTACTGCACTGGATCTGAACCCGAGGGGAAGGTGTGCTAACTACCCCTATAAATTAGAAATTTTCAGTTTTGTCCTTCTAAATTTTTAAAATTTTTAGAGAAACGAGGGGCCGGCCTAGATAGGGTTCTGGCCTATTTATTTTAATAGCAGGCCTTTTTAGTAAGTGAGTTGTAATAATATAGAGAGAACAACTACCGTTGGTGGTCGGATCATTGTAAATATTTTTTTTTTATCAATATATCTTTTAGTGGGACTTTCCCACTAAACCTCAAAATTTTTTTTAATTTTTACAAAAAATATACTATTAGCACCGTCACAAATAAAATTACATGTCACTTATTTACCAGTTTTGGGCGAACAGTTTTAGGTAATATGAATTCTGTCTAACCCTGACACAGCCCCAGAGCTTTCAAATTATTAACATTGGCCAAGAATCTGCACGCCATAAGTCTATTCCAAATCCGAGAGCGGAGACAAAATTCAGTCCTCCAGTGATAGCTCCATTCCATATGCCATGTTTGTTGTCACTGTTGTTACATCAAAGTTAATTAGCTGTAAAATCCCACATTTACATTTAATCCAGTGGTCACATAGTTAGAGGGGACCACTTAATTACCCCCTCACTAGAATTAAAAAAAAAAATATGCTTCTATATATTTTTAATTTTTTTATAAAATATATTTAATATTAAAATAAGTATAAGCTTATTCTTATCCCAAAAGTGTTTTTTAAAATATAATTCTAGTTCTATATTTTTCTCATAAAAAATATAAAAATATATTTAATATTCAAAATAATTATCAAAATTATATATACATCATTCCTATATCATATCAAAACTTGCCGACATTTTTATTTATATCCAAAGTTTAATAGAAATTAATTAACATACCCAGATCCGCTGGAAAGTTAAAAAAATACCCGTACCGGTCATTTTCTGGCCGGTACCCAATTTAATTCAGTACCAGCCAGAAAATGGCCAATACCTAAAAATTATATATATTTTTTAATACAGTACCGGTCATTTTCTGGCCTGTACTTAATTCTTTTTTTTTTTTAGGATGGGCATTGCATAGTTGGCTAGAAGAAAAAGTCGTAGGAATCTCGGATTGAAGTTTGCACTCGGTAGAAAACTCTTCTCTTCCCTTGGCGCCGGCCTAGCCGCTGCTCCGACAACAGAGATAGGAAGAGACGATCTAGATGAGAGAGAGGCGATATGGAGGAGAGAGATGAGAGAGAGGCGATCTGGAGTATTAACCTTGTTGTTTTACATTATTCACCTTGTGGTTTTACAGTATGAATCTTGTGGTTTTACAGTATCCATCTTGTGGCTATCTGAAGGAGATAGGAGGAGACGATCTTTGAGAGGTGATATGAACTCGAAGGAGTCATGGATCCAGGGCTTTTCAAGGCGATCCTGAGGAGCGGTAAGGATCATGTTCTCGAAGGAGTCATGTTCTTCCTCGCCACTAGTGGAAACTGCAACAATTGTCGGCCGCTACCGAACGAGAGGCCTGAGGAGTATGAGGAACGGTTTTACAGTATTTCATATTACAGTTTACAGAATTCTATTAAGAGTTTTACATCTATTTTCAGGCAAAAAGTGTTTCACCCAAAGTTATTAGTCAAACAAGTGGCGAGGCGTCTGATGACACTGGGAGGCAAAATTCGCAAGGTTTTCATTCTTATTTATCTTTTTAGTACTTATTTAGAGTGCATTGAAAGACTTTAGTGTAATAATTTAGACATTTCTTACTAAAATGACTCAATTTTATCGTCATTTGATTTTTTTCACTTGATCTCTCAGGATTTACAATATTGATTAGCTAGTTTTACAGTATTTATGTCGTAGTGTTATAGTATGAATTTGATCAGTTTCTTACTAAAATGACGAAAATTTAACGCATTTTTATTTGTTTCACTTGATCTGTTTAGGTTTAAAGTGTCGATTTTTTATGTTCACAGTCTGGATCGGTTAGGGTTACAGTATCTATGCAATAGTTTTACATGATTTATCTAATAGTTTTACATGATATATGCAATAGTTTACATGATCTATGCAATAATTTTCAGTTCTTTATTTTATATATCTAGATTGATTCATGCAGCTTGTTCATTTAGTATTCCAGCTGATGCAATTGTTTTACAGGATTCTTGTAATTGTTTTACAAGATTCTTACACTAGTTGTACAAAATTCTTGAACTAGTTTTACAAGATTCTTGTAATTATTTTACAAGATTCTTGCAATTTTTTTTACATGATTCTTGAACTAGCTTTACATGAATCTTGCAATTATTTTACAGGATTCTTGAACTAGTTTTATAGGATTCTTGCAATTGTTTAACAAGATTTTTGCAAATATTTTACAGGATTCTTGAACTAATTTTACAGGATTTGCAATTTATAACCTTATTTATTCTTTCAGACATGTAACTCCAATTTATAACCTTGTTTTTTTTTTTTGTAGGATGATATTTCAAAGGAACGTCTTGTTCTAGTGATGAGACTTCTCTCTCATCCAAATAATGTTCATCAGAGGGTTATGAAGTAACAAATTTTCAAAAGATCTACCATTCTGTCTATTGTAACATTTGTGTGTTGAATAGTATGCTTTTGTGGAATAGATATATTTGTGTGTTGAATATTATTATTTGTGTATGCTAGTGTTGTTGAATATTTGTGTTTTGTTGAACAATGTGTTTGTGACCAGTGACATTTTATGTTTGTGAACAGTTATATTTGTTGAACAATGTGTTTACATCATCCATCATGTTGTTTTATAGTTTGTATCTGTTAGTTTTACAATATTCATGTTTTATTTCACTTTACAATATCCATCTTTTGTTTTACAGTATATATAGATTTGTTTTACAATATACATAGTATTATTTTACATGATCTAGATACATATATAAATATTAATATTTGAAAAAAATAAAATTTTGAAAGAAAATTAAAAAAAATTCAATTTTTTTTTAAAATATTAATTTTGAAAAAAATATTAAATTTTGCATTATTTCAGGTGTTATTTGGAAAAAAACTACAAGTTTACGAAGTGGTCCCGTTTTAAAAAATTCTAGAAGTTGTCTCGGTGAAAGTACAACAAGTGGTCCTGTTCAATAGTGGATCAAGTTTCCTTCTCCTATCCCCTGTCCTGTATGGGTATCCCAAGGAACCAGTCCACGGATTGAGTCCACGGATCGTGCGGCATCAGGGTATGCCGCACGACTTCCTGACTTAGTAGATTTTCTGTATTTTTCGTCATTTCGCATGTTGTGCACTTCGTGTGAGGTGTTGCATTCTCCATGTGATGCCCTGTTTTGGTACTATCTCCGAAAATCGCCTAAATATGACACTTTTGCTCTGTTTTTGGCCTAAATACGCAACTTTCTCAAAAACATGCCAAAAAGACCTAAAAACATGTTTGCGGTAAATAAATCAGAAAAATGGATATTTTGCATTCGCTTTTCACCATTTTCCGGAAGAAAAGATAATGATTTTCACTATATGTTTTGGCTTCATCATTCATCCATTTCAAATCTCATTCTAATATTTTATTTTTGAGTAAAAAGGCACAAGACCCGGTTTCATATAAAGATGAAACAAATATTTTTTTATCTATAAAGGTGAAGATTATGGTATTGTGCATAACACTGAATAAAGTTTTTTTATATAAAGGTGAAGATTAAAGGTACAACATCTTTAATTTGATTTAATGACCATTTAAACAGCAAAAAAAAAAAATTTGAGAATCGGCCATTAAATGGCCAGTTTGGGCATTTTAAAAATATCCAGCTAACGTGGGTATATTTATTAATTTATAATTAAGTTTGGATATTAATAAAAATGTCGGCGTTCCTTTTCAAACAATATATACTGCTCTGCCGAACGACCAACAATATATAAGTATTCTATATATGCTATTAAAATAATAATTTCCACAATAAAGACACTATATGAAAATAAAACACGGACAAAGTTATAATGAAAATAAAACATAATTAGTTTAAAAATTTTTGGGAGAGGGCCGGTCTCTATAGGTCTGATGCATGCATGTTTAAATTATTGGGCTTCTAAAAAGCAACTTGACAAGTAGTCCGGCCTTGAGTTTTTGTGTCAAATTTTACTAAGCCCCAAATTTTTGACAAATCCAATTATCTGATTCGTTGTTGGAAGTTACTGGACTTTTGATGCATAAAAATTGACTCGACAATTTCTGCGACCATGGAAATATATTGGTTTAAAAAAAATAATGAATGATTACATTGAATATTATTTTGAGAGCAAATTTAGGGTGTGATGTGCTCACCAACTCTTATTTTGATCTTGCTAGCTTGTGATGCATATGAGTATTTATGAACCAATTCCAATGTATCTGGTGGTCTATTTCCTAAATTACAAAAATACTAGATTTGCTAAAATCTCATTAAATATTCTAGGCAACTAGCTAGTTTGCTTTAACAATTAAATTATGGAAGCTATATTATTTCTTGGCTAATGAGCCTATATTGATTTTCTGAGGCTTAACCTTCTATTACTTAACACTCTCCTAAAGCTGGATTCAAAAAAATCGATAGAACCTAACTTGTACAAAATATTCTGAACAACCAAATTCCAAATAGTCCACTTAATCTTAAATAAATCCGAAATTTGAGAATTTTTAATTTTGAGAACTAAATTACTGAAAATTAAACCAAAAGCTCGATCAATGGAAAGATAAATTACTAGAAGAGAATTCTTAGAATTTTGACTTACCATGATGCTTAAATTAATCCTAATCTCAGTTACTTGGTATTTGGTTTCTATTGATGTTTGAGAGTTTCTAATCTAAATTAGCAACTATTTACTTTTGCGGTATAGCACTCTGCCTACTAAGAGATCCGGTTAAGACTTATCCTAATAGATGCAATGAGTTTAGTAATTAGTCTAAAAGTTTCTAGACTTCACAGTTACGTCTGTCACCCGGAATCTCCGGTTTCATTAGGTGTTCCCAAAAAGTAAAAAAAGGACTGGACATGCATTACATTAAGAATAACCAAGACCAATGGTTCAAATTTGTCTTTTCAAATATATTTTTAAATTATTAGTAAAAGAATAAATAGTGATATATACTCATGGAACACAAAAAGTTGTGGAATTGGTAACTTAAATTCCTTGCAGATTTATTTGGAGTTTCAAACTTTCGGCCCAGTTGAGATATTTGCATAGGTCGAAAGGACAAAGTTGACCCATGATCCGTTTGTAAGTAGTGGGCCTTCATGGGCCGTCAGATTACGAATTGTGAATAAGAGGCGCTCAGAAATGGAAGTGATACCGCTGCCAGGTGGGCCGTAAGAGCTATGCCTATTTAGTAGCTGATATGAAGTTAAGGTTTGTTATATATGTTGAGTAATTCCTTTTAAACAGAGAGATCCGTGTTGTAACTGTCAAGCTTGATCAATGAGTTATTTAATTTATGAGGAGAGTTCAAATGCATCATGATTTTGTGCTCCAATGTGCTCCACATCCTTTTATCTCCTTTTTTAAAATCCGAAAAGTCAATCTGAACCACTCAACATGATCTTCATAATAAAATATGATTGGAGACCAAATTCATAATGAAATATTGTACCAATGTAAAAAAATTGTAAAAAAATTGTAAAAAATATAAAATTTGGTCTCTAAGAATATTTTATTATGAAGATCATGTTGAGCGGTTCGGATCGACTGTTCGGACTTTGAAAATGGAGATAAAGGATGTGAAGCATATTGGAGCACAAAATCATAGTGCATTTGAACCCTCCTCTTTATTTATATACCTTTTTTAATGTTTTCCTCTATATTTTAATACCTTCAGGTTCACTTTTACGTAATGTTTTCCTCTAAAGTAATTATTGTAGTTATTAATTACTAATTTAGACCATTGTTTACCACAGTAGAGGTTGAATTTACAAAGTTTAGCACTGATGATAAACCTTCTATTAGTAAAATAGAAATGCATTACACAATATGTCGAACGATAATTATGAATCAGAACTCTGTGGTTGGCTACTCTACTTACATAAGCATATGAGGGCATATACTTATAAGTTATTTTTGTGTTCTCAAAGTTCAAATAGTCGATATGAAGAACTCAACATGTTCTCCATATTAGAATGTGCTTAGAGACCAAAATTTACATTTTTTGGAAAAAATTTACTATTTTTTTAGAATATTTTAAAACAGTGTTTTAATATGGCAAAAAAATCAAATAAAAAAAAAATCTGAAAAACACTATTTTGAAAAATTCTAAAAAAATAGTAAAATTTGATCTCCAGGCACATTCTAATATGAAGAACATATTGAGCGCTTCAAATCGACTATTTGGCCTATGAAAATGTCAAAATGACTTATAAGCGTATGCCTTCATATGATATAAATCAGAAAACTGAGAAACAACTTGGCACAAGTTTTAAAATGTAATCAAAATCACAATGATATAAAGGAGATTAAACTTTGATACGAGAAATTTAATTTGATTAACAACAGTACAACACATTAAAAAAACTTAAAACTGAAAGCTAATACAGAAAATACAAAGAAAATATGGTGCATAAACAATTGCATGAAATTAGGAATAAATGATTACAAACAATATAAATCCAAGCCAAGTATTTAATGAAGTTTATAATAACCAGCGATGCTATAGGCAGTCTGTATTGCTGCGAGACTAAGCAGTAATACACCAGCAAAGAATGAGATGAATGCCCATGGACTATTGAAGTATTTGTGCCGCAATTTCGCAAATTGATGGTTCCAGTTGGAGAGATAGTAACTATTCAGAGCATGAAACTGATTTTTACAGTAATGATCTTCATAGTCAACCGAACAGACATTACCGATATCATTGAAGTACGCGGAAGCCATTTGAGTACTGGTTAGTTTGTTAGTGATTACCCCGTGTTGCTCAAGTAACTCTACATCCTTTGCTGTATTGATTAGTCCATCCAGAAGTAAAACATAGCTTGTCAGAAACCGATTTTTTGAAGGCTTAAATTCCTCGAAAGCAACGAGATTTGCAAGTAAAGTTGCCTGATTTGGGTCAAGCTGCAGATGTGGTATCTGCAAGATACCATTTCGGAAAATAATACCAAAACCATCAATATGTTCTCTCTTCTGAAAAGTTATACCAGCACTCTGCTCAAGCACAAATGCACTGTTTATCCTTTTGGGTGCAATATTGCGCCGGCGATGAGTTTCCACCCAGGTTTCATGCACCCTAACATCGTGGAGCTGGTTTGTTGCATTAATTACTTGGCCGTTAGAAGGAGATGGTTTGCACCATTTCCAGTAAAGGTCAAGCAAATGTATTGGTTCCTCAGTAAACTTGGCATCTTGATCGAATTGCCATGGCATATCGAACCATATGAATGGTTTGAGCTCTTTGATAAATTCATCATCTGAGAAGATTGTGGTTTGTGCTGGAGAAGATTGTGGTGCGCGGCTTTGCTCTTGAGAGAGAGTGGATTGTGGTCGTTGGGTCTGGCTTTGCTCTTGAGAGAGAGTGGATTGTGGTCCATGGCTCAGATTTTGGTCTAGAGAGAGAGGGGATTTTGGTTCATGGCTCTCACTTTGCTCTACAATAGATTGTGATATGTGGCTTTGTTTTGAAATGGGTATGCAAAACCCGCAATTCTGGCCTTGTTGGCTAGATTGGATCAAGTCAATTTCTTGTGAATTAGAATTAGATGGAGAATGTTCTGAAGGTGTTACTGCTGGGATCGTGTTATTTTCCCTAAGGAATTTATATACCTTCTTTAGAAAAAAGAAGGGAATTTGGTTTTCCAGAAGGAGCAAGTCAAATCTTACCGTTTTGATGTCGACTCCTGGATAGAACATACTCTCCTCTACATCTCTGGAGAAAGCCAGGATTATTCGGATAATAAAGCAACTGTCACGAACCAACATTTCGAAAGACTTCTCTGGTCGGATTAAGCTCTTACCGTACCATAGTTGAATCCGATCCTTCACCTCTGCAACATTAATCAGCTCAATGAGCTTATTAATATTGATATTCGTACTAGTCCATAGTTTACTCACAAAGTACGATACGCACTCGTTCTTCGCTTTCTCCATGGCTTTCCACTTTTTTAGTTTCTCACAAAATAAAATTCTTTACTGTATCTCATATGTAATGGGGCACGGGTAAATATTGGTTGAGACATGATGATAGGAAATAAATGTATGTAGATTGAAGGTGTTTGCTTTTTGAGAATTTATCTTCAATTCTTCGTTGTTGTTTATAATCATGAATGAGGAGGTATATATAAGCAATGCTTCGTCCAGTGATTCTACTTCTGCATATCATTTAAATCCATGCAGCATTGTATTTGTATATGAATATATTGGAATCCTTAGCTGGTATACGTAATTTAATTATTATCATGCTGTAGTATATGGCGGGAAGGTTGCACTTATTCAAATAAATTTTTTGAAAGTATAGGTGGAAAAGAGAATATATTTATTCGTGCCACTATTCCATCATGTTGGCAAAGGTAAACAGAGATAACAGCCAAATTGGACTTATTTCACTTCTTGATAAATGTCTATGTTTTACAATTCAATGTATAATATAATTATCTAATCCACTGAAATGAATTTGTAGGAATGACTCAAGTGCGCAAAGAATATATTTATTTCATCATAACATTCTCACTCATTCGATAATTCTATAAAATCATAATTCCATTATTCGATTTCAGTTCTGTTCGGGAATACTATCCCACAGTTTGAAAATTACTCGTCGCACCAACTGTGAATTATTTCTATATTTTGAAACATATAGTTAGAAACTCAATTTTCTTTCTTGAATAGTTGAATAGTTATATTTCTTTAATAGTCAAACAGCCTAGCCTGTCTATTTGTGTTGCTCACTTTAATTTTCATCAAAATCTCAATAGTTGCCCATTTTTGATCCGTTGTTCCATCAGCTTTTGTATTTATTCTATTAACAATTAAACTGTCAAATCAATTAGTTTATACTAGCCGTTGTTCCTTAAGACATATATATAGATACAATTCAATACCTTTAACAGTGGATGCGACACAAAATAATAAAGTTCATGTAAAATAGATAAATGTATATTCTCAAATGTTATTCTAGCTCAGAGGCCACAAAAATTCCTAAATAGCCTTTTTTAAAATAATTTTGTGATCCATTTTCATTGGATATTTAAAGTAGCTATTATCATACATTTTTAGGATCATGTGGTGATATCTTAGTGGCTATTTGTGCGGATTTAAGTTATATGAATGGAGTCAATTGATCTAGCTCCATTTTTTTATAATTTTTTTTTTGCATTTATGTATGATTTTCTATATAATTTAGAGTAAAATGTCATGGTATTGTAAATTGACCCCATTCTCGGCATGCAAATTTTATATGATTGACCCTCAAATATGTGTTTGACCGTCATAGGTCGGAAGTCTAGCTCCGACCCAAGCTATTTCAACTGTCTTGTTTGTAGAAGACAATATGTTCAAAGACGTACGTACAGTATCTGCACTCTTAAAAAGAAATCTAATTATTAATTTTACTTTGAAACTATTCGAATATTCCTTGAATTTGTTCTAACTGTTTCGGTAGCTAATTAATGTTCAACGGAGATGTGCCTGTTAGTGTATTAATTTATTAATTCAGCAATGATAGTCTTTTACATAAAATTATAATAGCACTAATCATGCATATCAAAGCTTAATGAATCACTAATTAAATATTGACATGATTTGGCTACGAATTGGATTTAGTTTTTCTTCTTTCTCTACGTGCAAGCAACAATAGAAGCAACGCACATGTTTTGGGAAGTATTATATTCAACCTAGTACTGAAAAGTCCATTCAATGCCAACTCAATTATTCCTTGACGAGCCATTATGTGCTATACCAATAAGTAGCAATGCTGATGATAGACCTGAAGAGAATGGAAGTTGGGAGTCAAGCCGCCCAACTTTCTTCAGCATATCTCCATAGAAAAATGCATATACTTATTTTATTAATAAAGTTGGGGGTCAAGCCACCCGACTGGGTTAATATCCACAAGAAATCTCCTATCTAGATATTGAACCAACGACTTCTCATACGGTGAGCATTGGCTTTGTCACTAACCTCAGGCTGTGACCTCCACAACAACAAAGTAGACACTTATCGCGAGGGAAAAAGCGCATTTATGACGGTTCTCCGTCGCAAAAAGTACCGTCGCGAATAGAAAAAGCACAGTTATGACGGTACTCCGTCGCGAAAAGTCACTTTTTACCCTCACAAAAAGTCACTTATTCTTGTTGTGCTCCTACACAGAGAGAACCAGGCTTTGGTTTAGTAGCAAAAACAATGCTCTACCTATGGGAGGTCACATGTTCTAAAACTGGATGGAGGATCTCTTGTAGACAACTCGGTTGGGTGGATTGACCCCCAAATTTATTTTCATTTATGTGGCTTTAATGAACGGATTATGTTTTGTGGTCATTCTGTATATTTCATCCATACTTGGATAAAATATTAGTATTTGATACATGCACAAAATTATTAGAGTTATAATTTGAAGGCTTAATATGGTTTTAGTTAAATTGTGGAAACTGAGAAACTTATAAAAAATGACAGGCTGAAATTAGACTTTTTAGCCTTATACATTGTGGTTTCAATTATGAACTTTCTCTTTATCTTTTTGTGAGAGAATTTTTCTTTATTTTATCTTTGGCGTTTGACCTTTTACATTTAGCCTTTACAGGCGCTAGTCGTTACTTCTCAACAGAGATAGAGATACAAGACTTTTCGACCATTCTTTTAAAGTTTGACCTAAATAGAATTCGGAGATGATATATAGTATGTAAATCCAACTATTGTAAATGAGTTTGAAGAACTGGACCGTTATATTTTTAAATTTAACTATGGTATAATTCGCAAGTGCTTTATAAAAAAAATATAATCAGTTTTCAAAATTTTGGAGAGGGTTTCTGTAGAGCTCCTCTTTTTCCAAGGATTTATAACTAAACATAGACGTCTGATTCATGCATGTTTAAATTATTGGGCTTCTCATTAGAAACTGGATAAGTAGGCCGGCCTTGAGATTTCCTTCAAAATTTTACGGAGCCCAACAAAATTTGTCAAATCCAACTTTTTGATTCGTGCCTAGCTACTATATGGCATGTTACTGGAATTTTTATGCACATGACTTGACAATTTTTATGTAAATATAAAGTACAAATTAATGATGACGCCGTGGGAGAAGTGTCATATATATATATATGAGGAGGGATCAAGTTACAACAATTTTGAGTTACAACAAAGTTACCACAACCATTTTTTTCATTTTCAAAGTCCAAATCGTCGATCCAAACCATTCAACATGATCTCCACAATAAAATGTGCTTGCAGATCAAATTTTACATTTTTTTGAATTTTTTTACTATTTATTAAGATGGGTACAAAATTCAATGGTCTGAATTTGACTAATTTTTGTAAAATACTTAATAAATAGTAAAAAAATTCAAAAAAAATGTAAAATTTGATCTGCAAGCACATTTTATTGTGGAGATCATGTTGAACGGTTTGGATCGACTATTTGGACTTTGAAAATGAAAAAAATGGTTGTGGTAACTTTGTTGTAACTTGATCCCTCCTCATATATATATATATATATATATATATATATACAAGAGGGCTCAAATACCTCCATTTTTCATGCCTCCACTATGCCTCCATTTTTAAAAACTTTAATAACTCAAAATTTAAAACTAAAAAATCAAAATAAAACCGTTGGATATGATTTACATCATTTTATCTATGCACGTGTAAAAAATTATGACATTTCAATTTTGTTTTGGTTGTCATCAAGAGCTTGTAAAAAATGTACTAATGTGGATAATTTCTAGACATTGATTTTTCAACTTATTGATTCACATAAAAACAAAATCAAAATGTGATAATTTTTTATGAGCACATAGATAAAATGATGTAGATCATATCCAACGGTTTTATTTTGATTTTTAAGTTTTAAATTTGGAGTTATTAAAGTTTTTAAAATGGAGGCATGGTGGAGGCACAAAAAATGGAGGCATTTGAACCCTCCTCATATATATATAGAGTATGGCTAATGTGCTTCCTCTAGAACTTCGGCCTCGTGCTTCCGGGGGCATATCTTAGTGTTTGATGTTCAAACAACAAATTCAAACCGTTAGATGTTCAATCTATATTAAAATGTACTTGGAGACCAAATTTTACATTTTTTGGAATTTTTTTACTATTTATTAAGCCACTTTGAAAATTCCAGATCCGGGTGAACAATAAAAACAGTCTGGACCATATTTTTTGGAATTTTTTTACTATTTATTAAGCTCTCTGGGGTTTGCCTATCAGTACACCTCCGCCAGTACCACCAGCCTCCACAGGCGATGCCAGATGGGATACCGCCGAGCAGATACTCAGGTCTGCCGATGCCCCAGATGAGCCCGAGAGAGACGGAGCCTGGCCGCGCTGGCACCGGGCGAACGCCGGAGTACCGCCTCAGCGATATTCCCCCTCTTCGTTTTAGTTGTATTTTTACTAGTTTTGTACTATTTATATTTGATATACTATTTATGTTTGGTATATTTGGATTATCCTATATTTCGGTTCTTGTGTATGTGTGCTTTTATGGTACTATTTTTATATTTTACAGATCAAAATAAATTATCATGATAATGCTAAACAGAAAATATTACAACATTAAAATAGTAGCACAACATAAAAAATAATATAGCGTATTTCAATTAATATAGCGTATTGTAATGTAATGTAATGTAATTTAGCGTAATTTAACATAATATAGTGTTATTCAATATAATTTCAATTAATAGCGTATTTTAGTATAAATATGCTAATTAATATAGCGTAATATAACAAAAAAAATTAAATTTTCAGTGTTAAATTTCAATATTTTGATCTTCATAGTGTCTCTCTCTTAAAAAAAAAAAAAATGGAGTAAGCCGGCCAGAAAATGGCCGGTTTACTCGGGTACCTAAGCCGGCCATTTTCTGGCCGGCTTGGGTATTTTTCGATAATGGGTCTGATTCTGGGCATAATTAATAATTTGTATTAAACTTTGGATATTAATAAAAATGTCGGACCAAATATATTGTATGGTAGGCAATTTGTTCAGTCAATATGTGGTTTTCTTTTATGTTATAATATGCAAAATCATGAGCATTCTGATATGAATATGTTTATATTGGGCTCCTAAGCAGAAACATTTTATACCTCATTTAAAAGCCCACTATGTGATGTGTGATATTCCGATCCATTGTTGCAGGCATCAACATGCTCCAACATGTGGCGAATGAAGGAGAGATCATGCGATGAAATCAAACAAAAGTTCAATAGATTTTAATTGTTCTTGATACAGGTTACTGGCAGTGTATGCAAATGTGATAATTTTCTCTAAGATATAACTGACAGCCACTGTCAGCATTTAAAAAAAAAAAATTCTCTAAGAGTAAAATGACTATATATAGTTTCTTACTTATATTATAATGAAATTTTCTTGTATATATATAAAGCTTACGTATAAATAGCATTTACAACATTGATACTAGAAATCTATATTAAGATATAGCAATATAAGTATACACAAACACTAAGGAAAGAGAGAGAATTATATAAAAAAAAAATTACATTATACTACAATAGTCTTAACAAAAATACTCGCATATTCATATATATTACTCGCATTCCAATATTCTACATCATACATTACTAAAAATATTTATTTATATGCGCCATGGAAGCCACCTCCATTTCCAATGAAGGGCTTGATGATTTTAGCGGAAACACAGAGAAGGAACACTCTGTCATGGGTATTTATATCCTGTTGAGTTGTATTGTACCGTTGGTACCTAGGATTTGATACCAACGGCAACTTCCTACTAAATAATAAATATACCTATTAATTTTTCTATTTACAATTTTGCCCTTCTAACTATTTATATTCTCAACATTGCCCCTCAAGCTAGGTTTATAAATATCGGTTAATCCTATCTTGCTTGTTATTTCTTCAAATACCTTCGGAATGAGACCCTTGATGAAGATATCGGCTAACTGGTCTTGACTCTTCACATAAGGTGTTTCGATCTCTTTTGCTTGCACTTTTTCTCTTATGAAATGACAATCAACTTCGATATGTTTTGTTCTTTCGTGAAACACCGCATTCGAAGCAATATGTCTTGCCGCATTGTTATCACAAAACATCTTCATTGGTTTATCAATTTTAAAGTTTAATTGTTTGAGTAATTGTTTGATCAATGTGAGCTCACTTGCAGTGGATGTCATGGCACGATATTCTGCTTCCGCACTTGATCGCGCCACGACATTTTGCTTCTTGCTTTTCCATGTGACTAAGTTTCCACCTACAAACGTGTAATAGCCAGTTGTTGATTTTCTATCGAAACTCCCGGCGCAATCTGCATCGGAATAGCCACACACTTCAGTAGATTTATTATTTTTCATCCATATACCCTTTTCGGGTGATTTCTTTAAATATCTCAAAATTCTATCAATGACATCCAAATGTGATTTTCTTGGTGAATGCATAAATTTACTAATTTGGCTTACCGCAAATGATATATCCGGCCTAATTACCGTTAGGTAAATTAATTTACCTACAAGCCGTTAGAATTGGTTGATATTTTCCAACGGTTTTCCATCTTCGGAATTTAATTTACAATTACTATCTATCGGTGTTGAGGCTGGTTTGGACTCTAATTTTCCCATTTCTTTTAGAAAATCAATGGTATATTTTCTTTGTGAAATAAATAGTCCTTTGATAGAGTGAGCTATTTCAATTCCTAAAAAATATTTAAGTCTACTGATGTATTTTATTTCAAAATTTTCTTTTAAGTGTCTTTTAACATTGTTAATTTTTTCATAATTGTTTCTGGTTATAATTATGTTATCAACATAAACAAGGACAAGGGTATTATCATCTTTTCATATTTTGAGAATAATGATGTATCGGATTGGCTTACTTTAAAACCGCAATAAATTAAATATTGAGATAATTTGCCATACCATGCCCTTGGAGATTGTTTAAGTCCAGAAATTGACTTTTTTAACCTACAAACAAGGTTATCATTTTTTTTCTTTTACATGACCCGGTGGAAGGGTCATATAAACCTTTTCCTCAAGTGTTCCTTGAAGAAATGTATTTTTAACATCCATTTGATATAAATTTCAACTATTATTTACCACTATCGAAAGTAAAATTCTTATGGTATTCATCTTTGCAACCGGAGCAAAGGTCACTTGGTAATCAATACCATATGTTTGTGTATATCCTTTGGCAACTAGCCGGGTTTTGTACCTTTCTATGGTGCCATCACTTTGGTATTTTATTTTATAAACCCATTTGCATTCTACGGATTTTTTATTTTTTGGTAATGGTTCAATGGTCCATGTGTTATTTTTTTCTAAGGCTTGAAGTTCTTCTTTCATAGCCTTGCACCACACCAGTTGGCTTATGGCTTCCTTAAAATTTCTTGGTTGTTCTATTTTGGAAATTGAACTAAGAAATGCATGGTGATTTTTTGAAATATTTTTATATGAAGTATAATCTTGAATAGAATATTGAACCTTATATGTTATGAAATCCCGTAACCTTGTAGATGGTTGAGTAGGACGGGTTGACCTCCTTACCGAAACTTCTTCTTCAATATTTTCATTTTCTTATTCCCCAGCTCCACTTTGAGAAGTGTTGTCATCTTCGTCTTCATTTCCTACAACTCTTGGCTTCACAATTTGATTAGTGGTTATAGGAAAGACAAAATCATTTGTAGTAATATTATTATGAACCTCATTTTTATTCTCTTTAAAATATGGCTCATTTTAAAAAAAAGTTACATTTCTATAAATATATAATTTATGATTTATAAGATCGTAATATTTATAACCCTTTTTTTGAGTTGAATATCCTAGAAAAATAGGTTTAATAGAAGTATGATCTAATTTGTCTCGTTTATTTTGGTGTACATAACATGTACATCCAAATACTCTTAGATGGTTAAAAATTATTTTTCTTCGATAAATAATTTCTATGGACTTTTCTTATTTAAAACAACACTTGGAAATCTATTTATCAAATAAGTTGCGGTGAGAATGACGTCTGACCAATAAATTTTTGAAATATTATTTTCAAACATAAGCGCTCTTGACATTTCAAGTAAATGGCGGTTTTTTCTTTCGGACGTACCGGATTAATAATAAGTTTAAATAAGTAATATCGCTACCGATTAGATATTACAAAAATATTATTCATAGGTCCTGTTTACATCTAACCACTAAATTAAAAATGTAGATGCATGGGATGCGTGGAAATAACTTGTATGTGTAAAGACTCTCTTTTTTTCAAAAAAGAAAAAGAAAAAAAAAAACTTGTATGCAATAACAGCTGGTTGCGTCTTATTATTATATATGTGTGGGAACATGGGATAATGGCACCCAATAAAAGCATCTTAGTCGTCTACTTTGTACAAAGTAAAAAAATCCTAAATATAGTGACTCGCCCTTGAAAGAAGAGCAAAGAATCCTATATATAATGAAAGAGGAGCTCCCAAAGGCATTTAAATATTACATGTTTAAAGATTTGACTTTCTTCTTTAGATAAGCTTGAACTTTTTAACAGACAAAATTTTATTAACATCCACAACATTAAACAATTTTGGAAGGTTTCTTGCAACTTAATAAACGTTGAAGTATTTGTTTAACTATTTCAAGTACATAACAGAATTATATTTATTTTTTAATTTAATATTTTTTCAAGAGGTGTCAAATTTATTTGCTACCAAAGATGCCGAAGTTTTTATTCATAACCTAAATAAAAGTTCGAAATTCCAAAAATAAAGTCATAGCTAGCTAGCTCCTGTGGGTACCGTGCCTTTCATCCTTTGAATTCCCCAAAAATCGCCAATGTTAACGGGTCTCTTCGTTCTAAATACTTTTTTTACTAATCAATATATCAATTGTCAGAGAGTTGCGAGTCATTGACATTAAAAGAAAAAACCTCCATTATATCACTGTGAGGGACAATAAATATTGTCACTACTACAGAAAAACAGATTGCACACGGACATTAATGGAAGAGCTACACGGATTTCCTGCTGTGTTTAAAGCCAGGGTGTATGAATAGGTCAGAAACTACACACGGATATTTAACCGTGTGTGATTATAATGATTTCTACACGGATATTTCCTAATTAACCGTGTACAAAGACCTGCCGGTGTCGCTCTACAAGTTACCGAGCTACACGGATATCCCCTAATTAACCGTGTACGATTCCTCTTTCTACACGGCTTTGTATTAAAAGTCCGTGTAGCTCTCTTAGCTATTATACACGGACTTTTGGTAAATATCCGTGTACAAATAGTTGAAGATTTTTTGTATTTCGCCTCCAGCAAGGCTATCATACACGGATTTTTCTAAAATATCCGTGGATGATTAGTATTGCACACGGTTTTTTATAAAATGTCCGTGTAGCTCTATGCTATTGTACACGGACAACTGTTAAATAACCGTGTGCAATAGCTAATTTTTGATTTTGTTTTTTCTATCGTACACGCACAATTGTGAAATATCCGTGTATAAATACCTTTTTTTTTTTTTTTTGTATATTTTGTTTTTGGGCTAGCCTCCAGCTTTGCTAGCCAATTTTTTGCAACAGAAATACAAATATTCATTCGAAACAGATTAATTAGCAAGAAATTACTAAATTTATACAAAATTCATATAGCAATAAATTCATTCGAAACATATTTTTATTACAAATCTATGCAAATCCATATCGAGGATTACAAAATTCCATGGCAAACCACCTTGCCCACATGCACCGCACATCGTCGATCTGATCCTTGGTGTAATGCGCTTGCTTTGTCACATCCTACAAAATTATAATTTGATAATAGTTAGTATTTCAGAAAAGGTAGATATCAATTGCTTATTATATAGGAAATTAATATGAAGTACATACCGCTTTTGGGAATAGAAATTGTATTCTTTCGACAAAGTCAAACATGAATATCATCGTGTAATAAGCGCATTCCCAACCCTCCTTCTGTTGCGGGCTCTGAAATTTACATTTAGCGGCATTTGTTAGAATGACAATAATTTTTTTAACAAGATATGAAATTTCTAACTCATAAAGAGTGTGCTCACCAACATCCACTTCCAACTCAACTTGCTTTTCTTGCGCGTGCCCGTGCCCGTGCTATCTGATCCTCCCTCTTTAATATATTTCGCAAAAGCCCTTACAAAATTGAGTGAATGTAATTAGCAATTTTATAATTTGATATGATTGAAAGAAATGCAAACCTATAGAATTATTATTGCTTACTTATTCACAAAAGGGAAGATAACTTTGCACTTGTCAAGTGCGATCCTTCCTTTGGGCTTACAAGAATCAACAATTATGCCCACATTTAGGTACGGCACAATGAGAATCGAGCACCAATGTTTGCTGTGGGATCGAGGAGAAGAATTATAGTACTTTAGCATATAAAAGTGACACAAGTGTTTGCTATGATTGATGGTGTGATTTCATTTTTTTATGTTTAACTTTTAATTCCTTTATACAATTCTTTAATTAAAATATAAACAACACATAAGTTAAGATTAGAACTAACCCCTCGTGGTATGGCATGAGAATGAATTTCTTCTCCTCCGCCTTAGCACGATGCATCGCAGAACACATGTACTCGATAGCCATATCCGGATAATATGTCACTGCCGTAGAACTCACTTTCTCGGGGTCCAGAAACATGCACAAGTTCTTCTTTTCAACCATCTCATCACAGTTTCGGACTAGCTTCCTGAAACTCATCATATTGTAATTAGAATATATATTTGAGTTCTATACAATAATGAAAATATTTTAATATCACTAACATGAGGAAAATGGTGATGTGTGAAACATCGAGCCATTTGTCGGATGACAAGTGGTGGAAGAGGTCCTTGAAGTCTTTGAACGACAGCAGGAGATCCCTGCCTTCGTGTAGAAACATCCCAGGTGGGACAGGGATGATGATAGCCTCCATGCCTTCGGGCGCCGTCATCAAGTAGTCGTGGAGAAGGCAATAACGATCAGTTAGTTTTAGAAAGATAAGTACATATCGATAAAGAATAAGCACAAAAGAGGCACGAGTTAGATACCTGGAACTCTTTGGTAGACTTCAAAGCTTGAAACGCATCCCAGTCCTCTTGTTTTAGCCATTTGTAGTAGCCGACCGGAGTTCTCCCTTTCTCCATGAACTCCGTCTTC
Source organism: Carex littledalei (assembly GCA_011114355.1). Taxonomy (NCBI): domain Eukaryota; kingdom Viridiplantae; phylum Streptophyta; class Magnoliopsida; order Poales; family Cyperaceae; genus Carex; species Carex littledalei. The sequence goes on from CM022082.1 coordinate 2,411,695, forward strand.
AACGTGCTCTTGAATTGCTTCCAACCATTGTTCATAATCTTCAAAGTCTTATCCTTTGGAACATCATTCTCGATGTTCCACTGAGCCTGATTAACACCAAAATTTAGTGTATTTAAGTATAGATCATACATAAGTGAAAATAAAGCAAAGAGTTGTTAGGCACTTTACCTTCACCATGTTCCACCACTCGTTCTTCACCGCATCCTCAAAATGATCCCATCTCTCAACAAGGATACTCGCTTTTTGCCTCACCAAACTCGTACACCAATTTGAGTATTTCTGCCGTTTTTCTCCCTGCGCACGCCCGTCTTCTGTGAACCAGATTTCTTGATGGGTCTGCTCGGACATGCTCGTGCACATTGTCGGCCCTCTTCTCCTTCTTTCTGATGAGGCAGTAGCTTGCTGCTCCTCTTCTGCCATCATATCGACGTACTCATCCTCATCCGACATGGTTCTGCATGAAATTAAAGATCAAATCATAAGTGACCAATAATTGATATTCTTGTACAAAAATTGATATTCTTGTACCAATAATTGAAATTAAAGATCAAATCATAAGTGACCAAATCATGAAATTAAAGATCAAATCATAAAATTGATATTTTGTACAAAAATCCTAAATTGATATTCTTGTACAAAATATCATAAGTGACCAATAATGAAATCCTAAATTGATATTCTTGTACAAATATGCTAAAATGACCTCTTGCTAAAATCACCTCTTGCTAAAATGAACATAAAATAAAATTGACAAATCTAAACCTCTTGCTAAAATACCCTAAATTAATCAATTTTTGGCAAAATACCCTAAATCATATAACCTAGATTAATCAATTAACCTAGATTAATCAATTTTTGGCACAATTTTTGACATATAACCTAGATTAATCAATTAACCTAAAATACCCTATATCATATAACCTAGATTAATCAATTTTTGGCACAATTTTTGACACAATTAATGAATGAATTGATATTCTTGTACAAGTAATTCTCACACAATTAATGAATGAATGAATTGATATTCTTGTAAACAAATCACTGCAACCATCATAATAATATACAAATTAACAAGTACTATAATGTATTCAATACTAACTCGGTATAGCACCATAAAGATATCCGGTAACAAAATTAGCCAACCATGGCTAACGGGTTCAAACCCAATAAGAAAAATAAAGTAAAAAGAATATGACTTTCAGTCAATCAACAAGAGCTCAACTCAGTTTAAAGCACCAGAACCCCTATTGCAAAATAACGAGAGAGAGAGAGAGACGCTAACCACGGGTGAGAGAGACCGTGGGTTAGAGAGAGAGAGACCACGGGTGAGAGAGACCGAGGTGGTGAGGCGGTGAGGCGGCGAGGCGGCGAGGCGGTGAGGCGGTGAAGAGCTCGGAGAAGGCTTTCGAAATTCTCTGTGAGGGTTTTTGGAACTGAACCGCTTAATTCTCTGTGAGGGTTTTCGGACTTATGAAAATTTTGGCAGAGAAGGATTTCGAAATAATAGTGTTTTCCTCATTATACACGGACTTTTAACTTAAAAGACCGTGTACAAAGAGCTTTCTACACGGACATAACTCTAAAGTCCGTGTGCAAATATCCTTTCTACACGGACATCTAGCTAATAGTCCGTGTAGCTCTCTTCCATTTCTACACGGACTATTAGCTAAATGTCCGTGTATAAATAGGTCCGACAGGCGGGTCCCAGGTTCAGTAAAATTTCAGGAGGTGAATATTTATAAAGTAATAATAAATTAAGTAAAATTTCAGATTTCTAATATTTATAAAGTAATAATAAATTAAGTAAAATTTCAGATTTCTAATATTTCTAAAGTAATAATAAATTAAGTAAAATTTCAGATTTCTAATATTTAAAAACTTATACTGATATTTGTACCAAGCAACTAATATTAAAATCTAATAATGAAATTTTATTTATTTTATTTTATTATTAAATGTTTTAACTAATATTTTCAAAAACTAATACTAATATTTGATAATATGATAAGCATTAAACATAATCCTTCATTGTTGCAATATTTGATAATATTTGATAATCCTTCATTAAGCATAATCCTTCATTGTTTCAAAACTAATACTAATATTTGATAATACTAATACTACATTATGCTTTTTTCCTTTTTTCCCTCTTTTTTTCCTTTTTTATTTGATATATTACAAGCTAAGGTTGCAATATTAAAAGCTACACGGTCTTAAACAAAATAAATATTATACATTATGTTTTTTTTTTTCCTTTTTCTCCTTTTTTCCACTATTTGAACAGTACCCTCGGCCCATAATCCTTCATTGTGGTCGGACCGCATGTAGTCAGCTTCGTCTACCCCTTCAAGTGTTGCTACCTCAGTTTGCACATCGGTACAAAATGGAGGTACTTCGTCGAACTGGTCGTACTCTTCTTCATCGACGACATTTTCTACCCCGACAATCCTTCTTTTTCCGGATAGGACGACGCTCAACCTAGCATCACTCGGGTCAGTGGCATAAAAGACTTGGGTGGCTTGCTTGGCGAGTATAAACGGATCATCAACATGCCCAACCCTGTTTAAATCAACGAGTGTGAACCCGTCGTTGTCAACTTTAACACCTCGGTCTTCGACCCATTGACACCGAAACACGGGAATGCTCAGGCGAGGACTGTAAATGAGCTCCCAAATTTCTTGAATAACGCCATAATATGACTTTGATGCTATTACAGCCCGGCCATCTCCGGATCTACTGAATTCTTGAGAGGTCGCCACCAACGTCACCCCACTGTTTTGCATCGTGCTCTTATCACTCTGGGATTTAGTGTAAAATGTATATCCATTAATCTCGTATTCTTGGAATGTTCTAACAACAATTTGGGATCCTTCGCCAAGCACTTTAACAATTTCAGGTACGGGGTGTGACTGCACTCTTTCTTTCAGCCATCCTATAAAAGAACGATTATGCTCGTTAGTAAGCCACTTCTGACTCCTCGTGTAGTTTTGTTGTTGAAGGATTGTCATGTGCTCATCTATATAGGGAGCAACATCTGTCATGTGTTGTAGTACAATAAAATGTGCCTTTTGTAGTTCATTTAGATCAGCAACTACGGCTCTCAACCCAATTGTCCTGACTCCTTGGAGCCTTCCCTCGTATCGAGATTTTGGAACGCCAATGGGATCCACACCGGTCAAGTAGTTGGTGCAAAAATCAATCACCTCCTCCGTAGAATATCCTTCTATAATGCTGCCTTCGGGTCGATGTCGGTTCCTTACGTATTTTTTCAAGATGCCCATGTATCTCTCGAATGGATACATATACCGAAGAAACACGGGACCACAAATCTTAATTTCTCTCACAAAATGAACAACAAGGTGAACCATGACATCGAAAAAAGATGGCGGAAAATACATCTCAAGTTGGCAAAGAGTAACGACGACCTCCTTTTGCAAAGAGTCCAATTTTAGAGGGTCTATCACTTTGGAATTTATTGCATTGAAGAAAGAACACCATGGCCCGCAAGTTAAAGGTCTCTTTCATATACGCATCCCACACCGGGACGCCATCACACCATAATTTTTGGAGGTCCTCGATTAATGGTGCGAGATATACATCTATGTCATTTCCGGGTTGTCTGGGTCCTTGGATTAGTAATGACATCATTATATATCTGCGTTTCATGCACAACCAAGGAGGAAGATTGTAGATGCATAAAAGAACTGGCCAAGTACTGTGCCGACTGCTCATACTTCCAAATGGACTCATTCCATCTGAGCTCACCACAATCCTAAGGTTCCTCGTTTCAGAACCAAATTCTTTGAAATGTCTGTCAATGTTTCTCCATTGAGGAGAATCAGCCGGGTGCCTTAGTTTACCGTTATTTTTGCGCTCTTCTTCGTGCCAGCGCAATAATTTTGCATCTTTGGGATTCGCAAACAACCGTTTGAATCTCAGTATTATCGGCAAATACCACAACACCTTAGCCGGAGGTCGGCCATTTGTGTCCTCATTACAATCATCAGTGTCCTGGTCCTTACGACGTTTATATCGTGAAACACCGCATTTAGGACAGACATGCATGGCCTCGTACTCGTTACGATACAATACACAGTCATTTCTGACATGCATGTATTCTTTCGATCTTCAACCCCATTGGACATATCAACTTCTTTGCCTGATATATTGTACCGGGTAACTCGTTGTTATCTGGGAGCATTTCTCCTAAAAGCTGTAATAAGGACGTGAAACTCTTATCGCTCCAACCATTGTCTGCTTTTAAGTTTAATAATTTCAACACAGCTGACATTTTTGTAAAATTGGTACACCCGGGATACAACGGCTTCTTGGATTCATTAGACAAATTTTGAAATTTATCATAATTTTTATCACTAATTTCATCTTCCACATCACGTAACATATCCTCCAAATTTTCAGTAAACTCGTGTTCTACATTTTCATCAAAATTCCTCTCCATCTCATCATCGTCATTTTCGGGTTCGACGTTATCAGAATATTCGGCACTCTCATAATCCTCGTTCCAATCAAGTTCAAAATTATCAGAAATTCCAACATTCTCATCATTCAATTCATGATTACAATCTTTATTGGCACTACTACTTTTCCCAAATTTCTCACCATGCATGAACCAACATGTATATCTCTTCTTAAATCCCCGACAAATCAAATGAGCTCTAATTTCTTCGATGTCCAAAAATCTTAATAAATTTTTACAATCTTTACAAGGACATAAAATGTCTTCTTCTTTTTTCTTCACTCTATAACTCTCAGCAAATTTTATAAACTCATCAACGCGAACCAAATATTCTTCACTGTCACGTCGCATTTCATACATCCAGCTTCGATCCATCTGTAAATTAAATTAAAAAAATGATTTAATCAATTAATCATGCATGGTCAACATTCTCCTTCGTGTACAAAATTTTGGGCTTACAAAGGGCCGGTTTACAATCCTAACCCACTCTTTGAATATTATGTCTCATATGTGAACACATATTAGCGAGATTTAATTAGTATTTGAGAAAAATTCGGCAGCATTTCCCCTTAACTCCCCAAGTATGCGTACGAACCACATACTCGTAGGAGCAATAAGGGAAAATACTGTCGAACTTTCCTCAAATACTAATTAAATCCCGCTAATATGTGTTCACATCCTAAATGAGACATAATATTCAAAGAGCAGTCCCAAAACGGGGACTATCCAAAATTAATCCCTATTGGATTAATTTTGAACGGGCATGGACCTAAAAGCATCTAAAGGTCGGTTATTGGACCACAATACACTAATTAATTACATCTAAATTAAGAAATCAAGCATGCATGAAATGACCTAAATAAGCCTAAATAACAGAAAATTAGAGGAAGAAAATGATTTAAATACATATTACTAACCTTAGAAAGATGGAGAGGAGAAAATACAAACTTAATTCAAAGATCTCAGATCTCAGCTGCTGGCCTCGATCAATTCGCAGAAATCTGATAGGAAAAAGCTCAGTTCAGAGAGATGTATTAACTAAAAGACTTGATCAAAACGGCGCTGGAAGGGGAAGACATTAAAACCCTACACTATTATACACGGCTATTTAGTTATAAATCCGTGTAGCTCTCCAACTAAACATACACGGCTCTTTTGTTATTAATCCGTGTACAATTATACTATTTCTACACGGATGTATTATCAAAAAACCGTGTGTAATATTCCTACACGGCTTTGTATTAAAAGTCCGTGTAGCTCTCTCAATTATTTGCACACGGACCTCTTTACACACGGATTTTTGGTTTCTAATAAACCGTGTAGCTCTCTCTAATAATTCTACACTGATTATTAACTAATTATCCGTGTAGAAATCGTGCAGATCTTTTGAACAAGTAAAAAATCATATTTGGTACACTGTTTTTAATATAATTGCCAAATCCGTGTACAATGTGCAGTGTACAAAGCCAGTTTTTGATCTTCATAGTGTCTCTCTCTTAAAAAAAAAAAAAAATGGAGTAAGCCGGCCAGAAAATGGCCGGTTTACTCGGGTACCTAAGCCGGCCATTTTCTGGCCGGCTTGGGTATTTTTCGATAATGGGTCTGATTCTGGGCATAATTAATAATTTGTATTAAACTTTGGATATTAATAAAAATGTCGGACCAAATATATTGTATGGTAGGCAATTTGTTCAGTCAATATGTGGTTTTCTTTTATGTTATAATATGCAAAATCATGAGCATTCTGATATGAATATGTTTATATTGGGCTCCTAAGAAGAAACATTTTATACCTCATTTAAAAGCCCACTATGTGATGTGTGATATTCCGATCCATTGTTGCAGGCATCAACATGCTCCAACATGTGGCGAATGAAGGAGAGATCATGCGATGAAATCAAACAAAAGTTCAATAGATTTTAATTGTTCTTGATACAGGTTACTGGCAGTGTATGCAAATGTGATAATTTTCTCTAAGATATAACTGACAGCCACTGTCAGCATTTAAAAAAAAAAAATTCTCTAAGAGTAAAATGACTATATATAGTTTCTTACTTATATTATAATGAATTTTTCTTGTATATATATAAAGCTTACGTATAAATAGCATTTACAACATTGATACTAGAAATCTATATTAAGATATAGCAATATAAGTATACACAAACACTAAGGAAAGAGAGAGAAATATAAAAAAAAATTACATTATACTACAATAGTCTTAACAAAAATACTCGCATATTCATATATATTACTCGCATTCCAATATTCTACATCATACATTACTAAAAATATTTATTTATATGCGCCATGGAAGACACCTCCATTTCCAATGAAGGGCTTGATGATTTTAGTGGAAACACAGAGAAGGAACAGAGAACATTTATTATGAAATTGTATTGCATATGTTGTTATGAATTGTTATTTTTACACTTCTCTGTCATGGGTATTTATATCCTTTTGAGTTGTATTGTACCGTTGGTACCTAGGATTTGATACCAACGGCAACTTCCTACTAAATAATAAATATACCTATTAATTTTTCTATTTACAATTTTGCCCTTCTAACTATTTATATTCTCAACACTCCCCCTCAAGCTAGGTTTATAAATATCGGTTAATCCTAGCTTGCTTGTTATTTCTTCAAATACCTTCGGAATGAGACCCTTGATGAATATATCGGCTAACTGGTCTTGACTCTTCACATAAGGTGTTTCGATCTCTTTTGCTTGCACTTTTTCTCTTATGAAATGACAATCAATTTCGATATGTTTTGTTCTTTCGTGAAACACCGCATTCGAAGCAATATGTCTTGCCACATTGTTATCACAAAACATCTTCATTGGTTTATCAATTTTAAAGTTTAATTGTTCGAGTAATTGTTGGATCCATGTGAGCTCACTTGCGGTGGATGTCATGGCACGATATTCTGCTTCCGCACTTGATCGCGCCACGACATTTTACTTCTTGCTTTTCCATGTGACTAAGTTTCCACCTACAAACGTGTAATAGCCAGTTGTTGATTTTCTATCGAAACTCCCGGCGCAATCTGCATCGGAATAGCCACACACTTCATTAGATTTATTATTTTTCATCCATATATCCTTTTCGGGCGATTTCTTTAAATATCTCAAAATTATATCAATGACATCCAAATGTGATTTTCTTGGTGAATGCATAAATTTACTAATTTGGCTTACCGCAAATGATATATCCGGCCTAATTACCGTTAGGTAAATTAATTTACCTACAAGCCGTTAGAATTGGTTGATATTTTCCAACGGTTTTCCATCTTCGGAATTTAATTTACAATTACTATCTATCGGTGTTGAGGCTGGTTTGGACTCTAATTTTCCCATTTCTTTTAGAAAATCAATGGTATATTTTCTTTGTGAAATAAATAGTCCTTTGATAGAGTGAGCTATTTCAATTCCTAAAAAATATTTAAGTCTACTGAGGTATTTTATTTCAAAATTTTCTTTTAAGTGTCTTTTAACATTGTTAATTTTTTCATAATTGTTTCTGGTTATAATTATGTTATCAACATAAACAAGGACAACGGTATTATCATATTTTCATATTTTGAGAATAATGATGTATCGGATTGGCTTACTTTAAAACCGCAATAAATTAAATATTGAGATAATTTTCCATACCATGCCCTTGGAGATTGTTTAAGTCCAGAAATTGACTTTTTTAACCTACAAACAAGGTTAGCATTTTTTTTCTTTTACATGACCCGGTGGAAGGGTCATATAAACATTTTCCTCAAGTGTTCCTTGAAGAAATGTATTTTTAACATCCATTTGATATAAATTTCAACTATTATTTACCGCTATCGAAAGTAAAATTCTTATGGTATTCATCTTTGCAACCGGAGCAAAGGTCACTTGGTAATCAATACCATATGTTTGTGTATATCCTTTGGCAACTAGCCGGGTTTTGTACCTTTCTATGGTGCCATCACTTTGGTATTTTATTTTATAAATCCATTTGCATTCTACGGATATTTTATTTTTTGGTAATGGTTCAATGGTCCATGTGTTATTTTTTTCTAAGGCTTGAAGTTCTTCTTTCATAGCCTTGCACCACACCAGTTGGCTTATGGATTTCTTAAAATTTCTTGGTTGTTCTATTTTGGAAATTGAACTAAGAAATGCATGGTGATTTTTTTCAATATTTTTATATGAAGTATAATCTTGAATAGAATATTGAACCTTATATGTTACGAAATCCCGTAACCTTGTAGATGGTTGAGTAGGATGGGTTGACCTCCTTACCGAAACTTCTTCTTCAATATTTTCATTTTCTTATTCCCCAGCTCCACTTTGAGAAGTGTTGTCATCTTCGTCTTCATTTCCTACAACTCTTGGCTCCACAATTTGATTAGTGGTTATAGGAAAGACAAAATCATTTGTAGTAATATTATTATGAACCTCATTTTTATTCTCTTTAAAATATGGCTCATTTTAAAAAAAAGTTACATTTCTATAAATATATAATTTATGATTTATAAGATCGTAATATTTATAACACTTTTTTTGAGTTGAATATCCTAGAAAAATAGGTTTAATAGAAGTATGATCTAATTTGTCTCGTTTATTTTGGTGTACATAACATGTACATCCAAATACTCTTAGATGGTTAAAAATTATTTTTCTTCGATAAATAATTTCTATGGACTTTTCTTATTTAAAACAACACTTGGAAATCTATTTATCAAATAAGTTGCGGTGAGAATGACGTCCGACCAATAAATTTTTGGAATATTATTTTCAAACATAAGCGCTCTTGACATTTCAAGTAAATGGCGGTTTTTTCTTTCGGACGTACCGGATTAATAATAAGTTTAAATAAGTAATATCGCTACCGATTAGATATTACAAAAATATTATTCATAGGTCCTGTTTACATCTAACCACTAAATTAAAAATGTAGATGCATGGGATGCGTGGAAATAACTTGTATGTGTAAAGACTCTCTTTTTTTCAAAAAAGAAAAAAAAAAAAAAAAAAAACTTGTATGCAATAACAGCTGGTTGCGTCTTATTATTATATATGTGTGGGAACATGGGATAATGGCACCCAATAAAAGCATCTTAGTCGTCTACTTTGTACAAAGTAAAAAAATCCTAAATATAGTGACTCGCCCTTGAAAGAAGAGCAAAGAATCCTATATATAATGAAAGAGGAGCTCCCAAAGGCATTTAAATATTGAGTAAAGATGTTGTCCCCCCACTCCAGTCCCCTAAACGTCCCCCCAATTCTAACTAACTTTGTCAATCATTAAATCACCTTGAAAAACGTGTAAAACGTGTAAAAGATGAGTCCAGTTTTTTTCTTTAAATACTTGATATCATAAGTATGAATACTTGATGAATTATATATGAATATTTGATAACTTAGGTATGAATACTTTCCATATTTGAGTCCAGTTTTTTTCTTTAAATACTTGATATCTTAAGTATGAATACTTGATGAATTATATATAAATATTTGATATGTTAGGTATGAATACTTTCCATTTTGTATGAATACTTTCCATATTTGAATATTTGATACCTTGAAAAACGTGTAAAAGTATGTCATCATGGATCTCATTTGAAAGAGAAAAAAAAAATAGAACACGTTCATGGTTTTAGATTTGCAAAATTTCTCATAGATCGTCCCAAAAATTGGTTAGATTGAACGGAGAAAAAAAAACCACCTTGAAAAACATGTAAAAGATGAGTAGGTATTGTGTCCAGTTTGTTTTTATATACTTGATATCTTAGGTATGAATACTTGATGAATTATATATGAATACTTGATATCTTAGGTATTCATACTTTCCATTTTGTATGTGAATTAATTTAATCAATGAATGGGGGACTGGTGATGTGATCCACGTTGACTTTTTGGTTGTGGTCCCCAATGCAGTCTGACAGTTACTGCCCCCGAAAAGTAATGGTCCCCAGTTTGTATGTGAATTAATACTTGATATCTTAGGTATGAATACTTGATGAATTATATATGAATACTTCATATCTTAGGTATTCATACTTTTCATTTTGGGACTGAATTAATGTATGTTGAATGGGGGACTGACAGTTGTACTTTGACAGATAGGAGGACGTTTAGGGGACTGAATGGGGGGGACTGTTAGTCGATCCCTTAAATATTACATGTTTAAAGATTTGACTTTCTTCTTTAGATAAGCTTGAACTTTTTAACAGACAAAATTTTATTAACATCCACAACATTAAACAATTTTGGAAGGTTTCTTGCAACTTAATAAACGTTGAAGTATTTGTTTAACTATTTCAAGTACATAACAGAATTATATTTATTTTTTAATTTAATATTTTTTCAAGAGGTGTCAAATTTATTTGCTACCAAAGATGCCGAAGTTTTTATTCATAACCTAAAGAAAAGTTCGAAATTCCAAAAATAACCTCATAGCTAGCTAGCTCCTGTGGGTACCGTGCCTTTCATCCTTTGAAGAAAATGAATATTTTCAACAACAACGACCACGACCACGACAACCACGAGACAACCACGACGACGACGACCACGACCACAACCACAACCACGACCACCACAACCACGACCACCAACACCAACGACCACAACAACACCAACACCAACACCAACACCAACAACACCAACACCAACACCAACAACACCAACAACACCAACACCAACACCAACACCAACACCACCAACACCAACACCAACAACACCAACACCAACAACACCACCAACAACACCACCAACACCACCACCACCACCAACAACACCAACAACACCAACACCAACAACACCACCAACAACACCAACAACACACTAGTACAAAAAACCCCTTCACCGACTGTTAAAAAACCCTTATACCGACTGTTATTGAGGCGTCGGTGATGGCGGCGACGGTATAGATAAATCTTTACTGACGGGTGAATAACAGTCAGTGTAGCACCCAACACCGACTGTTTTTTGGAAAAAACCGTCGGTGTAGGCGCCCAACACCGACTGTTTTTTGGAAAAAACCGTCGGTGTAGGCGCCCAACACCGACTGTTTTTTGGAAAAAACCGTCGGTGTAGGCGCCCAACACCGAAATTTTTTTTTTTTTTTTTTTTTTGCACCTGTAGACGTGACAACTGGCAAGCCAAAATTTGCTAGCAATATATTATATCGGTGTAGGCATAAAATTTTGGCATGATTCTATTTATATCGGTGCTAGCCTCCATATTTTTGCTAGCAATATATTACTATTCGGCATTAATTGACATTAATTAGAATATCATGCAAATAATTTGAGCAACACAATATAAACAACATAACTCATATTTCATTCACAAAAAAACACACTATAAGAAATATGTAGTAGTTGCATCCGCACATATAAGAAAACACACTCATATTTATAAATTGCGAATAAATGCAAATAATTTGATCCTAGGACTGGATAAGACTGATACACCTCTGGAACACTGGTTTAGCAAATTGCGAAAAGCCTGGACCAAGTGCCTAAAAAAAAAAGGAAGAAGAACACTATGAACACACTTATAAATTCAAAAGAATTATATCAAACAATGTATTTCATAGTAAGGTGTGTCATTTCAACAAACATATCACAACAACAAAGTAGGCACTTTTCGCGAGAGAGAAAATGCATTTATGACGGAACTCCGTCGCGAAAAGTACCGTTGCGAATAGAAAAAACACGTTTATGACGGTACTCTGTCGCGAAAAGTCATTTTTTATCCTCGTGAAAAGTGCCAGTCTTTTGTAGTGTATGCATGGCAAAACAATTATACTGGAGAGATAGATACAAGTTATGAAAGGTAAACCGCCTAATAGCTCATTCAGATATGTTAGTTCTGTTCTCATAATATTTCCTTTCACTGGCTTCTTTCATCTCATTTCTCTTCTGCACCCAGAAATGCAACATTTAAATATATAGTGCCTTGACAAATTCATCGTGTGGAAGAACAAACATGGCACTGTGTAAAGAAAACAAACAGATATAAAAAACAATGGAGATCTATGAACCTGATATGCTTCATGATTAGCAACAACCCTCCTAATTATTGTACTAGTTGTGATATTTAATGGACTCTCCAGTTGCTTTAAGATGCCCATATCCATTGGAACCCTATATGGGTTTGGCTGCTCCTGTAAAAGCGATCCATATATCGAAACAAACAAACAAAAATCAAATTTAATCTTTAAAATAAAAGATCCTTATATCATGAAATTTATTACCTTCATAAACCCATATTTTCAGCAATTGTTCCATGCACTACCAAGGAAATATTGAAGGTAGTGATCTGCACTGCAAAGAAAGTTTGCATATGAAAATTGCTCAACACACAGAAATTAGAAAGCAAATGAAAGGACAGAATCTACAATTTCTAAAACCTACCATATCTTTTGAAACCTCACAAGGGGCTTGTTATATTTCTAGGGTTTTAGAGGAGACAGCAGCCAACAAAGAGAGAGACAAGTTGGGGCAATTTTCTGTATATCTTCTCCAAAGTTTGTGTACAAAATAAGTATAAAAGAAAACTTACAAATATAACTCTATAAAATTAGGAAATAACAAATGGTGAGATAAGAGACATATATATAACAATCTCCACCTTGGATCGAAATCTCACCTAAAGAAAACAAATAGATAACAAAACTAACAATCAACAGAAATTAAATTTGAACAATAGTTGAACTTCATGGTCGGTATAGGCTTAGTGAGCATATCGGCTGGATTGTCGGCGGTGCCAATCTTCTTTATCTCTACTATACCCTCCTGCCGAACAAAATGAAACTTGACATCAATGTGCTTGCTTCTCTCATGATACATTTGATCCTTCGCCAAGTGAATAGCGCTCTGACTATCACAAAAGATGGTTGTATGACCACCATGTGATGAAATTTTTTCAAGCAAGCTCTTAAGCCATATTGCCTCCTTAACGCTTTTAGTAACCGCCATGTACTCAGCCTATGTGGTTGATAAGGCAATGGTGGATAACAAATTAGCCTTCAAACTAATTGCATATCCACCCAAAGTGAAAACATAACCAGTCAAAGACTGTCTCTTGTCAAGATCTCCCATAAAATCTGAATCTACATAACCCGTTAGCCTTTCATCGTTTCTCCCAAATTCCAAACGTGCATTTGCAGTACCTTTCAAATAGCAGAGTATCCACTTGACCGCCTTCTAGTGCATCCTACCGAGACATGACAAATAACGACTCACCACACTAACAGTGTGTGCTATATCGGTTCTAGTGCACACCATCAAATACATGATGCTTCCAACGGCACTAGATTATGGGACTCTTGACATGTCTTCCTTCTCCTTCTCGGTTTGTGGACTTAGTTGCCACGACAACTTGAATTTGGTCGCAAGAGGAGTAGATACGGGTTTTACATCCTTCATGTTGAAGCGATGCAACACCTTCTCAATGAAATCCCGTTGTGAAAGATACAATTTTCCATTTGACCTATTCCTTGTGATCTCCATGCCGAGAATCCTCTTGGCAGCCCCGAGATCCTTCATCTCAAATTCTGAGCTTAATTGTTCTTTCACCTTCTTAATCTCCTCCTTGTTTGAGGCCGCAACTAACATGTCATCTACATAGAGAAGTAGATACATGAAGCTCTTGTCCGGCAACCTCTTAAAGTAGACACAACTATCAAATTCGGATCTACAAAATCCGATGCTCAACATGAAAGAATCAAACCTCTTGTACCACTGCCTTGGTGACTGTTTTAGGCCATACAAAGATTTCTTTAACAAACACACACGATTCTCTTTACCCACAACCGTGTAACCTTCCGGTTGTTGCATGTAAATTGTCTCCTCAATGTCACCATGTAAGAAAGCAGTTTTCACATCTAACTGCTCTATCTCCAAATTTCCCATAGCAACCAAAGAAAGCAACACTCGAATAGAGGTGTGCTTTACCACGGGTGAGAAGACCTCATTGAAATCAATGCCTTCAACTTGACTATAGCCTTTAGCCACCAATCTTGCTTTGTATCTAACCCCGGCAGTGTCATCCTTTTTCTTGAACACCTACTTGCAACCAACAATTTTCTTCTCTTTAGGTGCCTCAACCAGTGTCCAAGTTTGATTCTTTTGAAGAGAGTTAATCTCCTCTTCCATAGCGGTTGTCCAATTTGCCGCATCACAAGAAGACATCGCTTCCTTGTAATTTGAGGGATCACAACATTCCACATTTTCGGCCATAGCCAAACAATATGCAAAGTCTGAATAACCATACCTCGTAGGTGGTTTGATTTCCCTCCTTGCACGATCCCTTGCCAAAGCATAGGGTTGCTCCTCTTGGTTCTCCTCATCAGACTCATCTGATTCACCAACTAAGTGAGGAACATCAACATGCACAGAATGAGGTTGAGTCACACTAACCTGTGAGTTTGAAGTGTCCAACTCCACCTCTTTTGTAGCTCTCTCGACCTCCTTAACCGGCTCGGGCATTTGCTCTTTTACCCGTAACATAACCGACTCATCGAATTTTACATCTCTTGAAATAAAGAACTTACCCTTTGAATCTGGACACCATAAACGGTATCCCTTAACACCTGAAGCATACCCGAGAAAGATACACTTCTTGGCCCTTGGCTCGAGCTTCCCCTCATTAACATGTGCATAGGCCGGGCATCCAAATACCCGTAACTCCGAGTAATCTGCCGGTTTACCCGACCACACCTCCTCGGGAGTCTTGCACTCAATTGCAGTATTTGGTGAGCGATTCACCAACCAACAAGCAGTGTTAATGGCTTCCGCCCAAAACTCCTTGCCCAAACCTGCATTAGAAAGCATACATCGAGCCTTCTCAAGTAGGGTTCTATTCATGCGCTCGGCCACTCCATTTTGCTGTGGAGTAGCAACAACTGTACGATGTCGAGCTATTCCTTCATCCTTGCAAAAGGTATTAAACTCCTCATTGCAAAATTCTAAACCATTGTCGGTTCTTAACTTCTTAATTTTCTTTCCGGTTTGGTTCTCAACAAGTGTCTTCCATTGTTTGAATGTGACAAACACTTGGCTCTTTTTCTTAAAGAAAAACACCCAAACCTTTCTTGAGAAATCATCAATAAATAAGAGCATGTAACGAGAACCGTTACCTTTTGAGGGAACACGAGAAGGACCCCACAAATCTGAGTGAATGTAATCCAAAGTACCTTTTGTGTTGTGGATGGCTGTGATGAAACTGAGCCTCTTTTGCTTGCCAAAGACGCAGTCCTCACAAAACTCCACCTTGCCGGTACTCTGGCCACATCGAAGGCCTCTCTTGCTCAACACTGCCATGCCACGCTCGCTCATATGTCCCAACCTCATGTGCCACAGCTTGGTAATGTCAGAATCTGAGGTAGAGCTAGCAACGGTAGCCGAGCCTATGATCGTGGTACCCTCCAAGAAATAGAGAGTTCCCACCTTCTTTGCCTTCATCATGGTGAGAGCCCCCTTTGACACCTTAAGGACTCCACCTTCACTCTGAAACTTGCAACCAACATCCTCAAGAGAGCCCAAAGAGATCAAGTTTTTCGTTAAATCCGGGATATGTCTCACACCCGTCAAAGTACGGGTAACCCCGTCATGCATCTTGATCTTCACGGTACCAACACCTGCAACCTTGCACAGATGATCATTACCCAAAAGGACTCCACCTTCATTAGTCGCCTCATATGTGGCAAACCACTCTCGATTCGGGGTCATGTGCTGAGAAGCACCCGTATCCATCACCCAATTCTTATCGAATTTTTCTTTACCATCCCCAACAAATAACAAATCACCAACTTCTGAGTCGGCTACATTTGCCTCTCCTGAACTGGTACCTTTTTGTGCCTTTTGTTTGTTCTTGAGTTTGTAACAATCGGCAACAATGTGTCCCTTTTTCTTGCAATAGTTACATGAGAGGTTCTTATGCGCTGAATTGGAACGGCCTCTTCCTTAGTGATGTTTTCTCTCATTGTTTCTCCCTCTCTCAACATACAAACCAACCTCTTGGTTACTTCTCTCAGATGTGGTCAAGTTATTTTCAATGTCGGACTTGACCAACAGATTGCTCTTCACGTCCTCAAGGGTGAGTGAAACCTTACTATGAAGCATGGTCTCCTTAAATCTCTGATATGACTTGGGCAGTGAGCATAGCAAAACAATGGTATTGTCTTCATCCTCTACCTTAATACCAATCCTCTCTATGTCATTGAGAAGAGCGGTATACTCGGAACATGAGCCTTAACGAAGGTATTTTCTGCCATTCGCAAAGAGTGAAACCTTTGTTTTAATCTCAATCGGTTCGTAACCGATTTCTTCATAAAGATTTCCTCTAACTTCTTCCAAGCATCAGCTGCTGTTGTTTCTGAGAGAATTTCTTGAAGTGTTGAATCACTCAAACACAATTGAATAGTTGAGAGAGCCCTATCATTCATTGTCTCCCACTCCTTATTTTTCTCATCTCCTTTTAAATCATCAGGCCGACCCGTTATGGCAGCCTTAACACCCAAATTGGACAAAATTGCTTTCATCCGTACTTGCCACAACGCAAAGCTACTTGTGCCATCGAATTTCTCAATATCAAATTTGGTAGATATGGATGAACTTGAACTCATGGTAACAATTGTTTAATCACCAAGAGTAATTACCAGATTCGATAATTTGACACAAAATTAGAGAAATCTGAAAGATTTACCAGAAAAATTCTAGTACTGTGACCCGACGAATTTGGATCTGGCTCTTGCGCGGTTCAAGGGAAAAACAGGAGAAAAGTTTGGTGATGCGTAGAAGCAGCCAAAAATTGAAACTTAGGAATAATCCAACTTTGATTAATTCCAAGTTTTGGCACTTTGCAGAAAAATCCAAAACAAAAATGCGGCTCACCAAAAGAAACTCAAATCGCGGCTGTAACAATTTGCGCCTGGTCCACTATCGCGGCTCACAAAGAAACGTGAAATGGAGAGGCGGACTTGGGTCTTTACGCGGCTCACAAAAACTCAAATCGCGGCTCACTCCTTCGGCGACACGGTTCACCAGCAGCGACGCGAAATGGATCTGAACAACGAAATCCCTAGCAAGCAGCGGAACAACGATCTGAACCCTGAACCACCGATCGAAACTAGCAACCGGCGAAAATGGCTCTGATACCACTTGTTATATTTCTAGGGTTTTAGAGGAGACAGCAGCCAACAAAAGAGAGAGACAAGTTGGGGCAATTTTCTGTTGTATTCTTTCTCCAAAGTTTGTGTACAAAATAAGTATAAAAGGAAACTTACAAATATAACCCTATAAAATTAGAAAATAACAAATGGTGAGATAAGAGACATATATATAACATGGCTCATATTATAACTTCATATACATATCGACAAGCTAAAACACTTAGGCTTCTTTCATGCAGATTAATTATTGGGCGATATGCACCTTGGACCGAGCTGCATACAAAGAAAAAAAAGAAAAACAAATTCAGCAAAAAAGCCCATTAGGAAACAAAATTAAACAAAAAGAAAAAGAAGCAGAAGTGCATAAATAAATAGGAATTGTTTGTCTTGGGTGGGGCCGGCTGCACACACATTGAGGGAGGTGAAAAGACCTGACTGTTTGGTCACTATATATGCCAACTAGTAAGAAATCTCCCAAGGCCTGAACAACCCGTAATATCTGTGTATAGAAAAGATGAATAAATTAAATTAACAAGAAAATGGAAAAGATTTTTCTTTCATTAGAATAAAAAAAAAAACATTAGATGAGAGAGCACCTCCACATGTCCAGCATGGAAAGATCAAATGCACCATCAATGTAGATTATTCTAGACTCTGAACCTGCCCCCTGCATTACATTAAATTGGAACATAAGTAATATTCTAATGAAATTGCCTCTTAAAATGCACCATATTTTTACTTGAAAATGCCTCTTAAGATCAAGATGGTGAAATTGGAACATAAGTAATATTTAAGCTATTTGTTTATTGTTCATTTTATTAAAAGAGTTGATATTAAGTACTCTCAATTTGTGTCCTGCAAGCAACCAGTCACATAGACACTCACAAGGCACGTTTAGGTTGACATTTTTACCAAATGGGTATGGAACCTGGCCTATTATACTTGAAAATGTACAACAAACAATTAACCTTGAAATAAAAAACATAGACCATAAAAGAGAACACAATAGTACAACGTATTATTTGAACTTACAGCAGCCTAAATATTAGCTGGAGACTCATCGTTTGGGCTTGATAGCATAGATATAATGCTCAGAACAATGCTCTCTACCTGAGTTTTTAACAAATAATTACAAAATGTATAACTATCCAACAAAACAACAAACATTGAAGATGAAATAAAAATAATAATAATGGCTTCATCACCCCCACACCCTAAATTTTTTATTTTTTTTATTTTTCTGTTTGTTGTTGTTCTTTGGTCAAATGGGGAATTAAAAAAGTAACTAGAAGTTTCCCAATTTATAAATAAACACACATGAAGCAGGAATGCAGTTGCCTAACACTCAAAACAAAAAAAGTTCCACACAAAAGAATCTTTAGTACCGTGTGGACAGGTGTCCAGCGCTCACTGGCTAGTTCATAACCGTTGGGGTCGTCACCAGGTGGATGAAGAATTGAAATACAAACTCGCCCATCAGGATACACTGTTTATACATCAAAGTTATATCAATATTACAACAGAATGAAACTGAGCTCTTTTTAAGGCTTATCAAAATTGCACACGCATACTGGTAAAAAATATTGGGAAAAGAACCTCATACATAAGGAGTTATGCTAAATATTAAATAAATTGCTGAAATCATCATATGAATTCAGGTTCCAGTTCAGGTAAGTACAGGTCAAGATTAGGTACCATAGTACAATGTGACGCACAACTAACCATTTGGATGCCACATCTCAGAGGTGAATCTGACTGTTGGAGGGCTATTGGGATAATTGGCTGGAAATGTCATGATTGCATTAAAGTAGCCTCCATCACTGTGTAATGATTTACAAGTTAGAAAAGCAGAGATGTATTTGGAAAAAATAAAGGGATAATTCAGATTTTGGTCTCTTAAGTTTTCTCAAAGAAACCAAGTTAGTCCCTGAACTTTCATTTGCACTAAATTAGACCTTAAACTTTTAAAGAGTTAAGTTTGTTCTTGAATTTCGGAAAGCTTACAAAGCTGGCTCCTAAACTTCTATATGAACCAAAATGATTCTTCCAAGCAGTGACAAAGCTGATCCCTAGACTTCTATATGAACCAAAGTTAGTCCATGAACCCCTACTTCCAAGTCTAAAAAACATAGATAGCTGGATTAATTCGAATAATTTTAGAGAAGTTGAAGGATCAATTTAAGTTTTTCTTTTTTCAGAAGTTAAGGGACTAATTTGGTGCAACTCAAAGTCTAGGGATCAACTTGATTTTTCTGAAAAAATTTAAGGACCACTTTAATGCAAATAAAGTTTAGGACCGATTTAGTTACTCTAAGAAATTTAAGGGACCAAACCATTGAATTCTCCCAAGACTTCTAACGATAATCATTCACTGCTGACCCGTACATATTTCTGAAAGAAAACTTTCAACAATAATCTCTTAACCAAATGGAAAGTGAAGGAGGCCTAAATATCCTCCTTTGCTCTCTACGTATGTACCAAATGCAAAATTACACCGGTACCTAGCAAAACACAAACATATATGGTGTAGAAGAAATAATAAAAGAACTGACAAAAAACAATGAAAAGGGCAACTCTAACTCTTGGGATAACCACTTCGCAAACAAAGTACAAATCAGACAGCGACTTTTTAAGTAGGAACATGATATATAGAAATGTTATATCAGTTCCTGTACAATGATTAAGCAACAAAAAGGTGCATGATCTTAAAATTTGACATGCTCACAGGTAAACACGGGAACTTAATGACGACGATTTAGCTCATAAAAAAGTTTGTCCACTTCTATGAGAGAATAATAAAGAAAGAATTGCCATTCGGTGCTTAAATTGGGCTTGATTAAAAAAATTCAGCATTACTGGATTAAAAAAATAATAACCTCTTAACCAAAAAGAACATAAAGGAACCATAAATTTTCTTGACTTCCTCTAGACATCCATGAAATATAAACAAACTCAAGGATATAGCAAAGCTAACATTCAGTACAGTGCAAAGGGGTCTCCAATTTTAGGGTTACCACTTTAGGACCGAATTACAGATAACTCAGCATCTTTCTAACTAGTCTGAGAATCACAATACGTTACTTTTTTTTTTTTGAAAGGAAACATCTCAATATGTTATATCTATGTTGTTCCACCATTAAGCAACGAAAAGGTGCAAACTCACAAAATTCGATCTAATAACAGGCAAAAACTAGAATTAAAACAAGAGAGATGAACAGATATACTCACTAAAGCGTATCGGGAGGTCCGATTATAGTAACCTGCCATTCAAATACGTTGCAATCATCGACCAATCCAGCTGAGAAGCCGTCAACTGGATTCTTCGTTAGATCTGATCATAACACCTAAAAGGCCGCCGCGCACACCTTCTCCTCTGCGATGTCCTCAGGCGGTCTCCAATGAGGCCGCGCACTCCTCCGCGCACAACGCACTCCTCAGCGTGGGATTTTAGTGTGGGGCTCCGCTCAGGGCTAGTGGGTACAGGTTTGGCTAGCGGGTGGGAAGTCAGGGGTGGAGCTCCGCTCAGGGCTGGAACTGAGAGGAGTACCGGGTCAGGAGAAGGGTTTGGCGAAGAAGGGTCGGGAGAAGGGTTTGGCGAAGAAGGAAATTGAAATTGAGAAGAGGGAAATGAAATATTTCGCGGCAGATCGAAAGTTATAAACCGGGAACGAAAATTTTCGGCAGGAAATCAACGACGGCTTGCTCAACACCGACTGTTTTTTAAAAAACAGTCAGTGTTGGTGACTGCTCAACACCGACTGTTTATTACAAAAAACAGTCGGTGTAGGGTGTGAGCAACACCGACTGTTTTTTAAAAAAACAGTCGGTGTTGGTGACTGCTCAACACCGACTGTTTTTTCTAAAAAACAGTCGGTGTAGGGTATGAGCAACACCGACTGTTTTTTTAAAAAACAGTCGGTGTTGGTTCACTGACGGTTTTTTTTAATGGAACAGTCAGTGTTGAGGTTCTTCTTATTGACGATTTTACTAGCAGTCTCTACACCGACTGTTACATATTAAAACAGTCGGTGGTTGAGGGTCGGTGAAGGGGTTTTTTGTACTAGTGACACCACCAACAACAGCACCAACACCACCAACAACACCACCAACACCACCACCACCACCAACAACACCACCAACAGCACCAACAGCACCAACAGCAACCACAGCAACCACAGCAACCACAGCAACCACAACAACAACAACAACACAACAAATAATAAAAAGATCATTTTGAAGTGAAGTGCAATCATAAAGTAAATTTATAATATTCTGGAAAAAGAGGTACATTTTCATATCCATACTAACTTAAAATAGTCTTAGCCATATCATACCCTTATCCATTAAACAATTAGATGGTATATAGTCAGTTGAATAGAAAGCATTAATGCAAGAATTTAGAAACTTCTCAGTAAAAAATGATACTCATGAATCATGATGAGAACTTGTGGAGATTGTCTTTTCTGTATGTAATTT
The DNA here is from genome assembly GCA_011114355.1 of Carex littledalei. Taxonomy (NCBI): domain Eukaryota; kingdom Viridiplantae; phylum Streptophyta; class Magnoliopsida; order Poales; family Cyperaceae; genus Carex; species Carex littledalei. The sequence continues at coordinate 2,433,809 of CM022082.1, forward strand.
TCACCAATGGTTTGGAATCAAATTTTTGTTACCATATGGAGACATAAGCTCCCATTAATGATTTTAGATGTTTTTATAATTAGTCAAAAATAATAAAATTCTCACAAAAGAGAATTTAGCCAAACGAGGATGGGGTATTTGTTACTTGTTCAATTGCTTTTACACTATGGAGTAGGATAGCCTCTTTAATGGATTTACTTTTAATTGTTATTGGCTATATTTAAATGTTTCCATGGGTACTCCGGAAATTCTCCCTTTTTTTATTGTTCAAATAAAAGCATCTTTTTTTTTTTTTATTATTCAAATAAGAGCATCTTATCGTCAACTTGGCACAATTAATTACCTTGTCTGTGACTCACCCTCGAAAGAAGAGGTCACAATTACCTGGAAAAACAAAGATGAGAGCTCGAATTCTTTATTAAATTATATGTATTCTTTTAATTTAATATTCTTTCAAGGGGTTGTTGTCAAATTTATTTGCTAGATGGTGGGTTAGCCAGTTCCATTTTTTTGGTCCTTTTCAAACTGAAGATATATTATTGTTAACAAATAATAATACTTCCCCAAACCAAATTAGTTTTCACTCAGAAGCAACCATTGTATATTATTGTAGGCTTCCCACTTCTATTCTCTTTACTTGCTCGTTAAATATCAGAACAAAAAATAGCTCCATCTTGCAGAGAAGTTCTTCAAAAAAAAAAAGGATGCAAAATACAACCTTTCCTGCTACCACCGCAACCAGCCATGAAACCACCATGCATATTATGATGTTTCCATGGCTCGCATATGGTCACATCAGCCCGTTCGTCCAGTTGGCTCGCAAGATCATCGCAGTTGCCGGCAGTAGCATACGAGTGACCTTTCTCATAACCAAAGGAAATGTGCCACGTGTCATGACACTCCTCCCATGCACCCCGCTCATCTCTATACTGCCATTAGACCTCCCTCATGTCCCTGGCCTTCCTCCTGGCGCTGAGAGCACTGCTGAGGTAACAGAAGATGGTGCTGAGCTATTAAAGATCGCTCTTGACAAGACGAAGCCTCAAGTTGAAGATATCCTGATGCGTACAAGGCCAGACATAGTTATAATAGACTTTGTTCAAGCATGGTTGCCATCCCTCGCTAAGCCCCTCAGTATGGTTTTAGTTCACTAATTAACCTTCCTTTTATTAAAGAAAATATAAAAGGATATTCAGCTATTAGCTTAAAAAAGGAAAGAAATACTTCTGCTCTTAATGTAATACACAATGTACAAAAATATCATTAGCTCAGGTTCAGGGTAGTTTACTGTCCATTTATGATACCAGTAACATGCTGGGACTGTACTGATCTGTCGAAAGAAAAGGGTGATATTGCCCTTCAGAGTCTCAACGAGTTGAAATAGCATCTTTTTTTTTTTTTTTCCTTAGAAAAAACTTCCTTTGGTGAGCTCAAGTGATCATAACCTCAATTAGTGTTTTCATTGTAAGAGAATCTTCGGTTTGGGTAAATGAGCAGCAGCAACAACAACAAAGTCTTTACTCTTTAATACCAAACAAGTTAGAGGCTGTACAAATTTCTAGAGTTTTCTTGTGATGTTTAGGATTATAAAAGTAGTATTTTGCTGTCATGTAAGAGAATATTAGGAGTTAATAATATAAAGAAGTTTGTTTGTTATTCACTTCTCTCCACCTATAGAAAAGTGTTGTATCCTCAATTTGTTTTTAATACATTTTAGTTCAAGTTCTATAAATTCTAATTTTCAGATTTTGTGCATATACCAAAACTAACAGCCTCTGTCAGGAATTAAAAAAAAAAAAAAAATTGTGCATATACAGTGAAGGAGAGAGAGGAGAGAGGATAGTGGAGTATTTGAAATGAAAGGGTATATTTTCATGAAAAAATTGACTATTTTCATAGTTTGTATGAGTACATTAGAAACTTTTTCTTATATATTAACACTTAGAGTAGCAGGTTGTCTTTTCGGTGACTACTTCATTACATTACGGGTGGGAAACGGCCCAATCACAAATCCATATTTTCGGAAAAATGAAACAGCCTCGGCCCAAATTGTGAGAATTGGTCCGATTTGGATAAAAACTAGGTCGAATTGGCCCAATTTAACCGATTCGGACGATTTGTAATGCAAAACTCGCACGCTGCGTAACTAGGGGTGTCAATGGGTACGGTACGGGTCGGGTGGAGGCATTTTCATATCCATACACATTAAAATTGACTTTACCCATATCCTACTCATTCCCATTAAAAATTGATATTATCCTACCCTACCCTTACCCGTTAATATTATCGGGTAACGAAACGGTAGTGGATGAATAACGGATATTACTAATATAATAATTAGTTTTATTATATTTTACAAATTAAATATAAAAAAACTCATTCATTTCACACATATGTAATTACATTTCTAATAAAAAAATAAAAATGAATGTGCAATCAATTCCAACTAAATTGTTTTTTATAAAAGAATAAATTAAAAAACACGAATACATATTTAGGTGGGTTGGAAATTGAATTGAATATATATTTAGATTTTATAATTACCCTATAGGGTAACGGGTATGAAATAGTCATTACCCATACCCTTACCCATTTTGTTAACAAAAAAAAAACTCTTATCCATACCCATACCTAATAAGCTAACGAAAAAAAAAACTTACCATATCCGCCTTATCGAATACGATACGGGTTGGGTAAACGGCTAAAAAGGTTCCATTGACACCCCTATGTGTAACTAGGACTTGAATCGGTCCCAGCCAATTCCGGTCCAACTTGGCTGATGTTACAAACCATGAGAAAAACGCTTGAAAACCAACCGAAATACATGATTTGGACACTTTGAAAGAGCAGAGTGCGTACCGGTCAAGCCTGCTCCTTTGCTTCTGGAGGAGCCTCAAGTTGTCCTGCTCGATGTGCTTGATCTGGGTCTCAATGAAATGGTGCATCTCCACGGGTCTCAGCTGCCCCACATCGACCGGCACCCACACCTGTTTCTCTCCCTTTCTCTTTCCCTCTTCCTTTCGAATGCTGTTTTGGTCGTCAACGTGTAGGTGCTGGAAGAAGAGAGAGGTTCTGAGGCGGTCGTACGTCGGAAGCCTCTCTATAGCCGCCCATTGCTGTTGCAGCTCCTCTTCCTCATTTCTGCCACTTTCTTCTTTGTCTCCACCACTCAAACTTCTCCTGAAACTCAAGGCAGCCTCCGAGAACGACTGCCTTATGCTTCTCTCCATGCTATTAATACTAGCATTGCTATCATTCCTGATGTCATCCTTTCCGAGCTCCATTTGGTGAATATCACCACTATCCTCTTCCCTTTTTCTTTCCATTTCTTTACTACAGTTCTTATAGCTTAATTTTTAACAAATTGAAGGGGATTAGGCCCACAATCTTCACTTCACTCCAATTTAAATTAAGTAGCTAGGCTAGGAGCCTCAATTGTACTTTTACTTCTTTTTTTTTCATTTATATTTTATCTTGGTCAATGCTCCTAAGTATGATTGTATGATGAGAACGATCATGCTAAAAATATGGGATGCTTGTATATCTATTTATTTATATAATTTGTTTATGCGATTACGATATGAATAACTATGTTAACCAGTTTCTTACCGAATCTTCATCTCACATGCGCCAGTTCAATCCACTCCTTTTCTAATTCTTTATTTAAAAAAATAATATGGCAAGCATCAAGCATGTGATTCAAGTTGAAACACTACCTGTTGCATGTGCTTTGAATTATATCTATTGGCACTGGTTTTAATTTGACTATTTAGGTACTACTGTTAAATCTCTACTGTTTAAACTTAAACCAAGCAATTATTATTCACTGTGTGAACTTGGGGAGGTCAGGAATTTGGTGATGGTGTTAGCGTCTTAGAGCAAATATTTGCTTTATGATTCTTGGGTTAGATTTACTTTATGGTTCATTCAGAGGTAGGGCTGCAAACGAACCGAACCGAATCGAACTTACTTCCAGTTTGTGTTTGGTTTGAATTAATTTTGAACTAAGTTTGGTTTGAATTAATTTAGAACGAACTCAATTTCGAACGAACTCAATTTCGAACGAACTTTTTACGAACTCAATTTCGAACTTTTACGAACTTTGTTACGACTTACGAGTTATGACTTATGGCTGGGCCGTAGTTTGAAATTACAGCACTTCAATAAAAACGCAGGCATTCTGAATTCTAATTACACAGTACACTAAAGTTTATATCAAAGTTCATTAAAAATACCAAAATTTATATCAAACACCAAAGTTTAGTACAATCAATCAAAGTTCAGTACAATCACAGAATCCAAAGTTTTCAAATATCCAAAGTATTCAAAGTACAATTTAAATATCAATAGAAGTACAGAATAATCACCAAAGTCTTAGAATTAGTGCAAACCCAAATATTATCCTAAATAAAACATTAAAGTTCATTATCAGCGGAAATCAACGGTTCACGTTTGAGTTAATTTCGAACTAAGTTTGGTTTGCGAACCTATTTCGAACGAACTAGGTCCAGTTTGAGTTTGGTTTGAATTAATTTCGAACGAACTCAATTTCGAATCGAATTTTTTACGAACTTTTTCGAATCAAACTCGAATCGAATACGAACTACGAATTTTTTGTGCAGCCTTATTCAGAGGTGAGGATTCTGGAATGTGAAACACTAATAAATATAAGTAATAAACTCTAAATATCCTTAATCAGTGTAATTAATAAGAAACACTAAGATTAGCGTGAGGATTAAATGTTGATCATGCTTCACAAATTGTCGACATGAGATCGTTTTAATCTCATGAATGCATATCATGAGAATATGGCATTGGATTGACATTTATATTACTTGTTTGTTCTATGTTATTTAATTTGTATATATATATATATATATATATATATATATTTTTCATAAAATGTTTATAATTAAGAGTGAGGCTATGGTGCTATGCATAGCACGGATTGGGTCCGTGCTACGGCCAAAAATTTGACTTTTTAAAATCCTAATGGTCGATCCAACCGTTCAATGTGATAACCATATGAATATGTACTTGCAAACTAAATTTTATATTTTTTCTCATTTTTTTACTATTTTTTTAGATAGGTAGAAAAATCAGTGTTTTCTGAAAATTCTGGACCATCAAAATTCTACCTATCTAAAAAAATAGTAAAAAAATTCGAAAAAATATAAAATTTAGTTTGCAAGTACATATTCATATGGTTATCACATTGAACGGTTGGATTGACCATTAGAATTTTAAAAAGTCAAATTTTTTGCCATAGCACGGACCCCATCCGTGCTATGCATAGCACCATAGGCTCACTCTATAATTAATGTTATGACAAGCTTCCATGTTAATTTTCTAGCCATAAACATACATAAATTAATTAATATGATAAAATTCATTTATAAATTAAGAATGCAATTGAACTCAATACACGGATTTATACAAATTAATTATTATACAAATTTTGAACTTGTTCAATTGAAGGCACGAATGAATCTTACACAGTTTTTTTGATAAATCAGCGTTGGAGATTTGGACAAAACAACATGGTTTCTTGATTATTAACAGTGTATGGAGGTTTCTAATCATACACGGTTCATTAATAAAAAACCATATAGAAATATAAGTGTCTTTAGTACACGGTTTCATTTTAAATGATCGTGTGCATGGTTGAGCTTATTTTTCCACAAGCGTCTTCTCCTTTTACACATTATTAATTTGGATTTTTATTGCATTCATGTATGATATGTCATGTATAGTTAATATTTTTCTAGTAGTGTACAAATATTTTGAGAGAAAATGTATTGCGTAAATGCTAAAATTATAAGGAATATGGGTCGTAATAGTTCAGATAACTATAAAAAATAAAATATGAGTTCTGTACAAGTCTAGTGTATTTGTTTTTTTTTTAAATTGTGGGTCCCACCGGATGTGTTCATCGACGAGAGAATCTCGAGACATGAAAATATTAAAAAGTATATTAGTAATTAAATGGTGCATACAGCTGGGTTAATTTATATATCCATCTTGCTCCCCGCAAGTTGTTGGAGAAATGATATCGAATCTTCTCTGAATTAGCTGCACTGTTTGAGCCACAGAGAATCCAGAGGGGTTAGGATTTGTATTAGATTGAGCCAAGTCAGATCTGACCCCTTCATCTCTTTTCTTTTCTGATATGTCCGCTGCTTTATTCTTCACTGGAGAACCCATCTTTCGTTCACCATAGTAGCCGCCTCTTTCGGTACAATGGCCATCTCTCTGATCCGATCGGTGATCTCCTCCTCTACTCGGTCCTTTTGGTCGAAGAGATGGATGGAGGAACCAGCACCCTATCGGTTCGTGCCCCTCCTTCTTACAATTGGTGCATCGAACGGTGGTGGAGGCTCCACTCGTCTTCGGCCTAGGGTTCCGGTTGAGCATTTTTTTTATTTCGAAAGTTGAGGGGTTCTTTTCTATTTTTTGGTATTTACTGGTGTGATCTGAATTTTCTGGTAAAGGGACTGGTTTTGGGCAGTTTATTTGCAACAGGGACTGATCTGAAAAAAAATTTGAGCAGGGACTGATTCGAATTTTCTGGTAACAGATTTGAGGAGATGCTTGGGATTTTTGTGATGTTGTTGTAGTTTGCTAGCAGTTATTTGTTTGCTGCTGCGTTGGCTTGATGTTGTTTGAAGTTTGGTAGCAGTTCTTCGTTAGCTGCTGCTTTGGCTTGATTTCAGTTTTGAGTCAGGATTTTTCCCGCTCTGATACCATATTGAATTTAGAAGAGGAATAGAAATGATGAACAATAATGTTTTATTGAGTATATTGTCTTTTACAATGTCTGTACAAGACTATTTATAAGCTAAAAATTCTACTAGCCGTTAGGCTGTTTCCTAATTTACAGAGGCTATAATCTATATTCTAATTGTATCTTAATTACAAGATTTACTAGCTGTTGCTAATATCCAGCTAGATACCTAATTAGTGTGACAGCTATACATTTGGTTGTTATATTATTGTTGCCTAAGTTGCCAATGATGAATAATATCTGAGGGAAATATCTTTATTCTTCAATAGGTGGAAATATTAGAGTCGAGCTTCGTGGTTCCATCCGAGGAAACCCCGAGGGAGACGCTGGTTTTGTCGAATCTTGACCTCATTGCGACCCGCAAGCTCAACTACACCTTATATTTGTACAAAAACACCCATGGTGCCAATGACTTCTTCTCTCCTGAGCTCTTGAAGTCTGCTCTTGCCAAAGCACTGATTCTATTCTACCCTCTCGCTGGCCGCCAAGTGGTTGGCCATGATGGCCGTGACCAGATTGTTTGCAATGCTGAAGGACTACTCTTTGTGGTGGCTCGGATGGACCGTACTGCAGATAGCATCCAATTCGAGCCGATGTCGCCCGAGCTCAGAGAGCTTTTTATACCTAAAGAGCAGCAATTGTCGTCCCTCATAACACTGCAGGTTGATAGTCATAAGATAAGCCTTTGACAACATTCCAGCTCCTGATAATTTGATCATAATTAATTTTGATAAATAAGAATTTTTAGTTATTTATCTAACCATAAGCACCTTGTTTGGCAGGTAACCTATCTAAAATGTGGTAGCGTGGTGCTAGGTAGAACCACTAATCACATTATAATCGACGGTTGGAGTAATACTCATTTTTGCCAAACATGGAGTAGAATTTTACGAGGAGACCTAAAAAGCATCGTCCCACCCTCCTTTGACAACACTCCACTTCGACCTCGTTCTCCACCAAAAATCATCTTTGATTACCCACAGTGCACAACTGATCAACCAAAAAATGGAGATACCGCGGATTCTTGTGTTTTAAGTGTATTAAGGCTCTCAAAGGAACAAGTTAGCCACCTCAAAAGTCGATGCAGCCAGTATAGCAAGGCCACCACTTTTTCGACCTTCTCTGCGGTTTCCGCACTGGTCTGGAAGTGTTATTGCCTTGCTCAAAGACTGCCACCCGACAGTAAATCACGTCTATATGTTACTGCTGATATACGCAGTCGCCTAAATCCCCCGCTTACAACATATATTGGTAATGCCGTGATGCGGATTTCAGCGACATCTCAAGTGTCAAAGATTATGTCTAATCCAATTGGCTATGTGGCTGCCACCGTGAAAGCTGCCGTTGATGAAGTTACTGATGAGTATATCAGATCTTACATTGATTACTTGGAGGTGGAGGGGGCGCAAATCAGGAACATCTCACCAGAAATATCTGATTTGCGTATACGAACCATTCTTGGAATGGGATTATGTGATATAGATTTCGGATGGGGTGCACCGCAACTGTATTCGTGGGAACGATACACAGAAAATAGAGTTATCTACATTGTGAATGAACCGGGAAAGGATGGTTGTCTAAAAGTTGTTCCCGCGCTTGATTCTTCAATCATGCCACAATTCAAGAAGGTGTTCTACGAGGAGCTCTTGTTTGGGCGTTCCCTTTTGTGATGAGTGGTGAACTGTTAGAAAATTCGATCTGATGAAAGCCAGTGCCAATTGATAAGAATTATTGCTTGCTATATTTGTTGTCTATTTGTTTTTGTTTTTTTTTTAATCTGATTTGCATTGTATCTTGGAATACTTGTGTTATGGAAATTAATTTTTTTTGTGATATGAACTATGACGTGAGCTATTACTTTGTTTATGTATTGGGTCTAATATAGAGGATATTAAAGATCTGAAGCATAATTTTAAGGTGCTGTCGTTGGATTTTATTACAAATTAGATTACGAATTTATATACATGTTATTTTTTCATCTCCTTGTGTCAATGAAAGGATAAAAAAATCACGCAAAAGATCTCAGCAGCATATAGGGCAACACGAGTTACCCTTTGGCAACCATATTCTCCCTGTTTCGTGAAACAAAATAAAATTCATATATTCTTCAACGAGTGTGGGAGTTGTTCAAGTGGGCCCTACCACGTTCTATTTGTCAACTTCTTACTTGATTTTTGAAAAATTAAATGAAGCGTGGATGGCATGTTTGAATATTGATAATTCAGTTTAAATCTGTCAAAATAATTTACTCTCCAATATCAATAAATAAGATGTTCATACTAACATAATAACTATATTTTATTAATAAATATGACATGTCATCCACTTCATCCACGCCGATCAATTCATGATATATATATGATGTGTCATTTTCCTTTACGGTGTAAAACAATTAAGGAATTTACATGTAGAGTCGAGATTAATCCATCATTTGTTTCGGATGACATCATGTTGAATCACCAATACTTAAATTATCATGGTGGCGGACGCAACAAATGATGAGGTAAATCTCCCCACCACTGTGAGATGTGAGAGAAAAATGAAGAGGAGAGATAAGATCATAAGAGAAAAAATAAAGATATAAGAGAGAGGAGGCAGGACTTCAATTGAATTGAAGAAGTAGACGGTGAAAAATGCGCGATAGCGACGAGCGTCCCTTCAAAAAATTAATTTAGACAAGTTTAAAAAAAAAATCAAATTTTAACTCAATGTTACAATGAGAGATCTATACATTTAAAAAAAATTAAATCATTTCTTGTTAAGAAATATTGCAGTTTATAAGAATTTAGAGGGCTTAATTACAAGAAAAATAGAAAAAAAAAATACACAGAGCCGTGATGCAGCCTACTTCAAATGGACAATTGTACAAATTCTACCCGTCCGATTTATGAATAACCGCCACTACAGCAAAATAATGTATCTGCGACCGGTAACAGCGACCCGTGCTGTCGCTGGTCGCTGAAAAAAAAATTTTCCAAAAAAAAAAATGAAAGCATTCACTTCGGAGACCAATAATATCAGCGACCGGCGCCGTGAATTTTCAGTGACCGCAAGAGCACCGGTCGCTGAAAGTATTGGTAAAAAAAAATAGTGATTTGGGCGCCAGATTGAAAACCCTCCCGCGTCAGAATCAAAACCCTCCGCCCAAATTTCAATTTCACTGAAAATTTTCTCTCCACTCGCCCAAATTTCAATCAAAACCCTCCCGTGAATTTTCTCTCCACTCTCCGCTCTCTCACTCTCTCCCTTACTCTCTCTTGCTCTCTGCCTTCGGGCCCTCACTCTCTCTTGCTCTCTGCAATCACGATTTTGGTTTTTCCCGCGCCTCCTTTGTGTTCTTTGGGAGCGAGGCGACGATCCGGAGATCGGAGGCGAGGCGACGAACCTCGGAACCTGAGATCGGAGGCGAGGCGACGAACCTCGGTACCGGAGATCGGAGGCGAGGCGACGAACCTCGGAACCGGCCGAGCTACACGGACCGTTCGGTTTGCTCTCTTACTGGTAACCCTTGATTTCTTGATTTTGTGCTTTGCCTTGCGGCTTGTGACTTTGTGTGTTGTTTGAGGCCTTCGTGTCTTCTTGCTTGACCTGCGGCCTTCATGCTCGCTTGACCTTCTCTGTGGGTTGGCTCTGTTGCCTTACTGGTACCGTTACCAGTACTGTACCAGTACCGGTACAGTGAGCTCTCAGTTATTTGAGAAATAAATTATATGATGCAGTTGTTAATTTATTTTGATAACTCCAGATGCAATCAACATGACTTGTTTCTTATATTTTCTGTTTTTGTAATTAATTTTCAGAAACTAAATTACTATGCCATCAACTGCCTTAAATTTTTCTAATGCAGGAACACCGTCTACAGGGGAAGTGGATTAAGTAAGTTGATCATCAAGTACTATTCTAATGGATTTGTCTCCTTGGAAAATCTTTTGTTCTTTGCGAGGACTTATCCAGTAAGTATTTCTGTTTGTATCTGTGTAGAAAGGAGAGCTTCCTCCTAAAATTCATGATTTTTTTTTTCAATAATCTAATGATTTTTCATGATCTGTACAGAAAGACCCAAATATGTTCCTGCAATTAATGAACTTCTTGAAAGTGTTCCTGCAATGAACTTCCCCAAACAGGTCTCTTCATTTCAACCCCTTTGATTTGTTACTAAATTCAAATTTGCGGGAACTGGAAATAAAAATTGTGTGAAATGATATTTGCAGTGAGTATGATGGATTCCATATATGAAGGGTACAAGGATGAGGATGGATTCCTTTACATGTGCTACAGTAGCGAGAAATATTTGGCTGATGAAGAATTGATATCTAAAATCAACTCCCTCTCAACCTCCTACACCTGCAGCAGCCACCACACTGCCTCTGGCAAGGATTCTCCACTCGGACTTGGGACAACAAAGTTGACTTGGGGGCAGAAAAAACTTCAGAGTCCCATTTCAGTCAAGAAGAAAATAGTGTGGGGTGGAGTTCCAGCGGTTAGGAGGCGCAGTTCCTCGGTTCAGACCACACCTGCTGATGCACTTACCACTCCTGAAGCTGTTGAGATGGTTGCCTCCAACCGTACAGCTGCCACCAGGAGGAGCTTGCGGGTTCAGGTGCAAGATGCGCCTCAATCCACTATGGCTAGAGCATTGAAAAGAGTTAGAGATAAGGAGGGGGGAGCTTGCACTTCTGCAGGTATTCCTCTAATCAATAAATTTCCATATCTTAGGCTAACGGTAGAACAAATTAGTGACCTCTTTCGAGTTTATCAAATACAATTAGGTACTAATAGTAAGGATCAGCTTAGTATAATTGAGGCTCTTCAACAACTAGATAGAACTCAATTTGAAATAGTAATTAAAAATATTATGGTAGAGGCACAAAACAAGGCAAAACCTTATAATCTCACTTTAGAAAAATTAGACTCCACTGCTATGTTAGTTACTACGGGAGATGATTATGATATATGAATATTCTCACTTGGAATTGTCGTGGGTTAAATTCAGCTAGGAAAAAACAAGTGTTACATGATTTAGTGAAAGATAATAAAGTAGACTTACTTGCTATTCAGGAATCTAAAAAAGACACTTTTACCTTGAGATTCTTGAAAAATATTTCGTCTCGCTTAGATGAATGGCAATGGGTACCATCAGTCGGTAAGTCTGGAGGGATTCTTTTTGGATGTGATAGTAATAAAATTAAAGTGATATCATATAATCAACATAGATTTTACTTAGATGTAATCTTGGAAAATAAATTAGATTCTACAATATGGCAATTTACAATAGTGTATGGACCTGTTCTCCGACACCTCAAATCAGCTTTTTTACACTCTTTAGATCAGATTAGACAGCCCACATTTGATCATTGGGTCATCTGTGGAGATTTTAATCTCATTCGACATAAATCTGAAAAGTCTGGTTCTCATTTTGATATGATCCTTAGTAGAGAGTTTAACGATTTCATCAATAGACATTCCTTAGTTGAACATAGACTTAATTCACGAAAGTTTACTTGGTCTAATGGTACTAGATTTGCTTTATTAGACAGATTTTTTACTTCCTTAGCTTGGGAACATACTTATCCTAATAGTGCACTTAGAGATTTGCATAAAAATGGTTCCGATCATTGCCCTTTACTCCTTAAAACTGACCATACTTTGCCCTCCCCACCCTTTCAGTTCAGATTTGATCCCGAATGGATAAAACAAGAGGGGTTTGAGGAATTAGTGACTCAATGCTGGGCTGATTTCTGTTTAAATGAAACTAATGTCGCTAAAAGTTGGAATTGCAAGTTGAAATTTCTGAAAAAAAAAATTAAGGGTTGGGCTAGGAATTTTTATGGAGCTAAAAAGAGACTTAAACAACAATTAGTTCAGGAATTACTTAGACTAGAACAACAACATGAATCCTCTACTTTAGCTGATGACGAATATTTATATTGGGCTCAATTAAAATCACAATTGGAAGGGATTTACCATGAGGAAGAAATCTATTGGAAAACCCGATCCAAGCAACAATGGTTAGAAGCCGGTGACCAAAATACCAAATTTTTTCATATTATGGCCACACATAGATGTAAGAAAAATAGAATTAATTCTCTAGACATAGACGGAGTTCCTACCACTAATTTAGATGCTATGAAAAAACATGCCTTAGATTTTTACAAGCAATTATTAGGTGAATCGGGTACCAAATTTGCTACATTGAAGGATAACTTTTGGGACTTAGAAGATAAAGTACTTGATATAGATAGATTTCAGCTAGATAAACCTATCTCGGAATCTGAGATTAAAGAAGCTGTATTTTCCTCTTCGGCCCAGGGAGCTCCTGGCCCCGATGGGTTTTCGTTTCTATTTTATCAGCACTTTTGGGAAGTAGTCAAACATGATCTCATTACCTTATGTAATCATTTTCACAATCATACTTTAGATTTGTATCGCATTAATAAGTCTATAATTTGTTTAATTCCTAAAGAAAAAGATGCTCATGTCATTAGTAAATTTAGGCCTATTAGTTTAGTTAATTGTAGTTTCAAAATAATTTCTAAAATTCTCACCAATAGATTAGAATCTGTTATGGCACGAATTATTGATATTAGTCAATCTGCTTTCATCAAAAATAGGTATATACTAGATAATGTCTTCTTAAGCCAAGAACTAATACATTATACTAAGTGTTTACAAGAACCGGGAGTGGTGATTAAAGTAGACTTTGAGAAGGCTTACGATAAAATTCATTGGGATTATATTCTAGAAATACTTGAAAGTCGGGGGTTTGGTAGGAAATGGGCACGTTGGATTAAAGACTGGTTGTATAGCTCCCAATCTTGTCTCAACTTTAATGGCGAACTTACATCTTATTTCTATTGTAAGCGGGGTGTTCGCCAAGGTGACCCGTTATCACCTTTCCTCTTTATATTAGCTGCAGACACATTATGTAAGATTTTCCATAAGGGTAGACAAGCCAATAGGATTATAGGATTAGGTCCGCCATGCCTAGGTAATAAAGCTATCACTAATTGTCACTATGCTGATGACACCATTTTATTTCTCAAAGCCAATCATGATAATGTAGCTTCAGCGTGGTGGGCGATGATGAGCTTTGAAGCTCTCTCAGGAATTAAAATGAATTTATCTAAAACTGAACTCTACCCTATTCATTCTGAGGGTGCGGCTTTTGCACATACTTTTCAATGTAAAGTAGGGTCTTTTCCTTTACTATACTTAGGATTGCCGTTAAAAGATAGCAAACTTAGAGTTAAAGATTGGCACTTTCTAATTGATAAAGTCGAAAAACGGCTCCCTAATTGGAAGGGACAACTCTTATCATTAGGAGGCAGACTTACTTTAATTAATTCAGTATTGTCTACTATTCCTTTATATGCTCTATCCTTATATAGAGTTCCTAAAACGATACTTCGTAGACTAAATTCCATTAGAAATAGATTTTTATGGCAAGGTACTAATTCCACAAGGAAAAAATACACTTTAGTTAAATGGTCGGTTACTTGTATGGCCAAAGATAATGGAGGTTTAGGAGTATTAAACTTGCAGGAAATGAATATTTCCTTTCTATTAAAATGGTGGTGGAAATTCCACAACCCTCACTATTCTGCCTTGTGGAAAACAGTGATTTTACAACAATATTACACCACTAATCCATTACCTTACTCCCCTATTTGGCAAAGTATCATGAATCTAAACACCTTAGGACAATTAAGTGTAGAATATGAACCTAGTCATCAGTCTCGCTTAGAATTTTGGCATGTTATTTGGTTTGATAATTGTTCCTTAGCATCTCGATACCCACACCTCTATGAGATTTGTACTACTCCTCATATTACAATAGCTGATGTAATACACTCGCAAGGGTGTGGTATTAAATTTAGACGACAACTTAGTGGCATCTTAGATAAGGAATGGAATGAAATTTTATATATTATTAGTTCATCTAGTTTTACACATGGATTAGATAATATAGCTTGGAGATGGGAACCATCTAGAAAATTTACGATTAAATCCATCTACAACATTCTTAATTTTAGAGGTATTAAGGCTAATAAATTTGGTATTCTTTGGGAATTACCAATTCCACCTAAGATTCGCATTTTTATGTGGTTGGTTCTTAACAATAGGATACTTACTAAGAAGAATCTAAGGAAAAGGGGATGGGATGGCGACCTCACGTGTCACTTTTGCACATTACCAGAAGATACTAACCATCTTTTTCTTTTATGCCCTCAAGCTCAGCAGATTTGGTTCTGGTTGGGAGATAGCTCTATGTACTTCACCAATTGGTTCTCGTGTATTGACATTTTCGATTTTGCTAGTCAGTTTACCACCGTTCAACAGATTGGATTTTTAATAATATTTAGTGCCGTTTGTTGGACTATTTGGAAACAAAGAAATGCAATGTGTTTTCAATCTCATACGGGGAAAAGTGCACGGTCTCTCATCTTACTAATCATTTCGTTATTTGAATATTGGACAGGACATATGGACAAAAAACTTAAAGAGGCGGCCGACAGATGGCTTCCAGTTGAGATCAATGCCATTCCTTTGCGCGTTTGGGACCCGGCTGACTCTCAGATGGTGGTTTACCAAGGAGATGGAGCTTCGGCCTTGCAGATGATGAGGGGTGCTGGTTCTCCAGCCTCTTGAATAGAATGCAGACAAGTTTTTTTAGTTACTTCGATCCGAGTTTAGGATCTTTACGTTACCTTAGCCCTTTCATATGTGGCTTAGTCTTAGTTTGTCGGTTTTCTTTAACTGTGATATGGTGGCTTCTCAAACGCCGAGCTTTTGTGTTTTGCTCGGTGTTAGGGATTTATCTCTTTTCTTAGCCATATGGTACTATTTTCTGTTTTGCTGTAAGTTAACTTGATTTCATACATAATGAAATGGGCCTTTGTGCCTTTTTTCAAAAAAAAAATATCTAAAATCAACTGTTGCTCTAATTCAAGTTTGTATCATACTACAGCTAGTGCTGAAGCATTAAGCAGTTGGATTTATTTTGCTGGATTTATTTAAGTTTGTATCATTCTACAGCAAGTTTGTATCATGCTACAGCTCTAATTCAAGTTTGTATCATTCTACAGCGAGAAAACATTTAGTCTCTAATTGCTGGATTTATTTTGCACGCATCTAGATTTATTTTAGGTACAAGGATGAGAACCAACGAATTATTTGTTGTTTATATTTGTTTGTATGTAATTGCTCGATGTTTACGCTTAAATTTGTTTGTATGTTTATGTTGTATGTTGGTACGTGTCGTACCAATTATTAAATGTTGCAAATTTAAATAATAAAAAAAATTCGAAAAACACTTTCTGCGACCGGTTTAAAGTATCAGCGACCGTTCTTTTGGTCGCAGATGTCTTTTTCCGATGTCAGAAAAATTAACAGCGACAAAAAAAAAGTGGTCGCAAAAACAGTATCAGCGACCGGGATGACGTCATTCAGCGACCGGTGACGTCATCAGAAGAGTATCTGCGACAAGGCTTTCAGCGACCGGTCTTTCAGCGACTGGTATTGGCTTTCTGCGATCGAAATGAGTATCAGCAACCAGCGCCTATATTATCAGTGACCGGAAAACCGGTCGCTGATGCCCCTTTATGCTGTAGTGCGCATAGATGCGTTTATATAACCCAGGGATATATGCTTCTAGAAAGATGTTGACCTTTAATGTCGTGCGCTCCAATATTATAGAAGTATATATTATTTTTTAAAATTTATCGATTAATATTAAATAGGCAGAAATATTTATATTATTTTTATATAAATTTGTTTTTGACAAGATTTATATGGAAATTTTAGATTTGTAAAAAAATACAAAAGGTATTCATTTTTTTTATATTGTATGATAAATAATAAAACATATGACAGAATAATTTATTTTTAATAGTTTACCTAAAAAGAGATTAAACAATATGAATACACTTTGTCTCATAACATAAGAAAGTACATCACACTAAGATCATAAAAGATTATATATATATATAGTGCTTGGCTATTATGCTTATATAAGCATATGCCCACATATGCTAAATGTTCATTTTTGCGTTTCCAATGTTCAAATGGTCGATCCGACCGTTCATCTTGTTCTCCATATTAATATGTGCTTGGAGACCAAATTTTACATTTTTCTGAATTTTTTTACTATTTATTAAGCCACTTTGAAAATTGCTGATCATATGGTCCAGAATTTTGGAAACACTGTTTTTACTGTTCACCCAGATCAGCAATTTTCAAAGTGGCTTAATAAATAGTAAAAAAATTCAGAAAAATGTAAAATTTAGTCTCCAAGCACATATTAATATGGAGAACAAGATGAACGGTCGGATCGACCATTTGAACATTGGAAACGCAAAAATGAGTTATAAGCATATGTGGGCATATGCTTATATAAGCATAGTAGCCAGCCCCTATATATATAAATAGGATTTTGCTAATATGCTACGCGTAGCATAGGGGCCTCTCCGTGCTACGGCTCATTTTTTGAGTTTTCAAAATTCTAACGGTCCATCCGAACCGTTCAACATGATCTCCATATTAATATGTACTTGGAAACCAAATTTTACATTTTTTAGAATTTTTTTACTATTTATTAAGCCACTTTGAAAATTGCTGATCCAATGGTCCAGCAGATTTTACTGTTGTGTACAAATTAGTGTTTTTTCAAAGTGGCTTAATAAATAGTAAAAAAATTCTAAAAAATGTAAAATTTGGTTTCCAAGTACATATTAATATGGAGATCATGTTGAACGGTTCGGATCGACCGTTAGGATTTTGAAAACTCAAAAAGTGAGCCGTAGCACGGAGTGCTCTATGCTACGCGTAGCACGGTAGCACTGTCCTACATGAAACCCTAACCGTCAAGGTCCTAATACGGACCGTATCACCTGATATGGCCCGTATCCGAAGGCACCTCTTGGGGAATAACTGCCGACAGCTGTTTCCAGATCAGTTTCTTAGCCCCTACTCAACCTCCACACGTCCCTCCACTCCTATATAAGGCCCCTGGGCAGAAGGAATAATCATCTTTGTAATTAGGGTTAGATTTGATTAAAGAGAGAAGAGAGGAGTGCTTGTAACAATGCCGTTCCGCGGCTAAGTTCCTTTTCTTAGGGCTAGGCAGTAAACCTTGTTACTCTTGATGTTTTGATATATATATTTCTGTTGATTATGATTTCTTGTTGTTGAAACAAAATGCTTTTGTGATTTACTATCTCTTCATCTAACTTCAATGATCTAGTTTGAATCCGTTAGGGTAGTGACAGTACTTTAATGGTAAGAGAAACTATTTGTATGAAGTAGCCTCGTTGAGATTTATTAGGTTTATGTGAAGAAAACCTTAGCGGGAAAACCATAAACCAGACCAACAAAATGCGTACCAAATTCTATCACATGCGTAAAGAAATTCGCAGTGATCTATGTAGTAATTTGGGGTATTTGAGAGATCAGACATTTGCGTAAGAAAAATCGCAGTGTCCTATGTAGAATCTCGGTGAAAGATCTGTCATTCTTGCGTAACATAAATCACAATGACCTATGTGGTGTCTTTCATTAAACAATAATAGGAAATCAGACGTAACAGGAATATATTGTCAAGGCGGATTGAGTAGCAATGGTGTGCTGAAACCCTAGGAATTCTCATCTCTATCATTATTTTAATTACTTTTAATTGCTTCCTAATTTACATTGATCACAACAACATCTCTCAATTTTCAGATTTCGTCTAGCCTTTCGAAAGATTGTGATTCGATCGCTCAAACTATTGAACCAATATTCCCTGTGGATCGACCTCGAATATACTACTCGATAGGATTGTGCGCTTGCAGTCCGAACCGATAGCATTTACGAGTTTATAAATATTAAAAGAAACATGGCTCTCTTTTGAGTGATCAATATGTACTTGCAAACCAAATTTTATATTTTTTAGAATTTTTTTACTATTTTTTAGATAGGTAGAAAATCACTTGATCTAAAAATTATGTACCATTCAGATCAAGTGTTTTTCTACCTATCTAAAAAATAGTAAAAGAATTCTAAAAAATATAAAATTTGGTTTGCAAGTACATATTCATATGGAGATTATGATGAATGGTTCGGATCGACTGTTAAAATTTTGAAAACTCAAATATTGAGCCGTAGCACGGAGGCCTTCTATGCTATGCATAGCACCGTAGCCAACTCCTATATATATAGAGGCTACTATCAAAACGTTTGCACTAAGGCCCTCGTGGATATCATATTGAGCGGTTTAGATTTTTTGTTTGGACTTCGAAATCGAAGATAAAGATGTTGGAGTACGATTGGTGAAGCAATGGGGCATTTGAGCCCTCTATATATATATGTATATATATATGTATGTATGTATATATAGAGATAGGCTAATGTCATAACGTTATAACTTCGGCCCGAAGTTATAACGAGTCGTTTTTGCAATTTCAAAATCCAAACAACCGATCCGAACCGTTCAACATGTTCTCTATATTGAAATGTGCTTGGAGACCAAATTTTACATTTTTTGGAATTTTTTTGCTATTTATTAAGCCACTTTGAAAATACTGATCCGGTGGTCCAGAAAATTTTACTGTTTTTTACTATTCACAGCAGATCTGCGATTTTCAAAGTGGCTTAATAAATAGTAAAAAATTCCAAAAAATGTAAAATTTGGTCTCCAAGCACATTTCAATATTTAAAAAAAGTTAAACGGTTCGGATCGGTTGTTTGGATTTTAAAAACTAATAAACGACTCGTTATAACTTCGGCCGAAGTTATAACGTTATGACATTAGGCTATCTCTGTATATATATATATAGAGTAAGGCTATGGTGCTTTGCAAAGTAAACCACCCTCTTTACTTCGGGCTACTTTTTCAATTTTGAAAATCCAAGCAACCGATCCGAACCGTTCAACATGTTCTAAACATTGAAATGTGCTTGGAGACCAAATTTTACATTTTTTGGAATTTTTTTACTCTTTATTAAGCCACTTTGAAAGTTTCTGATCCGGTGTTCCAGAAAATTTTACTGTTTACCATCGGATCAGCGATTTTCAAAGTGGCTTAATAAATAGTAAAAAAATTCCAAAAAATGTAAATTTTGGTCTCCAAGCACATTTCAATGTTTAGAACATGTTGAACGGTTCGGATCGGTTGTTTGGATTTTCAAAATTGAAAAAGTAACCCGAAGTAAAGAGGGTGGTTTACTTTGCAAAGCACCGTAGCCTTACTCATATATATATATGTATGTATGTATGTATATATATATATGTATATGTATGTATGTATGTATATATGTATAGAGCTGGGCTATGGTGAGTTGTGAAGTAAGAGGTCATTTTTACTTCACGCTCATATTTTCATTTTGAAAATCCAAACAACCGATCCGAACCGCTCAACATGTTCTCTATATTGAAATGTGCTCGGAGACTAAATTTTACATTTTTTGGAATTTTTTTACTATTTATTAAGCCACTTTGAAAATCGCTGATCCGGTGGTCCAGAAATTTTTACTGTTTTTTTACTGTTCACAGTGGATCAGCGATTTCAATGTGGCTTAATAAATAGTAAAAAAATTCCAAAAAAAGTAAAATTTAGTCTCCAAGGACATTTCAATATTTAGAAAATGTTGAGCGGTTCGGATCGGTTATTTGAATTTTTAAAATGAAAATATGACGTGAAGTAAAACAACGTTTTACTTCACAACTCACCATAGCCTATCTCTATATGTATATATATATGTATGTATGTATATATATATATATATAGAGATAGGCTAGCCTCTAACTTGTTTGGTATTAAAGAGTAAAGACTTTGTTGGTCAAATGTGGGAGTTTTTTTAATTTAATTTTAATGCATTCATTTTTCTATATTTTTGACCGCTTGACTTGATACTAAAAAAATTAAATAAATAATTTTTTGCATGTAAACGTGTCACTTATAAAGTAAATCGGTTTGAACGGTTTAGATTAGTCGTTCGAAATCTATCCAACAAATTTTGAAGAAGGTGTCACATGACACCAATGTCATACTAACCGGACTAAGTATATGTATAACATTAAGTTAGTCATCACGAACTCGTAATAATTGAGGGAAATGTTTAATTTAATCATATATATATGGATTAATAAAATGTGCTTGGAGATCAAATTTTACGTTTTTTTTAAATTTTTTTACTATTTATTAAGTATTTTACAAAACTGTTGTTTTTAGTGGCCCAAAATTGTCTAAACACAACAATTTTGTAAAATACTTAATAAATAGTAAAAAAAATTCAAAAACAATATAAAATTTGATCTCCAAGCACATTTTAATATAAAGATCATGTTGAACGGTTTGAATCGACTGTTTGGACTTTGAAAATCACAAAACCAAATTATTCGAATTATTTTTTGCGCTGTCCGAGGTACCGTAACAAGCAACAATAGAATCGGTTGAAAAGTCAATTCAATGCTAATAATAAAAGCAACGCACATGTTTTGGGGAATTTCTAAATTCAGGCTGGTACTGAAAAGTCAATTCCATGCCAACTCAGTTGGGATTATATAAAATTAATTAGTTTGGGAAAACTTATACGTTTAACGAAATTATGCGTTGAGAAAAGAACACTACTACAAAAACGCTAATTATACACGGTACATCGGGAATATTCCTGATAAATTTCCAACAAAACAATGTGTAAAAAGAAAAGATTCACGCACAAAAATGTGCTCAACCATACACACATGATCATTCAAAAGAAAACTGTGTACGAAAGACACCTAAATTTGTACATTTTTTTTATTAAAAAACCGTGTACGATTAAACCCTCTTCATACACAATTAATAATCAAGCAACCGCATATGATTATGCCCAATCTTCAAACTCGGTTACCCTAACGCAACCGTGTAAATGATTTTTTAATTAAGAACTAGACTGATATATTCTATAATTTAACCATAGTACAATTTTCAAGGGCTTAATAAAAGAAAATAAAAATAAAATATAATCAGTTTTCAAAATTTTGGAGAGGGTTTCTATAGAGCTCCTCTTTTTCCATGGATTTTAACACTAACATATATATAGGTCTGATTTATGCATGTTTAAATTATTGGGCTTCTTAATTTAGCGACTTGATTAGTAGGCCGGCCTTGAGTTTTCCTTCCAAATTTTACTGTACCCAACAAAATTTGTCAAATCCAACTTTCTGATTCGTGCAAGTTACTGCATTTTTTATGCACATGACTTGACAATTTCTGCGACCATGTAAATATAAAATACGTACCAATAATGAAAATGAAGTAAACTAAATGGCTATTATTGAATTCTATTATGATGAAATTTTTCTTATTTGAAATTATATAATTTATTGAGAGAAAGTACAAATCTATAGAGATTTTTAAATTTAACAAACACTAAACTATCGAGCTATCCAACAATATTTCTAAGTAAATCAGTCTTAACTATGTTTGACGACCACCAGCTTCCAACAAAGAGCTGGAGGACCACATTTTCAATGGGCCGGAAAGCTTCCTGCGCGCCGAATGCCGATCTCTCATCGATCCTTTGCTGTGCTAAGATTGACGACCACCAGCTGCCTATCTCAAAGAAGGAGCTCTACCTCCATCTCTGCCATAATTGGATCCATCTTGATGGCGGAACAAAGGTGGAAAGGAAAAAAGTTGACCCACGGTCCGTTTCTAAATAGTGATAGGAAACCAGAGTGTGCCATAAGATTTCATTATTCTCTCTCTAACGAATCCTCAATAAGAAGCAGAAATGGAAGTGGGCCACAATAGCCTGTTTTACAAGTAATTCAGTTTTGATAATTTAGGGTATGTTTGGATGTGTCAAGAATATGAGCTATTTGAAATAATTAAGAATGGGTATATTAATAAAATAGTTATGTTTAGATGGAGATATAACTAATTTTCAATTTTAGATGGGGAAATATTGGGCATATATCTAAATTTCTCTAGGTTAAAAGTCAATTCAACGCAAACAATAGCAGCGCACATGTTTGGGGAAGTTCTATATTAACTTTAGTCTATTACTGAAAAGTCGATTCCATGGCGCCAACTCAATTGGCATTAATTATAAATAAAACAGTTTGGAAAAAAAATTGCCTAAATAATTTGAGAAAGAAAAAGGTGTTGCCCTTTATCACTAGATGAAAAACTGAATTCTTGACATGCATTTGAAATCTTGAGTAGTTGCAAACTTTCCTTTCCTTCAATTTTTTTTCTTTCTGAAACCTAGTTTTGTATTTTCTTGGACATGAAGATTCTCAAGTTTGAGAATTGATTGAATAATTGTATTATTTTCTCTATTGATAAAAAAATCATAGTTACAATCTACAATTTGGAAGTAGTAAGCAAAGAAAGAAATTGTTATCCTCATGGAAAACCAAAAGTTGTGGAATTGGTAAATTAAATTCAATGAATTAATCCTTCCGGCTCAGTAGATATAAATACAAAGGTCGTAAGGTAAAAGTTGACCCATGATCTGTTCGTAAATAGTGATAGGAAAGTGAACTGGGCCCAAAATCGTTGGGAATCAATGCTAAGCCCAAAGAATCATGGGCCGTGATGCCGTTGACATGGAAGTTAATAAGAGGTATATATATGTTGAGCCGAAAGTAAATAAGTTATTTCCTCGTCTTCTTTTTTTTTTTGAGTATAAATATGGGTCTAGCCCGTATTTCATAATAATTGTTTGTTACACAAAGAGTATAACTGAAAAAGATAATAAGAAATTTAAATGCTCAAAACAGTTGAGCTAGTTGATGAAAATCATGAAAAAACAGAAAACCAGTAAACAAAAGAAAAACCGTAATAATAAAACCAGTAAACCACAAAAATGAATATATATTTTTTTTTTTTCCAGATTTCACAATCTGTGACTCTTTGTCCCTGCTTATGTTATCTCTCCCACGGCATGGTTATTTGCTCCGTTTGCTCATAGAATCTCAAATTCTCAGTAATTTCTTGCATCAATTCTGCCGTGCCCTTGCACTTGTTTGAAACATCGAAACACCTTGCGCATCTCTCTCTCCACACAATAAATTGCATTACCAGCATACCAGTTCTCTGTACCTGAGTCATAGTACCAGTTTCATCCTTGTTTGTTACCCGAATTGTTGGAGTGCATGGCCATTGTTGAGTTGGTCTATACATCCTTAACAAATCGTATAATTGCAGCGTGTACCGACATTCCTGGAAGAGGTGGGTGACTGTTTCCGAGGCCGATCTGCATAGCAAACATATGCTTGCAAGGTTCCAACCCCTTTTCTGCAAGTTATCATGCGTCAAAATTTTATTCCAGATCTTTGAGATTGGTGTTTTAATTCTTGGTCCTTCGTTGATTGCCCTGTAAGCAGACTTAACTGTAAATTCTCCTTTTTCGTGCCATCTCCACAGTATCTCATCGTTTTGACCCGATTGCAGATACAATCCACCGAGGAGGTCACACAAGTGGTCCAGTTCTTCTTGTGCATCCGTGGAAAGATTGGGTCTAAATAAGGTAGTGATGTCTGTGTGTAATGCTAATGATGCTTGGTTGAGTGTAATGTCAGTATTTATTGCAAATGTGTATAACTCGTGCAGGTCATCCCTTAGGATACCGATACCCCAGTTGTGGTCCCACAAAGAGATAGTGCAACCATCTCCTGGAATCCATCTTGTAGAGCAATCGAAGAACATCACTGTCTCTTTGTTAATTGTTAAGAACACTGTTGTCAGTGGTCTTCCATGAGCAATTGTTGCTGTTTGCCTAAACAGTGGTTTCCAAAGTCTGTGTCCTTGCTCAAACCACCACCAAAGCCATTTCAATAATAGTGCCTCATTAAAACTTTTTAAATCGAGTACTCCTAACCCTCCAATTTTCCTAGGTTCACAAACCGAGTCCCAACTGATCAGATTGTATCCCTTGTGCTGATCCGTGGTACCATGCCACAGAAAACGCCTCCTTATTTTGTCTATCTCACAAATAACCCACTGTGGCAATTTTAAGACTGACATAAAGTAGATAGGTAGATTAGATAGAATTGAGTTGACCAATACCAGCCTACCTGCCATGGAAAGGAGCTTTGCGGCCCATCCCGCAAGCCTCTGATTAAGTTTGTGCAAGAGCGGAAGGTACGCTGTTCTCGGCAATCTCTTGTCTGATAGTGGGAGTCCTAGGTAGATGAATGGGAAAGTTGCCAATTGGCAGCCAAAGGTAATTGCCAACTGCATTGAGGCCCCTTGCTGAACTCCTGTGAAGATGACCTCAGATTTTTGCAAATTAATTTGGAGACCTGAGACTTGTTGAAAGACCAAGAGCCCTATTTTTATTGCCTGCGCCTGGTTGGTGTCTGGTTTGAAGAAGAGGAGCGCATCGTCGGCATATAAAAGACAAGGTCTCATTTCCGGAACTGGCAAGCGAATAGCCCCGGTATCCTTTAATTTTTGCAAGTATCTCGCAAGAAAATCCATCGCTATTATAAAAAGAGATGGAGAAAGCGGATCTCCTTGACGAACTCCCCTGCGAAGTACAATTCTTTTCCCTAGGAGCCCGTTTACCAGTACTTGAGAAGTCCCCTGATTTCCTCGTCTTCTTTTAGTTTAGTAAGTCTGTAATTAGGGCTGCAAACGAATCAAACCAAATCAAACTTACTCTTGTTCGAGTTTGAGTTTGAAGAAGATTCCAACTGAACTGGTTTGATTTTTTTTTTCGAATCGAAGTCAATCGAATCACGAACTACGAGCTTTTTTGGCAGCCGCCCTTAGTTATTTTTTTTTGAAAATTGAATAGCTTAAACTAAGCATTGCATTGGTTTGACTATTTTTGTGAGTTGAATAGCTTTGTATTTTTAGGGATTTTGATGTTTTTATAATTTGGTTTTGTAAATAACCTCTTTTAGTATCAATATATCTGTTGGCGGCATTTCGCCATTAACCATAAAAAAAAAAACATTGCATTGGATCTTATCTGATCATATCAGGACCCAATTTGAGTTTGAATAAGATTCGAACCGAACTGGTTTGATTTGTTTTATAACAAACTTCAATCGAATGAGTTAATTGCGAATTTTTTTTCAAATCAAAGTCAATCGAATCACGAACTACGAGCTTTTTTGGCAGCCCTATCTGTAAGTGAGTAGGTGAGGTGAAGTTAGGGTTTGTTCTGTTGAGTCATTCTATATAACCAGAGAAATTCGAGTTGTAAATGTCTTTTTTGAAAAGCAATTCGAGTTGTAAATGTCAAGCAGGATGAATGAGTTACTTAATTTATATAATGTTTTCCTCTATTATTCCCTTGAGCTTCACTATTACTTTTTAAAGTATATTACTTAATGGACTATTGAAGTATTCGTGCTTCAGTTTCGCACAACGACGGTTCCATCTGGAGTTATAGTAACTATTCAGATCATCAAACTGCTGTTTACAGTGATGATCATCATAGTCAACCGAACAAACATTACCGATATCGTTGAATTAAGTGGAAGCCACTTGACTGCTGCTTAGTCTATTTAATTTAGTCTAGTGATTACGCCATCTCGATGAATTAGTTCTACATCCTTTTATGTATTGATTAGTCCATCCAGAAGTAAAATGTAGCTTGTCAGGAACCGCCATAGTTCGCAAAATCAGAATCGGAATCGGGATCGGTCACTTGATCGTAAAATCAGAATCAGAATCGGATCGGAAACTCGGATCTTTTTGCCAGAAGCTTGTTTTGTACTACAAAAAAGCAAAAAAAGTTTGTAAAAAAATATATGTTAAAAAAATTATATTGAAACAAAATATTACGCACAAGTAATTTATTTATTTAAATAATACAATTATTACAATTAAAACAAACTCTAAAAAAATTATTAGTTCAATTTAGAGTCCTTACTATGGATAGGGATATTAAGAGAAATTTGTAACTTAAAAAAAAATTGGGTCCAGATAGACCCCATGTTTGGTTAGTCCTAAACCCAAGTATAATTTAAATATTACAGTGACATGTTCTAACAATAAAGATGAGCTAGTGTAGTTGTAAAGCTTTTTGTTCTCAACCAAGAGGTCTTGGATTGAAGTCGCGCTGGACAATTATTAGAGAAGTTTTTGGGAGAAAAAATATTGGTAGATGAAACGGTTGGAATTTTCCAGAATTTTACTAGAATTGGACAGAATCGGACCGATTCAGCACCGATTCAACCGGTTTTTAATGAAAAAATCATTTAGCTCGTAAGTCGGCCAGAAATCGGATCGGTACCGCCCAATTCTGATTCGAAACGGCTGATTTTGCAGAGTATGGTAACCGCTCATTTGAAGGCTTGAATTCCTCGAAAGCAACAAGGTTTGCAAGTAAAGTTGTTCTCTCTTCCTGTTTGTTTGTCATGTAACTAGACGGGATGAGAATTTGCTGAAATGAGTGTTCGGTTGTACCGTGGGATAAACTGTGAGAATTCTTGATTTGTTTTATTAATATGTATTTCTATTTAAATTTCTTACTTATTTACAATAAAAAGTTATAAAAAAATAAGTATGTAAGTTGTAATTTTTTCATCTATTTGAAAAAAAATAAGTTGTACTTAAAATTCTCACATATTTATGTAATATGTATTTATGTAATTAAAATTCTAATCTATTTGTGTAAAAAAAATTATGTCCGGACTTGGGAATCGATTAGTCCCACAATTGTTAATGAAAAAGAAGTTGAGTACTTTATAAGAGGAGGAGACTTTCGTTAAATGGAGAAAATGTGGAGAGAGGAGAGGAAAGAGAAAGAGACGTGACAGCTTGTTGGAAAGAAAACATGAAGTTTGAGTTAATAGTTTTTTTTCCATCAAATTGCACTGGTTTTGAAACCGAGGTGGGATCCAAAATGGAAATAAGTGGGTCAAACCTGACCATCCGAACACCTACAGGAAATAAGATAGGAAATTCAATCAAATCCCATCAAAACCCGGACGGCTGAACACGCTCTTCAGAAAAATTACCCCAGCCCTCTGGTGAAGCACATATGCACTCTTTAACCTTTTGGGTGCATCACTATGGATGTGAATTTCCACCCAGCTTGCATTCTGAAAACAGCGTATATAACTAGCATCCCAACATTTCTACATACATATAAAAAGAGCTGGAGGACCACATCTCCCGACTACCCGAAGAGAAGACTAAGGACAGTAATGAAATTAACCTCCCCAAAGGATCGATCGATGCATGCCAATCTACAGCTGTACGTATGCACCGCATTTCAATCAGTGCTCGATTTGGACTTTGTATATGGGGAAGCTTCCTGCCTGCTGATCTCTAATCGATCATTCCCGTGCTAAGATTCATGCCCACCAGCTGTCTGACTCAAACAAGGATCTCTTCTTCCATCTCTGCGCGCATAATTGGATCCATCTTGATGTCAGCACAAAGGTGTCTTATATATTGTTTTTATTTTCTTTTCTTTTCTTAATAGTTTTCCAAACAATATTTTTCCGATCTTTCTTAGCTATTTCTCAGAAGTATAAAACAAAAGTCAAGTTTTTGCTGTATATAAAAGAAAATATCGAAGATAATGTTTCGTTCAATATGCTATTGATTTATGTGAAAATATATATACATCCAACCTATAAATAAAAAAAAATGCTTATAAAATTTTCTTTTACAGTTTTTAATTTTAATTATAATTTATTTATGGAATTGTCTGAATTCATATCTCTGTTTTAAAATTAATATCTAATATGTATGACTTTAATTGTTTGGGTATTTAATCTCTTTAATGAGTGGATTTGTATAAATCCAGGGGTTGGACCGAACATACTAAGTATGACATGTGCTCACCTATCGGAGGGTACTTAAAATTAAAATGAAGGGGGTCAAAATTACACGTCATACTAAGTACGTCAATTTTAAGTATCCTCGTCATACTAAGTACGAAACATCAGCAGTAGTACTTAGTATGTTCTAACAGCAAGCCTCACCTAACAGCAAGCCTCACATATCTTAGTAAATCAATTTTAAGTACCTTCCAGAGGGTCAAAATTCGAGATATGACGAGGATACTTGATCTATGCAATATAGTATTTGAGGTAAATAAAACAACATATATTAAATTCATTAATAATGAAGCATCACGATTTTTTATGTTGTTTTCTTTATTTTTTTTAGCACCTGGGCATATGTTAAAAGAAGTGACAGATCAGAGAGGCAGTACAGCCAGAGAGAGCAATGGGCTTTCCAGCTCGTCCAATTATGGGCCTTCCACATCATTTGATTTGCCATCAAATTCAATAGGAAAATTTTCTCTATATACAACGTTTGAATTGAGACAGTTTAATTAAGAATTGAGCTCCATATAATCGGAAAATATTACTGATTCAATATCTCTCGTCTTGTTTTTCTTAGAGAGAGACTATGGATTTTGATCCCTTCTTAACAAGGGCACAACCCACGAATATAAGCTTGCTTCATGAGACATCATTTGGAGCTTTTAGAGAAATCATTATGGTCAAAGAATGTATTCATCTATCGCTTTCTGAAAAACAAGGAATTTATTTGTCATGCCCCGGACCCGGACAACGGACCGGACACGTAACGACAGAACAAGATCCTACTATCCATACAACAACCTGTCAACTTACGTCACAAACATAAATAAACTAAAAACAAAATGGGGTCAGCTACAAAGCTCAATAACCGGTTATTTAATGAGGCTTTTCCCTTTAATTGGTTTATTCAAAACAACAGTACAAACATGATTAGATTAATCCACACAAATATATCAGATTACGTATGCATATTTAACCGGTTTGGGGTCTTAGTCGGGAAACATACTACTTTGACAGTTAAATTGCAGAAAATAACAGAGCCAGTAGTGCAAAATTCGGGTCATACAGGTTTCAGGGACTGAACTATGACAAAAATAAGTTGTTTTAGAACGCAGTCCCTGAATAGGGACCTATGGGTGACAGGATCTAAAAATTAGTAGAATAAGTCTTTTCTAATGGGAATTTCAGGAAAATAATAGTTTCAAAATGTAGAAACTTTAGCAATAATATTGAAACGCAATTTACATTGAAGAAAATATTATTTTAAAGCTTGTGTGATAATTTATAAGCATGAATAGTTATTACAAAATAAAATTTTAAATGAGTGTTCAAGAAACATTAAGTATTATTGAATAATTGATCTTTTGAATAACTCAAAACTCCAAATATATACAAAAATGTATACAATAACCATAATTTGAATTGATAACAGAGATGCACACATAGCACTTGGATACCGAGATACATAAAATGTTTCGTAATTGTAGTGGACAAAAGTTGTGTAAGTCATGGAGTCTCCTTTTATGTGCTTTTATTTGCTTCCACTCCTTTGCGGAGAGAAAGGGGAAAGAACTTAGTCATTTCTTTGTTCCTTTCAGTTCATTCTCGATAACCTACTGTTTACTTGAATTGGTCGTGAAAAGATTTTATTGATTGTGGAGACGTTTAACTTTCGACGGACGCAAGCCCCTGTCGAAAGTGTGATGAGTCATGGACAAATCATTACACAAAACATGTTATTTTTTTTATATATAGATTTTATAGCTTGTCAAAACATTATACAACATAGAAGAAAGTGTGCTTTTTAAAATTATATTCAAAGTGAAAGATTCCGAATTTGGATTCTGGCTAAACAAAAAAAGTCGTAGGCTTTTTGTGTTATGATTCCAACGTATTGAATTTAATTGAATTTTCAAGTGAAAAATTATGATTAAATTAGTCGACAGAAGTCTGCAGTTCTCATTCAGGTGTGTCTGCAGTGAGGCTTGCTGTTAGAACATACTAAGTACTACTGCTGATTTTTACACGAGGATACTAAGGCTTGCTGTTAGAACATACTAAGGCTTGCTGTTAGAACTTAGTATCCTCGTCATACTAAGTACGTCATATCTCAAATTTTGACCCTCTGGAAGGTACTTAAAATTTTCTAACAACAAGCCTCACATACCCTCGTCATATCCTCGTCGTATCTCGAATTTTGACCCTCTTATTTACTAAATATTTACTTTTAATTTTTTCCAAATCTAAAGATCAAAACAATAACTCTAAATTCCCGATTTTGTCTAGCCTTTCGAAAGGTTGAGATCTGATCGGTCAAGACCTAAATAGTAATTCCTTGCGGATCGACACCCGATTATACTACTCCATTGGATTATGTGCTTGTAATCCGACTCCTATAGGAAAGTAGGTTATAAATTTTATAAGCTATACAGATTTCTGTCATAAAAAATTTCCTGATGCTCTGTCACAAATGTGTTCATGTACTTCATTATGTAGTACCCGCACTCCCAAGTATCCTTTTGCTGCCTCCACTGAATTGTATGGGAAAATTTGTAAAAGGTTAGTATTGTGAATAAATTAATTGTAGTAATTAATAATAATGAAATCTAATGCTAGGATATACAGTGTGTTTACCGTTGGTTGTTCCCATTGCAAATCGAGTCTATCAATATCAATTGGCCCATCGTCTTCCCTATAGTTCTCAAAGGCCCTTTAAGAAAAAAAATAAGGTTACCAATTAGTGTTAAACATCTATTAAATGAATGAAATACCACAAGTGCAGAAATAACAGAATTTGAATTGATTGCTTATTTGAAACGAAGTAAATGTCCTTAGTCTCTGGCGATTTTCCTTCTGAGATCCTCCAGTCCAAGATGTAAACCGTAGATCTCCGAGGCCAAATCAACAGCAAGGACCAGTGTTCACTAACAAAATTGAAAGTAATAACAATTAATGTAAAATTATTTTTGCACAAACCCTAAACCCTAAACCGTATTTGGAGAACCCTATAAGAAATATTTTCAAGCAATATGTAATCTCTGAAGGTATGGAACGAGAAAAAATTGGATCGAATCGTCAGTAATTATCATCATCGCATCTTGAATGTAACATGCTACTCGGTCAGGGCTCTGTTTGATTGCTCCTTGGTGAATAGAGTTGGGTAATAGCAAGGCACATCTATTGACCTCTATTTGTGAACACAAATTGTGTAAGTTGCTGAAAATTAGACGTAGATAATTGAGTAAAGTAGTGGGGCATGTGATTAATAATTTGAAAGAAATTAATTAGTGAACACACATCATGAAAACAGTAATAATCGAACTATCGAGCCATCCACGGTTTATCATGAGTTTGAAGTCGTCGAACCAAATCAGGGTAAATTAACATGCAGTTTCTATGTGAGAGGTCATGGGTTCGAAACTTGATGGTGGAAATCCTTTGTTGTAATAATAAGGGTATAAAATAGTTGGGTGGCTTGACCTCCAACCTTTACTCAAAAAAAAAAATTAACATGCAGTTCTAATGCAAGAAAGAGGAAACCGAATACATATATACAATTTGAATTTTAATGGAAGCAACAACGAGATATATTTGGTGCTCTAACTAAAACGATTCCAAGAAATGGAAGAGAGTAAGTTGATAGTATGAAATCATTAACCTGGGTGAATTTTTATGTAGAAATTATTTTTCCACAAACTCTAACCCTATTTGGAGAACCCTATAATAAATATGCTCAAGCAATATGTATAAATGTAATCTCTGAAGGTATGGAGCGAGAAAAAATTGGATCGAATCGTCAATAGTTATCATCATTGCATCTTGAATGTAACGTTTTACTCGATCAGGGCTATGTTTGATTGCTCCTCGGTGAATAGAGTTAGGTAATAGAAAGGCACATCTATTGACCTCCATTTGTGAACACAAATTGTGTAGGTCGCTGAAAATTAGACGTAGATAACAGATTAGAATAGAGGGGCTTGTGGTCAGTAATTTGAAAGAAATTAATGGACTCACATCATGAAAACATCGAGCCATCTACGGTTCATCATGAGTTTCAAGTCGTCGAACCCAACCATGGTTATTTTAACATGCAGTTCTAATGCAAGAAAGAGGAAACCGAATACATATACTATTCGAACATTAATAGAAGCAACAATTAGATTAATTTGGTGCTCTAACTAAAAAGATCCTAAGATATGGAAGAGTGTTGAAAAATATAGTTAAAAGTATGAAATCATTAACCAGGGTGAATTTTTAGTGAGATAAGAACAAATCGATCGAAGATAGAGGAAGAAAACGAATTCATATCGCATCTAAGGTAACACAATATTTGAGTTTAGATCCGGACCATCCGATCTGTTCTGACATAAATATATATTAACGAAGTTATGTATATTCTACCTCAGTACGGGTTAGGTTGGCAGCACATATTGCCATGGTCAAACTGATGCTTAGTCTAATTGCAAAAATATATTTAATTAATTTCTGTGATGTCTGTTTGGTGCTGAAATCATTTTTCGATAATTATCTTCAATAATTCTTTGTTCTCTAGCTGTTGATCGACTTCGTTTTATTTATTTTATGTTTTGTTAACTTTTGCTGGTTTGGAGATGGAGTACCGATGGAATTTACTCAGCTGCTTCTTTCTATAAATTGCTGTCGGTTGCTGGAAAGGTGAGATGGCGGTACAGTTATTTGTGGCGTTCTTTTGCTCCTCTAAAGGTCAAGTTTTTTTACCTTCCTCTTACTCCATAACCGATTGCTAACACATGACAATATGCTCACAAGAGGTATGCATGTTGAAGCTGAGTGTGCTATGTGCTCTGAGTGCTCAGTTGAGACAATATTTCATGTTCTAATCGAGTGTCAGTATGCGACTCAAGTTTGGGATGGTATGGGACTGATAATTCATAAGTCTGATTCGATGTTGGATACGTGGGATAGGTCCTGGTTTCAATACAGGCTCTACTCGCAAGAAGGTAAGAGGATATGGGCAACTCGGTTTATGTGTGTGCTATGGGGAATCTGGAAGCAGCGAAATGAGAATATCTTTCGAAGGAAAAGAATGCCACCACAGCTGCTCGCCGGAAAAATCAAAGAGGAAACAGAGCTATGGATTAAGTACTGCAAGGGGAGCAAAGTTGTAAGTGGAGAAGATGTGATAAGAAGTTCAATCTAATGTAATTTGAGTGTTGACGGTAGGTGTGAGTTGTAAACAATTTTATTTTTTCCTGTTTAACTTGGTAGCGTTACCAAGTCTTTCAAAAAAAAACTTTTGTACGCTATTCTAATTGCATTGATCCAACCAAATACAACTTTTTAATTCTTTTTAATGACATTGACCTCGCAATTTATAATTGATATTGTACATCATCCCAATTGTCATGATGAAAATGACAACTAAAGTGTATATATTAGCTACATTTTACAACTAGCTAGATGTGAATGTAGAACATGTGGAGAAAATTATATAGATCACATCTAACGGTGTATTTTGATATTTTAGTTTTCAAATTTAAAGTTATTAACTTTTAAAAAATAGAGGTATGATGGAGGCATTAAAAATAAAGGCATATTTAAGATACACCCCTCTAGTATTTAAATCTTTTCTATCTTGTTAATTCTAACATGTTACATTTTTTTTAATTAATTAGCTTGATATCTGTAACATACGTGAAAACTTATTTGGATCTCTTTTGTTTTACTTATATTGTATTAAAATGTAATCAGCACGCGGCAGCTAGCAGATCAACATCAAAAGAGATAGGGGCAACAATTATTTCGTTAATTAATTTACTTAACTTGTAGTGTCAAGCAACAAATAGTAGTTGAAGTTTGTGGGTTGTATTATAAAAACGTTTTGTACAAAGAGCTGTCATCCTATCCACTAAAAGTTTTTAATCATCACCTATACAATTAGAATAATTATGTTAATTGCGATATTAAATCATTTCTAACCTCCAAAAATTAGTTAATTTCAAAAATTGAGGTCTTAATCACGTTGATTATTTTTCTTTATTGGAATAAGGCTGAAATTAATAGGCTAATAATTAAAATTAAATGGGCAAAATTGTAGCAGATTTAAATTTGACAAGGTCAGATCCAACAAACGAATTCACAAAGGTTAATAAAAAAAGAACTTAACCATTCACATGGATACACTTTAAATTTCTAGTAGTAATTAATTACCAGTTGGAACATCATATATAACTTGTATTGTCAGACTCTTTTTGGTTTAAATGTTAGTGGAAAATTGCTATCTAACAATTGTATTGATAAAGAAGTTTTGTACAAAGAGCTGTCATCCTACCCACTAGAAGTTCCTCAACATCACCTATACAATTAACTAGGAACTAATGAATAAAACACAGCCCACCGAAAACAAAAAGAAGAAAAACAGCATCAGCCTAACAAGTCAGTACTTGAAGCTTATAGCTGTATGATCTAACTGACTAACTGGCACGAATATCAGATGGAAAAAATGTTGGGATAAACTCAGCAATACTGCACTGCTTTGTGCCAGTATGCAAAAGATTGAAGAGAGAATAATATTTTTCTGATGATATTAATGAAATCAAAGGAACACAATACTCCCATGAAACTCCCTTCCCACCCTTTGTTTATTGATATATAATTCTGTGTGTTATAATCCGAAGAATGACTTCCTCTACTAATAGGAAGATGAGACTTGGAGAATAGGAAAGAAGGAAAAAAGGAAAGAGATAAATTACAGAAACAAATAATCTAGCATCCTTAATCCTATCTTTACATATCTTCCTTTCTATCTTTAGATAACATAAACAGGAAACAAATAGACAGCTGTGATTGTGCCCCTCCAGCCTGCTGGATTTTCTGTGTGCACTTGCTTTCCGTCAACACTCCCCCTCAAGTGGGCACATAGATGTCTCCCATACCCAACTTAACTAAGGATTCATTGAAGACCTTACTCGATACAGCCTTGGTTAACATATCCGCAAGTTGTTCTTCAGATCTCACAAACGGAAGTTTGATGACCTTCGAATCTAGCTTCTCCTTGATGAAATGTCTGTCAACTTCTATGTGTTTCGTTCTGTCATGTTGGACCGGGTTATGTGAGATATCAATTGCTGCTTTATTGTCACAGAAAAGATTCATCTCCCTCTCTTGTTCAAACCCGAGTTCTAATAATAGTTTCCTCAGCCACAACAATTCGCATATCCCTTTTGTCATTCCTCGAAATTCTGCTTCCGCACTTGAAAGAGCCACCACATTTTGTTTCTTGCTCCTCCATGTGACAAGATTTCCTCCTACAAATGTAAAATATCCTGCTGTTGACTTACGATCAGTTGCACTCCCAGCCCAGTCGGCATCCGTATAGCCCTCAATTTTAAGATGTCCATTCTTTTGAAATTTTATCCCTCTGCCAGGTACACCCTTCAAATATCGGATGATACGCATCACGGCCTCCATGTGTTCTTCAGTAGGGGCGTGCATAAATTGACTTACCATACTAACTGCATAAGCAATGTCAGGTCTAGTATGAGATAGATAAATCAATTTTCCAACTAACCTTTGATACCTTTCTTTATTTGAAGGAGATTGATTCGGATCCAGTCCCAGTTTCTGATTTTGGATTACCGGTGTCTCTACTGGTTTGCATTCTAGCATTCCAACTTCTGCAAGAAGATCCAGCACGTATTTTCGTTGAGATAGAAAGATTCCCCTTTCTCCCCTTGCTACTTCAATACCGAGAAAATATTTCAAGCCTCCTAAATTTTTCATTTCAAACTCCTTACACAACTTCTTCTCCAGTGACTCAATTTCTTCCTTGTCGTCTCCTGTAATAATCATATCATCTACATAAATAACTAGCACAGTGATCTTACCTTGCCTTTTCTTAACAAACATCGTGTGATCTGAGTCACTTTGAGTATAGTTGTAACTCTTCATTGCACTGCAGAATCTTCCAAACCAAGCTCTTGGTGACTATTTCAGGCTATACAAAGATCTCTCAAGCTTTACACACTTTAGTAGCTAAACTCGTGTGTCCATATCCAGGCGGAAGTTCCATGTAAATTTCTTCCTCTAGATCTCCATGAAGGAATGCATTTTTCACATCAAATTGGTGTAGAGGCCAATCTAAGTTTGCTGCAAGAGATAAGAGTACTCGAATCGTATTTAGTTTTGCAACTGGTGAAAAAGTTTCTTGGTAATCGATCCCGTATGTCTGGGTATACCCTTTTGCAACCAATCGGGCCTTATATCGTTCAATCTTTCCTTCAGCATTATATTTTATAGTAAATACCCATTTACACCCAACTGGTTTCTTACCTTTTGGTAGATCAACAAGCTTCCAAGTGCAATTTTCCTCGAGAGCTTTCATTTCAATTTCCATTGCCTCTACCCATTTAGGATCTCGCATAGCATCCTCAATTCTCTCGGGTATTATACTGGAAGTAATTTCATTTGCAAATTCCTTTAAAGGGTCTGGTAAGTTCTTTGTTGAGGTATACTTAGCAATTGGATATTCACTTTCCCTTCCTGTTTCACCTATTGATTGGAATCCGTACCTTTTAGGTGGTATACCCCGATTAGCTCTTGGAGGTAATCTAGTATGAGAAATAAAATCAAGAGTAGGAGGACTTACTAGAGGAGTATTCTCACGAGATGCTGGGCCTTGTGGTATCGGGTCGGATTGTATCATTTCTTCGGGATTGATTTGAATCCAAAGCTGACCGCCCAGTGATTTCTCGGTATCACTATCATCTACCCGAGTGGGATTCAACTCGGTTGTGAGATTCTGTTCGTTCGACCTCTTTCTTCGGACATACACTTGGGTTTTTGGACTTCCTGGTTCACTGATTGTCTCCCTCTCAGCAGCTCGGTCCAGATTTTGGTTTATAGCAGATTCGAGTTCTTCTACTGGAGCTCGGATCAGATCCTGGTGCATCTTGTCTGGTCCAGATCCACGCTCTTCTAATGAGGACTCATCCTGATATAATACCACCCCTTCCCTAACCAAATTTTCACGTGGTAGGTCAGGTAACGACGATTCCTCTATAATTGTCTCCCCCTGAATCGAAGTTCTAGACTGACAAAAAAATGGCTCATTTTCAAAGAATGTTACATCCATTGTAACAAAAAATTTCCGTGTAGCTGGATTATAGCACTTGTACCCCTTTTTCTGGGCCCCAAACCCTAAGAAAACACATTTTTCAGCACGAACTTTGACCTTAGATCGTAGGTGTTTTTGTATATGAACATATGTCACACATCCAAAAAATTTTGGAGGAAGGTTGAGGATCGATGGGATGATAGTGTACGTAGATAGGGCTAGTAAGGGAGTTTTGAAGTTGTTTGCTTTTGATGGAATTCGGTTGATCAAGTACACAGCCATTGAGACGGCATTATCCTAAAACACTTGTGGTACATTACTCTCTAGTAAGAGAGACCTAGCAGTTTCCAATATATACCGATTTTTTCTCTCTGCTACACTATTTTGTTGAGGAGTCCCGACACAGGAGGTTTCATGCAGAATTCACTTTTCTTTAAAGAACTGTTGAAGTGTTTTATTTACAAATTTTGTTCCATTATCACTTCTAATTACTTTTATTTCTTTCTCAAATTGGGTACCAATCATTTTATGAAACTCTTTAATAACTTGAGGGACCTCATCTTTAGTTTTCAATAAATATAGCCATGTCATTCGAGTGCAATCATCGGTGAATAAAATGAACCATTTACTACCAGATTTAGAGCTAATTGGAGATGGACCCCAAACATCGGTGTGAACCAGATTAAAAGGAACCAAATTTTTACTCAAACTTATAGGATAAGATACACGATGGCTTTTGGCCCTAACACAAGTCTCACATTCAAACCTTTTATTTTCTAACCCCAAGAATAAGGAAGGAGATAATAGTTTCATATACCCAAATGACGGGTGTCCCAAGCGTTTATGCCACAACCAAACCATTTCCTCTGATTTTGTAGACATGCCCTTTGCCAATGATGCATTTCCAATTTCTAGTTCTTCTAAATGATACAATCCTTCCCGCCTAATACCACGGCCAATGATCTTTTTCGTGAGAATATCCTGAAATACGCAAAAATCAGGAAACATGAGTATGACGCAGTTAAGATCTTTGGTAAGTTGGCTGACAGAGATAAGTCTTGTAGACAGAGAAGGTACCAACAGAGTATTTTTCAAGATTAATTCCTTAGAAATTTTCACATCCCCTGCGCAAGTTACTGGATACTTGTCACCATTAGCATTTAGAATTCTGTTTTTTCTCGGTTTCATATGATTTACCAAATCTTCCTGAGAAAAGGTCATATGATCGGTAGCTCCTGAGTCTATGATCCAATCAGAATTTTTAGAATAAAAAGAGGTTATACCTTCATTTGTCCCTTTACCTTTACTTAGATTTTTACCATCAGAGTCGCAAGTTGAAGCTGCAAGGGTGTGACAAGCTGAAGCATCTGTTGTGTCCTGCTGTTGCTGAGTAGGTATGTGAGTTTGCTTCTGTTGCTGCACGAGGTAGGGCTGAAATACATCTGCTGATGTCGATCCCTGCTGCTGCAAATTTTCCCCTATTACCAGCGCACTAACCCCCTGTGACCTGCTGCTAGTATTGTTGCCTGCTGCTGTTGGTTTTCCATCAATAGGTTTCCTCGGACCCTTCCACCAATGCGGGTATCCTATTACCCGATAGCAGCCTTCTTTGGAGTGTTTTGCACCCGGGCAGTAAGGGCACCCTTCTTTCCTTGGTTTTTCTTGATGGTTTCCCATCCGAATCAGCCCTCCTTCATTTTGTTTGTAACTCCTAGACACCATGGCCAGCGAGTCTTGCATCACACTTGCTCCCCCTTTAATCATCACACCTTGACGACTAGCTTCGTGCCTCACATAGCCATAAGCTTGTTCTATTGATGGGAAAGGTTTTATTTGAAGAACTTGGGCCCGAATTGTGTCAAACCGATCCTCAAGGCCATCAAGAAAGGTATATACTCGGTTTTTCTGAATAAAAAGATTAAACTTGTCAATATCACCTGGAGTATCCATAGGATTTGGACATCTATAATCTATTTCTTGCCACAAAGCTTGGAGTTCATCATAGAATTCTTCTACTGTTTTCTCTTCTTGCTTCAGCTTTGTAACTTTTCGGTTGAGTGCAAAAATCTGAGTTTCGTCGCTACCGTCGTAGTAGGTTGTTGCTAATGCCTTCCAAACATCTCTAGCTGTGGGATGGCGGATATACTTGCTGCGTAGCCGTGGTTCTAGGGAGTTGATAAGCCATCCTTTGACAATTACATCATTCACCTCCCACCTGCGAAACTCAGGACTTGTTGCAAGAGGCGGTGTAGGGTCGCCAGTTAGATGTCCCATCCTTTCTCGCCCTTTGACATGCATCTCCACGGCTTGACACCAATAAGTATAATTAGTGCCATCCATTTTCACGTCGATTGGGTTTGGATGGAGGATTCCTTCGGTCATGACAGTAGGCTGAATTGTGTTTCGTGCCGGTGGAGGATCTGTGGTGGCTGTGCTTTGTATTGCCGCCATTTGTGTTTGTTGGAGAGTCACCAATTTGGTGAGTTGTTCTAACACTGCTGCTATGTCTACAGCTCCATTAGTTTGAGGTTTCTCAGGAGATGTGCTCATCTTTGTTGAATTGAGGATGGATAGCTCCTTAGAGCGATATAGCACAAGAAATTGAAGTTAAAGACAAGAAGGGCAACAATTTCTCTAGCTATACCACCAGGCAACCTGGCTCTGATACCATGATGAATTTAATGAAATCAAAGGAACACAATACTCCCATGAAACTCCCTTCCCACCCTTGTTTATTGATATATAATTCTGTGTGTTACAATCCGAAGAATGACTTCCTCTACTAATAGGAAGATGAGACTTGGAGAATAGGAAAGAAGGAAAAAAGGAAAGAGATAAATAACAGAAACAAATAATCTAGAATCCTTAATCCTATCTTTACATATCTTCCTTTCTATCTTTAGATAACATAAACAGGAAACAAATAGACAGCTGTGATTGTGCCCCTCCAGCCTGCTGGATTTTCTGTGTGCACTTGCTTTCCGTCAACATTTTCTGAACAGAAACAACTCTTTATTTCCTTTCTCTCTTACTCAATTACATAGAGTTCTGCAGTATTTAAAGCAATACAATGTTCCTAAAATAAACACCCACAACTTGCCTAAATTAAGCACCCACTACACAACATGCTAAAAATAGCTACCCACTACGCTAACTAGTCCTAAAATAACTATGCTTAAAATAACCAATGCCTAACATAACCCATGCAGTTTTTATGCTGGTAAAAACTGATTCTTACATGCTCTAATCAATTTGAATTAATTTTCAACAAAAAAGCACAGCAACCCGAATAGAGTAAAGTCTCGCAAAGTCTCTGCAGAGCCAATCAATCGATTCAGATTTTTTTGCTCTAACAATTACTTGCCCATAGTTGTATATCCATTGTTATCTCATTGACTAACCATTGCACTGTTTTGTATTGGTTCGGGACTGCAAAAATATTATAATTGTATAACAAAGAACAAGAACACAATCACTCCCATGAAGCTCCCTTCCCTTCCTTTATTTTATTAATTCAGAATTGAATTGCAGAGTATTTTGTTATGTCTATTAATTTGGACAACACCCCTTCTTATATAAATCTGATTGCTAATCTATCCTGCCTTAACTGCATATTTCCTAACATATACATATTGACAACTTATGAGAAAAGAGTAAATAACAAACAACTCCCGTGAAACTCCCTTCCCACCCTCAAGTTGGCATGTAGATGTCTTTCACGCCCAACTTGACAAGTGATTCATGAAAGATTGTGCTGGAGACCCATTTTGTCAATATGTTTGCAAGTTGATCCTCGGTTCTCACAAAAGGAATGCAAATGACCTTTTCCTCCAGATTCTGTCTGATAAAATATCTGTCAACTTCTATATGCTTGGTACGATCATGTTGCACATGCTGAGATATGGCAATTGCAGCCTTATTGTCACAGAAAAGCTTCATTTTTTCTTCGGGTTTAAATCCAAGTTCACTCACAATTTTTCAAATTGTGAATGATTTATATGATGAAATTAATATGTGCGCATGAGAATTGGTTTCTTTATGCAAAATATGTTTTGTTTCACAATGTAATTTACAACAACAAATTTAACAAGTTCAGATTGTGTGTTTTGAGTTTTTGTTTTGTGATTGGAGTGTGGAATTTCCGTGATGGAATTCATGTATGGTGTTTTTCTTCATCTAAGAGACTAGCTAGCATGCGATCGTCTTGTTATATATTCGCGAGTAAATCACATATATCTGTGGTATTTAATTTAATACATTTAAAAGTATTGAATTGTACAAAAACTTGTTATAGAGACGCAATGTTAAATAACTGTCGATAAAGCTTTA
Source organism: Carex littledalei (assembly GCA_011114355.1). Taxonomy (NCBI): domain Eukaryota; kingdom Viridiplantae; phylum Streptophyta; class Magnoliopsida; order Poales; family Cyperaceae; genus Carex; species Carex littledalei. The sequence continues at coordinate 2,475,781 of CM022082.1, forward strand.
TAGTTGATTCAGTTTTATTACTTTTTTATCTCTCTTTGTTTGACAAATCAATAGATGTAAAGATATTGCTACATCACTCTTGAGAGGGTGAAGTATAACATTTTGCATGCTAATTAATTTAATATCTCTTGCCCATATCTCCTACCATCCTCACTCATGCTTCTGTAGGCATGAGATCATTGAAAAACAAATTTCAACCGCTAGTTTGAGAGTTAGCTAAATAAATTGTATAAAAAGAATGTCAAATAATTTAAATCATCACTATCTTCTCGGTATTTTATTCTTTCAAGAAATAAGAAAAACTAAACACCTGCATCATGTTTGACAATGTATGAGTATCAACCTTCCCCAGAGAAAGACAAACTTGAGCTATTTTTAAACTGCTTAAATCTCTCATCTGGTGCCGAACTCTTCTATGAGTTGTTTCTTTGATTGAAATGAAATATGTAATATTCTCCGGTTACAGGGAGTCGAACTCTTAATTAGATGTTTACATCAAAAATTCTAATTATAACCCTTTACCACTCACCGATCCTGATCATCCGAAGCATGATTCAAACAACTTCGCACTTTTTTGTAGCTAGTCAACTTAGATTGCCTACAAAAAAAAATACACTAAACAGAGTCAATTATAAAGCTTAGTAACTATCCGACGAGGGTTAAGTTCTCTATAACAAATTTTGTAGAATCCCGTGCTTAATATGCATCAAATTAAGCACTGCAAGTAAATTTAATTTATGCCAGCATATTTAATGGGACAATAGCATGCCGGTCTCTCAGATCAAAGGCAAGCAATGTATGTGAAACTCATTATGGCGATCACACGCACCAATCACATAGAAAAACATAAGAATCCAATTCTAAACTTGTTAAATATGTCGTTGTAGATTAGGCAATATAACAAAGCATCTGTTTTTCATCTTTTTCAAGCACAAGTCACCATGCACAAAATCATATTTTACATTACATATTAATTTCATGCACACACGAACATTTATGATATAAGTCATTAACAATTTAAAAGATAACATATATTTGTAAATTCAAAGTTTTGAAAAGCCGTTTATTGGATTGGAAATCCAAAAGGCAACGACATGGAAATTAATGAGTAAACCTGTAGTTAGGCATTGATGCTTTCAGTTAGACTTTTGGATTATAAATTATAATTATTTTAGGAAAGTAGCAATTGAACCAGTTGACCCACTGGTCCGACCAGTGAAACATTGACCAGTAAATTATAATTAGCACTAAGATAGGATTAGCAACTCTCAGATTTGCATTTGATACTAGTACAGGGCGTATACGGTTCTGATCAAACCGCATGCGACACCGATTGGAGTTAGAAACCATAATTGACAGGTTAAGCACTCGCATGCGGTTGGTGATAGCACCACACACGAATGCTTTTGCAACCAAAAACTATATTAAATGAGTAAGAAGGATAGATAGCTTGATCCCTGGAAGTCCATCTTCTATACACAAAACATTTATTTACTGTTTTAATTGTTCCTACAACCAAACAATCCAAACAACCAAATCAAACAACCAAAACAACCAAAAACCTAGACTTGATTATTGTTAGATCTCTTAATACACTATCCCTGTGGATCGACACCCCGATCTATACTATACGATAGGTTCATGCGCTTGTGAATCGATTGTAAAGTAGACAATTAGGGTTATAAATATTATTAGCTCTGATTTTGACCATCAGCAAGTTGCTTATGAAGTTTGGATCAGTACTCATTGTTACTGAAGAGAGAAAAAAGGAGATTTGATTAGACGAAACCCTAAAAGAGAGTGAAGTGAAGGGAGAAGAAAGAGAGGAGTGAGTGTAATTTGATTAAACGTGAAGGAGGTGAGAATTAAAGACAGGTATTCGAAGAGGCACGAAAAAACATAAAACTCTAAGGACAATTTCTACACAGTTCAAGGAAAAACACCGTGTACAATACAATATATTCAAACACGATTCATAAAAGAACTGCGTACAATTTACAAAAGAGGCACCAAAAGACAAAAACCCTATTTCACATGGATTATACAACCGTTATTCTAAAGAACCGTGTATGATTTGAACTTTTTTTGAATTTTTTTTATATGCATCTTTTCTAGCCATTAAAGAATCATAAAAGAAGCTTCATACAAATTTGAAAAAAATTATACAAACAAATTTGAAGGGTTATTATTTATACAAAATTGAATACACATACATATATACAAATTTAACAAATAACAAACTGTCATAAAAGAAAATATGTTGTTTATTTAATTCATTGAAAAAAAACAAGGAGGAGGACAATCATTCACAAATTTGAGACCCCAAATATTGATCTAAACGCCTTTTTGTAGTTGCCCTTCATGGCTCTTTGGCCCCTTTAATTTGCAAATGGGTTAAAGAACCAGAAAGGGCAAATATGAAGAAGGACAGAGCTCAACTATTTAACTGCTCTTGCGGAATGACATGTATGTATGTTATCCACTTCCTCCATACCTATCAATTCAATATATATATATATATACATATATATATATATAGAGAGAGAGAGATTGGCTAATGTGCTAACGTTATAACTTCGGCCGAAGTTATAACGAATCGTTTATTAGTTTTTAAAATCCAAACAACCGATCCGAACCGTTCAACTTTTTCTAAATATTGAAATGTGCTTGGAGACCAAATTTTACATTTTTTGGAATTTTTTTACTATTTATTAAGCCACTTTGAAAATCGCAGATCTTCTGTGAATAGTAAAAAACAGCAAAATTTTCTGGACCACCGGATCAGTATTTTCAAAGTGGCTTAATAAATAGTAAAAAAATTCCAAAAAATGTAAAATTTGGTCTCCAAGCACATTTCAATATAGAGAACATGTTGAACGGTTCGGATCGGTTGTTTGGATTTTGAAATTGCAAAAACGACTCGTTATAACTTCGGCCGAAGTTATAACGTTAGCACATTAGCCAATCTCTCTCTCTCTCTATATATATATATATATATATATATATATATATACATATACATATACATACAAAGCGAGAACGAAAACTACACGGTTTAAAAGTACAAATCTATGTTTGGATATTGGTGCTAATCATACACAACCCTTCACTAACTAACCGTTTACGATTTTATATGATCATGCACGGTTTAGTATTAACAAACCGTGTACAAATATTGGTGACTTCAGGACATAGTCCAAACGCTTCTGCTTTAAATAGTAATTTCTGCCAACGGGCTTTTTACCAAAAAAAATAAAAATAAATAAATAGCAATTTCAAAAATATCTTATTAATTGTACGAACATGATGGCGACATCAAATCAAATATATTTCTAAAAAAGGAGCCACACTAAACACAAGTGACTAAACTAAAGAAACAGGTCAATTTGTTCACAGAAAGCCAGCAAACTACAACATCAGCAGCTTGGTAGAAATGCCATTATATAAGCAGATAACCGGCAACTAGGGTTTTCCATATAATCAATATTTAGCAAGCACCTTTTTAGGACCATCATTTAACACACATATACAAATGGAGATCACCATAATAAAAAACCTTAGCGTAGCCTACATCAATACTTTCGCTCTCAAGTGTGCTGTTGACCTAGACATCTCGGGGCGCATACAAGCGTACGGCCAGGCCATGCCATTGAACGAACTCGCTCGTTCCATACCGATCCCACCCAAGAAGGACTCCATGCTCGCTCGCCTCATGGCACTTCTTGTTCACCAAGGAATCTTCGCGCAATCAGAAGCTGGTTACCTGCTCACACCCGTCTCGGAGCTCCTTCTGATCGATGGCTCCAACATGGGCGCCTTTGTGCACAACAGTACAAACGAAAATTTCATCAGAAGTTGGGGTCGTCTCAGCGAAGTGTTCACAGATACTGGTGCAAGCACCCTGTTCCAGAAAGCAAATTATGGGAAAGGGGTCTGGGAAGTATTAAAGGAAACATCCAACAGGGGTAATTTATTTAATGAGGCAATGGCAAGCCATACTAAGCCGTTAATGAGAGGCTTAGTTGCGACCTATCCACATATATTTGATGGCTTACATAGTCTGGTGGACGTCGGCGGGGGCACCGGAACTGCAGTCAAAATTATTGCCGAAGCCTTTCCCGGATTGAGATGCACAGTGTTTGACCTTCCACATGTTGTCGCAGAGGCTTCGAAAAATGACTCCTTCGATGTGGTTGGGGGAGATATGTTCGAAAAAATACCTCCAGCTGATGCAATTTTTCTCAAGGTCTCTCCAGTTGAACTCACATTATTATTAATACATATTTCTTATAATAATTGTTTAATTTTTCATAATAAACCCAGAAAAACTTGTTTATGCAGAGACACTTTAATATATATACACTGTAAGGTTTAATTAATTTTGTAAAAATAATAACAATTAATTAATTCACTCACTGTATTTTCCAACATGTTTCACAGAATGTTCTTCACGACTGGAGCGACGAGGATTGTGTTCGGATACTCAAGCGATGCAAAGAAGCAATTGAATCCAGCAAAAGTAATGGTGGCAAGGTCATTGTCGTGGACATTATCATAGATTTAGAGAGTGATGACCCAAAAGCAGTCGAGACAAGTCTTCTTTTTGACATTAATATGATGTGTTGCTTTGGGTCGAAGGAACGCAACAAGCAGGAATGGCATAATATCATTATGGGAGCAGGCTATTCTGGTTACAAGATATGTCCTTCTCGGTTGGGTGTTGACGCCCTTATTGAGCTCTATCCATGAATTTCGATCTGTTATATAATAAAGATGGCTGGTGGGGGGTGGGGAGAATAAAATCATGTTTTATTTGGTGACTATTTTAAAATAATACAAGGCTCAGTTATTGAAACATTGCATCAGTTGCCTCTCAATTTATTTATGTACAATAAAACAAAAGAGGTTGTAAACTACAATATACTGTGATTGAGAACATGTATTATTTGTAAACTTATTGATGTGCTTTTGACTGACACAAGTCGCAAACAAAATGGCCTGAACAGAGTTTGGTCCGGTTATAAACTTGCCTGATAGTAATTATTTTTTGTGTTTAATTTGAAACAGTTATATGACTGCCACAAAAGTATTACAAAATCTCACTGATTGGGTTTAAGTAGATTACCCCAGACTGATAAGTCTTCAACATTTTCTCTATGAATTCACAACCCACTGCTATTGCCGCCTTCATCGGAATCCCTCACTTGGTCTGGCACCGCCGCCACTATCCCTGCACTTCCCGATGGTGATGGCACTTCAAGAACCCTACAACGCTGCAGATCGCACGACCTCCCACGTTTGTTACATTTTCGATCACCGGAGTTCAACGCACGACTGCACAAAACCCTTGCCCGTTTTTTTCCCTCCTTTCTCTTGATATTCTCAGAAAATGGAAATTCGTCAGTTGGGTTCCAGGTAGGATATTCATTGGGTACGGTACAGGATGGTTGGTGGCATTTTCATTCCAATACACACTTAAAATTAGTTTTACTCATATCCTACTCTTATTCATTAGCTTACTCATACCCTACCTTTATACATTAAGATAAAGGGCAGTGTTGTAAAAGCTGCCATTTTGGCCGATTAATCGGCTGATTAGTCGTTGGCGGCGACCAAATCGCCACAGATTTTTCCGACTAATCGGCCAATTATTTCCGAGTATGTCCGGTTATTCTCAATTATCGCTTGTCGGTACCTAGTCCGTCCGATTAGCGCATACTGTTATTTATAACACTGATAACAAGATGAAACGAATAACGATAATTAGTGATGAAATTGATAACATATTTAATTGAATTCCAAAATATAACAAATAAATATATATATTAAATGCATTATGTACGTAATATCACAAAATATAAAAATTATGAATTTTGATCTCATCTACAATTTAAGCCCATTATTTTGAAAGATATAAATTATTAATTAAATGAAATGATAAAAAATTGTTTAAATAAATTTTTTCATAAATTACTAATTGACGGAAATCAAGCCAAACAAATTTATAACCCCAATTTTAACTTAAAAGTCAAATCACAAGCGTATGATCGGGTTGTCGATCCACAGGGATAGTTTAGTGTAGTAAGTCCTAACCTTTCACTAATCTAAGCAAATCCTTTTTTGAGTGAGAGAATTCATCAAATAATGTGCAATTAGAGATTGAAGGCCCCAAGGTTTAGGCTTACAGGTTTATCCATGAAAGAACCCGCTGGTTTTTGAAGAGGGATTTTTGGAAGTGGATTAAGATCAGTCGAGTCGATTAGATGGGATAGCATGTTCCAAGGGTTAAAACCCACATGAATTATGATTATATATAGTTATGTTAAACATAATTATGATTATAGTTATGTAAAAGTATCATTGAATCTTGTAGGAGGTAACTATTTACTTGGATAGATGTTACTTTAGTTTTAGCAGTAATTTCTTAGTAATTAATCTTTGTTTATCACGGCTGACAAATATTGGCAACTATTTTACATAAATATTGGCAATCTTTTGAGATTAAGACACAGGTGGTCAATAATCTCTCAATCTTAATTTTTTATAATTAAATAATGTCGTAATTTGTGTATGCAGGTGAAGCTTGAAAAGAAAGAAATAATTAGGTTAAACTTTTGTGATTTCATTACATATTTCTAAGTGTTTGTTGGAATCTTGTGGTGGTTGCATCTAACAATCCAACAAATATATGGTTCCAAACTTCCAATTAACTTTTTCTTTCATATCAAGTCACCAAAGTGGTTCTCAGTTCTTACCATTAATTAATTTCCTTGATTTGTTTTTGAAGCAGTTGCTACTTGCCACCTTTTTTTAGTAAAGGTGCGAAAAGACAATTAAAGTGCTATTTTAGTACAATATTTGTTAAAATTATGCGTCCTTTCTACAATTACAATACCTACTACGACAAGGACATACACAATATATGTTGGAATAACAGGGATTTAATTACCAGAAAATGCATTATAAATTAATTTGTTCAGTCAATATGTGGTTTTCTTTTATGTTATAATATGCAAAATCATGAGCATTCGGATATGAGTATATTTATATTGGGCTCCTAAGCAGAAACATTTTATACCTCATTTAAAAGCCCACTATGTGATGTGTGATATTCCGATCCATTGTTGCAGGCATGAACATGCTCCAACATGTGGCGAATGAAGGAGAGATCATGTGATGAAATCAAACAAAAGTTCAATAGATTTTAATTGTTCTTGATACAGGTTACTGGCAGTGTATGCAAATGTGATAATTTTCTCTAAGATATAACTGACAGCCACTGTCAGCATTTAAAAAAAAAAAAATTCTCTAAGAGTAAAATGACTATATATAGTTTCTTACTTATATTATAATGAATTTTTCTTGTATATATATAAAGCTTACGTATAAATAGCATTTACAACATTGATACTAGAAATCTATATTAAGATATAGCAATATAAGTATACACAAACACTAAGGAAAGAGAGAGAAATATAAAAAAAAAATTACATTATACTACAATAGTCTTAACAAAAATACTCGCATATTCATATATATTACTCGCATTCCAATATTCTACATCATACATTACTAAAATATTATTATATGCGCCATGGAAGCCACCTCCATTTCCAATGAAGGGCTTGATGATTTTAGCGGAAACACAGAGAAGGAACACTCTGTCATGGGTATTTATATCCTTTTGAGTTGTATTGTACCGTTGGTACCTAGGATTTGATACCAACGGCAACTTCCTACTAAATAATAAATATACCTATTAATTTTTCTATTTACAATTTTGCCCTTCTAACTATTTATATTCTCAACACTCCCCCTCAAACTAGGATTATAAATATCGGTTAATTCTAGCTTGCTTGTTATTTCTTCAAATACCCTCGGAATGAGACCCTTGATGAAGATATCGGCTAACTGGTCTTGACTCTTCATATATATAAGGTGTTTCGATCTACTTTTGCTTGCACTTTTTCTCTTATGAAGTGACAATCAACTTCGATATGTTTGGTCATTTCGTGAAACACCACATTCGAAGCGATATGTCTTGCCGCATTGTTGTCGCAAAACATTTTCATTGGTTTATCAATTTTAAAGTTCAATTGTTCGAGTAATTGTTTGATCCATGTGAGTTCACTTGCGGTGGATGTCATGACTCGATATTCTGCTTCGCACTTGATCGTGCCACGATATTTTGCTTTTTGCTTTTCCATATGACTAAGTTTCCACCTACAAACGTGTAATAACCAGTTGTTGATTTTCTATCAAAACTCCGATCTAGTCTGTATCGGAATAGCCACACACATCATTAGATTTATTATTTTTCATCCATATACCATTTCCGGGTGATTTATTTAAATATCACAAAATTCTATCAATGGCATCCAAATGTGATTTTCTTGGTTAATGCATAAATTTACTAATTTGACTTACCGCAAATGATATATCCGGTCTAGTTATCGTTAGGTAAATTAATTTACCTATAAGCCGTTAGAATTGGTTGATATTTTTCAACGGTTCTCCATCTTCGGAATTTAATTTACAATTACTATCTATAGGTGTTGAGGCTGGTTTGGACTCTAATTTTCCCATTTCTTTTAGAAAGTCCAAGATATATTTTCTTTGTGAAATAAATAGTCCTTTGATAGAGTGAGCTATTTCAATTCCTAAAAAATATTTAAGTCTACTGAGATATTTTATTTCAAAATTTTCTTTGAAGTGTCTTTTAACATTGTTAATTTTTTCATAATTGTTTCTGGTTATAATTATGTTATCAACATAAACAAGGACAACGGTATTATCATCTTTTCAGTATTTTGAGAATAATGATATATCGTATTGGCTTACTTTAGAATATCAATAAATTAAATATTGAGATAGTTTGCTATACCATGCTCTTGGAGATTGTTTAAATCCATAAATTGACTTTTTTAACCTACAAACAAGGTTAGCATTTTTTTTCTTTTACATGACCTGGTGGGAGGATCATATAAACCTTTTCCTCAAGTGTTCCTTGAAGAAATACATTTTTAACATCCATTTGATATAAATTTCAACCATTATTTACTGCTATCGAAAGTAAAATTCTTATGGTATTCATCTTTGCAACCGGAGCAAATGTCACTTGGTAATCAATACCATATGTTTGGGTATATCCTTTGGCAACTAGCCGAGCTGTGTACCTTTCTATAATATCATCACTTTGGTGTTTTATTTTATAAACCCATTTGCATTCTACGGGTTTTTTATTTTTTGGTAATGGTTCAATGGTCCATGTGTTATTTATTTCTAAGGCTTGAAGTTCTTCTTTCATAGCCTTGCACCACACCAGTTGGCTTATGGCTTTCTTAAGATTTCCTTGTTGTTCTATTTTGGAAATTGAACTAAGAAATGCATGGTGATTTTTTGAAATCTTTTTATATGAAATATAATATTGAATAGGATATTGAACCTTACATGTTACGAAATCTCGTAACCTTGTGAATGGTTGAGTAGGACGGGTTGACCTCCTTACTGGAACTTCTTCTTCAATATTTTCATCTTCTTCTTCCCCGGCTCCACTTTGAGATGTGTTGTCATCTTCATCTTCATTTCCTATAACTCTTGGCTCCACAATTTGATTAGTGGTCATAGGAAAAACAAAATCATTTGTAGTAATACGATTATCAACCTCATTTTTATTTTCTTTAAAATATGGTTCATTTTAAAAAAAAGTTACATATCTAGAAATATATAATTTATGATTTATGGGATCATAACACTTATAACTATTTTTTTGAGATGAATATCCTAGAAAAATAGTTTTAATAGAAGTATGATCTAATTTGTCTCGTTTATTTTGGTGTACATAACATGTACATCCAAATATTCTTAGATGATTAAAAATTATTTTTCTTTGATAAATAACCTCTATGGAATTTTTGTTATTTAATACGACACTTGGCATTCTATTTATCAAATAAGTTGCGATGAGAATGACATCCGACCAATAAATTTTTAGAATGTTATTTTGAAATATAATAGCTCTTGTCATTTCAAGTAAATGGCGGTTTTTTCTTTCGGACGTACCAGATTAATAATAAGTTTAAATAAGTAATATCGCTACCGATTAGATATTACAAAAATATTATTCATAGGTCCTGTTTACATCTAACCACTAAATTAAAAATGTAGATGCATGTGATGCGTGGAAATAACTTGTATGTGTAAAGACTCTCTTTTTTTTCAAAAAAGAAAAAAAAAAAAAACTTGTATGCAATAACAGCTGGTTGTTCCTCTTATTATTATATATGTGTGGGAACATGGGATAATGGCACCCACTAAAAGCATCTTAGTCGTCTACTATTTAAAAAGTAAAAATATTCTAAATATTAGTGACTCGCCCTTGAAAGAAGAGCAAAGAATCCTATATATAATGAAAGAGGAGCTCCCAAAGGCATTTAAATATTACATGTTTAAAGATTTGACTTTCTTTAGATAAGCTTGAACTTTTTAACAGACAAAATTTTATTAACATCCACAACATTAAAAAATTTTGGAAGGTTTCTTGCAACTTAATAAACGTTGAAGTATTTGTTTAACTATTTCAAGTACATAACTGGATTATATTTATTTTTTAATTTAATATTCTTTCAAGAGGTGTCAAATTTATTTGCTATCAAAGATCTATGCCGAAGTTTTTATTCATAACCTAAAGAAAAGTTCGAAATTCCAAAAATAACCTCATAGCTAGCTAGCTCCTGTGGGTACCGTGCCTTTCATCCTTTGAATCTCCCAAAAATCGCCAATGTTAATTAACGGGTCTCTTCGTTCTAAATACTTTTTTTACTAATCAATATATCAATTGTCAGAGAGTTGCGAGTCATTGACATTAAAAGAAAAAACCTCCATTATATCACTGTGAGGGACAATAAATATTGTCTTAATTAGTCACTAAATCACATATTAGTTCTTTTCATGTTTGTATAACTTGTTTGATACTTCAAGTCCCTGTTTAAATTGATAAGTGTAGGGTAGTAAAATGTTGGAAAATGAATATCTTCTTATGACAATGGACTCTAAAGATGGAGTAAATGTGGAGTAAGTTAATCCATACGAAGAGGTCGAGTAAATATTAACTCACTTCTTACTCCATCTTACTCCTATTTTACTTTCCCATTTAAAGAATGAAGTGTGGAGTAAAGAGTTTACTCCAACTCTTACTCCATAGCCAAACATGATTCCCTTAACAATAACAACAACAACAATAATAATAATAATAATAATAAAAAAAAAAGATCATTTTGAAGTGAAGTGCAATCATAAAGTAAATTTATAATATTCTGGAAAAAGAGGTACATTTTTATACCCATACTAACTTCAAATAGTCTTAGTCATATTCTACCCTTATCCATTAAACAATTAGATGGTATATATATAGTCAGTTGAATGAAAAGCATTAATGCAAGAATTTAGAAATCATTAAAAAATGATATTCATGAATCATGATGAGAACTTATGGGGATGGTCTTTTCTGTATGTAATTTTGACCAATGGTTTGGAATCAAATTTTTGTTACCATCTGGAGACATAAGCTTCCAAATGATTTTAGATGGTTTTATAATTAGTTAAAAATAATAAAATTCTCACAAAAGAGAATTTAGCCAAACGAGGATGGAATGGTATTTGTTACTTGTTCAATTGCTTTTACACTATGGAGTAGGATAGCCTCTTTAATGGATTTACTTTTAATTATTATTGGCTATATTAAATGTTTCTATGGGTACTCCGGAAATGCTCCCTTTCTTTATTGTTCAAATAAAAGCATCTTTTTTTTATTATTATTCAAATAAGAGCATCTTATCGTCAACTTGGCACAATCAATTACCTTGTCTGTGACTCACCCTCGAAAGAAGAGGTCACAGAGAGCTCGAACCTCAAACAGGCTTAAATTCATATGTCGATTCTTTATTAAATTATATGTATTCTTTTAATTTAATATTCTTTCAAGGGGTTGTTGTCAAATTTATTTGCTAGATGGTGGGTTAGCCAGTTCCACTTTTTTTTGGTCCTTTTCAAACTGAAGATATATTATTGTTAACAAATAATAATACTTCCCCAAACCAAATTAGTTTTCGCTCAGAAGCAACCATTGTATATTATTGTAGGCTTCCCACTTCTATTCTCTTTACTTGCTCGTTAAATATCAGAACAAAAAATAGCTCCATCTTGCAGAGAAGTTCTTCAAAACAAAAAAAGGATGCAAAATACAACCTCTCCTGCTACCAGCCCTGAAACCACCATGCATATTATGATGTTTCCATGGCTCGCATACGGTCACATCAGCCCGTTCGTTCAGTTGGCTCACAAGATCATCGCAGTTGCCGGCAGTAGCATACGAGTGACCTTTCTCATAACCAAAGGAAATGTGCCACGTGTCATGACACTCCTCCCATGCACCCCGCTCATCTCTATACTGCCATTAGACCTCCCTCATGTCCCTGGCCTTCCTCCTGGTGCTGAGAACACTGCTGAGGTAACAGAAGAAGGTGCTGAGCTATTAAAGATCGCTCTTGACAAGACGAAGCCTCAAGTTGAAGATATCCTGATGCGTACAAGGCCAGACATAGTTATAATGGACTTTGTTCAAGCATGGTTGCCATCCCTCGCTAAGCCCCTCGGTATGGTTTTAGTTCACTAATTGACCTTCCTTTTATTAAAGAAAATATAAAAGGATATTCAGCTATTAGCTTAAAAAAGGAAAGAAATACTTCTGCTCTTAATGTAATACACAATGTACAAAAATACATGGTTCAAAAACTCGGAATCGGAATCGGAATCGGATTTTTGACCGCCGAGTCAGAATCGGATGAATCGGCCGGAATCGGAAGAATCGGATCGGTAACTCGGTTATTTTTGGCAGAAGCCTTGTTTTGTAGCCAAAAAATAGGAAAAAATTGATAAAAATAATTTGTAAAAAAATTATGTTAATTAAGACAATATTACACTCACATAATTTAGGAAGTATATTAACCAATCAAATACCAGCCGTACAAATCTCAAAGTCTTGAAGAAGAAATGAAATTAACCAAATTTAATTGAAGGGTTCGGGTCCACACTCAAATATATTGATTTCTTTCAAAATCCTTTCTTATTCCGTCGGATCACAGCTAGCACGAATCTCAAAGCTGTGATTTGAATTCATGTGCTGAATTAACCCAATTGAATGGAATTTTCAGGTCCATCACATTCCCCTCCATTCCCTCTTCTCTTTTGTTCCACTGACAGCGGACCCCACAGCCCATTTCTCTTCCTTTCTTCTCTTTTCCTCTTCCCGTTCCATCTCTTTCTCCTTTCCACGCAGAGGAGCCGAGCTCCCTTTCTCTGTTTCTCTTCCGCTGACTAGCACACCCCACCGATCCTTCTTGTGCTCTCCATTACTCCATGGAGAAGAGAGGAGAAGGGATTTTTCCCTCTTCTTTTTGCTTTGGCAAGAAGCCATGCCCCGCTCTCTCCTCTTCTCTTCTCCTTAGCCGGCCGACCTCTTCTCTTCTCCTCAGCACAACTCAGCCTACGAGAATCGGACAAAACTCGGACAAAACTCGGCTGACTCGGCGTGAAAAATCGGAAACTCGGCCGATTCGGCACTGTTCATCCGAGTTTTTCTGAGAAACTCGCACAGGTGCCAGAATCGGGTAAAACTCGGCCCGGTCCCGTCCGATTCCGAGTTGAATCGGCCGATTTTTTGAACCATGCAAAAATATCATTAGCTCAGGTTCAGGGTAGTTTCCTGTCCATTTATGATACCAGTAACATGCTGGGACTGTACTGATCTGTCAAAAGAAAAGGGTGATATTGCCCTTCAGAGTCTCAACGAGTTGAAATAGCATCTATTTTTTTTTTCCTTAGAAAAAACTTCCTTTGGTGAGCTCAAGTGATCATAACCTCAATTAGTATTTTCATTGTAAGAGAATCTTTCGGTTTGGGTAAATGAGCAGCAAGTCAGCAACAACAATAACAAAGTCTTTACTCTTTAATACCAAACAAGTTAGAGGCTAGGCTAAAAATGAAACCCAACCAAAGTGAGGGTTTCATTTCCATAAAAAAGTTGTATTTTAGTTGGCTCGCCATGCCTATCACAACCCTCTTCTTTTTTCCTGACTTGGGACAAGCAAAACTAGCAACTTATCGTTTAAAATGTGGTTCCCTGAACAATTCTAGAGTTTGACTGGGACCACTGGACCACTTCTAGTAGATCGCTACCAACTTTTCAAAACTAGCAACTGCCCGGGATCACTTTTAAATCACTTTTCGGTGGAATTGGTCTGATTCTTGGAATTGATCCGATTTTTTCGGAGATTAGAGAGCCCGTTTATTATATTTCTAACTGGGCCAAACATACTCCAATGCAGTAGAACGTTGTCTTGTTCATATATAACTTTTCATTATATTGGAGGTTTTGATTGTGGGACTAAATTTGTTCAGCTCCGGAGCGCCAATTCTCACGATTTTGATTTGTGCTGTCCAGTTCCCCTTTTTCTACTCTTCACCATTTCAATGTTTATTTGGACACTTCCATTTTACACTTCTTTCTTTTGTTTCCAATTTGTTTTTCTTAATTTTCTTTTCTTAGTTTTTTTTTCTTCTTCTTTCCTTTAGGAATCAACATTAAGATTAGCAGTAGACCTATTATTTATTTCCAGCACGATCATTATTTTTGACAAATTAATGTTTTACCAATATTTTTCTATGTTTTTAGACAAAACAAGCTTATAGCAAAAAAATTCAAGTTTCTGACCCGATTCGGCCGATTCATAACGAATCACCTGATTCTGCTTCTACAATCAAGTTACTTATTTCAATTTTGAGTCCAATTTTCAGATCCTTGCTTATTAGTAAAAATATGTGAAATTGGATCGGCGCACATGGCTCGGTAGAGGTGTTTTGAGATGTACACTAGAGCGAATCTCAAAGCAGACCAATGGATCAGATATGTGCATGAATTATTCAGCGCAATATACAATATGTAATTGTGGAATTGACCATAAAATCATGTTAAACAATAATGTAACAATGTCTTCTTCATTGTATTGATGGTAGGTTCAAAATTCAAATAAGACTCCTTTAAAGAAAAATCCTACCAAAAACATTATGTGAGATAAAATTTTGAAAAATTGTATTATAATAATGTATCTATGTTGGGTACTCCCTTAACGCTTCTTTTTTTATGATCCTTTTTGGCACTGCAAATGGTTAAGTTGTTCCAATGGTAGGGCGTTAGGGCCATGCTATAGATTCAACCTGCAAAGTGAATCAAATATGGAGTTGATGTTTGCGAATCCTTTTCCTTTAAGAAAAAAACATAATTCTGCCACTAAATGACCACTTGTTCATCAGTATGTAAGGATTATTGTTTTGTTTTTGTTATGTGTGATAGGTATCAAAACCCTCTTCTTTTCCGTGTTTCCTGCTTCAGCACTGACCTATTTCTTTGCTACCTCTCGTCAGCTTCATGGACCAAACCCAACACTACAAGACATTATGAAGGCACCAGCTGGCTTCCCTGCTTCATCCCTTATCCAATCCATTCCTGCATTCAAGGCTGCAAACCACCTGAACGTATTTAATACATCTTTCGGACAACCTTCTGTTTTCAACCGGTTTATGAAAAGTATAGAGGATTGTGATGGAACAATTGCCAAGACATGCATGGAGATGGAAGGGAAATATATAGAGTTTTACAAGTCGGAACACAGAAAAATGCTACTGGTTGGACCAGTCGTGCCAGAGACACCTGCAGGAGTGCTTGAGAAGCGCTGGGCCGAATGGCTTGCTGAATTCCCAGAGAAATCTGTTGTGTACTGTTCGTTTGGAAGTGAAGCAGTTTTGACTGACGAGGCTGTCGAGGAGTTACTACTAGGGCTTGAAAGTACTGGGTTTCCATTTTTGGCCGTGCTCAAATTCCCGAGCGGAGAAGAGAAAGAGGAAGTGGAAGACATCCTCAATAGGAAACTTCCAAAGGGCTTCAAAGAGAGAGTGAAAGGAAGGGGGATTGTGCATTGTGGGTGGGTGCAACAACAACATATACTGCAGCATAAGAATGTCGGGTGTTTTGTGTCCCATGTCGGGTTCAGCTCTCTGATGGAGGGGATGATTGCTGACTGTCAGCTCGTGATGCTGCCACAGAGGGCAGACCAATTGACAAATTCGGTGCTTTTAGAAAAAGAGTTGGGAGTAGGAGTCGAGGTTGAAAGGAATGAGGCCGATGGATCATTCCGTAGGGAGGCAATCAGTGATGCTATCAAAGCAGTGATGGTTGAAGAAGAATCTCGAGGTAAGAACTGGAAGGAGTTTCTAATGAACAAGGAGGTGCAAGAGAAATTCATGGTGGAGTTTGTCAAGAGCTTGAGAGATCTCGTAGCTGCTCCAGGAAACTAGATGAACTGAATTGCCTTCTTGTTTTTGACATATATATGGTTATTGATGACAAATTTTTGTTAAAGATAAAAATTTAGTGGATTTATTTTTAATTGTTCTCTGTTTCTGACTTATGATTATTTGATGCACAAATTCTTCTTAAAGATAAAATTTTAGTGGATTTATTTTTAATTGTTCTGTTTCTAACTTATGATTATTTGATGCACAAATTCTTCTTAAAGATAATAATTTAGTGGTATTTGGAATGCAATAATGTTTGTTTTAGGGACTCTAATGTAATAACTTACTTTAACTTAATCTAATGCTTTAACTTAAAAATATAATCACCAAACAAGTTAGGTTCTAAAATTCTTTCTATAATCTATGTTGTAGAGTAAAAGTAATGGGGATATTTTTTTGTTTAAACTTACTCCAATATTGTTTTCGTGTAAAGCATTTTGTTAGGGTTTCGAAGGGAGAAGCCATAAATAAAGGAGAATCAAAAGACATAATTTTATGAGGAAGCTTAATTGTATTTCTTGACTTGATATTACATAGAGTACAAATGATTTATTTATAATAACATAAAATCTCTAAAACGAGAAACAAAAATGAACCCTTCCTAAAATACTCTACATACTAAATATCCAAAAAACTTCTTCCTTAATATAGCCTGCCAAACATAAGCATTATTTCTGACATTCTGCTAAATCAAAACTTATGTAAATAGACGATTAGATGAGAGACATACACAACAGATTTGTTGGATTAAATTCTAAATTATACTTGGTTGGGTATAGGGTGGCAGCCATGTAAGGTCTGTTGCCCCATTCAAGCCAAAGCAGCAGCAATGCGGGAGGCCATCTAGTTCGTTCAAAGCTTGGGTATTCTCTCATGCACCTTCATATCTGGAGTAGATGGGGCATTCTAAAACATTATGTCTCTGTGATGAGTTTGTAACTCCAATTTTTCAGTGATAATGGAAAGCCTACGGGCGTGAAAATTTACAAAAAAAAATTCTATATTATACTGGCCAGATAAGAGATATAAATGATTGAAAGTTCTGAGATTCTTTCGGTCATCAAATAACCGTTTCAATCTTTTGGGTTCTCTACTAATATTGGCACACTAAATCTAATCCATTAATTTAACATTTGATATGTGGACGTACCAGATTAAAGATAATAAGTTTAAATAAGTAATATCGCTACCGATTAGATATTACAAAAATATTATTCATAGGTCCTGTTTACATCTAACCACTAAATTAAAATTGTAGATGCATGGGATGCATAAATAACTTGTATGTGTAAAGACTCTCTTTTTTTTCAAAAAAAAAAAAAAAATTGTATGCAATAACAGCTGGTTGTTCCTCTTATTATTATATATGTGTGGGAACATGGGATAATGGCACCCACTAAAAGCATCTTAGTCGTCTACTATTTAAAAAGTAAAAATATTCTAAATATTAGTGACTCGCCCTTGAAAGAAGAGCAAAGAATCCTATATATAATGAAAGAGGAGCTCCCAAAGGCATTTAAATATTACATGTTTAAAGATTTGACTTTCTTTGGATAAGCTTGAACCTTTGTTGAGAAAAGGGACTAATCGGATCCAATTACCCTCAAATTCATTTAGGATATCCATCATAGGGTTGTATAAAAAGAGAGTTACTAATTATAGATAAAAACAACTCAATCTTCATGTACATTTTTAGTAAGTTACCGTTTGTACTTTGTATAGGGTCAGAGAATAGATAAATAGGTAGCAAATACGCAACCGTTATTTTTCACTTTATTTTCAGCTTAAATAACCCACTGTAACATGAAAACAGCATAATGAAATAATCAATTTTCTCATTCAAACTTCTCTGTCTCAACTCATAAAATCTACAACCTTTTAACAGACAAAATTTTATTAACATCCACAACATTAAACAATTTTGGAAGGTTTCTTGAAATAATATATGCAGCAACTTAATAAACGTTGAAGTATTTGTTTAACTATTTCAAGTACATAACTGGATTATATTTATTTTTTAATTTAATATTCTTTCAAGAGGTGTCAAATTTATTTGCTATCAAAGATCTATGCCGAAGTTTTTATTCATAACCTAAAGAAAAGTTCGAAATTCCAAAAATAACCTCATAGCTAGCTAGCTCCTGTGGGGAGCAGCTTGGGTCCGATGCCCATCGGACCCAAAGTGGGTTCGATGGGCTCTATGACCGTCCGATCTGCTTTAAGATCCTTGCGCACGTAAATTAAAGAAGCCGCGAAAGTTCTGGCGTGAATCTTAAAGCAGATCGGACGGTCATAGAGCCCATCGAACCCACTTTGGGTCCGATGGGCATCGGACCCAAGCTGCTCCCGCTCCTGTGGGTACCGTGCCTTTCATCCTTTGAATCTCCCCAAAATCGCCAATGTTAACGGTTCTCTTCGTTCTAAATACTTTTTCACAATAACAAAGTAGGCACTTATCGCGAGGGTACCCCGTCGCGAAAAGTAGGCACTTATTGCGAGGCACTTTTCGCGACAAAGTACCGTCATAACTGTGCTTTTTCTTTTCGCGACGGTACTTTTCGCGACGGAGTACCCTCGCGATAAGTGCCTACTTTTTGTTGTGTCCGCATATTCAGATCTGACGCGCATTTATTTTTAGTTTGTTTAATCAATTCAGTTGCTCACTTGATATAGTCTACTAATTTAAACTCATATGGTGCACTGCCCAAAGCTGCTCATTTGTATTTAATCCATTAGTCAAACTCAATGGCAAATCTCGAGATCTACTCATTTAAATTGTTTAATTCAGTTGCTTTAACCGAGTTCAGATCGCATATCTGCAGCAAGCTAGCTGTTATTGTGTACTAAACAAGAGGGTCGCAAAAACTGCATTTATTATGCTGAAATTGATCCATGATCTAGAGAGATTTCTTAATTTTGGAAGCACCTTAAATAACTTTTCAAATTTAAAAATTTAATTCAAAATCTATATAACATTTCAAATTTAGAAGTTTAATTCCAAATTTGTATATTTTGTTTTAGGAAATTTATCAAAAAATAAATTTCACCAAAACCCAAAATTCCATAACTGCCAATTAAATTTGTGTGGTATTTTGTGTGGCCTCTATGCGTCCGCAAAGAGGGTCGCAAAAACTCTGCCAGGACCTAATTTTGATTACAATTTTGCAATTTCAATTTGGAAATCTTCTAGCAAATTATAACCAACTTAATAACTGAAAAATTGGCAATTATGGCTGTAAACTTTTACAACTTTTGTGCTATCCAAACCAAAATTTTCAGATCTAAAATAATCAAGAAAAATTCAACAAAAATCAACAAAAAAATCATCATTAATTCATAATTCTCTCTAGATCCTAAAAGGCTTAATCCTTCGGCATAGGAATGCTCTGATACCACTTGTTGGGGAATCATAAAGGCCAAACAATTACGCCTTATCTAGAGATCAAACAATTACAACTCATCTAGGGGTCAAACACTTACACCCCGGTGAAGAAGAAACAGTTCCCCACCTTAACCTAAGGACCGTCCTATGCCAAAGTCGACTCATAAAACATAAATCTTGAGTGCAGAACTTAATACTTGTTTCTATGGATGTTTCTATGGAATAACTCGATCTTTTGAAAGATCGCCAATCGTCTCTGTGAGCGTGAGACTAGACTCTAATGGCAAAAAATCATTCTTGTTGTTTTGTCGTATTGTCGTAGGAATAAGTCTTCCAAAACAGCAATATATGACCATTGAGAAATCTTCTCTAAATTTCCTAATGGATTTCTCTTCTCTATTCTTTGATGGTGAAAGAAGAAGAGAAGGCACACAGAGCTGTATTTTTCTAAAGAGAAAAACGTTTTTTCAGTTTCTGTGCTTTTCTGTGTTATCTTGTGCCTTGGGGACCAATCCTTATATATAGTAACCTATCTGGTTATCTGCCAACTTGAAAAAGATATTTTGTGCGACTGCATCAAAAACCATGCTGTCACATCAAAATCTGTGTCGCCGCATTGATATCAGTGTAGCCCACACAATCCTCTTAAATTATAGTTTTCTGAATTGCAAATCTCATAATCAGTCCATCAATGATTTGATCTTTGCCTAAATTGTTCTACACATTTATGGACCACATCCTAATGAATATATTGATTGTCTATTACCTTATTTGATTACTTTAATTGACAACCATATATGACAGTAAATAATCCATAATTAGATTACATATATGCTCAATGTTGGCATTAAATCCAACGAGGTTGGCAATAAATCCAACAGAAATCTCAATAGATTAGAAACCAAGCAGTCACATATAATTCTAGTATATTGTAAAGTCAACTCAAAGCAGATCTGAGGTGCATTCATTTTATTTTGTTTAATCAATTCAGTTGCCACTTGATATAGTCTACTAATTTAAACTTCATATGGTGCACTGCCCAAAGCTGTCCATTTGTATTTAATTCATTAGTCAAACTCAATGGCAAATCTCGAGATCTACTCATTTCAATTGTTTAATTCAAGTTGATTTAACCGAGTTGAGATCGCAAATTTGCACCAAGCTAGCTAGCTGTTATTGTGTACTAAATAGGAAATGGCTAACTGAGTTGTTTAATATATAAATAATATTCTCCATCTTATGAATTAACCTACTTTATAAGTTCTCTTAACTCTTGAAACAGGTTAATTTTCGCAATTAATGGGGAGAAACCATTGACTTTAATTTGTCACATCTAGGTCTCATAATTGCGCTGCCCCTATTTGAAATTTTTTAAGAAAATATTCTCGTACACTTGAGTTTCATGCATAATGATATCATACACCAAGTCTAAACTAGATGCATATTAACTAAAAATAACCTATAAACAAATTTCTATGGTGTTCTCTTATAATAAATATAAAATCTAATGAATACTGCATGTAGTATTTACTATTGTGTAATTAAAAGATAAATTAGGTGTTTTCTTGTATTTTGTAATTTGATAATAAGGTTAATTGTAACAACTTGAAGAGAATTTGTTCTGTATTTTGACTTTTTTTTTATCATTTTACCGAATCAATAGTTTGATTTTATATATAAAAAATAACATATTATCAAAAATTTAAAAAGCGAAATGCCACAATAAGACTCAAAAATAAAAGCCAGACAAAAGTGAGGTCTTATCTTTCGGCAAAGGACATATCATTTATATGAAAGAAAATCATATAATTAAAAGACCAAAATATCTAGAAAATCATCCACAAAATAGCCATTTATATAAAAGAAATCTTAACCATGAATATCACATTTAACAGTGCAGATCCCACTAACAGCTCTAGTTATTTAGAATTTCTAAATGAAATTTTGAAGTCTTGCTTCTTGTGTTTCAAAAGTACTTACTGTGGTTTATATTTTCTTCTACCAATTCCAACTAATAAATGAAGATTTTTATAGAATTTTGTGCCTACGTTAGAAATCTGGATTCGACATTATTTGTTGCTTTGAAACAAGTAATTTTTTTCCACTTGTTTAGAAAGCTAACCTTTTTGTTTTATAATTTTTATGTTTTGTCATTTAAAAGGGCTTATTTGTAAATTTGATTTTTCTTATAATTTGCATGCTTTTTTGGACCTCTATGTAATATGTGTAAATCAAATTAAATTCTCTCATCTCTCTCTTCTTCCTCTTTTTTAATATTTACACTTTTTTAAAACTTAAATATCATGTATATATATAGTTGTACAAGGTTCATCCTTTATTAGCGTGAATCATGCTAAAATTATTGGCACTATAAATTAGTGCAAATCATATTTATTAGTACGAATGAAGTAAAACTATATATGTACCAATTACTACTTTCAAATTATGCATGACTTCGTTATTTGAAAAATAAAGAAAAACACTTAATTAAATGTCGCTGTACCATTTTCTAAATATAATTTTAACGTGGAAAATATAGACCTAAATTCCACTTGGAACTTGGAAGCATCTTAATTTGGATAAGACTAGACCCCAATGCCACATAAATGAGAATTGTATATATGAGAATTTCAATATTTAGGCTTCAATTTTGTCCATTAATAGGCACACCCATTCATTGTGTTTGACAAGTCATGCAGGAATCCGACCTTCTCTTCCACCCGATTTTGAGGATTTTTAACTATTTTATATCGTTCTCTCGTTCCCAATCTCCTGGAATAACTGAGACCTTCTAAAATTTGAAGATTTTTAGGAAAATTTGAAAATTATTAAGTTATTTTTAGGGAAAAAAAAGTTGTATTAAAGATTTTTTATCAAATCTAAAAATTGAGTAACTGAGGGAAATATACCTTCTAAAATTCCCTTCCATAAAAGAATAGCAGAAGTTTTTTTCCTTTCTTATTTTTATTTTTATTTTTATGTTTTCTTTCCTTTTTTTATTTTTACAGTGTAAATACACCATAGTGTTACTAGTCGAAATTCTAACAAACTTTGTTACCAATTGTGGTTAATGAAATGGAAGCCGGACTCCTATTCTTACTAAAAAAAATAAAGTTCCTTCCGTTTAGCGTAAGAAACTTTGTCCCGTGCCGTTCTGTGTCATAGCCGTTTTGGTTCGTGCTGGAGCTAGCTCCAACGTGCTATTTTTCCAACTCTAGTTGAGATGTAAGTTTCCAGTCTATTAAAACTTCAAAGTCACAGTCAATTCGGTGGGGCCACTGATAGATATGAGAAGACCCTAACTTGTCAAAGTCACTGCCCCGTTTTATAAGCTATGCTAGATTCTCTGCAGAAGATACATGCTTCGTAAGACAAATCTGTATACTGACTGGTTTGAACTACCAAAAAACAAGTCTTGGTCTCTTGGAGAAGAATTATTCAGGGGCTCAATAACTCGTCATATTAATCGTCTTAATCAGGTGCTCCTGCATCATCTTTGTTAGCTTAACTCAAAAACTTAACGGATTGACTTCAAATGACGCATCCAAACGTTGAAACTGATCTACTTCACAAGTGATGCATTTACATATCAAATTAATAATTTTTTGAATTAACTTAGTATAAAGTAAAGCGGTAAAAAAAACGATGAAAAATGAACTCATTAAAATTAACTTATAAATCATCTTTTTTTATTACCGCTTGACTTCATACTAAATTAGTTCAAAATTTAACGGTTTGGATGCGTCGTTTAAAGTCAATCCAATAGTATAAGAATCTAAATTAGTGTTAGGTCATATTTGTTCTCTGTAATTTAATCACACATTAAGAATAGTACATATTTTATTCTCTGTAATTAGAGATTGTATAAAAATCTAAATTAATGTTAGTTAAAATAGTTCTTTGTAATTTATTCACACATTTAATTAGTGCTGTTGTTAATAATTATTTCACTTCATTTTAATAGGACCATTTTCTTTTATACAACATTCGTAGTTAGTCAGCTCATATTTTGTTATATAACTTTTTTTTTCGACATTAAGATCATATTGAATTTTATTCAAATTTGAAATATACATAATAATAAATTTGTAATGTCTTGTTATATAATTTCTTATTTGGCAGTAAAAAGTGTGTTCTAATTGTAATGCGTATATTATATTATATAATTAGTAGATTATTTGAGTATAATGTTTTGTCTTAACATAGTTTTTTGACAAATTATTTTTTATCAGTTTTTGTTTCTATTTTTTTAGTACAACAAACTTCTGCCAAAAAAATTGGAGTTTCTGTTCCGATTCAGTCGATTTATCTAATTCTGATTCCACGGTCAAGTGATCGATTCTGATATTCAGAACCATGTTAATAAGGGCCTGCAACTTCCGGAAAGTTAAGCATATTGCATGCTAGAGTATAAAAGAATTTGGAGAACTTAACTCTCGACTTTGGTCCCAGTTAATCACTCCAAATAACATTTATGTGACTATAATAATCGCAGTCAACAAAATGACAAACCAAAGTTATACAAAACTGTGCAGTAGTTAACAATTGAAGAATAACACAACGAGTTGAGGAACAAGTTAAGACAGCACGAGTTGAGCTGATCGGTAAGTTGGAACTCGACTCATGCCAAATGGAGCCGAGCCAACTCGTTAGCAGCTCGAGCCTAAAGCGAGCTAATTACCAATTTTTTCCGAGCCAATCTCGTGTAAAATAAATCTTCTAATTTTGTCACACTTATAAGAAAGGTAGACAGGCTTTTTAAACTAAGGCCTCTTCCTGTCCTAATTAATGTGTTTATGTCGGTCCAACTATGCATTGCATAGAAGGCCTATAAGATGAACCACTTATATAGACTTAGATTTCAGAAGAGAAAATATAATAAAGGGGCAATTTTATATATAGGCTTAAAATTTTTCAAAATTACGTCTTTTCACCTGTAAAATTATATAATAATATTATATATATGTATTCTTCTATATATTAAAATTATAATATTTACCCTTTTAAAATTTTGAAGTTACATATTTATCCACTTCAAATTCAAAAATATTCAAACTAGAAATCTCAATAGATTAGAACTCCGCATATTGTAAAGTCAACTCAAGTCAGATCTGACGCGCATTTATTTTTAGTTTCTTTAATCAATTCAGTTGCTGACTTGATATAGTATACTAATTTAAACTTCATATGGTGCACTGCCCAAAGCTGCTCATTTGTATTTAATTCATTAGTCAAACTCAATGGCAGATCTCGAGATCTACTCACTTCATTTGTTTAATTCAGTTGATTTAATCGAGTTCAGATCGCAAATCTGCACCAAGCTAGCTGTTAATGTGTACTAAACAAGAATAGGAAATGACTAACTGAGTTGTTCGATGTATAAATAATCTCATAATTCGCAATTAATGGGGACAAACCATTCACTTTGTCACATCTAGGTGCCATAAATGCGCTGCCCCTATTTGAAATTTAAAAAAAAAATATTCATGTACACTTGAGTTTCATGCATGATGATATCATACACTAAGTCTAAACTAGATGCATATTAACTAAAAATAACATCTAACAAATTTCTATGGTGTTCTCTTATAATAAATATAAAATCTAATGAATACTGCATGTAGTATTTACTATTGTGTATTTAAAAGATAAATTAGGTGTTTTCTTGTATTATGTAATTTGGTAATAAGGTTAATTGTAATTTTTTATTTTTTTTAACTTTCTTCTTGTTTAGAAAGGTGTCTCTTTTAATAACGAAAATGAGTGTTCTCCCGGTAATCTATTTCTACTCCCTCTCAGATTGTCCAACTTCTTCCATGAAAAAAGGACAACGAATCATATATGACATAAATAATATATTTTTTCCTTAATAAGTGATAATCTTCTGTTTGTAAGGTTCTTAACTTGCGAGAATATAAATCCATTTTATCTTCTCAAGATCAATACACAAATTAAGGCTACTAACAAAGTAAGCAAGAAAGCATGAGCAATTCAGCTAGCTTAGCTTCCTCTTCCTGCCCATCTGATACCCTGATGGATAAACAGCTCCTCAAGGCATGCACCAAAGGTGATTTCAGCCTCTGCACCCACTTGATTCTCGCCAACCCTGATATCCTCCTCTCTACCACTCCATACTCAAACAACTGCCTTCACATTGCTGCCATGCTCGGCCATGAGAAGTTCGCAAAGGAGATCTGGTCCAAAGCCCCTTCCCTCTTCTCCGGCACCAACATCGATGGCGAGACCCCACTGATAGCTGCTCTGATGGCGGCTAACCTTTCGTTGGCTTCTGACATCATCACTGCTGCATCACAGTATATGCAGCATGACGATTTGGAGGAAGGGAGGCCATTGAACCGCATGCTCTTGAAGGTCGATAGGCGTGGAGAAAATGCGTTGCATCATGCAATGCGGAATGGCTTTGAAAATTTGGCACTGCAGCTCTTGGACATAGAGCCACAACTGTCTGAGCAAGTTAGCAACACTGGTGAGTCGCCCATGTATATGGCAGCCCGGAGAGGATATTCTAGAGTTGTAGAGCGATTGCTACAAATCCCGTCTTCGGCAGATTCTGGCCCAAAAGATGAATCAGCTCTGCATGCTGCTACGAAATTCGGACACGCAGGTTCATTACTTATAAGCCCAATTCTGTGCATGTTATTTTTCATACTTATTAATTAGAGATTTTTTATGGAATTGTACAAACCATTGTAGTTAAGTCCTTGTGCACTTCAGTTGAGAAAACTATTATTTTGGCTTCTGAACTAACTCAATTTGACTCGAAATATTTGTTCAAATTATCTGAAGTCCACCAATTCAGAGTCAGAAAAAAAAACTCAAAAGTACTCATTTCATTTTGTGAAATTAAGAACTCTATGAAGCACAGCAGCGACCCCACCACTAACTTCGCCTCCCAACTCCCACACCAACTCTATACGTCGCTATTGCCTCTACTTGAGAGTCCCAAATCCACCTCTGCCCGTTGTCTCACCTCATCTACCAGTCTCTGCTCAAGCCTTGGAGCGAGCCGCTATTGCCATCACTTCAGATATGCTTGGAGCCATTATCATTACTCACTTCTCATAGATTTTAGGTGGTTTCACTAAATGTTGTAATTTTATTTGTACATGTACTGTCAGGTATAACTAAGCAACTGTTGGAAGGACGGCCCCAACTAGCATACCATAAAGACAAAAGAAAATACCAACCGCTGCAGAGAGCTGTACTTGACAACAATCTCGAGCTGGTGAAGATATTCTTAGAATATGATCATAATTTGGCATATATTAAGAATGAAATGATAGGAAAAACTCCTTTTATGTTAGCAATGGAAAAGGGTTACGTGTTGATTGGAGAACACATCATGAGCACTTGCCCCGACTCTGTCTATTTGGGCGACACAAATGGGAATAGTGCACTCATAGGTGCCATTGCATATGATTATCCAGATTCCATTGACTACATGCTCAAAACACCCCAGTTTCGTAGGTTTCTTAACCAAGTCAACACCACTACTGGCCGTCTTCCCTTGCATTTTGCTGCTGACAAGTGCAACCCGAAGCTCCTTCATTCTTTACTATCCCATGCAGGACAGGATTACAGTGCTCTTACAGTTAACAACGAAACTGCACTTAGCATAGTTAGTGCACAGACCGCCTTAATTAAGACTTTGAAATGGGTAAGTTAATTCCTATCATGCTGGCTAGTGTTCTTTTTATATATGATCAAGAAAGATCATAAATATTTTTTTTTCTTATTTTTTGATGTTACACAGAATGAGTCATTCACATTGTTGTCAAATACAATTCCCTCCGGTTGGAAACACATAGTAGGAGATAAAGCAAAAAAGACGATCAAGAAGCAAGCAATAGAGGAGGTGAAATCACTTACAGCAAAGTACACTTCCAACACCTCTTTGGTTGCTGCTCTCCTTGCTACTGTCACTTTTGCTGCTGCTTTTACCTTGCCAGGAGGATTCAGTGCTGATCCCGCCGATGCAGGACTACCAATTTTTGCAGGGAAAGCTGCTTTTAAGGTTTTCATTTTCTTTGACACCATAGCCATGTGTTCTTCTCTTGCAGTCGCATTTCTCTGCATTTTGGCGACATGGGAGGACTTGGATTTCCTGCTGAATTACAGGAAAACAACGAGGGCACTCATGTGGTGTGCCTATGGGGCTACTGCAGTTGCGTTTGGTACCGGTTTGTTCACGGTGATAGCGCCCAACAACTTGTGGCTTGCAATTCTCATACTGGTACTCTGCACCATCCTTCCACTCCTCTCCAAGATCATCGGTGAATGGCCCCTATTAATGCTTCGCTACAGGCTTCGTGGTCTTTTTCGAAAAGACCTCATTCCAAATATTTGAAAACTTGCAAAATCATATCATAATTCATAGCAGAGTTGGACCATTGTTTAAATAAATGTTAGAGCCTTGTTGTATTCCTTGTTGTATTCTTTTATTTCTCGTATTATGATATCTCTGTACTTTGTAACTGAGACGAAAAATATGCATGGTAAATTTGAATGAACTTCTAAAATTAAATTAATTAAGGAACTCTTATGAAATACAAAAAAAAAAACATCCCAATTGTTTTGTCATCCGATTCCTCCTCCTGCCTTGGCAATTTTCCCTTCCTGATTAGAAAGAAGCCTCATTATATCTGTTAACAGAACTGGTTTAGGGTTTAAGTTATTTATAAATTGAATACTCGGAAGTTAGAAATTGAAACTTTATGAGCTACGATATATATATATATATATATATATATATATATATATATATATATGATTAATACCCAGTAATATATATAATTTAATTTCTCACCCAGTTCATTTAATGGCAATCCTGGACTCTGCGTAGTTTGTTTCGCCCACGACTCAATGTGTAAGATTATATTTTTCTACTTGAGTTTAGATAATTATCTAACAAATTATGTTTTTCAATTCTCTTGTCCAAAAATTATATTTTTCAATTCAATGTGTAAGATTTATTTTCTTAACTTGCTAGCTCTGAAATACTGGTGTTAACTGAGTTATTTTTTCTTCAATTTTGGTTTGCTAAATTATGGCACTTAGAAAGAATCCGAATTTAAATCCTTATCCATCTCTGGTAAAAAAAACCCTTATGCATCATAAAATCTTGATTTATTTGTTCTTTCTAAAAGGATTATTTTCTTAATTTAATTTGAAAAAAAAATAAGTAAAAAATCAACGAAAAAAATAGCTTAAAATTTTTCTTAGGAATGATATTTAACTCCTCTCATATCCAATATTTTCGTATTCCACTTTTGAATTAATCGTGCATAGCAACACATTCCCATGCGGCATCTACCCTCAAATCTCGGTCAAAAGTATGGCGAAGCTGATATTCATGTTTTCATTCTGATAAACCTAAAACTATAAAACTATAGCCCTAACCAACACTTCTTCTCCACTTTCTTCAAGACCCGCACTGGTAACTGTTGAACTCGAAAAAATTGGAAATTTATCTAAGGGATTAATTCGTGAGAAAATTGAGGCAGAAAATACTCGAGAACCCTAATTTCTCAAATATCATTAAAATGGGATGATGATTTTCTTGAAATAAAGTTTATGATAATATTCTAGGTGAAAAACCATCAATTTTGATATAAAGAACTCCCAAAAACTCCCAACGTACGGTTGATTTTATATGAATTCTTGGAGACACATTTGGGTGCAATTCGGTGTAATTAATAGTCACTTGACAATTAGAATCAATCAAATAATGGCGCTGGATGAGTCTCATGAAACCTTACATATGAGTCCCCTTCTCTCAACCAAATAGAAGCAAGCGTCCTTATGAGTCTCATTAAACCTTACATTTGGCCCCCATAAGCTCTAACCAATCAGATTTCAGCACTATGTGTCTCTTTAAACCTTACATGTGGGCTCCCTCTGGCCACATGGCATGGATTCCCTCCACCCAAGCCACGTGGCAAACATTCATTGGTCTCCAAGCCTCTTGGTGAGTCATAGAAAGCACAAATGACTCATAAAAAACACTAATCCTGCCATGTCACCAATCCAAGGGTGTAAACCAATCTGCATAGGAACAAGTTTCGTACTTTTCTGATTTTTGTGTGATTTTTGGTGAAGTTTCAAAGTTAAGTTGATTCAGTATTTAAGAAAAATTCGGTAACATTTCCCCATAACTCCCCAAGTATGCGTACAACACACATATCCGTAGGAGCAAGGGAAATACTGACAATTTTATTAATTGTTATACTTGGTACTGGTAGATGGTGTCGAAATTCAAATTTATTTAATATTTGTTTTAATTAAAATTTTGTTTGAATATGGCTAGCTGGTTGGTATGTTGTAATAACTGTAGAGTTAAAGGCAATTGGTTAGTTCCCTCCAACTCTACTGTCTCTACAGTAGGTTTCTTTAGGTCGATTTATTAATTGGATTAAAAAAAATGACCACAAATTTAATTGAGTTTGGATTATCTTGAAACCTCCTTTGTTCCTTTCTGTTTAATTTTCAAGACTAAACTTCATCAATTAGGCATCTGATTTAGAGTGCAAATAGTTTGAAAAAAGTTTCCTTCAGATTTGAGATTTATTCTCGAGTGCTCACTGAGCTTAAAAAAAAGTGTTATTTCTTATTTTTTATTTTGTTGGAAGTTCACTAAATTAAATTTATCCATACATCAGTGTATTTTTGCAAGCTCTTGATACTAATCAAAACAAAATAGAAATATCATGATCTTTTACGTGTAAATAAAGAAAATTATATATATTATCTAACAGTATTTTTTTGTTACATTGAGTTTTATATTTTAAGTTATTTTAGTTCTTAACATAGGCATAATAAAAGCTCAAAAGATAGAGACATTTGAACCCTTCTCTTATCCAAATACATTTTATAATATTTTTTCTGTTTGTCTACAACAGGCCATTTCTTTCACCATGGGCCCATAACTTTATGGGCCAATATTTAACAGATCAACTTATGTTGGGCTATAATTTAGCAAAATTAATCAAGTTCAAACTTATTTAAGATAGGCTGTATTTCTTTCCATGCATAATTTGTTGGCAAATTAAGTCGAGAGGAAAAATAATCTCATTTGACAAGAACTTGCCAACTCATTAAGAAATCCACAAAAAATCCGGACTACTAATATCACGTTAATTTTTTTGGGATCCAATCCTCTATCTGTCAAGAGGAGATCTGAGCCGTTCATTGATTTAATCTGAGCCACTCATCAAAACTATATTTCAATCTCAGCCATAAATCAGTGATTTCGATTGTATGCATTCGTTTCATATGTCCAAACGTGTAGAAGTCTAAACTAAGATAAAAACGTACCCGTTTCAATGCAAAACAACACATATTTTTTCTCTGCTTTTGTGCACGGAACGCGCTTTCCTTCTTCCCGATGCAAAGGACGCGCTTTTCTTCTCTCCTTCCCCACGCGGTCTCCTTCTCCTCTTTCTCTTTCTCCTTCCCAATGGCACCGACTCTTCTCACTTATAAAAACACGGTGGCTCCAGCAGCGGCTCCCACTCCGGCTGCCCCGGCCACCTCGAAGTTCCTGTCCAAGCCAGGTGGAAGTTCCCCTCCAAGCCTGCTCCTCCGACTCAGGCTGGTCAGGACCTTCTTTCGATAATTTTTTTCTTATAGTTAACTATTTTATATTTTTGGTTAATTTATGTTCAATCTGAAGTGTTGTTGTGTTTGTTTGATTAACATGAAATTTGGGTTTTGGGTTATTTTATTCTACCCGTGAAAATTGTGAGTTGCTATGGGAATAGTAAAAATAGAGGGAGTATTTTTATTCCTTGTAGACCCTTCCATAGTCCATTTCCTTTGAAAGAAGATGATAAGTACCAATTTTCAAAAAGTTATAATGGAGACTCATAATTACAATTTTCCTCTCTAAAGCCCTAAAATTACATGAGCAGGTTCTTACCATTGATTTCAAGAAATTAAGCTACTTATTCCATTTTCTAGAAAATAAACAATTCACTTTGAGATCAGCTTGTCTATTTTGTATTTTAAGATGACTGATCATTCATGAGATGAAATTTAATTTAGCACAGTGAGTGGATAATTATTTATATCACAAATGAGTCTCCAATTGAAAGAACAACCAGATGAAATTCAAAAAGCTTGTGTTACTGTATTGTAAAGAGCTCTGTATCTCTGATTTCTATTTTCTGACATCATTGTTTTTTATTGGTTAATATAGGAAATGTCAACAGTTCCGTCACAGACCAGAAATTGGTTTTCTCATTTTCAAGGATTCTAATTTTTAATGTACTTACCGTATCATTGGGTATTGAACTAAAGCTAAATTGGTCGAAGCTTAACAGATTGGTTAGTATTTTAAGTGGATTGGTAGTACAAGTGCTGTTCATTTAATGAAAAAAATAATTGTTAAATCAAGCCTTACTTGACTGTCACTGTGTAGCTAAACCTCAATTAAGCTTTAAATTGGGAAAGCATCATGCGTGCTCATCTTTTCACTTCCATCAGCCTCCTATATTGGATTGGACACCTGTTTTAAATCTTATTGTACCAATTGAAAACCGAAGAAAAGCTGACAGTAAATGCTGGTCTGTATATGTACAGACTTCACCAGAATCCAGTACCAAAATCTGTGATTTAAGTACTTCATTATAAGTTTTCTGTAGCAGCAGCTTCAGCTCAACAATTTGCACTTGGCTGCACTTAACTGATGGAACAAGATGAAGCAGCTGTTTCTGTTAACTGGTTACATCAGAATTTGAAAAATCCTGAAATAAAGGTAAGTATATGTTTCGTATTGGTAAATTTAACCATACTCGGCTTAATATGCTGTAAATGAAACATAAGAAGCTGTTCTTGCTAAAATTAAATTCAAATATTTATATTGATTTTTTGTTTTCTTTTTTTCCAAAAAAATAGTGGTACATTATACCACCTGTTTCATATTTATTGAAACAACCTTTAACGACTCATGGGTAGTTATTAGTTATTCATCATAATTTAATGCTCCACATCCCAAATAATTTGAGCAACTAATTTGTGATAATAAAGATTTTGATATCAGTCGACTCATGGCTTGTTAAATTAGGTATTGGATGCTTCTTGGTATATGCCATTTGAAAATCGAGATCCATTTCAAGAATACAAGGTTCAGCAACTTGT
Source organism: Carex littledalei (assembly GCA_011114355.1). Taxonomy (NCBI): domain Eukaryota; kingdom Viridiplantae; phylum Streptophyta; class Magnoliopsida; order Poales; family Cyperaceae; genus Carex; species Carex littledalei. The sequence goes on from CM022082.1 coordinate 2,508,731, forward strand.
TCTACTATTGTTCTATTTATTATTTTTTTTAATTTTCTTTTGCCTTTGGAAAACTTCCATCTGTTGAAAAACCACAGAATGTCTGATAACCATGGAAATTGAAGAAACACCTTCCCTTTTATGCGCCTCTGCACAAGATTTCTGTAAAAGTCGCACCCGAGCTACCCTTTCCTTTTCCCTCTTTCAGTCAGAATACAGTACTTGAAATAGGGAAATTTTGATAGGTCTAAAAGAAAATGTTTAATAAGGTGCCTGGAGGTGCACAAAAAATGACCCCTGTTCCTTATGTAGGTCTATTGGGTAGCCAAACTATTGGTTTCCTTTTTAATAATAAAAACTCATGGCCTTGATTTTGTTATTTATATTTATGTCAGGAGGAACACATACCTGGTGCACTATACTTTGACATTGGTCGTATCTCAGACCTTAATTCTAATGTAAGTTGGTTTCCTTTTTAATAATAAAAGCCATTTGTTGGAAAACTTCTACTGCTACATTTGTTGACAATAGCATTTCCATCTCCATTCACACATAAACTAATAAAATCATAGAAAACTCAAATTCTAGCCATTGATTCAAGGTCAGACAGGCGGGCCCACCTCTTCCTTTTTTAGTAGAAAAGGTAAGTGGTCAGGAGATTTCCCTTTGTTTGAAATCCTTCTCCTAGCATAATGATTACTCCCTGTTTATGGTGCTATTCCAAGTTAGTATTTGAGAATCGCTGACCCTCCAAACACTGGTACCGGTCGGTACCAGCTTGTTGTGTTTACTGGTACATAGTTTTAGGGACTTATTTACAAGGAATACAACGGGTAAAAGTTGGAAAATTCTCTAAGTTGGTAATTGATTATGGAAGAACGGTACAAAACAATCAACTTCTTTTATTGCTCCATTTTTTCAGTACCATAAATTTGTTGTATTAACTATTAATTTTAAATAATTTGAATTATTTACGCCAAAATGCAAGTATCTCTTGAAGATATAATAATAAAGAATGCATTTGTCGTTTAGTTTGCTTATAATTGCTAATTTGTTTTCTCACTTCTCTCAAACCAGGTATAAGCAAGCCACCTTTTGTTACGAGGAGTTAATTCTGGTCCAACCCGTCACTATACCAGATATCCTACGCTGATGTAAGTGAATTATACCCCATGCAATTAGCTCTTATCATTGATCTAAGTCATAGGCTCATAGCTAAGATACCAGTAATAGTATTATAATGTTTTCTACATAGTATTATTAGGTTAGGTTTGTATTTACCGATGAGGCATTTTTGTCCATAGCAGGACAAATATTTTATTCTTAATTTAGATGCATTCTGAAAATTCTCTTCCTCTGATTCGAGGGTTTCTGTTAAGGCACTTGGTTTTTTTTAGGTACTGAGAAGGAGTTTTTCTATTGTTTTGCCCCTTTTTATGCTGATTTTTCTGGTATCGATCGAACAAATACTGGTAAGAACAGACATAGTTTGATTTTTAGATACACTGGTATATGGTTCGTGGTTTTTCTGGTATAGCCCCCTTTTTCTGGTACAAGGGTTTCTTTTTCTGAATTTTGATAAGAACAAATATACTGGTTTATGCACGGCTTTCTCTTGTCGCAACTGACGTGGGTATGCATGGCTTTCTCTTGTGGCCAAAAGTGATGTGAGGGGTTTTGTTGATCTAATCTACTAATTTTTATTTTGTTTGAAGTAGTTTGATTTGTGTTCAATCAATATGATAATCTGCTTCTCATTTTAAAAAAAAAGAGAGTACGTTGTCATTCTTTGGTTTAAATTAATACATGTGTCATTTTGTTGATTTCCCTGTGTACCAATCCAGAACCAAAATCATATCTTTGAACATTTTGCTTGTGTTGTATTATTGCGAACTTTAGACTTTGGAATCAAATAATGTATGTTTAAAAAAACAGCATAATAAGATATTAAATATCTTAAAACAAGATAGCATTTTGTTTTATCATTTTGTTTCCTTTTTTGTTTTCATATCTTGCATAGTGGACCAAGTAAGCATCATCAATTGCATAGTGGTCCAAGTAAGCATCATCAATTGTTTTCTTAGACATTTATTCATTTTATGAAAGAATGTGAAGTGGCTTTCCCTGCCAGATTAAATGTATAACAATGTTCTTTAATACGAAAATATAATGTTTGTAAATGAAAAAAAGAGCTTTATTGATTTATATATGCAAAATGTAACTCTTTAATTGGGTTAAGTTCAATCTTCAGTTATGTTCATTTTTTGTTGGTTTAACTGCAAAATTGAGGTTACTGTTATAGTCTATATTGGACATTGTATGGTTATTGACTCATTGTTAGTCTTTAGAAGCACCTCTCTGACAAGGACATTTTTGTTGGTTTGACTGCTTTGTGTTCTTAGATTGTCAGTAGTTCTGGTTTTGTATAAATTAACCAGCATCGATCTTTTATTTTTCCTTTATGCAATTAGGCAAAGGTTATTTTGGTAAAGCTTAGGGGCTGATTTGCTTAGTGTCAGGTATGTTTGGTTTCTAATTTTGTGTAGCCTCTGGGAGAGGGAGGGAGAGAGCAGGTGAAGCTAAAAATCTTTTACTGAGATATGTTCCTTTATATATTTTCTGTCTCGGTCCAATTCCGATAGGTTCTCCTACTTTCTCCGCTCAAAATCTTTTCCTTCTCCCAAGAGTTCAAATAGGAAAATGATGACGATTTGACACTTCGCCGTTGAATCCACTGATCAATCTTGGGATTTAGATCTTCTTTTTGACATTTCTTTCAAATCGACCTCAAAAAAGAAAGAGAGCAGCCCCCACCCAAAAAGCGCCAGCTCATATTTCCCTTTAGAACTAGAAGTAATATACTAATATTTGGAACCACCACTGAATTTCAAGAAATAAATTTTTTTTTTTCGCTGAACATGATTGTCTCCATTTCCAACACCTCCATTGCCAAACAAGTATCCTGTTAGAGCGTGTTAAATGGAGAAAACATATGGGAAGCGATTCCTTAAAGTTAAGCATCAGGAACTGCAGAAGGTGGTCAAGGATAATAGTTGATATTATAGCTTTATTTTATAATTAAGAGTAATGATTATGTTAGGGGTTTAGTTTCTTTTGGTGTTGATGTCTTTTGCTGATATGTATGTGCCCCTCTTTTGTTAGTATGTATGTGCCCCTCTTTTGTTGGTAATTGTTATGGGATTACGAGAACAATTGTTTTCAATTATAATGTTTTTCATTATATTATGTTTTCAATTACAATGTTTTTGATTATATAATGTTTGGATGAGTTATTATCTGAAAATACAAGGGCCTCTTGCAAATTTTCCTTGCCATTGTTACTAACAGAAGCTTTGGATCACACATTCTCAAAAAAGACAGAAGGTGATTTTGTACCATGACAATTTGTGTGAGAACTGAGAAGTTCTGATTGTGTCATTTAATAAAAAAAAGAAAAATAAATTTAGACTGAATAGGTTAGTCGCATATTTAGATATTCCGAATATTCAGAATTTAGACTGTGGTGCAGCTCTCAGCTCCTCTCGCTCGGTCTCTCAGCAAGACTCTGGCTCAGGTGCGCTCTTGAAAGTCGGCGATTAATTATAGATTGCTTTAAGTTATTTACTTAATTGTGATAATTGGTTTTAAGTAATTTACTTGAATTGTGCTAATTACCACGCTTTTCTTTGTTTTATACCTGTAATTTATTTTTTTAGATATAACCATTATGGTCTGGTTTTTGTAATATTGGTAGCAATACTGATACCAGCACTGTTACTGGTACTACTGCGGGAGAAAGGGTTGGATTTATGAAGTAGGGTTTAATTATTGACATTGGGGTTTAATTTTTAGATATAATCATTCTGGTCTGTTTTTTTTATTTCTATATTTCCTCTAAAAAAATAATGAAGTAGAGTTTAAAGAATGAGTGGTTTCGTAGGCACAAGCAGTTGGATTTGCTCATATTTGATAAACATGGTCCAGTACCATTTAGAATCCTGACAACACATCTTAACTTATGCTTTCTTACCTTATTTGCAATTTTCCAAATTTAGGTACCAGTTGCAATTTTGACTAATAGTTGGTTCCATCTGAAAATATCACAAAATTTTAGGTATGATTATTAGCAAATATTTTTTTCTATAGAAGTGGGTTCCCTTTCTATATTTGAAGTTCACACCATTCTATAATATTATGATGACAGGAAGGTGCATACTCAAGAAAATGTTAGCATATTATCCATGAATGTTGGACCTAGCTTATCTTTGTTGCAAGTACAACTAAGATGGAGTTTGGTTTGAGGAACAGTGGTATATTTAATAACTCAGGGGGGTTTTGGTAAATTTAACTTTCAGAGGTAGTTAAAATTCTGGTAAGCCTTGTCAAAAGTAGTGCATTTTCTTTCTAAATAATGATATCAATCACCTGTGTGAATCATCTTAAATACTGCTTACCTAGAAAATTCAAACCATTGTGTATATAAATATACCATTTTTGCATAGGAGATATCATTATCTACATTATCCACCAACAACAATGTAGTTTTCACATATGAATATAAATAAACATAAACTGTATGCATATGGTGCTGCGTACAAATTTTGTATAGAACATGACTAGGTGATAGTTGAGTGTTTCTGCTTGGGTGATCTTTAATTGGCACCATTTATATTATTTAGCTTGGAGAGCCCTTGTCAAAATGCGTAACAATCATGTATATTTATGCAGAAGCAAAAATGGCAATGGATGGGAGTTGGAAGGTGAGTCTTTTTTAAAAAAAAAATTGCACCTAATGATGCTTATAGATGTTCAATTTCAAAAATAAAATTGAATAAATAAAGACTTGTGACCAAAAAAGTCTAATGTGCTTTTGTCTGATTTCAATTGACAGTAGGCTGGACCAAGAAATGCCTTCTTTGATGCCTTGTTACAAGTTGTTGCTAAAATAGAAATTATAGCGGAGGTTCAGTGATCAGTGAAGCCATCGGTTAAGAAAGAACTGAACCAATTGATCTCATTTTGCATAGTGACGTTCAGTGACTGAACATGGAGAATATGACAATTTTGAATCATGTGCAGATTACTTATCCATGTAGGTATTGAGAGATGTATTTAATTGTGTTCCTGTATTTCAGCTATGAACTTCAATTTTTTGTTTTTAGCTAACTCCAGTTATCATCAAAAATCATTTTATTTATCTCATTCTCCGTTGCAAAGCACGGGCACTTGACTAGTTAAGTATGAAAAGAGGACCCAAAAGAAATCCTATCAATTAATGGATTTCAATAGAGATGTTGGAGCAGTCAACTGAGCTCAAAAAACAAAACAAAATAACGTTCAAAGGGCCAGAACTTCAATTTCACATATATTCAACGATTAAAACAAAATTAGATTTAAATTAATAAGGGGTTGTAACTTCCGTGATGGTAACCATATATATGTTAGAACAAAAATAAAAAGAAATAAGGGTCCAGACGTTGATGTCCCATCCAACATCTCTCAAGAAAACAATACAAAACAAAGTATTTGAACGGATTAGAGGAAGGTCTAATTAAACAATAATAAAAAAAAAAGAATTTTGGTCATAAAGGAACAATAACAATAATAAAAAAATTGATTTCCAGTCGTCCATGTGTTACTTATAGGGATTAGTATGCATGATTGCCTCCTAATCAAATCATACTAAGCCAAATAATACAAAAAGGAAGACGGAAACTCAACTCCCCATTTCGCCTTCCCCCCAACGAGTAAAACAAAATTAGATATAAATTAGAGTAAAGATGTAGTCCCCCCACTTCAGTCCCCTAAACGTCCCCCCATTATAACTAACTTTTTCAATCATTGAACCACCTTGAAAAATGTGTAAAACGTGTAAAAGTTGAGTCTAGTTTTTTTCTTTAAATACTTATCATAAGTATGAATACTTCATATCATAGGTATTCATATTTTCTATTTTGGGTGAATACTTTCCATATTTGAGTCCAGTTTTTTGGATTTAAATACTTGATATCTTAAGTATGAATACTTGATGAATTATATATAAATATTTGATATGTTAGGTATGAATACTTTCCATATTTGAATATTTGATACCTTGAAAAACGTGTAAAAGTACGTCATCATGGATCTCATTTGAAAGAGAAAAAAAAATAGAAAACGTTCGTGTTTTTAGATTTGCAAAATTCCTCATAGATCGTCCCAAAAATTGGTTAGAATGAATGGAGAAAAAAAAAACTGCCTTGAAAAATGTGTAAAAGATGAGTAGTATTGTGTCCAGTTTTTAGAGTATGAACTTGATATCTTAGGTATGAATACTTGATGAATTAGATATGCATACTTCATATCTTAGGTATTCATACTTTTCATTTTGTATGTGAATTAATTTAATCAATGAATGGGGGACTGGTGGTGTGATCCACGTGACTTTTTGGTTGTGGTCCCCGAGGCAGTCTGACAGTTACTGTCCCCGAAAAGTAATGGTCCACAGTCCATATGTGAATTAATACTTGATATGTTAGGTATGAATACTTGATGAATTAGATATGCATACTTCATATCTTAGGTATTCATACTTTCCATTTTGGGACTGAATTAATGTATGTTGAATGGGGGACTGACAGTTGTACTTTGACAGTTAGGGGGACGTTTAGGGGACTGAATGGGGGGACTGTTAGTCGATCCCTATAAATTAATAAGGGGTTGCAACTTCCGGGAAGTTACCATATGAATATGCTAGAAGAATATAAAACGAAATACAAGTCGAGACGTTGATTGCACATCCAATCATCTTAATATATGATTTCCAGTGCTAGGAATGTGAACAGATTAATGATTTCCACTCGTCTTAATCCCTTGTATGTCTCTCATGACTTCATACACCACTAGAGAAAAAAATGAAAGGGCTCAAAGCTGGCCTCTAATGTAATCATATCTTAAGAGAAAAGTCACTGGTTTCGCTATCGCATACTTTAATGCTAGTCACAAAGCCATCGTACATATCCTTAATGAGATCGAGTAACATACTTTCTTGGAACTTTCTCCTTGTCAAGTGCCCACCACATGCAACATCAAATGATTCTTTACCTATCTAAAAGAAAATAATAAAAAATGTAAATTTTGGTTTTTAATTACATTTTTATATGAGAATCATGTTCGGACCAGATCAACCGTTTGAACTTTAAAAAACAAAAATATGGAAGTATATTATGAATCAGTATGTGATATTCGTTGTACCGTAGCCTGACCTAATTAATAATGTCCTGCAAGTTCGACAGCTAGACTTTGTAGATGGTCCAGCGAGGCAGCGACTGTCCTTTTAACTTAAGGCAGCGAGGCAGCGACTGTCCTTTTAACTTAAGGCGCTGGAACCACGGAAGTATAACAGAAATATAATCTGATATGACCTCAAATTAATAATCCGTAATGTGAAACATAATCCAAAATTAGACAACCTGAAATCCGATCCGATAGAATCCGATCAGTTTGAGTGGCACCTTTACTGAATTAGATTAAATAGTTGATATATAGGGAGTATTGTGACATAGATCCGATCCATTTGAGTTGACATGATCCATAAACTGCGTGGGATTGATTGCTTGTAAACCGTAAGATCGCCTCTAGATCGCTAGTAAATTTTTGAAATGTACCTGCTAGCCTAGAGCTTTTCCCTACAACCATAAATTCTCCAGCTTTGTCGAATGCAATCACGCTCATTTTCTTAGTCTTCTCGATATGCTTCGTCAGCTTTGCGTGTACACGAGTGGAAAAAAGTTGACCCTCTAATTAGCATTGCACGGCCTTCTCTTTTCTTTCAACGAATCAGGTGACACACTTGTAGAATGTCTGTTCAATAATTGCAACAACTGGTAACCTACGAGAATTAAAATTTACAATAAATAAAAATAACCTAAATATTTCAATAAATATAACCTATGAGAATTATAAATTACAAACCTGCGAGAAGTGTTGAAGACATTGTTGAGCGATTCAGAACTATTTGCTAGTAATTATGGCCCAACGAGCCCTGTTGTCCATATCTTGATACACTTTCCATGGCTTAGCTGCTTCTCCCTCGTCATTTTCATTATACTTGCCACATGTATCCAAGTATGTCAACCAATCAGGATTTCACCTTATGATTGCATCAAGGCCTTCTTGTAATCTTCTTGTTTTCTTCTTTTTAATCATGATCTTGAAAGTTTTTGAAGCAACTTTATCCTGAGTGTGCTTTCCAAAATTCTCAAACACATGTTGAGAGCAGTACCGATGAGCACACTCCTCGTTCTCCTTAGACCAACCCAGATCATCTTGTATGAACACTTTTTTTATGCTCTTGTGTCGGTCAGATACCACACACATTAATCTATTTGGACCACTTACAAACTCCCGCACCCACTTCATGAACCACCCCCAATTCTCAAAATCCTCACTCTCTGCCATTCCAAATGCTAGCGGGATTAATTAGTTCTCCGCATCATATCCGGTTACAATCAACAACTTACCCTTGTATAGACCTGACAAGAAACAAACATCAATGCTGATGACGGGTTTGAGGTAACCTACTACTTCTATACATGGTCCCTATCCATGCCAATCTCATGAAATACCGGTACCCTGGCTTATCGGTTGGCTTTGAAACAATTTTATATTGGGTTCTTAGATTTTCCCTTTTGATTGCCTCCAACAAAAGGACAATCAGCGCATAAGACCCCTCCCAACTACCACGCCACAGGTTGTTGTACTTTGGGACGATGCCCTCGTACATTTCAGCAACCAAGTCCCTGATAGCACTGATACTAATATCAGTATTTTTTTTCAAAGACATTTTTATACAGTTGGCGACCATAGCAGACGTCAACTGCGCATGATCTAACCTGGATGCCTCAGCGTGACATGTGTGCTTTGGATTAGTCTTCGTGATGGCCTACAAAGCCTGTAGCCCTCGCAACCAACCCCCACTTACACTGGTCGCTCTTGCACTTATACCTCATCTTTCCTGTGTCGCTGTGTGTCTGTTTGATCTCGACATTTTCCTTTATGTGCCAGTGGTGAATTGTATCTTTCATTTGATCATTGTTGTCATACGTCACCACCTCAGACAATTCATGTCTTTCTCCAACCTAATTTAAAAAAATTTAAATTAAAATAGAAATATAATTAAAAAACGAATCTCATAACTCGCAAAAAAGGAGATGTCAGCCTCTTCAAACCTCGATGTGTCAAGAAATTCCTCGAACGGGTGTCTTTCTCCATGACCCGATATCGGCCACTTCCGCCTACCACGCACAGGACGACCAACATCCTCATCACTATGATCAAGTGCCCCCCCACCATCGTCACTAGCATCCCAATTTTCCTCTGCCTCCCGTTCTTCGGGATCCTCGTCTGTATTGTCAGCATAATAAAGTGGTTCTGGGGTTTCAGATCGGTTCCGGTCATATTGGTTCCGACTAGAGCTAGAGGATGGAATCTGATATCGGCCCCGACTAGGACCACCCCCTACGGATGAGGACCGACTAGTACCCGCTAAAGTTAGGGCCCGAGTAGGACCCGTCACAGAATGCTCAAGGACCCGACCCTGGGTCAACTGCAACAAAGGTCTGGTGTTCTGTCTGGGGTTCTGTCTGGGGTTGGCAACCACATATAACTCTAGGAACTTGAAACTAGAGGTCATATTCATGGTCATTTGGGTATACAACCCCCAACTGTTATCGTTTTGTACTAGAAGCTGTTGGAACCATGTTTGGTTGCCTTGGCCAATATTGATCCTTGCGGACATTACCAGTTCATAATAATTCGGGTCAATACCAAGTTGCTGGTACACTTCCCTAGTTATACCTCTGAAATCTAAACCTGAGCCGATATTGAACATTTTCTGGGGTTGGGTACTGTAATAAGCACCATTTGGCCCTTGTAATACGTCACCACCAAAATAACAAGCAATTACAATCATAGTTGGTTAAAAAATCTAACAATTAATAAATTTTCAGTAAATTAAAAATATTATTAAATAATTATAAAAAATAGGACTAAAGTGAAAAAAAACTCATAAGTTGCTCTTTGCTCTTTGCTCTTTTAGCTCCCTTCTCTCTGCCTTCCTATTGAATGAAAAAAATCTTCAATTTTTCATTGATATACAGCAGACCACGGGGTGCGCCTCCCCAGTCCGCGCACCAGCCCAATTTGGTACGCGCACTGATGGCGCGTGGGTGGTAGTAATGGAAAAAAATGGGGTTCAATGATATTGATTTAATTTGTATTTTATGACGTGGTAACTAAAAAAATTTCGGTATATTCAACGATTAAAAAAAAATTAGATTTAAATTAACAAGGGGTTGCAACTTAATTCCGGGATTGTATCCATATATATGTATGCTAGAACAAAATAAAAAGAAATAAGGGTCCAGACGTTGATGTCCCATCCAACATCTCTCAAGAAAACAAAACAAAACAAAGTATTTGAACGGATTAGAGGAAGGTCTAATTAAGCAATAATAAAAAATAATAAAAATTCGTCACCAAGAGGTACAATAGCAATAATAAAAAAATTGATTTCCAGTCGTCCATGTGTTACTTACACAACAACAAAGTAGGCACTCATCGCGATGGAAAAAGCGCATTTATGACGGTTCTCCGTCGCGAAAAGTACCGTCGCGAATAGAAAAAGCACAGTTATGACGGTACTCCGTCGCAAAAAGTCACTTTTTACCCTCACAAAAAGTCACTTATTCTTGTTGTGTTATAGGGATTAGCTAGATAATTGATGGCTAGTATGCATGATTGCCTCCTAATCAAATCATACTAAGCAAAATAATACAAAAAGGAAGACGGAAACTCAAGTCCCCATTTCGCCTTCCACCCAACGAGTAAAACAAAATTAGATATAAATTAATAAGGGGTTGCAACTTCCGGGAAGTTACCATATGTATATGCTAGAATCATATAAAACGAAATATGAGTCCAGACGTTGATGTCACATCCAACATCCTTATTTGAAGACTGTCCAATGCTAGGAATGTGAACAGATTAATGATTTCCAGTCGTCTTAATTGATTGCCAGTATGCATGATTGCCTCCTAATCAAATCATTCTAAACAAAATATTACAAAATGGAAGACGGAGACTCGAGACGCCATTGTGCCTTCCACCTAACGAGTAAAACAAAATTAGATATATATGCTAGATTAATATAAAACGAAATATGAGTCCAGACGTTGATGTGCCATCTAACATCCCTGAAGAAAAAAGAGACTTAGTGATTAGATGACTGTCCAATGCTAGGAATTAATGTGAACAGATTAGTGATTAATTTCCACTCGTCTTAATCCCTTGTATGTTTCTCATGACTTCATCCACCACTTCCAGATATCATTTTTCTTATTTCCATGGGCCTTTTTGGAAAAAAATCCTCCCCGTCACAACCTTTTTGTATTCTTCAAACCCAAATGTCGAAAATATATATATACATACACTATTGTTCCACCGTGGAAATTTTGCTTCAGTAATGGCCAGTACATATAATATTTTGGACCTTAATTTGTAAATATAAAATCTTCCGATATTTTTATAAATACCCCCAAAAAAATTGAAATTATCAAATCTGCCCTCACCACAAATTTTTTATAAAAACTACCCTAACCGCCCCACTGCGGGGCGGTCCACTGTTCATAAGCGGACCGCCCCCCAGTGGGGCGGTTTGCTAATTTTTTTTACTGTTCATAGCGGACCGTCACCAGTGGGGCGGTTTTCTATGAACAGTATTTTTTGTTTTTGTTTTAGAGAGACAATATGGATATCAAGATGCTGAATTCTAAGGCTAAAAATTCGGATTTTTTTTAAAATATTTGTTAGATTACTTCTTTTGATGTATAATTAGCATATTTATACTAAAATACGCTAAATTACTTGAAATTATGTTAAATTACGTTGACTTACACTAAATTACGTTAAATTACGCTAAACTCTAAACCCTAAAATCTTATTTTGGGCAATTTCTAAAACCCTAAACCCTAAACCCTAAAAATTATCATACATTAAATGATTTACAATTTTCACATAACATATTTGTAAAAATTAGTGATATTTAAAAGAAACCTAAACCCTAAACCCTAATTTCTAAACCCTAGTTTCCGACATTTTTATTAATAAATATACCCACGTTAGCTGGGTTTTTTGTTAGATTACTTCTTTTGATGTATAATGAGCATATTTATACTAAAATATGCTAAATTACTTGAAATTATGTTAAATTATGTTGAATTACACTAAATTATGTTAAATTACGCTACACTCTAAACCCTAATTTGTTATTCATTTTATATGATTTAAAAGTTCGTTTTTAGGTTATAAATAGTTCTTTTTTACAATATAAACAATATTATAAAATACTGATTACTATTACAAAGTAAAACAAAAAATTTCATAAATTGTGTAAATAATACCAAAGTATAATTTACGTATTATTCATAAAATTCTTAAAATTAATGAGTAACATAGATGTTATACACAAGGTTGTATAATTAGGAAATAATTTTGTTTACCTACATACAAAATATATTCAATATTAAACTGATATAATTGTAATGAGTAAATGAATAAATTCAAAGTAAATTTAAACCAACACACAGTTACATTAGAGCATATACGTATTTTAAAAATAATCATGGCATCTATGTATAGAAGCATTTTAGCGCAAGAATTAATTAAAAATGCTCTTTGCATTCTACTAAAATAGTATGTAAGAAAGACAAGCTTGTTACATGCACTTTGAAGAGGTGTTTTACCATATATTGCACAAACGATGCAACAGATCAGCATCACCAAAAGAAAGAAACATGCAAGCTAGCCCGAAATTTTTAAATATACCATTCACAAAAAAAAATAATAAACCAAATAAACACGAGATTCTAAAAATTTCAGATTTGAGTTTCCGCAACCTCAGATGACGGACAGCCAGTTTATCAAAAATTCCGAATTCAACAGAATTTGAATATATTTCTTTATTAATTTTCAAAAATGAATGGAGCAACTTATAATTTGAATATACTAGAAGGAACATCAAACAAAATAGATAAAATATCTTATAATTTATATGTACTAGAAGTACTACGAAATATTTTTCAGGCAGAATTTTTTGCGGCTGTAAACAAAATTGAATTATTTCTTGGTGTGTTCCTGGAAAAAAAAATTGGATCTGAGTTATTGATTCCTATTCAAAAATCACTTCTGAGTATACAAAAAAATTATTATGCTCCTTCTAGTACATACAAATTCTAAGGTAGTCCATCTATTTCTCTAGAAGTGATTTTAGAAATATATTAAAATAGATGGAGTACCTTAGAATTTGAATGTACTAGATGGACCATGACAATTTTTTTATATACCCAGAAATTATTTTTGAACAGCAATCAATAACTCAGATTCAAAACATTTTATTTTTTTCCAGTAACACACCAAGAAATATTTTAAATTTCTAGTATATTCAAATTATAAGCTAGTTCGTCCATCTATTTTTGAAAATTAATAAAAAATATATTCAACGCAACAGTTGAATTCCCAATTTTTTGAGAAATTTGGTGTCCGCCATCGGAGATTGCCGCAATCTCAGACGGTGGACGACGTATTAAATCTGAAATTTTTAGAATTTCGTGGTTATTTGATTTATCTTTATTTTGTGAATGGTATATTTAAAAATTTCGGCACGCAAGCGTTGTCCATTAAGGTAAATGAAAAGGTGTGAACGAGGGATATGTCCATTTGTCCCTTACAACAAGCGTTGCATCAACCTCAATGAAAGAGAAAGAGAATATGATATGAAGCTAGATTGACTTGCATCAACCTCAATTAATGCTACCAAGTCAAATGGATGTGTATATCGATCGTTGCTAAAAACGTGTACCATATCACATTGCCTCAAGCTCAATTACACACAAATATCATATCACCTTGCTTTCAGTATATTTATAATTTATGTTTTCTAATTAATCCTAATTACTTCTGCTTATGGCTAATAACTTGTCAATCTCTAAATAAGTAGAATAGCCTTGATTAATATAGAAGGGAAAATTAGGAGAGAGCTCATGAATTTTTAATTACTAATCAATATATCAATTGTCAGAGAGTTGCGAGTCATTGACATTAAAAGAAAAAACCTCCATTATATCACTGTGAGGGACAATAATATTGTCTTATTTAGTCACTAAATCACATATTAGTTCTTTTCATGTTTGTATAACTTGTTTGATACTTCAAGTCCCTGTTTAAATTGATAAGTGTAGGGTAGTAAAATGTTGGAAAATGAATATCTTCTTATGACAATGGACTCTAAAGATGGAGTAAATGTGGAGTAAGTTAATCCATACGAAGAGGTCGAGTAAATATTAACTCACTTCTTACTCCATCTTACTCCTATTTTACTTTCCCATTTAAAGAATGAAGTGTGGAGTAAAGAGTTTACTCCAACAACAACAACAACAACAATAACAACAACAACAATAATAATAATAAAAATAATAATAAAAATAAAAAGATCATTTTGAAGTGAAGTGCAATCATAAAGTAAATTTATAATATTCTGAAAAAAGAGGTACATTTTTATACCCATACTAACTTCAAATAGTCTTAGCCATATCCTATTCTTATCCATTAAACAGTTAGATGATATATAGTCAGTTGAATGGAAAGCATTAATGCAAGAATTTAGAAACTTCTCATTCAAAAATGATACTCATGAATCATGATGAGAACTTATGGAGATGGTCTTTTCTGTATGTAATTTTGACCAATGGTTTGGAATCAAATTTTTGTTACCATCTGGAGACATAAGCTCCCATTAATGATTTTAGATGTTTTTATAATTAGTTAAAAATAATAAAATTCTCACAAAAGAGAATTTAGCCAAACGAGGATGGATGGTATTTGTTACTTGTTCAATTGCTTTTACACTATGGAGTAGGATAGCCTCTTTAATGGATTTACTTTTAATTGTTATTGGCTATATTAAATGTTTCCATGGGTACTCCGGAAATTCTCCCTTTTTTTATTGTTCAAATAAAAGCATCTTTTTTTTATTATTCAAATAAGAGCATCTTATCGTCAACTTGGCACAATTAATTACCTTGTCTGTGACTCACCCTCGAAAGAAGAGGTCACAATTACCTGGAAAAACAAAGATGAGAGCTCGAACCTCAAACAGGCTTAAATTCATATGTCGATTCTTTATTAAATTATATGTATTCTTTTAATTTAATATTCTTTCAAGGGGTTGTTGTCAAATTTATTTGCTAGATGGTGGGTTAGCCAGTTCCACTTTTTTTGGTCCTTTTCAAACTGAAGATATATTATTGTTAACAAATAATAATACTTCCCCAAACCAAATTAGTTTTCACTCAGAAGCAACCATTGTATATTATTGTAGGCTTCCCACTTCTATTCTCTTTACTTGCTCGTTAAATATCAGAACAAAAAATAGCTCCATCTTGCAGAGAAGTTCTTCAAAACAAAAAAAGGATGCAAAATACAATCTCTCCTGCTACCATCGCAACCACCCATGAAATCACCATGCATATTATGATGTTTCCATGGCTCGCATACGGTCACATCAGCCCGTTCGTCCAGTTGGCTCGCAAGATCATCGCAGTTGCCGGCAGTAGCATACGAGTGACCTTTCTCATAACCAAAGGAAATGTGCCACGTGTCATGACACTCCTCCCATGCACCCCGCTCATCTCTATACTGCCATTAGACCTCCCTCATGTCCCTGGCCTTCCTCCTGGTGCTGAGAACACTGCTGAGGTAACAGAAGAAGGTGCTGAGCTATTAAAGATCGCTCTTGACAAGACGAAGCCTCAAGTTGAAGATATCCTGATGCGTACAAGGCCAGACATAGTTATAATGGACTTTGTTCAAGCATGGTTGCCATCCCTCGCTAAGCCCCTCGGTATGGTTTTAGTTCACTAATTGACCTTCCTTTTATTAAAGAAAATATAAAAGGATATTCAGCTACTAGCTTAAAAAAAGAAAGAAATACTTCTGTTGTTAATATAATACACAATGTACAAAAATATCATTAGCTCAGGTTCAGGGTAGTTTCCTGTCCATTTATGATACCAGTAACATTCTGGGACTGTACTGATCTGTCGAAAGAAAAGGCTGATATTGCCCTTCAGAGTCTCAACGAGTTGAAATAGTATCTATTTTTTTTTCCTTAGAAAAAACTTCCTTTGGTGAGCTCAAGTGATCATAACCTCAATTAGTATTTTCATTGTAAGAGAATCTTCGGTTTGGGTAAATGAGCAGCAGCAACAACAACAAAGTCTTTACTCTTCAATACCAAACAAGTTAGAGGCTAGGCTAAAAATGAAACCCAACCAGAGTGAGGGTTTCATTTCCATAAAAAAGATATATTTTAGTTGGCTCCCCATGCCTATCACAACCCTCTTCTTTTTTCCTGACTTGGGCTCCGACCTGTGTAGACCTTTCATTATATGTCTGTAAAGTTGTTTTTCAAGTCCGTAAACCTTACACTGAAGTCATGTAAAACTAGCAACTTTTCGTTTAAAATGTGGTTCCCTGAACAATTCTAGAGTTTGACCGAGACCACCGGACCACTTCTAGTAGATCGCTTTTAAGTGTGTAAACCGTTCTTTACCACTTCTAGTAGATCGCTACCGACTTTTCATAACTAGCAACTACCCGGGATCACTTTTAAGTGTGTAAACCGTTCTTTACAAGTCCGTAAATCAATTTTCGGTGGAATTAGTCTGATTCTAGGAATTTGATCCGATTTTTTTGGAGATTAGAGAGCCCGTTTATTATATTTCTAACTGGGCCAAACATACTCCAATGGAGTCGAACGTTGTCTTGTTCATATATACCTTTTCATTATATTGGAGGTTTTGATTGTGGGACTAAATTTGTTCAGCTCCAGAGCGCCGATACTCACGATTTTGATTTGTGCTGTCCAGTTCCCCTTTTCTACTCTTCACCATTTCAATGTTTATTTGGACACTTCCATTTTACACTTCTTTCTTTTGTTTTCCAATTTTTTTTTCTTAATTTTCTTTTCTTAGTTTTTTTTTCTTCTTCTTTCCTTTAGGAATCAACATTAAGATTAGCAGTAGACCTATTATTTATTTCCAGCACGACCATTATTTTTGACAAATTAATGTTTTACCAATATTTTTCTATGTTTTTAGACAAAACAAGCTTATAGCAAAAAAAATTCAGGTTTCCGACCCGATTTGGCTGGTTCATACCGAATCACTGATTCTGATTCTACAATCAAGTTACTTATCTCAATTTTGAGTCCAATTTTCAGAGCCTTGCTTATTCGTAAAAATATGTGAAATTGGATCGGCGCACATGGCTCGGTAGAGGTGTTTTGAGATGTACACTAGAGCGAATCTCAAAGCAGACCAATGGATCAGATATGTTCATGAATTATTCAGCGCAATATACAATATGTAATTGTGGAATTGACCATAAAATCATGTTTAACAATAATGTAACAATGTCTTCTTCATTGTATTGATTGAGTTCGAAATAAGACTCCTTTAAAGAAAAATCCTACCAAAAACATTATGTAAGATAAAATTTTGAATATATGTTGTTGGGTACTCCCTTAACGCTTCTTTTTTTATGATCCTTTTTGGCACTGCAAATGGTTAAGTTGTTCCAATGGAAGGCCGTTAGGGCCATGCCATAGATTCAACCTGCAATGAGAATCAAATATGGAGTTGATGTTTGCGAATCCTTTTCCTTTAAGAAAAAAACATAATTCTGCCACTAAATGACCACTTGTTCATCAGTATGTAAGGATTATTGTTTTGTTTTTGTTATGTGTGATAGGTATCAAAACCCTCTTCCTTTCCGTGTTTCCTGCTTCAGCACTGACCTATTTCTTTGCTACCTCTCGTCAGCTTCATGGACCAAACCCAACACTACAAGACATTATGAAGGCACCAGCTGGCTTCCCTGCTTCATCCCTTATCCAATCCATTCCTGCATTCAAGGCTGCAAACCACCTGAACGTATTTAATACATCTTTCGGACAACCTTCTGTTTTCAACCGGTTTATGAAAAGTATAGAGGATTGTGATGGAACAATTGCCAAGACATGCATGGAGATGGAAGGGAAATATATAGAGTTTTACAAGTCGGAACACAGAAAAATGCTACTGGTTGGACCAGTAGTGCCAGAGACACCTGCAGGAGTGCTTGAGAAGCGCTGGGCCGAATGGCTTGCTGAATTCCCAGAGAAATCTGTTGTATACTGTTCGTTTGGAAGTGAAGCAGTTTTGACTGACGAGGCTGTCGAGGAGTTACTACTAGGGCTTGAAAGTACTGGGTTTCCATTTTTGGCAGTACTCAAATTCCCGAGCGGAGAAGAGAAAGAGGAAGTGGAAAACATCCTCAATAGGAAACTTCCAAAGGGTTTCAAAGAGAGAGTGAAAGGAAGGGGGATTGTGCATTGTGGGTGGGTGCAACAACAACATATACTGCAGCATAAGAATGTCGGGTGTTTTGTGTCCCATGTCGGGTTCAGCTCTCTGATGGAGGGGATGATTGCTGACTGTCAGCTCGTGATGCTGCCACAGAGGGCAGACCAATTGACAAATTCGGTGCTTTTAGAAAAAGAGTTGGGAGTAGGAGTCGAGGTTGAAAGGAATGAGGCCGATGGATCATTCCGTAGGGAGGCCATCAGTGATGCTATCAAAGCAGTGATGGTTGAAGAAGAATCTCGAGGTAAGAACATTAGACAAAATAAGAAGAAATGGAAGGAGTTTCTAATGAACAAGGAGGTGCAAGAGAAATTCACGGTGGAGTTTGTCAAGAGCTTGAAAGATCTCGTAGCTGCTCCAGGAAACTAGATGAACTGAATGGCCTTCAAATAAGAATATAAGCAAGGAAGAAGTAAAAAAGCACTGGTTTATTTGAAGTACATTAAAAAATTTACTTATGATGACAACTTATGGAGATGGTCTTTTCTGTACGTAATTTAATCAATGGTTGGATTATGGTGGTATTTATAATAAAAAATTTGGTACAATCTGGAGACATAAACTCCCATTAATGATTAAAGATCTTTTTATAATTAGTTAAAAATAATAAAATTCTCACAAAAGAGAATTTAGCCAAACGAGGATGGAATGGTATTTGTTACTTCCACAATTGATTTTAAACTATGGAGTAGGATAGCCTCTTTAATGGATTTATTTTTAATTATTCTTCTTGTTTTTGACATATATATGGTTATTGATGACAAATTTTTGTTAAAGATAAAAATTTAGTGGATTTATTTTTAATTGTTCTCTGTTTCTGACTTATGATTATTTGATGCACAAATTCTTCTTAAAGATAAAATTTTAGTGGATTTATTTTTAATTGTTCTGTTTCTAACTTATGATTATTTGATGCACAAATTCTTCTTAAAGATAATAATTTAGTGGTATTTGGAATGCAATAATGTTTGTTTTAGGGACTCTAATGTAATAACTTACTTTAACTTAATCTAATGCTTTAACTTAAAAATATAATCACCAAACAAGTTAGGTTCTAAAATTCTTTCTATAATCTATGTTGTAGAGTAAAAGTAATGGAGATGACTTACTCCAATATTGTTTTCGTGTAAAGCATTTTGTTAGGGTTTCGAAGGGAGAGGCCATAAATAAAGGAGAATCAAAAGACGTAATTTTATGAGAAAACTTAATTGTATTTCTTAACTTCATAATCACATAGAGCACAAATGATTTATTTATAATAACATAAATCTCTAAAACGAGAAACCTATAAATAACTATTCCTAAAATACTCTACATACTAAATACTAAAAACATTCTTCTTAATATAGCCTGCCAAACATAAGCATGCTATTTCCGATATCCTGCTAAATCAAGCCTGATGTAAATAGACGATGAGATGAGAGACATACACAACAGATTTGTTGGATTAAATTCTAAATTATACTTGGTTGGGTATAGGGTGGCACCATGTAAGGTCAGTTGCCCCATTCAAGCCGAAGCAGCAGCAATGCGGGAGGCCATCTAGTTCGTTCAAAGCTTGGGTATTCTCTCATGCACCTTCATATCTGGCAATCAAACTATGGTCAGTTTTTGTACAGCTCTGGAGCCTCCATTGGATGCTTGATTGGAGAGCCTATAAGGAAATTTGTGACGCGTGGGGCCTGCTACATAAAGGGGAATATAAATGCATACAAGTTGATACCAAATTGCTGTGGTCGATTATCATTTCCTTTGTTTAATCCTTAGTGTGTATAGGGGAATATAGGATACATGAAAACTCTAGATCTAGTCTATTTATAAACTATCATGGTCAGTAGGGATGAAGAGATGAGTCCTAATTCGTCTATAGTGTTATTGGGGCTTGGAGATCAAGTAACATCAGAAATTGTTGTAACTACTGTTGACGAGTTTTTGGATAAGTCAACAGAAGTGCATGAACTATTTTTTCCTGACATGAGGAGTGCCATCAATCCTCTGGCTGAGGGGAATGACGGTACGGGTTATTTCTTTCCGGGTCAGATTTGGCTGGACACAGATGGGAAACCAATCCAGGCACATGGAGGGGGCATTTTGTATGATGAAGAGACAAGAATGTATTATTGGTACGGGGAGAATAAGGATGGCCCCACATATCTGGCTCACCAGAATGCAGCTGCACGGGTATGTATGAAAAAATTTCTTACTTTTGTTTTATTATTCTGTTACAATACTTTTTATTTTTATGATGTTGTTCAATTGTTGTACATTGTAATTTTGTTACAATAATCTTAGGTCTGATACAATTCTGCAGGATATGCACCTGGATTGATTTCAGTTTTTCCCCTGTTTGCTTATTTTTGAGTTAATGAGTTCTATATTGCGGACTAAGTTGGATATAAATTAGAGTTCTATTTGTCAATTAAAGATTAATCCTTTTCTTGTAATTTTGTCAAATAAAGATAAAAAAAAATTTCATCATTATGTTTAGCATGCTCCAGAGATATTTTAGAAACTTTACCATATTTTTAGATGAGTTTTATCCATTTTTATTTGTTAAGTGAAATGTGTGCAATACACAGAATTTTATCATTTTCTACCAACTTCAAATCCCATTTCTGAGCAAACTAATAAACAGAAATTTTTGTACTTTATATGAATTTAAAGAGGGAGGACTAACCTATTTACCTGCAAAATTTCATAATTTTTGGGTTATTGTTTCTGTATCAAACAGTATGTACAATACAGGGGCATTTCTGTAACATGTACAGAAAAATACAGTATTTTACAGTTTTCAGGTGTGAGATTAAAACATAGCTAAAAAATGGTAGGAAAATGCTAAAAATGGAAAATCAAACTCTAACTTGTGTTTTTGAAAGATCTATCAAGCTGTGGATTAGATTTTCAGTTTAGGTTTCAGATCAGCTTACACTGGCTTATTTACCAGCAAAGGTCTTTTTGAGCTTTTTTGGTGCCAGTCAAGTACTATTGATTTCATTGCTTCTTGTCAGTCTTTGGCTCGTGGAAACTATACTATGAACTTTAAAATACTGTTACTCTACTGCCTTTTCAGTAGAAACTATACTATGTTGTTGGTGCTTGTTCTGTGCTGACTGAACAAGGTTTACTTCAGATCCAAAATGTAGTCCTATTTGAACAAACTAGATAGCACTTGGCATTAAATAATAAGACAAGTCTCTCTAATTCAAGACTAAAATTTATATAATTCCGAAGACCTTGACTTCAACCCTCATAATTCAACTTTAACAAATTAAGTTGAAAACAGCATAATAATTTGCAAAAGAATGTAATGATCGGCCTATTAATAGGCATGTAAATCTTCTCTTTCAATTCAATACAAAACACAGAAATACAAAATACAACTTCTTTTTTCTTACCAGTAGCTAATTACAAATGAATACAAAATAGCAAATTGTTTAGAAGCGTGATAGAGTGATAATTCTGTCATCTATAACTTCAAATATAAAATAAAATAAACATTGTTTTTGTTGTTTATGCCGAAGCTAATATTTACTAATATAATTTCTCTGGATCAATTAACCTGAAATTCAAACTCTACTGACTATAAACATTGTTTTGACGTTACCAATTTCTCTGGATCAGTTATTGTTTAGAACAGGAGAGAGGAGAGAGCGCTTACCAATTTCACAAGACCCTGATCGAAGTCGTGAGGTTGAAATGGCTGATACTGTTATTTCTCCCCAAACCCAGCCAAACCCAGAGAGGAGAGGAGCGGAGCCCTGCTTGGCTGTTATTTCCCTTGATAACGAAAAGCCTTTGCCCAGAGAGGAGAGGAGCGGAGCCCTGCTTGGCTGGGTTTGGGGAGAAATTGGGTTACGCGGGAGAAAGGGAGAGAGATGAGGGAGGGTTCTCCAGTTCGCGTAACATTCCGTTCCGCTCAATTCAAATCAGCGACCCAGCAGATCTGATCAGACACGAATCTAAAATAGATCGGACGGTTTACAACTTATATGTTCCAGAGTTCAGAAACAAACGTTTTGAAGTTAGCCGCTCTATATATACACACACACATGTAATTTTAGCAATAGTGTAGTGGACAAGTTGACATGTAAGAAAATCACCTATAATTAATGAGCACACCAGAATTATTGAAGTGATAATTTTCTTTTGATTTTATATTTTATTTTAAAATAAACACCGATCAATGCTTCTCATTCTCATTTAACCGGAGTACTGGCGTGGTATTATTTAACAAGTTTAAATTTTATTTTCAATTTACCATAAAAATATTATTTTTCTAATTGTCATGATAAAGGTCTTGCTAAATATTATGGAAACAAAGAATTTTGATTGATATTACTTTATTAAAATAAAATTTTATTTTCTGGTGCGGAGATGGATATTGGGCTTTCTAAAAGTAACATTTAGGCCCATTCATGTTCATATTGGGCTTGTAAATATAAATTTTTTATCCTCATATTAAAAGCCCAAGAATGACGCAAGTTTTACAGGCTATTCCGATCCACCATTAATTACAGGCACAAACATGCTTACTATATTTTTAACTTTTATATCTGATTTTAAAAGAAGATTTTAAAATAACATATCTACTATCAGGATATGAATAAATACGAATAAATTGTGTGGATACAGATACGGTTTTAGTTTTTAAAACAAATATAGATACGAATACGGATAACTATATCCATATGCATATTTTATTTGTTCAATGTTAAATTTGTATTCGTAACTGCATCCATTTAATATTGAATCTATATTTAAAGAATAAAAATAGATATAGATATGATTTTACTACTATCGTATTTGCATGTAATCTTCTTCAGGCCTAGGGCTGTCTAACCAACACAAGAACAAACTCTTATGCAATTTGTACATAATAATTAAATTAGTATTGTGTCTGTGTGTTGTAATGGTGACATATTGTAAGATATTATAAGAGAATAAAAAAAAAAACCAAATGACATATCTTCTTAAAAAAAATTAGACTAAATGGTAAATAATATTCCTTAAATGACTTATTAAATGACATATTAAATGATATTTATACTAAATAACATTCCTTAAATGACATATTAAATGACATATATGTTTTACGATTTTTTTGATATTTTTTAATAAAAAAATTATCATGCAAAATAACTTATTGTATGACAAATAACATTTCTTAAATGATATAAAAAAAATGAAGACATGGCCAATTAATTATCAAACAATCCAAAAATTCTTTAAATGACATTTAAAAATAGAAAGAAATCATGACCAACGAGAAAGATGATACAATTTGCATGTAGCGAGTACGTGTCTAAATAAATTTAGACTTCTACACGTAAAAAAACATAAAAAAATATGCATAGAATAAAAAAAAGGCAGACTATTTGATCGATAGACTATAATATTCAATCTGAAATTTCATCTTTTAATCTAAGCCGTTGACAAATCAGAACATCTACATGCTTAATATTAAGAGAAGAATAGATTTGGGATTCAGAATTTTAGAATCATTATAACAAGGTCGAAAATTTGTAATTTATGTATATCGAATATAATTTGGTACTAATTTATATGTTATAATGCATACTTGAAATATCCGTTACAATTCCCTCCATATTTTATTTGGATTTTGAATTATTAAATTTAATATAATTATTTGCATTTGTGCACAGGGAACTATTTGTAGATGACAATGTTGGATTGGATTGGTAAATGAAATTTGAAATACATTAATTGCTAGATGGTCCTGGATATTTTCCGAAATGCTCACCCTTTTTTTTATTTTTAAAACTGTCCCAACCGCTCAAATTTTGGGCGGTTCACTCAGAATCTGGACATTTCTATTTTTATTTTTTTGTAAAAATTTCCAAGCAAATATCATATTGATGGAGGATTAACTGAAGAGTGAAATGGTTCATCAGTTAATTTTTTAATGATTAATATCATCATTTATAATCCTAACTAAATGATAGAACATAACATATTTATATTTATTCAAGTAAAAAATAAATAAATTATACTCCTCATTTTCTGTAAATGATACTCCAGGTCCTCCGTCTCTTCGCGACCTTTCTGAATTTTGGTCAAAGGCTCAATCGGAGTTTCCACCAACATTTATAGCCATTGAAAGTTTGAAACAATGCATCGATATTTTATTGCAAAAAGCATCGATGACGCACTGACACTTTATACACTGGTTAATCCCAGCACAAGTGCATCGATATTTTATTGCAAAAGAATCGTTGACACACCGATGCTTTATAAATTTCAATGGATTGTCTATTTTTTATAGCATATCCTAGATCTGAATAGCATAAACGCTAAACTAAATTTCAAAATAAAACCATTTACATGAATAATATTTTAACTAAAAAAATTTAAATATAACAAAAACTCCTAAATTTTAGACTTCATACATTTACAGAAACAATTTTTGTTCTGTCAAATTTCTTTCTGTCATTTTTGTTTGAGAAGTTCAAAAAAAAAAAAAACACCAAGATTCTAGAGGATTCACTTCAAGAAAAAAAATTAAGTAGAACCACCCAGATTCTGGATGGTTCACTTCTGAAGAGAACCGTAGTGAACCGCTCAGATTGCTCAGAGTCTAAACGGTTGAGACAATTTTAAAAATAAAATAAAAAAGAGTATTTGTGGATTTTTTTTATTAATGGAGGATGGATGTGAATAAAAAATTTGGAGATATTTTTTTATGTTACATAATCTGGGCGCACTACAGCAAAAAGCGGTATCAGCGACCGGAAAACCGGTCGCTGATAATATAGGCGCCGGTCGCTGATACCCAATCTGGTCGCTGAAAGTCCAATTTGGTCGCTGAAAGCCCGGTCGCTGTAAGCCTTGTCGCTGATACTCTTCTGATGACGTCACCGGTCGCTGATACGGTTTTTGCGACCAATATTTTTTGGTCGCTGTCGTTTTTTTCTGACGTCAGCAAACACTTTCTGCGATTAAAGTTCACGGTCGCTGATACTAAAAAACGGCCGCTGATACATAAATTATCAGAGACAAATAATTACGGTCGCTGATACTTAAATTTGGTCGCTGATACTCTTCTGTCAAGTTTTTTATATTTTATTATATTATTTAAATTTGCACCATTTAATATTTGGTACGACACGTACCAACATACAACATAAACATAGATATCGTAATATCAAGTAATACAAATAAACATAAACATACAACAAAGTTCATCAAAGAGAACCGTAGTGAACCGCTGATACCGGCCGCTGAAGCAATGATTTGCTGTAGTGGCGGTTGACTTCCAAAGAGAACCGTAGTGAACCGCTCAGATTGCTCAGAGTCTGAGCGGTTGAGACAGTTTGTTTTTTTTGTTTTTTTAAAAAGAGTATTTGTGGATCTTTTATTAATGGAGGATATGAATAAAAATTTCGGGGATATTTTTGATGCTACATATTATGTTTCGTTGTCAGGAATTTATAATATTAAACTGCATTGCACTTAAGGGTATCAAATATTTACATCTTGTTCGCATAATTACAAAAGATGCAGAGACCAATGTACAAATCAATCCCGTACAGATATTTAAATGCTGGATAATGATTGTGGATAAGTGGCAAAACACAGAATTGATGGGTAATAGAGAGAGGATAAATTGACAAACTTTGATTTTTTTGATTCGGAGAAGAATGTGTGCTTTCTGTGTATCACAGGTTGACATGTGGGTCCCACAAGAAGTAAACAGATAGATCCTAGAAATGATGACCCGTCCATTATCTGACCATTGAAGTTATGTCCTGGACAAAATTTAGCAGTTATAATATCGATATATATACAGATATTTAAAATTGAGGGCT
This sequence comes from Carex littledalei, assembly GCA_011114355.1. NCBI lineage: Eukaryota > Viridiplantae > Streptophyta > Magnoliopsida > Poales > Cyperaceae > Carex > Carex littledalei. The sequence goes on from CM022082.1 coordinate 2,535,036, forward strand.
CAAATGTCCCATTACTTCATGTCACAATCGTATTTAATATATTTATCTTTAATTTTAAAGTTCAAACAGATGATCCGAATTTCTCAACATGATATTCATGTTAAAATGTGATTGGAGACAAAAAAAAAAAAATTTTGAAATTTTTTTTACTATTTTTTAAGATATGTACAAAATCATTGTTTTTAAATGATCCACAATTTTCTGAAAACAGTGATTTTGTACTTATTTTAAAAAATAGTAAAAAAATTTTCAAAAAATATAAAATTTGGTCTCCAATCATATTTTAATGTGGATATCATGTTGAGCGGTTCGGATCGTCTGTTTGAACTTTGAAATTGAAAATAGAGATATTCGGATAGGATTGGGGCATGAAATAATGGGGCATTTGAGCCCTCCTCGTTAAAATTTAGCAACCTAGTTTAATTAGAAATCTGATTAAATTTGTCACATGAGAGTTTGCAATTGTAAAAATAAAAAAATAAAATATTTCAGACATGAGGAATAATTTTTAAATCATTAAAATATAACAGACAAATATTTTATAGTTGGAGGTCTGCACATAGGTGATGGGTGTAATCGTGATCAGGCTAATAAAATTTATAACCTGGTTTGCTATCGATTCAGATTACAAGCGCATAATCCTATCGAGTAGTATAAACGAGTGTCGATTCAAATCACAATCTTTCAAAAGGCTAGACAAAATCTGAAATTCAAGAGTTGTTTTTTATCAATGTATTTGGCAAAAATTAAAAGTAAAATAAAATAAATAAGATAGAGATGTGAATTCCTAGGGTTTTGGCACACCGTTGCTACTTCATTTCTCTTTGATTCTTACCTTATTTGATGTTGGTTTTCAGTTGTTGTTTGAGGGTTTCTAATCCAATCTAGTGGCTACTGCTTTTGTCTAACAATCACCCTACCAATTAAGAGATCTTGTTAAGGCTTGTCTCGATTGGTGCAAGGAGATCTGTGACTAGCCCAAAAGAATTCAGACTTCACTTACTGGTTACGTCGCCCTACTATCTTGGTTATATTGGATGTCCCCATGGTAAGGCACGACAATGCGACATTCGCAGACGAATGTCGAGACTCCCATGTATACTTTTGTTGATCCAATTAATGGTATCTCCGGCTAAGGTCTCCACCACTAATCTAGTATTTTTATTCTCCCTTATCCCAATTCGATTAGCCCAATGGTGACTAACTTCCATGTGTGACCATCACATGACAGTCTAAACTAATAAACAAAATCAAGTAAGATCGAACATAAAGCGCAAAAGCAACCGAATAACAAAAGACTAAACAATGATCAAATAAAAGTACATATCAAAGCATTATGAGTAACAAGGTTTACTGCCAACCCTAAGAATCTAAACTTAGCCGCTGAACGGTATGTTTACAAAGAGAAAAGAGAAAGATACAATCATACACGAAGTACCCTCCTACTTAACCTCTACACACTCCTCTCTTCTCACTTACGAAAATAGAAAACACCAAAGATACAAAGACATGTTTATGTTCAATCCAGAGATCTTATATAGGAGTAAAGGGGCGCTTGGAGATGAGTGGAGTCCAAGTTATCTGATCTAAATACAGCTGTCAAAGATTTCATCAAAGAGCGCCTTGGGTACGGTCCGTATTGGCTAATACGGACCGTACTCCCCTTGTGTCGCTCCAGGAGTTAATGCGTATTTGGCATTCATTAGTCTGTATTGGGGCTCTGGTCCGTATTGGCTAATACGGTCTGTACCAGAGCCTTGGTCTGTGAGCTGCGTTTTTCCGATCGACCCGATTCTTGCTCCAAATGATATAAAATAGTCCCAAAACATGATTCATGTACTAAAACATAAAATAGGACAACAGTAACCTTTTTCACATAATAATTAAATATAAATGTGAGAAAATAAGACAAAACCTAAGCTAAAATCTTACGTAATTCACTACCAAAATGAGCTTGATCAATAGGCAATATGTAAATCATCCATATGTTTTGATTCGTTACTTAATTTTAAAATCTAAAATTCAAATGACCTATCTAAATCACTTAAGATGATCTTGGCAACAAAATTTATAAGATACTAAATTTCATATATTTTTAAATACAGTACTATTTCTTCGAATAAAGACAAATTAAAAAGAATCTAGAGATTACGAAGCTAGCTACTTTTCTAAAACATTTTTTTATACCTATATTATGTTGAATAGTTCAGCATGAATATTCTTAAAAATAAAACTTAAAACCAAATACAAAATAATTAATTATTTTTTACATATAACCATAACTTATTTTCCATTTTTTCATACCCAAAAATAATTAAAAATAATCTAATAGTAATCGGCCATAAGCCATGAAATGTAATTGTAGTCATGACTCATGATTCAAGGGTAGGGGGGAAAACAAAGTGGATAATATCTGATCCGTATTTGATTTGTGGCTGCTACTATTGATCCGACTGAGATAGAGAATATAGTTGAGGAGTTCAGATTAAAAAATTAGATACTGATATTCGTATCCGAATATCCATGTTGAAACGAATACGGATATAGTTTTAAGTTTTAATTATTCGTATTCTTATTCAACATTTGTAAGTTATAACATCTTACAACAATTCGGTTTTACAATTTTCAAAGTCCAATCAGTCGATCCAAACTGTTCAAAATGATATCTATATTAAAATTTGCTTGGAGATCAAATTTTACATTTTTTTTTGAATTTTTTTACTATTTATTAAGTATTTTACAAAACTATTGTTTTTCAGTGGTCTAGAATTGTCTAAAAACAACAGTTTTGTTACTTAATAAATAGTAAACAAATTCAAAAATATGTAAAATTTGATTTCCAAGCACATTATAATATAGAGATCATGTTGAACGGTTTGGATCGACTATTTGGATTTTGAAAATCGTAAAACCAAATTGTTGTAAGATATTGTAACTTACAAATGTTGTAAGTGGATCCCTCCTCTTTTTTAATAATATTTATATATTTTTTTTATAAATATCCAATCCCTATCTGTATACTTATTCATCAAATATCCAATCCGTATCCGTATCCGAAAAAGAAAAACAGATACAAATATAATTTTACCACTATCTGCTCAGTATCTGATTCGTTTTCACCCCTGTAATCAAGGGCATATCTACTAGTTTAATCATCCAATAATAAAGCACCCTTTTGCTTAAAAGATTACAAAAGATTTGATTAAAAAAAATCTAGAGTTTTGGATGTGTCGTTGTGAAATTCGTATCTTCTGCATTAACTCAAAAAAGAATATTTTGCGTTAATGTATTTGGACCGTCCGATTCATTTTAAAATTTCGTGCAAATTAGATCTACACTAATATTAGAGACCCCTGAATTATTTATTAGAGCCTCTAAATTATAGACTGTGGCTGAATTGATTCCGTTTAAAATCAAACGGCTGAGATGCGTTAACTCAAAAGATGCTCGTTTGAATTAATGCAGACGATGCGGACTCGTCGTTGTGATGCGAAGCTTTGTTGGGCTTCCCCCAACCCTTGATTCATTGTTGCTGGTAGGTTACAACTTTTGTGCGGCTTGTCATTAACAGTGGATCTCACTTTTGTGCGGCCTCTCCTAACCCTCTGTACACATTATCAAGTTTATTTGAATTCATTATGAACCGGTTTCGAAATAATTTTATCTCAACATTGCAAGTTTGAACAATTTAAAGGAAGCATTTATTTTGTTATTTGTTTCTATATTCTCGCTTATATCAGACAACTCAAATTAATAAATTGTTTAAAACACAGAATATTTAAAAAGTACTTACCTGTATTTTCAAACATATTGGAAGGATGAAAATCATGTATAACATGTTTAGTCTTATAATTTTTTTTTAATGAGAGATGCGGAATGAATATTCAATTTCAACTTCTTTTAATGAGATATTATGATAATAATGAAGGAGATGGGTCCAAATTGAAATGGAGCGGGGGCGGTCTGATGGGTATCGGAGCAAATTCGGTCTGATGTCCAGTCGGAGCCGTCCGATCAGTTTCATGATCCGTGCGCACTTAATTTGTACAGACCTTAGCGCACTTGATCCGTACATACCTTAAAGTTATCCGCAGGATTGATGCAAATTAGACAACTTTGACCTGGAATAAGATCGAGTTTGATTTGATACCCGTCAGCTAGAGTTGAAAACGGTGTGGATAATATCTAATCCGTATTCAATCCGTATTCGAAAAATTAGATGTGGATATCCGATCCGAATATCCATGTAAATATGAATACATATATGATTTTACCTTTCAATTATCCATATCTGAATATATAGTAGATATATACCATAAAGTTTAATATATATTATGAAAAAATTATGTTATACACCATTATAATTACATAAATATTATGTACACTTTAATAATATTTTTATATATTTTTTAATAAATATCTAATTCAATTTGAATTTGATCCATATCTGTCTAATATTCAATATGTGTCCGTATCTAGAAAATTAATAAAGAGATATGGATATGGTTTTACCACTGTCCGCTCCGTTTTCACCCCTTTGTGGTAGATCTTGTAGCCGCCACAGAAGATCCAGATTCCACGTGTCAAGCAGTGTGGCCATTTAATTCGGAGATACAACTGCCAAAACTGAAAAAGAAGGCGAATATAGCGCTCCCTCTCAACTTCTCTCTTGTGACAGTTTTTTTGCCACCCGAGAGAACAAACCAAAAGACCCACAAAATTACAAACATACCCAAAAAAATTGATTTTTGCAAAACAAGACATACTTTTATAAGGGAATTATAAAAGCTCCAACAAAAATAATTTAATAAGGAAAGACAGAGAGAGACCTCCATTAATTTCCATGTTTTCCTCTTCTTCATAATCTGCATTAATTAACGCCAATTTATCAAGAAAAAGAAAGGGAAAATAAAACAAAAAAGAAGGGTTTATATCAGCAACCAAATTAGAAAACCAAACAAAAAAAAATCGAGAGGAAAACAAAAAAATTAACAAGAGCTCAAAGAATGGTAAATCATTTTTGTTCTTCATCGATCGTTGCTTCTTTGTTTCTGTTGCTGTTCTTCTTCCTTCCAATTTCGGCTTCACACGCTTCGCCTGTCTACCATGAGCTCGACGGCGAATCGATATCAGGTTTCTGATGTTTCCTCTGCATAGCTTGATCGATCGTTTTTCTTTGTATTTTCTTTTCCTTCTTCATTCATTCATTCATTGTTTTTCAATTTGGTTCAAGTTTATAACATAAGGAATTTAATATTACATTAGTGCTTTAATTTTGTGCTATATTCCTTGAACGTTGTTACTTTGAGGATTTTGAATATAACAGGGCAACTTTTTATCAATCTATGCATCCTATCTGGTGTTTTTCAAAATTTGGTAATTTCTCTTTTTACTTCGAAGCATGTTCGGTTATCAATTTCTCGAGTCGAATTTAGAAATATGAAAAGTATCTATTGATGAAAACCCCATCTTTAAGAGAAAATTTCTTCTATTTAAGGTGAAAGATTTTTTATGAAGCTGATAATTTTTTTGTTTCAAGATATTATGCAATATATACTTTGGATTTTGAACATGCATCTAAACATAGCCTTCATTATTAATTTACCTTGTATTAAAAAGGTGATAACTCAATTTTCATATCTCATACTACTATAATTTTCAATTCAATAAACAGAGCATTTTACATTTGAACCAAAAAATTTAAATATCTATCCAGCCCCTTAAGCCTAACATGACATTTCATAAATTAATATAATGTTTTTCAGGGCATGAAACAGGGAAATATGGTAGTATTAAATGGAGGTGGCTAGCAGAAGAGGCACCTACAGCCTCAAATGTAACAACACTAGACAACAGTTCATTTGTGTTGGCTGCTCAGAGAACTCACAGAAAAGATCCCATGACCGGTTACAATTACTACACCGGCGGTTGGAATATCAGCGATTCACATTACTGGGCTGTATGTTCTTATTTTATTCAATTAAAATTCAATTTAGTACATTAAGATATTAGTTTGTCAATAGGAAAACAATCTCAATTCTTTGCATTTTTTTTGGAATTTGATTTGGTTTACTGGACTGCTACTTGCAGTCAGTTGCTTATACTGCAGTTCCTTTGTTTAGCATTGCTTTTGTTTGGTTCATCGTCTTCGGCCTCGCTCTGCTTTGTTTTGCATTCTACTTGTGCTGCTGCCGAAGGAGAAAATATTCGTATTCACGCTTCGCCTATGCTTTTTCTCTCGCCCTCCTGGTTTTCTTCACTTGTGCTGCCATGTATGCATATCAAAATACTTATAAGACCAGTATTAAAATATTGTGTTTTCGATATAGCACTAGTCAATCTCAGCTCTGGCCAGTATCAGACCAGTTCAAATAGAATAAAATGTTATGGGTATTGTAAACAAAGAGATAATAACATAACACCTTTTTGTGTTTCTTTAAATCAGAGCAGGATGTGCAGTGTTATACAAAGGGCAAGTCAAGTTCAACAAGACAAGTATGGCGACAATAGGCTATGTCGTTAGCCAGGCGAATTTGACGGTGGAAAACCTGAGAAATTTCTCAGACAGCCTCGGAAAGGCGAAGGCAGTCGGTGTAGACCAAATATTTCTTCCCTCTAATGTGCAGAGCAGTATTGATAATATCGAGACAAAGTTGAACGCCTCGGCAAATTCACTTGAAGAAAAGAGCACGCATAATTCAAAGAACATCAAAAATTTCCTACATCAATTGTATGTAATTCTTCTCTCTGAATTATTTAAACAACTTTATTTTAATATACTGCAATTTGCCTTCAACTTTATTTTTTAAATTACCACCATTAAATCCTCTAGCTTGCTATTTTTTTTCAATTTTTTCAGGCAAAATTCCCTGGTCATAATAGCAGCTGTGATGCTTGCTTTCACCTTTATTGGATTCTGTAAGTACTCTCCACTTTTAAAAGAAAAACACCACTAATATGACAAAAAAGAAAAAGAAAAATATATAATGATCATGTTATATATCTGGTGTTTGCAGTTCTCTCTTTTCCTTTTCTAAGAGTTCTTTTTTTTTTTGCTTTATTTCTTATGCAGTGCTCTCTATCTGTGGAATGCAGTTCATTGTATCTGTGTAAGTTTATCTCTGTTCGCAACATGAAGTTTAAAAACTAAGGCGAAATCGGGTTTATTTCAATCAATTCTCGCTTATCATATGCTTTTGCCTAAAAAATTGAAATATTTAATAATTACCCATCAAAAGTTCAAAATATCATGTCCTTTAATCTCTCTCCATAAGACAAGGATAAAGTCGTCAATATTATTTTTTTTAACCCAAAAACAGTAAATTTAACTTGATGTTGAAAGATATACAAGAGATTGAACAATATCAATAAACCTAATTTTGCCGAAGTTTTACATGATACGGTTTGATGACGAATTATTGACACTTTTGTTATTTAATAAAAAAAAATCCAGGCTTATTGTTCTGGGATGGATCCTTGTAACGGGCACATTTATATTATGTGGAGTTTTCCTTCTCTTCCACAAGTATGTTTCTTTTGATTTCTATATTGATTTTGCATATGGAAAGGAAAAATTATCATAACAGCAGGATACTGGTACATGACCATCATTGTACCTAAAGATCATCTTATATTAAACAGAAAAAAAAAGGCAGTTCTGCTAAATTTTCCAAATCTATTTTCAAATAATTGCAGTATTTCCAAATTCTGTACCATGGTTGGTACACTGGTAAACTGTTTGGCAATCCCTATAAACTTTTGCTCATAACTTCATATGTCTTTCTAACCAAGGATTGTCCTATCTTAATTTTTGTTATCAGTAATAAAATTATAGAATATTATAGGCATTTAATTGTACTACAATAGATGCTAATATATTTTCCTGTCTTATTTTCTGATGTACCAGTGTTCTGACCGACACTTGCGTAGCAATGGATGATTGGGTGAGCCGCCCACACACACACACAGCACTAGATGACATCTTACCATGTGTCGATGTCAGTACAGCTAAAGAATCAATGTATCAGAGCCGAGAAGTGACATCTCAGTTGGTCGCACTAGTCAACCAGGTCATAACCAATATCAGCAACCAAAACTTCCCTCCATCTTTTGGGCAACCTTTATACTACAATCAATCTGGACCGTTGATTCCTCCTCTATGTAATCCGTACAATAACGATATGAGCGACCGCACTTGCTTGATCGATGAAATTACCTTCGAGAATTCTTCAACGGTAAATTAGTTACATTTGATTTATAAGTATTTTTATTGAAAAAGAACAAAAGAAAACGCAGCTTTTACTTTTTTACCGTGCTTGCCATACAGCTCTCTATCATTTGAATTTGAGGTTGAATTTTGGACCTAATTTGTCAAAGAGAAAATTAATATTTCAAGTTTGGCTTAAAGTGACCTTTCAAACTTGGTAGGAGTTGGGTTTTCTCCAAAGTCGGGTTCAAACCATTTGATCCGCGTTAAGATTCGTGCAAACAATATAGAACTTAATAAATTTAAAAGGTCTCGTGAATCTTTACCGTCCGCGCGAATTTTAACACTGATCGGACGATTTAGGCCCCGACTTTGGATAAGGTTCTGTCCAAAGCCCTGTGAACAAAAACCCCAAAATATATAAATTCATGACAAATACAAACTTGTTTCATCTAGGTATGGAAAGAGTATGAGTGCCAGACAGCGATTGTAAACGGCAATGAGTTATGTACAACAGTCGGGCGAATAACACCATCACTCTACACCCAAATGATAGCGGCAGTGAGTGTGAGTAGAGGTTTGTACCAGTACGGTCCGTTCCTGACCCAACTGGAGGACTGCAGTTTTGCACGCGAAACCTTCGCCTACATTTCGACCAACAACTGCCCGGGACTGGACAAATACACCAGGTGGATCTACATCGGATTGGATATTGTATCAGCAGCGGTTATGTTGTCGCTCATATTTTGGATAATATTCGTGCGAGAGAGGAAGCACAGGAAACATAACAAGGAATTAGCGGCACCGCACCGGCTACAAAATAAGGGTCCTTGAAGCAATTTTTGTTGTATTTATACATGCATATTTCATGTTGAATCAGTGATATGTATAAATATATGATATTTTACCTCTTCTGTTCTCTGTTGGGTCTAAGGTTCTTCACATAAAAAGATATATAGTGGCAATAACTTGTTCTTCAATAAAATCATGTAGTTACCTTGGTAAAAACAAGTTTGGCTCCTGTGTAATTTTGTTTTTGTTCTGTCAAATTATAATTAATTAAAGATGAGAGACAGCATTTCAAGACCCATAAAAATATTTTTCTTGTATACTGATAAATTTCAGATGCAAATTCATTCAAGTGATGTAGAGCATTGTGGATAATAAAATAAATAGTGAGATGGGCTGTATTTATGTTGGAATTAATGGGCCTTGTTGGGCTGAAAAAATGTTCTTTGTTGCAAGTGAATTCTCAAATCACAACAAATAATTTTGGTTTTTGTGTTACATATGATGGGCTGGTTTTGAATTCATATAACTTTGGGTAACAGAGAATTTGAGTTTAAATCCTGGACCGTCCGATCTTAGAGCGGTAGGTCTGATGAGCATTGGATCTATTTTTAGATTTAATGGGCTTCAAGTCTGTCCGATCCACTTTACGATCCGTGCATATGAATATTGAAGCGGTTACGCACGAATATTAAAGCTGATCGTCCGGATTGTAAAAGAGGATCAAACGGACATGAAGCCCATCGAACCTGCTCTCCTCTATGTCTGATATGCTTTGCACGAATATTAAAAGGACCCTTTGCATTCCACCTTTGATCAGATTGACTCGAATTTTGATCAGACGGTTCAGATCTAAACTCAAATATTGTGTTACCTCAGAGGATTTGGACTCGCTGGTTTTTGGGTCAAGTTGGGTTGAAAATAGCTGCTTGTATTTATTTTTATATGGATAAAGAGCAGGCTTTAAATCCCGGTTCAGTTTTTCAACACCTGTCCAACTCCACAAAATTCTAAACAATTCTGAATCATTCATCTCCAATCAAAGAATTCTGGTATTCAGCAAGCACCAGCGATAAGTCAAATCCACATATCAGACAAAATTGGACAAAACAAAAAGGAAAGGATTTACAAGGATTTAAAAATTTAGAGAAATGTTCAGGCCTCCTAAGCCATCATATTTGAACGCATCCTCCAACTAGTTTAACAGAAAAAGCTTTACAATTTTGTCTAACTTTCATTTCCAATGCTCATATTCAATTTTTTAAAGTTATGTTTATAACATTTTATAATGCTACTCGTAAGCATTTAAACGTCTATCTGTAAGCATTTAAATTCTAAATCTGTGTAATTTTAAACTATTTTTGTTTTCAAGCTAAAAATAGAAAGATTCATTTTACACACTCTTTTTTTATTTTTCTCTGATCATTTCCGTCCATTTTACCGACGATCTGTGATGAATTTTACGAATCTAAAAATACAAACATTTTCTACTCGATTTTCTCTTTCAAATGAAATCCATGAAGAAATACTTTTGAGTTATTTTGAAGTCGTTTTTTTTTAAGTAAAGCCCATGAGCACTTTAAATTTTCAAATTTTAAAACTCAGTCTACAACCATTTAAATCTCTGATGTCACCATTCAAACTACTATGTTCAAGCGTTTAAATCTCTGATGTCGATCATATAGTATTACAAATTTAAACCTCTGTATACAACCGTTTAAAGTTCTCACGGGCTTTATTTTTGAAAAAAATAAAAATAACGACTTGAAAAAAAAGACTCAAAAGTATTTCTTCATGGATTTAAATTAAAAGATAAAATCGAGTAAAAAATGTTTTGTATTTTTATATTCGCAAAATTCATTACGGATCGTCGAAAAAATAGACGAAAATAATACGAGGGAAAAAAAAGAGTGGGTGAAAGGAATCTTTCCTTTTTTTTAGCTTGAAGACAAAAGTAGTTAGGAGTTAAAACTACCCATATTTAGAATTAAATGCTTCCATATAGAGGTTTAAATGCTTGCGGGTAGAATTGTAAAAAGTTATAAATAGAGCTTTAAATGTTTGAATATGAGCACTGAAAATGAAAATTAGAATTAAATACTTGGAAGGCGAGCTCGGGGATTTATTTGAGGGGCAATTATCAGGCTCCAAAAATTTAATCTCGAGGTCCAATGATTTTTCATTATTTATGCAGGAATTTTATTAATCAGGTTTAAGGTTCATTCCAGGAGTTAAAAAGCTAAAGAGGCTTAATAACTATGCACAGATTCGCAATTTTCAGCGAAGATTTCAAAAAGAAAAAAAAAATATGCACGAATTTTACAAATCAGATTGGAAATTTAATTCTGAAATACACAAATTAGTTATGCAGGATTTAAAGCTAAAGTTTTATTTTTCAAATTCAAAAATAGACAAGTGTATCTCTTTTCCTAATTCACTATCAAATCCAACCACATATTATTCAAAACTTGATATTTAAAAACTTTTTCTAGTTATCCTTCTATCCGAATCCAACCATCCAATTGAAATCGGACGGCTAACAAACAAACTGGATCTCCTTTATCCTCAATTCTTGGTGTGAAAGTCAAGTTGACACGTAGAAACTACTGATTCAGCTGTATTTTATTTATTTATATTAAATTAGGATTTAGGTATTAATTTCTTGGTTAATTACTGTTGTTTGGTATTTGACAGCATAAGCTTAACAACGACATTACAACTACCAATCGAAGGTTCGCTGGCTTCCGATGATTGCCACGTGGCACAGCTGGATTTTTAGTTTTTTACGCTTTTAACACCGAAGCTGATTTCGGTTGGATAACGATTTTAACAGAACAGTTTTGGCTTCATGCAGCGCACTAACTATAGCATCAAATTCGCGCTTCATATGGTTCTTTGCTCTGTTAAAACCCTTTACCCGTTTCGGTTGGGTTTCCTATTTACGAACGGGATACAGACTGATTTGTGGGACCGGATTTTATTTACTTACACCATAGACTGAGTCCATTTAAAGTCAAATTCAACTATTGCTGTTGGCATCACATGGGCTCTATTGAAAACCAGATCCTACAGCGACTTCGCATTTAATGCCCGAATCCATTAAGTTCCTTTCGAGAACCGAACCGCTTTCTTTTTCCTGGGTCCCACTTATCTCGTCTTTTCGGTGACTTCGCACCGAACTTTACCTTTTCATTTTTTTTCTTTTTTTTAAAGTCCAAATTCAAAGTCTCTGTTCAAATTCAAAAGTCTTAAGATTCCAGAGCATTATCCCCTCCGCAATATAAGGCCTTGTTTTCTTCCTTTCATATTCTGTTCTTTGATTTGTGTGGTATCTTACTTTTTTTTCATTCATTTTGTTCCAAATTTGCAATTTTAAATTTTTAATGTCCTTTTCAAGTTGTAGATTTCCAAGTTGGATATCACATTAGCTGGCTCCTTTTCTCAACCTCCACGCAACCTGCATTTCAATTCAAAATGAAACAAACTTAAAAAACAAAAATAATAATAATAATAAATAATAAATAAAGAAACAAACAAATAAAAAATAAATCGAAATTACCTCAAAATGGATGACACGAAACACGCACCACCCAAACACGGAGAGGAAGAAATACACAAACAAATCGATACTGTTAATAAAAAAAAAAAAACATAACACAACAATACACAAATCAGTCCAATTAAATTAAGTTAATTAAAAATAGGTTATTAGTTAATGAGTTAGAGATGTTTTGTGAATTTTAATTTTAATTAGGGTTAAAAATTAGAATTCAAGTGAAATTTGTCCATTGCTCTGTTTGTCCAAGTTCCATTGCTGAATCGAACGCCCGATCGATCTTCGTTCAAAATTCAAGAAGCCATCAATGGCTGTTCACAAAAAACCTATGTACATATCCAGCCCTGTCTCCTCCTATGGCTTCTTCCCTTTTTCCCCATACAAAAATTAAAAACACAAAATGTTTCTTTCTTGCTGTTTCTTTCTTTCTTCACACACAAATCTCGCCTTCGCAATTCACGAGATTCGTTTTTACCTTTTTACCCTTCTTTTTTTACCAATTTTACCAGATCTACGCATCTGACGCCTTGGACATGACAGAGAGACGACTAGGCCTCGGTTGAAAATCGAACCTCCTCTTCTGCTGGTGCGACGATGGCCTGATCAACGCTGCCAGAGCACGCTTCACTATTTCTCCTTCGACAGTCGAGATTCGAATGAGAGAGTTCGTCATGGCAGATCGCCTTGCATGGAGTCTGTGTGAGGAAGGCTGCGCAGATCGGATTTGGCCGTTAACTCCCTTGTGTAGCCTACACCGGAAAGAGCCTGGATGATTTGTAGGCGCGCACATACAGGTTTTACGAGCAGGTTTAACAGCTGGGATGTTACGACTGGGGGAAATCGGACGGTGGGAATACGGCAACGAGAAACTCACCGACTGAGACGGTTGGCTGTGAGATGAAAAGTTGACACGTGTCGGTGAAGAAGATCTGGTTAGGAAGGATTGTTGAGAGGAAGAAGCGAAGGCTGAGGAAAGAGAGGATGACGTGGCAGCGAACGCCGACCCGCCACCTCCGTTTGACCGGCTGGAGTGGCTTGTGACCGGAAGAACCGGTCCACTGGAACGCCTTGAACTTGTTCTCATCATACTGTAAATGGGAATTTTTCTTTTCGAGGGACTGAAAAAGAAATTGAAGAAAGTTTAGGGGAGGAAAAGAGAAAATTAGACAACTCTAAGTGGCTATTTTGCCAAACAGAGCTTCGGTGATGGGGGAATATTTATAGTGGAGGGAGAATTAGGGTTCGGGGTAGGAATCGTAAATTCGAGCAGTTTCGAGGGTAGCGATTTGATGCACGTCACCCGTTACAAGATGGGTTAGTTTAACCTAACAAGTAACCATGGTTAGACGCGGTGGGCCGTGGGCACGACTGTGAAAATCATCGGGTACACCAAGTCTAAAATCGTGTACCACACTCTTCTATCGACTGCATGTGGGGTCTGTATCTAGAAACACTTGTGTTCCAGGTGTATTCACGATCTGGTCTTGAAGATGCTTGAAACGGTCGTATTTGTTGGATCGTTTGGTACACCAAGACCACTATTTTTCAGAAAGTGATTGCGCTACTGTATATGGCCCACATTTGTTTTCTTATGCACCAAGTGTAGCCGACTAAGAAATAACGCGTCACATAAAGTCCACCGAGAGGCTGACACGCAATTTGATGCCTTTAATTGAAACCGTCCTAGGTGAATATATATATATAATTTTTGTCCTTGTCAGTCAGAATTAATGCTTTCGTTTCGGAATAAGATATCTTTTTTTATAATATAATATATTTCAAGTACCTGTTTGTGAAATGTACTTGAACACTTTCGGAAGGAAATTAGTTTGTGTATCTTTTCAATTTCGAAATAAATTTAATTAAATTTGGAATAAATGTGAGTCAATTTGAAAACTTCTTCGCAAAGTTAGGAGGGAAAACAGGCACCAGCAAAAATTCTTGGAGGGAAAGAAAGTGTGGCTTGGGTATTTTTGTGGCGCCCAATGTGTAGAACGTCGTGTACTATGTCCCTCAAATTTCTTGTGATTTTGCTATGTATTTTTTGGAATTCAGATCCAGTGCAATACCTGACTAAAAAGAATGAGATCTGAGTCGTCAGTTTTAACCTAGCATGAATCTCAAAACAGACTCCCTATATCTAAATAGGCACTGAATTTCCATTACTCGACTTGGAGTTTGCCAACACACCGTGTACTCAGTTCGGTACTTAGGAGGATACATATTGCATTATTTATAGAGATAGCGAGAAAGGGAATAATTTTGTTCCAACACCTATCAAACTCGAATATTAGTCTGATGGGTTCTGCCTCCGTCCGACTCACTTTAGGATTCGTTATGCAGCTTCAATATATGTGCGTATCCACTCATGTGCACGAATTTTATAGCAGATCAGATGGACGTGGAAAATTCTCGGACAAAAATTGTTCCCAGCAAAATATTATAAATCTTGGTAGATTTTTCTGATTTTAAATTTATCTCTATGCTCACATGTACTTGACTCGCTGCATAATTCACCACAAACATGTATTCAATAAAAATCAGAGTCATTGGAGTCTGGAGATATGTTAATTTTGTCTTTCCAACTTGGACCACTTGTTTTTGCGTAAAGCAATGATAAACGGACCACCAATTTTTTATCCATAATTTTATATTTTATGAAGCACTTGGTATGATATGCTTGAGCATGTAGCAACCACAATGACAAATGAATAGTTCGGATTTAGTTCAGTGGGATCAAAAATTCGTGATTCGGAAATAATTCAGGTATAATTCGAGAATAATTCGGTACCACAATGATACAAAAAAAAGAACCAAAAAAACCTAAAAAGAAAATAAATAAAATTCGCATTTTTATTCGCGAATAACTCGTGATTCGTGTTTTATACTCGTTTTATTCGCGAATAAAACGTATTATATATTTTTTTGTTTTTTATTCGGTGTTCGGTTCGGAAACGTCGAAAAAACAAATTAAACACGACTTAAACACGAATTAAACGCAAATAACTTGTAAATTGTGTTACTATTGTAGCAACTAATGATGCCAAGCACCTAAAAAGTTGTCACATGTAATTTATCCCAAAATTGTAAAATATATTTTTTAGAGTAACATATTTTATGTGTCTTAATGTTTTAACTTTTCAGAGTGACAAACTTTGTTTTCACTTTAATTGACATAAGTTAGGCGACTGGACCCCTTTCTTATCTTCAAAAGAAAAGAAACTTTAACTAACTCTACAAATAGTAGAGATTGATTTTTTGTCTTTAGCACCTCCATTTTTCTTTATTTAACCCTCTTTCTTGTAAAATTTATCTCAAAATGCTGAACCTATTTTAAAGCCTTTCTCATGTAGACCCAGTAAAATCTGACTTGGTTATTGGCAAGAGTGAGTCTATGGTACTATGCATAGTATGGATTGGTCCGTACTACGGATTAATATTTTCGTTTTCAAAATCCTAACTGTCCATCCGAACTAGAGTGGGAAAAACGTGTCGTGCCGTGACCAAAAGTGCCGTAACCAAATGTGCCGTGACCGATTACGTTAATCACGTTTAATCGCATTTAACGTTTTTAAAAAAAATATGAAACGATTCTTTAAAATTTAAAATGAAGAATTAATGTTGAAAGAAAATATTGATGCTAAAAACATATTTTTTTGTCTAGAATTTAGAATTTAACATAAATTAATGTCGAATAGTGACTGACGTGTCTACCGTGCCGTGCCGTGTCTTCTTTGCCAACTATTGATCACGCCATGCGAGTAGTCACGGCACGGGACACGCGAGTCACAGCACGTAACCGCCATACGTGCCGTGCCGTTCCGTGACGGAGCCGGCTCCGGCGTGCCATTTTTCCCACTCTAATCCGAACCATTCAACATAATTTTCATATGAGAATATACTTGTGGACTAAATTTTCTATTTTTTAGAATTTTTTTAGATATGTAGAAAATCACTGTTTTTGGATGGTCCAGAATTTTCAGATCAAGTGATTTTCTACCTGTCTTAAAATATAGTAAAAAAATTCAAAAAAATATAAATTTAGTCTGCAAGTACATATTCATGTGGAATCACGTTGAACGGTTCGAATCAACCATTATAATTTTCAAAATAAAAATATGACTCTGTAATACGAACTAATCCGTACTATGCATAGTACCATAGACTCACTCATTGAAAAAATAAATAAAAAATTGCATGTTGGTTTAGGTCTACTAGACATAGTAAACCGTGAAGGATGGCTTTTGTCAAGTGCACAATATCATATCATATCATGTGCCACAATTATGATGTCATTACATTACATAGATCAGAAAAAAAATTATTGACATTTACACAAAAAATTGTCCGATATGTCTAAATTGTCTGATTTGCATTGAAATTAATACGGACAGATTTAAATATGCACTAATTTAAATTTTTATGAATCTAAATTATTTGTACGAATTTTAACGCAGATCGGACGGCTTTGCCCTTTGAAATCACTCTTCTCTTGTTATTGTGACTATAACAATATATTGGAACTCTAACTTTTTGAATGCATAATTGAAAATAAAAAATATGTCTCAAGTTTCTTATAATTTTTACCAATCCTTCTACTGCAAAAAAAAAAAAACAAAAGTACTTCTTCAATTTTCCTATATTATTTTATAATATTGTGTATGAATAAAAAATCCTCTTTCCAAATAGTTCTTAATCCGTACATTTGAAAGTTGAAACACATTAAAATTAAACTTGACTAATAAATATGACAATTGGAGGGTCTGTTGTCAATTTAATTAATTGTTAGCAAAAACTGAGCTGTCCATAATTAATAATCAACAAATTAATGTCTAGACAGAGCATATTGCCGGCTGTTGTCCCCCTCCACTATTAATTAATTTAATTTAAAACAATGAAGCTGGCATCATTTTAAATTATATTATACAAATCTGAATTTCCATTGACATTTTCCTTGCAGAGGGGTTCAATGAGATTTTCATTGAGATTCGAGCCAATCCGACCTAAGGTGAAATGCACAGAACATCTTTAATATTTGTATCAACACAGATCGGACGGTCTAGATTCATTTTATATTAACTCAAAAGTTGAGTTAATGCAGAGGATGCGAATCCACCCCACCCTCCTTCTCATGACATATATCCTCCCAGGTACCTGACTCAAGCAAATTGCAATGGCCGGCCCAGATTAATCTATCTGGGCCAAACTCAATCCGGTGCCTACTGAGACTGTAGGGGTCTGTTTTGAGATTCCTGCAAATAGGCCGTCCGATCGTAATTTGCTTGAGTCAGGTAACCTGAGGTGATGTGATATTCCCCTTCTCATGTGGCAATTTCTATTGTTGCTAGAGAGTATATATATTTTATACATTTGTGTACTATGTCAACCGCACTATGTAAGAAAAGGTTAACAAGTTAATTATATGTGGCTTAACATCACACCAGGGGTTGCTTAACAATATTTTATTGCAATGTTTAGCCATACTAGTACGCAAACAGAATATAGAACACACACAGTCAACAAATTTGAATCCTTCAATCCTTAGCTAATTATACATTTAATCATCAAATAATTGAGATGGGGTCAATCCATTTGAACCCAACAATAAATGGATTCAAATCAGCTGAAATCCAAAATACATGAACAGTGTTTCTGGAATTTCTGAAATTCCGAATCCAGCCGTTCAACTTTTTCTGTGCACGCATCTCGAAACAGCTAGTTTTTCTGTGCACGTATCTCGAAACAGTTCAACGGCTGGATTTTGAATTTCAGAAATTCCAGGAACACTGTTCATATATTAGAATTTCAGCAGATTTGGATCCACAATAAATTGACAGTAGATATTTCCAAGGATTCAAGACTCAAGACTCACAAGTTTCAGTTTTTTTTTTATTTTTTTTAGATTTTATTATACCACATGGAAAGAAAGAAAATATGATTTTTTTTGCTAATATTACTAGCGGAGTGAGGCTATGGTGCTATGCATAGCACGGATGACTAGTGTACTACGGCTCAATATTGTACTTTTTAAAATCCTAATGGTCGATCCGAACCGTTCAATGTGATAACCATATGAATATGTACTTGCAAAATAAATTTTATATTTTTTCGAATTTTTTTACTATTTTTTTAGATAGGTAGAATTTTGATGGTCCAGAATTTTCAGAAAACACTGATTTTTCTACCTATCTAAAAAAATAGTAAAAAAATTCAAAAAAATATAAAATTTAGTTTGCAAGTACATATTCATATGGATATCACATTGAATGGTTCGGATCGATCATTAGGATTTTAAAAAGTACCATATTGAGCCGTAGTACACTAGCCATTGGTGCTATGCATAGCACCATAGCCTCACTCTTACTAGCGTTAGAATTAAGTGTAGATGATAAATTTTATTAAAATTTCAAGTTTAAACAAAGGATTAGATTCCTTGACGGAGTTTTATTTTTTATAATATTGACAATTTCTTATTAAATCACGTCAAAAAAAAATCTGAAAAATATAGACATGTAGTTTAATTTCTTGTAGATAAGTTGTGTATCAATTATTCAATTTTCATTTAATTCTCAAATCATTTAATATTTTATCTAATTTGTTAAAAATATAAATAGTTATAAATTTTATAATTATTTGATAAACAGTAAAACTTACATCAAATTTCATTGTATTTCATGTCGATGATGCGTACAAAGTTTAGATTATAAATGTATTAATTGTGGGATTTCAAAATTATAAATTTATTATTTATTATTGTCAAAGGTATTAAACCAATTCGTTTTCAAATAGATTTCCACCTTTGAACAAAAGTCCTAATAAAAAGCTGACTTGTTATCAAAATTCAAAATTCTAGAAATTTTTATAGGAGAAATTAAATATCATCGTCGTCATGTTGAGTTGTGATTGATGTGGTACTCATGTTGACTAATTAGTAATTAATATTTAAGTTTAGATTGGAATTTCTTAATTATTGGGGGGGGGGGGGGGGGGGGGAGGGGGGGGCATTTTGTAATGTGAGAACATTTTTTTGTAAAAAAAATTATAAAATTTTTGTAAAAAAAATGTGAGAACATTTTTTTAGCAGAACCGTCTAATATTTAAGAGATTTTTTTTGTTTAGATTTTGAACTTATGATCTTTCGTACTGAAATATTGTTTGAACATGATCTTATGTCATTAGCATCTCTCATATAGAAAACATTACATGAACAAGATTTTTTATTACTAGATCAAAAGGTTATTCTCATAAACACAATTTTTTTCTTTCTATTTCAAATGTTTTTTTGGCTGCTGTTTATTCGAAAACACGAACATTATTTTTCATTTTTATTGACTTATTCAGACTAGTCAGAAAATACTTAGAAACTATAACTTTTAAGCAACTTTTTTTAAGTTAGACTTATAATTAGACCTAAATTTTTGTTTTGTTCATCAAATGGTTTGTTATTCCGTTCATTGTTCTTCAGTTATAAAACGTGCTTCAATGATTCATACTTGTTGAAAAGGTTTAATGACATGAGTTACGTATGACATTAATATTCCATTTTTAGAAAATAGCATCTACTTTCTTGTAGTGTAGTGTTTTGGCTCACGAGACACTATATATATATAAATATATTTCACGATTCTAAAGTTTCAAAACACTATAAGCATATATATATATACACACACACACATAGAATCTGGTTAATATGCTACGCGTAGCATAGAGGGCCTGCGTGCTACGGCTCAATATTTGAATTTTCAAAATCCTAACGGTCGATCCGAACCGTTCAACATGATTTTCATATGAATATGTACTTGCAAACCAAATTTTACATTTTTTTAGAATTTTTTACTATTTTTTTTAGGAGGAGGGTTCAAATGCCTCAATTTTTCATGCCTCCACCATGCCTTCATTTTTTAAAACTTTAATAACTCAAAATTTAAAACTTAAAAGTCAAAATAAAACCGTTGGATATGATCTATATCATTTTATCTATGCACGTGTAAAAAATTATGACATTTCAATTTTGTTTTGGTTGTCATCAAGAGCTTATAAAAAACGTACTAATGTGGATAATTTCTAGACGTTGATTTTTCAACTTATTGATTCACATAAAAACAAAATCAAAATGTGATAATTTTTTATGAGCACATAGATAAAATGATGTAGATCATATCCAACGGTTTTATTTTGACTTTTAAGTTTTAAATTTTGAGTTATTAAAGTTTTAAAAATGGAGGCATGATGGAGGCATGAAAAATGGAGGCATTGGAACCCTCCTCTTTTTTTAGATAGGTAGAAAATCACTTTATCTGAAAATTATGTACCATTCAGATCAAGTGATTTTCTACCTATCTAAAAAAATAGAATTTTTTATTGGTAGTAATTAATAGAAAAGAAGAGAGACAAATAGTAAGAGTACAATAATATTTATATTAGTAGTAAGATCGGTAGGAATTCTACCGATCTTAAAAATAAAAAAGTTTAGATCGGTAGGAATTTTACTGATCTAAACCAGTTTTTTTTTTCCTTTTAATTTTTTCTAGTAAAATATTTTTTTACAAAAATAGATAAAGTACCTTAAAATTTAGATATATAAAAACATTCCATCTATTTTTTGAAAAACTTTTCATATTTTACTAGAAATCAAATATAAGAATTCTCTCCATCTATACATCAGATTAAAAAAAAAGTTAAAATCGGTAGAATTCCTACCGATCTTACTATCAATATAAATATTACTGTACTCTTACTATTTGTCTCTCTTCTTTTCTATTAATTACTACCAATAAAAAATTTCCTAAAAAAATTCTAAAAAATATAAAATTTGGTTTGCAAGTACATATTTATATGGAGATCATGTTGAATAGTTCGGATCGACCGTTAGGGTTTTGAAAACTCAAATATTGAGCCGTAGTACGAAAGCCCTCTATGCTACGCGTAGCACCGTAGCCAACTCCAATATATATAGAGTACGGCTAACGCGCTTTCTCTAATATATTAACAAGATGCTTCCGGCCTCCAAAATCTATCGAATGGGCTTCAAATGACAAATCCAAAATATATATATATAGAGTGTGGCTAAATTGCTGCTGGTAGCATTTCAGCCAAGTGCTGCCGGGGCTATATTTGATTATGTGATGTTCAAACAACAAATCCAAACCGTTAGATGTTCAATCTATATTAAAATCTACTTGGAGACCAAATTTTACATTTTTTGAATCTTTTTACTATTTATTAAGCTAGTTTGAAAACCGCTGTTTTCAGTAAATTTCTGCAGCATTGAAAACAGCGGTTTTCAAACCAGCTTAATAAATAGTAAAAAAATTCAAAAAAATATAAAAATTTGGTCTCCAAGTAGATTTTAATATAGATTGAACATCTAACGGTTTGAATTTGTTGTTTGAACATCACATAATCAAATATAACCCCGGCAACATTTCAGCCAAAATGCTGCCAGCAGCAATATAGCCACACTCTATATATATATATATATGGACAGTGCTACGGTGCTACGCGTAGCATAGAGCCCCTCCGTGCTACGGCTCACTTTTTGAGTTTTCAAAATCCTAACGGTCGATCCGAACAGTTCAACATGATCTCCATATGAATATGTTCTTGCAAACCAAATTTTACATTTTTTAGAATTTTTTTACTATTTATTAAGCCACTTTGAAAAAACACTAATTTGTACACAACAGTAAACTTTTCTGGACCATTGGATCAGAGATTTTCAAAGTGGCTTAATAAATAGTAAACAAATTCTAAAAAATATAAAATTTGGTTTGCAAATACATATTCATATGGAGATCATGTTGAACGGTTCGGATCGACCGTTAGGATTTTGAAAACTCAAAAAGTGAGCCGTAGCACGGAGGGGCTCTATGCTACGCGTAGCATATTAGCAAAATCCTATATATATATATATATATATATATATATATATATATATATATGAGAGTGGCTAATATCAAAACGTTTGCACCAAGCCCCTCGTGCAACCAAGTTGTTTTTGGATTTTCAAAGTTCAAACAGTCGATTCGAACTGTTAGATGTTCAATCTATATTAAAATATGCTTGGAGACCAAATTTTATATTTTTTGGAATTTTTTTACTATTTATTAAGCTACTTTGAAAATTGCTGATCCGGATGAACAGTAAAAACAGTGCAATTAAATTCTGGACCATGTGATCAGTAATTTTCAAAGTGGCTTAATAAATAGTAAAAAAATTCCAAAAAATGTAAAATTTGGTCTCCAAGCAGATTTTAATATAGAGATCACATCTAACAGCTCGGATCAACCGTTTGGACTTTGAAAATCCGAAAACGACTTGGTTGCACGAGGGGCTTGGTGCAAACGTTTTGATATTAGCCACTCTCATATATATATATATATATATATATATATATATATATATATATATAAGTAGTAGAACTAAGGTGTTCTTAAGTTCATTAAACTCCTTTGTAAATTTAATTCTAAAATTTATTGGATTGGCTTTAAATGATGAATTCAAACTGTTAAAACCGATCTACCTTACGAGTGATGTGTTTACATGCAAAAATTTAATTTTTTTGATTAATTTTGAATAGAGTCAAGTGGTAAAAAACATTTTAAAAGTAAATGTATTAAATTTAATTTATAAACCTTCTAATTTTGACAGCTTGACCTTATACTAAATTAATTCTAAAATTTAAAATTTTTGCATGTAGATGCATCACTTGTAAGGTAGATCAATTTCAACAGTTTGGATTCGTCGTTTGAATCCAATTCGATAGGTTTTAGAGTTAAGTTTACAAAGTGACTTGGTGAACTTAAGAACACCCTAGTTCTACTCACATGTAGGAGTGTATATAAGAGGAGGGTTCACATACCTCTATTTTTTAGTACCTTTATCATGTCTCCATTTTCTAAATGTTAATAACTTAAAATTTTAAAACTCAAATATCAAAATAAAACCGTCAGATGTGATCTATATTATTTTCTCTACATGCACATACAAAATTTATCACTTTTCGGTGTTATTTTTATATTAATCAATAAGTTGAAAATGAACGTCCACAATTTATCAATATCAATATATGTTTGCAATTTCTTGATATCAATCAAAACAAAGTCGAAAAATGATAATTTTTTTATGTGCATGTAGAAAAAATAATATAGATCACATCTAACGATTTTATTGATATTTGAATTTTAAAATTAAAAATTATTAACATTTAAAAAATGAAGACATGATGGAGACACAACAAATGGAGGCATTTGAACCCTCCTCTACGTATACTATGAAATAGAAAGAAATTTGTGTTTTGTACTTTTAAAATATATCCGATAAGTTTTTTAGACAATAACATGACATGTCGCTATATACTATTAATAACACACTAACCAAACTCTTATTTTAAATCATAATCATGAAATATTACGTGCATATATTTTTTATTTACAAATAAAAAGATTTGAGAAATTATGTCTTATTTTTCTTTTTAATTTTTATTGATAAGGACATGCTTATACTTTTTAAGTAAATAAAATAGTGTTCGTTAAACTAAAAATACTTCTAAAATTATAATAAGGAACTCCCCACATTAAAAATATTTATATAAAATAACTAAAAAAACGAAGGGAATACGGAGCAGACAGTGGTAAAACCATATCCATATTCCTTTTTAATTTTCTTGATACGGATACGGATAGGGGTGTCAATGGGTACGGTACGGGTCGGGTGGAGACATTTTCATACCCATACCCATTAAAATTGATCTTACCCATACCCTACCCTTACCCATTAAAAATTAACCTTACCCTACCCTACCCTTACCCGTTAATATTATCGGATAACGAAATGGTAGCGGGTGAATAACGGATAATACTAATATAATAATTAATTTTATTATATTTTACGAATAAAAGATCAAAACTCATTATGTTTTACAAATTATATTTTACTCATTACATAAGATAACCATTTAAATTGTTTTTTCACTAATTATAATTTTTTATTGCAAAATTTGAAATTAATTTGAAAACAAAATTGAGTCATAGCCACCGTGAAAATTAAAGTGGAAATGTGACTATGTGAGCCAGATTCTTACAGAATTTACATTCCATTCTTACGATTGAGTAAAAAGGCAAGAAAACGAAGAGGGAAGGAAAAATATATCAAAGATACAAACCTGGTGCGCTGGAATAGAAAGACGCAATTTAGGGCATTGAAATAGAAGAGTAAATCTAGGTGCACTGGAAATTGAATTGAATATAAATAATTTTAGATTTTATAATTACCCTATAGGGTAACGGGTACGAAATAGTCATTACCCATACCCTTACCCATTTAGTTAACGAAAAAAAATTCTTACCCATACCCATACCCAATAAGCTAACGAAAAAAAAACTTACCCATACCCGCCTTATCGAATACGATACGGGTCGGGTAAACGGCTAAAAAGGTACCATTGACACCCCTAGATACGGATCGGTTATCAGCCGGATACAGATACAAATACAGATCAGATCGGATATTTATTAAAATAATATTAAAAAATACCAAAGTTTATAATATTTATCTAATTTTAATGGTGAATAACAATATTTTTTCATAATATATATTAAAATATATGATATATATCTACTATTCGGATACAGATAATTTAAACATAAAATCATATCAGTATTCATATCCACACAGATATTCAAATATCGGATATCTACATCTAATTTTTCGAATACGGATCAAATACGGATCAGATATTATCCACACCGTTTCCACCCCTAAACACCAAACATCAAAAGTAATAACTTAGTATATTATTTTATATCATCTAAGGTCAAAATTTTAGCTTCAAATCTTACGAGGGAAAAGTAGTGTGTCAATTTGGAGAATTAGTTCTACCTATAATTTGTCATCTTGCGGTTTGTGAGCTAATTAATGAGAAATCAATATTTAAACCAATTTAACATTCCACCGATCCAACTACTCTCTTCCATGTGATATTTTCGCATAATTAATTATTTGAAGCTTAGTTGGCAACTATTAGCTGAAAATTCAATTAAAATAAATTATTAAAAAATTTACACACTTATATGTAGGATTGGCAAATAAGCCTGTAGCTCGTGGTCCGTTTGGAATTAGCTTGTGACTCGATCAATAACAACTTGATTGTTAATGGTCTGAACTATTAACGAGCCAGCTTGTTTCTGGTTTGGTCCAATATTAGCAAGTTTGAGTTAAGCCTAACTCTTTCCGGATCAGCTTGTTCGTGAAAAATTTGTGTGAATTTGTGTGACTTTTATATGCTATATTTTAAGATTTCATTATCAGCTAGTGTCCTAACAAAGCCCAGCGAGCTACTATGATCCATCTCAGTTCAGCTCGTCCATGACTAAAAAACCGATTATAAGCTAAGATTTTAGCTCCACTCCATAATCTCAACTCGCTCGGTTTCTACTACAAGCCGATTACGAGCTGGATCTAGCTCGACCCAAGCTAGCTCGTTGCCACCCTGTGACCCTGGTTAGTTATATGAAGCTAAAATAGAATTCATGAGATATGAAAACAAGAAAAATATTTCCCAAGCATTTACGTAATTTTTGTTAATAATTAACTGCAAAATCGAGTTAAAAATTTTCTTGGAATCGGATTGATGTCTCTGACATGACCGAAAAGGAAAAAGTAAATAAGTTTCTAATTGGATTGGTGCAATTAATTGTTATTTGTTTTCATACATACATAATACATTGTGGTGAATAATCATTCACATGGAAAAATTAATTGTTATTTTTTTTCAAGGTATATATTTTATGAGGAAGGTTCCAATGCCTCGTGCCTTTCATACCTCATCATACCTCATATTTTATATCTTCATTTTCAAAGTTAAAATTATTGATCCGAACCGTTCAACATGATATCCATCCTAAAATATGGTTGGGGATGAAATTTTATAATTTTTGAAATATTTTTACTATTTTTCAAGATGGGTAGAAAATCACTATTTTTTTAACAGTCCAAAAATAGTGATTTTGTACCTATCTTAAAAAATAGTAAATTTTTTTCAAAAATTATAAAATTTCATTCCCAGACATATTTTAGTATGAATATCATGTTGAACGGTTCGGATCGACAATTTGAACTTTGAAAACAAAGATATAAAATATGAGGTAGATGAGGTATGAAAGACATGAGGCGTTGGAACCTCCTCATATTTTATTATCCATTAGAATAAGATAATCCAAATAGACCATTAATGCTTGACACTTGGCATGATTAATCACATAGTTTTCATAAGAAGACAAAAAGTAGAATGAAAAGACAGTTTTTAATGTTTTGTGTTAATATCTAGTGTTTGTTCATAGTAGAATCAAATAGTGTATCTGGATTTAAATAATATAAATTCTTATATGGTGTTTGCATTCAAAATTACAAAAAATATTGCTGAGACGTCTTCATCATAGAGCTGTAATAGTATATTAATTAATTAAACTAGATAATGGTTTTAGAGTGTTTTATGACGAATAACAAATGGATTAGGATCTGCTGAAATTCTCTGTGAGTGAACAGTGTCTCTGAAATTTCTGCGTTTTTGAATTCAGCCATTCAACTTTTTTTATGCACGAATATCAAAGCAGCTGGTTTTTTGTGCACGAATCTCAAAACAGTTGAACAGCTGAATTCAGAAAAACAGAAATTTCAAGGTTACTGTTCACGATTGAGAATTTCAGCAAATTTGTATCATAATTTGAATAACTAACAGTTACCAGTTGACGATGAGTAAATTAACTTGATTTCCTTAAAAAAATTAAAACCTAATTTACAAATAAATGATTTGAATTGATTGTTCAGACATGAAAATACATGATTTAAACTACTAATATTTAGACTGAAATATAAAATATTAACATTAGTATATTGCCAAAACAAAAAAAAAATTAATCATAACAAAAACTACTAAGTTTTAAGTGACATTTCCTTCTAGAAGGACAAGGGTTACACATGAAAATACCCAATTCATGCGCCACAGAAGATCTTGTTCCCCGTGAGGGCTCCACAGAGACAGCTCACATGGGTAGATCTGTGATTATCCGGCAAGGTCTGGATCAAACTGTATTTTTGTCTCTTGGGAGTTTGGATAAGAATGGAGCCTTCTGTAGCCTCACCAATCCAAAGTTTGTTTTGTGGATAATTGCTAAAATAAAAACTAAATTTTTTTACTATAACGGTACAATTTTTTTTCTATTATAAGCAAATATTTTCTTAATTGAGAATAAATTATAAATTTTATTAAAATTCATACATAAATTGAGTCTGGCTAGTATAACATCAGTGTCATTTCGACCTATATAACACCAACTACATAACCTATCGACTCGACTTCAAACGACGAATACAAGCCGTTCAAACCGATCTATGATCAACGTCAAAATGATGTTGAATTACGTAGAGTTTTGGCTTAGGTTTTGTCTTATTATCTCACATTTATGTTTATTTAATTAAAGAAAAAGGTTATTGTTGCTCTACTTTATGTTCTAGTGCAGAAAACATGTTTTGGGACTATTTTACATCATTTGGAGCAAAAATTATGTCAATCGAAATAGCGCAGCTCATCGACTAAGGCTCTGGTATGGCCCGTATTGCCTAATACAGACCAGAGCCCCAGTACGGACCAAAGATGGCGTAATACGCATTAAGTCCCTCAGCGACACAGTCCCAGTACGGACCGTATCAGCCAATACGGTCTGTATCCGAGGCGCCATTTGGAGAATAACTGCGCCAGCTGTATCTAGATCAGATTACTTGGACTCCACTCATCTCCAGGCGCCCCCTCACTCCTATATAAGCCCTCTGGACTGAAGAGGAAGACATCTTTGTATCATTTGGTGTTTTATTTTATTAAGTGAGAAGAGAGGAGTGTGTTGAGGCTAGTTAGAAAGCGCAACTTGTTTGTGTCTTCTTTGAGTCTCTTTGTAAATATGTCGTTCAGCTGTTAAGTTTAGATTCTTAGGGCTAGGCAGTAAACCTTGTTACTCATGATGCTTTGATATATATATATATATATATATATATATATATATATATATATATATATATACTTTTATGTTTGTGTAGTCTTTGTTGATTTAATTGCTTTTGCATTTTATGTTCTTTTTACTTAGTTTCGATGATCTAATTTAATCCGTTATGGTAAGTGACAGTGCCTTGAAGGTAAGTAGAATTATAATGGACGAGTCAAGGACAAGGAGAGATATTAGACTAGTGGAAAGAAAATCTTAGAGGGGAAACCACTAGTTGGAACAACAAATTGTATGTGCGGGAGTTCCGGCATTTGCGCATCTGTGGATGAAACATCGCAGTGTCTTTATAGTAACCCCTTACAACAATTGAAAACCAACATCAAATAAAGTTAAGTATCAAAGCGAATTGAAGTAACAACAGTGTGCCAAAATCCTATGAATTCACATATCTATCTTTATTTTACTTATTTTTAATTTTCACCAAATTTACATTGATCACAACTACAACTATTGATTTTCAGATTTCGTCTGGCCTTTCGAAAGGTTGTGATTCGATCGCTCAAGACCTTAAACCAATATTCCCTGTGGATTGACCTCGATTATACTAATCGATAGGATTGTCCGCTTGCGATCCGACCCGATAGCATACCGAGTTATAAATATTAAAAGTAACAGTCGCGTTTTGTGCGATCAAGCTACTTCATTAGTTTTGCGTTTACATGTAAAATTTATAATTTTTAGAATTTATTTAGTATCAAGTCAAGCGGTCAAATGTAAATTAATTTTAATGCATTAATTTTTCAACATTTTTGATCGCTTGATTTGGTACTAAAATAACTCGAGAAAATATAAATTTTGCATGCAAACAATCACTCATACAGTAAATCAGTTTGAACGGTTTAGATTCGTCATTTGAAGTCTATCCAATTGCATCACTCATACTGTAAATCAGTTTGAACGGTTTGGATTAGTCATTTGAAGTATATCCAATTAGTTTTGAAGTTAGTGTCATATGACATCGATGTTATACTAGCCGGACTCGATAAAATTAGTAAGTATTTTGAATCACAGAGAGGTCCCTTTAAATCCCCCCATTAAAAATGAAAGTCTTTTTTCTGAATTATTGTAATGTTAACAATTAGAGGAGGGTTCCAATATCTCATGCATTTCATACCTCATCATACCTCATATTGTATATTTCCGTTTTCAAAGTCCAAACTGTCGATCCGAACCGCTCAACATGATATCCATACTAAAATATACTTGGGATGAAATTTTATAATTTTTGCAAATTTTTTACTATTTTTTAAGATAGGTACAAAATCACTGTATCTGGACCGTTCAAAAATAGTGATTTTGTACCTATCTTAAAAAATAGTAAAAAATTTACAAAAATTATAAAATTTCATCCCCAAACATACTTTAATATGAATATCATGTTGAGCGGTTCGGATCGACAGTTTGGACTTATAGAAATATACAATATGAAATATGATGAAGTAGGAAAGACATGAGATATTGAAAATCTCCTCTAACAATTATTATGGTTGAATAAGGACTATTATTTTTATTTGAAAAAAAAGCCGGAAACACCCTTTAACAAAATATGTTTGTTTCATTTGATATACAGGACTAAAATATGAGTGAGCCTATGGTGCTATGCATAGCACGGATGGAGACCGTGCTACGGCTCAAAATTTGACTTTTCAAAATCCTAACGGTCGATCCAACCGTTCAATGTGATAACCATATGAATATGTACTTACAAACTAAATTTTATATTTTTTCGAATTTTTTTACTATTTTTTTAGATAGGTAGAAAAATCAGTGTTTTCTGAAAATTCTGGACCATCAAAATTCTACCTATCTAAAAAAATAGTAAAAAAATTTGAAAAAATATAAAATTTAGTTTGCAAGTACATATTCATATGGTTATCACATTGAACGGTTGGATCGACCGTTAGGATTTTGAAAAGTCAAATTTTGAGCCGTAGCACGGACCCCATCCGTGTTATGCATAGCACCATAGCCTCACTCCTAAAATATAGTCACTTGTCAGGATAGCTTTCCACTTTTTGTTAATTAACTCAAATTAATTTAAACGAAGTTATAGTTGACTATGACAAGAAAATATTAAGTATTCATAAATTTGACTTTTCATAAAATATCATCATAATATACTGACTTTAATTACCCCATTTGTAGCATAGAAGAACTACCGGCCTCCATGCTGAAAAAATTATAAATTTTCAATTATGACAAAATTTTGTCAGAATGTTGGTATAAATTTGGCAGAAAATTTGCATAATTTTGACAGCATTTTGATACAAGTTTGGTCTAAATTATATTACAATTTCTACCCAAATTTTAACCTAAATATTGGTATAATTTGACTTTTATTTTAATACAATTTTTACCCAAATTTTGGCCTAAATATAGGTATAATTTGGTTTTAACCGATAGTCTACCATTAGTACGTATCTAAAAAATATACAATACTACGTTTAACTAAAAGTAAATAACTAAAAGATAAAAAAAAAAAAAAAAAAAACGTGGACAAGTGCCATCAATGATAAGTACGAGTGTGAGTGGTCAATTTGGGTCCGATGCCCATCATACTCAAAGTGAGTTCGATGGGTTCGATGACCGTCCAGTTTGCTTTAAGATTCGCACCTATAATTTTTGCGTCTGCTTTAAAGTTCGTGATGAAGTGGATCAGACAGTCCCGAAATCCATCAGACCCAAGCTGTTCTCGGAGTGTGAGACCGTTTTTTCTCTGCTCAACCATTTTATAATAGAAAAAGGCACATATGTCTAGATCTGCACACCACTTGAGAGAGATGCAAACTGTCACTTCTTAGAGGTGCATAAAAAAATGTCACAAAGTACGTATCTAAAAAAAATATACAATACTACGTTTAACTAAAAGTAAATAACTAAAAGATAAATAAAAAAAAGTAAAAAAAAAAAAGTAGGAGTGTGGGGCCGGTTTTTCTCTGCTCATCCATTTTATAATAGAAAAAGGCACACATGTCTAGAATCTCTAGATCTGCACACCGCTTGAGAGAGATGCAAACTATATCTCCATGTCACTTCTTAGAGGTGCACATGCTAGATCTACGTACTTAGTTAGAATTTTTATAAATTATAAATAAAAAATAAAAAATTCATCAAACCAACTTGAATGATTTATTTTTACAAAAATTAAATATTTTCAAAGAAATATAAAACTATTTTTAATATTTCAATAGAAAAAATAACATATAATATTAACAAAAAAAAAAAAAACAACTTCTGTGTCGAAATAACTATTCGGCACAAAAGTAAAGTTCAAATAAGAAAATCTCTGAACTGAATTGTCATTTCAGTGCAGAGTAAAATAAGTCAGCACAGAGCCTTCCACACCAAAGTCACACTGTTTTTCATTGAAAATTTGTGAAAGTTCGTGAGCCGAGATGCCAATTCAGTACAGGAAAAAAAAAATTTGTGCCGAGATGGCATTTCGATACTTATGGTTTTTGTAAAAATCAGATCACTCAAGTTGGTTTGGTAAATTTTTATTTTTATTTATGGTTTATAAAAAAAAATCCTATCCGCTAACTTCGGAATTTTTTAAGAAAGTATGTCAATTATGAATTTCGTTTTTCTTAATATGATAAATTGCTAATAAAAAAAAAAAATCGGCATCGGGCATCCTATCAAAATAATATATTTAGACCTTTTATAGATTTATCATTTAGATTAATTTACATCATCATATTTTTTTGTTTTTACTTGCTACATAATTGTGACTTGTTTATATAGAAGACGGGCGTTAATCTTGTTTGCTATATAAGATTGCAGCTCCAATAATTGTTGATTAGAGCTACAAACGAGTTGATTTTTTTTTTTTTTTTGATAGAACAAACGATTGGAGTTCGAACAAGTTAATTTTATCTTTATCTTGAATTGATTATAAGCCAAATCAAATTGATTTTAAGATGACAATTAATTGAGTTATTGAGATCAATTATTAGGACATTTTTGTATTTTTTATTTTATCTTGAATATTTAAAGTAAAATAATTAATATTTATTCTTTTCTAGCTTTATCTATTTGCTTGGCAATATATTGTCATTTAATTATAAAATTTGGAAAAATGTTACATTTATATCTACAAATAAAATATATTGTGTTATATTAATGGATAGATAATTCGAATTGAATAAAATAATTATCTATGGAGCTATTTAGGTCGGGCTGACATAAATTCTTATCAAGTGACACTACTACAAAAAATACATTCAGTATACTGTTAAAAAATAGAGTTATACACAGTTTTGCAACCATGTTTGTGGGAGTCGTATATAATAGGGTTGGTAAATTGTACACGGTTCTGAACTGTGTATGTTTTTTCAAAAATTTCACCGATTTTTTTCGTAAAAACACATCATACACAGTTTTTAAAGTACAACCGTGTATGAAAATCCTTATCCTACACAGATTTTCATACACGGTTGTACTTTAAGAACCGTGTACAATTGAGTCTAATTGTACACAGTTCTTTAATAAAGAATAATGTACAAATGTTGGAGCGCATTTATGCACAGTTCTCTATTAAAAACCGTGCATGAATATTGGAGCAAATTTTTGGAATAGTACTTTCTTGCTTTGGACATGGATTTAATAGAAATTTTGAGCAAACGTGTATAATGTGCAGTATATGCTTAGCGTTTTTTTTAGTGAGGAGGGTTCAAATGCCTCTATTTTTTGGGCCTCCATCATGCCTCCATTTTTAATAACTCAAAATTTAAAACTTAAAAGTCAAAATAAAACCGTTGGATATGATCTACATCATTTATCTATGCACGTGTAAAAAATTGTGACATTTCATCTTTGTTTTGGTTGTCATCAAGGGCTTGTAAAACCGTAATAATGTGGATGATTTCTAGACGTTGATTTTTCAAATGATTGATTCACATAAAAACAAAATCGAAATTGGATATTTTTTTATGAGCACATAAAGAAAATAGCATAGATCACATATAACGGTTTTATTTTGACGTTTATGATTTAAATTTTGATTTATTAACGTTTTTAAAAATGGAGGCATAGTGGAGACACAAAAAATGAAGACATTTGAATCCTCCTCTTTTTTTATAGTGTGAGTCATGCTCAAGCCGGTCAAATGTCTAATCGAATGAATCGAGATAGATATAATTGATCACAAACGAGCTATAAACTATGAATCATTATACCAAATTTAGGATCATAAAAAAAATGTCACAAAGAATTAGGTCTCCTGATCTTATCATTTCGATTTCTAATTAATGGAGATATACCTACAACCATTTGGATTTCAAGAGGTGTGGCATGGTGTAACGAATTGTTCCTTGATGGTATTTTTTTGTAAATATTATTTATGTTACAATGCATTGAATAAACTTCAAAAATTATGACAATCCGTGCGCAAAAGCAAAAATTAATCATATATGAAGTACAGCAATTAAAATATTTTCATGTTAATTTATTATATAAACATGTAAAGTTTCTTTTCTTTGTTAGTAAATGAATAGGACAACCAAAAATAATCTTAAATATATGTCATGATTGATGACAAACAAAGAATAAGAGCACATAGATCATAATTGCATAACTAATTATAAAATGAAGAAGGATTCACTGACACTTTTTTTGTGATACTGAATTACACTCTACATTTTTTTAAGTTTTCAAAGTCCAAATAGTCGATCCAAACCGTTCAACATGATGGATATATTAAAATGTGCCTACAGATCAAATTTTACATTTTTTTGAATTTTTTTTACAATTTATTAAGTATTTTACAAAATCGCTGTTTTCAGACCATTGAATTTGTGTACCCATCTTAATAAATAGTAAAAAAATTCAGAAAAATGAAAATTTTGATCTGCAAGCACATGTTAAATATATCCATCATGTTGAACGGTTTGGATCGACTGTTTGAACTTTGAAAATATAGAGTGTAATCTGGTGTCACCAAAAAAGAGTGTAAGTGGATCCCTCCTCTTATAAAATATATTGCTCGTATATTAATATATTATAATAAATTACTAATTTGACAAGCTTGCCTATTAAACATTCTTATCAGAATTACCACATCAATAATTAATAAGTTTGCAACATTTATTCGAGGGATGTAAAATAAATAATAAAAAATATTAAGCGTCTCTTACACGCATTAAATTCAAGATGAGTTGTAGAGAACAAAATATTTTGATATTAGTTAAATTTGAGAAATAATTTTTTGAAGTTTATGATATCATGATATAACAATCATGTTTAATTACAACTGCAACAATGCATACACCCAATAATTAACAAAAAATCTGGTGTCTTGTAAGTAGCCATTTGGCAACTGGCCTAAAAAGTATAACCTCCTCTCTTATTTTATAATTTTTGTGAAGCTTTCATCAAAACAAATTAAGGCAATCCACATAAAAATTGAAACCCAAAATGGACCTAGAAAGTCCACCTTGATGAGAGATTTATTATTGTTTTTGTCTGTCTTTGAATTAAAGGTCAAAGTTTAACCCTCTTGAAAATTTATCCATAGATTTCTCAAAGAAGATGGTCACATGCATGTTTCCATGAGCTCTCTATGGTATATTGGGGTTTTATTATTATAATAGGCCTTATCAGTTTGGATTTACAGCCCAATAAAGCCCACTGAAACTGTTTATATTTATGGCACTTACAATTGGGCTTTCATTATTATTTGAGTGAAATAAGTTATCAATGATTAAGTTAAGCTTGGTCTCATATGTGGGGGCATGTGTTGGATTTATGGTGTTGATATAATCAAAATTAACATTTTATAAACTACTGCAACTCTTATTAGGTTTCCAAGAAACTTCATCAAAATTCTGAGGACATATTAACATTTTATTTACCAAATAACAATATATGCACTACAGCAACTTAACTTTCAACTGTCACATAAGTCTAAATTCAATAAAATACTTAACATACCAAAACTAATAAATAGACCAAATTCTATATTTCATTTCATCTCCTCCATGGATGCAACACAACATAGTTCTGACTTCTGACAATATATAGCTCTACCTTCACCTCCTACAACAAGTCTACGTCATGGACGGGCTTAGGCGACGTGAGCAGCGCAGTGTACAGTCTAAGTTGCTCCTCTCCCAAGGAGGAACACCTTGAGAGGGGTCGTCTCGGCCGAATGAATGACAGAGACGTCAGAGTTTTCCTGTGCCTGTACCGCCGCCATGCCAGCTGCACTGCCACGGCTGCCCAAGTGCGCCACCCGGGTGAGTAGTACCTCGCGCTCCGCTTCACCTTCTTGTTCATGAATGTGTACCTGAAATGTTGCGTCACGTACTTCACGTCATCTGCGCTGAGGCCAAATGCCTCGGTGTTTTCGACCGCTGTTAGAGTGCTTGAAGATGGTGGCAGCCTTTCGATGAAGGGCCGACGGAGGCACCACGACAATAGTTCGTCTCCCGTGAAGTTTCCTTTGAAAGATGGTACAATTGCAAATTCAAACATGGTTTCAAGCTGATGATATATATATAATATACATGTATTAACAAAATTGTAATTTATAAAGAGTGAGGCTATGGTAATATGCATATTACAGACGACCCGTGCTATGGATTCATATCTCTATTTTTAAAGTTCAAACAGTCAATCCGAACTGTTAAACATGATCACCATATGAAAATGTACTTGGATAGAAAATAAAAAAAATGTAAAATTTGGTCTACAAGTACATTTTCATATGAAAATCATGTTGAACAATTTAGATCAACTGTTTGGACTTTTAAAAACGGAGATACAAGTCCATAGCCGCTATGTAATATGCATATTACCATAGCCTCACTCATTTAAAAATATGTATAGATCATGATTATAGATCTTTGTATATGTAAGCATGGAGAAATTAATGTTGTATTACCTGGACCAAGCATGCAACAGCTCTTGACACCATTGCGGAGCATCTGACTGCTTTGCATATGGCCTCTTACTATGAAGAGCATCCGCTGCACCGGATCTCCTTCCCGTATGATCTGACGGTCAGCAACACATGTACTTAGTGATTTTTAATTTGATTTTGCTATTAACGTGATAAGATATTAATTAGTTAAATTTGAAAGAGAATGATATATAGTGAAGTGGCTTACGACTTCTCCTTTCGGGAAGATAAGGGACTTGACTCTGTCACAGATGTTCTCTAATACCAGTTCATCCATGTGCTGGAACAGAGGCACCTGCATATATGATATTATATATTTGGAAAATTAGAAGAGAAAATTTGGGTCTTTAACAGAAATCATTCCACTAAATTGTTTAATGATAAACAGAATTTTTATTACATGCATGAACAACACAGAAAGAAAGTATGTCTTACCTGGCGCACAAGGTCGAGGCAGAGATGATACTTGATATCTCGCCTCAAGCCTTCTGGAAAATTCTGAACCATCTGGCATTCGTCAACTCCTCGGGTGGCGGCCCACCTCTGACGCTCATACTGCCTAACTCTCTGCTTGTAGATTGGCGGCAATTGCTTCCGCTTCATCCACCACTCCACGTTTCTCATCCTCAGATGCATCGCCTGCTTCTTTGATGTAGTTGCATGCAAGAACACCTACATGCAAAATTACAAGTATATATGTCATATACTTCATAATATATCAATATTAAATATTTCTGACATTCAGTTGCTATCAACTCTTCAAAGTTCAATATACTGAGCACAATAGCACATGGCTTTACAAAAATAATAAAATGATAAGAAATTTATTTCTACATATAGCCTTATTTTTCACAAAAATAAATATAATGATTGCCTGAAAAG
The DNA here is from genome assembly GCA_011114355.1 of Carex littledalei. Taxonomy (NCBI): domain Eukaryota; kingdom Viridiplantae; phylum Streptophyta; class Magnoliopsida; order Poales; family Cyperaceae; genus Carex; species Carex littledalei. The sequence continues at coordinate 2,572,424 of CM022082.1, forward strand.
TGTACTCTCTCAGTTATATCAAGAAACTAATTCATGATAAATAATCTGGTTATACCTTTTGCGATATATATCACATATTAGCTACCATTTGCGATATATATATCTCGATGAAAAGAAACCAATTTGCTCCTCAACGAGGTCATTTTTCTCAATAAAACAGGAAATTGATGAGATTTAGAGAGGTCTAAGGCAATTTACCTTGATGTTACCAATAAACATGGTAACGAGAATTAGGCCGCCGGTGATGGTGATGATGTTGAACACAATCTCGAGCCATTCTGTTGTGCTCTCTATGTTTCCAAAAGTACTGTCAGATAACCAAACCAAATTTAGTTTTCTCATGCCAGAATTTATGTTGGTCTCTTGTAACTAATACATCTACATATATATAAACATATACAAAGCATCTAAAAAAATTAACATTGATTTCCCAGTAATAAGTAAAGATAACCTCTTTCTTGTGAATTCTCTCTTAATTTTTTTTACCTTTATGTGGCTATATATGATATAATTAAGATACTTTTCAAAAAACTCTCATTATTACCTTAATGTCATGAGTCCCCAAAATATAGGGAGCAAAATCTTCTCTTCTCGGTTAGTGTTTGTAACGAGGCTAACTGTCCACTTATATGCGCCATATTGAAAATTGTCACTGCTACTTAGGCATGTATTTCTTCCTTGCATGTTATGAGCCCAATCTAATCTGCCTCCTCCTAGTTTTACTGGTGATGTGCCAAAGTATATTGGATTCACACAAGCTAGTGTCTTGGGCCCACATGTCTGTGACTGGTAGCATTGTAATTTGAGGCACTTAGTTGCCCTTTGAACGCCTAGCAAGAACCAACATGCCCCCACAGCCTACCCAAATTATAAACAAGTAAGAAATTAACTATTAAAGCCTAAATATAGTATTTAACAAAAGGCAGGATAGTTCATGTTCTTAAATTTCTCTATACTCAGTTCTGTTTTCTTCTCTGAAAAAAACTTTTTGTTTTAATCAAGGACATGGCAGTGATCTTTCCCCAAGAAGGTAGAAAAATAATTGAATAAATAAAATATCAGAACTAAATCATAACTAAATTTCAGAAGGACATGGCATTGAATTTTGGAATATTAAATCATAACTAAATTTCAGAAAAATATCAGAATGGCAAGCATTTCTCACTAATAGGACATGTTGCAAAATTGGTTGGTACCAAGATGTTCTAGCCTTCTAGGCTTGTAGAACAATTTGATAGAAAACTTTGCAAAATAATTTAAAGAGAGAAAGGTTCTGAATACTGACATGAGCAGCGACGAAGTAGGCCATGAGATTGAGCGATATACCCCACCAAATTGTACCGGAAATTTGCATCCGGCGCAGTGAACAGACAGCATGGTATATTTTGGGGAGGTACTCAAATATAAATGTTATCAAAATCAAATTCATGACTGCAGTTGTTGCTCCTTCACGTATCAGTACTGGTGCTGCCACCCACATAACAATCTGCAAATATTTTCACAATGTTTATACTTTACTGTAAGAATATTTTTATATACATTTTGTATGCATATTTAAAATATAATAGATTCACTGACAAAGTTCAAAGACACAACAGTCACAGTATCTCAAGTTCTCAAGTCTCAACATAGCATACACATTAGAATGAATAATGCCACTTGGTTCCTGTTTTTGAATAAAATGTTCAAATATTTCATTTAAGAAAATGGAGTAGAACTAGGGTGTTCTTAAGTTCACCAAGTCCCTTTGTGAACTCAACTCTAAAATTTATCGGATTGGCTTCATATAATAAATCCAAACAGTTGAAACCCATCTACCTTACGAGTGATGTGTTTACATGCGGAAATTTTAAACTTTTCGAATTAATTTAATATAAAGTAATCAAGCTGTCAAAATAAGAAGATTTATAAATTAATTTTAAGGCATTCATTTTTTAAACGTTTTTTGATCACTTGACTCTATACAAAATTAATTTGTGTATGCATATTTAAAATATAGTAGATCATTCTCTGACAAAGTTCAAAGACACAACAGTCACAGTATCTCAAGTTCTCAACAAAGCATACACATTAGAATGAGTAATACCACTTGATTCCTGTTTTTGGAATAAAATGTTCAAATATTTCATGTTAAAAGAATGGACAAAATTATTAGCCAATTCTGATTGAAATATATTTATGATTTATTTTCAGATACAAAATATAAATGGAGCAATAAAATTAATTTCCATTTCAATTTCAGTAGGGGACCACAATTAATAATACTTGCGTATTAAAATTTGTTTGTACCACAACAGAAGTAGCATGGGGTGCCACGTAGGCCTACACGTGTCTAGGTGCAGTCCAAAGACCCACACAATTGGAAGCAAACAAGTAAAGACAGGTGGATACATTAATTATCTCATCTGTATTTTCTCAGTACAATTATTTGTCTGGTTGCTCTATTCACAATTTTGTGGGGTGCTTCATAATTGTGTAGAGGAATCAAAAGAGATATTGATGTTGTTTTCTTTCTTTCTTTGTTAGACAGGATATAAATATAGAGGAGGGTTCAAATGCCTCCATTTTTTGTGCCTCCATCATGCCTCCATTTTGAAAACTTTAATAACTTAAAATTTAAAACTTAAAAGTCAAAATAAAACCGTTGGATATGATCTACATCATTTTATCTATATGTTCATAAAATATTATCACATTTCGATTTTATTTTTATGTGAATCAATAAGTTCAAAAATCAACGTCTAGAAATTATCCCCATTAGTACGTTTTTTACAAGCTCTTGATGACAACCAAACAAAATTGAAATGTCATAATTTTTTACACGTGTATAGATAAAATGATGTAGATCATATCCAACGGTTTTATTTTGACTTTTAAGTTTTAAATTTTGAGTTATTAAAGTTTTTAAAAATGGAGGCATGGTGGAGGCATTTGAACCCTCCTCATAAATATATCATATATTAGAGTAGGACTAGGTTGTTCTTAGGTTCACTAAGCTCTTTTGTGAACTCAACTCTAAACGACAAATCTCAACTATTAAAACTCATATATCTTACGAGTGATGCGTCTACATGCGAAAATTTTAAACTTTCGAATTAATTTAGTATAAAGTCAAGCGGTCAAAATTAGAAGGTTTTTAAATTAATTTAAATGCATTCTTTTTTGAACGTTTTTTTGACCACTTGACTCTATACAAAATTAATTCGAAAATTTAAAATTTTAACATGTAGACGCATCACTCATAAGGTAGATGGGTTTCAACGGTTCGGATTCTACATTTAAAGCCAATCCGATAGATTTTAGAGTTAAGTTCACAAAACGGCTTGATGAACTTAAGAACACCCTATTATTATATAGGCTAAGTTTATTGATCAGTATGGTCATATTTTTTTTCCTGCTTGTTTTCTTTGTTTGCAATCTTTGTTAATAATATATTGTTTCCAACGAGAGAAGTTGGTCAAATTTGTTTTGCTATTAAAAGCCATATAGTCACAGTAAAAACATGCAAACACTAGTCCCGGTCAAATATATTAATTCAGGGGTTACAAAATAATGAAATGCGGCCATTTAATGCAGGGGTCTGTTGCTAAATAAAATATTGCTGAATAGTGAGCGCCATAATGCTATAACATGTAATTTTTAAGAAATAAATTGTTAGTTTTGAGAAGAATTGCCATGGCAAGATTTAGTAAAAAGATTTATTTATATCAAAACATAAACGAAGTCAATAATCAATCAAGCATAGGTTGAGATTTTGACCCAAAAAGCTGGAAAGAGGTACCTTAATTAATTTCTTTGTTTTAAAATATATGAATTTTCAATTACCCTAGGATTCAATTTGACAGTACATATATTTATTGAGATATAGCAGTTTTGTTTTGCTAGAAAAAAAAAAAACTGCTACCTCTCAAGAAATATACATTTCTTCACTGCAAAATCAAAGATATACGCAATAACACACAATCATGGATAGTGAATAAGAAATTTGCAAATTAAAAGGAAGAATTATATTCTAAAGGAATTAAAGTTTAAATAAAATGATAAAAGAAAAAAAAACTTCAGATCATGTAAAATTCTAACCTGAATGACTGGAAATATCACAAAGAGATCCAATATCAAACCATTTTTGGATCTCACATACAAGCTCTTCAAGAGCCCTTTCTCACACTTCTCCTCCCCACTGTTCTCTCTCTCCTCTACAACCCCACCACATGCCATCCTTAGTTGCATCCATATGTTGCACACATGCATGCAATCCACCATGCACCGAAGCACAGTGACCGTAATAACGAACCACCCATCGAGGAACAAGCACATCATAGACCCGCTGATAGACAGTGTGTATAGAAACAACGGGTCGAAGAGCAAACCCGCGGCGCAAGCCAGAAGGTACACACGGCTCCACTCCCGGGCCCACCTGGCATTGGTTGGAGATCTGATCCATTTTTTGTAGTTCTCCTCTTTTGGATCATTAGAGGGTGATGGAGGTGCCTCATGACTAGACATGGTGAAATAAGAAGAAGAACATGGTATTATTGAAGGAGATATGTTTGATTTTACATTGGCCTTCAATTCAATTCAATTCCCACCTACATCTTCAGAGGTACTTATCTAACAGACTCCTGAAAATGTAGAAATTGTAAGTGGTCCCCACTTGTCATATCAATCAGGACTTGTGTGGCCATATAGTTGTCAATTAATTATATGAGCACTTATTAAGTGAAAAAGGACAGTGACACTATTTATTAAGTGGAGAGAACAATTGCTCTATTCAACCAACATCTTTTCCTTGAATTAATAACATGATAGTCATAAATTAATAATTATAAGTATTTTTCCAAATTGGGCTGATAATAAAAGGTGTACCTATTTTCATTCTAGCCTTGTCCATTAATAAATCAAGTGGTATTAATTACATCACTTTTCAACATCAATATCTAATATTGCAAATTGTTGATTTATAGCTGCATGAACCTCTAATATTGTTAGTGATATATTATTATTTTTTAAATATTGCACATTTTACAACAACAAAAAAAACATAATTACACTTAGGACATCCATGTTTTAATAGAAAAGACAATGAATAGGATAAATTTGTGAGTTTTTGAAATTTAGAGGGGTAAATTAATATGATATTATGAATTTTAGAGAGGCAAGTACATAATTTCGAAGTTTTAAGGGGCAAACATGATATTCCCTGTAAATAATGTTAATGAGTATATACTAATTAACTATGCAGTCCTTAGCATTTATCGTAGATATATATACAATGAAATGCAATTGAAGGTCTAATAGTAATTTCTTGTCAAGATATTTTGTTTAAAAATGTCTACAACTCAAATGATGAAAAGGGCTCAACTCATTATATACTTGGGACATTCATGTTTCTGAACCATATATTTATCATTTATAGCATGCTACACCATCATAGTTTACATAATATCAGTCTTTTTTTTTTTTTTTTTTTTGAAATAGAGTAATGGGGTCAAGCCACCCAAGACTCTTTATTTCAACCTTTGTAATAAAGGATATCCTCCCTCTAGGTTTCGAACCAATGACCTCTCACATAAGAGACATATGCCTTTGTCACTAGACCAAATGTTGGTTCTATCGTAAAATCAATCTTTTGATATAGTGAAAAAAATAATGTTCTAAAATAATATTCTCGATGTGAAACGTCGTACGTTCAAAGTTAAAAGATGAAATTTTTTATGAGTATTATGTTGAATTATCGTATCCAACGTTGAGCATATATGTAATATAATAATGAATGAGTGAGTCTATGGTACTATGCATAGCACAGATTGGTTCGTACTACGGATCAATATTTTCGTTTTCAAAATTCTAACGGCCGATCTGAACCGTTCAACATAATTTCCATATGAAAATATACTTGCGGGCTAAATTTTCTATTTTTTAGAATTTTTTTACTATTTTTTTAGATAGGTAGAAAATCACTGTTTTTGGATGGTCCAGAATTTTCAGATCAAGTGATTTTCTACCTATCTTAAAATATAGTAAAAAAATTCAGAAAAATATAAAATTTAGTCTGCAAGTACATATTCATGTGAGGATCATGTTGAACGGTTCGGATCGACCATTAGAATTTTTAAAATGAAAATATGACTCTGTAGTACGGACTAATCCGTGCTATGCATAGTACCATAGACTCACTCATAATGAATTGTATACTGTCATGCATGATTGTTATGTTAAAGTGATCTATATTGATTAATGATATTTGACAATCTATATATTTATTAGGGTGTTATCTATAAATGTATAGAGATATACAAACAGCAAAACTCAAATCATTGATGAACTAATTATTAGATTTGAAAATAAGGAGAATCGCCTGGAATATAGACAGTAGAGATAAGAAGATTTTCAGAGAGTTGTGCGGCCGCAAGAGGATTTCTGCGACCACAAGAGAGTTGTGCAGGCCACACAACGCTCTAGAGGTTTTAGATATGCCGATTCTCATGCGTCTGGTTGGTCCTGCGAACCACCAGAATTTATTTCCTTATTTAAGTAGATTGGTCTTCATGATACAAGACATTGCAATCTAAAGATATTTCATAGAGTGATACATAATTTGTGCTTGACAATAATAAAACTGACATGTCACGTGCTCTGTGGCTGGTGCACAATCCCGAAATAAAATTACCACGACAATACAAGCTTTTTAATTTGTTGATGAACATGACTTTCAAATTTGACCTTACCTTTTTTCTTCATGTAGACCAAAAATATATATATATATATATGAGTAGAACTAGGGTGCTCCTAAGCTCACCAAGCCCTTCGTGAGCGCGGCTCTAAAACCTATCAAATTGACTTCAAACGATATTTTCAAACCGTTAGATGTTCAATCTATATCAAAATCTACTTGGAGACCAAATTTTACATTTTTTGGAATTTTTTTACTATTTATTAAGATGGTTTGAAAATCGCTGTTTTTATTAAAATTCTGCACCATTGGAAAACAGCGATTTTCAAACCATCTTAATAAATAGTAAAAAAATTCCAAAAAATGTAAAATTTGGTCTCCAAGTAGATTTTAATATAGATTGAACATCTAACGGTTTGAAAATGTCGTTTGAAGTCAATTTGATAGGTTTTAGAGCCGCGCTCACGGAAGGGCTTGGTGAGCTTAGGAGCACCCTAGTTCTACTCATATATATATATATATATAATCCAAAATAGCAACTGTAATTGTTTTTCTTTTGGCAATCACGTGACATATGACAATGCTCTTTCTTTTTAGGAAAATAAATCGAAATTTTGGCGTTTTGCGTTGACCATTTGTAGGCCTTATTTAATTTGGGTATTTCTCATGTGTTTTTCTTTCTTTGTTATGTTCCCAGTGAGTGAATATTTACTTGTATTTTTTTTTTTTTCAGTTTATGTCATCTTGAAAATATTTTTTTTCCCAATATTTTAAATGGGAATTTTAGCAGGTAATTCATCTGCTAGCTTTAAAAAAAAGAAATTGAAATAAAAAAATCATATAAAAGAGAAAGATATTGACCACATTTTATGAACTTATTTATCTAATATAATGAGAAAAGAACAAAAAGATGTGGAGTCATCATGTGAAAAGAAAAAAAAAATGAGAGAACAGATTTGACATTAATTGTATAAACAACTTCAATTCTAACAATGGAATATATGGCCATTGGCAGTTCCCTATATTTCCCTAAACCATTACTTCTTTTTTGGTTTAGCATAAAAAACTTCTGTATTTATGTGGCATCAAACGGGCCCATCAGTGCAGATTCCAGATCCTCTGTTGCAGATATAATGATGTGCATATTGTGGCGAGTTACTAAAATCCAATGTCCACATGCCTGCCTTTGGACATTTTTAGTGTTTTTTTTTTTTCACTGTTTGGAGCCCTCGTAAGACCAACAAAAATTTTCGTAGTTAGTGACTCGTTCGAGATTAATTTGGATTTTTTTTTTGTAATTAACTCACTCAATTTTAACTGGTTATGAAATTAGTGAGTTCATAGGCTGACTTAACTCGGCTCATGATGGCTCAACTCATTTCTTGCCTCGTTGCAAGAAGAATATACAGTTCGTTTCTAATATTTTAGTACATTTTTGTGTGTCTAACATGAGAGGATAAAACTCGTTGCAAGAAGATAAAATTATTTGAAGACTGGTAGTCTATGCTCGGTTATAATCTGGCTAGACTTGGCTCAGCTTATTTTGACATGAGCTGAGATATTGAGCGTTACCTAACTCACCTCGACTCGATTCGTTTACAACCCTACTTGTGCCATAGGAAGTCATGACTTGCTATACATATGGCATTTCTGTTCCATGCACAGAAAATTTTAAATTCCAATTTGTTTGTTTGCAAATAAATGAGTTTGTTGGGTCACCATCTTAGCTGAGGCCCAGTGAAACCCATGTGTTGTTTTTCCATATGTAGTACATCATCTTACTATTATTGTACTAAAGCTCCAAGTACAAACGGCATTTTCTGGCACACTGTTTTCCATTTGATGAAACTTTGGTTTGTTAATTAGTTCTTGCCATCTTACGTATCACATATAGAGAGCAGCTTGGGTCCGATGGGTTTCGGGGCCGTCGATCTGCTTTAAGATTAGTGCGCATGAATTTTAAACTAGATGTGAAAGTTACGGGCGCGAATCTTAAAGCAGATCGGACGGTCCTGAAACCCATCGGACTCACGATGGGCATCGGACCCAAATTGACCTCATCACATATATTATGAAAATGGCCTACCAATAGAAATGGGCTTTCTTGGTCCAATTTACATTTAAATGGGCTTTATTGGGCTTTTAAATTGGCCTATTACTTTGTAGAAGAACTGCAATCGTTACAGTGATTACAAGGACAAGGGAAGGTTAAAATAATACTGCAAAAATAATGTTTCTTATGATGACAGTGCAAAAATAAATATATTTTTATAGGTCATAGTGCCTATCTGTCATAAATTGTCTAATTTTAAAATTGAAGTTTTAATTAGATCATTTCAAAGAATGTACATAGACAATAACTAAGCCAGATCAATTATTGTTCAAGGTCCACTGGCAGCCTTTCGTTGGCAATAAATTCTAATTTGACATCCTTTTAGATTTAATAAAGGTTATCCAAACGAATAAAAAATTAAAAAGCAAAATGACAAGCCCATATTACTCTTGTAAGTTTAATAGAGTATTAAAAAGAATCTATTATAGTTAATTAGAAGACTAGCTAGCACGATTCAAGTAAAATTTGCATAGCATATAAAATTATTTTAACATACAAAGTTCATCATTAGCATGTACATTTTTTTTGTTAAATGTTATTGCATAGAAAATATGTAAATACTAAGTTGTAGGTTCGAAAAACAGGTGGCTAACGCGTTTCTTCCAGAACTTCAACAATATGTTTTCGGTTTTCAAAACCTATAGAATTGACTTCAACCGATAAATTCAAACCGTTCAAACCGATCTCCTTAATGAGATCTTCATTTCCTTATAAAATTTAAACTTTCGAACTTATTTACTATCAAGTCAAGAGGTCAAAACCTTTATATTTTTTACCGCTTGACTTGATAATAAATTCAAAATTTTTAATTTTTTATATGGAAGCGAAACTCTCATTATGGTGATCGGTTTGAAGAATTAGATTTGTCATTTGAAGCTGATCTGATAGGTTTTGAAGACCATAATCATATTGTTGAAGTTCTAGAGGATACACATTAGCCGGACTCCGAGAAACAATATATATACTAACAAAATAATTTTGAAAGTTTAATTCCGCCTCAGCTAAAAATAAAATTGAACTTAAATTTAAAGAATGGAGGCTAAACGTTCTCTCATAAAAAATTACAATAATTTAATGTCCCTGGCTTGAGCAGGTTCTTTTATTATTTTTTCTTTTGACATATGGCCACAAAAATTTAAATAGAAAGCCAAAAAAATAAAAATTAGGAAAACATTTTTGGTTGTCAAGATAATAATGCAATAAGCATTTGGCTCATAAAGTATATTCCCCTAAAGTTAGGTACACTAATATTTATTTTCTATTTCTTACTTTTTTTCGATTTCCTGTAGGGTAATAAACATTTCATTATTATCAGCTAACACATAAGTAATGATATTAAATACAATTTGAATTAAAATTTACAACAAATAATTGAATTTATCTGAAGGTTTATTATCTTGTCTCTTGTGACCCCAACCTAAATACAATGAATATGCCCTTAATTCCAGTTTTGGGACAGCATTCAAGCGCCAATTTATGGGGTCAAAATGACCCTTTTCTGACCAATTATGTACTAATCAACAAAACTAAACATTATATTTTTTTATAAATTATCAACTATGTTCCAATCAACAAAACTAAATATTAATTTTTTAATTAAATTTTCAACCATGTTCCTCCAATCCCCTCCCACCTTCATAAACTATAAATTCCATTAAAGGGAGAAAATTAACAGACAAAAATTCCTTGTTCCTCTTTTTGAAATTAACACATTCACAAGCACAGATTAGAAGAAGAAACCATTTTAAAATGGTGCAAGAAAAGGCGGGAACACGGCCACCGTGGGTTGGTCTAGCGGCCGCAGTATGGGTGCAACTGGCAGCGGCAAATCCGTATACCTTCCCGCTCTACTCGGGCACACTGAAATCCATGCTAGGTTATGATCAACAACAATTGACCCTGCTCGGTGTAGCCGGCAACATAGGACAGAACTTCGGCATAATACCGGGCATTCTTTGCTCCTGGCTACAACCTTGGCTTGTGCTTGCAGTCGGCGCTATGTTGTGCTTCGTCGGTTATGGTCCGGTTTGGCTTGCCGTGACTAAGACCGTGGTCGGGATGCCATTTTGGGTGGTAAGCTCAATATATACCTTATAATTTCTCTCCCAAAATTATTTTTTTGGGTATTTTTCCTAAATTTGCGTGCTCTATATATAATCTATCCATATATATTGCATTATACATGACTACATGCAATATCATTCTTATGGGCATTTTTTATTGTCATGATATCTCAAAGTATTGTAGAAAAACTAATAATTACACTAGCTACAACAACAAAAATAAATAATTATACTTATTATAATGCATTTTCCAGAAAAACAAAATAACAATTATAGTGCGGGATGTTGGGCCTAGATGGGCCTTGTTGTCAGCTAAGCTCAGGTCTACCTTGGTATTACGCTCTTACCTATCCTTAAGCCCATAAATTCTGGTTCCTCTTGTTTTATTTTATTTTCTTAAATTTTGTACTCTTCCAATAAGTTGCTTTATGTCCATCACCACACAGCTGAGCAAACATCTCTCTATTATTTTTTGACATTTTTTAGCTATGGAGTGCAATACTTCTTGGCACTAACAGCAGTGCATGGTTAATCACAACGGTGCTTGTGACCAACATGAAGAACTTCCCGCACAGCCGGGGTACCGTGTCAGGCTTACTCAAAGGTTATGTCGGCTTATGTGGAGCAGTGTTAACGCAACTATATAGCGGCATCCTTAATAAATCTCCTGCCAATCTACTCATTGTGCTAACCCTAGGCCTTCCTTTAATGTGCCTCTTGATGATGTACTTTGTCAGTCCTTGCACCCCTGCAACTGAAGATGACGAGTCGCAACATGGCCATTTCCTCTTCACACAAATTGCGTGTATCATCCTCGCATTATACATCCTCGGGACGACATTTTTTGATGAGCTTATACCGAAAAGCCGCATGGCTAACTATCTGATGTTTGGTGTAACGGTACTCGTGCTTCTCTCGCCTCTAGCAATTCCAATAAAGATGACAATATATAGAAGTGTTCCTAAAATTCAGCGAGACCAATTGGTTTCACCACAAGAGTCAAAGGAGCCATTACTGCCTCCTTTATACCAGACACATGTTGACATTAGTACTACTAGTGTTTCCATTAGTGATAATAGTGATGGTCCTTCTGACAACGAGGATGATAATGTTATTATGCTTCTAGCAATGGGGGAGGGGGCAGTGAGTATGAAGAGAAGACCAAGAAGGGGAGAGGATTTCGAATTTCATGAGGCATTGGTCAAGGCTGATTTTTGGCTTTTGTTTGTTGTATTTTTTATCGGGGTTGGTTCTGGTGTCACCGTGATGAATAATCTCGCTCAAATAGCAACCGCAGCAAAGAACAATGGTACGACAATTTTAGTGTGTCTTTTTAGCCTGGGAAACTTTTTCGGGCGGCTTGCTGGTGGGGCAGTTTCAGAGCATCTTGTCAAGTAATTAATTCCATCTCGTGCTTCATTCTTTCTTACTTCTTTATGCATTTGTTGCATTCTATTGTCCTTGCACCCACAAATTAACATATTGTTTTTTCTTTTAACTTTTCAGTTCATGTGTTTTCAGTGTATGACTACATGTCAGTAAGACTAAATTCTGAGAGTTGAAGTGCATTACACAGCTAGAGATGCAGCCTATGTTTTAATTGATCAGAAACCTAAGAAGCAACTATATATAAAAAAATGACCTTGACTAAGTATGCAAAGCAGCAAATTAACATAGCTGACATTTAATTTATTTCAGGTCAAGGATATTACCCCGGCCGGTGCTAATGACGTGCACACAGATGATAATGGTCATCACATACCTTCTCCTAGCACTAGCCCTTGAAGAATCCCTCTATCCGGCAATTGCATGTCTCGGCATTTGCTACGGTGTTCAGTTCACTGTAATGATACCAACCACATCCGAACTTTTCGGTCTCAAAAACTTCGGCCTGTTCTACAATTTCATGGCATTGGGAAACCCACTTGGTGGATATTTGTTTTCCAGCCTTCTAGCCGGGTACTTATACGATAAGGAGGCGGCGAAGGGCTCGAGTGGTACGACTTGTGTGGGGCCTAATTGTTTTCAGCTTACATTTATCATCCTGGCGAGTTCTTGTGCACTGGGTACATTTTTAAGTGTAATCCTGAGTGTACGAATCAAACCAGTGTATCAGATGCTGTATGGAGGTGGATCTTTTCGGGTTCCAAGGACCTCTTTGCATTAGTACAAGATTACAGTCCTGATTTTGAGTCTACTGTATAACGGTATGACGAGTATTTTGTGTCGGATTCCTTTGTTTATTTTATCTTTTATTTCATCTTGTGGAACTTGACAAATTTTCTTTGGAAGGGAGAACATTTTTGTGTACATAGTCGGCATTCTGTGTCATATGCTTAACACGTTTGTATTAAATGTATTCTCTTAAAATAATAGTTTGTGTATATATAATCACATCAAAACGAAGGCTATAGGTTCCTAATTCAATATTCTCACATAAGATAATTTGATGACTTAGATCATCATCTCATGCTAAAGAAAAAAAATGAATACAAAACCCCATCAATAATATAGTAAATTATCTTCAAGTTGTATATAACATATAAAAGCGTTATACGACAAATTGTTAAAATTATCTAATTTCGTTTTGACTTTTTAATTAGATATAAGATACATACTATACAATATATAATTACTTTATGTATAGGAGTAATTTTCAACCGATTCCATAAATGATGACAGTGCAAAAATAAATATTTTTTTTGTAGGTCATAGTGCCTATCTGTCATAATTTAACATATCTAATATTAAAATTAAACTTCTAGATCTTTTCAAAGAATGTACATAGACAATTACTAAGCCAGATAAATTGTTTAAGCTTCCTTGGCAGCCTTTCGTTGGCAATAAATTCTAAGTTGAAATTATCTTCATCCTTTAAGACATAAAAATGGTTATCCAAACCATAAATAAATTTATAATCGAAAATAACAAGCCCATATTAGTCTTGTAATTAAGTTTAATAGAATATTAAATATATAATCTATTAGAGTAAGAAGACTACCATGATGTAAAAGTAATTTCACAACATCTCCATTCTTATATTAAGCAAGTAGATGTCCTGATCCACCAAGGACGACTTTGATTAAAAGTTTCAATTTCGGATTGAATATCAATCCTCCAATTAAATAGTATGCATCTCATTTATTTTTTTTACATGTTGAAGTTTAAATTTATTTAGATATGTACCCGCCACACATACTCGCCACATGTTAATGTCCTGATTTCCCCATTTTCTTAAAAACTTTCCTAAATCCCCTTATTTGATTGTTAGATACTCAATTTTCTAATTGGTATTTCTTTTCATTTTTAAAATGCCATTTAAAGATACAAATTCACAGTAATCGTTGCTATTCTTGATTTCGTTGTATGTCAATGTGTCATGCACTAATATTTATTGCTTAATTAGTATGCCGTCCAATTGATAAAACTATCTATAGAAATATGGAGGTCAATTGATGAAACCAATATTATCAGAACCGAACCGGACATCGACCAGATAAAGCTCTGAGTTAATGGTTCAACTGCCTGTTTTTTGAAACAGTTATAATTTATAATCCGAAAGTCTAATTGAAAACATCCATGCCTAAACATAGGAAAGTAGTACTGATGATACATTGTATTTTGAATTGATTTTCATATGCGAAGTTCTCTTTTACATGATTACACAACTCGAACCAGAAAAGTAAGCAAAGAAAAAGATGAAGGGTAACTACAGTTGGGTTTAAACCCATTATGGATTAAGGTGGGTTTAAACCCATTAAGGATTAAGGAGAGATAGACATTTACATCAAGAGATTCATTAATACTAACTATTAAAAATCTTTTCTGACTCATTTCGGCAACAACCATTAAACTCAGGTCACCATTATCCATTAACAGATTATCAAAGACCATTATTCATCAAAGACTAAGAACAACAAAACCTTGAGTCGGTTTAGAGAGGAAATCAAAGTAAAAGCACAAAATGCAACAAACACACCACGTGAACCCATGATTAAAGGCATACAGATTATCAACCCATGTTTATCAAGCAAAAAAATCATGGATGTTTAGAAATGCACTGTAAATATTAAAGTCAATCCATGTTCAGAAATGCATTTTCGTTTGAGCATTTCATCGAACACCTTAAATGCATATATTTATTCAATAAAATCAACTCAAATATTAACCTTTCAAGTGATTCTATCAATTTTATTACATGAGATTACTTCGAGTATTTGATCTTGACAACTACTTTTGCGATTTCATATCAAATATGTCTTAGAGAATATGCAGCCCTGATGTGTGAGGTTGAGCCGTGCAAAACTTGTGCAGTGAGGAATCAAGAATTGAGAAAATAGTAAGAAATCACACCAGTTCTATACTTCTGTTAGATAATTCAGAGAATCATGTTGCTTTACGAGTGAAGAAAATGTGAGATGGTTGAAGGAGAAGGAGAAATATATGAAAATCTTGATCCGCAAAAGAAAACTGTTTTGAACCGGTTTTTTTGTTAGTTTGGTTCATTGTTTTTTTAATACAACCCGACCAGATAACTGGTTTTGACCGGTCTGAGAGCAGAAACGATCCTTTTAAGGAACCGAACCGGACAGGTGACCGGATCCGGTTTTTTCCGGTTGAATCACTGGTCTGGTCCGGTTCTGATAACACTGGATGAAACTTTTTTATTTAAAAATATTGATGAAATTTTTGGTGCATTATGTTATAATGGGTAATTAATCTGTTTTTTTTTTTATCGAAAGAACTCACTCTTTTTTGGATAATTCTGAAAACATTTCAAGTCATAAATCTCATCTTGCCACGGATCTCCATCCAACCACATTATTTGACTAAATTAAAAAAATACCAGTGACTTTATGAATATTTCGAACATAAATATATTTTTGTGGCGAAGTTGTGGAAAATAAATAAGAAGGATCAATGAAGTAGTTTTCCTTGGTATTATGGTGCAAAAAACTTCAAATTAGATAAATAATTTTAAATACTAATTATTGTATTATTATTATTGTTATTACATGAAAACCTCCAATTAAATAATACTAAAAAGTCATGCTGAAACGGAAAGAGGAAATTGATGCCACATGAATTTATACAAAAAATATAGTTTACCGGGAGGTCTTGAACAAGGAATAAGATAGGAATAGGGTGTAAACGGAGCGAATTCGGAGCGGATAACGCTAATAACAAATCCATATCTACATTTCAATGAGCGGATGCGAATACGAATACAGATAGTAAACGGATGTCAAAATGTAAAATCAAATCCACCTTAAACGGATACGGAGCAGATAAGTCACGAATACATATTCAAATACAGAATACAGATTCAAATACAGATATGATCGGTAATTGTCGGATAGTTGAGTCATATGAACTTTAAAATACAAATAATAATTAAGAAAATCAGAAAATAAAAAATCAGAAAAAAAGAGTTTGAAATTAATGCGTGGGAATTGGAGAAAAAAAAATTGTTTGGAATGGAGGTGTTCAGAATGTTTGAAATGGAGAAGAGCACAAAACAGAGGTAAAGAGAAAAAAAAGAAAGGTAGAAGTCCGGATAGTATTGATCCTCTTTGTTCCACATTTTATTGAAAAGAGTTGTTTCAGAGAATAAAAAGAAGGCAGCGCAGTCCGGATTAGGGCTGGGCAAAATTACTCGAACTCGCAACTCGCTCGTATAACTACTACAAAAACTGGCTTTGTACACTGTACATTGTACACGGATTTGGCAATTATATTAAAAACAGTGTACCAAACATGAGTTCAAAAGATCTGAACGATTTCTACACGGATAATTAGTTAACAATCAGTGTCGAATTATTAGAGAGAGCTACACAGTTTATTAGAAACCACAAATCCGTGTGTAAAGATGTCCGTGTGCAAATAATTGAGAGAGCTACACGGTTTTTTGATACAAAGCCGTGTAGGAACATTACACACGGTTTTTTGATATATAGCCGTGTATAAATCTTATAATTGTACACGGCTTTATAACTAAAAAGCCGTGTAGAAATAGGTGGAGAGCTACACGGATATATAACTAAATAGCCGTGTATAATAGTGTAGGGTTTTATTGTCTTCCCTTCCAGAGCGCCGTTTTGATCAAGTTTTTAGTTCATACATATCCAACTGAGCTTTTTATTTCTGCGAATTGATCGAGGCCAGCAGCTGAGATCTGAGATCTTTGAATTAAGTTTGTATTTTCTCCTCTCCATCTTTCTAAGGTTAGTAATATGTATTTAAATCATTTTCTTTCTCTAATTTTCTGTTATTTAGGCTTATTTAATTAGGTCATTTCTTGCATATATTCTTGAATTCTTAATTTTAGATGTAATTAATTAGTGTATTGTGGTCCAATAACCGACCTTTAGATGCTTTTAGGTCCATGCCCGTTCAAAATTAATCCAATAGGGATTAATTTTGGATAGTCCCCGTTTTGGGACTGCTCTTTGAATATTATGTCTCATTTAGGATGTGAACACATATTAGCGGGATTTAATTAGTATTTGAGGAAAGTTCGACAGTATTTTCCCTTATTGCTCCTACGAGTATGTGGTTCGTACGCATACTTGGGGAGTTAAGGGGAAATGCTGCCGAATTTTTCTCAAATACTAATTAAATCTCGCTAATATGTGTTCACATATGAGACATAATATTCAAAGAGTGGGTTAGGATTGTAAACCGGCCCTTTGTAAGCCCAAAATTTTGTACACGAAGGAGAATGTTGACCATGCATGATTAATTGATCAAATCATTTTTTTAATTTAATTTACAGATGGATCGAAGCTGGATGTATGAAATACGACGTGACAGTGAAGAATATTTGGTTCGCGTTGATGAGTTTATAAAATTTGCTGAGAGTTATAGAGTGAATAAAAAAGAAGAAGACATTTTATGTCCTTGTAAAGATTGTAAAAATTTATTAAGATTTTTGGACATCGAAGAAATTAGAGCTCATTTGATTTGTCGGGGATTTAAGAAGAGATATACATGTTGGTTCATGCATGGTGAGAAATTTGGGGAAAGTAGTAGTGCCAATAAGGATTGTAATCGTGAACTGAATGATGAGAATGTTGGAATTTCTGATAATTTTGAACTTGATTGGAACGAGGATTATGAGAGTGCCGAATATTCTGATATTAACGTCGAACCCGAAAATGACGATGATGAGATGGAGAGGAATTTTGATGAAAATGTAGAACACGAGTTTACTGAAAATTTGGAGGATATGTTACGTGATGTGGAAGATGAAATTAGTGATAAAAATTATGATAAATTTCAAAATTTGTCTAATGAATCTAAGAAGCCGTTGTATCCCGGGTGTACCAAATTTACAAAACTGTCAGCTGTGTTGAAATTATTAAACTTAAAAGCAGACAATGGTTGGAGCGATAAGAGTTTCACGTCCTTATTACAGCTTTTAGGAGAAATGCTCCCAGATAACAACGAGTTACCCGGTACAACATATCAGGCAAAGAAGTTGATATGTCCAATGGGGTTGAAGATCGAAAGAATACATGCATGTCCGAATGACTGTGTATTGTATCGTAACGAGTACGAGGCCATGCATGTCTGTCCTAAATGCGGTGTTTCACGATATAAACGTCGTAAGGACCAGGACACTGATGATTGTAACGAGGACACAAGTGGCCGACCTCCGGCTAAGGTGTTGTGGTATTTGCCGATAATACCGAGATTCAAACGGTTGTTTGCGAATCCCAAAGATGCAAAATTATTGCGCTGGCACGAAGAAGAGCGCAAAAATGACGGTAAACTAAGGCACCCGGCTGATTCTCCTCAATGGAGAAACATTGACAGACATTTCAAAGAATTTGGTTCTGAACCGCGGAACCTTAGGATTGTGGTGAGCTCAGATGGAATGAGTCCGTTTGGAAGTATGAGCAGTCGGCACAGTACTTGGCCAGTTCTTTTATGCATCTACAATCTTCCTCCTTGGTTGTGCATGAAACGCAGATATATAATGATGTCATTACTAATCCAAGGACCCAGACAACCCGGAAATGACATAGATGTATATCTCGCACCATTAATCGAGGACCTCCAAAAATTGTGGCGTGATGGCGTCCCGGTGTGGGATGCGTATATGAAAGAGACCTTTACCTTGCGGGCCATGGTGTTTTGCACCGTAAATGATTTCCCCGCGTACGGGAATTTGTCGGGTTACACTTGTAAAGGAGCAAAAGCGTGCCCGATCTGTGAAGATGACACGCAGGTGCTGAGGTTGAAAAATTGTCAAAAGAATGTATTCATGGGGCATCGTAGGTTTCTTCCTATTAATCACCCATATCGTAAGAAGAAGATGGCATTCAACGGGAAAATTGAGCTTGGAGTGGCTCGTCATCCATTAGACGGGGAGAGTGTCTTCGAACGGGTAAAAAACATTGATGTTGTTTTTGGAAAATGCGCCAAAGCACTACCGAAGAATATTTGGAAAAAGAGGTCCATATTTTGGGAGCTACCGTACTGGAAATATTTAGAAGTGAGGCATTGCCTAGATGTCATGCATGTCGAAAAAAATGTCTGTGACAGTTTAATTGGTTTATTATTGAACATTCCGGGGAAGACGAAGGATGGTATTAAAGTGAGAAAAGACATGGTAGAGATGGGAATACGACCCGAGCTCGCACCGCAGGAGAAAGGGAAGCGCACATACCTACCCCCCGCACTGTGCACAATGTCAAAGAAAGAGAAAACAAGCTTCTGTGAATGCCTCAATGGTATAAAAGTCCCATCAGGATATTCTTCGAATATTAAGAAGTTGGTGTCGATGAAGGACTTGAAACTGGTCGGTCTGAAATCTCACGACTGTCATGTTTTACTGACACATATAATTCCGGTTGCAATTCGGGGAATTTTACCAAAGCACGTTCGTCAAACCATTACGAAGCTTTGTTCTTTCTTCAATGCAATAAATTCCAAAGTGATAGACCCTCTAAAATTGGACTCTTTGCAAAAGGAGGTCGTCGTTACTCTTTGCCAACTTGAGATGTATTTTCCGCCATCTTTTTTCGATGTCATGGTTCACCTTGTTGTTCATCTTGTGAGAGAAATTAAGATTTGTGGTCCCGTGTTCCTTCGGTATATGTATCCATTCGAGAGATACATGGGCATCTTGAAAAAATACGTAAGGAACCGACATCGACCCGAAGGCAGCATTATAGAAGGATATTCAACGGAGGAGGTGATTGATTTTTGCACCAACTACTTGACCGGTGTGGATCCTATTGGCGTTCCAAAATCTCGATACGAGGGAAGGCTCCAAGGAGTCGGGACAATTGGGTTGAGAGCCGTAGTTGCTGATCTAAATGAACTACAAAAGGCACATTTTATTGTACTACAACACATGACAGATGTTGCTCCCTATATAGATGAGCACATGACAATCCTTCAACAACAAAACTACACGAGGAGTCAGAAGTGGCTTACTAACGAGCATAATCGTTCTTTTATAGGATGACTGAAAGAAAGAGTGCAGTCACACCCCGTACCTGAAATTGTTAAACTGCTTGGCGAAGGACCCCAAATTGTTGTTAGAACATTCCAAGGATACGAGATTAACGGATATACATTTTATACTAAATCTCAGAGTGATAAGAGCACGATGCAAAACAGTGGGGTGACGTTGGTGGCGACCTCTCAAGAATTCAGTAGATCCGGAGATGGCCGGGCTGTAATAGCATCAAAGTCATATTATGGCGTTATTCAAGAAATTTGGGAGCTCATTTACAGTCCTCGCCTGAGCATTCCCGTGTTTCGGTGTCAATGGGTCGAAGACCGAGGTGTTAAAGTTGATAACGACGGGTTCACCCTCGTTGATTTAAACAGGGTTGGGCATGTTGATGATCCGTTTATACTCGCCAAGCAAGCCACCCAAGTCTTTTATGCCACTGACCCGAGTGATGCCAGGTTGAGCGTCGTCCTATCCGGAAAAAGAAGGATTGTCGGGGTAGAAAATGTCGTCGATGAAGAAGAGTACGACCAGTTCGACGAAGTACCTCCATTTTGTACCGATGTGCAAACTGAGGTAGCAACACTTGAAGGGGTAGACGAAGCTGACTACATGCGGTCCGACCACACTGAAGGATTATGGGTCGAGGGTACCGTTCAAATAGTGGAAAAAAGGAGAAAAAGGAAAAAAAAAGCATAATGTAGTAATATTTATTTTGTTTAAGACCGTGTAGCTTTTAATATTGCAACTTTAGCTTGTAATATATTAAATAAAAAAATAAAAAAAAGAGGGAAAAAAAGAAAAAAACATAATGTAGTAATAGTATTATCAAATATTATCAAATATTATCAAATATTAGTTTAATGCTTATAATGAAGGATTATGTTTAATGCTTATAATATTAGTTAAAATATTAGTTTAATGCTTATAGTATTAGTTTTTGAAAATATTAGTTAAAACATTTAATAATAAAATAAAATAAATATTAGTTAAAATATTAGTTTTCACTAAATATTAGTTATAATATTTAATATTAGTTAAAATATTTAATATTAGTTTACTGAACTTTACTGAACCTGGGACCCACCTGTCGGACCAATTTATACACGGACATTTAGCTAATAGTCCGTGTAGAAAGGGTAGAGAGCTACACGGCCTTTTAGCTATATGTCCGTGTAGAAAGGGTATTTGCACACGGCCTTTAGAGTAAAGTCCGTGTATAAAGATCTTTGTACACGGTCTTTTAAGTTAAAAGTCCGTGTATAATGAGAAAAACACTATTATTCGAAATCCTTCTCTTCCAAAATTTTCACAAGTCCGAAAAGAGAATAAACATCAGTTTCAAAAACCCTCACAGAGAAGATTTTGCTGAGCCTTCTCCGAGCTCTTCACCTGTTGCTCCCCGCCTCGCCGCCTCGCCGCCTCACCACCTCGGTCTCTCTCCTCCTCGGTCTCTCTCTCTCTAACCAGTGGTCTCTCTCACCCGTGGTTAGCTCTCTCTCTCTCGTTATTTTTCTTATTGGGTTTGAACCCGTTAGACATGGTTGGTATTTGTTATTTTTCTTATTGGTTAGCTCTCTCTCTCTCAACCGTGTATGATTAGTATTGAACCCGTTAGACATGATTAGTATTGAACCCGTTAGCATATAACCTAGGTTATTTTAGGTTAATTTGTGCTTGAATACATTGTGCTTGTACCATAATTATTGTGCTTGTACCATAATTTCAGCATTGTGCTTGAATACATTGTGCTTGAATATAACCTAGGTTATTTTAGCATATAACCTAGGTTATTTTAGCATTGTACTTGTTGACATTGTACTTGTACCATAATTTTAGCATATAACCTAGGTTATTTTAGGTTAATTTGTGCTTGAATACATTGTGCTTGTACCATAATTATTGTAGGTTAATTCAAATAATCTAGGATATATGTCAACGAGTGATTGATTAATCTCTTGATGAATATAGGTTATATGTCAAAAGTTGGTTGATTAATCTAGGTTATATGTCAAATGATTTGATCTTTAATTTCATGCAGCACCATGTCGAATGAAAATGAGTACGAGCACATGATGGAAGAAGAGGAGCAGCAAGCTACTGCCTCGTCAGAAAGAAGGAGAAGAGGGCCTACAATGTGCACGAGCCATTCTGAGCAGACCCATCAAGAAATCTGGTTCACAGAAGACGGGCGTGCGCAGGGACCAAAACGGCAGAAATACTCAAATTGGTGTACGAGCTTCGTGAGGCAAAATGCGAGTATCCTTGTTGAGAGATGGGATCATTTCGAGGATAAGGTGAAGAACGCGTGGTGGAACACGGTGAAGGTAAAGTGCCTAACAACTCTTCTCTTGAATTTTCACTTATGTATGATCTATACTTAAATACACTAAATTTTTGTGTCAATCAGGCTCACTGGAACATCAAGAATGATGTTCCAAAGGCAACGACTTTGAAGATTATGAACAATGGTTGGAAGCAATACAAGAGCACGTTGAAGACGGACTTCATGGAGAAAGGGAAAAATCCGGTCGGCTACTACAAGTATCTAAAACAAGAGGACTGGGAGGCGTTTCAAGCTTTGAAGTCTACCGAAGAGTTCCAGGTATCTAACTCGTGCCAAATTTATGCTTATTCTTTCTCGATATGTACTTATCTTTCTAAAACTAACTGATCGTTATTGTCTTGTTTCTGTGAAGGCAAAGAGTGATACAGGCAGGAGGACCGTTGCCTTTAACAAGTATCCACACCATCTAGGGTCAGGTGGTTACGAGGGTAAGACGGCAGAATGGAGGAAAGTCCTGGACGCGAACAAGGATTCTGACTCACCCGTGGTTAGGATCCAAAATCCTAGGGGCAAAGATTGGGTCATGGGTAGAGCCGAGGTAACCGCTGACGGGAGGATAGTACTCCCAACGAATTTGCAAAGCGTGGCTCAAAGAATGGTAAGAGTCATTTATAACTCCGAAAGTACGTCAATTGTTCTTTTGCTTTAACTAATTCTTCTACTTGAACAGTTGGAAGTGGAGGAGGAGGTCAACTCGGGTGTCCGGAGTGTCGAACGACAAAATGATTCCTTGTCCGCAGCGCTCGAGAATCCAGAACACCCGGGTCGAGTAAGGGGTGTAGGGGTCTACAGGGGCTGGAAGGAGGTGTTCCGAGTGGAGGGAGAGAAACCTCGAAGAAAATCTCGTGCCAAGGTAAACAAAGACGAGATAGTTGCGCAGATACGCGCGGAGGTGAGCAAAGAGTACGACGCAAGGTTTGCTGAGATGGAAGCAATGTTGACACAAATTAGATCAGCAACTACGCAGCCATCCGAGCAACCACCTCCCATTTCGCCGGGAATTCGGCGAAGTAGTCAAGCATCCGGCACGTGGGGCGCCTTAGACGATTTGGATAATCTCAAGGTAATCAATACTTCTTCATAATCTAAAGGTATTTAAAACCTGTTTGCAACCTTGTTAGACAATATCGCATCACTAAAATAAACAACCTTCCTATAAATTTGCAGGACCCCAGAGCATGCGACCTCATCCTGCGGAATGGCAGTGTTTCTATGATCGTTGCTAAGGGCGTTGTACATCCACTCGCCAAAAGTGTACACAATACTCCGCTAAGACCCGACCATGCATGCGTGCAGGTTGAGTTAGTCGTGGATGGATGGCAGCGCGTACCCCTTCCTGTCCCTACCGACGACGCCTTTGTGCTTGATGACGCACGGATGTCATTTGTCCAATGGCCCAAGAGTCAGATTGTTTTGGATCAGGTAATCCATAAAAAAATTTATTTATTTTGTTACATTCAACTCATTCTTTTTGAAATACTAGAATAATACATCTATAACTTGATACAGACACGAGGAGATGATGTTACCGGTACGGCTCTCTCACCGGTACGTCAGGAGGTGGCTTGCGACGTCGCGCCTGACGCGCCACAATCACCGCCCCGTCCTATGGTCACAGAAGAAGAATACAGCCGTTTGCCCAATGATTTGCGCCTTCTCCACGACTACTTGATGACGGCGCCCGACGGCATGGAGGCTATCGTCATCCCTGTCCCACCTGGGATGTTTCTACACGAAGGCAGGGAGCTCCTGCTGTCGTTCAGAGACTTCAAGGACCTCTTCCACCACTCGTCATCCGACAAATGGCTCGATGTTTCACACATCATCATTTTCCTCATGTTAGTGATATTAAAATATTTTCATTATTGTATATAACTCAAATATATTCTAATTACAATATGATGAGTTTTCAGGAAGCTAGTCCGAATCGGTGATGAGATGGTTGAAAGGAAGAACTTTTGCGTGTTTCTGGACCCCGAGAAAGTGAGTGGTACGGCAGCGACATATTATCCGGATATGGCTATCGAGTACATGTGTTCTGCGATGCATCATGCTAAGGCGGCGGAGAAGAAATTCATTCTCATGCCATACCACGAGGAGTTAGTTCTAATCTTAACTTATGTGTTGTTTATATTTTAATTAAAGAATTGTATAAAGGAATTAAAAGTTAAACATAAAAAAATGAAATCACACCATCAATCATAACAAATACTCGTGTCACTTTTATATGCTAAAGTACTATAATTCTTCTCCTCGATCCCACAGCAAACATTGGTGCTTGATTCTCATTGTGCCGTACCTAAATGTGGGCATAATTGTTGATTCTTGTAAGCCCAAAGGAAAGACCGCGTCTGCCAATTGCAAAGTTATCTTGCCTTTTGTGAATAAGTAAGCAATAATAATTCTATAGGTTTGCATTTCTTTCAATCATATCAAATTATACTTTTGCTAATTACATTCACTCACTTTTGTAAGGGCTTTTGTGAAATATATTAAAGAGGGAGGATCAGCTAGGACGGGCCCGGGCAAGAAAAGCAAGTTGAATTGGAAGTACTTGTTGGTGAGCACACTTTATGAGTTAGAAATTTCATATCTTGTTAAAAAAATTATTGTCATTCTAACAAATGCCGCTAAATGTAAATTTCAGAGCCCGCAACAGAAGGAGGGTTGGGAATGCGCTTATTACACGATGATATTCATGTTTGACTTTGTCGAAAGAATACAATTCGAATTCTCAAAAGCGGTATGTACTTCATATGAATTTCCTATATAATAAGCAATTGATATCTACCTTTTCTGAAATACTAACTATTATAAAATTATAATTTTGTAGAATGTGACAAAGCAAGCTCATTACTCTTGGGATCAGATCGACGATGTGCGGTGCATGTGGGCAAGGTGGTTTGCCATGGAATTTTGTAATCCTCAATATGGATTTGCATAATTTTGTATAATTTGGTGTATATGAATATTGTATAATTTATTGCATATGGATTTCTGGCTAATCTGAAAAATATGAATTTCTTGCTAATATGGATTTATTGCTAATCTGGAAAATATGGATTTCTTGTTATATGAAATCTGGAAAATCTGGAATATATAGTTCTGTAACAAAAATGGCTAGCAAAACTGGAGGCTAGCCGAAAAACAAAAAATACAAAAAAAAAAAAAATGTACTTTCTACACGGACATTTAACTAAAGTCCGTGTAGAAAAAAGATAGCTACACGGTCATTTAGTTAAATGTCCGTGTAGAAAAAGGAGAGCTACACGGACATTTAACTAAATGTCTGTGTAGAAAGAGTCAAGCTACACGGTTTTTTAGTTAAAAGTCCGTGTACAAAAAGAATCGTACACGGTTTTTTAGGTAATATCCGTGTAGCTCGGTAAATGGAGCGCGACACATTCTGGTCTTTGTACACGGCTGTTTGTGAAGTTATACGTGTAGAATCTTTAAAATTGCACACGGCCAAAAGTCCGTGTGTAGTTATTGAACTAATCGTACACCCTCGATTTAAACACGGTAGGAAATCCGTGTAGCTCTTCCTTTATTGTCCGTGTATAATCTCTTTTTTTGTAGTAGTAACTCGCTCATTTACAGCTCGCTTTAACTCGCTCATTTACAACTCGAGTTAGTTCCAACTCGAGTTGGCTGACTCGTTTAATAAATGAGCTGAGTTTGAGCTGACCCCAACTCGCTCATTTATAACTCGAGTTACATAAAGTTACACAGTTTGGACACAAAAAATCCCGAATAACCAAAACCAAACCCAAACTCGGCTCAAACTTAGCTCAAACTCGTTTATAACTTGTGTTGTATTGATTTAACTGGTTAAACGAGTTTATAAATGAGTTGTGAGCCAACTCGAGTTGATAACGAGCTGAGTTCGAGTTGGCTCTACAGCTCGTTATTACCATCCCAACTCGAGTTGACTCGCTCATTTATTTAATGAGCTGAGTTCGAGTTGGGGGTAACTCGCTCAAACTCGGCTCATTTACAGCCCTAGTCCGGATAGTGTCGCTCCTTTTTGTCCCACGTTCGATACTGAAAAGTGAAAAGAGATTGAAACACTTATATATCAATCTCCGAGTTACATTTTAAGTGCAATTTACGTGTGATATGCACCTCATATCTCATGATTTTAATATTTTTGATAATGTGAATTCCGTTAGATCCTAGACACCAAATTAAAATAACAAAATTATTCATTCTATGTATCAAATTTTGAATACTACACTTGAATTAAAGTCAACAAATTCAAAGCGTGTTTTGATTTTGACTTTGTGTTTATATTATTTCAAATTAGAAACTGTCAACAATAGTTTTGCCGCTACAACATCCAGTATTTCAGAACTTGAAGGATCTCACTATTTTCATTTGTTTGTATTTATTTTTTCAAATGAGAACTTGGATCCTAAAAATTTCGTCAAACTTGAAGAAGCTTACAATACTACAAAATAAAACATGTGTAAGTTTTTTCTCTAAATATTACTACTTTTATCAACCTAGTAATTTTTCCCAAATATATCATTAGTTATTAATTGGTCATATTGGTTGTAGTTTTGTTATTGTCACGAAGAATGAGATAAAAATATAACTGAGTATAGAAATGTACGCCCGAATTGTTATATCAAGATAACTTCACTCTCCAAGATTGCAGCATCTTCAAGAAGATAGCTCGAGATAGTTGAGTCAAGTTTTGGAGGTATGATCCAATGGTACAACAAATGGTACTTTCTTTGATGCTTGGGACAGGGGAATTGCAAAACTTGAGGATGATTCTTTTGTTCATGTTGAACAACGAAGGTACAACTGATTACTCTATCACAAAAGGGGATAAGAGTTAGGATGATTTACTATTTGTAGATTTTCAATGTACATTTATATGAAATTATTTCTATGTTAAGATTTTATAGTTTTACTAGTTTCAATGTATATAAGTCTCTGTGTTGGTTATGCTAGTTAACTTTATATTAGATATATACGAATGCCCTGTTTTGATTTGCTTGTTGTTTACATGAATGTTTTTTTCTGTGTGTTGAAATGTTGAAATGTTATTTGTTGTATGTTGTAATATTACCTTAATTATGAATGTTTAATATTATATGTTTATTGGCTAGCAAATATCGATGCTAATAAATTATAATTCGATTTAAAAAAAAATATTTCTAATCATACATGGTTTTTTAAAGAAACTTGTGTACAGAGAATAACATACACAGTTAGTATTAATTGACCGTCTATGTTTTCCAAAACTCATACACATTTATTATTTTAGGAACCATGTATATAACCGTTTTTATTATACACGGTTACTTTGACGTGTAGAAATCACCATTTTCAGCTTCTTTTTTTGAAGATCTAACAAGGCTCACTTGTATATGAACCGTATATGTTAGTACTATATAGATAAAGTTTGGAAACCGTGTAAAATGTACCCGTCCATTCAATATACGACACTCACTGACACGATCATGAAACTGTGTGTCATTAGCTTTTTGGACCGTGTATAGTCGCTTTTTCTGTACTAGTGGGATATATATGTGTTTACAGGTTAGCCTACATGGGCTGTGTACGAAGGATATTTCACTAAAGTTAGGTATATATATATACACTAATATCTATTTCTTACTCTTTTTCGATTTCCTAGGTTAATAAATATGTCGTTATTATCAGCTAACACATAAGTTATGATGTTAAATACAAATGGAACTAAATTTTCTAACAAATAATGGAATTTATCTGAAGGTTTCATCTAGTCTCTTGACCCAATTAAACATAAAATCTATGAATATGACCTTAATTCATAACCTTTTTACTCAGCATACAGATTCATGCATGACAGAGGGGTGATTTGCAAATACCAAACGGCAATATAGAAACTGAAGGTACTAACAAAGGTAAAAAATTCATTTGGCTACTCGTTCAAAAAAAAAAAAAAAAAAACATGACACAAGAGAGTGCGAGGTTCAATGCGGATGTGTCCTATACAATAATAGACATTTGAAACAAGAGACCACATGATGTGAGACTGCTCCTATGCACAGAGATTTTGGAAAGGTTTGCTGACGCATTTCAACATTCGACAGCCCGGGGGGAGCGGCAATAGAAAAAGTAAGGTGGAACCACAGATTAGGTCTAGGACTGATTCTGAGAGAGAAACATAAGGACGACAGGCGCATGAGCGCTCTGGCGAGAGAAAAACATAAGGATACTACATGGACGACAGGCGCATAAGGATACTACAATTCTGAGCGGCAATATGATACTACATGGACGACAGGCGCATGAGCGCTCTGGCAAGAGAGAAACATAAGGATATTTGCGGATACGTCAAAGCCATGGAAATACAGAATTGGGCGCGGTTCGCATAAAAGAGCAGCGTGACGCTTGTGTAGGAAAATTATAGACAATCATGGTGGCGCATATACCTTCATGACCTATTCAATGTATAAAATAAAAGTTTAGCTCGGTTCATAGAAGAGGTGATTAGAGCTAGGTCTTAATTTGTAAATAAACATTTATCTTTTTCATTTTTAATACAATTGTTTGTGGTTATTATGCCAACTAACGTTGAAAAGAAAGAATATGCCTTAACTCCAGTTACGGAACAGCTTTCAAGCGCCAATTTCTGAGGGTTAAAATGACCGTTTTCTTTTCAACTATGTACACATCAACAAAACTAAATATTTAATTTTTATTTTTATAAATTTTCAACTATGTACTAATCAACAAACTAATTATTCAATTTTTATTATAAATTGTCAACTATGTTCCACTAATCCCCTCCCCCTCTCCATAAACTATAAATTCCATTAAGGGAGAAGATACCAAAATTCCCTGTCCCTCTTTACAAAACACACACAATTAGCATAGATAAGAAGAAGAAACCATTTTAAAATGATTCAAGAAAAGGTGGGAACTCGGCCACCATGGGTTGGTCTGGCGGCCGCAGTTTGGGTGCAACTGGCGGCAGCAAATACGTATACCTTCCCACTTTACTCGGGCACATTGAAATCCATGCTAGGCTATGGTCAACAACAACTAACCCTGCTCGGTGTAGCCGTCGACATAGGAGAGAACTTCGGCATAATTCCTGGGATTATTTGCAACTGGCTTCCGCCTTGGTTCGTGCTTGCAGCCGGTGCTATGTTGTGCTTTGTCGGTTATGGCGTGCTTTGCCTCGCCATTACTAAGACTGTGGTCGGGCTGCCATTTTGGTTGGTAAGATCAATAATACCTTTCTCACCCAAAATTAATTTCTTTGGTATTTTCCCTTCAATTGGCATTAATTAATGTGTACATTGAAAGATGTTTTGGTCCCAATTTGTTTGATTACACTTGCACAATAGCATAATTTATCACATTTTTAGTTGTCTCGGCTAGGGAGAGGAAGACAAAAGAAAAAAGAATCAGTCAAGTTTTAGGACAGATATCCTCCCAGATACCTGACTCAAGCAAATTGCAACGGCCGGCTCAGATTAATTCTATTTGGGCCAAACTCAATCCGGTGCTTGTTGAGACTGTAGGGGTCTGTTTTGAGATTCGTGCCATGTTAAATGGACCGTCCGATTGTAATTTGCTTGAGTCAGGTAACCTGAGGTGATGTGAATTCCAAGTTTTACATGCAATATAATATAAATTATGGGCATATTTTATTATATGATATTATTGTTTACAGTGATGCTATTTTTTATTTATATTCCATATAATTTTGAAGCAGAATATTTTATTTATAGAAATATTATTAAAATAATATTGGATTTAGATGGACATGTTAGGTGGATTTTGATTTGGTGGAATGAACCGAAAGTTGAATTCGGTACCTTCTTAAGGGACTATATTTTCAATTCGGATCCTTCGGAGTTCACCCATCACACACTTACAATTCTCCTTTTGCCACAGAAGATCCGCTCCCCAACCCAATTTCAATCAACCTCAACCACGCACAATCTTTCTTCTCCTTCTCCTACCTCAAATTTTTGTGTAGCAATTCATGTGGCTTTTGGCACTGGAATTCCTCAAAGGGTTCGAATTAGATATCCGATCCCTTCTTACACCAAATCAAAATCTAATCCCAATCCATTTAAATTCCTATATTTTTTTAATTATATTTCTATAAATAAAAAATTCTGATTTTTTGGGCCCTCATTTCCAGCTAAAGGCTATTTCTAACTTCTTTAAACAACTAATAAATGGGCCTAGATGGGCCTAGTTGTCGCTCAGATCCACCCTGGTATGATGATCTTAAACTAACCATAAGCCCATAAATTTATGTTCCTCTCTTTGCTTTTCTTTTCTTTTCTTAAATTAGTACTCTTCCCTGTTTATTTGCTTCATGTCCATGGTCACCATACATGCAGCTGAGCAAACATCTCTCTATTTTTTTATTTGACATTTTTTCAGCTGTGGACTGCATTACTGCTTGGCGCTAACAGCAGTGCATGGTTAATCACAACAGTGCTTGTGACCAACATGAAGAACTTCCCGCACAGCCGTGGTACCGTCTCAGGGTTACTCAAAGGTTATGTTGGCTTATGTGCAGCAGTGTTAACCCAATTATATAGCGGCATCCTTAATGAATCTCCTGCCAACCTACTCATCTTGCTAACCCTAGGCCTTCCTTCAATGTGCCTCTTGATGATGTACTTTGTCAGGCCTTGCACCCCTGCAACTGAAGATGACAAGTCGCAACATGGCCATTTCCTCTTCACACAAATTGCGTGTATCATCCTCGCATTATACATCCTTGGTATGACAATTTTTGATGAGCTTTTACCTAAAAGCTCCATGGCTAACTATCTGATGTTTGGTGTAACGGTACTCTTGCTTCTCGCCCCTCTTGCGATTCCAATAAAGATGACAATATACAGAAGTGCTCCTAAAATTCAGCAAGACCAATTGGTTTCATTACGGGAGTCAAAGGCGCCGTTACTGCCTCCTTCTTTATCACAGACATATCTTGACATTAGTACTACTACTACTGACGTTTCCAGTAGTGATGATAGTGTTGATCCTTTTGAAAATGAGGATGATGATGTTAATGTACTACTAGCGGTGGGAGAGGGGGCAGTGAGTAGGAAGAGAAGACCAAGACGGGGCGAGGATTTCGAATTTCACGAGGCAGTGGTGAAAGCTGATTTTTGGCTTTTGTTCGTTGTATTTTTTATCGGGGTTGGTTCCGGTGTCACCGTGTCGAATAATCTCGCTCAAATAGCAAGAGCAGCAAAGACTGATGGTACAACAATTTTAGTGTGTCTTTTTAGCTTGGGGAACTTTTTCGGGCGGCTTGGTGGTGGGGCAGTTTCAGAGCAACTTGTCAAGTAATTAATTTCATCTCACTCTTCATTCTTTCTTGTTTCATTATGCATTAATTTGTTACGATCTACAATCTTCGCACCCATAAATTAGCATATTGTTTTTTGAGCAATGCATCATTGGTTTTGTGCTCCAATCATATCCCACATCTTTATCTTTGTTCTCAAAGTTCAAACAGTCGATCCAAATCGCTCAACGTGATCTTCATGTTAAAATGTGACTAGTGACCAAATTTTATATATTTTTTTGAAATTCTTTTACTATTTTTTTAGATAGATGCAAAATCATTGCTTTTGGACTATCCAAAAACAGTGATTTTGTACCTTTCTACAAAAATATAATTTTTTTTTCCAAAAAATATAAAATTTGATCTCCAAGCACATTTTAATATGGATATATCATGTTGAGCAGTTCGGATCAACTGTTAGAACTTTGGAAACAGAGATAGATATGTGGAGTATGGTTGGGGCACAAAATCAATGGTGCATTTTAATCCTACTCTTGTTTTTTTCTTTTAACTTTTTAGTTGACGTGTTTTCACTGTATTACTAGATGTTAGTAAGACTAGATTCTAAGAGTGGAACCTTCATTACAGCTAGAGTTTCAGCCTAAGTTTTAAGTCACTAGAAACCTAAGAAGCAACTCTATATATATAATAAATTGACCTAGACTAAGTATATAAAGCTGCAATTTAACATAGCTGACATTTGGTTTATTTCAGGTCAAGGTTGATACCCCGGCCGGTTCTAATGGCGTGCACACAGACAATAATGATCATCATATTCCTCCTCCTAGCACTAGCCCTTGAAGAATCCCTCTATCCGGCAATTGCATGTCTCGGCATTTGCTACGGTGTTCAGCACTCTATAATGATACCAACCGCATCTGAACTTTTTGGTCTCAAAAACTTTGGCCTCTTCTACAATTTCATGTCATTGGGAAACCCACTTGGTGCATTTTTATTTTCCAGTCTTCTGGCCGGGTACTTATATGATAAGGAGGCGGCCAAGGGTTCGAGTGGTACGATTTGTGTGGGGTCTAATTGTTTTCAGCTTACGTTTTTCATCCTGGGAGGCTTTTGTGTACTGGGTACATTTTTAAGTGTAATCCTGAGTGTGAGAATCAAACCAGTGTACCAGATGATGTATGGAGGTGGATCTTCGTATCGGGTTCCAAGGACTTCTTTGCATTAGTACAAGATTTACAGTCCTTATTTTGAGTTTACTCTATAATGGTAATTTATGAGGATTTTTTGTATGATTCTATTGATTATTTATTCCTTTATTTTATCTTGTGGAATTGACAATTTTCTTTCATGGGAGAACATTTTTGTGTACATAGTCGGCATTCTGTTCTTTGTAATTTAATGTTTGAAAGTATATGAATTTGGGTTTGAATGGTTGGCTTTTGTTTTGTATGTACTATATAATTATATATTGAACAATTTGTATAGATGCTGGTGCCCATTTTGTAGTTAATTAGCTAGCTTTTAATATTGACAAAAAAACTATCCAAAATTCTCAATTGCTGGAATAAATTACCTATATTATTTAAATCATTAATTAGTAGTGATAATTATTTATCTCTTCATTAACTACACAGACAGATTGTTTTTTTTCCTTGCATACAGCTTCCTTAACCAAAATAATATCACCATTCCTCTCTGATGCACAAAAGTACTTGGAGCTTAGTTTAGCAAAAAAATTATTATACAAGTTCCTATTGAACCTTATGGTGCTCTCAACGGACAATTTGTTCCCAATCAAGCTCTATCGGGAACAACCTAAAAAAACATGGACCATAGAGGCTTACTAATCCCAAGAAAGAATTTAATCCGAACTTGGATGCAGCTCAGTTCATTTTTTGCCCATTTATAGTCCATTTTCACTAGTACAAAAAACCCCTTCACCGACTGTTAAAAAACCCTTATACCGACTGTTATTGAGGCGTCGGTGATGGCGGCGACGGTATAGATAAATCTTTACTGACGGGTGAATAACAGTCAGTGTAGGCACCCAACACCGACTGTTTTTTTGAAAAAACCGTCGGTATAGGTGCCCAACACCGAATTTTTTTTTTTTTTTTTGCACCTGTAGACGTGACAACTGGCAAGCCAAAATTTGGGTCATCTTACATTTTAATTACTCAATAACCAATGCTTGATATTATATTTTCTTGTTCATTAATTAGCAAAACTACTACTAGAGTTGAGATTATAAAATCTTGCAGACAGAACAATTCCTTCAGACCAAATATACAATGAAAATGGTCAGTCTTCAGTTACATAGCCATACCACCAAGTTTGATTCCGGTGCCATGTTCAATTTGTTAAGCCCCTAATGACTGTGAAACCAGTTTCCAAGCCCTCTTCTCCAACTTCTTGACTGTGAAATTGGTTTTCAATCAATCAACTAAAAAAGAACCAATAAGCTAAAATAGAAAATACAGATATCGAACCGGCTACTTGATTTATTATATTTAAGCTGAATTTTCATTAATTAAGGTTTGGCATTTTCTAAATCTCCACTGCAAGAATATCAACATTAACTAAAATAATCATAACATCTTTGTATCTTAAGGCACCATCACATGATTAGACTACATGCAGATCCATCTAGGAAAATGAGTACTTGTAGAACAGGTCCATAATAAGCCTCATATAAGGCAAGGTAAAAAAACATATCTTCTTCTTTTTGCTTTGACTCTTCTTTCCAGGAGCATCTGCTATTAGCACTTACAAAAATAATAAAAGAAAAACATAAAATCAACAAATCAAGTACACATTTGCAAGCCATGCTTTTAACAGAGATAGAATAGTAGCAGCTGTACCTATTCTTGTGTCAGCTGTGAATTTATTGTCAGGAGTAGCAACATTCTTCTTTGTAAGTTTAACAGATCCCTGATATTAAAAAAGGAGAACATAAAACCCATAATTAACCGATCCTAAATTTTAATACACCTGGAGAAATTATTACTAATATAATTTCCTAGAAATATCAATGGTTAACATAGGTTAATCCCATACTTTTACTACATAAAAATGTGACAGTGGGTAGCTGTAGCCTGTCGTTATTGGACTCATGTAGGTCTCGGATCAAGTGGGAACATGTGAAATGTTCTGAGAAAAGAAAAATCAATGGCAGACAATATGCAGGTACTTGTTTGGAATGGTCCAATCCCAGTAAATAATGGTTGAAGTATAAGTTTGCATTGATATTAATTTAACAGAGGCTAAATTGAGTCTTAAGTTCTTCATTGAGGCGTAATTAATCAAGCACATGGAAACAATATTGCAATTACTTTGTCTCAAATGCAATCAAGTACATACCAACAAGTACCACCTGAAGTTATAGTCCTATACATCTAATGGGATTATTGAAAACAATGACAAAATTGTCCTTAAGTTCTTAACTGCCGCATAATAAATCAAGTACATGCCCAAAAAATTGTGGTTACTTTGTCTTGAATGCAATTAAGTACCTACCAACAAGCACCATGAAGTTATGATCCTTCTGTACATCTAATATGAATATTGAAAACCTTAGAAAATTGAAGAGATGATAATTACCTAAGATGGCCATGTACCAGTTCGGGTGCATGGGCAATTTTGGCACCATGTACCAATCCCAAGGCCTGTCACAATTTTAAAAAGAGAGAGCAAAAGAAAAAAGGAAAACTGTGATCTTATCTACTGCACTTTAAACTGAATTAAAAGAAAATAATAAAACAATAAAAACAATTGCCTGGTGGCCGAGACAGACACTGGTGGCCAACACAAACAGCACAACTCTTCTGTCTGACGACACAACTACTGCCACTGCTGCCACCAAACTATTGATTCCTATTAGTTGAAAAATTGAGAACCTTTTTTTTTCTTTTCCTTTTATGACAGGTTTTGATGTGGTTAGCAAGAAAACCACATATTTTTAATTGTAACTTGTGCCTGAACGGCATTTGATACTATAAACCTTCTTCCATGTTTCCTTGATTCCTTCCCTGAATTACATGTTTTCTGTTTTTTGAGCAGGCAGTTCAGATTTTCTTACTGTGCTACAAACATGATCAATAAACCAAATTAACAAAAAATCACATGAACAGGTGATTTGTGACCAAGGTAAAAGGTTCTCTTATTAAATGAGGGAACTAAACCCAGATTGATTACTTTCAAAATCTCAAATCCTATAATCTACAGTTAAAAGCACCATAACAAAGTACCCAAGTAGAAAAGAAACCTGACAGCAGCAGAGCTTTACCACATAAAAAATTCTCAACCTAACACAAAAGAAATAAAATGAAAAGAACAAGTTTACAATTCTTTTGCGGTACAAATTTACCATTAGACGGTTTCATTTTTAGATGTTGAGCAAGAGATCTTCCGAGTTTAAGAAGACCTTGTTAGAAGACAGAGCAATGGTGTGTGAAATCTCTCTTGCTGCCTCAATCTGTCTCAGTGCCAGAAAGGAAGGGTCGCTAGACATTGCCTTGCCAATCAGCTCAATACTCTTAGCCTCTCCCTGTGTAGAGAATTAAAAGAAGTCAGAAGGGTTTTTATGTAAAAAGGCTGCATGAACAAAAAAGAGAATACCAAAACAGGGGCATATTTGTCAAAGAGCTTCATTTGTAGATTTTGGATGTCTCTCCGAGGGGACAAACATTATAATGTATGAGGATATGCCTTTATTTTTGTCTTGTTTTTCTTTCATCACATATTTCTCACAAGGTGGGGAGAGAAAATTGCACCTACATAGCAGATTCTTTGACACTGATCATAACTTGTATCATTTAGACAGCGTTTGATCATCCAAAAATATTAAATGTCAAATGAATCATGAAATTTTATAGGCATCAACAACTACATATCACCTACAGGTTTCAAATAAAAAAAAATACTGCATACAATTTGTCATTATAAATAATTAAAACCTCAAATAAATATAATGATTTTGCATGGGCATCATCGAGCACCAGATCAATCATTGATATGTGACTAGCATTTTCAAAATTTACTGTCCAAAACAAATCAACAGTGCTGATAACTCCGTTTTACAACTAGGATTATGAAAACAAATCAATGAATAACAAGAATAAAAAAAAAAAAACTGAAACAATGAAGGATAGTCAACAGTAGCTGATTTCATATAGACACTTAACAAATGCCTGACCATCCAAACGTTATAACATCCAGATAAAGAAAAGGGGCAAAATGAAAAGTCCTCCATAGATCCCTATGGTACAATACAAAACAACAGTGCTGTTACATTTTGAGGTTTATTAAGCAAAAACCTAACACCTCTTAAGGCTTCATTCGCTATTTCGACTCTACCGAGGCCAATTCCGTAACAAAAATTGAAGGAAGAGAAGAGATCGGAGACCTTGTCTTTAATACCGTCGATCCGATTGAAGACAATGGCGCGATGACCACCATCGACGTTGTAGAGGCTGTTCAAGGCGGCGTAGACGGCGGCGCCGCCGAACAACGCCACCTTCAGCGTCGTCGTCGCCCCTCTCGTCGGCACATTGGGTATTTTAGGGTTTTTGAAATTCATCCTCGCTAGTGCGTTCAAGAGACAGATGTGGTGGTGTTTGGGTTTAATGAAAGAAAAAAGGTGCTGGTGCGGGGCGAGGCAGCAAGGCGAGGTAGCGGGGCGGGGCGAGGCAGCAAGGCGACTCGGGTGCTCGGGTGCTTGGCGGAGCCGGAGGCAGCAAGGCGGGGAAATGAAATATTTCGCGGTGCTTGGCGGTGCTTTGGGAGATCGCGAGGCTGATCGAAAGAGAGAAACTCAACTCAAAATTTTGGGAGGGTTTTCGGCAAAAGAAGAGGGAAATAATGAAATATTTCGCGGCTGATCGATTATAAACCGGGAACTTAGCTCAACACCGACTGTTTTTGTAAAAAACAGTCGGTGTAGGTATCACCAACACCGACTGTTTTTTTAAAAAACAGTCGGTGTTGGTTTACTGACGGTTTTTTGTAAGAGAACAGTCGGTGTTGAGATTGTTCTTATTTACGATTTTACCAGCAGTCTCTACACCGACTGTTACATATTAAAACAGTCGGTGGTTGAGGGTCGGTGAAGGGGTTTTTTGTACTAGTGTTTATAGCCTTTTTAGTTCAAAATATGTAGTCTAACGAATATATATATGTTGCACCCTTTTAGCAAAAGAGAAATATAATCAAAACATATACTAACTCAACAAAATTAAAAGTAGCAATTGTTTGGTTGCTTATTTTATTTTATCAGTCAATAAGCCAATACATTTTATAGTTTATCTTTATTACATAATAGTGGAGACTATATATATCAACAGAAATATACCTACCTGCTTATTGTTGACACCAAAGTAAATCTCAACTCCCAAAATGTAAACCAATAAATCAAGTACTAACGCAATTGATGTATGGTAATTTTTCATGCAAGCTATAGCTAATTAACTTAAACATTTAAAATTGTAATTTGGCAATAAATTAAATATTACATAAATTAAACATTTAAAATTGTACCAAAGCTGGCTAGTTTGATTTAGTCTTTCAATAGTTTGTTCTCTAATGAAATAACTCTGATCTCAAGTTTGTAACCCCTGAAGGAAAAAAATGACATTAACTACTACAATTATACGTAACTTAATTGTACCATATTTAAGATGATTATTTTAAAATATTATACGGTGATTTCATGGAGAAATTGGCTATTTCAAAAGTTCAGATAGGCACACCGGAATTTTTTTCCTTAATAATATTGTTACTGCAATCTAGAGAGCCTATGATATATGAAATGATTCATTATACAAAGATAGAACAGAAAATTGCATTTAAAGTTAAGTTATAGGAGCACAATGATATTTTGTTAAGTATTTTATAAGAGAAGTATTTTATTTGATGATTTTTGAAAAGAGGGTATTTTATAAAATTTTCCGTTTACTATAGTTTAATTTGAATGATGACGACATGTCAGCAGAGTAAGTGACATTTCTGAGCTATCAGATGTAATTATTTATTGTGTGGTATGGATTTGATGACTGTGCGCATTGTAAAGTAGGTGACATTAATTTCTCAGCTATACCAGATCTAATTATTTATTGTATTATATGGATTTGTTTGATGTGGGTTTCATGTCAACCTAACCGGGCCAAGATAAGCTAACACGCTAACACCAGATCTAATTATTGGTCGTCATGATTCATTATTGTTACTACTGAGAAAAGCATGGTTGGTTGACTCAAAATCATAAAGTCCATTTTCTAATTTCCCTTCACCAATTTTTATTCCAGTTAATCGGTCTTGAAATATAACATTATTTGGTGAGAAAGTTACATTGCAATTTAATTCATTAGTTATTTTACTAACAAAAAGTAAATTTGAGGTGAATGTGGGCATGTACAACACAGTTGAAATATTTTTTGAAAATAGAGGGATGCTTCTATGGACATAAGGACCTATTTGTAAAATGAACATATTTTCATTTTCAAAGTTCAAACAGTCGATCCGACCGTTCAACATTATCTCCATATTAAAATGTACTTGGAGGTCAAATTTTACATTTTTTTGAATTTTTTTACTATTTATAAAGTATTTTACAAAACTAGTCAAATTCAGACCATTGAATTTTGTACCCATCTTAATAAATAGTAAAAA
Source organism: Carex littledalei (assembly GCA_011114355.1). Classification (NCBI taxonomy): domain Eukaryota; kingdom Viridiplantae; phylum Streptophyta; class Magnoliopsida; order Poales; family Cyperaceae; genus Carex; species Carex littledalei. Next base: position 2,612,040 of record CM022082.1, read on the forward strand.
AATTCAAAAAAATGTAAAATTTGACCTCCAAGTACATTTTAATATGGAGATAATGTTGAACGGTCGGATCGACTGTTTGAACTTTGAAAATGAAAATATACTCATTTTACAAATAGGTCCTTATGTCCATAGAAGAATTTGCCTTGAAAATAACATGGTTTATCCTATGCCTTTAATTTGTAACCTCATTTCTATTAGCAATACAAACATGTGGTGATATTTCATTTTTAACTAGATTTTGAATATTTCTAATATTTCCAGACATATGATCAGTTGCTCCCGAATCTATGATCCATTTATCTTTGTTTATAGCTAAATATGTGCTGGAATTATGTATATTTTGCTCTGGAACAAGATTTTGAACAGTTTCAGGGTCTGATTTACAAAATTCCCTCTGTTCTGGCAGGATGCCAATATATTGGATAACTTCTCGGTCCGAACTACAAATTTTATTGGGTTTATTAAGTTCGCTGTTATTTGGTTCAATTTCAGGGGTGTTTTTAGAACATTTCCCATCCATGAGTTCAGCGTTATCCCTTCTTCCCCAATAACTAATGTCCCGATCTGAAATTACCTGCTGCGCGGTGATCGCCGCTCATCTCCTCCCCACCACTTGAGTTTGCACCGAACGCTTGAATCAGCTGCCCGATTTGTTGGTGAAGGAGAGAACTGGATGCCTCCTGTCCCGAGCCGCTCGTTTGCGCAGTAGTCACGTCTTCTCCTTCTTCGTTGGTCGCAGGTGGGGGTACAGGAACCAACAGGATTTTTTAGCGTGTCCCTTTCGGTGGCAGTGATCTTACCTAACACCCGAATTTGCTCCAATTTTTTCTCTCCCCCTGCTGTCAGCACTCGGGCCGCCATTAGAGGTTGTTTGATTGACATTGGGCTTACTGGTGAGGTTTTGGACTACTGCCCCTGTGTTGCCAGACATCTCAGATGTTGCCTCGCCAACAATTGTGGTTTGGTTTTCACTCATCGCGACAATTTTGACTTCTCTCTGAGCAGATCCGGTATTGCTAGAATTCTTATTGCTCTGATACCATATTTCAAATTACAGTAAATAAAATAAATTGTTTGTATTGAGTATATTTTATTTACAAGCTTTACATGAGTATATATAGGCCAACTAGCCGTTAGAGTTTCCTAATCTAATTTCTTGCTGTTTGTATTGCTTGATTACAAGAGATTTACACCAGCTGGAATTGCCTAATTTACAGGGTTATAATTGTAAGGTTGAGAGCTGTCAGGATCCTAATTGGATCAGATTGGATTTGATATTTTCAACACTCTCAAGAAAGAAGAAGTGGTAGTAATGGCAGTAGAAGACTCAAAACTAAGATGTCGTCCACATTATAATTCTGTTCCAGAAAATGAAGAAGTGGAGAGTATATATAAAGAACTAATTTCTACACTTCCAAAAGAAGAAAGAACGCCTTCTACGATGCGAAAATACCAAGGTTTTTGGTACTCAGAACAGCGTCTTCCAGGTGTATTGGCAATGCAAGAGATTTTTAAGCCTCGCTCTACAGATTTAATCGTAGCAAGTTTTGTCAAGTCAGGTACCACTTGGCTCAGAGCACTCACTTTCACTATAGTTCACCGAAATAAGTATACTTTTTCTAGTAACCCTTTGCTTAAACTCAATTCCCATGATTGTGTACCAAACATTGAGTATTTCTATTCTAAGGGAGATGAACAATACCTTGAAACTCTTCCTTCTCCAAGGGTTCTTGGGACCCATTTGTCATACACAGCGCTCCCAGAGAGCATGAAGACATCAAATTGTCCAATAGTTTATATTTGTAGAGAGCCGAAAGATGTCATAGTCTCCTATTGGCACATGGTTAAAAAATTTGATTGGTTCAAAAAATCGTTTCCTTTAAATCAAGCCTTCGAGTTATTTTGTGAGGGTCGAATACCATATGGTCCTGTATGGGAACACGTGCTTGAATATTACATGAAGAGCTTAAACGATTCTGAGAAAATTTTGTTCCTAAAATATGAGGAGATTATGAAGGACCCAATTGCCAGTGTGATCAGGATATCAAACTTCATCGGATGCCCATTCTCTGAGGAGGAGATAAAAAATGGTCTAGTGGAAGAGATTGTCGAGTTTTGTAGCTTTAATAAACTCAAAAACCTTGATGTAAACAAAAATGGAATAGGTAATGTACAAAATGATTTCTTATTTAGAAAAGCAACAGTGGGGGATTGGCAAAACTACATGACGACTGAGATGGCTGACAAGTTGGATGAAATTACAAACGAAAAATTACATGGTTCTGGTTTCAGCTTTTGAGTGGCATTGGCCATGGAATGTTTTCTTTACATTTCTCTTATCTTTGTTTGTGTTTGGCTATTTATTTCACATATATATTGTGTTAGATGAGATTAATGTAGTTTTCTGTTAATTTCATGTCTGTATTCGAGAGCTCGGATATTAATGATATATTGTCATATTAAATTAAATTGCATTAGAGCTCATTATTTTGTCTGCCTTTCACAGTTTTAATATCGTTTTCAAGTAATGCTTTAATTATCTCTAATATTTTCATGTATATTCTGTTGAATCTGATTTGAGTAAACTGGACTGACATATCTACATATTCACCATGGCATTATACGAATGGTCTAATTAAGGAGTACTAACAACAAACAAAAACATAACTCTCTTATTCATTTATGCATCTATTGTAAATTAACCAGTAGTTCAAATAAGTATTTATTTGATAAAGAATTTGTTTTTGAAAATTATTCAGAAAACTAAATTGGGAAATTAATTATTATGAATAATGGACCTTTAATTGATATGTTATCCAACACAAATGGCCAAGCTACGAAATTTTTTTGTGAAGAAAACTCAGGAATTAATAAGAAAAGATTTGTCTGCGCATGAACTCAGGAATAAGAAATAGAGATAAATTTAAATACAAAGACTATTTATAATCTACTTATTTAACAAAATTCTGCGCATGAACTCAAGCCGAAATAAGTTTGACTGCAAATTATATATAAGGGAGTTGCAGAGCCGTATATCATAAGAATGGATTTTGGATTTCAGGAATTCCAGGAACACTGTTCAAGTATTTTGGATTTCAGCTGATTTGAATCCGGCGATTCACGCTCCAATTTGTAAATTTTGTCAGATAGGGAGGTTGAGAATCAGGTAAGCTAGAGAGAGTAGCTAGGGATTAAAATGAAAGGATATATTTGTCCATTCATTTTTTTTAAATAAATAAAATGGGATAGAAGAAAAAATATAAAGTTTTTGTGGGGATATTGGATACTACGGTGTTTTTACAGAGAAATTGACTAATTTGAATGTTCGTATAGGCACACTAGAAATTCTCTCTTATAAAACTGGATGAGTACTTACACAATTGAAAAAATTGAAGAACCAGTTTTTGATTTAGTGGCAAAAAAAAATACTCTCCGTGTGAAATATTGCATATATGAATTTTGATATTGGACCCCTTCTATTTGTTGAAAAAATATTCTCTCCTTTCCAACAAATTAATTTATATATTTCTGAAAATAAAAATTTCTGAACAACTTGCCAAATAAAATAACCAAACCTACTAATTAATGGTATTGACCCTCCAACGAACCAAATTGAAATGCTAAGATTAGATCTCGGGATCCTGTGCAACGTTTTTGTAGTAGTCCTCATGAGTTATTATCAATTTAACAGTGTATAATGCGTAAACATTATAAATTATAAATTAATATCACATGAATAACAGTAAGATATAATTAATTTCCATCATGTAAACATTATAAATTATAAATTAATATCACATGAACAACAGAGAGATTGAGCTCAATTTTATATCTTTTGTATTTTTTTTTATTAAACAAGGCTTAATTTAATTGGGCCTAATGCGTAAAACCCAATCGGTCCTTTGATTATCGATCATAGCCAATTGTCATAAATTCATTTTGTTATGTACATTTTTTTACGATTTAAACTTCATCAACTAAATTTTTTGATAATTGCATAGATATTTTTGGTAAAACTGTTCGTCAATTGTCTGATTGGAATCAGATGAAAAATTATTAATATGATTTATTTAAACAGCTGTTAGAAAAAAAAATAGCTTCGATAACCGTTCGATCAAGGAAGGATGGATCTAAGAATGCCACCTAAGCAGCTAGAATGTTTGTAAATAACTGCCTAAAACTTGTAAAATCTGAAACGTTCAATATCATCTCACACAAAGCTTAGCTTGATTTGAGTTTAAGCCAAATGTATCTGTTGAGCTTCATTTGATATTCTATTAATTGAGATTCGAATATTGCAATTGAGCATATGCATTCATTTATATATAAATACTAAACTGATAATGTGAAGTTGCGAGGATTTCAAACTAAATCATTCGACACAAATACCCGTATATTTGAGTACTAACATTCATTTATATATGGTATTGACAGACTGTTATACCTGTATTTGAAGTGTGACACAAACGCTGCAAATTTCCTTCTGTGAATTCCCATCTATAACATCATTCGACATTCGGGCCACCGATAGGGGAGGATGCATGATTTTTGTTAGGGAGGTAAAAAAATAACGAATCGGGTTCAAAATCATTAACTAATTAGATATTAGATGAAAAACAATACACTAATTAACTTATATTTTCTAATGAACTAACTTCTAATTCTAATTACCAATCAGAATTCAAAAAATTTATTATAATTTTAAATATAAATTTAACTCTAATTAAAAATTAAAATTTCAGAGAAAGGAAAATAAAATTCCAAAGTGGATAAAGTTAATCTGAACCTATAAATTTCCATAAAAATTCAAAATTCATGAAGAATAGTTGCCCCCTCGCCTTTAGTGCTCCCCCCCATGCCCACAGAATTCAGATCCAGTGAAGTAACCCAAAAATTGGGTTTTGGATCGGGACCTTCCGATTTGAATCCGTGACCATCCATCTAAAATGGAGTGCAAGCATCCCGAACGACAAATTCAAATCTCGAGACAATCTCGAGCGACGGATTCGATTCGGATGGTCCCGATCCAAAACCCAAATATTGGATTACTTTAGGGGATCCGGACCCATGCCCACATTGCTCCATAAGTTGTTACACTGCCTGTGAAATCACTTCCCGAGGCACCACCTGTTTCTCATCCTCTTTCGTGCTTCGTTTACCCCCTTCCCACACCCGTGCTCCGTACCCCTTTACTTCAACAACAAATCTCTCATTTATGAATTGTTCAAACACTAGTGGCCATGTCAGCATTGGCACACCGGCTGACACAGCCTCAAGTATCGAGTTCCACCTAAGGTTCGCAAAATCGAAATCAGATTTAGAATCGGTCATAATCAGATCTGAATCAGATGAATCAGTCATAATTGAGTGAATTGAATCAGAAAACTCGATTTTTTTGGAAAAAGCTTGTTTTGTACTAAAAAGAAAAAATTGGTAAATAAAATACTTTTGATCTCTATAAAAATAAATATATAGAAGAAAAATAAAAGAAAAAAGAGAAACAAATAGAGGTAGAAAATAGGGAAAAACAATTCAAAAAGGAAATATAAAAATGCAAAATTTTTGTGTGGAAATGGATGGTCCATTGAAGAACGAAATGGAGAGAAGGAAAAAGTGGAGGCAGCCCCCTAATTAAATGAATTCAGATCCAGTGGAGTAACTCAATTTTTAGGTTTTAAATCGGGACCGTCCGATTCAGATCTGAGATCATCCACGCCGAAGTGGAGCGCATACATTCTGACAACGGATTCGAATCTCAAGACGATCTCGAGCAACATAATCGAATTGGACGGTCCCGATCGAAAACTCAAAAGTTAGGTTACTTTAGGGGATCCGGACCCCTAATTAAATATCCCATTAATCTTATAAGTGGTCCCATCTCCCCATATTTCCTTAGTTGAACCTAACCCACAAAAACTCTACTACAAGATTCATTTATGGTGTATGTACACCAAGTTTAACTGGATGAAGGGACGCTTTCTTTCCCAACAGCTCAAAGCAAAAAAATCAAAAGAAATGTGTTATAGTTTCCTTTGTGGTCGAATATCACAGCAGCGCATGCAGAGCTGATTCATCTCTTGCACCCGAATCTACCGAAGACGGGATTTCTAGCAATCACTCGAACAACTGTAGTGCCAAATTTTACAAGTCATTCCGCACAAGATGATGCAACACATTTTCTCGACGCCTATTGACCTTCAAGAGCACGCCGTTGAACGGCCTCCCTTCCTCCGTTCTCATGCGGAGAAAATGTGTTGCATCATGCTATGCGGAATGGCTTTGAAAATTTGGCCTCTAAAGGTGAAAATTTGGTTTTCGACGGGAAGGCTAAGCTAACTTGTGTTGGATTCAAATATAACGCTTGCTTGCTTGCTTAGTCAGCTGCCTTAATTTAAGTATTAACCTTGAAAAGATAAGAATGATTTGACCTTTCGTCCTTTCCCACGTTCTCACATGGACCCCCATGTGATTTCTGAACACATTCACATGTTCTCACATGCTAGTTATCTTTTACACAATATACCCATCACAACTTCTCTAATTAGATATTTTACCTATTGAAAATTTAAAAATAATTATTTTCCATCTAAATATAACTTATTTATTAGTATATCTATTTTTAAATTTTATATCAAAAAAATATAAATCAATATTCATTAAATTTTTAAATGACAATTTTACCCTTAGCAATTGTTCCCTAAAAACTTGTTTTTCTTTTCTAATTTCCGCGCAATCACTGCGCAACCTTTTTTCTCCTCACGCAAGACCTCTCCTCAGCCCGTCCTTCTTCTGCCCCCGCCCTCCCTCTTTCCCAACCCGCTCTTCTTCTCCTCCCGCCCGCTCTTCTACGAGTTACATAAGTGAATATCTAATTTGAGAAGTTATGACGATCATGTATCTAAATTTCTCAATAATTAAATACTTTGATACTGTTTCATTACTTTCCAACAAAACATGAAAGCAAAATATAAGGTAATGAATTGTTAAAAAAAAAATAAGAATGGAAAACAAAGTTAATTTTCGTAGATATATATACAACATGACAGTAGCATAGCAGGTATCGACATGGTGATTAGAAAAGTACCAGCCTGGTACACCGACATTTTTATTAATATCCAAAGTTAATTACAAATTAATAAATATACTCAGATTTCCTGAGATTTTCGAAAAATACCCAAACCGGTCATTTTCTGGTCGGTTTCCTCCTCTCCAGAAACCAGCCAGAAAATAACCGGTTTCTAATTTTGTTTTTGTTTTTTTAGAGACACTATGAAGAGCAAGATAATGAAATCTAACACTGAAAATTCAAATTTTTTGTTTAAATTTTTTGTTAGATTACTTCTTTTGATTTAAATATTTATACTGAAATACACTATATTACTTGAAATTATGTTGAATTACACTATATTATGTTATATTACGCTAAATTATGTTAAATTACGCTAAAGTATGGTAAATTCCGGTAAATTACTATGTGTCTTCATAGTGATGTATAATTAGAAACTATTTTTTTTTAAGAGACACTATGAAGACCAAGATAATGAAATCTAACACTGAAAATTCGAATTTTTTGTTTAAATTATTTGTTAGATTACTTCTTTTGATGTATAATTAGCATATTTATATTAAAATACGCTAAATTACTTGAAATTATGTTCAATTACACTATACTACATTAAATTACGCTAAATTATGTTAAATTACGCTAAAATACTGTAAATTACGGTAAATTACATATAAATATAGATAATATCTTTACTGAGAAGGCGAAAAAGGACGACGAAACTTCAAGCGGCCATAAAACGGCACTCGAGTGTCCGTTTTCAGCAAATGACCACTTTGCGGAAAGCTTGCGAAAATACGCATGCGTCAGTGCCCGCGATGTCTAATTCCAAAATTCATAATTGCCAAAAAACTAAGAGAAGAGCCTCAAAATTTGAGTTGAAGTTTCCGATTAAGATTTTCATTTCTATTATTCAATCTAAGTAGCTCAGTAAATTAGTTATATAATGAACTTATAGAATACCAATTTTTACTATTTTTGAAATTTTTTTACTATTTTTTATGATTTATGAAAGATGGCACAAAATCGGTCTAATTTAGCGTAATTTACCGTATTTCATTGTCATTAGCAAATTTAGTATAATTTACCGTAATTTATCATATTTTAGCGTAATTTAACATAATTTCAAGTAATTTAGCGTAATTTAATGTAATTTCAAGTAATATAGTATAGTTTAGTATAAATATGCTAATTATAAATCAAAAGAAGTAATCTAACAAATAATTTAAACAAAAAATTCAAATTTTCAGTGTTAGATTTTATTATCTTGCTCTTCATAGTGTCTCTAAAAAAAAAAAATTAGAAACCGGTTAATTTCTGGCTGGTTTCTGGAGAGAAGGACGGCCAGAAAATGGCCGGTTTGGACAGTTTTTGAAAATCCCAGAGATTTTGGATATATTTATTAATTTGTAATTAACTTTGGATATTAATAAAAATGTCGGCCTGGTACACATAAATCAAAAGGTTTATTTATACTTATACGGTGCTCTCAACATTTTGTTCCTAGATCAATCTCTACAGGGAACAACGTATCTCAAAAAACATGGGCCATAGAGGCTCAATGAGCCCAAAAAAAAAATTCAATCCTAACTTGAATGAAGCACAGTTCATATTTTGCCAATTCAAGGTCAATTTATAGCCTTTTTGGAGAAAATATAGTCCAACCAACATATATTGCAATCTCTAAACATTCAAGTTCATAACCTATTTCGCAGTAAACCTCCAACACTCGTATAATATCGACAATGCATATACATTATTTTCCTTTATTTTCCATTGTGTTCAAATACGGTATGATTTTTAGACTCTCATGTGAGTATTTGTGAGATTGAAAGAAAATATGCGGAAACAGTAATGAAAAGTGAAGTAATTTCATTAGGTATATTTTTTTGTACATAGTGGTATTGCTATTTAATTATTTATATTACAGAGGCTAATATAGCCGTTATTGTACCATTGGTACCTTTTGCCTTTTTCTAATATTAAAAGAACAAATGTTTTTTCTTGATTTAATCCTAGCCGCTTGATCGATGATGAACGATTGAGATCAATCCTTCAATTCTTTATTATTTTCAACACTCTCCCTCAAGCTACGAATGTAAATATCGTACAATCTTAGCTTGCTTGTGATGTTTTTCGAAAGGACTTGGGTCCAATCCTTTGATGAGGATATTGGCAAGTTGCTCCTCACTTCTACAAATTTGAAAATTTAATTAATACTGTGTTAATTAAAATATTAGTAATTTGCTGATAGAACACGTATTGAATTTTTGAGTGCCAGACTGTGAAGAGAAGAGTCCTGACGAAACGAGAAATGCATTCAGAGAAAAGTTGTGGTATTGAGGAGAGAAACGAGGCGAAAGGGACAGCAAATATCTTGGTTTTCTTTAATTTGGAGGAACTAATTAAGGGAAGAATATATAATATGATGCTTGTCATAATGAATTAGCTAGCTACATATTTCCATATATAAATTAGGATCTAATTTCTTCTTTATTTCGTAAGGGCAACGGTTTGCATGTAAACGGCTCAGATACTGTTATTTCTTATCCGAATTTAAATTCAGATGAATGAAGCAATATCGATCTAAAATAGTATAATAAATAGTTTAGATATATATTTGTTAATTTGTGCGTCAAATTTTATTCAACTTGATAATTATTGGGACATCTATAAAAGTCCAATAAGTTCAAATATTATTATTATTATTCTGATTTTGATAACCATTTATCGTTTGTTGCGGTTGTCAAACAAATTTGTGATTCGTATAATTTATTTTTGTATATCAACTCAATATATAGATATTATTGGCCGAAATTTTTAAATATACCCTCAATCCAATAAATAAACCAAAAAGACCACTGGTTTTGCAGAATTCCATATTTACTAGGGCCGCAACGACAAATGGCGGCCCCTCAAAAACAAAAAAAAACTCAGCATATTACGGTAAATTTTGGATTTTTGAGGGGCCGCAATGACAAATGGCCGGCCCCAAGAATGGAGCCGCCATTTGCCGTTGTGGCCCTGGTAAATATGGAATTCTGCAAAACCAGTGGTCTTTTTGGTTTATTTTTTTTTGGATTGAGGGTATTTTTAAAAATTTCGGTATTATTGGTCCATGCATATGATGGAGATAAGGAATTTAATTATTTTATTTCTAGCAGGTCAAGATACAAATACTCTTTTAATTTTGGAACAGATATAAATACTATAACAATAATAATCTGGATTTGAATTTATTCTTTGGTATTAGGTTATTTATATAAAAAAATGTAAGGCGATATACCATTCCTGACGTTGCCGATTTTTTTAAATTGAATTCAGAATTTTATTACTAATATAATTATATAATTTTTAGACTCAATTATTTAATTATATGCACTCACATATCTGGATCAATCTAATTAACTTTTGAAATTTTGTTAATTTTTCTTAATGTTAATGTCTGAATCACCTGGTTCAATCAAATTATAATTTTTAGGTATAGAAAAACACCAAATAACTTGTCATCAATTTTGTCCTCAAATTTGGCGATCGATTCACACTAGATACACTTGAGATATTAGCATCTAGGTTATGTATCAAAGGGACAAAGCTCTACTATAGTTGTGGTAGAGGAAGCTAATACATGGGCACTAGAAGATGTGAAAGAAACCGCTACAATCAAGGATTAATATCCTTTCTAATATATCTAGTCTCTATCTAAATTTTCAAATAACTACTTTTCATAGTTACAAAAATAAAAGAAATCTGCATTAATTACCTTAACACTTTGTAGAACAATAAGAGAAGGGCTACAAAACAGAATTCACATCCCCTCAGGTTACCTGACTGAGTACAATTGAATCCGACGGTCCAAAATTGTTCTTTTTAACTTAGCACGATCTTAAAGCATAAATAATACTGGCCCCTGCGCCATCCTGAGTAGGCACCGGCTGGAAGTAAATCTGGGCCGTCCGTTTCAATTGTGTTGAGTCAGGTACCTGGGAGGATACGGATCCTACAAAACAGGGATTGTTTGTTTTAAAAAATTGGACATATAATATAACTAGTGTAAGTTTGTTGCTTTTAATTAATATATATTCACAGATAATGTATATTTATGTGATTGTGTGATTTTAACATTAAAATAAATTACTTTTATCATATAAATATTTCAACTAGCTTTTTTCTGTTTACATTTAGTCAGCTTTTTTTTAATTTAATTTTTATATAATTTACATTTAGGCCAAATCATAACAAAAGATAACATGACTAAATTAAGAAAATAACTTGTTTATTTTTTGTAAATAAAAGAAAACCTCCTTACATTGCTAAATTAATAACAACATAGAAAAAGAGCCGTTAGGAAGTACTCATACCCCCAACCTTGAAACGTGTTGCATGGATGAGGTCATTTTCATGCATGGAGTCAACGCCTTAAAGAAAACATGCATTAATTAAACAGTTGTCCTGCACTCCATAAATCACCTTAAGACCATATATATATATATATATATATACAATACAAACACACATCTTAACTTCACTGAATCAACAAAGTTTTCTCTAAGAGGGAAGAGTGTTCATAAGCCTGTGAAACCAAAGGAATTTATAATAAACACATACAAATTTCACTTTTCATCCATGGAGAACATGATCTCTTCCCAAATCAACCATTCTGTTTTCAACGAGCGCCGCTGGTTAGAGCAGTTGCAGCATGACTTCTCCAAGGATTTAGAAGACACGCTCGGCATTAAAGTCTCAGTGTTTAACGTGCCAAAGTTTCTTTATGAAGACAAACCAGATGCTTATGTGCCTCACTACTTTGCTGTGGGTCCGTACCACCAGCACCGAGTGGAGCTGCGTTGCATGGAGCGGTACAAGATTGCCGCTTCAAAAAGGGTTGAGAGGTCATTTAAGGACATAAAGTTTGATGACCTTATCAATGAATTTATACAGCTCGAAAGCGAGATCCGAGCACCATACCATAGGTATCCCCTTTTGGCAATTTGAATTCTCTTTTTTTGTAAGCTATATAAGAATCCTTCTATAGTTTGTTTCATGTTTGAGGAAAACTCTATATTTTGGTAGTGTGCCCATGTACATTTGATACCTGCATTCTCCAAATAAGAAAGCCATATTCACCTACTTCATGTAAAAGAAATCGAATTAATATATATATATATATATATATACACACACATATTTAACAAATGATCTTCACCAGCAACTAATACTTAAATTGTAAAACTTCTTTGACGGTGTAAGTAGGTAAATTGAGTTGCTTGAATTCTCATATTTTACATGTCAAAACACAGATATCGTAACTAATCTTAACCGTGGTCGTAGGTATCCTGATTTCACTGAAGAAAGTTTAGCATGGATGATGGCCATTGATTCATGCTTCTTGCTTGAATTCCTCCAAAACTACCACAATGGAGAAGGAACCGGCATTGTACCTCCACTAACGAATTGGATAAGCGGGATCGTGAAGGATATCTTGATGTTAGAGAATCAAATCCCGCTCTTTCTCTTGAGAAAGACTCTCGAGTTCCAATACTCTTCGAACAAAGTAGCCGATACCATGTTACAAACCATCTTAGAAAGATTCATAAAAGAGGTTACTCCTCTCAAGGTTACTGTTAATATAGGTAATCTAGATAAGTATGCGCATGTGCTAGAGCTGCTCTATCATGTTATAGTTCCAAATTTAGAACAACAAAATGATCAAACTGAAATTATCATCGAAAACCCAGATGAGATGCTGAACCCCGAGGATGTCGAGACAGTAAAAGAAGCGATTGATAACATATCCAGACTAAATATAGCTCCAATCCGTTTCATTAAAGATAAGTTGATATTAAAGCCTGTGGATATCATATCAAATCTTCTTCAGAAACTCTCTAAAAAATTTCCTATGATCACGCTCCTCTCTCCAGTTGTTGACTACTTCTTCTCCCAAACCAATGTTACGGAAAACATACAAAATATGAGCATAAGTAACATCATCAATTCGCCACTACTTGAAGAAATTACAATCCCGTCGGTATCTAAACTTGTTCGTCTCGGAGTAAAATTTATTCCGACAGAGGATGGAATAAGTGGGATAGAATTTGATGGAAAAGCCGGGAAAACCGGAACTTTTAAACTGCCGGTCGTCACTCTGGATGCCAACACTGACACAATATTAAGAAATTTGGTGGCTTATGAAGCCTCTGTAGTCAAGGGGCCATTAGTTTTTGCACGGTACACTGAACTAATGAACGGAATCATCGACACGGTTGAGGATGTGAAAATCCTAAGAAAAAGTGGGATAATTTCAAATCATATGAAGAGTGATAGGGAAGTGGTGCATCTGTGGAGCGGGATGTGTCGATCCGTGAGGCTCACCAGAGTGCCAAAGATCGATCGAGTTATCAATGATGTCAAGAGCTTTAATAACACAAAATTGATGGTAAAAACAAACAAATTACTGAGGAGGTATGTCTTCAAGTCATGGAAAATTCTAACTGTGCTTGCTACTTTGTTTCTGCTACTGATGACTGGAATGCAGACGCTTTGCTCGGTTTATACTTGCTCTAAGTGGGTTGCTACCATTGCAGACGAAACCCCGCAAACTTGAGCTCTCGCGCATGAAGGTTTTGTGCTAATGAATTATATCATCAACTCCTTAATTTATAATATGTATTATCTACAGTTACATTTTGTATTAAGATGTTATAATTCAGTATAAATTAAGGATGTATCTATTGTGTCATACGTTGGTTATAGTATATATGCCCAAATGGCCAAATTTAAACTTGTTATATATGAACTCCATGTTTAGGTTCTTTTATTTTTTTTATTATTGTTTAGTTTCTCTTTATATTTTGACTATTTGAAGGTAGAATAATTGATATCATCCAGTTATAGACGTTTGATATTTGGCATACAGTATGTAGCAACATTTGCATATTTTTTGTCCTTTTAATAGAAATTCCAAAGTTCAACCCTATTTTACAAGAAAATCTTTGCTATATATATCATTTCTATATATAGAAAAAAGGACACGTCTAACTAGTACACTAAAAGTTTGATATATTTTTCTCTGATATATACTAGAAGCGAGATGCACCACGTGTACACATCTCCACAAATCTATAGCTAATTTTAATATTAAGGAACAGTTGTTTATGAATCATGGGATTCTATAAGCTTTTTAAGTTGAACAGAATTACATGACGTGCAGGAATTAATCATTATAAGATATTCAAAAAGTATCACAACTCATAGAACATGTGTTCAAGATACTACCAAATCAGAGACCAAAAGTTAAATTATTAATTACATATTTCAACTGTATTTCACAAAGTATTCATGGGCCTAAGTTCCACTGATATATAAACCCAAAAGCTGTGTGTCTATTCGGATAAAATTAAACCAAACCAAACCAAACCAAACCGAACTATATCTCCAAATATTTAAAATCTGACAAATTTGCTTCCATGGGATGGCGCTCACATCCTCTTCAACAAATAAATTATGGGTTTGGAATTGTTTGTAATTTTTCATAAGTAGAAGTGGAGACATTACATCATGGGCCTTCAACAAAAAGAGTATCACATAAGTGTTCAAGGTACTATCAAATCAGAGATCTGAATTTCAATTTCTAATTAAAAAAAGGTCATATGAAAAAATAAGGCATTATTTTTTTAAACAAGAAATAATATATATACAAAGCGCTATAATATCCAAATGTGTAAACTTGAAATACAATTCACACGTAGAAATTCTGATTCTACCATCTATCTGTTTATTTACGATAATATATAGTTTTTGGGCCACAAATTATCACAATTTATTTTTTCACTAATATCATAGAATTTAAATCTAAACTATGAACCATTGATCTTGTTTTTCCTCGCAATCAAGAACTGCCATATATACACAAAATTTGTTATTTCATTTACATTTAATTTGAACAAAATCGATTCTATAGAATGAACATTTCAGTTATCAAGTTAATTATAATAAAATAATTTTAATGTGCTTATTTTTTCTCTCCTCTTGATCTATATTAATTAAGCATATTTCGTTTTTAGTCAGACCATCTTCATTTACGATCCATTTGTAAATTTATCCCTAGTCGTACACTCTGCAAATAATTTATAAAAAGTAGGAAACAAATGGAAACATAAATTTTCACGTATGGTAATAAAAAAGATGAAAGAACAAAATATTATATATAAAGAGAGAGAATATATATACATATAAAAGACCTCATGATACTTTGCTTTGCTCAGCTCAAATTACAACTGTACTGGTATAAGTCCCAAAGTATTAATGGGCCAAATTACCAGTGAAATAAACCCAAATCAAACCATTCTGCACGATGTCTCCAAATATATATTAATTGCGATATGTGCCTCCTTAAAAACTGTTGAACACGTAAATTTTAAAATCAATGTTAATTATTGTAACTTTTATTGTAACTTCTGCTATTTTTCTCATTCAAAACTGCATGAAATTTTCATGAATTGCACAATAATTAATGCTGCATGGCATTTACAAATAATATGCTCGCCGCTCGGCACAAATTATTGGTAATGTTAGTTCTAACCATTACAAAATTGTGCAGTTGATTATGCATGTTATCCTGATTTAGTGACCTGAGGAATCTCATCTGCTTAATTTCTTTATCCCAACGAGGAACATGTTCAGCTTTCTTTATTCCAACTAGAAAGGAATAAAGAAATAAGAAAGTTGGAGAGTTCACAGGATATAAGACCAATTTTAAGTCTCTAAATCGGGGAGAGATCGATCGAGCTGGAATGACAGAATCATATAACATCAGATCATCACCTCGATCTTCTCCTTCTTTTGGTACTTGTATTTTGCTGTTTGCCGTGGCACATAACATCAGCTCAGAAGAGAATCAGAACTCTCCCGGGATTTGATGGCCCCTGCCTTTCTCTTTAGAAACTGGGTGAGCAGGTGTTCCTTTTCCTCTTCAATATTGTAACTTATATTCTATTCCTCTTTTCCTCTCACACAAAAACAAAAAATGCCCGTGAATTATAGTAACCGGATGTTTAATCATATGGAATTAGGAGCCTAGCTACCCGCGCGTAAAGGTTTATACTTAGTGTAATGTGAACGTGTTGTGTCGTGTTCCAGCATGTTGTGTTTCGTCGTGATCGGAACACGTATCATGTCGTGTCAATGCGTTGAAAAATTGAATTGTGTTGTGCCGCACAGTATTGGCAATGGGCACAACACAGGTACCAGCATGGTACACTTGCTAAGGCGTACCAGCTGAAATGAGTTTTGCTTAACGAACACATATAGATATAACTTAAATAGACTCGGTGTACAAGTCCATTATGTATAGAAATAGAAAAATCATTTGGTTCATAGTGAACCAGGAGCATCGAAACAATTCTGATGGGAGATGGGGACCACTTGTAAGATTTAATGACATATTTTGGTCATGCACCACCTTTTTCTTGTCACTCCATTTGGGTCATCATTGGATCCCTCCATTTCCAAAGTTTTTGGCATTTTTACATTTGCTTTTGAATTGTTTATTTTTATTTTTTCTACCTCCCTTTTGTTTTATTTTCTTCCTTTATTTTTTCTCTATATATTTATTATTTTTAGGAATCAAAATTAGCTCGCTGTCCTTTGAAATTGGTATGGTTACACAAGATTAACTCGCTGTCCTTTGTGTTAAAAAAGTACGAAACAAATTGTAAAAATGATAATTAGTCCAAAAATTATGTTAAGGCCACATCTTATAAAAAAACAATAATTGAGTAATATAATAAATATAAACATTTAAAATTAGCCAATTAAAAAAAGTAACGCAAAAGCCTCCATATTTAATATTATTATTAATCTTCTTTTTTTTTTGCAATAAACAACTCGGCATAATAGTCGTAGAAATAATGAGACATTATAGAAATGTCTCTTTCATTTACATAGAATTGATTACTGTTTTGTAGGCCACTTAGTTTTGATCTACAAGGATATATAGAGATGGCTTACCTTCCCTATTTTGAAAATAAATCTGCTCTAATTCTCGGAGAATTACAGGATTCTGTAATTCTGATCTCAACTGTTAGTTTTTCTCGAGATACGTGCATGAAAACTTACTTTTCTGAGAATGTTCTTGAGATCTGTGCACGGCAAAGTTTGAACGGTTAATCTCGGAATTACAGTAGATTCGAATTCCCCTCTTTTATAAGGCTGACACTTCAGGTAACTCAGCGTTGCATTCAATTATTGCCCTTGCATTAAATTTTGGCTATTGACACAGTTCTTTTACTGCTATGCTGGCATTCTGCATTTAATGGTTAAACCTTTCATGTGGCCACTGGATTAGACAGGTTTAAATTTTGGCTATTGTGAACAATATTCTGGTTTCAGATCATCTCGGTTAACAGTCATTTTAGTGTTTGCAGTTTGCTAGATTACACCTTTATGGGCATGGATCATTTTTGGATTTTTTAATAAGAGGAGAGTTCAAATACACCATATTTTTTGTGCTCTAATATGCTCCACATCCTTTATCTCCATTTTCAAAGTCCAAATAGTCGATCCGAACAGTTCAATCTAATCTTCATATTAAAATATGTTTGGAGACCAAATTTTATATTTTTTAGAATTTTTTTACTATTTTTTTAGATAGTTACAATATCACTTTATCGGATGGTCCAGAATCTCCTTAAAAAAGTGATTTTGTACCTATCTAAAAAAATAGTAAAAAAATTCTAAAAAATATAAAATTTGGTATCCAAGCATATTTTATTATGAAGATCATGTTGAGCGGTTCGGATCGACTGTTCGGACTTTGAAAATGGAGATAAAGGATGTGGAGCATATTGGAGCACAAAAATAATGGTGCATTTGAACCCTCCTCTTTTAATAAATAACTAGTCTAGGGTGTTCATAAGTTCACCAACTCTTTTTGTGAACTTCTAAAATTTATCAGATTGATTTCAAATGAAGAATCTGAACTGTTAAAATTCATCTTTTGCTACAGAGTCAAGTGGTAACAAAAATTCAAAAAATGAATGCATTAAAATTAATTTATGAACCTTCTAATTTTAACCGCTTGAACTTTATACAAAATTAATTCGAAAGTCTAAAAAAAGGCTTTATTGTAGGTTTACGAGGTACTCCAATAACCTCACTTTTGCTACAGTGAAGGTATAATGATCCAATAACCTCACTAATTATAACATGTATATGAAATATATTTTCTTCTTTTATCTTTTCTTTTTGGTCTTGGTTTGATTTACTGTATGGAGCTGGACACACTGCTCCAGAGTATAAGCCAAAGGAGTGTCTAAAAATGCTTCAAAGATGGCTCTCTGGTGCTTCTCTATGAAATTGTTTGTATTTTAAAATGATCAAGAAAAGAATAATACTAATGGAAATTTTGGTTTTAGCCCATGAACTATAATGGGGATTGATTTGTTATTATATTGGTTATTATTAGCAGATTATTTCCTTATTAGTAAAATTTCTGTTATTACTCATACTAATTGGGGTTAATAAATTTTTTTTTGAGAACAAATATATATGTAATAGACCGCTATTATACCCAAATGTGTAAACACTAGCTACATTTTACAAATACAAATTAAATTCAGATTCTACCATCTATTTATCTATAATTATATCTGGGCCAGAAAGGCCCATTTACTATGGCCCATATTTCACAAAGTATTCATGGGCCTAAGTTCCACTGATATAAACCCAAAAGCTGTGTGTCTTTCGGATAAAATTAAACCAAACCAAACCGAACCATATCTCCAAATATTTATTAAGTGCCTAATTTCCTTCCTTGGGATGGCGCTCACATCCTCTTCCCTTATCTCTTCTCCTCTCAAACAAACTTTCAGCTATAGCCTCCTCTCCTTCTCATGCCGGCCCCACTTGTCATCCAGACATGACCTTGTTGCCTTCTCTAAGAGCTCCTCTAGGGACACTCGTGATGTCTCACTCTCAGTTGCATACAACCCATCCGGCAACTTCGACCTCTCTTTGTCAGACGATGAAGACGACACACCGAAGGTTGCACCGCCTCTTCCTCCCACTGAAGGCCGTCTCGAGGTCGTTATAGATACTGGTATTATAAGAAGCCTTGATTTGTCTCCGGTTCAAGCAATTAGTGATATCAACTGCATCACTCCAGGTCAGCTATTTACTATGTATATAAAATAAGTAATATGTATTTTATACTTGGTCTTATTAAATTAGTAGGATTCCAGCTTGTACCGTACCAATTTGGTACCAGCAAGTATAATGCCCCACTGGTACCATAGAACACTAGTTTTCAGAAATATTATTTTTAATTAAAAATATATTATGGAAATAATTTCAGAGGAATCGAGAAGGCTGCTGGAGAAAACTATAGGATTTACCATTAACTACGAAAGGGAAGATGAACATGACTTGCGTGAATTATCAGAGATACCAGAAATCAGGCTATGGTTTGTTCGACTAGATGCTTGTTACCCCTGGCTTCCAGTTGTTCTTGACTGGAGAGCTGGTGAACTGGCACGATATGCTGCTATGCTGGTACCCCATCAGGTAAAATTTGATAACATCAAATTCAGACACTTTTGTCTCTTAAATTTGAAGTGATGAATTACTGGGTTTAATTACAGATAAGTATGAGGTTAGGAGTGGTTTTTAACCCGGAGGCGCTTGAATTGTTTGTACTGAAGAAGGCATTTACAGTGTATTCATGGCTAAAACAACAAAATCATCCCAAGCCTAAGTTGAAGACTTGTGACATGGCTCGAATGCTAGGGTTCGGTTTAGGTGACGAGCTATTCGACTTGATTGAGAAACACCCTGTCGATTCGGCATAAGAGGGGTAATTACTAATCACCATGGCTTTTAGAGTATTTTCACAGTTTTGTGGAGGTGAAAAAAGTGAAATTACTACAAATTTGTGACCAAAGTAAAATACAAAGGCTCTTAAGAACAAGAGTAATTGAGGTTTTTTTCTTTTGTTATTATAAAAATGTTGGTATTTCAGTATATGTATAGGTGCTTTAATAATCAATTTTTAATTTTGGTATTTTCATAGCTAGGATTATCGACCATAAAATTATTTTTAATTTTAAGTGGTAATTTGGATTGTCATATAGTACCAAAACATGATTAAGTATACTCCAAACTCAATTTATTTATAAAAAGGAGTGTCCTGAAAAAAACCCAAAGGAATGTCTTCAAAATTTGGTATTATTAAATGCATTTTTTTTAGACCTCATTCAATCATGTAGCAATCTTTGTAACCGCCTTCCAGAAGAATTCATATCCTCTGAGGTAACAAATCATTTGTGTTTGTATCACGGCCGTCTGATCGGAATCTGAGACAATCTGGCTGAAGGTGGAACTACAATAATAGTCATGCAGATTCTAAATATTGAACAGTTCAGATCCAAACAGCAATATTATGTTACCTTAGGTGATATTAATTCCTAATTGATTTTTATGTTGGTATTTTTATTGATAGCAATAGGTAGCTAATTATCTTTCAAGTGATTCTAAGATTAAGAGGTCTAAGTTGATGTTTGTTGAGGTTTAAAATTTAAAATATGATTTAAATTTATTTTTTGTTTTGCTTGAATTTATGGTTTAATTAAGCCATGGCTTAAGTTATTTTTTTTTTGTCTCCTTTACATGCAGTTCTGATGATTATAAATAAATTTAAAATATGATAATTAAATTAAAAATAGCATTATATATTGTTTTATGGAAGAAAAATGACATCCTAATTAAAATATAAAAGTATCAGCACATAATTTAGAAAAAAAAAATGACAATTACATTGAAATAAAAAAAATAGATGCACATTAATTTATATTATAAAAAATAAGACTAAATTGACAATCAAATTGAAATCAAGTTGTTCCTAACTAAGTGAAAACGTAATTAAAAAAAATGAATCAAGAGAATAAAAATTATTTACCACAACAAAGAAAGATAATTTGTATTCCTAAAATTATTTCATAATATCTAAAATTAAATTATTGTTTGCTCAAATTCACTTTCAGTTCTAATTTGATAATTCTTTAATTATTTGTTTTGTATTCATATATGTTAAGATACATATTTAATTTAAAAAAACAAATCTTTGAAAAAGAGATTGTGAATAATTTATATATTCTTATTTGTTTACTAATACTTGTCATTGTTAGTCTTTCAATATGATATGTGATATTCTTTGTTGATGTTAATAGTTGAAAATAAAATAAAAAATAGAAATATGTTCTTCTAATGTGAAATTTCATCTATTTTTATAAAAAAAAAATCTATATTTCTATATTTTAGAATTAAACTGTCCCAATTTACTACGTTCACACCTCTACAATTATTACATAATATTGAAATAGTTTAGCAAAGTTTGAAGTTTGTAATTACAATTTATTTATCGTTATTATATAGATACAGATTGAACTATTAATATTACGAAAATAAATAAATAATTATTTTATATTTATAAATAATAAGGGATAGATATTATATAATATATACTTTTGTTATATTAAAAAATAATTCGGAGAAGTAATTAAAAAAATTATTCAGGTTTGGTTCGACGAGAAAAAAAATTCGTGATTCATGAATAATTCGGGTATAAATCGGAAATGAATCAGAATTATACATTGAGTCCGGACCGGAAATCTCAGTCCCGCAAGGGAGCAAAAAAAAACAAAAAAAATTCACGAATAATTCGTAAAATTCAGGAAAAAATTCGGTAATAGTTCGGTCAACCGAATAATTCGTGAATCTTGTCAGAATGATATATAATTATATATAAGGTTCCCGTGTCAGTAATTGGCTACATGATTAGTCACTGAGTACCCGCCTCAAAGAAACAAATTCACTTTCACAATCATTTCATGATAGAAAGTTGATGCCGTCACGTGACTGGATAGTAATGATTTTAACAGAACACTTTTATCTCAAGACAGCGCACGGACTATAGAATCAAAACAGCACAGGATATGGTTTGTGCGCTGCATGAAGTAAAATCTAATCTGTTAATATCTTTACCCTCATTGCTGGCTCATTGTCGGCACAAAGACGCATAATGTCGATTCTTTTCCATTAGTCGGGAGTCGCCTTCTTTGACTCTTCTCTCTCTATCTCTCTCTCCCTCTCTCTGTAAATTGGCTTTGGCAAAGAAGAGGTAAAGGATGGGGGATTCATCGAAAATAGGAGGTGATGGAGGAGAAGGAGAAATTGTGATGGATGAAGCTTTGAACTTGTTGGGGTTTAAATTCACCCTCATTGGCCCTAGCAAAGTCACTGGCCACCTCAAGGTCACAAAATATTGCTGTCAGGTATCTTTTTCTGATCTCTTATCCCAAAATGGATGTTAATTTTGGGGTTTTTGAAGGGTTTTAGGAAGGTTGGGATTTGATTATTTTGTTGGGTTCCAATAGGTTGTATTTATTTATTCAGGCATTTCATCAAACACGTTGTATGCACACGAAAATAAAAAAAAAAAACCAGTTAACAGAATCAGGAATCAGTAACAGTACTTAATTAATGGTGGGTATTTTTACATTTTACATTTCAGCCCTGAGGATGATCATGTGAAATTATGGTGATATTTTCTTTGAAGCTTAAATTTAAATTTAAATTGACAGCCATTTAAGGCGCTAAATGGAGGGGTGTCGGCGCTGATAGCAGAAGCAACTTCTAGTTTGGGAGCATATTGTGCTGCCGGTTATAAAAGAGTGGCAGGTGTTCAGCTTTCAATTAATCACATTAAACCAGCAATGCTTGGTGATGAGATTGAAGTCGAAGCGGTACCAATCCAAGTCGGTCAATCCATCCAGGTAGGTCTACCATGTATCCATAGTGCAGATTGGTCCGTACTATGGGTTATTGTTCAATGGCCAAATAGTCAATCTGAACCGTTCAACATGATAAGCATATGAAAATGTAGTTGTAAATCAAATTTTACATTTTTAAAATTTTTTATACTATTTCTTTAGATATGTGGAAAATCACTTGATCTAAGATTGTAGACCATTCAAAAAGTAGTGATTTTCTACATATCTAAAAAAATGAATAACTGTAAGTATATTTAGATCATGTTGAACGGTTTAGATCGATTGCTTGGATCTTAAAATCGAAGATATAGATCCATAGTACGGACCAATTTGCACTATGCATAGTACCATAGCTTCACTCTCTAAGCATATAATTTTTCACTGTTGCTTTAAATTAGTATGGTATTACTAATTTAGTGAGGCTATGGTAATATGCATATTACGGATCGATTCGTGCTATGAATCCAAACAGTCTATCCGAACAGTTAGACATAATTTTCATATCAAAATGTATTTGTTGACCAAATTTTATATATTTTAGAATTTTTGTACTATTTTTTTAGATAGGTAAAAAATCGCTGCTTTTGGGTGGTTCAGAATTTTCAAATCAAATAATTTTCTACCTATCTTAAAAAATAGTAAAAAAATCAGAAAAATATACAATTTGTCCTGCAATACATTTTCATATGAAGATCATGTTGAACGGTTCAAATCGACTGTTTCAAATTTCAAAACGGAGATATGAGTCCATAGCACGGGCTGTTCTGTAATATGCATATTACCATAGCCTCACTGTTAATGATTATAATCTTTCATTATACAATGAAATGATGAACATCCACATGCTTATTACAAGTGAAACTTTAGGTGTGGGAAGTGAAAATTTGGAGAATGGACCCGTTAACACCAAATAATAAAAAGTTGGCGTCGACATCGAGGGTTACTCTGCTTAGCAACCTGACGACTCCACCTGAGATGAAATTTTATGCTGATGCTGTCAAGCTTTTTTCTAAGCTCTAAGCTCTGTTTTTGTTTTCTTAGATTATGAACAAAAGATTCAAATGGTTTTTGCTAAAATAAAGAATGCTTCTGTTCAACAGAGAATAACAGAACAGAGATTTTGTTTTACTTTCTACCTTTTTAAAACAGTGATGATATTTACAGCCCATGTTGAGAAATTTTTTTTTTTTTGTTATCCTGTTTTTTTATGTTAAATAATAGACACATATTTTGTTATTATTTAGTTGGGTCCATAATGAAACTGGAAGGGTCAGGATTACTCTAGGTGTTTTTTTTAAAGTTAGTGGCTTTAAATGCCTACTCTGTAGGCGTCAAAACAACTATTAATTAATAATAAGCTTTATAATTTAAATTCAAAAACTGGAATTATGGCATGTCGATAAAGCTGCCCGACTCTCGTAACCTGGTAAAGTTCCGGGTCAGTGGTTCACTACTTGGATTGGTGGGCAACCGGTTCAATTGCTGATTTTGTAAATACTTATATTAAAGAGACATGAATATAATTATAATTAAAAAAATAATATTATTATATTAGTGAAAATTCCCATAGAATTATAGGAATTACAATTAAATAATCTACAATAAAAAAAATTATACATTATTAAAAATGTGAGAATTACATGTTTTTGAAGCTCAAAATATGTTAAACTTATTCTTAAAATTATTAAAATAAAACATCATCGGAACACTTTTTTATTATTAAAGAGGTTTTATAGTTTTACACTTTATTTTAAAATTTAATAACTAACACTGTATAAATTCTTCATTTTTTTACGAAACAAACCTCCAACAATTTATATTAGAAATTCCAGAATTTTGAAATTTTGTTTTAAAGATAAATAATACTATGACAATCACACTCAAACAAATAATTGTTTAAAAAATACAGTGAAAAAACACAAATGACTACACAGAGTTCTCCACAGAAAATCATCTATCAGCTACTGCATTTTCTCTACTACTTTTCTCCTCAAAAGAATAAATAGACCATGATAAAACAATCACTAAATAAAACAGAACCAGTTTTGCTGGTTAATCGGTTTTTTAATAAACCGGCCGGCTTTTTTATATTTTTCCGAGTTAACTACATAAGGTCTTTTTTATATTTTTCCGGTTTTTTTCCGGTCTATTTGTCCGGTCCGATTTGATTTTAATAACAATAAAATATATAATTCCAATTTTGGATTTAAGACTTATATGGGGCCGGTTTAAAATCATATCTCATTCTTTAAATATATTTTTTAATAGTGACACATATTAGTTGTGTTTTAGTATTTTAGAAAATTTCTGTCTCTTAGTTCCACACAACTAATATGTGTTCATATTATATTTGAGAAATTATTTAAAGAGCAGTTTCTAAATAAGAACTATTTAAAATCAACTCCTATTGAATTAATTTCGAAGGGGAATGAGCTAAAAGCATTAATCGTTTGATTATGGCTCATAAAATAATATTAGTAGCTAACATCTAAATAACACATTAAAGAAGGGCAATACGAGCCCTGTCGCTTCAATTGTTTTTGAGAAGTGCAACCATGATAGTTAATGTACGTCACGTCATGCATGTCGGTCAGGTGACTTAATTTATATATTTACATGTCAAGTAATGTATCCATATGTGTAACGTGACTAATTTTTTCAACATTACTTGTTTATTTTAATTTATATATTTACATGTCAAGTAATGTATACATCTATTATATTCAACATTTCAGATTTGACAAGTTATTTTGCAGTACTCCAAGCTGTCCTAAATATTATTTGTAACGAGTCATTTTCCAAGGTTTAATTACATGGTATGTAAAGTCAGCTGCAACAAAATTTCTAGCTAAGAAATTTTCATATTGAAGCAATTAAAGGAAAACGAGGTGCTAATTATCATGCCTTTTTCATATAGTTCATATATATCAAGTATAATGTTTCCTTCCGTGTTGCGTACCCTTCTACAATGTTATCCCGGGCCTTTTCTCTGTAACCAACTGGAGCTCGCCACAGCAGATCCAGACTGGACATTATTGGTTGATCATCCACTGATGCCTCAGGTTTACTTCTTAGCTAATTAAGGCCAAAGCGCATCTGCTGAAATCCGAGACCGGTAACAGTAATTCTGAAATTCCTGCATTCCGAATCCAGCCGTCAAACTGTTCCGAGATGCGTGCAAGAAAAAACCAGCTGTTTCGACATGCGTTCTCGGAAAAAATTCGATGGCTGGATTTGGATTGCAGGGATTTTAGGATTACTGTTCATTGGTTTTGGAATTTCAGCTGATCCGAATCCAATTAAGGCGGCATTCTTAGATTCGTTCTTCTATGATTGAACGGTGATCGAAACTTTATTCTTACAAGAGTTTAAATTAATCATTTTAATTATTTTTCATCTGATTCCACCATTGTCACCATTGTCTGAGCCACGCCGTAGTCCGAGGCTCCATCCACAACCTCAGCCACGTCACAGCCAGAGGCTCCGTCCACCACCTCAGCCATGCCGCAGCCCTAGGCTCTAGGCAAAACAGATGCTGCTATTTAATAATTATTTATGTTAATTTGTTTAATTTCTAATGTTATTTTGCTTGTTTTTGGACATATTAGTATTCTCATGCTTGTATATATTTATGATATATATTTAATCTATATATGGTTTGCTTGTTTATGTTGCTTGTTTGTTCTATGTTATTTAATTTGTGTATATATATTTTTTTTCATAAGATGATTATAATTGATGTTATGAAAAGCATTCCTGTTAATTTTCTCACTTTAACATACATCATTTTAGTTTTGATGAAATTGTTAAATGTTCAATAGTGAAATACTTGAGATATCTCACTTCAATTAAAAGCAATACGGGTTTTAACTGACTGACATATACAAAATAAAGTCACAAAAATCCATAAATCCAAATGAGCCCTTGAGAATTCTTAAATTGTTATGCACAATAAAACATATCATTCAAAGTAAGATAATTCATTTGGTGGTGCTGATATTAAGAATTGAATGTTGCACAAAGATATTTTTTTTTATAAATCATAATTCTAAATCCAACCCGATATAGAACTGTTTAACTTAAACCCGACTTGACCTGAACCCGAATGAAAAAATCTATATAATGAAAAAATCCCGATATCGATTTTTTCACATTATTTAATCAATAAAGATTACTTCTTTTCAAGCTGTATTATTTAAAATCTATATAAGGAAAAAATGTACATAAATATGTTGGTCTGTTATTTTGACCATGTCTTTTTTACTAATTTAGAATATCCAAATAAAAATAGGTTCAAAAACACATCATCGTTTTTCTTTACCATATGGTCATGATCTGCATTAATGAACGAGAAATACATGCCACAAAAAAAATACATGCCTGCCACAAAATAGAATCAAGACGAACCAAACTTGACTTGACTTGACTAAGACCTGATATAACATGTCTCACAATTTTGGTTAATTACTTAGAGTGATTTGGATGAGGCAAAAAATAGTGCTAACATGGTTAACGACTATTCCAAACTACTATTCTATGTTTGGATGTGTTTGGATTAGCAAAAATGAACTATTCTTTATTTGTTTTTGTGGATTAACATGCTATTCTACTAACCCAATCAAAAGTTAAATTAGCTCACTATCTCAAATTTGAGTTAACTCACTATTCCCACTAACCCAAATCTTCATTCGAACGCATTCTTAGTGAGTAAGTTCAAACAAAGTGCTAATTATTTAAAGACGGATAATGAATTTCTCTCTTTAATTACGTTGTTCAAATAAATGCTCAAGTTCAGTCTACGAAGCTACTTTAATAAAATTTTCACATATTACAAAATATTTTGTTATTAACATTTGTATTTACACAAATTATTAAATTAAATTTGATTCTTAATTTTTTTAGGGATTTTGACTCTTATAAACCTTGAATCCTTAAAAAAAACACTAGTTGTTCAAATTATTTTATTTCTTCAGATTTAATTAGGTTCGTTGTGTTTCAGGTATGGGTATGTATACTAAATGCTGCACATTGACATTTCTTTGATCCATCACTTATCTAAATCTGACTCGAGATAAAACCAAATTAACTCAAAATCCGACCTAATCCGAAGTACCCGAATAATCCAAAATCCAGTACGCCTTGAAGCAACCCGATTTGATCCGAAATCCTAAAAGAAAACTAATGCTAAACAACTTAATATCCAGCACAATTCTATTTGGCGAAACAAAGGGCACCAAATTTGTTGGATCTCTCTTATGATTTCTCAAATTATGCACACACTCACGGATTGAAAGAATAAAAGAAGGAACAAGCAAATAAGACACATAAGTTTTTTTTGTGATGCTCTCTAATCACATCGTTTTCTGGTTTTCTCATATATATAGACATAATACAAACCTGCCCACTACCATTACATTCCACGTTTAGAACTCTAATATTGGAGCTAACCAATTTAAACTTTCCTTAAATAACTACTACTCTATTTTCAGCAACATGCTGATTCTAAATTCTAACTTCCTAAAATATAAACCCGTAAATAGACAACCCAAATTGGAGAGAGTCCGAACAGCTGGACCCGAACTTGTGTTTGGACTCGGACTATGGACTGGACTCGGACTTGGACAACTAGATTAACTCATCAAAATTTTTTTGAGAGAGTTGAATAATTGAGGTTTATTATTGAATGTTCTTCACTTAAGTTGAATAAAAATTTCCATTTTTTAATTAATTTAATTCACTTTAGACATTTCAAAAGAAAGCAGATGCTAGTAAAAGCAGGAGCACATGCATAAGAGAACAAGTCCTCGGCAAATGATCTAACACTTCAAAAATGTATGCATGCAAACATGCTGCTAACGAACTATAATTAATGGTAAATTGTGCGTTTGCATGCATGTTCAAATAATTTTTTTTCCCAGGATCTTGATTAGTACTTGTATTTTAACCTTTACACAAAACAATGTTAATATTGCAATAAAAACTGCATTATCTTTTTTGGAAATTGATTCTCCCTATGAAATAAGCAAAAATGGTGGCGAAGATAATAGGATACAGTGCGAGAATTACGGCGACTAGTGGTAAACGGTCATGGCAGAACCCGAAATAATCTTCTAGAAACTGCATAACGGATTTCTCCTCTCCAAAGATGACGATTAGTTTGGGGACATCTCCGTACTGTGATGTGAAGAGCGCATTCAGAGTCCAGGCCAACGGGCATGTGTAGTACATCCAAATCCACCATCCTGGAATTTGCTGCACGGTAAACTTAATTAATTAATTTAAAACATTTATGTAGAGAATCATTCTTTGGGCTACTGACAATGACAATGCTCTTTATGTAGGAGGTCACAGGTTCTAAACCCTGATAGCTTGACCCCCCGAGTTTACTAAAAAAGATATTTATGTAAGAGGGTTAGCTGCATACAAGGCGAGGAACAACGAAGCCGGAGAAAAGGTTGAGGAGATGATAGAAAACCATCTGAAGAATGATGGCAAGCTCGACAGTGGGAGTCATGGCGGTGAGCATCATGCCAAAATAAATCATGCACAGAATGTTGCAGAACAGGCCGTAGAAGAACCACATGAATTTCCCAGCATTCCATTCGAAACCGATGGCCGGGTACGCTATGATCATGAACAGCACTACCTGGAACAACACGTATGGTATCTCTATTGCAACCTGCAATATTAATTAATACCAACAGATATATGAATTTGTGCTTGAGTGACTAAGGTATCTTTTTTTATATATATAATTAGCTATATATGTATTGTGCTAATTAAGTAAAAAAACAAAGGAAGTCCGTAATATTTTCCAATGAAATTAAATGAAGATCAGGTTCCTAACCTGAGCAAAGGAGTAAGCCCAAGGAGAGTACATTCCTGCAAAGTTCTCTCTATAGACAATGGTGCGTTCAACAGAAACAAAGGGTACCGTTGTCGAACCGTTTTTAAATCCGGTAAACAGTGTTGCACAGTACATGCAGCCCAATATACTGAATAAATCTTGCTGGTTATTTCTGAAAAAAGTGATACCAAAGAATTTATAAACATTAAGAAAAAATGATCCTCATCCCCTATATATCTATTAGCCCTATGCTCTGAAAGATGAAACTTACATTTTGCCTCCTTGGTTCCAAAACAATAGCCCAAGCGCGACAGATGTTATGAACATGAAGATAATGCGAGTCATGTTGTACTCAGGGCTTCTCCAATAGGACAAGGATTGCTTCCACAGGCAAGCCTTAAACTGCACCAAGAACTTTTGCGGGTAACGTGTCTCGAATCTGAGATCGCTCGACCCTGGTGAAGGCGTGCTTAGTTTTTTCACCTTAATCTCGTTCTCCCTTCATTATATATAAATGGAATTAAAAATTAGAAAAATAAAATGATACAGGTTGCACTACAGGTTGCATGTCTGACATAATTATGTTGTTGGAAAGAAATGCTGGTATCTGTACCAACCGATCAAAAATTTGAAAGTGGATACAATTAAAATTTTATCAACACTAATAGGATCGACTTAATATTTGAGGCTAACTTAGTATAATTTAATAGTAGAGAGCGAATACTCTATTTCTCTTACCCTCTCACAATCAAAAGACTTCTTGCATATTATATAGAAGAGTACAACATGACTTCTAGATAATTCCAACATTAACTAATACATTCATTACATTTCTAGAGAGTTCCAACAATAACTATTACATTTAACCATTAATTAAGTTTATTATTTCTAACAAACACTTGGTCCTAAAAGGTGAGCAGAACTCACTTATATTGATTTGATTCCTTGTATATATGCGCAAAATTTATTCCCAGATCCGCCTCAACTGATGGGGAGCTAACTTCTAGCATCCATGTTGCCGGATTATAATTATCCCTGATTTTTGGTACTCCAGAAATACCCTGAAAACCTTTTTCTTATCATAATTAAGTTATTAGGTTCTATTTTTCAAAGTTTACTAAGCATCAGAAAACTTGCCTCAAAATATTCAATAACTTTACATGAGTGTCGACCCAGAGGTCCGGAATAGATCAATTCTCCACCCCTTTTCATCAAAATTAGCTGAGAGTTGAGGAAATGGAAAGAGTGAATAGTTGAGTTTGTTAGAAGCAAGACGGTGCCTTGGTTTTTAATAAAAGAAACTACGTTATCTGGATAGAACAAGTAGTACCTCATCAAAGGCTTCAAATATGTCGATGCTTGGCTGGTGGATGGTACAAACAACAGTTCTACCGGTTTGAGAAACGTTTTTAACAGCACGCATGACGATTGCGGCAGCACGGGCGTCAAGACCAGATGTGGGCTCATCCATGAATATGACTGATGGATTAGACACCAACTCCACCGCTATAGTTAGCCTTTTCCTTTGTTCGGTTGAGAGACCGTTCAACCCCGGTAAGCCGACAAGCACATCTCTTATGGGATCAAGCTCTATTGTTTCAATTACTTCGTTCACAAAATCCTACATAAACCAAATAGTAATGACTTAATTTCCTTATTTTTTTCAATTACAATCAGCACATATATATGAATGTATAATGCTGTAAATTAAGCAGAACGTGCTCACAAGTCTAGTTTTAGCACTGATTTTTTCTGGTAGACGCAACCAAGCTGAATAAGCAACCGATTCCTCCACAGTAATTTGTGGAGAATGGATGTCTGTCTGTTCGCAATAACCTGATATTCTTGCAAAAGTTTCCTGCACCTTAGGATATCCATCAATTCTTATCTGTCCCTCGATATAACCTCCAGTTTTTCTCCCTGAAAGAACATCTAATAAGGTTGTTTTTCCTGCTCCTGTAACACCCATTAATGCCGAAAGAACACCTGGTCGAAACGCCCCCGTTATGTTGTGTAAAAGTTGGCGTCGTTTCTCAGCATAGCCTTGCTCTCTCATTTCCTACATCATAATTTGAATGGCCCGTAAATTTCTGCTTTTTTTGGTGCATCATCTCTTGAATTAAATTGACACTTGGAACCAATTTATAATATAATAATATATGTATATAAAAGCAACCAATACATGAATTATTTCATAGCAAACTTACTGGAGGAACATCAATGTAGTAATTTAAATCCTGAAATGATATGATGAGGGGTATAAAAGGCAACACCATCCTCCCTGTGAAAGAACAGTATTGTAGTTAGTTGTTATTTTCTTTGTCAAATCGGTCATCGCCAATTTACAAAACCAATGATGTCAGAAAAAACAATCTTGCGCTATTCCTAGACTACTAGATAAAACTCATTACATACCAGCCTCCTTGTTTTCTTGAGGGTTTGTTGCTGATGAATCGACCGTCTTATGGCCTTGAAGTTGATGAAGCATTTCACGAGATATAATCGCCTTCGAAGCTCCATAAGCTAGGATATATGAACAATTGGTAAATAATTTAATTCAATACGAATTTCAATTGTCCTGTGCATGCGCCTTAATTAACATAAATATTTACAATGGATAACTGCTAATTTTTGGTGTTATTGCAGTCCACTCGATCGGGAAACCGTTAATTATCAACAGCTATGTAGCTGTAGCAAGGAAAAATAAGGACTGGTTAATTATTCTCTTGAACTAAATAACTTTGGATTTCCTGTGAACCCAAAGAGTCGTACGTCTTTTGAAGATCAAGGCAAGAGTGAACCCAAAGTTGAACAAAAGGATGAAACCAATAAGGGCTCCAACTCCAATCCAGTAGTAATATCCAGCGTAGTACAACCCTCGAATTTTCAGCGTTTGTGTCCCAGTTGTTACATTTGATGATTGCATCTAGTTTGATGAGCAAAAGTGTTCAAAAGGAAGAAAAAAAATAAAAAAATCAGAACAGAAATGTAAAGGGCTGACTACACAAATAGATTTTTTTTTTTACTTATTTTACTTTAGCTGAGGTATATATGATACTACCTTTTGCCACCTCGGTGCAAGAAATTCATTTACAGCTAGACCAATCTCTGCGTATGTCAAAGGTGAAACCCAAAATCCCCATTTGAGCCATTGCGGCATGGAAGCTGCAAAAGGATTCATAAATTAACAGTTTACCAAATCCATCCAAACAAGCTATCAACTGACCGAACTCGAAACTTCTAAAACTTTTTTCCTTTCTTTTTACCCTCTTAAAGTGATTAGTAGCAAACTGGCAAGAAGGGTTTAAGATCTTCTAGTGAAAGTTAACTAGCATGATAAATGTTAAGTGCACGGTTCCGAGAATATGATTTCTATGTTCATGTGCAGAGAAGAAATGAAACAGAAGCAATTGCTTACAGCGTGGGAGAATAAATCCTCCAAAAGATAACGAAAGAACCAAAAGAAGAGCATTTGCCTGAAGAGAAGCCACCGCCGTTTGGAAGTAGGAAGCAATGCATCGATGCATAGACTGAGATAGTAAATTTACAAAGAATAGTAACAGGAGATGACGGAAGTACCTGATGTAATTTATTTTGTACAAAGGAAATTAAAACCATAAACAAAATTACTGGCAAAGGTATTGTTATTTTTTTCCCTTTTACTATAGTAAAACATTTACAGTGAAGCGGTTGATGCTAATTCCATTAAAAGAGTATGTAAACTGTTCAAGAAGAGAAAAAATGGCAAAGTGCATTTACCGTGATGCTTCAGGTGTAAATCCAATAAGAAAATAAGTAATGGTTGTCCAGACGACAGATTCTAGCAAAGAGACTGGTATTTTCAGGAGAGATGCAGGTACTGAATAAGCCCAGGCTGGGTAAAAGAAGAGGTCCCTCTGCTTGTAGAATATTGGGAGTCGTTTTACAGTCATTACCACCTCAGAACTGCTATTCACCATTAGTAAGAGCAGTGCAAAGAAGATAGAGCCTAAATAGTAATTGGAATGTAGTGTATCAACCACCATGCGCGTACGAAGAAATATTGTACCAGTGATCAGCGCAATTATACCCAGCTGAGTACATTTGAATATGTAAACAAAGGAGTTCCTGCGCATGAGAAGCAGCTCTCTGGCAACGCATGCCTTGAACAACTCCCATTTTGAGATAGTGTATTTGCTGAAGGAAAGAGAATGTTGGTGACACTGCAACTTGTCATAAGGCTTCGCTAGCTCAACTGATAAACCCCTTCCAACCTTGTGTGATCTGAATATCTTCACCAGTTCATCCACCTTTATGTACCTGTAAGCCTCGTTTGATCGGCTCCAGTATTGCTCTTGATCCATCTTGGAAAGCACCTGATCCATTCCATTTGTTTTTTTTGAAAAAATATCATGCTCTGACACAACCAAGTGTGCAGCAATGTGTAAAAGACTGATTACCATGTTTGAAAGAATTTACGGTATATGAAAGAATTCATGAATGTTTTTTTAGTTTGCAATATATGTATATGTAGGATGATTTGTAAAATGAATACCTCTTGTAGGAAATCTGCAGCTCCTTTCCTTTCAGGGCATTTAAATCCACATTCCTCAAAAAAGTTCAAAATTTCGTCTCTGGGTCCGTGATACACGATTTTCCCCTCAGCCATCAATATGATATCATCAGACAGATTGTATGTTTCGGGTGCTGGTTGGAGAAGCGATACAACCACAGTTGACTCTGCTATGTGGGCCAGCTGCTGAAGGCAGGAGACAATTTGGTACGTTGTGGAGCTGTCTAATCCGGTTGATATTTCATCCATAAATAGAGCTTTTGAAGGCCCAATTATCATCTCTCCTGGTAAAATAATTTATATACTTCTATTTGATAAACATGCATGCTGAAGTAATCAGGACATCAACCAATCAAACACCTAAAACACAATTATAACAGAAGATACAAAAATAAAGAATGAGAAAGATTTGATAGATTACCTGTAGTTAGTCGTTTCCTCTCGCCACCTGAGATGCCTCTTCTCATTGCATCACCAACAATTGTATTAGCGCATATGTCTAGCCCCATTATCTGATTATAGTATATTAAAAAAATGGGGATTGAATTATGTTACAGGTATTTCACTTTCTTTTCTCTACTTTTATTAACATAAGCTTACTTATTACCTTCATGATATAGTCTGTCTGTAAACTTCTTTCTAACCCCTCCAAAGATATGGCCTGTATCAGAAGTTCCATCTCTCCACGGATTATTAGGAAGTTAAATTTAGAAAAGTACTATTCAAGCTTGTTATTTTTTCCCTCTTTCCTTTTGATTTAATTCTAAAACCAAAAAGGCAAGTGATTTGTTTTTTTTACCTTCATGTAAGCATCTACATCAGGGTCAGGAGTAATTCCTTGGTCCTTCTCCCTTTGTAGTACTTCTTTCAACATGTCTGCATATTTTTGTTTCCGGAGGAAAACGATAGACTCACTCTTTGTGTAAAAAAAAATCGTAATATATGAGCATTGAGATGGATTGTGTAATTACCGGCTCGGCTGCCAACTCCTTGAAACCTTGCAGAGAAGTCCAAAACCTCTCTTACCGTCATTTCGGGAATATGAAGGTCATGTTGGCTAATATATGCCGATGTTTTCTCTGGTACAAACTCATCTAATCTGTATCCATTATAGCTAATTTCCCGGTTTACCTAAGACAATAAATTTATGTTTTATTGTGAAAATTTTAAGCTACATTAATTTGGAACCCTTTCAATATAATGTAGATGTTGAACAGTAGAGTAAGCCATTTGGTTTGTGACTTGGATGCCCAAAAGCATGGCAGTCTTGTCACTATTGACTTAGCCTTTGGTTCAAAACTTAAACCATGCATGCATGTCCACAAGTGGTGGTAGGGTGCTATTTGCAAATGGCCAAAACTCAAAAATACTATTGCAACAAAAGTATCAGGTTCTATTTATTATTTGCTAAATTAAATAAAGAATGTTTATTAGAAATTTGCAAGCTAAGAGGATGTAGGAACCTTGAGAGATTTGTCTAGCCTTCCAGAAAGAGCTCGCAAGAAAGTCGATTTACCACATCCCGGAGGTCCAAGCAACAGAGTGATCCTATATTTAATTTCTTGATCAATTAATAAGTAATTATTGTATGGATTAATTAGGTTATGAGTGAGGCATTGATACTTATGCAAAGCGCGGGTCAGTCCATGCTATGGATTCATATCTTTGTTTCCAAGGTCCAAACAGTCGATCCGAACTGTTCAACATAATCTCCATATGAAAATGTACTTGGAGACCAAAATTTTACATTTTTAAAATTGTTTTAATATTTTTTTAGTTAAGTAGAAAATCACTTGATGTAAAAATTATGGAAAGAAGTGATATTCTACCTACCTAATAAAATAGTAAAAAAAAATTCAAACTATATAAAGTTTGGTCACTTATTACATTTTCATATGAAGATCATGTTGAAGAGTTTAGATTGACTATTTGATTTTTAAAATTGAAGATATGAATGAACAAAAATATATAATTAATTTGAAATGTTTTTAAACTGAGAAATTTATTAATTAACTTGCCTGGCCGGCTTGATGACTCCACTGACGTCATTCAAAATGCGAATTGTTGTTGTTTGTCGATGATTCAATCCAGCCAACCTTGTAATACCCTATATATATATATATATATATATATATAATTACACACACACAACCACAAGATTCAAACGGAATATATATAATTTATGTGTGCCAAAATACAACAGGACTCCTCATATACATATAATTAAGTCCAAATCAAGTACGTAGTGAGTAAATGTGACTGTTAATCATCAATTATTATGTAAGAAAATATAGAAAAAAATGCATATATACTTACCGAGATCATGCTCATGAGAGAGTTCCATAATGTGGGTAAAGGTGTCCCTTGCACCACCTCGCACTCGGCTTCCACACTCAGATTCTTGTACCTCACCTCTATTGTTGGTTGCTTCATATTTACTCTGTCGATGACAATTATTAATTAGTTTTAGTTTTAATGCCTTATTTCATACTAGTTATAAGAAACATATATCATATTTAAGTTATATTTAAAAAGTTTCACCCCTAGATAAGAATCTACCTAGTTAACTTAGCTAGATATTAGTTACACGGACATGGGCATGGACATGGACATATCAATTAATTTTGATCACACTATTAATTTGGTAGAAAAGAAAAACCATGGTTAGTAAAATCAGAATCTGAATCGGCGACTTTACCGTAAAATCGGAATAGGGTGAATTAGTCCGAATGGGCTGAATCAGATCAGAAACTCTGATTTTTTTTGTTTGACATATATAAGCTTGTTTTGTACCAAAAAAAGAAAAACAAATGGGAAAAACATTAATTTGTCAAAAAATTATGTTAAGACAAAAAAATACACTGAAATAATCTTCTTTTGTTTTCTTCAAAATGCATAACAATAATTATTTTGAAAAGTAAATTGTATAGAATTATAACTGGTCACACTTGTTTATTTATTTTTTACACAAAAATTTAAATGTTACATACATAAAAAAATATACATTGGTGAAAAACAAAACATTTTATTTGGAGAATAAACAAACATTTTATTTCATTCGGGAGAATCCCGCTCCGGAGCAAAAAAAAAAAAATGTCTCACAAAGCAAAATTAAATAGACTAGATCAGGACATTTATTTATAGGGAAAATTTCTAGTATGGCCACACAAATTTTCAAAATAGTTAATTTTCTCGTTAAAAAAACCATAATATCCAATATATTCTCACAAAAACTTAACATTCTTTTTCTTCAATACCCTTTTATTTATTTCACTTGTTATTTAGTTATTTAAAAATTAAATTGACAAATATACTCTTTCATTTCAAACTCTAAAAAGTTTAATTGACAAATATACCCTTTTTATTTCAAACCCTCATATCTCCTTCATTGTGAGTTTTTAGCGAACTCACGGTCTAGCTAGCTAGCTCACTGTATGCAAAGTGAGGTAGTTTTAGCGGAAATAAATCTGATGTTATTCCTTGAATATAACAGGAACATGTTATTCCGATCTCAACAATTGATTTCCTTGAGATTCGTGCATGGAAGAGTTTGCACGATTCACATTGGAATAACAGGTATGTTATTCCCAAGGAATAATTAATAGCAGGTATGTTATTCCCAAGGAGTAATAGGAAACTGGACCGCCATGGCTCAGGCCAACTCAGATTCAAAATTAGCCATTTTCAGTGAGCAGTCCAATAATTTTGACCAGATTCAAAATTCAATTTCGAGAAAATAGCTACATGGATTTTTGTGTTCTTTAAATCAAAATAAAGGTCTGAAAGTTTAGTTTCCATATAATATAATTTCCCTCTACAAAAATGTTATAGATTGGTACAGATTTATAGATTAACTGACAGAGGTTAGAAATCAGAAAAGCTGAAATTTCAGTGAGCAGTCTTATAATTTTGACCAGATTCAAAATTCAATTTAGAGAAAATGGCTACATGGATTTTTGCGTTCTTTATATCTAAATAGAATTATGCAAGTCTAGTTTCCAGATAATATAATTTCTCTATACAAAAATATTACAGATTAGTAAAGTTTTAAAAATTAACTGACAGAGGTCAGAATTCAGAAAAGCTGAAATTTCAGTGAGCAGTCCTATAATTTTGACCAGATTCAAAATTCAATTTAGAGAAAATGGCAACATGGATTTTTGTGTTCTTTATATCAATAAGGAATGAAAATCTAGTTTCCAGATAAATAATTTCTCTATACCAAAATATTACAGATTGATACAGTTTCAACGATTAATTGAGCCTGCAGCAGATCTAAAGAAAAGTCTAGTGTTGAGAATTTTTTTATTCTTTTTTTGTTTTTGGGTTGGCCTGAGCCATAGCGGCCCAGTTTAATATTTTTTTTTTCTTTTTTGCAGGTTGGGGTGTGCCATGGCAACCCAAATCTGTTTTTTTTTTCATTTTTTCTGACGTTTCCGATAGTCTTGAGTGTGCCATGGAGTCCCGTAGAGACGCCATGGCCTCGTACTGCCTTCCCATTTTTCAAATTCCCACTCGATATTTCTTATTTTTCATTTTTTTATGTATAAAAATTTCGGCCAAAACTGACAGCCTCTGTTAGGAATTAAAAAAAGAAAGATTTTGTGCATATACAGTGAGAGAAAGAGTAGAGAGAAGAGTGGAGTATTTAAAATGAAAGGGTATATTTATTAATTGAATTTTTAAAATAACTAAATAAAATATTAAATAAATAAAAGGGAATAGAAGAAAAATTATTAAGTTTTTATAGAAAAATTGGTTATTTTGAAAGTTTGTATGATTACATTAGAAATTTTGTGTAGAACTAGGGTGTTCTTAAGTTCACCAACTCTTTTTGTACACTCAACTCTAAAATCTATCAAATTGACTTTAAATGACAAATCCAAATCATTGAAACCCGTCTACCTAACGAGTGATGCGTCTACATACAAAAAAATTTAAACTTTTGCATTAATTTAGTATAAAGTCAAGCGGTCAAAATTAGAACATTTATAAATTAATTTTAATACATTCATTTTTTTAAACGTTTTTTAACCACTTGACTTTATACAAAATTAATTTAAAATTTTTAAATTTTTACATGTAAATGCATCACTCGTAAAGTAGACGGATTTTAACGGTAAGATACGTCAGTTGAAGT
Organism: Carex littledalei; assembly: GCA_011114355.1. Lineage (NCBI taxonomy): Eukaryota > Viridiplantae > Streptophyta > Magnoliopsida > Poales > Cyperaceae > Carex > Carex littledalei. The sequence continues at coordinate 2,651,466 of CM022082.1, forward strand.
CAATCTGATGAGTTTTAGACTTGAGTTCACAAAGAGAATTGATGAACTTCAGAACATCCAGTTGTACTCAGAAAATTTTCCTTATATATTAACACGAGGAGGGTTCAAATGCCTCCATTTTTCATGCCTCCACCATGCCTCCATTTTTAAAAACTTTAATAACTCAAAATTTAAAACTTAAAAGTCAAAATAAAACCGTTGGATATGATCTACATCATTTTATCTATGCACGTGTAAAAAATTATGACATTTCAATTTTGTTTTGGTTGTCATCAAGAGCTTGTAAAAAACTTACTAATGTGGATAATTTCTAGCCGTTGATTTTTCAACTTATTGATTCACATAAAAACAAAACCGAAATGTCATAATTTTTTATGAACACATAGACAAAATAATGTAGATCATATCCAACGGTTTAATATTGACTTTTAAGTTTTAAATTTTGAGTTATTAAAGTTTTTAAAAATGGAGGCATGGTGGAGGCATGAAAAATGGAGGTATTTGAACCCTCCTCTATTAACACTTAGAGTAGCAGGTTGTCTTTTTGGTGACTACTTTATTGCATTACCGGTGGGAAACGGCCCAATCACAAGTCCATATTTTTGGAAAAATGAAACCAGCATCGGCCCAAATTGTGAGAATTGGTCCGATTTGATTGAAAACTAGGTTGAACCGGTTCAATTTAACCCATTCGGCCGATTTTTAACTCAAACCATGAGAACAACACTTGAAAACCAACCAAAATACAAGATTTGGACACTTTGAAAGAGCAGAGTGCGTACCGGTCAATCCTGCTCCTTTGCTTCTGGAGGAATCTCAAGTTGTCCTTCTCGATGTGCTTGATCTGTGTCTCGATGAAATGGTGCATCTCCACAGGTCCCAGCTGCCCCACATCAACCGGCACCCGTTTCTCTCCCTCTCCAATGTTGTTTTGGTCGTCAACGTGTTGGTGCTGGAAAAAGAGAGAGGTTCTGAGGCGGTCGTATGTCGGAAGCCTCTCTATAGCTGCCCATTGTTGTTGTAGCTCCTCTTCCTCATTTCTGCCACTTTCTTCTTTGTCTCCACCACTCAAACTTCTCCTGAAACTCAAGGCAGCCTCCGAGAACGACTGCCTTATGCTTCTCTCCATTTGGTGAATATCACCACTATCCTCTTCCCTTTTCCTTTCCATTTCTTTACTACACTTTTGATAGCTTAATTTTTAACAAATTGCAGGGGATTAGGCCCACAATCTTCATTCTTCACTCCAATTTAAATTAAGCAGCTAGGCTAGGAGCCTCAATAGTCAATTGTACTTTTACTTGTTTTTTTTTTTATCTTGGTCAATGCTCCCATTATGATTGTATGATGAGAACGATCATGCATGCTAAAAAGATGGGATGCTCCGAATCTTCATCTCATATGCGCCAGTTCAATCCACTACTTTGACAATACTTATTTAATAAAAAGTACCATGGGATTAATTAGATTTGATATTTTGGAACGCAAGCATGTGGTTAATAGACACCACATTTTAGGGCAAGCATCAAGCATGTGGTTCAAGTTGAAACACTACCTGTTGCATGTGCTTTGAATTCTATCTATTGGCACTGGTTTTAATTTGACTATTTGGGTACTATTGTTAATTCTCTACTGTTTAAACCATAGAAGGAAAAATCGGTATCGGGATCGGGATCGGCACCGTCCGATCCCGATCCGGATCGGAAAAATTGGTCGGGATCGGCCGAATCGGATCGGAAAATCGGACTTTTTTGCCAGAAGCTTGTACAAATTGAAATTCTCATATATATAAATGAGTTGTATTTTTTAACAACAAAGGTGTTGTATGGTGTGGTGGTAGTTGACTTTGGTTGCTTAGCTAGAGGGCATGGGTTTGATTCACGCAGAGAGCTCAAAATTTTTTTGGAGTTTGTTTAATTCGCGTTTCGGCTGTTTCGGTGGAATCGGTCTATTTCGGTCCGGAACGGACGAAATCTGACTGGAATCAGGCCGGAACGGATGAAATTTGACTGAAATTAGACCGAAATGGCCAAAATTTGACGAAATCTACACTAATCGCGTAACTCAACCTGAAATCGAATCGGTACCGACTGATTCCGATCCGGAACGGCCAATTTTGCCTTCTATGGTTTAAACTTAAACCAAGCAATATTATTATTCAGTGTGGCAATGTTCGGACAAGGCATGTGTGAGGTGCTTTTTAATACCTATAAAAATAATGGTTACCGACCCCATCTTTCTATTGGACGTGAGTAAATAAGGTTGAGTTTAGGGGAGAAATTAACAAAAGAGTTTATATTAAACAAACTTATGGTTTATTCACACCCCGCGTGAGAGAGTTCATTGATTGTGAGGACGTTCAATCTTTCGACGGGTGCAAACCTATGCCATTAATTACCTCAAGACTTTTAGGTCTCGATCATCTCAACATTCCGAGATTTGGATTTTGTGAACTAAATAAGAAAAGAGTGTTTCTTATGTCATCTATTTCTCTATTTCTTTATATAATGCATATGAAACTTAGGTTTCATATTCCTAATTAAGCTATACACTAAAGCTTCCTAAAGATTTCGACCCTTAATGTCTTTGTCCTTAGAGCATCTACATCCCTGAAACTCTTCGAGTTTCTAAATAACTGTTAACTGTTTTTAAGAAATTATAGAGTCTGGAGTTTCTAAATGTTTACATCCCTGAAACTAATTTTAGAGTTTCTAATAAGCCACATCATCAGTAAATTAAAATTGATAAGCCACATCAGCAATAAATTAAACTAATTTTAGCAAATACAGGCCAATCGTTTTGCCACGTCAGAGTTTATAAACGATTTCTTAATAAGAAATTATTGAGCAAAGTTGCTAAATAAGAAATCCATCTACATCCCTGAAACTGGTTTAGCAACTGCCACGACAGATTAGAAATTCTAATAGTTTCAGAGATGCATATGCTCTTAGGTTGCTAATTTAAGAGGACAGAGATTTAGACCTACAACTGAGGTTTTTCCACTTTTTTCTTTCTTTCTTCTGCTTGTCATCTCCAATCACGAAGCGCCACGTCATGACCGCATTCGTGTGGGCGATGGCTATGGCGTTGATTTTTAAACGAGCCCCCTTTGTTTGTTGGGTGCAGTTCTCATGGACTGGTATTGCTAAAAGCGGCCTCGCTTAGTTAGGTTAAGCGATATACCCTAATCCGTGAACCAACGACATTTTTTTTTTTTTATTTCATTTCTTTTCTGTGGCTGACAGCAGGACCCACTGACGGTTGAAACATTTCTCATTTTTTAATGTTACTGATAAAAAAAATATCGCCATATATTCTTTAGGAGGGTGAGAGTTGGTCATGTGGCCTCCACCATGTGATGTTTGTCCACTTCTTACGTGATAAGTAAATCTGGATCTGGTTTTGGGAAGGTTAATGGGATATTCTGATCTCTCCCACACATATGTTGACAGCATTCAGTAACCTAGTTCAACTAATATATAACTCAAAACTAGACAAGTTTAACTAAACTCAAACAAATAAAATGATAAAATTAATGATAAGTCAAATTTTTACTTGAATTCATAATAATTCATAATAGTAATATTCCATCTCTAGAAGCTACCTAACATTTATTATAACTCTCATCCATTTTTTATTATTTTCGAAACACACTTAATTACCTCCTAAAATAAAAAAAAAAAACAACTCAAAATAACATACATAATACAAAAAAATATTATTCTCCTAGATTAACTATTATATTATATACTCATTAATAAACACATATACTTCAAACTATCATGTTCTCTTGAAACGCGTGTTTGATCACGCTGCCTCCTATTTATGAGAAAACTCGAAACATAAATGTTATGGAAAACTTTATAAGTTTTCCACAAAACTTTACATCACATTAAATGGAGCCAATATGAAGAAATTATGGCCAAAATACTGGACTGTGTCAATGTTAAGCGTTTGTGGTGGTTCTGCTGGAAGCATCATGGATGTTATGAAGACCTGTCCAATAATCCTAGATATTATTATTGCACTAATTTCAGAAACAAATCTATCTAAATTTTGTAATTAAAATGAGGAATTTAGGATGCCTCCACTCTCCACAGCCCATAAATGGGGACTCACACGTCTGAAAGCAACCAACCAAAGGATTTGGCATCATCATCGGGTGATTTCCACTATATGATTTGATAAAAAGATAATGATTTTTGCTATATGATTTGGCATCATCATCAGGTGATGAATGGACACAATTTGCATGTGCAGTGTGGGCGATTAGAAATTAGAAGACTTATGAGGGTCAAATGCCGAGTATAGAAAAGTTCACTAAGTTTTTTGTGGTGGCTGACAGGGAGTTAAGGTTTGTTGCAACAACTAGCATGGGGATCTCTGCTAGTAGTGACACATTGCCACAGTCGATATCTAACATTGATTCAATTATTTGTCACGTAGATGGATCGTGGAGGGAACCATGGCAAGGCAGAAGGAATCTTGTGGCTGCCCCATCAAAAGTTAGTTGCCCGATACATGCAGACTGCAGAGGCGCGCAATAGCTTTGAAGGAAGCGATTGTGACAGTTAATAGCATTGGTTTGAAAAACTGTACATTCTTCTCGGATTGTCAAATTATGATGGCTCAGACTTGCATGGCACTACAACCTCTAATGGAAGCAGATTGGCGAGCTTACAGAGAGATGTATGATATTTGACTACTTTTAAAGGAGAACAAGTGTATTTGACTTCGTGTTAATAGATGCCAAAATAGTGTGGTGGACCAATTAGCTTAGGCAGGAAGTGATATGGTAGAGGATAAACGGGATGTATGTATCCAACTTTTGCTCCATGTAATTTATTATTAGGGTTGTGCTGTTATAGCTTTTATTTTCTATAAGAGATAATGATGTAACCCTAACGGTTTTCAATGAAATGAAAGGCCTACGGGTATGCAATATTGAAAAAAAAAAAAAAAAAAAACGTCATAATTACTATATAAGATCTACTAAGAGCTGAATATGTAACGTGAATGCAAAATATATTAATAGAGACTTGATCAAAGTCAAAATGATGATGAATTACGTAGGATTTTAGCTTAGGTTTTGCATATTACCTCACACTTATTTTTAATTAATTAGAGAAAAAAGGCTACTGTCACACTTCTTTATATTTTATCACAGGAAACATGTTTTGGGACTATTTCACATCAAATGGAGCAAGAATCAGGTCAATCGGATAAGCGACGCTCATCGACTAAGTCTCTGTTACGGCCCGCACTAACTGATACGGACCTAGCCGAATACGGACCAGGAGATAGCGCGATACGCATTAAACCCCTCAGCGACATGGTCTGGATACAGACCATACCAGCCAGTACGGTCCGTAACCAAGGTGCCATTTGGGGAATAACTGCTCCAGTTGTATCCAGATCAGATTTCTTAGCCTCCACTCATCTCCAGACGTCCCCTCACTCCTATATAAGCACTTTGGACAGAAGAAGAAAACATCTTTGTAATTTTGATTAAAATTTGATTAAGTGAGAAAGAAAGGAGTGATTGTAACCATGCCATTCCACGGCTAAGTTCTTTTCTTAGGGGCTAGACAGTAAATCTTGTTACTCATGATGCTTTGATATATATATTTTCTGTTGATTATGATTTCTTGTTGCTGATTGAAATACTTTTGTGATTTACTCTCCCTTCACCTGATTTTGATGATATAGTTTAATCCGTTAGGGTAGTGACAATACTTTAATGGCAAGAAAAACTATGATGGACGAGTTAGCCTCGTGGGAGCCATTAGATTTATGTGAAGAAAACTTTAGCAGAGAAACCATAAATTGGAACAACAAAACGCGAACCAAGTTCTATCATTTGCGTATGTAACTCGCAGTGTCCTATGTAGTAACTTGTGTATTTTAGAGATCTGTCATTTGCGTAAGGTAACTCGCAGTGTCTTATGTAGTATCTCGATAGAAGTCTCATCATTTGTGTAAGTAACTCATAGTGTCCTATGTAGTATCTCGATGGAAGTTCCGTCATTTGCGTAAGTAACTCGCAGTATCCTATGTAGTGTCTTCCATAAACAATAACAGAAAATCAGACCCGACAGAAGTAGAATATCAAAGAGGATTGAGTAGCAATAGTGTGCTGAAACCCTAGAAATTCTCATCTCTATCTTTATTTTAATTACTTTTAATTATTGCTAAATTTACATTGATCACAACTTCAACTCTCAAATTTTCATATTTTGTCTAGCCTTTCGAAAGATTGTGATTTGATCGCTCAAGACTCTAAACCAATATTTCCTGTGGATTGACCTCGATTATACTACTCAATAGGATTGTGCCCTTGCAATTCGAACCGATAGCATTTCTGAGTTTATAAATTTTAAAAGATAACATCGCTCACTTTTGGGTGATCAAGACTATAGTTGATAAGTGAAAAGTTGTAAAGTAAATTAATTTACAAGTGAAAAGTTGATAAATTAGAAAGACCATTTGATAGGGCATGTACTAAAAACCTCATAAAATCATTATGGGCTAAGTACCAAGTCCAGTTAGCAAGCCCATTCGGGACTGCCGTACGGAGTCACAACCGACTTCTAGGACCACTCAGCAAGCTCATTGATGAGTCCAAATTGAACTACTACTTTTAGTATAAATTAATATACCTTTTAACCCAAATTTCTACTTACGTTCAGGTTTTCTCCTTCTAAATTATGCAAAATATATATTTATGACGTCTTTCTACCCTGCATGCGGCCTATCACCCCGTATGCGACATAAATTATCCCACAACTGCCCCGCAAGCGGCACTGTCACTACCCCGCAGGGCGTGCTGGGTTTTTGGGGACGTGATTTGAAATGTTTTCCAATTTTACGATCGGCTTTTGGGCTAACAGTTCAGAGTATTATAAGTATGCAATTATCTTTCTCACACAAACACAATTGTTCATATCCTATTCTACCCCTCAATTAATTATTCCAAAGACTCTACTTAAATTAAGTATCTACTAATAAAACCTAGATTTCCAATCTACGCTATACTGCCAAAGGATCCCCCTGGGTTCTTACCCTAGTTTTTGAACCGCTGCCAAGCCTTGTTACCCAAAGTGCTCGAAGTTCTTACGTGGGTGTCCCACTCACACTGGGATTGACATACTTTATACCTATTGGTATGTGGAGGATATTGACATATAGTAGACATAACGTTGTATGCAATGACTTAATAAAAAATAATTTAAATAATAAAGCAAACTCAAAACAACATACACAAAACATAAATATATATTAAAACATAACGAAGAATTCGATTACAAACCCTCATCCTAGAGATGAGAAGTTAAGTTCATCATGGCCATGGAAAAATAAAAGAAATAAAATTTAGAGAACATAGACTACAACCCTCTTGAAGATGGAAGAACCCTAGCCTTCTTAGATGACACATTCTCCTCTTGCTCAGCTTCCGTTGACTACTCTCCTCTCTCTAAGTAACTCTCTAACCTAATCTAGCATGAGGATGCTAATCGATTCTATGGACTTAACACAATTAAATACGCACACCAAAATCAATTACAAAAGGGGCTTTTATAGCCTTCCTAAAAGAGATGTGGAGTAGTGGAAGTAGTGGAGAAGGTCGAGACTTGGAGTGCACTCCAAGTTTGCATAGATGAAGCCAAAAATAGCGAGCCAAACTTGGCACTGAAGCAATCGCGACCTTCTAGAAGGATTCTACTGAAATTAGCATCAACGGTGGAGATTTGGTCAAAATCTGAACAGTCCACGGATTGAGTCCACGGATCATCCGGCATAGATCTATACTGCATGAGGCATAGGATGACCCCGCACAACCTCCTGGCTTAGCTGATTTTGCTGTGATTTCGCCATTTCTCATGTTGTGCACTTCGTGTGAGGTGTTGCATGCTCCAAGCAGTGCCCTGATTTGGTGTTAACTCCAGAAATCGCCTAAATTAGTTACTTTTGCTCCGTTTTTGGCCTAAATATGCAATTTTCTCCAAAACTTGCCAAAATAGCCTAAAAACACATTTGCAGTAAATAAATTAGAAAAATAGCTACTTTGCATTTGCTTTTGGCCATTTTCCGCAATAAAATATAGTGATTTTCGCTATATGTTTTGGCTTCATCACACCCCCAAGGTTAAACTTTTGTTCATCCTCGAACAAAACAAAGTAAAAGCTATGGATAGGTTAGCTAAAAATGTCTCTTGCACAAGATTTACGGAAATATTGGAAAATTTCTAGGTACTAACCTAATACAAAAATGTTCAATCAATTCCTAAATATTTGTACTTGGTGAAATCTCAAGAAAATGGAAACCTTTGCATTCACAACACTTCAATTTTACTAGTAAATATTTCGAAGATAATCCATCTTAAAATCATTATGGTAAAAGAGATCTTAAAACCAATCAATATATTCATTTCTCATCCCTTTAAATTTTCGATCCCTTCTTTTGAACTAAAATTTCAAAGACTAAGTGTGTTAGTAGAATGCAACTTTATAAAAAGTAAATTGCAAAAAGTAATTACACCTTGCTCAATTTGGCTTTACCCTTCTAGCGCATAGATACAAACGAGAGGTTATGCGTTCCGAATGTACCTAAGGATTTCATCGGGTGATTCTTCTAACGCATAAATACAAACGAGAGGTTATGCGTTCCGAATACACCTAAAGATTGCATTGAATCCCAAATTGAAACACGGTGGTGGGACCTATTTTACGTCCTCTTCTTAATAATTGATATTTTTGGATTTTTGGTGGGACTTATTATGTCCTCTTTTGGTACTAGTCGCATCTACTATGAATACACACAATTCCTAGATTTATTTGCATCTAAAAATTATCTTTTATAATTTTTGCCAAAATATAGGGGTCTCAATTTAAAAATGGTGTAACTTAGAAATATTCCCAACTTTAAGAATATTTCCATGTTCAAAAATTCCAATCAAGTGTCTTGGAGACTATGCTACTTTTTCATTTAGGAATTGTTCTTAAACAAAATTGCATAAGTGTTTTCATATGTTGGACTCTACCAAACCTAAGACTATTTTACCTAATCCTATACTTTATGCAATCCCGAACAATTAAGTCCCGTCATGCAAGACTCTATTTTTCATAACCTCGGTAAACCTCTTGACAAGCTTGCAATCTCAATCAATTAAGTTCAAACTTGCAAACCCTATTCATGGACAAGTAAAAAGCCTGGTTATGTCCTCTAAAATTTGAAAAAATAAACCCTGAAAACCTAAGATACAAGGGTTCAATCCCCTCTCCCAAGCTTAAACCTTGCATTGTCCCCAATGCAAAGGTAAAATCTTCAGAGAAGATCTCGAACCCTGGGTTAGAACTTACATATCAGAATCGATGAGGCATGTCGTTGAAGGACGTGCCTTCTCTGGCATCGTAGCTCTTGAAGGATTCAATTGCATTGATCACGAGGGTCCTATGAAACTCCAGGCTTTTAAGTCTATACTTGATTTCTTCGATTTCTTCCATGGTTGGATGCTGATGGTGATGGTTTGGTGTTGAAGAAGCACCAGGTTCGTAGGCGGTTGTCGATGCACGCTGTTCGCAGCAGCTGAACTAGTTGGATTGGTTGCAATCTGAAGAGCCTGCAGCATGGGTGGTACCGTAGGGGCTATCTCAACTTGGCTCGGCTTCCTGGCTTCGTGCGGTGTCAGCAACACCACATGCGGTATGGATAATGCCGCACGGGCTGCCAACAAAGTAGAAATTTTGCGTGTTGGTCCTGCTAGTTCAGTCGTCGTCGGTGGAATTGTTGGATCAGTGCATACCCTGCCTATTCCTGGTGTGATGGCTTGCGTTATTTTGAAGTTGGTGGTGGTCTCATCATCATCTTCATCCCATAGATGGTCAACTTGGACGAGTGTGAATTGATATTTGGAGATCCGGAAATAGTAGCATACTATTCCCAACCTTTGATCTGTTTCAATCGATAAGTGCTTGGCCTTCTTTAGATATTCAAGGTCTAATGCTACTAGGCCTGGCGCCTCTTCTTCTTTATCTAGGTAGGCTCGTAAGTATCTCGCGATCAATGTTATGATTCCTCCTACTGCTATGACTCGGTGGTCGCTGTTAGCCACCATGCTTAAGTGATCACATATGAAATGGCCAACATTTGGTTGCCATACCCAAGAGGTATTCTTCATTTGTTTGAGGAAGAACACGTCTCTCTCCAACACTTGATAGCTAGACTCTCCAGTTGCGAATATAGAATTTGCGAGAATAATTTGCGCATGACATGCCCATGTACTTAATTTATTACCCCTACAAATGCATATTTCCCGTGCAATAAAAATAGAACGGAACCGAACTAATTAAACCAAAAAACTGAACCATTTAAACCGAACTTTTCCGGTTTGGTTAAATACGAAATAAACCGAACCATTTGAACACCCCAACGTGTATGGTCATGTTTTTTGTACCAATGGGCAAATAGGAAGAACATATGTCGATGAAAACATTTTTTTTTTCTTTATTTTAAGAGTACTACTATATTAATTAATCAATGCATTTATTAAATTAATCCACCGATAAGTGCATTTCAACCACTAGGATTTTTTATTATTATTGCAAGAATGGCATGGTTTTATTGGCATCCCCAACTGCCAACCGATGCAGGAGATGCATAATTTGTTTATTTATAGAAAGTATAATAAAATAATATACATTAGACTAATTGTCTTGAAATTTTAACTACGTAGAAAGAACTGAAAAAAAAATTTAGTCTCTTTTGAAATTCCATCTCTTGTGGCCTATGTTGTCTACGTCGAAGATGAAGTGTTTTATGTTTTTTCTCTTGTTCAATCATCCTTAGAAACTTATTGCACACCTCCATTTTAATAAAAGAATATATTAGTAAATACATTTTTTTAAATAATTAAATAAAAGATAAAATAAATGAAAGGAGATAGAAGACAGAAAAATGTACACTTATGGATAAATTTTCACTTATGGAAAAATGTACACGGTTTACAACCGTGTACAGTTAACTGACCCTTTTATACTTATAACTTAATTTTTATCCGTGTATACAAAATGTTTTTGTTGTAGTGGATGGGCTACAAGACAGTCCGACTAGCTTCAAGATTTATGTGCACAGAAATTGAAACGGACTCCTACAAATATGAAAGTGGACCGTACAGATCTAAAAACTGATCTGATGGTTTTGAAGTCCATCAACCCTAAAATAGGTCTGATGCCCATCGAACCTACTCCAACCTACATAGTGATAGGTTTAAAATCTCGACCGTTAATTCAAATTCTAACGCCGATTTAAGTTGTTCAATATAATATACATATTGATGTCTCATTGAAAACATTAGATCCCACACCCTCATATTTTCTTAGAAAAACATAAAAAAGCAAAATATCATCAAAATTGAGAATTGAAATTAGAATCTGAGATTAATTTATAAATAAACAGAGTGTCACAACTAATTTATAAGCATGAGCAAGTTTTATTAGCATTTGAGACACTCCAAAAGAGAAATATAATAACTTAATTTATTTATTTTGCTACTCCATGCGAAACAATATATGGGAAGAAAAAAAGAAAAGAAAAAGGCAATTAAAGAAAATAACAAATCCAAGTACAGTTGTCCGGTTTGGTACAGATCTACAACTATTAAGAACCTTTCGAACAGAACAACATTTGTTTAATTTATTTTGTAAATATATTCAACATCAAGAAATATGAATTGGTATATTTATTTATTTAGATTTTAATTTGACGATATTATTAAATTAGAGTTAGATGAGCAATTAATGGTAGAGACAGAAGCATCTGAATTCACGTGCCATTACCTTCAAGTTGCCTCTGCCATCATCAATCTTGAACAATATCGATCCCGTAGGATAAATTAAAGAAAAAGTTTACAAGGTTACAAAAGCAGAATTAAAACAGTTTCAAAATGGGAAAAAAATAAAAGAAAATGAACAGAAAAGAAAAGAAATATTTGATACTATAACTAAAAATTTTCAACAAAACTTCTGTTTTCTTAAAAATTGCTCTGATTAAAAAAAGCCATTGCCAAGAATTCTGGAGATGAGTATGTTGGGTGTACGGGTTTTCCTAATTACTTTAAAACCTAAAACCCTAGGATCCTATGCAAGAAAATAAAGTAAATATGCAGCGGAACTTACTATCCATCTTCAAAAGGCCTCCTTATTGTCAATCGGACAATATCCTTGGCTCTAGGTTGATTGAGATCCTTGTCTTGACTTGAGAGCTCCTAGAACTTGACTCGTTTGGCTTTTGGGCTCTTCCAGGGCTTCGCAATCACACCCTCTCTTTTCTGAACTTTCCGAATACAAAGAACAGAGTATATTTTCTGTAATGGAGCAGCAAAATTGGTGATGATTGCAGCCATGGAAACCCAGCCTTTATATACACATCAATCTGATCAAAATTAGCTCTCATGGCATTCTATTTTGGTCATAACTAACCCTAGTGAGTTAGTTTTCCTATTTTCAGGTTAATCTCCTTCTCCTAAAAATATCAATTACAAATTTTCAGATTTTATTCCAAATAAAACTGTAGCAACCGACACTGTAGCACGCGGTACTGTAGCATCGGTACTGTAGCAAATTCCGAATAATTCCGAAAATTCATACGAACTCCGTTTTGTCCGAAATTTGTTTCTAAATTTCCGTAAAATCATGAAGATTCATAATTGATATTTTAAACTTTATTTTAACCTAAAATAATATGTGTATTAATTAAATTAATTATAATCGGTCCATTAACAATTATAATTAATTTAAATCTTATTTCTATACGTTTTCGGATCCAAATCCTTATTAAAATACGTACAATGTCATTCCTTAATTAATCACTTATTTTGGCATTAATATTTGTGACAGTATGAGACATATAATTATAATACACGCATGTCCAACTTAATTATTGTATTTAGACGTCTCTAAATCCAACAATCTCCCACTTGGACAAGTGTAACCTTTTAACTTATATGTCCTTATCTTTATTGCATGCAAACTTTTCTGCCTTTTACTTATCATATTTTCTGTACAATTCCGTCCATCAATTATACTAACGAGGGACCTAAGTGGCAGTTGTTACATTTATATTTATGCGTAACTAAACCGATATAGATCACATTGTCATCATAATTGAATGACATGAATCTGATTTGGACGTATAGTTTGGAAATTACACACGAATGTGATTATAGTGTGACTATTTCCAATTGGGTCAGCTTTAAACTTTAAACTTTAAACTGTAGTGAGGTCATTAAACTTTAAACTTTAAAGAGAGAAATAATGATAACAACTGATTGCAACTTGTATATTCCTTTATACACATCCTTTTACAAATTACATAACATAGAACATCTCTGAAAAACAAAATACAAAATCAGACTCCCACATTTTCTAAGTAACCTAAATAGGTATGACGCCCATACGAGCGACATGCTCGTGAAACTTCTTGGGCGGCAATCCCTTAGTAAGCGGATCTGCTATCATGGTGTCTGTACCTATGTGTTCTATACATAATTCATTATTGTGAACTCTTTCTTTTACAACCAGAAACTTGATATCAATGTACTTTGATTTCGATGAACTCCGGTTGTTAGTGGCGTACAACACAGCTGAATTGTTGTCACATAATAATTTTAGTGGTCTCTGGAGAGATTCCACAACTCGCAGCCTTGTGACAAAGTTCTTTAGCCATACGCCATGATTTGATGCTTCGTAGCATGCAATGAACTCGGCTGCCATAGTGGAGGAGGCTACCAATGACTGCTTAGCGCTCTTCCATGACACGGCACCGCCTGTCATCATAAAGATGTATCCTGATGTTGACTTCATGCTGTCGACACATCCTCCAAAATCAGAATCAGTATATCCAATGACCTCGAGCTGTTCCGATCTCCGATACGTGAGCATATAGTCCCTAGTTCTCTTTAGGTATCTCAACACTCGCTTGGCTGCCTTCCAGTGTTCCATACCTGGGTTACTTAAATATCTCCCTAGCATTCCAGTAATGAACGCAATATCCGGACGCGTGCATACTTGTGCATACATGATGCTACCTACGGCTGAGGCATAGGGAATATCTTTCATGATGTTTTTATCTAAGTCAGTTTGGGGACATTGTTTTAGACTAAACTTATCTCCTTTTGATACAGGGGTATCTCCTGGTTTACTGTTTTGCATGCCAAATCTTGTTAGAATCTTATCGATATAGTTCCTCTGGGATAACCTTAGAATACCTTGAGATCTATCTCTAAGTATTTCAATCCCTAGAACAAATGATGCATCACCAAGATCTTTCATTTCAAAGTTCTTAAATAAAAAATTCTTAGTTTGATGCAACATGTCCTTATCGTTACTGGCAAGCAATATGTCATCTACATATAAAACCAAGAAAATAAATTTACTCCCACAGAACTTAAGGTATATACATTCATCTACTATGTTAGACTCAAAACCAAATGAGCTAACAACTTTGTGAAACTTATGATACCATTGTCGAGATGCTTGTTTTAGACCATAGATAGATTTCTTAAGTCTGCAAACCATAGACCCTGCATCACCTGATACAAAGTTTTCTGGCTGCTTCATATAGATCGTTTCATCAATGTCACCATTGAGAAATGCCGTCTTTACATCCATCTGATGAAGTTCTAAATCATAATGTGCTACAAGCGCCAATATAATTCTTAAAGAGTCTTTCGATGAAACTGGAGAGAAAGTCTCTTTATAATCAATGCCTTCTTTCTGTGTGAAACCTTTCGCAACAAGACGTGCCTTGTATTTTTCAACATTGCCTTTAGAATCCCGCTTAGTCTTAAATATCCATTTGCAACCAACGGGTTTCTTGCCTTTAGGCAACGGAACGATATCCCAAACGTCATTGTCATACATAGATTTCATCTCTTCATTCATGGCATTAATCCACATTTGAGAGTTAGAGCTTTCCACAGCTTGTTTGATATTAACAGGATCATTTTCAAACATGCCAATGTCAAACTCATGTTCTTGAAGATATGCATAATCCTTCGATTGTGTAGATCTTTTCTCTCTAGTAGATCTCCTAATTGGCACAGGCTCTAGATTTTCTTGAGGTTCATTTACATCTTGATCTTCAACAGGAGGAGGAACATCATTACCAACTTCTGAATCTCCCACAGGCCATAGGCCATCAACATTGGTCATGGCAATGTCAGGGTTTGGGTTGGATTCAGGTCCATTTGTGTTCTCTATTCCATGTTGAGTTTCTAACTGAGTTGTTTAGGATGATGAAGTTTGCACATTGTCAAAAGATGTATTTCTAAACGCAATCAGAATTTGAACAAAACCAGGACTTTGGTCCATAGTCTCATTCTCATTCGTCTCTTCTTCTTCAAAAATACTATCTTTTGTCATATCTCCCCCCACAAACTCATTATCCTTAAAAAATTTCGCACTTCCTGACTCGAAAACTATATGTTCTGTTGGATTATAGAATTTATACCCCCTAGATCGTTCAGAATAGCCTATAAAGTAACAACTAACGGTCCTTTCGTCCAGTTTCTTTTCACTTGGCTTATAAGGCCTAGCTTCACATGGACATCCCCAAACTCTCAAATGATTCAAGCTAGGCTTGCGCCCAACCCATAACTCGTAAGGGGTCTTGTTAGTTGCTTTAGTAGGCACTCTATTAAGTATGTATGCTGCAGTCTTTAAGGCTTCTCCCCACAAATTCTCAGGTAGAGTTGTACGAACAATCATACTTCTCACCATGTCTTTAAGGGTGCGATTTCGCCGTTCAGCAACACCATTCATTGCAGGTGAACCTGGCAACGTATACTGAGGCACAATTCCGCATTCCTCTAAGTATTTTGCAAAGGGACCTTGACGCTGTTCTCCTGATCCATCATAACGACCGTAGTATTCACCACCACGATCAGAACGAATGGACTTTATACGTTTGTTAAGTTGTAACTCAACTTCCGTTTTGAACTTTATGAACACGTCTAATGCTTCCGCCTTTTCTTTTATTAAGTAAATATGACCATATCTTGAATAATCATCTATGAATGTGATAAAGTAACGGTGACAATTTCTTATAGCCTTTGGAAAAGGACTACAGATATCCATATGAATCAATTCTAAGACATCATTACATCCTTTTGCATCATACTTACGTTTATTAGTTTGTTTTCCCTTTATACAATTTACACAATCACTTAAGTTTGTAAAATCTAAAGGTTGGAGAATATCATTAGACACAAGACGTTTTATCCTTTTCATAGAGATATGTCCTAATCGCTTGTGCCATAATATTGCTGATTTCTCACAAGTTAATTTACGTTTTCTATTATCTATATGCAGTGCCTCTGAATGTGAAGTGTCTATATCTAGAAAATAAAGATTATCATAAGAAGACAGGATACCAGAAGCAAGAAGCTTAGAATTTTGACACAATAAGATACATAAATTAGGTTCCTTCTGAAGGATGGAACCACTAAAGCATCAAAACTTAAATAAAATCCTGTCCTACATAATAATCTAAATTTTCCTATGCTTTTCACTTCTACTTTGTTGCCATTTCCTACGTAAACGTAGCGCTCCGCCTCACTTGGCTTGCGATGGCTTAGGCAACCCTGCATCGATATACTGATGTTAGACGTTGCACCTGAATCTATCCACCAAGTATATCTAGATACAGAACTTAAATTAACTTCAGAACAAACTAAAGCGAGAGACATACCTTTCTTTGCCAACCATGCATGATAGTTGGTGCAGAATTTCTTCGTATGTCCTGACGCTTTGCAGAAAAAGCATTTCCTTTCCTCTGCTTCCGCAGAAGTATCTTCCTTCTTGCTTTTCTTCGCGGCATTGTTTGCAGCTTCCTTGGTGGGTTCCTTTTCCTTGGCAGTAGACTTGCGCTTCTTGCCTTTACCCTTAGGATTAGATGTTACTACATGAGCACTTTCTCCCTTAGTCATTCTCTGTCTCTCTTCCTCCTGCACCAACTGAGCCTCAAACTCAGGTAGTGTCCACGTCTCTCTTTGACAATTATAAGTCAACTTAAATTGACTAAAGTTAGACGGGAGAGACAGAAAAATGAACTCAATGAGAACCTCATCAGAGATGTCATAATTATGCCCTTTTAAGGCACGTTGCAGTCTTGTCATCTCAATAACATGCTCTCTAACTCCTTCTTTTCCCTTGTATTTTATTGTTGCCAACTTCACAAAAAGTGTACTAACTTCAATCTTTTTACTCTTTGTGAATTTCTCTTTAAGGGCCTTAAGGTATTTAATAGCGCCGGTCTCTGTATCAGGTATTATGCCTCGAAAAGTCTCATGGATCGTTTGCTTCATCACCATTATGCACATGCGATCTGAATGCTCCCATTTCGCAATATCAGCCTTCTCTTGGGGAGTTTCCTCACCCTCTTTATTAGGCTTGGGGCGATCAAATCTCAGTGTAGTGTCCAATTGCATGATCCCTAAGACTAATTTCAGCTTTTCCTCCCACTGTTTGAAATTGTTCCTCATGAGGGGCTTAATCTGACTTAGATTTGACATTATGTTTAGATCTGAAAATTCAAGAACAAGGAAATAATTTAGATATGATGCGTCACGATTTGATCCTTAATTATAATTCTAAAATCTATCTAAAGGCCTGTGTAAAACTATTTGCTCCATTAAATCTTTAGCCAAAGCACCATTCAATAATGAAAAACACCTTTGGGCGCAATCATTACCTTCAGGCACTCTGGTGTAGTGAATAAAATACAAACATGTAACCTTTTTGTCAATCAACCTTTGGGTCAAATTAACATATCCATGAACTAACGACCAGGCCAGTCAACGGGGGGAGGAGGATCACAGACGGATCGCTTAAGTTCCAAGCCCCCGATGCTTTTCTAGACATCGCTAGTCCATGTGTGTTGCAACTTATTTTTGTACACTACCCTTATGCACTAAACAATTTCAGCAAGCGCTAACCCTCCTTTGGGAAAGCTAACACTCACATCCATTTCTAGCACGTCTTTTTAAACTTGTCATGTGCCACCCTGCACTTGTCTCACATAGAGAGGTTCGTTTGCGAACAATCAGTGCTCAACTTGTACAAAATGACACACGTAAATCCTAATTGCCTTTAAATAGATCCTAAAACTATGCCTAAAGCCTATTCTAGGACGTATCCTAAAATGACTACTCGTCCTAAATAGAATATAGTAACTAATGGGAGCTTTAATTAATTAGAATAAACTAATTTTCATATGTTAACTATATTCATCAAAAAATAAATACTAGGCTTTAGAAACACTTTAGTATTCTCCAAAATATAATTTTAGAAATACTTTATGCTTTTATTTAGAAATAGCGAAATAATTTTATTCAGAAATATCCAAATAACTTTATGCTTCTATTTAGAGACAACTAAAACTTTGTGCTTATATTTGGAAATAACCAAATAATCTTATTTAGAATTTACTAAATAACGTTATGCTCAAATTAGCTATAATCATGACAAGAATTTAGTATATATATTTATTTATTTATGTATATATATATATATATATATATATATTTTTATCCCACCCTTAATTAGCGTTAAATACTAATTATAGATAATGGCTAAATTCTATAACTAATTAGGCTAATAATAGCATACTTTACTTAATAACTTAATAACTATAGTAATTATAATTAACATAACCTAAATTACAATTACTTACAGTTATTCCTAAGGTCTGTAACCGGTATTGATCTAGAGATAACTAATTTTCAGATCTGGAAAAAAAAAACGAAAAACTGCAAAAACAGCCTTTATTGCGCCAATTGCTTATTTTTCCAAATTTCAGAAACGAAAAAATTCTAGTTTGTTGCATAATTAAACCTTTCGAAGGCAAAATCAGCGCACCTTCGTATATTTCACCAAAATGTGATAAATTATGCGAATCAAAATCAAAACCATCAAACAAAACCTCTCCAAGATCGCACGAAGCGCAAGGATTGGCACAATTCGAATATTCGATTAAAATACGCATAAAAAATCGATTAAAGCGAATTTTAACAACTATTTGCAACAATAAATTCGATTCGAAAAACAGAAAATAATTTACAAACAATTGAAGATGGCATAACCTTTTCTCTAGATCATAATTACCTTAAATTCCTGCATAGATGGCTCTGATACCACTTGTTGGGTGTACGGGTTTTCCTAATTACTTTAAAACCTAAAACCCTAGGATCCTATGCAAGAAAATAAAGTAAATATGCAGCGGAACTTACTATCCATCTTCAAAAGGCCTCCTTATTGTCAATCGGACAATATCCTTGGCTCTAGGTTGATTGAGATCCTTGTCTTGACTTGAGAGCTCCTAGAACTTGACTCGTTTGGCTTTTGGGCTCTTCCAGGGCTTCGCAATCACACCCTCTCTTTTCTGAACTTTCCGAATACAAAGAACAGAGTATATTTTCTGTAATGGAGCAGCAAAATTGGTGATGATTGCAGCCATGGAAACCCAGCCTTTATATACACATCAATCTGATCAAAATTAGCTCTCATGGCATTCTATTTTGGTCATAACTAACCCTAGTGAGTTAGTTTTCCTATTTTCAGGTTAATCTCCTTCTCCTAAAAATATCAATTACAAATTTTCAGATTTTATTCCAAATAAAACTGTAGCAACCGACACTGTAGCACGCGGTACTGTAGCATTCGGTACTGTAGCAAATTCCGAATAATTCCGAAAATTCATACGAACTCCGTTTTGTCCGAAATTTGTTTCTAAATTTCCGTAAAATCATGAAGATTCATAATTGATATTTTAAACTTTATTTTAACCTAAAATAATATGTGTATTAATTAAATTAATTATAATCGGTCCATTAACAATTATAATTAATTTAAATCTTATTTCTATACGTTTTCGGATCCAAATCCTTATTAAAATACGTACAATGTCATTCCTTAATTAATCACTTATTTTGGCATTAATATTTGTGACAGTATGAGACATATAATTATATACACGCATGTCCAACTTAATTATTGTATTTAGACGTCTCTAAATCCAACAGAGTAATCATATATTCAAAATGCGCCGGAAATTATGATCGAAATTTCGTCTCTCTCTTGGAGGAAAGAGTAAATTTGAATTTAGATCTATAGGAAGGTCATTGTTGACACCTGATTTCATTATTAGAAATACCACTGAACAATACAAATCAAAGATTTGAACAATAATATCGACTTGATTGATTCTAGGGATTTCCATGAATTTTTTTTTGTCTTAGATTTGATTGTACCTCTTATTTCTGTTTTTCAATATAAAAGTTTTGTGATTCTATTGCCAACCATTGAAGATATAATAGTTGATGTCCGAGATCAAATGACTATTATTAAAAATAGTAGAATTTTGTTTGCATCGATCACAGCTGATTACTTCTTTTTTGTGTGGTAAATATTGATTGGTTTTCTTTGTCCTTATATAATAATCTAAGTATCAAGTTCATAATCAATATAATAATTCAGAATGAAAAAAACAACAATATCGAATCTATAATGAGTTTCAATTTGTTCATTTTGAATTTTCTTCTTCTATCCCATATGGATTGAATCAATAGAAATCATTTTATTCTTTGTGAATCTATATTATTACATTTCAATTTCTTCATGATACCTCCAAAACAAAATCCCCTTTTGGATTCAAAATTAACATATTAGTGTAAGCTTATCCATGCAGTTATGCACTCTTAAAAAATGAATCAATTTTCCAAAAGGTCCTAGCTTTCGTGCTTTGGTGACTTGTCCTAGATCCTTTCGATGACCTATGTTGTGTTGAAGGGATATTTATATCATCCGATCGATTGCGTAAGGCCTGCAGTAGAAATGCAACCAAGGAAATTATACAAAAAATTTAATTATTTTGTAATAGATTAGTATTTGTTTTTGAAGTTAGTGATCCGACCCCTTAGGTATTCCGGCTCTATGAGTCCTTTCTTCCTGCATTGTTTATGAGAGATGGGGGTCAACCTGGTAATTTCTATTATTTCTGAACAATTTTGTAAATTTCTGGACCATTTAATATTTTTTATAATATTTTGGTAATTCTCTAGATCATTTTGGTATTTTTACACTAGTAAGATATTTTCTAAATTATTTTATCTAATAAAATATTAAGTTAGAAGAGGAAAAACACTAACCTGGACCGATCAAAGCCGTAGACCGCCAAACAAAAAATTGGATCAAATCCGGAAGAGAGAGATTGGAATGACAAATTTAGTGGAATTAAGGTTCACTTATATGACTCTCACTTCTGCTGGATTATCCAACGGAATTAAACCTGTTGGTTTCTGTTGGATAATTCAGCGGAACCACTCATGCATTATGCTGGATAATATAGTGGAAATGACATATTTCCAATTTTTCTCCATGTTACGTTATGTTTTGAAATTCGATTTATTTAAATATTATGAATAAAAAGTTCGGGCTGAATAGCGTGGGGAGATCAGAAAAATTAAAAAAAAAATACACAACGTGATGCTGGCGTGCAATTCGAGATCCTCCAAAATAATTAATGCACACAATTTCTCATTCCCTTTTCTATTCTCGCCGCTTTGCATTACTTGCACGTCCTAACGCCAGGTTTTAAAAAATCCATCTTCTTCTCTCAGATATCAATCATGGTGGCCTCCTCTAACATGAGGACTTGAAGCAATGCTTTCTTCCCCTTTAGGCTTTACTGTTTACTCTCTAACTTCCCTTTTCTTTTCTTTTTTCCTCTTTCGATAAACCGAAGTATATACTGGAGACAAGTGTATACCCTCGGGAGCACAACTGCATGCGAGAACTCCGACTGATTACAGCTCAACACCCTCGGTATAATTTCAATTCTAGAATTTATGATTAGCAATAAATACCCAGTTTTATGTACAGATCATAATAGTTTGATCATTCATCAGTATTAGAATTTATGACGGTTTAATTTTATTGTGATTTTTCATGGACAATCATACAATTTATTAAATTAGGTCAAATTTTATACGAAAATATAAAATATACTTGTAGACTAAATTTTACATTATTTTTAGAAATATTTTACGATATTTTAGATAGATAGAAAATCACATGAATGTTTGGAAAAAATATAAAATTTGATCTGCAAGTATATTTTCATATGAAAATCATGTGAATGTTTGGACTTTGAAAACGAAGATATTGTTCCAAAATACGGACCAATGTGTGCTATGCAGAGTACCATATCCTCACTCTAATTTAGTCAAATTTCATCTTTTATTTGTATTTTAAGTTTTATTGTTTAGTTTTGATAAACTTTTTGTCAGTTGGGACGTTTGTGAAGTGAATTTATTGTCAATATAACCTATATATATTTTCTTTGATATAGCAAGAGACAAAGAGACAATTCAAATTAATTTGTATTACACTTAATTTTCTCTCATACAAAGAGTCATGACATAAGCTACATATTAAAGATACAAAGCCCAACGGGCCCGAATAACAATTTGGGTCAAAACATAACAGCCTAGATAATATTACTAACATAACCAACCAAACCTACTCTATCGAGTATATCAGTAAGATGCCAATGACCAAAAGACCCAACTAAAACATGTTTGCCACAATTATTGACTCAAACCCTAACATAATGAACTGAACTTTTATGTCACCATGACCGATTGATCGGCTTTGTTAATAAATAAGTTGGTCAAACGTGGCTGAGCATGCAAAACTAAAGGTTTAGCAATGGCAGTTCCTTCATGTGTTTCCATGAGACTAATTGAAGAAACACCAGATGGTTTACTCCAAGTAAACCCCTGAAGAAGTCTTGCAAGTAACATTACTGTCATAGTTGTGCCTAGAGTGACGCCCATACAACCGCGCCGTCCACTACCAAATGTTATAAAGCGCAATTCTGGTTCAGTAAGTAGCACTTCTGAACACTTGTCAGTCAAGTGCCTCTCGGGCTTGAACTTCAGAGGTTCTTCCCAAGTTTTAGGGTTTTGGCCTAACCCAAGTCGGCTTAGAAGCACATGACTTCCCTTGGGGATGAAGTAACCTGCAATTGTTGTGTCCTCCATGGCTTGATGTGGAGGAATAAACGGCACAATCGGGTGAAGACGTGTAGATTCTCTAATGCAGGCTTTGAGGTAGTTAAGTTGAGGGATGTCGCATTCGTCAACTAGTCTGTCCTTGCCGACCACACTATCAATTTCATTTATGGCTTCTTGAAGAACATTGGGGTTGTTCATCATCTCTGCAAGAATACATTCTACCGCATGCGAAGGATTATCGACACTGGCAAGGAAGAGTTCCTGTCCAAAAGGTCCATTAGTTCTTAGCTACATTGAAAATTTAAAGTGACAAAATCTAATGCAGTTATTATATGTGAGAGTCTTGGTGTATATATGCTAGACTTTTTTATCAGACTCAAATAGGTTGAATTTTTTTACTTGCATTTTTTCTTATATTTCTCCGTTGTATTGATCAAGAACTCATTATAGTTGAAAATTTGGGGGAAAAATTTATTCAGAAAAGTTTAAGTACATAAAGTTGAAGAAGTAACAAAGATCACTGTGATAAAGTGTTTGAAGTTTCCTTACAATAGATTGTGTTTTGATCTCCTCTGCAGTTAGTAGGAACTGCCCATCTGCATCTTTAAGTGAAACTAAAACATCCAGCCAGTCTTGAGTCTCTCTTTCACTATCATTGCAAGATTGCCTCCGAAGTTTGATTCTTTCTTTGATAATAGGGTCGTGCAATTTGTCTAACGTCTTCCGTGCGTCTTTTAGAATCTTTTCATGACCATCCAAGTCTAAACCTGTCAAACTCGGAAAGTAGTCAGATATACAAAAGGAAAAGATATATCTGAGTAAATCAAAGATAGCATTTATGTGTTCTACTTCATCAGCGCCAGGGCCTCCATCAGGCATCACTTGACTGAAGTACCTTTTGTTGAACATTAGTCTACGAGTCACATTCCCACAATAATGCCGTGTAACAACTCTCATGTCAATGGCTTTTGAACTTTGACATAGATTGTACACATATTGCACAAGGTGGTTTGCCTCATCAGCTCTTTTATCATACAACGAATGGTGCCTTGTTGGACATACAACTTCTGAAGTCAGAATCCTCCTCATTTTCTTCCATTGATCACCAAAAGGGGATAAAGCGGTGCCTCCACGAAGCAAGTTTGTGGCAAAAGATGTTGGCCTTGATGCAAATATTGCATCTTTCTTTCTTAGTACTTCTTGCGCAATTTTAGGACAGGTTATTGATATGACGTGAACTTTGCCAATACGAAAACATGCAATATCTGTGTTCATATCTTTCATGAGGAGGTGTATCCATCGAAAAACAGGTTTCTGTTGGAGCATTGCCGGGAGGCAACCGACAAGTGGCCAAGGCATTGGTCCAGGAGGGAGTTGGTTTTGTTTTGAAATGTTGTCTTTCTTTGTAAGGTATTTTTGGAAGACAAATAACAAGGTAAAAATAAGGATGGCGCAGGAAAATGAGAGTGGAGAAGTATTCAAGTGGGCATTTACTAAGGTGTTGATCATCATTTAATTTGTTTTGGCGCTCAATTTTTGATTGTAGGGTTTAATTCGGTGTAGTAGTCTTTTTGGTGTGGGTAAAGGTTATATGCCTTGGTATCAAATGCACAGGTACTATTTATAATACTCGAGGCATTATAGCTTGAATACTACACATATGACAGAGAATTAAACAAAGGCTTACTCTTGACTTCAAAAGAGCCGAGGGCCATAAGTTCTATTAATTAATTGAAGTCCAATGTACATAACACTTGGCATTTTAATCCTACTCTTCTAATTTTTACAAAAATTATACAAATAACCCCCTTCATATAAAATTACATAACACTTGTTTGTCAGCTCCAATCTCAATTTTCTAGTCCCGCCACTGATTGAACCTGTGCATTATTTCTTACACGAGATGAAATCGAAATTAACAAATATGTTGGGTACTTGCAAGGAATTTGAATCCTGGGACACAAAAAGAGATATGGACCGTATAATAAAAGTACCACCACATGTAGTACTCGAAATTACTATTAATGCATCAAGGAACTAATGAGACCGTTGAAATTTCATATTTAACTGGACTGTAGAATGTGCAAAGTATTAATTCCAAATGCTGAATCTTATTTTAAAATTTCATTTTCTAAGATTATCAAACTTTCCATGAATCCTTCAACCCTATAGTAGATATTTGAAACAATATTTTTATTTTTAGAATTAAAAAAAATCAAATTATCGGAAACAATATTGATTGTTGTATAATTTACCGCACCAACAACCACGCAATGTGGAAAAATCAATGGGACTGAATCATTGGTGAAATCGCATCCTCTAAGATGTCTCACAGCGTGCGTAACTTTTTGGAAAATCTCAACTGTTCAAATACGTTATGCACGAATCACTCATGAAGTAGATCGGTTTCAACATTTTAGATGCATCGTTTGAAGCCAATTCAATAGGTTTTTGAATTAAGCTCACAAGGGACTTGGTGAGCTTAAGAACACCCTAGTTCTACTCTATATATTATACATATATACGTACATATATTGGTAAAAGTTTCGGAAAGAATCATCATACTAAATTTGTAGCACTTTTGGACAGGTGATTCAAAAACCTCACTTTTGTCTGACTTCAGTTTTAGAGTCTTATTATTGTACTTCACTTTGAGATTTTTTTTCTATTTTTCTTCACCACAATATTTACTATCTTTTTATATCAGAAATCAATCCATTAGTTAGATAATATGTTAAAATAGTCACAATACAAAACAAATTCCCATCAAATTATTCCTATTAACCTTATTGCTAAATATAAAAAATCAAAGAAAATAACTTGTTTATCTTATAAATACATATAGTAAATATTGTTTTTAGTTTTTATTAGATTTTTAATTTACTGACGTATAATAACGGTAGAATTTTTTTCAAGTTTAGTTTAGTCAATATAGCTCTTGTTTAAACTCAAGTACAAAATAAAAACGGTCAAATTAACTATCTCAAAGCATCAAACTTGATAGATCTATGAATTATTTAAATAAATAGAAAATCGATGCAGCACATTTATGACCAAAGTAAATGATTCCTGCTTTCTGATTTTTTTGAAATAGAAGGGGAAGATTATTTGTGCACATTAAACTACAATGCTTGTCAAGTCATTTCCTATTCTTGTTTAGTACACTTAAGCACCTGGTTGCACATGCAATCTGAATTAAACAAATAGAGTACACCTCGAGATCTCGGCATTGAGTTTGACTAATTAATGAACTGACTAACATCCCAAAGAACTATGGTCTTCTTAAACAAATAGAGACCTCAGATCTGCTTTGATCCAAGTTGACTTTGTGCTAGAACACTTGAGAGTAGGTCTGATGCCCGCATCAGACCTACTCTGGTTCGATGGGTTTAATCACCGTCGATTTTCTTTCGTGCGGAATGCTTTAAAGTTCGTGTGAGTCTGTTTCAATTTTCGTGCGCACAAATTTTAAATTAGATCGGACGGTCGTCATGCTCGTTGAACTTAAAAGTAGGTCCGATGGACATCGGACCTACTCCGTTCTCGTGCTAGAAATATTCCATCCATGTGGTTTGGTTTGGTGCAGTAAGGTACGTACAAATTAGTGGATTTCTAAAAGGGATATTTAAACTCTTGTGCAATGAGAATTATAAAACAATATTCGGAAGGTCCGGAGCCGTGCAACATCCAAACTTTCAATTGCATGTCACAAAATTTGTATTTTTTCAAATTTGAAGGGGAAAAATATGCCAATAATTTTTTAATTTTCAAAATGTGAATATTATAATTTTATATTTTAGATGGATACATATTATATTATGTATTTTAATGAATAAAATACCTAATGTTCAATTTTTTAAATATATACATGATATTGCCCCTGCCATTTATTTTTCTTATGAAATTAAGGTGTAACTCGTTCATCTTATATGACTTTTGTATAATACATGCATGATATATGTACCAACAAAAGAATATTATATTCTGGATATAGCTAAGTATTGATATTGCAAAAAGGAAAAATAAAATAAAAGATGGTGTTGACTACCGCTTTTTTTTATTAATACCAAAAAAAAAAAACAAATTAGCAAATCTGCCCTCCCCTCCAAATTTTTATTAAAACAACCCGGACCGCTCCACAGTGGGGCGGTCCACTGCCTATACCAAACCGCCCCACAGTGGCGCAATCCGCTATAAAACCCCTATATAAGACAGTTTTTTCTCTCCTGCAACTCACAAATTTATTCTAACTTAGCTGAAAGAGAAAGAGGAAGAAGAGGAAGAAGGAGAGGCAATTTTCTGGCGATTTTGAGGCGATTTAGGCAACAGTAGAGGTATATTTAATTTAATTTATTTTTTAATTAATTTATTTTTTAAATCATTTTGTTACAGTAATTTTTAAACGGTAGCTCTCAAACTGAAAAATGTTAGTTGCACTGTATGTGGGTGTGAAGCTTGTCCGGGGTGTGGAGGGAGGACAGTACACTAAAGAGGCAACCTATGGCTTCGAAGTGAATGAAAATACCTCATTTGTGGAACTTAAGGGGATGGTGTACGAAAAGACTGGTGTAAATCCCAACCAGTATGATGTAGATTTACTTATTCTGATTAACACAGTAAGGGGGGTAGACCTTACTATACCAGGTATCCAATAACATATGAGACGTTATGGAGGAGTATTTACAATACTTTTCAGTCACAGGGTACTCCGGTAATGGACTTATATTCCAGGAGAGTTCCGCGTCAATCCGGAGTTGGAACTTCTAGGGAAAATACAGGTTATGACAACTCGGGTTATGACAACCCGCGTCACTCGAGTTATGACAACTCGGGTTATGACAACCCCCGCCACTCGAGTTATGACAACCCCCGCCACTCGAGTTATGAACCGTACGTACCACCCGTTTATGACAATTATGTACCTGATTATACCACTGATCGTAACATGGACGATTATACCACCGAGCTACCACCACCACCACCTCCTCCTGAAACCGCAATCCAACCCAGATTTCCATCTGTACCACCATCAATACCTATACTGGCACCCGTTGTTACCCAGAGTGATATTGACCTTGATGGTGAAGGGATCGATGCCATACCAGAAAAGGATTTGGACACGGGTGATGAATGGGACGGGGATTGGGATTCTGATCACTTATCAGATGGTGATGGAGATTATTTACCTAGGGAAGACATATTTCCCATTAGAGGTCAGACAGATAGGAATCCGTGCCCCACATTCAACGATACCACTACTTTTTAAGAGGCAGACATAAGTTGATTTGGGAAGCGTGTCGTATACAATTCGGAGCTTACTCCGTAGCAGGATTATACCAACTTAGATGAACTTATGAAGAAAATCAATGAGGTTCTGATCAGAGTCAAAATAATGATGATTTACGTAGGGTTTTGGCTTAGGTTTTACATATTTTCTCACACTTATGTTAACTTTATTAGAGAAAAAGGCTACTGTCACCCTTCTTTATGTTTTATTGTAGAAAACAGGTTTTTGGACTATTTTACACCAAATGGAGCTAGAATCGGGTCAATCGGATCAGCGACGCTCATCGACTAAGTCCCTGTTACGACCAGTATTGACCAATACGGACCAGGCCTAGCACAGACCAGAAGATAGCGCTGGAAGCAGTTAAACCCTAACTGCCAAGGTCCTAATACGGACCGTATCACCTGATATGGTCCGTATCCGAAGGCATCTCTTGGGGAATAACTGCCGACAGCTGTTTCCAGATCAATTTCTTAGCCTCCAATCAACCTCTACACGTCCCTACACTCCTATATAAGGCCCCTGGGCAGAAGAATACATCATCTTTGTAATTAGGGTTAGATTTGATTAAAGTGAGAAGAGATGAGTGCTTGTAACCATGCCGTTCCGCGGCTAAGTTCCCTTTCTTAGGGCTAGGCAGTAAACCTTGTTACTCTTGATGTTTTGATATATATATTTCTGTTGATTATGATTTCTTGTTGTTGTGCTAAAATGCTTTTGTGATTTATTATCTCTTCATCTAATTTCAATGATCTAGTTTGAGTCCGTTAGGGTAGTGACAGTACTTTAATGGTAAGAGAAACTATTTGTATGAGTTAGCCTCGTTGAGATCTATTAGGTTTATGTGAAGAAAACCTTAGCGGGGAAACCATAAACCAGACCAACAAAATGCGTACCAAATTCCATCACATGCGTAAAGTAAATCGCAGTGATCTGTGTAGTAATTTGGGGTATTTGAGAGATCTGACATTTGCGTAAGATAAATCGCAGTGTCCTGTGTAGAATCTCGGTGAAAGATCTGTCATTTGCGTAACATAAATCGCAGTGACCTATGTGGTATCTTTCATTAAAACAACAATAGGAAATCAGACGTAACAGGAATATATTGTCAAAGCGGATTGAGTAGCAATGGTGTGCCAAAACCCTAGGAATCCTCATCTCTATCTTTATTTTAATTACTTTTAATTGTTTCCTAATTTACATTGATCAACAAACATCTCTCAATTTTCAGATTTCGTCTAGCCTTTCGAAAGGTTGTGATTCGATCGCTCAAAGCATTGAACCAATATTCCCTGTGGATCGACCTCGTATATACTACTCGATAGGATTGTGCGCTTGCAGTCCGAACCGATAACATTTCTGAGTTTATAAATATTAAAAGAAACATTGCTCTTTTTTGAGTGATCAAGCTTTTTGGCGCCGTTGCCGGGGAATAACGGTTCATTGTGCAAGGCCTCGCGAGACGCCCTTGCTTTGACCATTGAATCCAATTAATTAGAAACGCCTAGATTTCTTTTTATTTTCTGCATTTTTATTTTTCTTTTATTTTCAATTTCGTTTTTATTTTATTTTCTTTTTATTTTCAGTTTTTAGTTTTATTTTCAGTTTTTAGTTTAAATTTCAGATTTTCTTTTCTTTGTAGGAAACTGCACGCTGGCCGAATCATCCGTACGAAGATCCGAGAGGATTGCTAGTAGGAGAGGACAATTCGCTTCCACATCACCGATAAGAACCAATCATAGTTCTTCATCAAGTAATTCTGAAAGCGAAGAAGACTCAGATTCGATCAACATGAATATCCCATCGAACGAACCGATTAACAATGGAAGACAAGACAATGGTGATCAAGGAGTTCACGACGCAGCAAGACCCAAACTTCTACGAGACTATTGCATACCGCGCGCGAATGATCCTAATTCTAGTATAAACCCGCCAACTGTTACAAACCGTAATTTTGAGATCAAACCTGCTCTCATAAATATGGTTTCGCAACAGCAATTCGGAGGATTTCCACATGAAGATCCACATCTTCATCTGTCAATTTTCCTAGGGATATGCGAGACGATAAAGATCAACGGAGTTACCGATGAAGCAATCAGGCTAAGGCTATTTCAATTCTCATTAAAAGATAAAGCAAGAGCATGGTTGTTTTCCTTACCGGCCAATTCCATTCAAACTTGGGACCAATTGTTTAATGTGTTTATTGCAAAATATTTTCCACCATCCAAAACTTCGAGGTTTAGAAATGCAATTACTAATTTTGAACAAAGGGATGGTGAAACATTGTGTGAGGCATGTGATAGATATAAGGATATGTTAAGGTGTTGTCCACATCATGGTCTAGAAAGATGGCTGATTGTCCAAACTTTTTATAATGGTCTAAACCCTACCGATAGGTTGTCTATTGATGCTTCCGCAGGAGGAGCAATCATGAACAAGGAACCTGACGAGGCTTACAACCTAATTGAAGAGATTGCAATCAACCAACACTACTGGATCCCTGAGCGAAAGAAGCCAAGTCCAACACCTGGCATGCACCGAGTAGATGATATATCCATGCTGAGCGCAAAGATAGATGCTTTGCAAATGGCACTCAACAAGCAAACCAAGCAGCGAACGGTAGCAGCAGTCAATGCCGCAACAGCATGTGGCTATTGTGGAGGAGCGCATGAGATGACCGAATGTATGAATGTGACGGAAACTGAGGAAGAAATAGAGCAAGCAAACGCGATCAACAATAGCTTTCGACCTCAGCCCGCTTATAATACATACCATCCGAACAACCGAAACCATCCAAATCTCTCATACGCAAACAGTCAAAGGCCTGCTGCACCCCAATAGAACTACCAACCACAGCCCAGTTATCAACCGAGATACAACAATCCTCAACAGAATTATCAACCAAGGCAATACAACCAACCACAGCAACCTGACATCACATCTTTAATGGAGAGATTCCTAGAGAAGCAAGATAAGGCTAACGCCGAAATCGCACAAAAGATCGAATCCTTAACAAACCGCAACAAAGACTTAGAAGACAATGTCTCTAAGATGGCTAAAGAACTCTCGAGTATTACACGCGGAAAAGGCAAATTTCCGGGCCAACCGGAAGAAAACCCGAGAGAAACTTGCAAATGCATAACATTAAGGAGCGGTACAGCTTACAAGGGACCTCCCATGCCCGATCAAACTTCCGATGAGATGCATGCAGAGCCATGGCATTCCGAAGAACACGAGCCGCAACCACCGGAACCGCCCGTATTCGAACTGCAGACAGACCTTACTAAGGAGCAGAATGACACCGTAGGTGGAGAAGAGCGACAACCCGAACCTGAATACATTTCACCACCACCCTACAAGCCACCTCTGCCATTCCCTCCAAGGCCTGCCAAGCACAAGGTAGAGCAGCAATTCGCGAGATTCATGGAGACACTCAAGCAATTACATGTCACAATCCCCTTCACAGAAGCAATTGCAAGCATACCCTCGTATGCTAAATTTCTGAAGGAGATTCTCTCAAACCGAAGTAGACTCCAAGAATTCTCAACAGTTCCTCTCAATCTGGAATGCAGTGCACTCGTTCAAAGCAAATTACCGACAAAGTTGAAAGATCCGGGAAGCTTCTCAATACCATGCACCATTGGCACAACCGATTTTAAGAGAGCTTTATGTGATCTGGGAGCAAGCGTGAGTCTGATGCCTAAGGTAGTATTCGATAAATTGGAATGTGGAGACCTATCACCAACACGGATTTCATTGCAACTAGCTGACCGATCAATTCGATATCCTGAGGGAATGTTGCTTGATATCCCAATCAAAGTCGGTAAATTTGGAAACAACGGACGAGTATGGCAATGATGAATTGCGAATGGATGAATTTGAAGACATCGAGGAGATGACGCACGAAGCAGAAGTAGAGAGACTGTTCATCGTACAAGATGACGGTCAGGTCCATCCAACCTTCGTGACACAACAAACCGATGATCTGAACAAGAGCCCTAATATCGCAAGCAATTGGAATTATTCTCTCTTAGCCCTAACACTAATCAAAAACCTA
Source organism: Carex littledalei (assembly GCA_011114355.1). Classification (NCBI taxonomy): domain Eukaryota; kingdom Viridiplantae; phylum Streptophyta; class Magnoliopsida; order Poales; family Cyperaceae; genus Carex; species Carex littledalei. Next base: position 2,683,881 of record CM022082.1, read on the forward strand.
CGCAAGAAACTCGATGCAATTTCTCAAAGACTGGACGAGGTTGAAGTGGTACTCGGTGTGAGTCTAGCATTCGACCCTGGACCTCAAATACCAATCGACTTCTTCAAGGACAGTGATGATGAAACCACAGAAGACGCTGAAGGCGAACCACCCGACGAGCAACCTCCTTGCATCGACGGGAGGATATCTGGAAGAAACTGATGCGACACATAGTCAAGCTAATGACTTTAAACAAGCGCTTCTTGGGAGGCAACCCAAGGCCACTTTTATATTTTCTTAAAATTATTTAAATTTCAGTTTAATTAGGATTTTAACTGGGGAACGAATCACATCCACTTATTTTTCATGAACAGGTGAACATGCTAGAGGAGGGGCTCGGTTAAAAACATTGGAAAAGTCAATAAAATATTTTCTGTTGCTAACCGTATCAGCCAATACGGATTACGACAGTAAATACGGATCAAGGAGTTGGATGAAAAAGGGACAGCAGAAAATACGGCCCGTATCAGCCAATACGGACCGTATCCAGACGAAGAGTTAAAGAAACAGTCATCGGGATTCAAAATTTTGGATCAGATACGGACCGTATCAGCCAATACGGTCCGTAATCAAAGCCGATCTGGAAATTAAAACCCGTTAACGAAGAGGCGCGAAGTTGGGTAACCGTTCAAAATAGAAATTCTTCTATTTTTGAGCCCTCTCCCGTTTCTATTCCCCTCCTCTCTTCCTTCTCTCCTTCTCTTCCTCCTTCCTCTCCTCCTTCTCCCCTTCTTGCAAAAACCCGAGCCAACCTCGCAAAACACCGCCGGCCAACAAGGAAGATCACATCAACCACCTTTCGTGCAACCACCAACCGCCGATACGGGTCGTTTCCGACCCGTATTCACCAAGAACACCGAATCTTCACCATTTTCGGGTTTTTCTTCCCCTTCCCTTTTTAATTTTCGATTTTAATTTAGTTTCTTGAATTAGTCTTCTATTTCTCTTTTCAAATTAGTTTTAGAATTAGTTTTCTATTTTAGATCTAGTTAAAAACCAAAAATCACGAAAAAAAAGGGTTTTCTCAGTTTTACCAGAACCAGTACCAGCCCAATACGATCCGTATCTGTCAATACGGTCCGTATTCAGTCCCGTACTTGCCAAATTTTTACCACCACAGGGGTCCGTAATCAGTCCGTATTAATCCAATACGGTCCGTAACAGTAACCTGCAGACCCTCAAAATGGCTCCAAAAACACGTGGTCTTCTCAAAGCTTTGACAGGTCTAGGCAAGAAGAAGAGGAGAGAGTCCTCTTCTCAAAATCCACCACCGCCTGAATCACCCGAACGGAGCCCCAAACGAGAGGAGTTGCCGGAATCTCCTCCTCAAGAAGAACCACAACCGATGGAGGGGCAGCAACATAACCCCCTGGACATAAAATTCACTTACAGGGCACACGCCAAAATCTTCGAGAAACTGGATGACAACAAAATCGTCAACCACAAGGCCATCCACATTGAAACCCTTCAAAAGCTCGGCCTCCTCGCCCAATTCAAAACCCTAGCAAAAAGGGTTCACATCTGGGACTTTCTCAACAAGCTGGTGGATGTCCCAACCTATGATGACCTTACCCGCGAGTTCATCGCCACCTTCTCCTCCGAAAATGACATAATCAAATTCCAGCTGATGAATGCAGAGCAGGAGATGTCAATGAGCGATTTCTGCGACATCTTTGGCTTTAAAGATGAGGGCGTACAGGCGTACAACAATGACCGGAATTTCTGGAAGATGATCACCAATGACCGCCTCAGTGATCCGAGAGTCGCAAGCCACATTGTCCATCCGGTGCTCCGTTACATGCAAGCGGCTCTCAGCAACTCTCTTTTCGCTCGAGGCGAGACATGTGCAAAGGTCACCTTCCCCGAGCTTTACATTCTCAAATGTATGCTCATCACACCGGAAGAGCCACCACACCTCGGTCATTTCCTCTGCAACCACATCCACGCGATTGGCCAAAACAAAAGAGACAGAGGAAACATCTCTATTGGTGCCATCGCAACAATCCTCGCTCGGCAACTCAGACTCGAGGTGGATTTCCTTAAAGAAGGCACCGGCATGAGATTCCTCGATATCGAGTGCCTCACTGCCATGAGGATGATCAGCGGCAGACCTCCCGAGCCTTACCTATACCACATCGAAAGCAGGAGGGTTCAAATGCCTTGCAAGCCGCTACCCCTCAAGAACCAGCAAAGATGGAAACAAGTGGCCCCTAGCGGCAGGCAGGCCGCTCAAGAAAGCGATGATGAGATCGATTTTGATGCCATAGAGGCCGAGGCTGAAGAAGAAGACAGGGCTGAAACCGCAGCAGCCGCCGCATACATGCAAGAAATGGCGGCAAATGAGCAAAGGGCTCGGCAAGAAGCGCTCGCGACAGAAGCAGCGCGACAAGGGGCGGGACCATCTGATGCCCCTCAAAGTGGATACAACCGAGTCCTCCAAGCCGTCCAAAGAGTGAACGCGAACATGGAGAGGTTCTCCATCGACACCAGGACCACTTATGCCCAGCTGGACCAGCAGTATGACGAGACACATCACTATACGAGCCAGGTTCGTCAGGGCATGGACGAGCTGCGAGGGTATGCCGCCAACAACAGGCGGGAGGCACAGCAGGCCCGCTACATGTCACAGCAGTACTACCAGCATGCCCTCACCACAGGATTGCCATACCAGCCGCCACCATACGGACTCTTCGACCCGCCATTCTACGAGGAGATCCAGCGACCACCACCACCTCCACCACCTCAGGATTGAGGTGCAGTGAGTTGTATCTTTCCCCGGTCTTTTTACTTTACTATTTCCTTTATTTTTATCTCTCGAGCATTGGGGACAATGCTCAATTTTATTCGGGGGGTAGGGAAAGTAAATTGACCATGTATCTTTAAAATTTTCGCATTTTAAATTCTTAGGTGCTAGTAGTTTTACTCAATTTTTGACTAGGGTTAGAGGCTTTACCGAAAATCCTAGAATGATTAGATTGAGCTTTTTAGCTAGCTTGCATTTTTAATTTTTAGGAGTAGATTAATCAAATAGGAATTGTTTTAAATTGAATTAGACTAAGGTTTAGACAATTGGCCATGATACCAAAAATTCGGAATTGTAAAAATTATTTGTAATCTCAAAATGAACAATTAATTGCTAACCATGAGAGTTGATCAAAATTGCAAACCCTAGAATTTTTATATTGAGTAATTTATTTTTGCAAAGTCTTTTAAATTTGATAGTGTTTTAGAATACCCATTTATTATAGATAGACCCCTAGCGAAACTATGCAATAATTTCCTGTATGAATGAATACTTGAAATTGTGTGTAATCATGGTGCTTGTGACACAAAAATATTTTATTTTATTTTCAGAAAAATACAAAAATACAAAAAAATCAGAAAAGAGAAAAATCCAAAAAAAATAGAAAATTCAGAAAAAGAAAAAAATAGAATAAAAGATGGAGGATAAAAAGAGTACGGGTGCCTACACAAGACTGGCTACCAATAGGCTCGAGAAAACCTCCCAAATTTAAATTCTTGTATATATTTAATTTTTCAAAAATAGTCACAAGTACCAACACACTTAGTTGTCATACTTTGCTCCAATCAATTGGGAAGGAAAATCAAAATTTATATCATTAGAATTCCTATTGATTGGAAGGGATCCATTTATAATCGAAGGGGAAATTAATACTCTCAATTTTAAGGATATTTGTGAAGTAGATTGCTCGATAATAATTTTTCTAGGGTAAGCATAATGAGGTCAATCATGGGGTGAATAAATTGTTCAAGGGAGAGATCATGAATATTTTTAAAATTCTAGATTTTTATTGTCATACCAATTGTACCTAACCTAAGCCCTAATTTAATTTTTAAACAAGACCTTGAGATTGTATGGTTTAACCTAGACCGAATCTTTGACCAGCTGGGATGTCGTTGCTTGAGGACAAGCAACAATTCAAGTTGGGAGGCGTGATCAGAGTCAAAATAATGATGATTTACGTAGGGTTTTGGCTTAGGTTTTACATATTTTCTCACACTTATGTTTACTTTATTAGAGAAAAAGGCTACTGTCACCCTTCTATATGTTTTATTGTAGAAAATAGGTTTTGGGACTATTTTACACCAAATGGAGCTAGAATCGGGTCAATCGGATCAGCGACGCTCATCGACTAAGTCCCTGTTACGGCCAGTATTGACCAATACGGACCAGGCCTAGCACAGACCAGAAGATAGCGCTGGAAGCAGTTAAACCCTAACTGCCAAGGTCCTAATACGGACCGTATCACCTGATACGGCCCGTATCCGAAGGCATCTCTTGGGGAATAACTGCTGACAGCTGTTTCCAGATCAGTTTCTTAGCCTCCAATCAACCTCTACACGTCCCTACACTCCTATATAAGGCCCCTGGGCAGAAGAATACATCATCTTTGTAATTAGGGTTAGATTTGATTAAAGTGAGAAGAGAGGAGTGCTTGTAACCATGCCGTTCCGCGGCTAAGTTCCCTTTCTTAGGGCTAGGCAGTAAACCTTGTTACTCTTGATGTTTTGATATATATATTTCTGTTGATTATGATTTCTTGTTGTTGTGCTAAAATGCTTTTGTGATTTATTATCTCTTCATCTAATTTCAATGATCTAGTTTGAGTCCGTTAGGGTAGTGACAGTACTTTAATGGTAAGAGAAACTATTTGTATGAGTTAGCCTCGTTGAGATCTATTAGGTTTATGTGAAGAAAACCTTAGCGGGGAAACCATAAACCAGACCAACAAAACGCGTACCAAATTCCATCACATGCGTAAAGTAAATCGCAGTGATCTGTGTAGTAATTTGGGGTATTTGAGAGATCTGACATTTGCGTAAGATAAATCGCAGTGTCCTGTGTAGAATCTCGGTGAAAGATCTGTCATTTGCGTAACATAAATCGCAGTGACCTATGTGGTATCTTTCATTAAAACAACAATAGGAAATCAGACGCAACATGAATATATTGTCAAAGCGGATTGAGTAGCAATGGTGTGCCAAAACCCTAGGAATCCTCATCTCTATCTTTATTTTAATTACTTTTAATTGTTTCCTAATTTACATTGATCAACAAACATCTCTCAATTTTCAGATTTCGTCTAGCCTTTCGAAAGGTTGTGATTCGATCGCTCAAAGCATTGAACCAATATTCCCTGTGGATCGACCTCGTATATACTACTCGATAGGATTTTGCGCTTGCAGTCCGAACCGATAGCATTTCCAAGTTTATAAATATTAAAAGAAACATTGCTCTCTTTTGAGTGATCAGGTTCATGTTCACGGCAACTGAAAGTGCAGAGTACAAAAAAGGGACCGAAAAATGTTAGTTATTGTTTGTAGAGACGCACTTTGTTGCGACTTCCATCTTTTTGCAACCCCTGTGGATAAGGGGGAGGCATGGATTATTAAGAAGTGTGAACCACCTCATACTTGCAAGTCTGCGTCGTCAAGGACAGACTTTGCACAACTTACAGCTTCACTTATTGCCGATGTAATTGAGAAAGACGTTAAGGAGGACCCATCGATAAGCATTAAGGAGGTCGCTGGACATGTCAGATTCGTTTACCAACATGTCACCCCAAATTACAACATGTTGTGGAGAGGACATGAACTTGCGATCTGCCAAATGTTCGATAGTTGGCAGGGTTCATACAACTTGCTTGCACCATTGCTCCAGGCCATAGCAAGTACAAATTCCGGCACAAAGTATGAATGTTGGAATCTGAGCATAGATGATATTGATGGCGCATTGCAATTCAAGGCCATAGCGTGGACTTTTGGTCCATGTATTCAAGCTGTGCCATACATTAGACCGGTCATCAGTATAGATGCTTGCTTCCTGTCTGGCCGTTACGAGGGGAGACTGTTGATACTGTTAGTGTAATATTCTAGAAGTCAATCATAGGATAATTTTATTCTATATATTTTGTTCATGTAATGGATGATAAATATAGATATCATTTTGTTCTTTGAGATTTATCAAAATTATGAATCATTTCGAGTTAATGACTTGAAATTGTAGAACTCCATAATATAGATGATAAATACTCTTAATAGTCACTAACCGAGGTAATTAGCAAAGAACACTAATTGACCAATCAAAGGTTAGTATGTGGATTAAATGATGGTTAAGTTTTACAAACCATAGACAAAGAGTTGTCATTTTAATCACATAGATACATGTTAGAGAACATGGTATTTGACAGACGTACCCTAAATGAAACGTTAAATGGAATTGTGTTTGTGATTAATGTTTCATTCAGTGTTAAGTTCTAAAGTATGAGGTGGTTCGTCGTTTCCTACATGAGAAGTGTGTATTCGTGAGTGTTGTTTAACGTTATCAGTAAAAAGTAGCTATAACGATGACATTTCAGTATACATGACTTGTGCGGACTAGAGATGTTCACCAAGACTACTATTGTCCCTCGTATACATTACGGGTGATAGTATCACTAGGCCTCTTGATAAAGTAGGTTTATCAGCGTGCGGTATGATTAAAGAGTTAATCATATTTGATAATCTACTTAAGATCGAGAAAAGATTAAGTTTGAAAGGATGACACATACCTACCTTGAAACAGATCTGATACTATGAGACATAAGAATTAACACGAGTAAATTGTTTACTAGATCATGATATTGTATTGTACAAGATCATCTGTGTCAATTGGGTAGTCATAATGCATTCTGTCAGATGTCGCTTATGATTTATAAAATTAAAAAGAGTTTTAATTCTATTGCCAACATAACACAGATCCTATCCGGTCACACCAATAGGAAAGTAATCAGATAATTAATTTATTAATTAATTATAAAGAGTTATAATTAATAAATAAATAAATATCATAGAGATGACAAGCTTAAACACATTAAATTTATAAACGTGTACGACACGTTGTATAAATTTATCACAACAACTGTCGCAAGAAAATATAATTATTCAGAATAATTATATTAATGATAAATGGATTGTAAATATTAATTATGAATTAATATTTTGGGCCAAAAGCCCATTTGAATTTGGCCAAATTTAAATTTATAATTTAAATTAAAGCCCAAATTGAAAGCCCAAATTAATTCATTTGAATTTTGGGCCAAGGGCATTTCGGTCTTTTCACTTGGAACTGACTTTGGGAGGAGCAAAAGGGTCTTTTGAAACCGACCCTATAGGCTATAAAAGAGCATGAAAGGGTGAGAGAAAATATAGAAGTTGTTAGAACTCGATTCGATTCGGTTATATTTTCTCTTTCTCGTATTCTCTCCTAAATAGTGTTTTGAGTAGAAAAGAAAGAAATACGTAATCTACGTATATTCTTGCGAGTTGTGAATAGTGTTAGTCGGTATAGTATTTCTGGCAAAAGAACTGACTCTCTGGTTGTTCCTGGTGGACGACTAATAGAGGCATCAGACGTCTGGTGCTACGTAACCGAGTTACACTGCATTCCGATTTGAATTTGGAAAAACGTACAAAGGTTATTTAAATTTATTTAAATGTTAAATAAATATTATTTTAGAAATCAATCGGGGAGTAGATTCTCGGCTTATGGTAGAATGTGAAATTTTGATTTTACGTTCTTTCCGCACCGCAAGCCAAGTCAGAATTTCGCAGTAAATTCCCGAGCAGAATTTATCGAGAAATTTTTTCTAAAAGTAATTTGGCAAGATAAATTCACAAACATAATTTCGCGGGAAATTCTTGGTCAGAATTTAGCGGCTTTTTCCGAAAATCTGAATTTAGCGGCCGGATTACCCAACATGTGGTATCAGAGCACAGGCCCTCGTAATGATTGATTTTCTAAACTATTGTACCATATACATGCTAGATGTATATATATTTTATCAGTTAGATTTCTTAGATTTGCAGCTTAAAGTCTGAACCAAATAAAATGTGATTTTCTTGGTTCAGTTTTCCGACTAAGAAAGATAAAATGTGATTTTACGCTTTCTTATGACTTGTGTTTTTCTTGGTTCGGTTTTTCCGACTAAGAAAGATAAAATATGATTTTATGCTTTCTTTACGAAAATATTTTTGGATGTGTTAAGTTTATCTAAGAATGTGATGAAGCAATAAAGTACCTGAGTAAGAGTTGTTGATCATCAGAGTAAAAGAGATGGTTCTGTGTAGGAAAGAAAATATTTAAGCAGTCCTTGTGACTTTCTATCTTTCCTGGGAACCCCTTTTACTTGTTTGATAACTAGCCCAAAGGAAACTTTGTCACATATTTATAGTCTAAATGCTGAATTGGAACTCTTGGGACAAAGTTCCCAAATGGGCCCAAAGGGACATTGGACTATAAATCGCTAGATTCCTGGGAACCCCTTTCGTACATTAGACTATAAATCGTTGGATTCGGAGTTCAAACAGTCAATCTAAAGGGCTCAACATATTCTCCAGATTAAAATGTGATTGGAGACCAAATTTTATATTTTTTAGAAATTATTTCCTATTTTGTTAGAATTATTGAAAATCAATGTTTTTCGGAAATTTCTAGACCATACAAAAACAGTGATTTTCAAAAATTCTAAATAAATAGCAAACAATTTCCAGAAAATGTAAAATTTGGTCTCCAAACACATTTTAATATGGATATCAAATTGAACGGTTTGGATCGGTTGTTTGAAAATCAAAACCATCGATTTATAGTCCAATGTACAAGAGGGGCTATACATTGCAATGCACCGTAGCCCAACTCTAAATATATATATACATATACATATATATACATATATATATACATATACATATATATATACATAGAGTATGGCTAAGTTGCTGCCGGCAGCATTTCGGCGAGGTGCTGCCGGCAGCGTTTCGGCCATTCTGGTGTTCAAACAACAAATTTTTTTATATAGATGTTCAATCTATATTAAAATCTACTTGGAGACCAAATTTTACATTTTTTGGAATTTTTTTACTATTTATTAAGCCACTTTGAAAATTGCTGATCCGGGTGAACAGTAAAAACAGTCTGGACCATATGATCTGGAATTTTCAAAGTGGCTTAATAAATAGTAAAAAAATTCCAAAAAATTTAAAATTTGGTCTGCAAGTAGATTTTAATATTTAGAACTCGTTGAACGGTTCGGATTTTCTGTTTGAACACCAGAATGGCCGAAACGCTGCCGGCAGCACCTCGCCGAAATGCTGCCGGCAGCAACTTAGCCGTACTCTATATACATATACATATATGTATGTATATACAGAGTATGGCTAAATTGCTGCCGGCAGCATTCTGGCCAGGTGCTGCCGGGGGCAATTTGGTCATTTCCGGTGTTCAAACAACAAATCCGAACCGTTGAACGTGTTCTAAATATTAAAATCTACTTGGAGACCAAATTTTACATTTTTTGGAATTTTTTTACTATTTATTAAGCCACTTTGAAAATTCCAGATCACATGGTCCAGAATTTTGGTGCACTGTTCACCCGGATCAGCCAATTTCAAAGTGGCCTAATAAATAGCTAAAAAATTCCGAAAAATGTAAAATTTGGTCTCCAAGTAGATTTTAATATTTAGAACATATCTGTATAAAAATATTTGTTGGTTGAACACCGGAAATGACCGAATTGCCCCCGGCAGCACCTGGTCAGAATGCTGCCGGCAGCAATTTAGCCATACTCTGTATATACATATACATATACATATATATATACGTACATATATAGAGTACGGCTAACACGCTTACTAGTATCGAATGGGTTTCAAATGACAAATCCAAACCGTTCAAACCAATCTCCTTACCTAGAGCTCCGTTTCCATATAAATTTAATTTATGAATTTATTTACTATCAAGTCAAGTGGTCAAAGAAATGAGCAAAATAGTGCATTAAAATGCGCACAAAATCCTTCATATTTTGACCGCTTGACTTGATGGTAAATAAATTCGAAAATTAAATTTTTTTATATGGAAACGAAGCTCTCATTAAGAACATTGGTTTGAACAATTTGGATTTGTCATTTAAAACCCATTCGATAGATTTTGAAGACCGGAAGCATATTGTTGATATACTAGAGGAAGCGTGTTAGCCGTACTCTACATATATATATATATATAGGATTTTGCTAATATGCTACGCATAGCATAGAGCCTCTCCGTGCTACGGCTCATTTTTTGAGTTTTCAAAATCCTAACGGTCGATCCGAACCATTCAACATGATCTCCATATTAATATGTACTTGCAAACCAAATTTTACATTTTTTGGAATTTGTTTACTATTTATTAAGCCACTTTGAAAATCGCTGATCCAATGGTCATAACGTTATCATTTCAGCTTAAGTTATAACGAGTCGGTTTTTGTATTTTGAAAATCCAAACAATCAATCCGAACTGTTCAACACATGTTCTAAATATTGAAATGTGCTTGGAGACTAAATTTTATATTTTTTGGAATTTTTTTACTATTTATTAAGCCACTTTGAAAATCGCTGATCCGGTGGTCCAGAAAATTTTACTGTTTTTTACTGTTCACAGTGGATCAGTAATTTTCAAAGTGGCTTAATAAATAGTAAAAAAATTCCAAAAATGTAAAATTTAGTCTCCAAGCACATTTCAATCTTTAGAACGTGTTGAACGGTTCGGATTGGTTGTTTGGATTTTCAAAATACAAAAACCGACTCGTTATAACTTAGGCTGAAATTATAACGTTATGACATTAGCCGGACTCTATATATATATATATAGAGAGAGAGAGAGAGTGGCTAAGGTCAAAGTGGTATGACCAAGGCCTTGGTGCTACCAATTAGTTTTTGCAATTTTAAAGTTCAAATAGTCGATTCAAATCGTTAGATGTTCAATCTATATTAAAATCTGCTTGGAGACCAAATTTTACATTTTTTGGAATTTTTTTACTATTTTTTAAGCCACTTTGAAAATGGCAGATCCGGGTGAACAGTAAAAACAGTGCAACCAAATTCTGGACCATGTGATCAACAATTTTCAAAGTGGCTTAAAAAATAGTAAAAAAATTCCAAAAAATGTAAAATTTGGTCTCCAAGCAGATTTTAATATAGAGATCACATCTAACGGTTTAGATCGACCGTTTGGACTTTGAAAATCCAAAAACGACTTGGTAGCACCAAAGGCCTTGGTCATACCACTTTGATCTTAGCCTCTCTCTCTCTCTCTATATATTATATATATATATATATATATATATCTTTGTTTTTATCTATGTTTTTATTAGTCTAGCCTCAGTATATATATTATCCATCCATTTATATTAAATACCAACAAATAATATAAAACCATGAAAACTAATATGAATAGACAATTAATATAAATAGAAACAACTAATTTGTATCATATATATAATTAACTTGCAAGTTGTATTCAAATCATACAAGAGTAGTTACAAAATTAAGGACCGCGTAGATATCACAGATAACAAAATCCATTATGGGGTTGTTTTTCCTTAACAAACACAGATTAATTATCATCACTGATAACAAAATCCAAAATGGAATTGCTTTTCCTAAACAGACACAGATTAATTAATCATCATCAGAAGGTGAATAATCCCTGCCCTCAAGTGCTGCAATGTAAAAACTTGTCAGTAACATATATATGAGTGAAAGAGATGTTACATGTTTAATTTATATAATGCTCATAAGGTTGTACCATGCAAGTTGTAAAATCAGACCTCAGGTGCTTCCTCCTCTCGTGCTTCCTCCTCTACAGAATATTAATATATAACATCCAATATACAATAAATTATTTATATGAAACGTAATTTACTAACATGACACTTTACAAGTATAGCTAAACTTGTGGGGAAGGAAAGTTCACATGTCGGCAGCTTGGGTTCTGAACTCGACTGTATCAACAGAATTAAACAAATGAAATTGACCTCGAGATTTGTAATTCAGTTTGACTAATTAATGGTTCGTGCTAGGCACTACATGTTCTGATTAAATAAGGGCAACACATTAATTTATGGTACTTTCCCTCCATGGGAGATCTCGGCAGCACGTGATCAACTGAACAAATAAAATAAAGTACAATGACTAGAGACCTGAGATCTGCTTTGATCGAAGTTAAGAGATGTCGGCAGCACGTGAAGAAATATTCCATCCATGTGGTTTGGTTTGGTGCAGTAACGTACGTACAAATTAGTGGATTTCTAAAAGGCATATTTAAACTCTTGTGCAATAAGAATTATAAAACAATATTCGGAAGTTCCGGACCCGTGCAACATCCAAACTTTCAATTGCATCTCACAAAATCATGATATTTCAAATTTGAACGGGGAAAATATGCCAATAATTTTATAATTTTAAAAATGTGCATATTATAATTTGTATTTTAGATGGACAAATATATTATGTATTTTAATGACAAAAATACCTAATGTTCAATTTTTTAAATATATACATGATATTGCCCTGCCTTTTATTTTCTCTTTTGAAATTTAGGTCTAACTCGTTCATCTTATATGAATTTTGTATAATACATGCATGATATATGTACCAACAAAAGAATATTAAATTCTGGATATAGCTAAGTATTGATATTGCAAAAAGGAAAAAAAATAAAAGATGGTGTTGACTAGATTACCCAATTGTCACAATTAAAATAATTGCAAAAACCAAAAAGTAATTAATGGCGAATTGAATCAACTCTTTTGTGACTTTTTTTTATGGCGAATTAAAATGGCTAAGTATTTTAATGGCGAATTAAAATATTTGCAAAAACCAAAATAAATGATATATGTACCATCTTATATGACTTTTTTTACTTTTCGGCAACGAATCAACTCTTTTGTGAAGATATTAACATGCTTGTATTCGATCTAGCAAACAAAGGATCGATCGGTCAAATATATCTTGGTGATGGATATATTTAAAATGAAACTAACAAATATCATCAAATTTTATGTGTACGAATCTCTCGAGAAATAAAACAAGATCAATAGTTGAATTTGAAATTTTGAAATATAAATGTAAGAAGAAATTTTGACAACCACTACTAGAATTTCTGTTTTTTGCAACGAGAGCAATTGTTATTACCAACCGGAGGAAGGGTCGATGGAAATGAAATTGTGTTTTCTGACACCATTAACAATTTCCAACGGTATCCTCATGGAAATAGTAGCGGTTGGAAATTCCTGCTGTCTCCACATGGAAATGTTTCCTATCCGCCGTTGGAAATACTTTTGCATGACCCATGACCCGCCAAACAGACAAAATATTATATTTTATTGAAAGTTCATGGAAATACCTCTCCCCATGCCGTTGGAAATAAGTGTGAAGTAGGGAGACATATTATTTCCATGGGCTACCATTGGAAATGTTTTGTGTAATTTGTTTATATTATTTTACAGTGAAGGTTCATGAAAATACTCAAGCACTCTGCCCTTGGAAATGTTTTATTGATTCAGTTTATATTATTTTATAGATCGACTTTATTTCCATGAGACTACCATTGAAAAAGTTAAGTTCCTGGAGAAAAAAACGTTTATGTTTATTTGAGATCTTCCTTTGTAGCAATAAAAATAAATCACAGCAGCAATCAGTATTAAATTGCGAAATATGAAATGAAACACTACAAATGGAAAACATAAATTTAGGTATTTGGACTAAGCCAATCTATTTAATTTAGATACAAAACTTTTTGACAAATACAAGCAAAGCAATACATGCTATCTTCAAGTATGCATGAGTGTTAGTGAATACAAAATGCAAGCAAAGTAGCAATACAAAGCAACGTACATGCAATCTGAATTAAACAAATAGAGTACACCTCGAGATCTAGGCATTGAGTTTGACTAATTAATGAACTGACTAACATCCCAAAGAACTAGGTCTTCTTAAACAAATAGAGACCTCAGATCTGCTTTGATCGAAGTTGACTTTGTGCTAGAAATATTCCATCTTTGGAGTTTCTAAATTAAAAGGGATATTTAAACTTTTGTGCAATAAGAATTATAAAACAATATTCGGAAGGTTCGGAGCCGTGCAACATCCAAACTTTCAATTCATCTCACAAAATCATGATATTTCAAATTTGTATATTTTCAAACTTGAAGGGGAAAATATGCCAATAATTTTATAATTTTCAAATGTGAATATTATAATTTTATATTTTAGATGGATACATATTATATTATGTATTTTAATTTTAAATTTTTAAATATATACGTCATATTGCCCTGCCTTTTATTTTCTCTTTTGAAATTTAGGTCTAACTCGTTCATCTTATATGACTTTTGTATAATACATGCATGATATATGTACCAACAAAAGAATATTAAATTCTGGATATAGCTAAGTATATATTGATATTGCAAAAAGGAAAAAAATAAAAGATGGTGTTGACTAGATTACCAATTGTCACAATTAAAATAATTGCAAAAAGAAAAAAGTAATTAATGGCGAATTGAACTCCTTTTTTTTACTTTTCGGCAACGAATCAACTCTTTTGTGAAGATATTAACATGCTTGTATTCGATCTAGCAAACAAAGGATCGATCGGTCAAATATATCTGGGTGATGGATATATTAAAAATGAAACTAACTAATATCATCAAATTCTATGTGTACGAATCTCTCGAGAAAAAGAACATGATCAATACTTGAATTTGAAATTTTGAAATAGAAATGTAAGAAGAAATTTTGACATCTGTGGCCCGAAATTCTCCCTAATTTTTTAAATATGGTCATATAGACATCTATCTGAAGTTTTTTGAAGCAATCAAATCTTGATTATTACAATTTTATGAAGCAGTCTAATTTTGACATCTATGGCACCGAAAATATCGTCGTGAATAATAATATTTGTAAAATTAGAAAAATTAAAGGGAAAAAATGAACATTTTTAATTTTTATGATCTCCAAGTCAATCTGAACCGCTCAACATGATTACCATATTAAAAAATGCTTGGAGAAAAAATTATTATATTTTTTATTTTTATTACTATTTTGTCAGATAGGTAAAACATCATTGTTTTTTTACACAATTTTGGACCATTAAAAATCCGTGATTTTGAACCTATCGAAAACAAAAAAAAAACTATAAATTTTGGTTTTAAATATGAAGATCGTGTTAAACGATTCGGATCGACTGTTTAAACATTGAAAACGGAGATGAGGATGTGAGGCATGACTGTGATACAAAAATAATTGGCATTTTAATCCTACTCTTCTAATTTTTACAAAAATTATACAAATAACCCCCTTCATATAAAATTACATAACACTTGTTTGTCAGCTCCAATCTCAATTTTCTAGTCCCGCCACTGATTGAACCTGTGCATTATTTCTTACACGAGATGAAATCGAAATTAACAAATACGTTGGGTACTTACAACGAATTTGAATCATGGGACACAAAAAGAGATATGGACCGTATAATAAAAGGGACTTGTTTAAACTCAAGTACAAAATAAAAACGGTCAAATTAAGTGCCAAAGCTGTCGCCAAACCGCACTACTACAGAAAAACAGATTACACACGGACATTAATGGAAGAGCTACACGGATTTCCTGCTGTGTTTAAAGCCAGGGTGTATAATAGGTCAGGAACTACACACGGATATTTAACCGTGTGTGATTATGATGATTTCTACACGGATATTCCCTAATTAACCGTGTACAAAGACCTAGAGAGCTACACGGATATCCCCTAATTAACCGTGTACAATTACTCTTTCTACACGGACATTTAGCTAAATGTCCGTGTAGCTCTCTTATTTTATTTTTTATTTTTTAATGTTTAAATACCTTTCTACACGGACTTTAGTTAAATGTCCGTGTAGAATTGTCTCTTTTTTTTTTTTTTTTTTTAATACCTTATGTCCGTGTAAAATTGTTTTTTTTTTTTCCATTTTTTTTTTTTTTTTGTGACTAGCCTCCAATTTTGCTACCCATTTAAAATTAGAATTCCAAAACAGAGAAACATTAAACAGAGGCCTTTTAAACTTAGAATTCCAAAACTATACAACAGTATAAATAATTCATGTACACTACATTATACAAAATTATACAAATCCATATTTAGCATTACAAACCCTAAACAGAAAATGCATAAAAGATACATCCAAGACCCTAAAAATGCAAAAATTATAAAGAAAGGTCTAAAAGTCCAGATCCGACGGTTGGATCGCGAATCCGACTTTGGGTTGTGGAGTTCCTGTCAAAATTTCAGCCCGATCCGACGGACGGATCAAAAGTTACACCCCTTTTTCTGAAGCGTGCGCAGGCCCATATTGCATCAAAAACCATAGAAAATATTAAGATATTACAATTCATGCAACATATATAGATATTGCCTTTTGTAATTAAAAAACGCAAGCAATCCAGAATCCGTAAATCCAAAATAAAATGGCAAAGTAATTTAAATCTTACAGTTCTGAAGTGCAGACATCTTTAGGCGAAAGCATTAGTACTGCTCTTCAACGATTTTCCTCAGATTTGATGATGGAAACCTTAGGAGTTTTCTTTACTTCTCACTTTCAAAAAACCCTAGAATAACCTTTCTATACGGAGAGTATTAATTGATCAAAACGGCGCTGGAAGGAGAAGGCATTTTATATAACAAAAACCCTAGAATAACCTTTCTACACGGCTCTTTATTAAAAGTCCGTGTAGCTCTCTCAAGGCTTTCTACACTGTTATTTAAACAAAAAACCGTGTACAATTTCTACCTTTCGACACGGCTCTTTATTAAACGTCCGTGTAGCTCTCTCAAGCTTTCTACACTGTTATTTAAACAATAATCCGTGTACAATTCCTACCTTTCTACACAGTTCTTTATATAAAGGTCCGTGTAGCTCTCTCAAGGCTTTCTACACTGTTATTTAAACAATAATCCGTGTACAATTCCTAATAAACATCCGTGTAGCTTTCTCAAGGCTTTCTACACTGATTCTTTAATAAATATCCGTGTAGAGATCCCGTGTAGAGATCCCACAGATATTTCGCCACGGTTTTTATATAAAATTGTCAAATCCGTGTACAATGTGCAGTGTACAATGACCATTTTTGTAGTAGTGCCGGCGAGTCCTCCTCCTATAATTACTATTTCTTCTTATATCATCATGTTCTTTCTCTCTCTCTCTTGGTTCTCCAAGGAGATTCTCTTTAGTGCTTAAATATATATAACCTTCACATGGGCTGTTTGGTACAAATAATTTTTGTACATAGTAGGAAGATGATAAGCCGCTTCCTTAATTAGGGGTGAAAACCGGACTGATATTATTCATCTGTATCTGAATTCATATTCGAATTTTTGCGTGTCCGAATATTCGGATACATATACGAATTCTGATATGATTTATGCGGATACGGATAATGAATAAGGTTAATTATCCATATCAATATTTTATAAATTTTTCAGATATTTATTTATGCAGATTCGGATACTGATATAAATAATTATCCGTATCCCATTTTCTGTATCTGCATTTTTTTTCAGATATCTATTTGTGCGGAAACGGATACTGATAATTATCCTTATTCATTTTTTTATATTCGTTTGTTTTGGAATCATATGTTTGGAGCTGAATATGTTTTTGGTCGGTATCTATGTTTGAAAAGATGACTATATATGTTCGTGATTAATCTTTGTTAAAGAGATTATTTTATAGTGAAATAAAAAAATTTAATATATTTAACATTACAAAAATTATTTTTCATCATAATCATCATAGACAATCATATATAGAGTGATGCTATATATGGTGCTTTGGGAAGTAAAGAGGCTGTTTTACTTCGCGCTCATATCTCCATTTTCAAAGTTCAAATAGTCGATCCGAACTTCTAAACATAATCTTCCTATTGATATGTGCTTGGAAACCAAATTTTACATTTTTTGGAAATTCTTTACTATTTGTTTACAATTTTTGAAAATCAGTGGTTTTTGAATTTTTTTATTATTTTTTATTTAATCAAAAGCTGTGATTTTAAAAAATTGTAAACAAATATTAAAAAATTTCCAAAAAATGTAAAATTCAGTTTCCAAGCACATATCAATAGGAAGATTATGTTTAGAAGTTCGGATCGACTATTTGAACTTTGAAAATGAAGATATGAGCGCGAAGTAAAACAGCCTCTTTACTTCCCAAAGCACCGTACGTAGCATCACTCTATAAGAGGAGAGTTCAAATGCATCACTCTATTTAGTATGTGCTCAATATCTGATATTAATTTGAATACATATCAGATATTGTATCCGTATGTGCTCAATATCTGATATTTGTATCCGTATGTGCTCAATATCTGATATTAATTTGAATACATATCAGATATTTGTATCCGTATGTGCTCAATATCTGATATGTATTCGTATTATAATATCTTATATTTATCATGATACGCTTAATATACCGTCCATAACCGTAACTGAAAAATAAAAACATATACGAATATAATTATACTGTTACCCGATCCGTAACTGATTTGTTTTCCAATATGTATATTTGGCAGAGATTATTATTATTAAATAAATTTATGAATAAAATTAAACGTAACTCATCACCAAGGAGATTCCATCTGTAGTAACTTTTTATTAAAAAAGAAGAAGCAATGGACAAAATAAAGTACCAGATCACATGGAGCAGTATATTTGGGAAGTCCCATAGAAACATGTGCCAATTTCAGCAAATCATACAAAGTTTTATTAATTAGAAAAATTAGTAGTTTTAGTTTTTTTTTTTCCACATTGGTAAAAAATGTGCATTTTTGGAAGAACTATGGAAGGTCAAGATAACTCAAAATGCCTGAGAATTATCACAGGCAGTTTTGAACTAAAATAGGAATGTGTTTACTTTGGTTCAGAAAAATGTTCATTCAAAATAAAATAAGCGTTATTTTAGTTCAATGAAGTGTGTATTTTTAGTAGAAAAGAGTAATAAGTAGAGGATGGTTCAAATATCTTCATTTTTTTGTATCTTCATCATGTCCTTATATTTTACTTTTAATATAACAAAAAATTTGTCATAATGAAAACCGTTAGATGTGATATATCAATACTATTTTCTCTACATGCACATAAAAAATATCATTTTCTTATTTTGGTTTTATATGAATTGATAAGTTGAAAAATCAACGTCTATAATGGATCCAGATCAGTATATTTTTTCAAGTTCTTGATACTAATCAAAACAAAACCGAAATGGCATGATTTTTTACGTGTACATAGAGAAAATGATATAAATCATATCTAACGTTATTATTTTAACATTTAAATTTAAATTATAATAGTTCTAAAAATAAAAACATAATGAAGACACTAAAATAAAGATATTTAAACCCTCTTCTAATAGATATTGTAGTGTCAATATATACGAACATTATGAGCAATTTTAACTCGGGGAATATCTGAATCTGCATAAACGAATATCTGAAAAATTTATATCAGTAGAAGAGGTAATATGTAGTGTCGGATACATATACGGAATATTATTTATATCAGTATCAGAATCTGCATAAACGAATATCTGAAAAATTTATAAAATACTGATATGGATAGTTAACCTTATTCATTATTCGTATCCGCATAAATCATATCTGATATATGTATCCGACACGCAAAAATTCGAATATGAATTCAGATAGAGATGAATAATATCAGTCCGGTTTTCACCCCTAATTAAGGAAGCGGCTTGTCATCTTCCTACTATGTACAAAAATTATTTGTACCAAACAGCCCGTGTGAAGGTTATATATATTTAAGCACTAAAGAGAATCTCCTTGGAGAACCGAGAGAGAGAGAGAGAGAGAGAAAGAAGATGATGATATAAGAAGAAATAGTACGGTCCCTTTTATTGTACGGTCCATATCTCTTTTTGTGTCCAAACGTATTTGTTAATTTTTTTGTAAGTACCCAACGTATTTGTTAATTTCAATTTCATCTCGTGTAAGAAATAATGCACAGATTCAATCAGTGGCGGGACTTGAAAATTAAGATTGGAGCAAACAAATAAGTGTTATGTAATTTTATATGAAGGGGGTTATTTGTATGGATTAAAATGCCAATTGTTTTTGTATCCCAATCATGCCTCGCATCCTCATCTCCGTTTTCAATGTTTAAACAGTTGATCTGGATCATTTAACATGATCTCCATATTAAAACCAACATTTATAGTTTTTTTTTGTTTTCGATACGTTCAAAATCATTGATTTTTAATGGTCCAAAATTGTGTAGAAAAACAATGATGTTTTACCTATCTGACAAAATAGTAAAAAAAATAAAAAAATATAATAATTTTTCGCCAAGCATTTTTTAATATGGTAATCATGTAGAGCTGTTCGGATTGATGTGGAGACCATAAAAATTGAAAATGTTCATTTTTGTCCTTCAATTTTTCTAATTTTAGAAATATTATTATTCATGACAATTATTCAATTTGAGTTGTCTCTTTGTCTCTTGCTATATCTGCATAAACGAATATCTGAAAAATTTATAAAATACTGATATGGATAGTTAACCTTATTCATTATCCGTATCCGCATAAATCATATCAGGATTCGTATATGTATCCGAATATTCGGACATGAATTGTTATATGGTAAAGTAACTTAAATCAATTAATTTGTTTGGCACTTGAATATATTGATAGGTACCGAGAAAAGTATTCATACTTATAACTAATTTGTTTGGAGATTGATGGTATTAACATGTAATATTGGAAGTATTCATACCTATAAGTTGATATAGGAATATTTATATTATAAAATATGTTATCAAGTAATACTAATATTTAACAAATTAAAAATTTTATACAAATACTAATATTATCAAGTTCATAAAATTGAAAACTTCTAACTTAATTTATTATACAGATACTGATTTCTTTTCACCTTCCCTCTCAACTTAGGTTATCTGTATCTATTGATTTTGTGAAACCAAATCATTCTAGCACTAACTATTTCCCCACAGAATATGAGTCTGTCTCATCGTTACCAAGAACATACAATAATAATAATTAGAATTGTAAGTATAATTGTAACAATGATAAAAACAATGACAACAGAAATAATACAAATTGTAGTAATTATATTAGCATACGGAATAACACTGCAGTAATAGTATAAACCATGATGATAATAATAAATATTTGAAAATTGATTTTGATTCCAGTAAATTTGTCAAGAGAGAAATGTGTGCTTTTAGAAAGTAAAATAGCCAATTAAAACTTTGCATATTGGTATTGGTATGAATTGGTTGGCACATACCAGTACCTGCTTTTGACCACAGTGAGATCTCTCTTTTTTTTCTTTTTTTTGTGACTCAAGTCCCACAGGAAATTCATTAACCACCAAGTCCAACTTAGAAGAAAACCAATTGAAACAAAAAAAATAAGAATAATAAGTGCTTGCTTATAAAAAAGTAGAAATGTTTGATTTTTACCAAAAAAAGTACTCATTTTATTATAAACAAAGTTACTATATTACTTGAAAAAGATCCTTTTCAATATATAATATATCAAGTTGTTCTTACATAGTTTAATCACTCGGGAAAAGGATGGGAAGCTTAAATGACAGTTCTGAAGTTAGCATCAAATTAAATTGGGTATTTCCCTTTTTCTAAAAGGGAAAAATAATTAAGTTGCACAATTTATCAACAAAAATTAATATAAAAAAGCACCTTTTCTCTATACATATTTCTTAGTCGTCCTGCTTCTTCATCCATGGGTTGATCAAGGTTTCGATCCAATTCCCACATCACCCCTTTACTCGTCGCCTCATTTCCAGTAGCTGAATCCATTTTTTTTTTATGGTTAACGGCAATTGCCGTTAACAGATATATTAATTAAGAAAAATAATTACAGCGAAGTTTTGCATACTGTGCTCAATTAGCTCTATACACATGTGGAGCACAGAATGTCTGAAATATAAATCTAACTTAATAGTACTTAGAATTAAAATTTAGGTCTGGCCCATGCCCAGCCAGCGCTGTATTTCAAGTGAGGTGTCATTGATGAGATGACCCTCCAATCGCCGCTTGTTAGAAAAGTATCTTCTATTTCTTTCCCTCCACAACGCCCAAGCCCCTGCCGCCCATACGACGTCCCAAGTGGTCCGCTGCGTTGGCAGCATTGCTCGGCCCGTTTTTGTCCAGAGCTCGTGGATGCCCGTTCCTTCTACGGGCTGAATGTTGTGTTGCGCTCGCAATCCCGTCCAAAATCTGTACGCATAGTTACACTCCCATAGCAGGTGATTTCTGGTTTCGGCCTGTGTAGCCGAGCATAGATGACACCCTGGCTGTACCGAGCACCCTCTAGATAGTAGAACTTGTTGAGTCAGTACGTATCTTGTTGTCCAGCATTAACCAAATGAATATACGCACTTTCATTGGGACCCTGATTTTCCACAGTCTATTATGGTTGGGTGCGACAACTCCCGTGTTGTGCATCAACTTGTAAGCCGAAGCACATGTAAATACCCCCGAAGGGGTCCACTTCCATTTTGCGGCATCCCCCTCCCGTTCTATCGAAATGTTGCAGAATGGGATGAGTTTCGCGAGATCCTTGACAAAAAACGATGAGTTGTGCCCTACCAGAGATAGCTGTGACATTGACGTCACACCGTGTAACGATTGCATTGTTTCCTGCCATAAGCCCGGCTGGCCACTACCTATTGCCCAAACCCATTTTGCCAGCAATGCATCGTTTTGGCAGGTCAAGTCAATTATTCCAAGGCCACCGTTGATTTTCATGGCACATACCCTTTCCCAGTTGACCAGGCAATTTATCCCATTACAGGAACCGTTACCTTTCCATAGGAAGCTCCTCCTCATTTTGTCGACGTGTTTGATGACTCCCATCGGTATTTTGAAAGCCTGCATGTAGTGTAAAGGCATTGCTGAGAGGACCGCTTTGACCAGGGTTACTCTGCCCCCATACGACAAGAATTTGGAGGTCCAACCCTGCATCCTGTGCTGGACTGCCTGAAGCATTGGCTGGAAATCAATTTTTCTAGGTTTCCTGATTGACAGTGGAAGGCCCAAATACTTTATTGGTAGCTTTGTCTGTGGCGTCGACAGAATAGATTGTATCACAGGCAGGAAGTTCGGAGGTACCGCGATTGGAACGAAATTGCTCTTGTCCCTGTTGATCCGTAACCCTGATAATTCGGAATAGACTCCCAGCACATGAGTCACAATTTTCATTGTAGTCGGGTTTGCCTCGCAGATAATTAGGGTGTCATCAGCGTACTGTATAACTTGTGGTTGCAAAGCCGCCGGTATAGGCATTATTGCAGACATGTTATGGAGGAAGATGTTAAGGGTATCCGCAACGAGAATGAACAGCATGGGGGACAACGGATCCCCCTGTCTCAAGCCGCGCCCGTGCTTAAAAAATTTTGATTGGGAGCCATTAACTCTGACCGCCGAGGAGGAAGATCTCAAGATATTTAAAACTG
The DNA here is from genome assembly GCA_011114355.1 of Carex littledalei. NCBI lineage: Eukaryota > Viridiplantae > Streptophyta > Magnoliopsida > Poales > Cyperaceae > Carex > Carex littledalei. The sequence continues at coordinate 2,707,287 of CM022082.1, forward strand.
CCGAAGTCCACCGTGGGGGGAAGCCTTTTTCGATTAGCAGGTTTATTAGGAAGCACCAGTCTACCGTGTCGAATGCCTTTTCGAAATCCACTTTGAAGAGTATTGCCGGCAGCTTCCTTTTATCACAATAATTGATCAACTCTCTTGCAGACAAGAAAGATGCCATTAGGGATCTGCCCTGAATGAAAGCAGTCTGGTTTTGTGTAATTATTTTAGTGAGGTGCGGCTGCAATCTATTTGCCAAGATTTTTGTTAATAGCTTTGCAACCGTGTTAATTACACTGATCGGTCTATAGTCTGATACTCTTTCCGGATTATCTCTCTTTGGGATTAGGGTGATTGCTGCTTTATTAATGGCTCGGATGTGCACCTTGCTCTGCAGGGAGTGTGTTACCAGGCCCATGATATCGTCCTTTATTATCGTCCAAAAAACCTTGTAGAATTCAATCGGCAGGCCATCTGGACCACTTGCCTTACCCTCTGGCATTCCTTTGATTGCCAGTAGCACCTCGGTCTGAGTTACCTCTGAGTCCAGTACTAGGAGATCCTCCGCAAAGGACCTACCGATGCGACCCGTGAGATTAAAAGGTCTAAGGTGCTCCATTGAGCTGCCTAGTGTGCTCTTGAAGTGTTGGCGGAGATACTGAGGTATCTGTTGGGAAGGCACCCGGGTGCCGTCTTCCGCGATTATTTTTTCTATCGAGTTGATATTCTTGCGCCCATTAGCCACGGCATGAAAATATTTTGTGTTCTTATCGCCCAGTTTGAGCCATGTACAGCCCGATCGTTGTTTCCATTTCTGCTCTTTGTCGGCCGCTAATGCGAAGATATGTTCCCGCAATCGAATCCTCAGCCCGAACTCAGCCGCATTGAGTTGTCTGATCTCCTCTGCCCGATCCAGTCGCTGCAGCACCCACTTGGATCTGGTTAAGAAGGATTCTCTTTTGGAGAATTTATTGCGGGCCCATATTCGCAGCTCCCTTTGCACATTTCTTATCTTTACATTCACCCTGGTGACCGGATTGTGGGGTGCGGTGATATTCCATGCCCTTGATACCACTGATTCAATATCCGTGTATTTGAGCCAGAATGTCTCAAATTTAAATTGTCGTTTCGGTGGGCTTCGGTGTGGCCGGAGTTTAAGAATTAGCGGCACATGGTCAGAGGCCGTTGTCGGCCAGTCCGTCAGGTGGTAGGAAGCCCCCAGGTCCTCCCAGTGACCTGACAAGAGGCATCTATCCAATTTAGAAAATGTTGGGTTCGGTCTCTTGTTCGACCAAGTATAGCTTCTTCCTTGTAATGGCACGTCTATGAGAGCCGCATCGTCTATGAAATGGTTGAAATCCTGCGTCGTGCCACGGTTGTGAGTTTCTGCTGTTGAATCCTGTGCTGACCTTATTAAATTAAAATCCCCTAGAATAAGCCATGGCATGTTATTAATACCCCTGATTGTTCTTAATTCATTTAAAAAAGCTCTTTTGCGCGAATCCTCTTGTGGCCCGTATACCCCAGTACACATAAAGGTGAACCCTCTATTTTTTAGTATCGATGTTGTTGTGTAAGTAAAATTGAAAGAACGAAGGAGGGTGAATGAGCGACTCCACGCGAGCACTATCCCCCCCTTGTACCTTCCGCATCTAAGTTTGAGTAATTCACATAACGAGATGTGCACACCTGTCTCAATTTAAAAATATTGCACTCACTCCACTTAGTCTCTTGAAAACAAAATAAATCCGGGTTACTATCGGTCACCAAGTCTTTGATAACCGCACATTTAGTTGGATCACCCAGACCACGCACATTCCAATTTAAAATAGAGAGAGGTAATTGAAATTCATTCATCATAAAGGGTGTTTACACAAAAAGCACTTGAAATTGTTAGGCTAATCCGATAGGCGGATTTCACAAAATTAAACAACAGACAAGGCAAGAACTACCCCTTTGTAAACCCCCCAAAGTCAGACATTGTCCTTGTCCTCTCCGGCATCAGAGAGTTCCAAGTCACTGTCCGAATCGAATGCTCCCAGAACTGATTCTTCATAGTCCTTAGTGTTGTCATAGTCTTCATAGTCTTCATAGCCTTCAGAGTCACCTTCTCTCATAGTTTCCATCTCATGCTCTGCACACTCTGTTTGCCGCGGTTCCTCCAAGAATTCCTCTGGTTCTCCTTCCAGTAAGGGCGGACCTGATGTCGGCATTGGGGCTTGAATGTGTCCCTCCTGTATACCGCAGTATCGTTCTACCTCGGTGACCAAGGAGCGGTCTAATTCCCTCGAAGCCAGCGTCTCATCGGCCAGTAATGACAGGAGTTGAGCTTGACGAGTTGTATCCAGAGCCGGCGAGTTGGTGCTAGCCTCTTTTCTTGCCTTTTTCCTTGGCTCTGTGTAGCGCTTAGTGTGTCCCCGCTCACTGATCCGGGCACTTCTTCGCAGTGGGGCTTGCTGTGCCGGAGTACTGTGTTGGCCCAATTCCCTGTCGGTTGTCTCCACCCGTAAAGGGTTCCCATCTAGCATCGGCTGGACCGGATCCACCAGTCTGACATCTTCTAACCGCGTGGCTCCGCCCGGTCCTGTGTCCACCAGTCGCATCTCTTCATCGCTCCTATGTGCATGCTGATCGGATGCAGCCCGATTGGCCTCTGACAGTAGAGGGTCTTGGAGGGAGCTAATGTAAGCCTCCTCTTCTTCCGTAAGGCGAATATCCTCCTCGGCAGCTAAGACTTTCGGACTCATGAACGGTGATACCGGCATGTTTATCGGATCCATGTCAGGATTTTCAAAATCCGAATTATCCTCTAAGCATTGATCCGGGCAGTAGAGTTTCGAGGGGTCAAGGTCGGGATCCATGTAATCACTAATATGAATGTCAGATTCGTCGTCAGTGGTTGTTCTGGTTGGTTCAGTCTCCATTGGAGCTGCTTTGGAGGTGCCGAATGGAACCTCATTAAGGTCCGCCTGATCTTCCTTGTACCGTTCATGTATGATATTTTGTTGGTCCTGAGTCCGGAAGGCCTGCGGATTGAGGAGAAGCCCGGCATTGGTACCATATTCATCAAACGGTTCTATTTTCATGCCTTCTACGGCCCCCGGGCTGCGATCACAACTATGAGGTTCGACTAAGGATGCTTCTGGAGTGGAGATGATAATTGGGTTGTCGGATGCTCCAAGGGGTATTGGGTTGTCGGTTCCAATATTTGGTTGTGAATCTTTGGGCTGGCTGTCTGGTTCCTGCGGCGGGATAGGTTGTTGTTGGGCTTGTTGTGGATAATTGGAAGGCCTGGCAGTTAAGGGGTTCGATGGGCCTGTTGTGATGCTTGGCTTGGTCGGCCCACTCTGATGGCCCAAAATAAGGATTGGTAGATCAATTGGAATACCTCCAATTACTATATTGCGTGGTTCCCTGGACCCACCCGGGGCCGATCCCAAGGCAGAATGTAGCCGAATGTTTGAATTTCGAATAACATTCCCCCCATGTGGTGTCATCTCACTTAAATGCGACTGTCCTCCATGCCTTGCCGTACCTTGTACTTGGTTGAAAGTTCGTTGTGCCGTACTCCCATCTACTCCCATCTGTACCAGAGCCCCGGCGTGTTGTCCAGTTGATTTCGCAATGGATGGCTCCAGTTGAGGTAGTACTTCCTTGCCCTTTGGCTGTCGCCTCTGTTCCTTCAGGCCGGCGGCCTCAACCTCTTTTTGGTCGGGTACCAACCGTGTCGGATTTGTCACAGGAAAGTGGGGGTTCGCTCGAAGGACTTGTTCAAGCTCCTCTCGAGCCGGACCCGGGGACAAGCAGGCCCAGACCTTCATCAGTTGTTCTAAGCCGACAACGACGCTGTTCGTCGGTGTGTCAGTTGGTGCCGTGAGGACGGGAACTGGTGCCAGTGCAGTGGCGTTTTCGCGTTGGATGTCGTGAAACACCTGGTTAGCCGGGGTGGTGTCAACTGGGGTCTCTATTCGGATTGGTTCCTCTATCCAGCTCTGAACCACGATTTGGATTTCATGAGCCAGTCCCCGTATCCAGATAGTGGTAGAATGGGGTACCTGCTCTAATTTCGGTACGGCCACCAGTACCAACATTCGCTCTAAGGAGTTGACCTTGTTCATTGGTGTGTGCTCGAGCACTACACCGAATGAGCTGGTGGCAGCCACGAGGTGGTCGATGCACCAAGCCCGGGGCGAGACGGTCTTAAGTTCCAGCCATACCTTGAAGCGGAGTGGGATAGAGTAAAACCAGGCCAATTAAAACCAGGCAAATTTGAATAGGAAAAAGAACGAGAAAATTGAATCGATCCAAAAGAAATCGCACCATCAGATACTAGTAAGTAAAACTGAGATCGTCGCAGCCGCCGGAGAGAAGGCTGTCGGAGGATGCCGTCGGAGAGGAGGTCAGATCGTTCTCATTTCCCAGATTAATCTCGGTACCGAGAGAGATTCGGAGAAGAGAGATTCGGAGAAGAGATGGAATAATGGCGACAAATCGATTTCAATCGAGAAATTTGATGAAGGAGAGAGAACGGAGAGAGAGATCTCGTTGTCTGGAAAGTTTTAAACAAATGAAAGTTGGAGACGGAAAAAGAAAGAAAGAGGGAGACATGGCGAGATCCGTACGAACAGTTAGGCCGTTAGGGGACGATTAGGGGACTAATCAGCGGGGAACGAAATCATTACCCATTTACATATATACTCTACCTTTATTAGTTAAAATTAACATATAACGAAGAATAATAAATAATTATCAAAAAGTGATACTTATATAATCTAAATATATAATAAAAACATATAACATATAACATATTATTTCTACACATCACGTACATAATATCATAATTTATTCAAAAATGTAATTATTAGTCCTGTTATTTGTACTAAATACAAATTACTAATTAAAAATTATATAGAATATTTATAAATCAATCTTTTGATAAATTACAAATTAAGAAATTATATAAAAATATTTTATAAATCATTCTTGTTATAATTATTAATATTGTATAGTTTTATTTACGAAATAATTGTTATTTGTATCATATAAATGAATGTCAATGACTCAGCCGCGTACGAACAAAAAAATGTTACAGTTTACAGCAGAGATTTTCATTAATGTGTTGAATTTTATTTTTTGTATTTTTAATGTAGAAATTATCATTCAAAAGATCAAGTCGCCTGATACCAGATTTTAATATAGCGGTAATGTGTTGACTTAAATTCCAATTAGAATCGGAACAGGAATTTAAGTCAATTTGGAAGATAATTGCAAGCCGAAATTAAAGCCCCGTTTCTCACGAAATATATATATATATATATATAGATGGGCTATTGTACTTCGCGAAGTAAAACCCCCGTTTACTTCACGTTCATATTTTCATTTTGAAAATCCAAACAACCGATCCGAACCGCTCAACATGTTCTAAATATTGAAATGTGCTTGGAGACTAAATTTTATATTTTTTGGAATTTTTTTACTATTTATTAAGCCACTTTGAAAGTTTCTGATCCAACGGTGAACAGTAAAAAACAGTAAAATTTTCTGGACCACCAGATCAGAAACTTTCAAAGTGGCTTAATAAGTAGTAAAAAAATTCCAAAAAATGTAAAATTTAGTCTCCAAGCACATTTCATAATTTAGAACATGTTGAACGGTTCGGATCGATTGTTTAGATTTTGAAAATGACAAAATATGGCCCGAAGTAAACGGGGATTTTACTTCGCGAAGTACAATAGCCCATCTCTCTCTCTCTCTATATATATATATATATATATGAGGCTGGCTACTATGCTTATATAAGCATATGCCCCCATATGCTTATAACTCATTTTTGCGTTTCCAATGTTCAAATGGTCGATCCGACCGTTCATCTTGTTCTCCATATTAATATGTGCTTGGAGACTAAATTTTACATTTTTCTGAATTTTTTTACTATTTATTAAGCCACTTTGAAAATTGCTGATCTGGGTGAACAGTAAAAACAGTGTTTCCAAAATTCTGGACCATATGATCAGCAATTTTCAAAGGGGCTTAATAAATAGTAAAAAAATTCAGAAAAATGTAAAATTTAGTCTCCAAGCACATATTAATATGGAGAACAAGATGAACGGTCGGATCGACCATTTGAACATTGGAAACGCAAAAATGCTCATTTAAGCATATGTGGGCTTTTGCTTATATAAGCATAATAGCCAAGCACTATATATATATTGCATTGGCAAAATGAACAAATAAGCTGCCAGGCATGACCCGCTGAAATGCTTTTAATTTGTCACAAATCGGAATATTAAAATATTAAATTTGCCTGTTGTTCCTGACAATTTCAATATCTAACACCTTAGTTGCAAATTATCATCATTTTCATTATTTCGAGTTTATTTCTATTAGAGAAAATTTTGTATTTAGCCAACCTTTGATAATGACATGGATAAATATATAATATGAAGTTCTTGAGTTTACAGAGAATAATTTATTTGAAAGCTAACTAATTATGGTGGAAAAAATTAACTCAAACATACATTAATACAGAGCATGTGGATTTCCCCTTCCTTTATCCCCACTCAAGTTTAATATTTAATATGAAAATTGAAACCCAGTTGGTCCCACAACTGTAACAAATAATAATTGCAACTGAATTGGGGCCCAAAAATTATTGTTTTTGGATGGTCCATAAACAGTTATTTTGTATAAAATTTGGTCTCTAAACACATTTTAATATGAAAATCATGTTGAATGGTTCATATCGATTGTTTGAACTTTGAGATAAGAGATAAAAATGTTGGGTATGATTGGAGCATATAAAACCAATGATGCATTTTAACCATCCTCATTTAGAAATATGATGCAATTTTGGCAATTATATATAGGTAAGAAAAACTTAACGTAAAGAAAGAAAGTGTTACGATATTTATCCATTCTTATATTTGGTACCCAGATGTCCTGACCCACCAATATCTGTGATTATAAATATTGTTATTTTGTCATTTATGTCATTTAAGTATTGTTATTTTGTCATGTAGCTTAATTTTTTTTTTATAAAAATATGTTATTTGTATGAGATTTTTTTTTCGTTCTCATATAATATGTTCCTGTTCCAAAGGCACTATACTAGTGATTCATTATTTGTAGGTTCCGTTCAAGAAGTCTAGGGAGTAGATCAACCAATTCACTCAGCCAGGTTGGACCAGCATTGTATAGACTCGTAGTTGATATTCTTTCATGACTAGCAGCACTTCTACGTGTCTTGCAAATTATTTGTTTCAAAAGAAATTATATTTGTTTGTTTCTTATTTTATCTTTTCAATTTTATGTAATTTTATTGTATGCAAAGTATTACACAAACAACTTCAATTCACTGTGCTTGTAGTGTTATGTTGATGATATTGTAATCACCATAGATGATGCTGAGGAAATCAAACGGCTGAAGAAGCGACTTATAGAGGAATTTGAAGTTAAAAGATGTGGGGGAGTTGAAGTACTTCCTCATGAGTTGAAATTGCGAGGTCATAAAAGGGTATAGTACTTTCTCAGCAAAAATATTGTATGGACCTTCTTTCAGAGAGAAGTATGCTACGTTGCAGGGTTGCTTCTACTCCTATTGAGTAGAATCATAAGTTGTGTACTGAGGGTGGTGAACTAGTGAGTAAGGAGCAATGTCAGTAGTTGGTTAACTTATATACGAGACCATATATTACTTAGGCCGTGGGTGTCGTGAGTAGATATATGCATGATCCGAGAAAAGGAAGAAATTCGCAGAATTCTCAGTTAAAGGAAGTCCAAAAAAGGGGTCTTGGTTCAGGAGATCTTGACATTTGAGAGTTGAAGGATACTGTGGTGCAGATTGGGCAAGTTGTATGGATGATCGTAGGTCAACTAAAGGCTATTGTGTATTTGTTGGAAGCAATCTTATATCTTGGTGGAGCAAGAAGCAAGATGTGGTGGCTAGGTCTATAGATGAGGCCGAGTAGAAAGCTATGGTGGTTAACGTGTGCGAGGTGATGCAAGTAAAGAATTTGATGTCTGAGTTACGTGTGTTCTAAAGAGACTCCATGCAACTCTGGTGTGATAATAAATCAGCAATTAATATTGTATACAATCCAGTTCAGCATGATCGCACCAAATATGTGGAGATTGATCACTTGTTTATCAAGGAATGACTAAACAAAGGAATTCTTACTTTGAGCTATGTGAAATGAGAGGACCTCTAAGTTTAGGGTCTAGAGAGTATGATATATTTTGTAACAACATGGGGATTGTTGATATTTATCACCCATCTTAAGGGGGGAGTGTTGTGTTATTTATATATTGCGTTAATTAGTTATTGTTGTAAGAACCTATTTGTAAGAGTGAATTAACATGTGGTTAGTTGGATTGTTTAATTAGTATTTAGTTATCGTCGTCATTAATGGAATTTGGAGGCTTGACCTCCAAATTTCTACTTCAAAAAAACATATTTTCGAAATTGAATAGAAATGTATCTTAATGAAAATTTTGAATTAAATGTAACCAAGTACATCAAACATCCAAACAGATTTTTATTCGAAATAACACAAACTTAACTGAACCATTTTGACAGCCAACCCCCAAAATTACCAACTTGGACAGAAAATTAAAAATAAAATGCATGCATCTCATCTAATTAACTTGATGAGAATTATTTTGCTTTGGCCAAGACAATCCTAAAAAATAAAACATTTCACGAAGACATCACTGTAGTCATTGTTGCTTGCCGCTCAAAAGATCAAACCAGAATGATGTAATTTCTCTTTAGTGATGTCGTCTAACTTGATAGCCATCTCAGGCGTCATATGATTTTGCCAATCTCCCACAACAGCTTTTCTGAAGAAGAAATCATTTTTTACATGACCTATTCCATTTTTGTTGACATCAAGGTCTTTGAGTTTGTTGAAGCTACAAAATTCAACGATCTCTTCAACTAGACCGTTTTTTATCTCCTCCTCTGAGAATGGGAATCCAATGAAAATTGCTAGCCTCATCACACCATCAATCGGGTCCTTCATCATTTCCTCGTACTTAAGGAACAAAATTTTCTCAGGAGAGTGCAAGCTCTTCATGTAATATTCAAGAACATGATCCCATACTGGACCATATGGCATTCGACCCTCACAAAATATTTCGAAGGCTTGAGTAAAAGGAAATGATTTCTTGAACCATTCAAATCTTGTGACCATGTGCCAAAGGGAGACTAGGACATCTTTTGGCTCTCTACAGATATAAACGATTGGACATTTTGATGTCTTGATGCTCTCTGGGAGTATTGAGTATGGCAAATGAGTTCCAAGAACTCTAGGAGAAGGAAGGGTTTCGAGATACTGTTCATCTCGCGTAGCATAGTGATATTCAGTGATTGGAACACAATCATGAGGATTGAGTTTAAGCAAAGGGTGAGACGAGAAAACATACTTGTTTCGGTGCATTATAGTGAAAGTGAGGGCTTTGAGCCAAGTGGTGCCGGACTTCATATAGCTTGCCACGATTACATCACTTGGGCGAGGCTTGAAAGCCTCCTCCATCGCCATAATGCCGGGAAGAATCTTTTCTGTTTGCCAAAAACCTTTGTATTTTCGCATTACAAACGGCCATCGTACTTCTTTTGGGAGTGTAAGAATTAGCTCTTTGTATTTACTATCCACTTCTTCAATTTTTGGAAGGTCCTTAAAGGGTGGACGAGACCTTAGTATTGACTCTTCTCCTTCCTCAGGATTGGAATTGGAAGTGAAGGTGGAATTAGTGTTAAGTGAAGGATCGGCCATGGGGATAAGGGAAGCTGTTGTTTTTTTAGCCTGTTTCAAATGAATTTGCTTTATGATAGCACCAACCCACTCATACAATTATATACGATTCTATTATTAGTAGATCTGAAGGAAACGACATAAAAAGTAAATGTCATTATTAGGTTAGATAACCTATTTTAGATATGCGAATATTTCTTACAATTATATACACCAAGTGGAGTAACTTGCAGTATGGCACCAAGTATATAAACAAAGTTGAAGTTTTAAACTAATTTCAACCGACATAAAATGAGATTATTTATTTTTCCTATATACGTCCATGTTGAGAGAATTAATGATAATTTCAATCAGATAATTTATGTAATTTTGAAATTGGATTTGTAAAAGGAGTTCCGTTTTTTGTTTAATTAGGGAAATATATATGAAGTATGATCTAATGGACAATTGATTTTTCCTCACGTGTGTTATTCGGACAATCTCTTTCCCATTCTAATTTAAATTATTTCTCCCATCCAAACTACTGTAGGAGGTCATGTCCATTAAATGTAAACATTATCTCAAAGTCATTTGCATTAAATGTAAACATTATCTCAGACTAATGTAAACAATTGAAGAGAGGTTGCAAGAGCAATTGAATTTTCTCAAATTTTTGGTTTAATTAACAATCAAATTCCAACGGTACCTTTCAGTACAGACCTCAAACTGGCTTGTACCAATGCTTTGCTCCCATTATCTTGTAGTTTGATGCTTTTCCTGCGTATTACTAACTAAATTAGTGTTATTGATTTATTCTAAGCACTAGTGCCAGCCTATTTGTATAAGGATTTACTTTTCAGGGGCTTGACTGTAAAAGAAGTGTGCAATGGGAGGTATAATCTGTTAAATTTGTAAGAAACTATATTATGAACTTGTGAAAAGGGCCTTAATGCAAATGTATGGTCATCTGGGAATTTAAGAAACTATAGTTCGTGGACATATATTTTTTGTTTACTCTTGCTGGCTCGGGTTGAGTGTGCATGAGTGATTGAATTTTCAAATGGTTTGTTTGACACTCAAATTCTAGCTGTACCGTTCTGTACAGAGCTAAAACTGGCTTGTGTTGTTGATTCATTCGAAGCACTAGTGACAGCCTATTCTGGTTACTGGTTACTGGTTACTGATTTAAGTTTGCTGGGCCTTGATTATAAAAGAAGTTTGCTGGGCCTTCATACAAATGAACACATATAGGTGGGCTGGGAATAAGAGAGAATTGTAATTCAAATTGGACTGGGCCCAAAATTATTAAATTGATTTCAACAGTTGGGTTAATGAAATTTTGAGTGAATTACTAAAAGCACTTGGGCTGATCGATTCTAATGAACTTGATTTCGAAATATAAAATTTGGGTTTGATGGGTAATGCTTCTGTCGATTCGCTTCAAGATTTTTACGGTTGATCTGCACGAATATTAAAGAAGACATGCACGGATATTAAAGTGAACCACACGAACCTTGAAGTGAATTGCACAGAATCGCTGCTCATCGAATCCAGATTTGAGCTGAACATTGGACCTACCATTTTCCTGCGGATTAAACAGATTATTTTCAATTTAATTGATTTTCGTTTTTACTTTCTGTGTAGTGAAGCCCTAATTTGTCTTTGCGAATTTCGTTACTTCGGACCAACAATTTTCTAACGGATAGGGCAATGATAGTTTTTTTACTCATAGGGCAATGATATTTTTTCTCAGTCAAAAACCCATCACCAATTATTGGAAATATAATGAATAAAATAGACAAGATAAGGGTATAGGTTTGATTATTTTATTCGGGAATTTATTAGTGTATCTGGGCCCGGACACGTTGGCTTCAGAAAAAAAATCAATCAAATCCATATAAACTAAGAAATAATTTGATCTCTTGTAGCTGAGAAATGTCACCTACTTTACTATCCGAATCCGGAAATAAATCTGCTGTTATTCTGATGGAATAACATAAACCTGTTATTCCGATCCAACCTGACTATATATTCATTTTTGTTTCTATACACAACCGTACCTGACTATACATTTTTGTTTCCATCCATAGTAGAATTCCGTTACTCATGTTGGATTTAATTCATGATCGATCGATTATAAATACACCCTGTCAACAAAAAGATAGACCAGGAAAAAAAAAAACGATTTTCTTTCGTCCAGTCTCTCTTTCTTTTGTCAATTTTGTTATTTACTTTAACATGGATTGGCTATAATAGCACCACAAACTCATACAATTAGATAAACATTTCTGGGTTAGCGCTTTTACTTTCGGTGCAGTCAATAGTGTTCCTAATGGATATCACATAGCAGGATAGGGCAATGATTCTTATTTTATTTGGTAAGGTGTTAATGTATCTGGTCCCAACATATATATGACACCTAACAAATATAATTAGATCTGACAAATGTGAAATGTCACCTAATTTACTATCTGCTGACCTAGCGTTGCTATTCACATTAAACTCTATAGTAAACACACATTATTCTACACTCTGTTCTCTTCAGAAATTTCCAATAACGTAATGGTGCAATGAGTTATTTGATATTTGATAGCCTCTGTACAATCCTGTAACATCAAACTCAACTGTTTATATATTTTCGTCAATTAGTTGAAGGAGAAGTGTCTCTGTTGGAATATGTTTCTGATGGCAATAAATTCCAGGCAAACAAATTTTTAATTATGTACTTTTTATCATAAATTTATAAATAAAAATATATATAATTGAAATGTTGCATAAATCAATCTAATCATAATAATAAACAAATATACACGTAGATTTACAAAATAAAAATTATTATTTATATTTTTTTTATTCATCAATTACTGTATGGTAACCGGTATAAAATAACTCTTATTTGTATATTGTTATCCCTTAAGTTCATAAAAAAGAAACTATTTAATGAAACTATGGCAGGATGCTGCCTTCACCTTTATCACAGCAGATGTGTACCCAATAAAAATGGCATGTTTGGTTGCTATTTAAAAAGGATTAACTGCTTCCATGTTAAAGGTAGTTTAAGCTATTATTGTTTTATTAGATATTATTACTTACATCATGAGTTAAAACTATATTTGTTTGGTCGAAGATTCTTAATTGTAAATGCTTAAATTATTTTTGAATAACTTATTTAACTTGCAATTCAACAATAATTTAGAAGTTAGAAAAAATTATGAGAACTTACAGTTTAAGAAAATTACAATATAAATTACGAATAATAAATAAAACTAACTGGAAATAAAAAATTAAAAAATCTCAAAGTCTGCTTCATAAATTATTATCAAAAAAAATTTAGAAGTACAAAAAAATTCCAAAAATAGTAAACAATGATTTTAAAAATTCTAAAAAATTTCCAAAAATTGTGAATTTGATCTCGAAGCATATTTTAATATGAAGATCATGTTAGAAGGTGGTTCGGATCGACTATTTGAACTTTGAAAAACAAGATATGAGTGGGAAGTAAAACACTCTCTTTAATTCCCAAAGCAAGTTAGCCCATCTCTCTCTCTCTCTCTCTCTCTTCAATTAAATGTCCTAATTGAAATGCTAAGATTGGCCTAGCCTCTAGGGATCCTCCAACTTTAGATATAAATTGATTGTTAGAGATTTGTTATTGTACGCACTCTAGATTAGGGACTAATAATAGCCTCGAAGACCCATTAAGAATTTTAGTTCATCATAAGCTATTTTAGGAATAAAAGAGAGCAACTAAATTTGATATATGAAGTTATTCAATCTTTTTTCCTTTTGTAGAAATTATAGGCAACAGTACAAAACTAGACAACCATTTGAATTCTCAACAGCTCATTTTTCTCTTTTGCTATATAAGCACCAATGTAAAATATACAATTTCACAAATCATCACTGTTTTATATTCTGCAAAATCAACAATACCTCAATGAATATATATGGGAGAAAATGCTTGGTTCCTGAATTTTTTTGTTCTTAGCATTAATTTTTTTTTAAAATTGGGGAGTAGTACCTCTCGATAACAGTATACTCTTGATTTGCTATATTGTACGCAATCTAGACAGCTAACCAACTCTGAATTTTGAATTATTTTAATGATAAGAATAAAAAATTCGGGCTTGGTTCTCATCAGCTTGCCATTAATCACCATACATCAGACACCTACTAATTGCATATTTATTTTGTGCTTTTCTATTTCCATTTTTTTAAAACAGCTAAGCAAACTTGAATCAGCTTAATAAAAATGATGGGTGTCGACATCAAGTACTAGAGCTAAATGAGTATAATAAGTCTCAAAATGGTGAGTTAACTAAAAGATCATCACTTCCAAATTCCAATCCTCTTAAACAAAAGAAAGGTGAAAATGGCGGTGGAAGATTCAAAACAAAGGCCTCGTCCAACCTTTTCTGAAATTCCGACCCTTGAAGAAGGGGAAAGTAAAAATAAAGAACTAGTTCTTACACTTCCTGTCGAGCAAGGATGGGTGGCTTCCGCTATTCGGCAACATCAGGGCTTCTGGGTGTGGGAAAGGGTTCTTCCAGGAATTCTCACCATGCAAGAGGTGTTCAAGCATGATCCTAATGATATAATTGTGGCAAGTTTGCCCAAGTCAGGAACAACTTGGCTCAAAGCCTTAACATTTACAATAGTGCATCGAAGTAAGTTCTCTTTCTCTGATCATCCTCTCCTTAAATTCAATCCCCATGATTGTGTTCCTGTACTAGATCACACCTATGCAGGATTAGTTGAACAAAATCTTAAAATTCTTCCTTCTCCCCGAGTTCTCGGAACCCATACACCATACTCATTTCTACCGGAGATCGTAAAGACATCAGACTGTCCAATAATTTATCTTTGTCGAGAGACAAAAGATGTCTTGGTTTCATTTTGGCACATGTTATCTGCACGGAACTCAATCCCTTTTAATCAAGCCTTTGAGTTGTTCTGTGAGGGCCGAGCGCCATATGGTCCTATTTGGGATCATGTGCTCGAATATTACACGATAAGTTTGCACAATCAAAAGAAAGTTTTGTTCCTCAAGTATGAAGAGATGATGAATGACCCGATTGAAGCTGTGACCAGGCTTGCAGACTTCATCGGATGCCCGTTTACGGAGGAGGAGGTGAAACAAAATGTGGTGGTAAAGGTTGTTGAGTTCTGTAGTTTCAACAAACTCAAAGACCTTGATGTGAACAAGAACAATTCAAAGAATGATTTCTTATTTAGAAAAGCTGTTGTTGGGGATTGGCAAAATTACATAACTGCTGAGATGGCTACTAAATTGGACAAAATCACCGAAGAGAGATTACAAGATTCTGGTTTTACCTATTGAGTGGCACTCTTTCATCGATGTTGTCTTGTGATATATTCCACTGTTATGATACTTCAATATTTATTTGGACAATTTTAAATAAAAAGATGTATTGTAGTTTCCGTTGTGTAAAATGCTTCTTGTAATTTTGTTTTTGAAGTTAGTGGCTTTAAATATCTACTAACAATATCAATAAAATCATATATACAATGAGTCAAATTGTACCAAACTATTAACTATTTTTTGGGCTCATGTCTATTTGGGACCCCCTCCATCAAGGTTTGATTCTGCCTAATAGGCTGTAAAACTTGAAACTTTGGTGCTATTGACGGTAAAAAAAAAATGTAAAACATAATAAAATAGAAGATAGAGAAATAGAATGAGTACATTAGGTTTTTCATTAGTAGAAAAATCAGTAGAATTTCTATCAATTTTAAAAAACAAAAGTTTGGATCGGTAGAAATTCTACCGATCCAAACTTATTTTGGACAAACTTTTAATTATGGAAACAATTTTTAAATAAACATGGGTCATAATGAACAACAGCCATTAGGCTTTGTTTATTGGGCCAAGTTCTATTTTTTCTTATTTTAATTAATCAAATATAATTAATATAATTAATTGTAGTATCATATATAATTATCTCAAATAATTATATTTCTTATGTTTTGATGGAGAAACCAACTTATTTGTCATGTCATACATGTCAAATAAATCAAGGAGCATTTCTAATTAATTAATTATTGGTGTGACCATGTGAGATCTATGTCATGTTGACAATGACATAATAACATTTTATTACCATAAACTATAAGTGGTACTAGCTATATATTATAGTTACCCAAATGACACAAATGTAAAGTATACTTTCACAATAGACCATCTCTTAAAGTAATGCTATAAATAAATCACTTGTGTCTATTCCTTGCCTCATGATATTATGAATATTATACAAAGTAGAGTTATGTCATCTTTGTATTATATTCGTTTCTTGGTCTCTTAAGTAAATTACTAATATATAACTGCACTTCAGTTATATTGGATCCATCTATAATTCTACTTTATCAAGGGATCCATAAAATATCATTTCTCATTGTAAATATAGATGAGGGACAATGATACTATTGATACATGACTTTCTCCCACACAAGTTACATATAAAGAACTATTATTTTTATCACTACTATTAATATTAATTACATTATATACTTCTCATGTGAAAAAGAAATGCATCTCATATCTTGGAATTTTGAGACACAATGAAAACATTAATGACAAACATAATTCATATAATATTTTCATCGGTTGGATCTGTTCAATATATAAAATATTTCACATATTCGTGTTATTAAATGATAAAATTTTATCAACATTGATAGAACTACAATGTATTTTAATCAACATGACAAACTTATCATGGTATATTAGTGTTCCATTCTAATAACCAAGTTTGTGAAATTTTAGAGATTTATGTTTATTATCATATAGAGTTTGGTTCAAGACCAAGAGCATCTTCTTGAACACTTCTCAAGATAAACATAAAACTCATGGAACAAAATGCACATACATCTGTAGGGCGCAGAAAGTTGCACAACGGTGGAAGGTGTGTGCATACATTAAATGCCTCATGGTTCAACGCTCTCGATTTTCAAGACATGGAGGAGAACATCGAACTTGAAACATTTTCTTCTTTCTACAATTCCTTCAGTTCACCCTCGACAGACCTACGGTTCATAATCAGTCTATCGAGAGAGTTTATTGATTGTGGGGACGTTTAACTCCCAGCGGGCGCAAGCCCCCACTGTTAATTACATCAGATGACCCTTCCAAGTCATACTGAACACCTCGTCCATTCCGGGATTTGTGCCTATTTGTTGTGAATTGAATAAATGGGCTAAAAGGGGGCTCATGTATAGATTCTGGTACTGATTTGGTTTTCTATGCATTTGGATATATGTGTGTGTGTGGTTTATATTTGATTTATGACATATTTATCTATATTTTGTTGATTATTTACATTTTATTAAGAAATGAAATCATTTGATTTTGAAGAGAGGGTATTTTGGTCATTTCAGGATTTGGCTGATGCTTGGACATGTTCAATTTTGATTTAGAAACATGAAGAATTCAATTTGGGTTCATTTGGAGGTGGTTTGAGTCAATTTGGACTTAAGATGAAAAAGTTATGCTTGAAAAGGACTGAGAAGGGCCTATTTGTAAATATTTATATTTTCTTCAGGGATTCCTTTACAAAGCTGAGAGGAAATGGAAGTGTAATATGAGTTTTAGGCAGGGTTTATGTGATAAATTGGGCTTTTAGGGACTTGTTTGAGAGAGTTTTAGCCTGGAAGGGACTTATCTGTAAATTAGAAAGAACTTCGCTGTTAATATGAAAAGTCAGAAGGTTTTATATGCAAAAAGGATTTTTAATTTAATTATTTTATTGATTGTTTGGGCCTTGAGATTTGTATAATGGGCTTTGAGATGTGTAGTTTGGACTTCATGATTGGTTTTGGACATTGGATTAGAATATCAGTCTTTAGGATTTGAGATTTGTTTCGAGAGGACTTCGATTACATCCGACATGTGGGCCTTTTATGTCAGTAGGCCGTTGGTTGTCAAGTTTGAACCTGAACCCTCAAACCACTCTCTGCCTTATGATTCGGATTTTATGTTTGAGCATTTCTTTTCAGCACCAACATCTGACGGGTTGCAATGCTTTAAATTTCGTGCGAACTGCGAACTACGATATGGGTCGGGTTGAGACCCGAATCAGGGTTTCAATCGTTCCTCACTCCGGTGAGATCTCCGGTCACGGCTTGGCCAAGGAAGAACGCCATTAGGGTCGTCTTGTAGGGGTGAGTCCGTTAGTCATGTCGTCGGCGGTGGTTGATCATCGAGTCGGCGGTTCTCAGTCAAGGCAGAGCCGAACACCCAAATTAGGCTTCGATTTAATTTCTTCACAGGATTTTAGTGACTTCCCTTGATTCATTACTTGTTTATTGTAATTTTAGCATATGAGAACCATGTACAGCTTCAATTTGACGTTTATTCAGAGATTGAGCGTAATTTGAATTTAATTTTTTTTTCTTGTCATGGTACCGGTTTGGTACCAAACCGTTAATTCATCATTTTTGGGTATGTTTGGGTATTTAGAAAAAGCCTCCGTAAGCTTGCAAGAGCTCACTGACAAGTGCAGGAGGTCTATTTTTGTTTTTACATTAATCTCGGATTTAAACATGATTCATGATTTTATACTGTTAATTTAGGATTTATATATTTTTATTAATTTGATTGAAAGACATGTGAAATTTCATCTAAAGAATTACTAAAGAAACATTTGAGTGAGTTTTCATGATTTTTAGAATTTTTCTTTTATTTTTAAGACATTTATTTATGTAGAGGGGCATTAGAGGAAATTTGCTAATTTAATTGTTGAATTTTCTTGTTTTGATTGATGAACTTCAGAAATTCATAATAAACTCAAATAAAATCAGAAAAATATGAAATTTATGTTCATTTTATGTGTTTTTAAGCCTTCTATCTAATCATGATGTTTGTTTTTCAATTTGGTTTTCCAGTTGATCATTACAGTCCATTTACCAGCAGCAGCCTTCTTTTGTTTAAATGCTGTCTTTTCTGTTTTTAAACCTGAACTTTGAGAATTCATATAAAATCGAAATAAAATCAGAAAAATGTAAAATTTAAGTTAATTTTGTGTGTTTTGATGCCCTTTATCTGATGGTGAAGTCCGTTTTTCATTTTGGTCCCTGTGTCAGTCCAGAAGGTTCTGTTTACCAGAGAAGGTCATTTTGGCACTTTTGAGTGCTTTTCTTGTACCAATGGTACATGCTCTAGGACTTGGTATTGATGCTGTACAGTGGTTGGTACAAGAGACTAATCAAACGTCCTTTGTCATGGTTGATTGCTATCTATCATATCTTCAAGTAGCTTTTGGGCTACAAATTGACATAAGCAAAGAGAAAGAGGAAAATCCAAAGATTTAAAATTCATTGTATCATGATTTTAAATATCAAAATTTGTCAAAAGATGGTTTTATGCAGGGAAGCCCCTGATTTTGTTTGAAATCATTTTTTTGCATAATCTCACTTGACAAGGAGACATATCATTAAGAAATCATTGTTTCAAATGTGTAAATGGCCAATCTTCAATTTCATGAATGCCTTTTTACAATTTGAACCTCTTTCTTTCACTATTTGCACAAGTATCTATTTAATTTCTTTTCGTTGTGCCTTTTATGCACATAGCATGCCTTTAAGCATGAAGAAACTAATTAGAATCATTTGTGCAACGTAGGTCTCATATTAAGGAGATTATAATAGGAACTATACAGCTCAACCATTATAACTCATTTTTTGTTTACTTTTAATCTTTTCTAATAAAATAATCAAATAAATTAGATGCAATAGGAACTATACAGCTCAACAAATGCATCCTCATTATTTAATTATTTTATACAAAGATTAAAAGCATGAAAGATCAAAGAAAGTTCAAGAAAGATCAGGTTTGCATATTTCGGGTTATTACTTTGTTTTCATAGACAAATAAAGTGCCAAAAAGGAAAATAAAATATTAATAACTAGTATATATATTTTTGTTTTTTAAAGGCAGCAAAGAGAAGAAATAAGAAGGGAAGAAAGAAAGAAAAGATTTTTCTTTTATTTATTTAACATATTTATATGTATATCATTTTTTTTGTTTGATGATCATTAAACTTCATGTTTGCTTATGAAATAAGCTCAAACATCATGAAGCTCTCTCATTCTTATATTTTTGCAAAATACGAAAATAAAATAAAAAAAAGAAAAGAAAAATGAAAGAGAAGAAGCTCCAACAGTGAACTAAAAGTAACAAAAATTCAAAATAAAAGAGATTTATTTCACCAAAGATCTTTATTCATATGAACCCAGCCATCAAGGCTTTACATTTTTGTAGGTATTTGATTACCTAATTTTCGATTTTCACTCTTACGAGAGAAGAAGAACACTAATTTCTTTCTTTTCTCTCTATTTCTTGCTATCTCTCAATCTTCTGTGTATGTAGTGGTAATGTAGTTGTTTCGTGGTTCTTCTATTTCCTGAGCTTCACATGCCCTTTTATAGGCAATAGAGGGTCTAGGGTTTAGGGTTTAGCTGATGTGGCTATCATCATGCACACCAGATGCTTGTTGCATGGTCTTGATCATCTTAACTCACATATTCATGTATACATGGCAATAACCTGACCAATGGAAGTGTAACATGTCATTGATCCTTTGCTGGATGTATCTCAGCCCTTAGATCGGTTTACAATGCAATACCCGATTTTGATCCCTTGATTACACGGCTAAATGTGGTAAGGTTTGGAAAACGTGTTCCTGCACCCTGTTAGAAGAACTTTCCAATTTTGTCTGTGTTCAGAGGTCATCCAACACGTGTCCAGGGGACCAGCTACCCAATTACTAGCTGTTAAAATTGCGCTATGTTGTACCAAGCTGGTTTTCGGCTTATCTTGCCACCATATCAATTAATGTACCCTAAGGCACAAGATAATGACAGAGAGCATCGCCAACATCTTTTTATCATGGTCTCGGGTCCAATTTACAACTTGGACAGAGGGGTGTGCAGTATTGGCATAACTCGGGCCTTACATGGCTCGGGCTCATGGTGCACGCCAAATTGGCCCTCTTTACTTCAAATTAAAACTTACATGGCCCTCACATAGTCACATATTGTAGTCTTATGAAGTCCCAGAACCCGAATCGAGATTCATTATCCTTTTTACATTTTAAACTTTCTCCTTTCTCGGCTTCAAGTAGAAGCTCACTCATGCTTATAACTCTGATTAAAGAGAAGAAGTAAAGTTTTCTCCCTAATCTCAGGTAAATGGTTTATAAGAGCTTCGACCTTTAGCCCGAATTTGATCTTCAAAATCTCTGTTGAAATCGGGAAGAAGAATGGAGAAGAGAGGGAGAAGAGAGGGCTGACAGGGACGGGCCCACTGTCAGCCTCCCTTCGGAATGGTCAATCATCTTTTAAGCTTTCTGGTTATCCCTCTTGGACTTGGTCTTTGGTGAACCATGTGGAGGACACTACACGGTGTATAGAGCATCAAGTGTTTGCAAGTTAAAGGGGTCGGGTCCGTTTAGATTTTAAAACCAGCGACCTTCATCCCTGGGTGTGTGCTCGCGCTTCACAATGAACCATGTGGCTGTTAACTCGGTCCATGCCGTTGATTTTCTGTGCTCTAGGTTTATCCAAATCAGAGGCTCAGTGAAATTTGTTTTAAACCAATGACTCGTGGGTCCTTAATGTCAGGGAATTGTTGTGCATCCCCAAGTTGCACCCAGAACATCATCCAGCATTTGTTTTATTTGTAGGAAATTGATTCCTTAATGATTTGATCATACCACACACCAAAATTTATGGTTTTGTATGTGGAATAATACCAGAAACTTTAGCATGCTATATTCAATTCACTCTGGAGGGTCTATGCATGACCTGGGTATTTTAATTATTTCAAAATTGCCATTTATCACGCAAAATTTAAATAGCAATTCTTTTAGGGTCAAACAAATGCCCCCCACCTGGGTGAGGTGTGAAGACCTTAGGATTGAACAGCTTAGCCAGGTGCCCCCAGTGTTCCTCCTGAACTTTATGAAATTCTTTCTGAGTTACTCTTCTTGTTTGAATCTCAGGTGTTTGAACTCCATATTGGGCATTAAGCTCGGAAGCGGGTCTGATCATCTTCTTCGATCACATCTACTTCAAAAAGGTATGTTATCTTTATCTCATCTCGCTAATACTTGCATGGTTGGGTGAAGGCTGAGTACGCATCCTTCAGAGCTTGCCTAAGTACTTAATCCCTTGTCTATATATTAGGGGACCTGGGCAATGAATATACTCTGCAAACATACTCATGGGGAAAACCTGTCTAACCGAGGAGGGATTACAGACAGGGAAATTTATCTCTGATCTAGTATGGGAACCATGCGGGTAACTTGCAAAATTGAGAGTTTAGATAAACAAGCCTTCTGGTTGTAGGCATAATCTTGGATTCTGATCCAGTTTGTTTCGTGTGCTTCTCGGTGGGGTTTTTGGCTAACCAGGGTTGGTTTTGGCTGTATCTCATGGTCTTCTAGGGTCATGTCAAGTTGGAATTTGGTTTTGGTTGTAGTTTAAAGTCATTTCGGACCATGCCTGGTTGGGACTTGGTTTTGGGCTGTAGTTTAAAGTCTTTTCGGACTATGCTTTAGTTTAAAGTCATTTCGGACCCTCCCTTTAATTTATTCTGAACTCTGAGCTAACATATTTCTATGATTTCTTGTCACTATTCAGAGTCTAGTTTGACGCCGAAGCTCGGAAGCTGGTTTGATCATCATCTTCAGTCATGTCTCGCAATCAACGTACGCTTTTCCTTGTCTCTCATACACTTGCACTCACATGGTGGATGTGCTGCTTAGATGTACATTCTTAGGGGTTTACCCGAAGACTTAATCCCTTGTCTATATAGGGGCCTCAGGTAGTGACTATGCTTCGAATATATATCTAAAGAATCATGTCCAGCCACAAAGGTCATACGGACAAGAGGCACATAGAAGCCATGCTAGTAACTTGTATACCAAAGGGTTCGGAAAGGCATCGCCTTTAATTCCTTGACAAACAGTCGGAATCTCATCAAATTTCTGTTGTGTTGCTTCTGAAAAAGGGAACTTGTGGGATATTGGTTACACTTGTGGTTTTGGCTGTGTTTTGGAGCCCTTTTCGGATTATGGTTGTAGTTTTAGAGTCATCTCAGACTATTCTCCTTTATGGGTTTTAGTTTAAGGTCTTTTCGGACCATTCTCCTTGATGAGTTTTAGTTTATGGGTTTTAGTTTAAGGTCTTTCCGGACTATTGGAGTAGTTTAAGGTCTTTGCGGACCACCATTTTTTATGGGTTTTTAGTTTAGGGTCTTTTCGGACCATGATTGTATAGCTCACAGTGTTTCTTTGTTTGTGCAGGAGTTCCCTTTACTAGGCATGACCCTTTGCCGGTGGGACCTTTTCCTGTGAGAGGAAGGTTCCCTGGTGATCCCATTGATTGGACACCAGAGACTGTTTTGAGGACAGGGGTCACTCATCGCGTTGGGCCTGTGCTGCGGCAGCATGATTATCATTCCTTTTTAGGGGTAGTCTTCACCCCACTTCATCAGATCGGACACCGCATTCTTCGCACCTTTTAGGACTCAACATGATGGGCACTGGGGCTCTTCCTTGGATACCTGGGTGTCTTCCTCCGGGCACTTTAAGGACGGATGCGGGTTTGGTGGACTGGGTGAGATTCATCCTTCGGAGCGAGCGGGAATTTTTATTATCCCATGAATTTGATGTGTTCTCCTTTTGACCCCTTATCCTTCTTATAGGGTCGGATCAGGTTGTAGCATGCATGCTTAATCACTGGACCGGAGGGATCCTTGACTGCCCCCAGGGTGTTCTTGCGGTGGCTACACCTTGCCTGATCATTGTGCCTCATGTATCTCTTTTTGTGATTTTCTTTCTTTTAGAATCGAACTTTCTAAGTTTTCTCCAATCGGGTTCTAGGCGATCAAATAAACTTATTGGCTCGATTCTTTTCTTATTTTTCTTCTTTCTCTTTTTGGGCCGAGTTCTTCGAGCTTTCTTTAATCGGGTTCTAAGCGATCAAATAAACCCGTCTAATTCAGTTTTTCTCTCAAGCCTTCCAAACCTTCTCCAATCGGGTTCTAAGCGATCGAATAGCCTTGTTGACTTGGTTTTCTCCTTTATTCTCTTCTTTGTCTTTTCCTCCTGAATCCTTTAAATTCCTTCTAACTGGGTTCTAAGCCATCAGATGAACTTGTTAGAGTCAGGGCTTAATCTTGAATCTTTTGAATCTTCCCAATCGGGTTCTAAGCGACGAGGCATATTTATTGGACTCAAGCTGTACCTCAAACCTTCTGCATCCTTTCAATCGGGTTCTAAGTGATCGAATGTCTCCAGTTAGCTTGGGTTTTGTCCACCTTGGACAGCCGTTATATAGCTGTACTTTCAGTGAACGGTGAGCGTATGGATACCGACTCCTATATCGTCATGGCTCCACACGTATAGTGACCTCAAGGTCATGAAGAACCAGCTCATATGCTTCTTACGGTTCTTCCACATCCTTGCATTGCCTTCTAGCAAGCACCCTTCTTTATAGGTCTTGCGTAGAACACGAGAACCCAAATATCTTAAAGTCATGGAGAACCAGCTCATACGCTTCTTACGGTCTTCCACATCCTTGCATCGCCTTCTAGCAAGCACCCGTCTTATAAGTCTCGCATAGAACACGGAAACCCCGTTAAGGGTGCTAATTTCTTGGGACTGACATGAAAGGATAGCTAAAAAGCTGTACATGCCCCTTCGTCTTCCCACATCGTTTTCTTCGCTACTGTCCCTGCTCATATGCATATATATGGGTTGCACGCAGAATTACGAGACCCCGTTAAGGGTTAGAAATTTCCTGCGACCCCGTTAAGGGCCCGTTTGTAAGAATGAAAGATCGGCTTCATAGGCTCTTCAGACCTCCCATAGTCTTACTCTGCTTCTCGACTACTGACTAGCCCATATGCTGTATATATG
Organism: Carex littledalei; assembly: GCA_011114355.1. Lineage (NCBI taxonomy): Eukaryota > Viridiplantae > Streptophyta > Magnoliopsida > Poales > Cyperaceae > Carex > Carex littledalei. Next base: position 2,731,942 of record CM022082.1, read on the forward strand.
TCACGCGTAGAATGCAGAAGAAGTCGTTAAACTCCTTGAAAGATCGGCTTCATAGGCTCTTCAGATCTTTCACATCCTTGCTCTATTTCTCGGTAACTGACTAGCCCATATGCTGTACTTTCGTCGCACCTCTGAATCTGAAAAGGGTAAATGAGAGATCGGTCCCATATGATCTTGTGACCTCTCATAAATTTATTCTGCTCCTCGGTAACTGACTAGCCCATATGCTGTACTTTCGTCGCACCTCTGAATCCAGAAAGGGTGAATAAGAATTCATGAAAGATCGGTCCCATATGATCTTGTGACCTTTCATAAATTTATTCTGTTCCTCGGTAACTGACCAGCCCGTATGCTGTACTTTCGTCGCACCTTTAATGTAGAAGGGATAAATAAAAATTCATGAAAGATCGGTCCCATATGATCTTGTGACCTTTCATAAATCTATTATGTTCCTTGGTAACTGACTAGCCCATATGCTGTACTTTCGTCGCACCTTAGATGTAAGAGGGTAAGGGGTTGTGAGACTTTGGTGAAGGATCGGCCTTATATGCTCTTGTGATCTTTCACAGCCTCGTTTCGCTTTTTGGCAACTGACTAGCCCATATGCTATGTATGCGTCGTGCCAAAAGCGACAACTGTTCGAGGGTCTGCCCGTTGGGGCTTGTTTGTGGTCTTTCATAATTTCAATTCACTTCTCGGTAATTGACTAGCCTATATGCTGTATATACGTCGCACCGACTGTGAAAAATGTTTAAGGATTCGTTGTGGGACCTGTGTGAAGGAACATTTGCAGCGTTGTGCGGTCCCTCACGGTCTTGTTGTGCATCTCGATAACCGACCCGCCTATGCGCTGTTTGGGTTTGAGGTTCGTGGGACACAGGTTTGAGTAAAGTATTATTACAAGTTTCATTCATGGTTGCAATCTGATCGTAGGCCTATTTGTGTGCTGGGCCTTGGTGGGACATGGTTTCAATCAAGAGTCTATCATGGACTCTGGCCTATATAGGGCTTAAACAGGGTTCTTTGATCTTTGTATAGCGGTTTCGAAGCCGAGAGAATTTATTATGTGGCTTGGGTTTAGACGTCACCCGTGGGACGCATTTGAAGGGGATGCCAAATTATGCTTGGGCTTTAGGGTATTCGCTTGTCACCCGCGGGACTTGTATTGAACGGCTGGTTGATTCTTTAACTCCAGCTTGATTCTTTATCGGTAGGACTATTGTAGAGAGGGATGCCAAATTATGGGCTTTTCATCTTACATAGGATTTCAGTGTTTAGAGCCAAGGGTTCTTTTTCTCGAGCTCTGGCTTGATTATGGCCCGGGGGACGGCTGTTAAAGGCGCATCGAGTCTTAGGTTTCGCCTTCGGTGGGACTTCAGTATGTCTTAGAGCCAGGGGTACTTGTTATTAGGCTCCAGTTTGGATTGTGGCTTATAGGGCATTGATCTATAGGTCCACTATTTATGGGTGTTGACTTGGCTCAAGGCTTGCTTCTGCAGAGATTGGTTTGGTGAGAACCCGATTATGGTTTTTGCTTTTGGGCTCTCAGTTCCTCTTATTCTGGGCCATGATAATTGTTTCCGTGCTCACTTGGCCTAGGCACAACATCAAAGCCTTATTTTGTTCGGCACAAATATATAAAGTCTGCTCATCATTCATATGACTAGTTAGACGAGCGTACCAGTGACAATTGTTTAAATGGCACAACCTTGACAAAACTCATTTCGTGTTTGAGGCTTTATTTGTGGGCCTTACATCTCTTCACTCTCTTTATATTATAGTGGGATTTAGTGTATGTGTGTATTTATTTGGGGGTGGTACCTTCTCACTCCTCTCATGCCTTCTTGGACAACCTATATGGCATCAGTCCTTAGGCAGTGGTATTGCGGGAAATGCAATACCATTGGTTTTGAAAACTTTGTTTTAAAAGGGATTTTGTGCCTTCAGAATTTAAATAGTCTAAACGACCGCTTTCTTTAATCTTTTGATTTTATTTGAGACATCATCATTAGGCACTCCATTGTTTAAAGGACAATGAAGAAACCTTGTCTCTCATTTCTTCAAAACCGGGAGGAAAAACAAAACCGGTGGTAGTTGTTTCAAGTGGGCACAACACCAAAGCCCGCATTTTGTTTAAAGTACAAAATATAAAACTTGTTTGTCCATATTCAGGACTGGCTGGACAGACTTTGCCAGTGTTAATTGTTTAAGGGTACAAACTTAACAAAACTCATTTTGTGGCGAGAGGCCTTTATGGATTTTGTGGGTAGTTTGGGGACCTCACTTTTCGCTCGAGACAATTTCACTCATGCCGCGATCCGGTCCTTTCATTTGTAGAGGTTTTCGTTTATGCATATTCATTGGGATATTTTATTTATGAATATTGAAATTTAGGCTTTATTGGAATTTTGGATATTTGTGGAATTTTGCTTGGAACACTTTATTCATGGATATTAGACTTTAAGTTCATTGGAATTTTAGATATTTGTGGAGTTTTGTTTGGAACATTTTATTCGTAGATATTAGACTTTAGGTTCATTGGAATTTTGGATATTTGTGGAGTTTTCGATCTTAATATTTGGAGATCGTGGAGTAGAATTTGAGGAGGAGATCTCATAGGATTCTCGTTTCATACAGGCATGTAGACAGGCATTCAGATTGAGGAAGTTTGTGACTTAGAGATGTCGACTCCCTTCGAGAGTGGGGTATATATATCATTTCCTCTTCGGGCGCATCGATACCCGACGTGCCCCTTCATGTGCACTATTACCTCCATTATGGCTGTAGTGGGGATGATTTTGTAAGTGACGGTTTACGAGTCACTTTCATATTCTTGGCAGAAGTCGCTTGGTGTATCACCCTCTTGGTAGAGCTTTAAATAACGACCACTGAAGGGATTTTTATTTTTATTTTTATTTTTATTTTTTAGTTTTGTATTATTATAAAATTAACCTCTTAACTTTTCAAATTTTCACTTGAAGGGATTGCGATCAAGACAACCAGATTCTATGCTTCGCAATATATATATATATTTGAAACCCATTTATGTGCCATTGAAGTGGGCATGTTTGGATGTGAAAGAAAACATTAAAAGCTCATGTGTTTTCTTAATTTAATTCTCTTACCTACTACTAGAGAACGTAGACATAAATATCCCCATTTTATCTCGCTTGACCTAGTTAAAGCTTCCACTGTTCCGCACTTCCGTTTGGGAGAGAAAAGTAGATTCGATGGGCATATCGGACCCACTTTGGTTTGATGGGTTCAATCACCATTCGATCAGCTTTAAGATGCGTGCGCATTTATTTCAATTTTTGTGCGTACATATTTCAAAGCGGATTGCACGGTCTTGAAGCTTATTGGACCCTAAAGTAGATCCGATGCCCATCAGACCTACTTTGTTCTCTCCGCTTGGTGCATATTGTTCTTCTATAAAATTTCTTGAAAAATAAATTAATACGGTTGTACATAATTGTATGAGTCGGTATGTGCTATTATAAAGCAAATTCATTTGAATCGATCAGATTAAAAACGACAGCTTCTCTTATCCCCAAGGCAGATCCATCACTTAACACCAATTCCAATTCTCTCTAGGATGAGGAAGGAGAAGAGTCATCAATACTAAGGTCTCGTCCACCCTTGAAGGACATACCAAATATTGAAGAAGTGGATAGTAAATACAAAGATATAATTCTTACACTCCCAAAAGAAGAACGGTGGCAAGCATGCGTGATGCGAAATTACAAAGGTTTTTGGCAATCTGAGAATTACCTTTCCGGCATTATGGCGATGGAGGAGGTTTTCAAGCCTCGCCCCACTGATGTAATCGTGGCAAATCTCAAAACCCTTCCTTCGCCTAGAGTTCTAGGTGTTGGATCATAATCCAACGTTAAGCATATATGTAATATAATTATGATATACTGTTATATAATTGCCACAATTAAGTGCTTTAATATGGAATTAAGATATTAGGCAATCTATGTATTTAATAGGTTGTGCTCCATCTTAATAAATAGTCAAAATCGCTATATTTAGACTGTTGAATTTTTGTACCCATTTTAATAAATAGTAAAAAAATTCAGAAAAATGTAAAATTTGATCTGCAAGTACATTTTAACATATCCAACAAGTTGAATGATTTGGATCGGCTGTTTGGACTTTGTTGGATACAAAAATTCAACAGTCTAAATATAGCAATTTTGTTAAATACTTAATAAATAGTAAAAAAATTCCAAAAAATGTAAAATTTGATCTGCAAGCACATTTTAACATATCCAACAAGTTGAACGGTTTGGATCGATTGTTTGGACTTTGAAAACTTCGAAAATGGAGAGTGTAATTCGGTGAAAATTTTAACATTTTAACATATCCTCATATAAGAAAGCAGTGAAAATTTTGAAAGTCAAAATAATTTTATAAAATCAATTTTGTTAGAGTCAAAATAAAATTAGAAGTAAAACAAAATAAATTTTATGAATTAACATGTTTCAAAAAATATAATTTCATCATTATTAGAGGGAAGTTTACAAGTTATGATATTTTTACAAGTCAATTAAAAGTACAGCAGATAATATTAAAAAAAATGAAAAAATATATTTTCAATTTTTTAGTTAAAATATTACTGAAATTATTTTGACTTTAATTTCGTCTAACATCAAAATTTAGTCTAACATGAAAATATTATTGAAATTTAGTCTAACATCAAAATTTGACTTTAATTTTAGAAAATATTTTGTAATGAAAATTATATTAATGAAATTTATGTAATAATTAATATTATAGTATATTTATTGCTTAATTAAATGATTTTGACACATTAAATTATATAGCATTACATGCATGTTGCTTACATGATTCACATCTTCTATGCATGAACATGAAACATAAACTCTTGTTTCGTGAGTTAACAAAGACACGCGAGAATATGTGATCCGTTGGTCGATCGGAACCGTTTAAATGAAAAAGCACTATATTTATTGTCTAGCTTGTATCAAAGTTTGATCAGATTTTGTTTTTATTTACCCATCCATCTAGTTGATCAAAAACTGAAGTATCGTATGGTCATAAACACTTCGTGTTGGATCGAAGCCCATACATAATAAAACTTTCAAACTTTTATGCTGGTTACGTTCAATATTCTCCCTTGATCATTTTAAAATAGATTTGGAAAGATTTTATCACAGATCGACCGTTGATCTCCCGCGTGAAAATGAACGGTCCGAAAATGTTTTATAAATTTGAAAGGACATATAATAATGAAAGTCTATAAAAATGATATGTATAAGTATTATTTGACTATATAAGATGTCAAAAAAATATATATATTTTTTCTGAAATTTTTTCATATGTGTTTCTGTACATCTATCATAAATATCAAGTTGTTATACCGTCTGATAAGAGAATAACGGTTCTGATTTATTCATTTTGAATAGATGTGGATAGGAAGTCCTTATACTCTCATGCAACATAATATTTCTGTTTAGATCTGACAGTACGTGATGCACATCACCCTTTGATATTAGTGCGCAAAGATGATCACATGGTCCGATCTAAACAAAAATATCATGTTACCTTAGAGTAAATGAATTCTTTAGTTGCCACTTAAATTTTCATTTTCCTCTTCTCCCTGTGCGCAGCCGCATTAGTAACTTAGGTTTTCATTTCTCCTCCTAATTTTTACCATTCCCTCTTCTTTTTTCGGAAATTCCAAATGGCGCCGCTGCTATCACCAAACCTAAGATCGATCTCATTTTCACCCTGCCTCTCTCTCTACTCTTAATCGATCTTTCCCCTCTATTCGCCACACTCTCTGTTCGCCTCTCTCTCGCTCGCGCCGGCGCCGCCTCTCCTCTGTCGCAACACTACACCTCCGTCCCGCTGCCTCTTCGCCCTTCGCGTCTCAGTTGCGTCGCCTATTTGCCTCTCAGGCCCCAATCAGCCGCTCGATCCTAGGTATACAACTGATTCCGCTTAGGCCCCAATCAGCCGACCGATCAAGACCGTCTTGGTGCCGTGAAGCCTGCCGAGCCACTATTCGGTAAATTGACCCTTTTCTAAGTTTTTTCTCTTTCTCTGTGTTGTTTGAAATTGAACGATCAAGCCTTGTTGGATTCTCATTGTTGGATTCTGGTAAACTTATTTGCTGGAACATATAAAAGCAAAGAACTTGTTTTGGGTCAGTACTAATACGAGTTAGCTGATAGGTTTGCGGTTGGCACATCACTGTGATCGATACGGTAGGTTCTGCTATTTAAATTTTGCATTATTTTTTTATAGTTTTACTTCGTTATTAATTTTACAATATGTTCATTTTGGCTTATTTGAGTCACAAAACACCAAAATAGAGGTGATTTAGAATGCCACTAAAGTCTGAAACTGGCTGCTGTTCTGGCATGCTGTTTAAGTAGTCATGATTGATGTCATACACCACTGTTGTTATCATGTGATACTTATTTGTATCAGAATATTTAAATCAGTGGATTACCCTAAATACAGGTAAAAGTCAAGTTCTTTTTTAATTTAGAATAAACCATTGCATCGCTGTTTCTGGAAAGGCAAATAAAAAGTCAAGAAATATAAATACTTTTTCATTTTTTCATATAGTACTGCATGGATAGGAAATTTGCTCTCTAAGTCTCCGCCCACTTATTTATTTTTATTATTTTGTGTTTTTGTGGAGGGGTGTGATTTGGTTAAGATTCTGACTTTGAAGCCTTAACTAGACTGGACCTAACAAAAATCAGAAGTAAAAGGTAGTGATGCACTTATCTAGCGAATGAGATACCGATACTGTCATTGGAGTAGTTTGATACATGCTTCTATTACCGTGCTAGCATATGTTTGCAGAGTACCTTTTTAGTGTCTTATTATTATTTTGTTTATTCTACTTTCTAAATTTTTTGTAAACAGCTACAGTCTGGCTATAGATGGTTTAGTTGAGAAGCCTATAGAACTTTCTTTGGCTCAAATCAGGTAAATAAATTAATAACATTATAATTCATTTTTACTATTACAATAACATCATGGTTAAGGGCAGTGAGCGGTACAAAGGTGACCGGCATGACAAAATAAGCTACCTGCACCTTGGTTCAAGTGTTAAAGTATTTTACAGAAATATAAAATTTACTCTAAATTTCTGAATTTTAATATTTATTGTCACTTGAATTTAATGTGTATTTCTGATTGCTAAATTCTCATTTGAATGGATTCTTGTTTAACTTAGGCTCAAGGTTACAGTCAGGGACCTCAAAATGTTGGTCTAATGGGGAATATCACTAATTTGGAGGTGAAATTGTCAACTTAAAACTATATGATGTTAATAGTACTCACTGATCAGATGTTGAAAGGTCCATAATCTAAAACAATTATTCTATGGTTAATGTTTAGGGTCAAGGTCCCACAACACTACCTCAACCTCATGGAGGAGCTTCGGGAATGCCGATGGCCATCCCTCAGGTATCATATCAATAGTTGGAACCTTTTTCTTTTTTTAAGAACATAGGTTGTAGGAAATTTCCTTGTTTGTGGCTTTTTAGGTATCATACTTAAAAATAGGTTCTAGCTAGATGCTTGAAGGTAACTGATAATTTATCAATTAGTCCTATGTTATGAAGATAAAATGAGAATAGAAATATACTTAGTTTACCATTTAGTCCTATGTTATGAAGATAAACTGATTTTATATGTGTAGTAGGTTATGAAGATATACCTATTATACTTATTTTAATGCTTTTCGAGTGTTTCTACAATTTATTATCAATATTACATTTCATTCTATGCTATACGTTGTATATGTAGGGTCTAAGTGCTGATTTTACAGAATCAAATGGGGGAAGAAATTTCCAAGCACTTCTCAATGTGCAATCTGAAAATCAGGCGGCAACATGTCTAGGTGCTGACGCCGACTGGTTCGGGGAAGAAAGGTAGAACAACCAGCCCTTCTAGTGTGGGGTGTTGTAAATCATTATTACAGAAAAATGGTATTTTGTATAGCTAAAAAAGTAGCCTCTCTTTGTATATTTTTGGGTGATGGGTTGTGTGTATATATTGGTTATAGAAACAAGTGGTTGCAATCCTCTTATACTGTGGTTGCAATCTTTTTTGTTCTGATATTTCAAGGAAAGCTTTTATTTACTATAATGATTAATGATAATTAAAATGTTACTCTCCATGTTTTATTGTGTTATTGTTCTTATTATGTTTCAATGTGTAATGTAAAAGGTTTCTTGGTTACTTATGGATTGGTACCAAATCGGTACATGTACCAAATTGGTACGGGGTGAATTATAGAATTGGGCCTGAATTTTTTTTCAGGAACGACAATTTTTTGCATCGAAAAATCTATACAAATATGGGGCGCAGAAAATATCCTTACAAATAACCTGGTGGGGCCCACCTTCTTTACCCATGCAACTAATAGGTTAATTATCCATGCAACTAACCATGTGGGACCCACGTTATTTACCCATGCAACTACTCACTCCTCTATCGTTGCAACTAATCCATGGGACCCACACACTTTACCCATGCAACTACTCAATCCTCTATCGTTGCAAATACTCCATGCTATATCGTTGCAACTACTTCCTGCATTAGCTTTGTTGCATGGGTACTTATTGCATGGGCATACCGTTGCAACAGGTATTCCATAAGTTATTGCATGGGTAACCCATGCAACAAGTCGGAAATTGAATAGTTGCAACGGGGGTTGTTGCATGAGTACTTGTTGCAACGGTAGCCCATGCAACTGACATTTTTTGGGGTTGTTGCATGGGTAAGCCCATGCAACAAGCCAAATTTTACTCATGCAAAAAACCAGAATTCTAGTAGTGAATGCATATTATAATTACGGTGGCACGAAAGTTTGGGTAGCATCCTTCATTTGAAATTAAAAGTGTTTTAAAGAGCTACCTATTAGTTAACTATAGCTTTCTGAGGCCTCGAGCTAAGCTTGCAAAGTTGTGAATTTTTGATAAAAATTTACACACAACCAAACTGCAACCGTAGTAACATCCGCTAAATGCTATTGCTCCAGAATTTGCTTAGCTATTTTTGTGCTATTTCTTGAAAATGAAGACAACAATCAATATAATACTTTTTTAATATAATATGTTTTCTAGAGATCTGGATTCGCCACCCCTTATTCGCTTTTAAATAAGTGATTTTGTTTTCATTTTCTTCTTGTTTAGAAAGATTAATTAGTATGATCAACCCCAAGAAAGGTAATCTCCCGATGTATGGCAAAACGTAGATTATACATCCAAGAAGGAGAACCTTTTTTTCCGGACAAGAGGACAACGAATCATGAACAACATATATTATATATATATATATATATATATATATATATATATATGAGTGAGGCTATGGTGCTATGCATAGCACCAATGGCTAGTGTACTACGGCTCAATATGGTACTTTTTAAAATCCTAACGGTCGATCCGAACCGTTCAATGTGATATCCATATGAATATGTACTTGCAAACTAAATTTTATATTTTTTTGAAATTTTTTACTATTTTTTTAGATAGGTAGAAAAATCAGTGTTTTCTGAAAATTCTGGACCATCAAAATTCTACCTATCTAAAAAAATAGTAAAAAAATTCAAAAAATATAAAATTTAGTTTGCAAGTACATATTCATATGGTTATCACATTGAACGGTTCGGATCGACCGTTAGGATTTTAAAAAGTATCATATTGAGCCGTAGTACACTAGCCATCCGTGCTATGCATAGCACCATAGCCTCACTCTATATATATATATATTTTTCCTTGATAATCTTCTTTTTGTAAAATGTGTACAGCGTGAGAACGTGTGAGAAGGTGGTTTCTACCACTCCATACAAAAACGTGTGAGAACGTAGCTCCTCAAAGCACGCAGCGAAGGTGATTTGAGCCTCTTCAACGACTTGATTCACGCCCACCCTCATATCCTGCTCTCTACCACTCCATACAAAAACAACTGCCTTCACATTGCCGCCATGTTCGTTAACAAAAAAATAAAATAAAATAATATCACTAGAGACCTCAGATCTGCTTTGATCGAAGTTGACTTTGTGCTAGAAATATTCCATCCATGTGGTTTGGTTTGGTGCAGTAACAACGTACGTGCAAATTAGTGGATTTCTAAAAGGGATATTTAAACTCTTGTGCAATAAGAATTATAAAACAATATTCGGAAGGTCCGGAGCCGTGCAACATCCAAACTTTCAATTGCATCTCACAAAATCATGATATTTCAAATTTGTATATTTTCAAATTTGAAGGGGAAAAATATGCCAATAATTTTATAATTTTAAAAATGTGAATATTATAATTTTATATTTTAGATGGATAAATATTATATTATGTATTTTAATGACAAAAATACCTAATGTTCAATTTTTTAAATATATACATGATATTGCCCCTGCCTTTTTTTCTCTTTCGAAATTTAGGTCTAACACGACTTGAACTAAAAAATAGTGTTTGGAAACTAAACAAAAGAATACACGGTCTTTAAATAAAAAACCGTCTATGTCACACCCCGACAACGGGGCCGACAACCCGCCGCGCTGTCAGCGCAAGGCGATTTCTATCATCTTAAATACCCATATATATATACATACATTACCAATGACATAACTTACTTTTTCTTGTGGCAAAGTCCCGCAGTCTTCTAGTTCAATATCTCGTTTCGTGTCTCACGCTTGGTACCTGGAACCCACAAAGTGGAAAGATGAGAGATTGAAAATCTCCTAGTGCGGTATTCAGTTCCAGTCGAGTTATCTCCAGATCCGACCAACTGGAACCAAAACAGCACCGAGCACCAAAAATATAGACTACAATAATAATATAAGAACCAATGAATCTAAGTTACCAATTGTAATCAGTCAAGAAACAAACTATAAGTTCACTTTAAGAAATGCTCAAATACCGCAAAAGAAAATTAGCATGCTAGAGAACCATTTAATAGCTATAACAATCAAGCATAACGAAATATTATAATATGTAATACTCATGTGCAATAGACTTAAAAGTTCAATCCAATTTACTTATGCAACCCTATTGTTTAACCATGCTTTATTCCAAATTTAGCAATTCTCAAATATGCACAATTTTTCAAGTATATCAATTCTCAAATATTTTCCTTTGTTTATCATGCGTTACAAGTTCTTGCACCAAGCATAAATCAGGTCATGCGCTACCCGAATATGGCGCCTACACAGCTGACGCTATGCGCTACCCGAATATGGCGCCTACACAGCTCTCGCTATGCGCTACCCGAATATGGCGCCTACACAGCTCTCGCTATGCGCTACCCGAATATGGCGCCTACACAGCTCTCGCTATGCGCTACCCGAATATGGCGCCTACACAGCTCTTGCTATGCGCTACCCGAATATGGCGCCTACATGACCCTCAGATTTCATTCTTCAATTCCCATCAAAGTACATACAAGACATTCCATATACAAGCAAATCAATGTGTTCTATGAATGCAAGTCATATTCACATTTCTATTGAAGGTTCATTTAATGCAAGTAAATAGTTCATATCATGCTATGTATCATGCATGCAAATATATCATGCAAAAGTTCTAGTTCAACTCTTGTCCTATATCATTTATGCATATGCAATGCAACTCAAATATTCAAAACCAAATTCTAAATTTGAACATCATACTTCATTTTCAGATTTTTGCTATAAAAATATATGATCATGCATCGTGATGCTTTAGTCTAAAAATATAACACTAGCATATACTACAATCTTATTTTGCCACTAAACTCTTGAAGTTTTGTCACAATTCAATTCTAGAATATATGTGCATGCTCCTTATGACAACTCATGCATTCATGCTATGCACTTCAAAAGAACATTCAAGAACTTAACTACAACTAATTACCAATCAAGCAACAAAGCAAGCAACCAAGCAAGCATCAACAATACAACCAATTAGCAACTAAACAAACAAGCAAGCAACAACGACAAGCAAACAACAACAATAAAATAAGTTAGAGGAATATGAGAATAACTCGAAACCCGCACCTTAGCAATGTTGGGCACGACGTGGCTCGAGGTCAAGTTCATCATTCTGCAGGCATGTTAAGTAGGTGGTCTGTTTGATTCAGATTTGTCGAAGCATGCCTAAGTAAATTGGATCTGTGGAAGCAGACAGTGTGCATGCACAGTGATAACCAGCACATGCCGGTACCAAACTTGATCAGCTCAATTGCAGGTTAACAAACTGAGATTGGAGTCCTTGATTGGAAACTGGTACTGTAACCATAGAGATAGCCTAGTCATGGTCTGTCTTCTTTCATTTGAAAGAGCAACAAGTATAACACGTGCTGCTTGGAGCGACAAAACTTGTAAGGAGCATTTTGACAAACAGTTGGAGTGCAAGAGAGACTTGAGAGAGGAGGAGGTGAGCTGAGAGTCAGAGTAGAGGAGTTGCGTGGAAAGGAGAGAAAGAGGCAGTGGTGTGGCGCTGGGGCTGGGGCTGGGAGTAGTTTTGTTTAATGGGGATTGGGGAACAAGTAGAGTAGTACTACTTTTGCCGGTGGGATCTGAGAACAGCCCTTGCTCGGAATGAAAGAAGGGTAAGCCAATTTGGTCGATGGGTAGCCAATTAAGAAGGAAAGAAACTCAAGTTAGACTAGTAAGAATAGAGAAATTGAAGTACCAAATTCACAACAATAGACTTGATCGTTAGCTGCCATAAGAACGCAATTAAGAAGCAAAGCAAGCCAGCCAGCAGGCTTCTATCTTCTCCTTCTGTCACACCCCCGGACAACCCGCCGCGCATTTACGCGCAAGGCGGTTAGCACATCACATACATTATCAATAATAAATCCAAACAAGCCACTTTATTGTAAATAAATGAGTTCCACACACAAATAGAAAGGGAAAAACACGTCAGACATGGCAATTCAAACAGTCACTGCCATGTCTGTACAGTATTTTGTTCATACAACAGAAAACTAAATAAATAGTGGCTAAGTAAATAACTCCCGCTAGTTTTCTCACTCGCGTCCTTCCTCTAGGTCCTCAGCTTCAGTTCCTGGAACCCACATAAAAGTGGAAACAAAACGGGTGAGAGAATCGAACTATCTCTCAGTGCGGGATTTAGTTCCAGCCCGGTACTTTTACAAATGAATGCATTAAATACCCTAATAACATAAAAGTAAAGGTTTTGAAATAACCCCCAATTTTCCTATCAATTCGAACATGCAATCTTTTCAAAACATTCTCAGTTCTGTTCCTGTTTCTCTTTAAAATCCTCACACTCCGGGTTCGCCACACACGGACAATCCGGCCTTTCTCCCTTGGGAATCCATGCCCGTACATGAAAACTTAGAGAGTCGTCACACGAGGACGAGCTGTTCTGTTCTGTTCTTACTCCGGATCACCACACACGGATAATCCGGCCTTTCTCTCTGAGAACCCATGCCCACGCAGGATAGCCCAAAAAGTCACCACACGAGGACGAGTCTGGAAGGGTCGTTGCGGGGACCCAACCGGCAGATCGCCACACACGGACGATCCGATTTTCGAAAACACATGCAGAACCGCCACACAGGGACGGCCCCAATTTAAAACAGTTTATTAAAAGCTTTCCTTGTTCACATTCACGCTATCCTGTCAGTTCAAATCAATGCATCCAAAAAGTTCCTAACATGCAATTCTACACAAAACAAAAGAGAATTCGACATTCTCAACATGCAGTTCATCTACCAGATTGGGAAAAAGGATTACCTACCTTAATCCACGCATTACTTATTATTTGTAAAAAGACCAGGAAACCCGCACCTGTATTCTCGGTAACTGCTGTTATGCGTGAGTTGGAACCCTGCGTATTCTCAGCGTCTTCTAGCGTCGCGTGATTTACTCCTAGGTTTTAAATACACTTAATTAGGTTCTTATTTTTTAATTGTATCTAAGGACTTTGTCATTTAAAAGATATGCCCAAGTATTTAATTCACCTTAATTCCAATATACTTCTCAATTCCTATCTACCAACCCATTTCCCCACAATTCAAGTAAATTAATAAACTATCACCTTCAATTCTTCCCACAATTCAATTTGGCAATTAAATTTGAGTAATGACCATGATTTCTTGTATAACTAGGCAAACTCTAAATTAAAAGAGGTTTCAATATGCAAATTGGGTTATTGGGTCTAGGGTTTTCGGGTTTGGGTTCCACTTCAAGTTTTCGGGTCTAGGGCATAAAGTTTCGGTCTTGGCATAGGGTTTCAGATCTTGGCAAGGGGTTCGGGTCTAGGGTTGTGGTGGCCGGCCAAGGGGAAAGGGAGAGGGCGGTTAAAGAAAGAGGCATGAAGGAGAGGGGTTCGGCTGCCAAAGGAAGAAGGGTGAGTAGTAGGGCTGGCGGCCAAGGAGAAGAGAGGAGGGCGGTTATGAGAGGCAAGGTGCGGCAGTCACCAAGGAGGAAGGCTGGCTTGTGGCCGGCGGCAGCCAAAGAGAGCAAGGGAAAAACTTTCGGCCAAAGAGAAAAAGAGAGAAAAAGGAGAGAAGAAGAAACTTACAGAATTTTGCTAAATGGAGAGGAATGAGAAGAGAGAAGAGATTGGGTTGCTTATATTATGAGCTATGGGCTGAAAATAGGTTTGGGCCTTGCTGAATTTAGTTTGCTAAAACAAGTTCTTGACATCTAATAAATATATTTTGCTAAAACGAATCGTCATTTCTTCTCATTTTTATTATTTACTATATTTTTTTTATTCCTATAAATTGTTGATTATTAATTTAATTTCTATTTATATTTTTCTAAATTGGATCTTATAAAAATTAAATCATACCCCTGTTGAGAAGCGTTACATCCTCCCCCCCTTGGAAATCCTGTTCAGTCCCCTGAACAGCCTCGGCGTCTATGTCTTCGAACAATTCTGGGTATGTGGCACGCATCGTCTCCTCCATTTCCCAAGTCGCTTCTCGGCTGGTGTGTCGTCCCCATTGTACTAGGACCTGTTTAATGGTCTTTCGCCGGAGACTTATTTCTTTGGTGTCTAGTATTTTCATGGGTCGTTCTTCATACACCAAGGTTTCATCTAACCCCAGATTTGAAAAGTCGAGGATGTGGGAGGGGTCTCGGATATATTTCCGTAGTTGAGATACGTGGAAGACTGGGTGTACTTTATCTAAAGTTGGAGGTAGCGCCAGTTCGTATGCCAGTGGTCCGATTCTTCTAAGAATTTCAAATGGCCCCACATATCTAGGACTCAGTTTTCCTGTTACGCCAAATCGTCTCACTCCCCTCCTTGGAGAGACCTTCAACCAAACATGATCTCCGGTTTCGAACTCTAGTGGTCGTCTCCTCAAGTCTGCATACTTTTTCTGTCTGTCTCGAGCAGTGTCTAGTCGATTTAGAATCAGTTGGGTTCTATCCGCGCAATCTTTTACCATTTCTGGCCCTGTTGGCAGTTGTTCCCCGTTGTTTCCCCACCACAAGGGGGTCTTCCAACGATGCCCACACCAAGCTTCAGATGGTGCCATGTCGATACTGGCATGGTAACTATTGTTGTATGCAAACTCGGCCATTGTCAGATGATCAGCCCATGATCCTTGAAAGTTAATGGCACACGCCCTTAGCATGTCCTCCAAAGTTTGGATTGTTCGTTCCGACTGACCGTCCGTCTGAGGGTGATGAGCGGTACTGAAATTTAGTCGGGTTCCCATTGCCTCCTGAAAGCTTTTCCAGAAGTGCGAGGTGAATCGCGTATCCCGGTCCGATATGATAGTTTCAGGAACTCCATGATATTTGAACTGATATTGAAGAAATAATTCTGCTAATTCTCCACTCGATGTAGGGGTTCGCAGGGGTATAAAGTGGGCTACTTTGGTTAGTGTGTCTACAATGACCCAGATTGAGTCATACCTCTTTTGGGTACGCGGTAACCCAGTGATGAAATCCATAGTAATGATCTGGAACTTCATTTGTGCTCTGGAGTTTGGATACAACAATCCTGCTATCTTCCTCCGTTCGGCTTTCACTTGTTGGCAGGTGATGCACCTAGCCACAAATTCTGACACGTCTTTCTTCATGTTGGGCCACCAAAACTGGGTACGAAGATCCTTATACATCTTTACCTCTCCCGGGTGAATGGTATATCCCGACTCGTGGGCTTCTTGCAGAATTTCCTTTCTCAGTCCTCCCTGTTCTGGCACACACACCCGCTGGTTGAAATAGAGTAGTCCGTCCTCGTTTTCCTTGAAGGTCGACGTTGGATTGGTACGGGCCAATTCCCTGTATCTTTGGTGCTGCTCGTCACCTTGGTCTGCGTCCCGTATTCGAGACTTTAATTCTGGCTGTACCGATATAGCGGCGAGGGTGAGTACCGCATTCGTCGCGGCTCCTTTGGTGTCGGTTAGCTCTTGGATCCAGCGGGTGGATACACACACTCCCAAATTCATGTGTCGCATCTCCTTGATCAATTCTGTTTCTTGGGTTATGGCTTCTGCCAAATTTGTCGCCCCCTTCCTACTGAGTGCGTCTGCCACCACATTTGCCTTCCCGGCCAAGTATTGTATATCTAAGTCATAGTCCTTCATCAGTTCCAGCCACCTCCTTTGTCTCATGTTCAATTCCTTCTGGGTAAACACATACTTTAAGCTTTGGTGGTCCGTGAATACCCGGCATTTCGCTCCATAGAGATAGTGTCTCCATGCTTTGAGTGCAAAAATAACTGCTGCCAATTCTAGGTCGTGTGTGGGGTAGTTCTGTTCATGGTTCTTCAATTGCCGTGACCCGTAAGCAATTACTCGTCCGTCTTGCATGAGTACACATCCTAGGCCGTTCCTTGAAGCGTCGGTATACACCGTGAACTCTTGGTCTGGTTTAGGCAATGTTAATACCGGGGCACTGGTTAGTAGTTTCTTTAAAGTTTGGAAACTCTCTTCTTGACTCTCCGTCCATTTGAAAGTAGTCCCTTTGTGTAGGAGCTGGGTCATGGGTCGGGCTGTCTTTGAGTACCCGGGAACGAAGCGCCTGTAGTATCCCGCTAACCCTAGGAAACTGCGTATGTCTGTTACATTTTTGGGCTGATTCCATTCTACCACTGCTTTGATTTTGTCCGGGTCTACCCGGATACCTTCCCCCGTCACTACATGTCCCAAAAATTTAACCTCTTTCATCCAGAATTCACACTTAGAGAATTTGGCGTACAACTGGTGTTCCCGTAATCTTTGTAGTACTGTACGTAGGTCCTCGGCGTGGTCTTCTTCCCTTTTTGAGTAAATCAGAATGTCATCTATAAAAACAATGACACAGGAATCAAGTAAGTCGTGGAATACTCGGTTCATCAAATCCATGAATGCTGCAGGAGCATTGGTTAACCCAAATGGCATGACCGTGAATTCATAGTGCCCGTAACGGGTACGGAATGCTGATTTCTCTATATCCTGAGGTTGAATCTTCAACTGATGGTACCCTGACCTCAGATCGATCTTAGAATAAACGGCCGCACCCTGGAGTTGGTCGAATAGGTCTTCAATTCGTGGGAGAGGGTATTTGTTTTTGATCGTGACCTTGTTTAACTCTCGGTAGTCGATGCAGAGTCTCATACTCCCGTCCTTCTTCCTGACAAAAAGTACTGGTGCGCCCCACGGTGATGTGCTTGGTCGCACGAATCCCAGTCCTAAGAGTTCTTCTAACTGAACCTTCAGTTCTTTAAGCTCTGCCGGTGCCATCCGGTACGGAGCCTTAGAGATTGGACGGGTACCAGGGAGTATGTCTATGTGAAATTCAATTTTCCGATCAGGAGGTATTCCTGGCAGCTCCTCCGGAAATACATCGGTATACTCCGAGACGATAGATACTGCCGTTATTTTGGGTTTTTTCGTCTCAAGTTGCATTATGGTCACTATAAAGGCGGAACTGCCGCTGTTAATGAGTCTCCTTGCTTGATTAGCAGATATTGTCGGGGTTCCGCCTCCTCGTTTCTTGAGCCGGATAGAGAGGTCATGGAGACCTGGTCTGTTAATGACCATCCTCCCTTTCAGGCAGTCAACCGTCACCCCGTTTCGAGTGAGCCACTCAAGACCCAACATTAAATCATAGAGACCTGTCTTAGAGACTATGGGGTTTATCGGGAATTCCCTCCCCGCTATTTGGAGTTTTAACCCTACGCTCCGAAGTTCTGGGGTGGTGTATTGTAAGGCAGGGGTACTTATATTCAATAATTTACCAGAGTCTCGAGTCGGTACCCCATGTTTTTCTACCCACTCCCTTGCTATAACTGAATGACTACACCCCGTGTCTATAAGTACAAAAACAGGAATTCCAGACAGTTCAAACATACCAGTCAGAAGATCAGTGGACACGTCTTCTCCTTCGTATTCTTCATCCATCGGTGTTCCTCCCATCTCACAGTTGCACTGATCATGTGCATGTATTCCCACCCTTTGTTTTCCTTGGTTTCCGCTGCGGTTATTACCTGGAGGATTGTAGCCACCGGTCCCTCTGCCAAGGGGTGCTCGTGTGGGTGGACCCGTATTTCCCACTTGCTGCCCGGAATAAACTCGCGGAGCTGGGCAGTCCTTGATGAAATGTCCCGGTTTGTTACACCGGTGACACACCCCCAAACGGAAACTGCATTGATCAGGTGAATGGTTGCGGCCACAGTAGTTGCACAAGGGTGTTGGATTAGATTGGTAATTAGGCCGGTTATCCCCGTAATTATTTCTGTTCGGGGCCGGTCTCATAGGTTCATCTATCTTCGGTCGCACATTTCTCGATCCCCCGGCTTGGCTGATGCGCCCGTCATAAGACTCCGCGGTACTTGCCCTTAACATTAAATCCGACAGTTGGTTGGTCCCTGGGATGTCAATGATCTGAGCCAGACGGGGGTTCAGTCCCCCGAGGTATTGTTGTCTGAGGCGGAACTCATCTCTCACGATATCGGGTGCATACCTCATTAGGTTCTCAAACTTGGAGTTATACTCCACCACTAAACTGCTCCCCTGTTTCAAGCTTGTAAACCGTTGTCGGAGTGCCTCTCTTGACATGGTGTCCATATAGCGGCGTTCGAACTGCCTTTCGAACTCCGTCCACCCTTTTGCCTCAGCGGTTTCACCCCACCCGCGTTTCACCTCTTGCCACCAGAATCGAGCATGACCCTCCAGTAATTGAGTAGCTAGCTCTACTCGGTGTTCCTCCGGGGCTCTCAAGATTTGGAGTTTGTCTTTGATATTTGCGACCCAGTTCTCTGCTGCGGCAAAGTCACCTGTCCCATCGAAGGTCGGGGGACGCAATGAAGTGAATGATCGGTAGTATTCAAAGAACGTGTCGGCCTCTCTAGGCTGTCGTTGTTCATATTCCATGGCTACCCTGGTCACCCGCTCTAGTCCCTGCAGTAAGGCATTCAGCTGAGGGTTCTCGAGTGGAATCCTAGTGTCGCCATCTGCGTCGCTCGTGTTTGAGTTAGTCCTGGTTCCTTTTGCCATCTCTGACTTTTCTGCGCAAAGGGTGCTTGATGTGAGTTTTTCATTCTTCTAAGTTTTATATAAATATACTTGCATTATTATTAGTTACAGAGTTTATCGTATGACTTGTGGTTATTCAACTCAAGGCAATTAGACGCAATTTTAAAGAAGGAATTTAAAAATTTCGAATCAAACTTTAAATTTCTTTAGATTATAACTGCTCATTTAAAACATTCAACAAAATTTAAGATACATGTGAGGTTTATAACTATCTCATTTCCTTTTCCCTAAAGTGCCCTAATCGGTCCCAGAATAACCCTTAAGTATATCTTTCTTAACGTGATACGTCCAGTTGTTCCGAACTTCTGACATTGTGAATGGTTCTGCTTCCATTTCCTCTCTTATAGCTGGGTCTTCTTCTTCTACCTTCTGGGGTTTCTCCCCGATGAGCTTGTTCTTATTTCCCGATATTTTCTGCATTGCTGCTCTGACTGGTTTCTCGTGGGGTGGCCAGAACACGAGGCTGCGGTGTGCGCAGTCTATCAGCACGTGGTGCTCCTTGAGCCAGTCCATTCCTAAGACCATCTCGTATGCCCCGGTGTCTGCTACGATTGGGTCTACTCGCCATTTTCCATTCTGCGTGTTCACGTAAAGATCCGGACAGTATTGTTCTTCTACCCTATGTTCGAGCCCTGCGAAGAAACGGCGTCTTCCGGTATTCTTCACCCTGAATCCGCTAGCCTCCACCACGTGTGGCGAGATGACGGAGTACGGACAATTGACGGAGATTGCAGCATTGACAGTGATTCCGGACAAGTCGACCCATCCAACCATTTCCTTGACTTTTGCGGTGGTTGCGAATGTCCTTAGCCAAGTGGGCTGTCCGTTAAATTGATTTGCCATCTAAGGAAAGGATCTATTTGGTTTGTTTTCTACAAAATTAAGTTAGTTCAATCTTCCAAAAAGAAAATATCCTTGTTATATTTCAAAATAATTTGTACCGTTACTAAAAGGCATAATCCGTCACTAAATATCATATACATTGGTTACTACTGGTACGCCTAGTTCCTATAGTTTGGTCTATGACCTATTGCCGCATCCTATTGCTAGCGCTCTCTTAGCGGAAGTTTATTGATATTGTATGTGCTGGCTCTGATACCAACTAAGTTGTCACACCCCCGGACAACCCGCCGCGCATTTACGCGCAAGGCGGTTAGCACATCACATACATTATCAATAATAAATCCAAACAAGCCACTTTATTGTAAATAAATGAGTTCCACACACAAATAGAAAGGGAAAAACACGTCAGACATGGCAATTCAAACAGTCACTGCCATGTCTGTACAGTATTTTGTTCATACAACAGAAAACTAAATAAATAGTGGCTAAGTAAATAACTCCCGCTAGTTTTCTCACTCGCGTCCTTCCTCTAGGTCCTCAGCTTCAGTTCCTGGAACCCACATAAAAGTGGAAACAAAACGGGTGAGAGAATCGAACTATCTCTCAGTGCGGGATTTAGTTCCAGCCCGGTACTTTTACAAATGAATGCATTAAATACCCTAATAACATAAAAGTAAAGGTTTTGAAATAACCCCCAATTTTCCTATCAATTCGAACATGCAATCTTTTCAAAACATTCTCAGTTCTGTTCCTGTTTCTCTTTAAAATCCTCACACTCCGGGTTCGCCACACACGGACAATCCGGCCTTTCTCCCTTGGGAATCCATGCCCGTACATGAAAACTTAGAGAGTCGTCACACGAGGACGAGCTGTTCTGTTCTGTTCTTACTCCGGATCACCACACACGGATAATCCGGCCTTTCTCTCTGAGAACCCATGCCCACGCAGGATAGCCCAAAAAGTCGCCACACGAGGACGAGTCTGGAAGGGTCGTTGCGGGGACCCAACCGGCGGATCGCCACACACGGACGATCCGATTTTCGAAAACACATGCAGAACCGCCACACAGGGACGGCCCCAATTTAAAACAGTTTATTAAAAGCTTTCCTTGTTCACATTCACGCTATCCTGTCAGTTCAAATCAATGCATCCAAAAAGTTCCTAACATGCAATTCTACACAAAACAAAAGAGAATTCGACATTCTCAACATGCAGTTCATCTACCAGATTGGGAAAAAGGATTACCTACCTTAATCCACGCATTACTTATTATTTGTAAAAAGACCAGGAAACCCGCACCTGTATTCTCGGTAACTGCTGTTATGCGTGAGTTGGAACCCTGCGTATTCTCAGCGTCTTCTAGCGTCGCGTGATTTACTCCTAGGTTTTAAATACACTTAATTAGGTTCTTATTTTTTAATTGTATCTAAGGACTTTGTCATTTAAAAGATATGCCCAAGTATTTAATTCACCTTAATTCCAATATACTTCTCAATTCCTATCTACCAACCCATTTCCCCACAATTCAAGTAAATTAATAAACTATCACCTTCAATTCTTCCCACAATTCAATTTGGCAATTAAATTTGAGTAATGACCATGATTTCTTGTATAACTAGGCAAACTCTAAATTAAAAGAGGTTTCAATATGCAAATTGGGTTATTGGGTCTAGGGTTTTCGGGTTTGGGTTCCACTTCAAGTTTTCGGGTCTAGGGCATAAAGTTTCGGTCTTGGCATAGGGTTTCAGATCTTGGCAAGGGGTTCGGGTCTAGGGTTGTGGTGGCCGGCCAAGGGGAAAGGGAGAGGGCGGTTAAAGAAAGAGGCATGAAGGAGAGGGGTTCGGCTGCCAAAGGAAGAAGGGTGAGTAGTAGGGCTGGCGGCCAAGGAGAAGAGAGGAGGGCGGTTATGAGAGGCAAGGTGCGGCAGTCACCAAGGAGGAAGGCTGGCTTGTGGCCGGCGGCAGCCAAAGAGAGCAAGGGAAAAACTTTCGGCCAAAGAGAAAAAGAGAGAAAAAGGAGAGAAGAAGAAACTTACAGAATTTTGCTAAATGGAGAGGAATGAGAAGAGAGAAGAGATTGGGTTGCTTATATTATGAGCTATGGGCTGAAAATAGGTTTGGGCCTTGCTGAATTTAGTTTGCTAAAACAAGTTCTTGACATCTAATAAATATATTTTGCTAAAACGAATCGTCATTTCTTCTCATTTTTATTATTTACTATATTTTTTTTATTCCTATAAATTGTTGATTATTAATTTAATTTCTATTTATATTTTTCTAAATTGGACCTTATAAAAATTAAATCATACCCCTGTTGAGAAGCGTTACACCTTCGATGTCCCTATTGCAAGGTCGCCAACACCATCACCTCAACCCTTGTCATCTCGCCTTTGATTTTCATATTCTTGTTACCCTCCAGCAAGGGAAGAGGTTTGAGTGATAAGAGTAGCAAGGATTACTAGTGAAAAGGCAACATGCACTTGGTATCTTTAGAGAGATCATTTATTTTCTTGTTGAATCCGATTAAGAAGAGGAAGAGAGAAATAATTATGTGAATAGATCAATCAAAAAGGAGACAAAAATCAGTAAGCTCAGGGACGAAGCAAAATGAGAAAAGAAAGAGAATAAGTGGGGTTAGGTGGATCGATGGTGTGTATGACATGTGTCCCCACACTCAAAAATTTTACAAAAGAATATTCATTAATAATTTTATTAGAAGGGAAAAATGGTCGGTTGGTAAAGTTGGGATAATTGATATTTCTAGTAATGACAGGTGTCCCTCCCAACATTGATAATTTTAACATTTTAATATTTCATCTTATTCAAAATTTACACTAAATCCCCTATATTATTAGAAATAAATTTACTTTAAAATAATACAACTAATATGAAGTTACAATAACTTCTCAAATTACGCCAAGCTAGAAAAAAATAATACAAGTACAGTTAAGTTAATTAACATTTATAATTATTAAATCCAAATTGTTATTTTAAACACACTTTACTTCTAGTCAACTAAAATTTTCCTATATTCTTAAATTAGAATGTTACAGTCTATGAAGTGGCACAACTATACACGGATTACTATTAACAAATCGTGTACAAATAAACCTGACTTACGGACATGATTCGAAACTTTCAGACCGTGTGTATATGTTGGAGCTCTTTTTCGCGCGAGCGCCTCCTGTCATTACACAAAGTTAATATGGACATTTTTCGTATTCGCGTACGATATGCGGAGTATGGTCGCGTTTTTGTACTAGTGTGCATTTCAAAAATGTTTCATGCACAAATTCAGAAAATCTGTGTTTCTTAAATTAAACATGGATATAATTTATAAATTTTTGTTTGCAAAAAGCCAAACTGGTCCTTAAATTTAGATATTTTCTTCTCGCGATCTTTCCTAAGTGGTAAAGAACGTTTAAATTTAAATTTTTCTGTTGAGGTATAGTTTGCAATTGGATATGTTATTTCTTTACTCGTCCCATCTTCCGGGATGTATCTTCTCGGTGGTTTGCCACGATTAACACGTGAAGGAAATCTAGGCTGGGTTTCAGAAGAACATACCTCGTTGTTATCCTCTCGTGGTATTACCTCAGTAAGATCTATCCATAGCTTAATTCCATTTGGCGAAGGACCTGACTGACCTATTTCTGCTAGATTTTGTTGCTCAGAACCTTCATCATTTTCCGAACCCGAGTCAACTGCTGCTGAACCCTAGTTATTTGCTGGATCTGTACCTGAATCAGCTGCTGCTGGACCCAAATTAGCTGCTGGGCCTTGACCCGAATCAGCTGCTGCTGGACCCGATTTAGTTGCTGGGCCTGGACCCGAATCAGCTGCTGCTGGATCGGATAAAAAAGTTAGATCAAAGTCCGGTTCATCATGACTGCTGCCCTCCTGAATCAGAACTTGGATTTTGTTAAAATATGATTCATTTTCTAAGAAGGTAACATCCATGGTGGTATAAAATTTCCTAGTATCTGAATTGTAGAATTTATAACCTTTCTGGGTTGCCCCCATCCCTAAGAAAACACATTTTTCAGCCCTAGGTTCCAACTTTGTGCGAAATGGTTTTTGTATATGGATATAAGCAACACACACAAATAATTTCGGAGGCAAATTTAGGACTGATGGTATGGTCATATGAGATGATAAGACTTGGATAGGGGTTTTATAATCGTTTACACTTGTGGGTTTTATAATCGACGTCTTTTATTACAAGGGATTTGAGGTTATGATGCACCCATTCTAATGTATATCAGATCAACAAATGGATTAATTAGTCCTGAATTTTTGATGCAGAAATGTAAAATAGTTGCCAATATTTGTCAGCCGTGATAATGCAAAAGTCTCTAGTAATAATACGCTAGCAATATTAAATAAAATAAAATAAAATAATACGCTAACAAATAAAATAGAATAAAATGAATAGAGCCCTCAGATCTGCTTTGATCGAAGTTGACTTTGTGCTAGAAATATTCCATCAATGTGGTTTGGTTTGGTGCAATAACGTACGTGCAAATTAGTGGATTTCTAAAAGGGATATTTAAACTCTTGTGCAGTAAGAATTATAAAACAATATTGGGAAGGTCCGGAGCCGTGCAACATCCAAACTTTCAATTGCATCTCGGAAAATCATGATATTTCAAATTTGAAGGGGAAAAATATGCCAATAATTTTATAATTTTAAAAATGGAATATTATAATTTTATATTTTAGATGGATAAATATTATAG
The DNA here is from genome assembly GCA_011114355.1 of Carex littledalei. Taxonomy (NCBI): domain Eukaryota; kingdom Viridiplantae; phylum Streptophyta; class Magnoliopsida; order Poales; family Cyperaceae; genus Carex; species Carex littledalei. The sequence continues at coordinate 2,757,008 of CM022082.1, forward strand.
TACGTATTTTGATGACAAAAATTCCTAATGTTCAATTTTTTAAATATATACATGATATTGCCCCTGCCTTTTATTTTCTCTTTTGAAATTTAGATCTAACTCGTTCATCTTATATGACTTTTGTATAATACATGCATCATATATGTACCAACAAAAGAATATTAAATTCTGGATATAGCTATGTATTGATATTACAAAAAGGAAACACATAAAAGATGGTGTTGACTTGATTACCCAATTGTCACAATTAAAATAATTCCAAAAAGCAAAAAGTAAGAGGAGCAATTTAGGGTTGTGGGTGGTACAGTCTGGTATTGGGGATCACATATTTGTCAAAAAATCAATTTAAATATCTAGATTCTATGGATTTACTAATTTTTCATGTAGCAATTTATAGTTTAATTTCCTGCAAGAGTAAGATTTATTGTTTAAAAATGTTTAATTTATTCAGTTTATTTTAATTTGTTTGTATTAATTGCTCTTCATTGGAAATTTTAATTCATCTGAGGTTTTGAATTTGCTGAATTTTTTTTTTTTTAAATGCTCACAGCAGCTGTCAGCGAGCATGAAAGTTGCAGCACATATTTTAAGCTTTCCGTAGAACTTTGAGTTACATTAATTTGAGCTAGAATGATGGAGTTATTGCCAAAATAATGGAACGCGGGTCAATATATATGCATTGTTGTTGAAGCATCCTGGACGATGTCAAGACCTGTTGAAGCGTCCCGGATAATATCATGACCTGTCATTTGAATGGTGAGGCCTTTCGGCTGGAGATGCGTCGGAACTTGCGATCCAGATGATGTATTGCAGAAAAAAGAGAGTTATAGTCCTATAGATTGATTACCTAAAACTGATAGAGATAGCCGAGGTGTCCATGGCTCCCTCCATTCTGGATCAGAATGAAGCAGGAGAAGAGTTGAGATGTCCCTCATTTTATTGGGAGGGAGCCGAGCATCGAATGGAATTGAGATGCATAAAAAATGTGGTCCATGGGGGTAAGCCGTAGGTCCGACCCCTTTAGATATTTTAACAGTGAAATTGTGTGGCAGAAAAACAGAGATAAAAAATATCAGTTTATAATAGACAAGCGTGATAGGAAAAAAACAATCAGAAATGTAAACACGGTGAAACAAAAGTCTAAATGATAAATAAATTGGGGCGTACAGGGTACAACAAAGAGTTTTGAGTTCAGAAAGGAATTAAGACACGTACATCAGGTAATACTCATTCACTATTACCGAGTTTATTGATCACACACTAGCGTTATTTAAATATATTGGCTTTATATTTCGTTTTCCGTAGTGCAGCATTTGTACAACATCATCATCTGCATTGGCTCGTTACAAGTCGGGCAGTGCATGTCACCCCTGATTAATGCTGGACTTCCGGCAATCTCGAGTTTGTGGCAGTGTTTCTCGTTCCCCCGATTTTTCTGAGGTTCATGCATCCAATGACTTAGCTCTTCAAGGAAGTTATCTGTGGTGACTTTACTATTCCACTCCTTACATTGCATTGATATTAAATTGAGACCACTGAGGAAAACGCTGCCTTTGAAGACTAGAACATTGTCGGCATCGCCGATAGCAACCCAGGAAACCTTGCTTTTGTTGAAGGTAAGCAAGGGAGATGCCCATGAGAGGAACCCTTCCGAGACATCGCTGGAATCGTGTGTACTGAAATGCAACATGAATTTCTGTAGACGCTCCCAGAACGCTGTTGAGTTCGAGTACTCCATAATGTGCCCCAAATTAGCATCTCTGATACACGTCAGTATGTTTTCCACTTTTTCCTTTTTGTGACTGTTCCTTCCAACGTATGCAGTCTCTACCTTGATTTTTCCTCCCTCCATGATGGTCCGAAGTTTTTCACCCATTTTTGTACACCATTCGTTGTCGGCCCCACCGTACAGGCATACGTATTGCTCCTTGCTCATTATCTGTAATTATTTTGAAAATGAGGTTCGTCAATGCAATTTTCACAAACTGGTAGTAGCTGGTAAATATTGTAATATTTTTATCATAACAACTGAGATAATGTAGTTTCAACATCTTGACAATATAATTATCTGAATGAAAATTTTAGTACATACGTACCCATTGATATATTGTTGTATCAATTTCTTGAAGCAGTAATTGCATTCCTATGGATTTGTTTTCGAGAAGCTGGTTCTCACGCTCCGTGGTGAAAGGGAATGCTTCATCACCATACAAGTGGAGCATGAGCAGTGCGTTTTGACGCACCACTCGTCCCCTCTCATCCAGAACCACCAACATCGGCTTCCCGGTAAATCCCCAATCCTTTTTAAGCAAGTGCACCAAGCCGCAATTCACTTGCTGTACTGCCTCGTACGTAAGTGTATAGCAATATGACATTTGGGAGATGATCTCACTGTACTCATCACCGGTGGTGGTCTCCGGAATATCAATCGGCACCCACACGATTTTGCAGTCAACTTTGGTGTTGCTATTGTTGTAAAGTCGTTGGAGTAATGACAGCTCCTCTTGGAAGGTCTCAGTTGCAAAACTTGAATAGAGGATCAGCACTTTTTTTTCCAGGAAGGAATGTAATGTGGTTTGTCCCTTTAGTCCAGGGTTGTAGAGGATATATCCGTCAATGCTGGAGCTGATGAAATAGCAAAGGATATCTATGTTTTTTGCTGATGGAAATCGTAGCAAACGTAAGAGCTCTTGATAGTTTGATGTTACTTGTATTTCAGCTGTGAAAATAGAAGTCACCGAAATAAGAATTAGATATGCCAAGTGATGAGGTATAAATGAATGTTCTTGAACTTATGACAACACTTTCAGCATAGCATCTTTCTAAAGGTGATAAAATTACAAATTCAAATTATAATGGGTAGGGAATTCTTATTTTATATTTTTGCGGACTTGATTTGCATCAGATTGTAAAACAAAAATTGTTTAAAGGGACAAACTGTCAAAGTACATCCTTACCCTTTCTTCTAAGAGAAACCCTAATACTGACAAAATACAATTTTTATCGATATATATGTGCACGGTTAATTCTTATGTGTAGAAAATGAAAACAGGAAGCTCGCTAAGCAAATCATAAATAACCTAACAAATAACCCCCGTGTGAATTGGCATTCAACGTAAATTTGTTTTCATTATAGAGCACACACCTTCACGCCTACGGTAGATAATAATGTCCCTACTCAATTCCTGGTGGTAAATTCGTATCTTCTCTAGAGTATCCACCAGTTCTGTCTTTTCGTTGAGGCTTACAGAGTACCTGAAATTAAGGAAAGTAAAAGAGGGTATCGCACAGTTAGCTAGCATCTCAAAATTTAGCCAAAAAAATACAGGTAGAAATGCATAATTAAAAATAATTATTTTTGCATTTTTGCATTTAGAAAACCATGGATTGAACTATTTATGAAACATATTTAGATAACAAATTGATGAAATAATATCAAAACACTACTGCATAGTACAAGTTGAAGTAGAACAAGAGTGTTTTCAACTTCAAAATCTACCGGATTAACTTCAAACAACGATTCCAAACAGTTGAAACTGCTCTAATTTACAAGTCATGGGTTTACACATGCATAAAGTTTATAAATTTTTCAAATTTAGTTAGTATTTAGTCAAGCAGTCAAATATCGATAGAAGATGAACATATTAAACTAAACTTATAAACATTTATTTTTACCGTTTGACTTTATACTAAATAAATTAAAAAAATTTATAAATTTGACATGTAAACGCAGAACTCATGAAGTAGAGATTGGGTTCAATGATTTGGAATTGTCATTTGAAGTTATTCCAATAGGTTTTAATAATTTGCGTGCTTAATAACACCCCAGTTCTACTCATACAGGTTGATTTTAAGAATTAATGTACTAGAAAATTCACTCTGTAGACAACTTACCCACTATAGAATTCGCTGACTGTAAAACCACAGCGGATTACAGCAGTAACCATCCAAAATATAATGTCATCAATATTGATTTCAGAGAGAATGTTGTCCCATGTGTGAAAGCCCTTGAGTTCCATGATGTAGTGCACAACATCAAGAACAATTTTTACAGTGTCCTTGATAGCTTCAATCTGAGGTTTCAAGTTGCTTTGGCCTTCGGGGTTGCCGGTGAGTTGTTTCAGACGCACCAACGATTTGACGATTTTGTTACTTTCATTTTGCTGATTTATGGTTACCGTGACATCTCCGTAACGTATCGCGAAGGCCGCGAGCACTAGAACTACCTTGTCATCTGGTGAGTAGTCGGAAAGTAAATTCAGCAGTGAATATGCCCTTTGTTGGGCATTACCTTTTTCTGCACAATCACACCATATCTGCATCCAATCATTTTTTCCTCAGTAAGAAGTACAAACTAAAGAAAAGAGTAAAGTTCAATAACCATGAAAAAAATAATGATAGTAATCAATTTTTTTTTTAAACAATGTTAATAAGCACCTCGTAAGTAACTTTCTGGATGAGTTGGCTCAGACCAGGAATCATTGTAGTTGTTTTCTGTTCAGAGCAAACTGTGTTTGCTCTCTGTCTTGATTCGCCTTTTAACTCAACCTACAACCGAAGAAGTTAATATTTTCGGCATAAGCCAAAAGAGGGAAACAGTTCTTATTGTGTAAACCTCATCCGCAGAGAAACCCAGTTGCTAAATGTTCAAGTAATTGACATGTGATGGGTGTTTTTAGCAAAACCATATTATAAAAGACAAGTTGAACGGACATTTCTTCACCTTGAAAGAAGTATTTTATTCAACCTAGTTAGTTGATATTTAGAGATAATAGTCCACTTTCTTAGTTGTAATTTGAGAAAAGTATAATTAGTCATTCTACTTAGTTGATGTTTACAGATAATTCCCTATACTGTAAATCTAAAACTATGATTTTTCTTTTCTACCAATTTATAAATATATTAAATTATCCTTCAATAACTAAATTATTGTCAAAATATTACTATGTATCTATGAAGCCACCATTAATATTTGTACTTAAATCTACATAGTCTCAGTGTAGCTATATTTTAAATTAATAGTTAAAAGGCAATAGCAATTCCATATTAAAACAGAGGGCAGGCAATAGTAATATCATAATATTTGTTGATTTTCCTAAATTAATTTTCATGGTATTATATAAATTTAATTAAGATTCATACATTGAATAGTAAATAAGTTTCACCTGGAGGATGTCTGCGATAAGTTCTAGAAGAGGATCGACATCAAGTTTCATGGATGCTGATCCATTGTAGCTAGTGGAGATAACCTGTCTCTGCTCATTTGTGACGGTGGAGTTACGCCAAACTTGTTTGACAGAGTTGGATGGTACGTGCGAGTTAATGCCGATATGGCTGTCGTTTACGGCCCTATATGCCATTCGACTTTCGTGGGATTGATACCCAGTCCCGTTAGCACTGTGTACCAACTTGGATGGGCCAGTGCTCGAGGAAAAGGACTTCATTGACTGAATGTTATGTTACTAAAGTGAATTCAGGTAGTGTGGGAAGAAGAAGTACTCTTTCTTTCTGTGAATGTGTGTTTGCTGTGGTGGGATACTGGTCTTATGTACCACATTTATAACTTCAAGCTTCACTGACGTGTTTCACATGGTTCCAAATTGCATCCAAATTTTGAGAGTTTTTTATTTAATTTATTGAGCTTTGACCTTGTGCCACCATATAAGTCTAGGTTTCGATTTTATTCATTTTTCAATCTTAATTATGCTCTCTACTTATACATTATAATTATTTATATATATTTATATTATATATATATAACAAGCACTATTACAAAAAAATTAACCATACACGGCATTTCAAATACAGACGCAACATAATTCCAAATAAACAGATTGTATAACGAGGGGGCGCTCGCGTGAAAATGAACTGAACCATACACACCTATATATAGTTTATTAATAAGAAATCTTGTACGACTGTACTCCTTCGTACACGGTTTTTCCTAAAAAACAGGTGTATTCTTTTGCACAGTTTCCAAACACAGTTTTGTAGTAGAAGCCGTGTACGAAACATAGAGTATTCCAAACACAGTTTCCAAACTAGTCACGTCACGTCACGTCACGGTATTAAACATAGAGTATTCAGCTTTTTCTAGTTTCTCTTATGGTGTAGGCTCAGTTATACCGGTACTCATGTAGTACTGGTTTTTATTTTCTCTAGTTTAGTCCAATGAATATTTATAATTTGAATTTTTAAAGTAATATCATATAGCCAACCGCCTTTCCTAAAAAAAAAAATTACAACATTATTTATTTATTTTACAATTTTTATAATTTTCATATTTTTTGATATCTTTTTTCTGAATTTCAACAATTTAAATTAAAATATAAAAAAAAAAGTCTCACGTGATTAATTTACGTCACGTGTGGTCATGCCACGTGTAGTCACGGGGTGACTACACGTGACATGACCATTTGCGTAACGTGACCATCTGCCACTATTTTGATCACGTCATGTCACGTCACGTGACCAAATCACGGTGTGTTTGTCACGTCACGTCACGGCGTGTGACGTATTTCCTTCTCTAACCTCCTCTAGGATATCTCTTGGGACAATGCATAGTATAATTACGGTGGCACGAAAGTTTGGCTAGCATCCTTCATTTGAAATTAAAAGTGTTTTAAAGAGCTACCTATTAGTTAGCTATAGCTGTCTGAGGCCTCGAGCTAAGCTTGCAAAGTTCTGAATTTTTGATAAAAATTTACACACAACCAAACTGCAACCGTAGTAACATACGCTAATTAAATGCTATTGCTCCAGAATTTGCTTAGGTATTTTTGTGCTATTTCTTGAAAATGAAGACAACAATCAATATAATACTTTTTTAATATAATACGTTTTCTAGAGATCTGGATTCGCCACCCCTTATTCGCTTTTAAATAAGTGATTTTGTTTTCATTTTCTTCTTGTTTAGAAAGATTAATTAGTATGATCAACCCCAAGAAAGGTAATCTCCCGATGTATGGCAAAACGTAGATTATACATCCAAGAAGGAGAACCTTTTTTTCCGGACAAGAGGACAACCATGGTTCGAAAAATCGGCCGATTTCGAGTCAACTCGGCCGATTCAACTCAGAATCGGACGGGACCGGGCTGAGTTTTACCCGATTCTCGGGTCTATGCGAGTTTCTCAGAAAAAATCGGATGAACAGTGACGGAATCGGCCGATTTTCCGATTTTCCGGCCGAGTTACACCGAGTCAAGCCGAGTTTCACCCGATTATGCACTTTTTTGCATCAATTTGGGTTTACTTAGGAAGAGTCACGAATTTGGGAAGAAAGAGAAGGGTAGTCGATTTGGGAAGAAAATGATTGAAGTGATCTGTAAAGGAAGAAAGACAAATAGATGTATATTTTTAAATAAACATGGTGTACTGGTTTGTTGTGTATCGAAATAGAAAATTCATTTGGTCTATCATGAACCAGGAGCAACCAGGATCCATTGTGTATAGAAATAGAAACATTTCCGTTCGGTGTTTTTTTTTTCTAATTCTTTGCCTCTTATTTCTTTTCCTCTCCATTTCTTTTTTTATGGATACCTCCGTTTTTATTTTATGATTTGTTTTTCTTAATTTGTTTTCATTTTTTTGTTATTTTTTTCTTTTTTTTCTTTTTTTAGGGATTAATATTAAGACTAGCAAATATTTTTATTTTTCATCACCTTAATTTTTTAACAAATTAATGTTTTACTATTTTTTTTCTATTATTTTAGTACAAAACAAATTTCTGGCAAAAAAATCCGAGTTTCCGATCCGATTCTGACCGATTTATCCGATTCCGATACCACGATCAAGTAGCCGATTCCGATTCCGATTCCGAGTTTCAGAACCATGAGGACAACGAATCACGAACAACATATATTATATATATATAATATATATATATATTTTTTTTTCCTTGATAATCTTCTTTTTGTAAAATGTGTACAGCGTGAGAACGTGTGAGAAGGTGGTTTCTACCACTCCATACAAAAACGTGTGAGAACGTAGCTCCTCAAAGCATGCAGCAAAGGTGATTTGAGCCTCTTCAACGACTTGATTCACGCCCACGTACCCTCATATCCTGCTCTCTACCACTCCATACAAAAACAACTGCCTTCACATTGCCGCCATGTTCGTTAACAAAAAAAAATAAATAAATAAAATGAATAGAGACCTCAGATCTTCTTTGCTTTGATCGAAGTTGACTCAGTGCTATAAATATTCCATCCATGTGGTTTGGTTTGGTGCAGTAACAACGTACGTGCAAATTAGTGGATTTCTAAAAGGGATATTTAAACTCTTGTGCACTAACAATTATAAAACAATATTCGGAAGGTCCGGAGCCGTGCAACATCCAAACTTTTAATTGCATCTCACAAAATCATGATATTTCAAATTTGCATATTTTCAAATTTGAAGGGGAAAATATGCCAATAATTTTATAATTTTAAAAATGTGAATATTATAATTTTATATTTTAGGTGGATAAATATTATCTTATGTATTTTAATGACAAAAATACCTAATGTTCAATTTTTTAAATATATACATGATATTGCCCCTGCCTTTCATTTTCTCTTTTGAAATTTAGGTCTAACTCGTTCATCTTATATGACTTTTGTATAATACATGCATGATATATGTACCAACAAAATAATATTAAATTCCGGATATAGCTAAGTATTGATATTGCAAAAAGGAAAAAAAATAAAAGATGGTGTTGACTTGATTACCCAATTTTCACAATTAAAATAATTGCAAAAAGAAAAAAGTAATTGTCAAAATTAATAGAACAACTCAAGAACACAAGACTCGCAAGAATCTCCCTTCCCTCCCTCATTTATATTTCTTTTCTTTCTTAGTTGTTTACATGTATGTTGCGGCTTCTATTTATCTCCACAACTCAATCTTTTATAAATCAATTACAATTGTTAAACATAGAAACCTAAATCTATCATTTAGAAGGAAATCAACTATTATCTATATATGACACAATATATATGATGCGCATATCATTGCATATCTTCTTCCCTTCTTGGAATGGATCATAGCATATTTTGGTTGATCTCCAAATCTTTAGCTACCGAGTGTATTCTCAACACTCCCCCTCACGAAGGCAAGTAAATATCCACCATTCCGATATTCTCTAGCATTTCTTCGAAAGGTTTAGTTGTCACTGCCTTTCTGTGGATCTAACAAACAGTAGAGATATAATTTTAGAATCAAGTTTTTCTTTAATAAAATGTCGATCTACCTCTATATGTTTTGTCCTGTCGTGCCGAGATGTCTATGGCAGCTTTGTTATCACAGTACAATCTCATTTCATCTTCGTATTCCACTCCTAACTAAGTAATCAACTTTCTCAACCATAGTAGCTCACAAATTCCTTTCACCACCCCCCTGAATTCGACTTTAGCACTGGATAGGGCAAGCACATTCTGTTTTTTACTTCTCCATGTTGCCAAGTTACCCCCAACAAATGTAAAGTAGCCCAAAGTTGATTTTCTATCCATGGTGTTTCCTGTCCAATCTGCATCTGTATAACCTTTGATCTTAATATGTTTATTCTTCTCAAACTTGATTCCTTTACCGGGTGTCCCTTTGAGGTATCGCAATATTCGTATGACAGCTCCCATGTGATCTTCACTCGGGTTGTGCATAAATTGACTCACTACCCCTACTGCATATGCTATGTCTGGTCGGGTGTGCGATAGGTATATTAGTTTACCAACTAACCTCTGGTATCTCTCTTTGTTTGTGGGACATTGTTCAGGACAGATTTCAAATTTCACATTTTGTTCCATTGGGGTACTAACCGGTTTACATTCCATCATCCCAGTTTCGGCCAAGAGATCAAGAACATATTTCCTTTGAGAAAGAAGTATACCTTTTCTAGTTCTTGACATTTCAATTCCCAGAAAATATTTTAGACCTCCTAGATTTTTCATTTCAAATTCCTTCGAGAGCTTTGTTTCAAGTCTTTCAATTTCAGCTCTATCATCACCTGTAATTATCATGTCATCAACATAGATAATAAGGATTGCAATTTTACCTTCACTTCTTTTAAAGAACATGGTGTGATCGGAGTCTCCTTGACTATACCCACAGCTCTTCATGGCCCTGCAGAACCTTCCAAACCATGCCTTAGGTGATTGTTTCAAGCCATACAATGCCTTCTCCAGCTTGCACACCTTGTTTGCCGGTCCAATGTGCTCGTAACCGGGGGGGTAGATCCATATAAATTTCTTCTTCCAAATTGTCATGAAGAAATGCATTTTTAACATCGAATTGATGTAATGACCAATCAAAGTTAGCTGCAAAAGACAATAAAACTCGAACCGAAATTAGTTTTGCAACAGGGGAAAAAGTTTCCTGGAAGTCAACCCCATACGTTTGTGTATAACCATTCGCTACTAACTTGGCTTTATATCTTTCGATCTTTCCCTCTGCATTGTACTTAATTGAATACACCCATTTACACCCAACTGTCATTTTTCCCGGTGGTAAATTAACTATTTTCCACGTACACTTTTTTTCGCGAGCCTCCATTTCTATATTCATTGATCTAGTCCATTTCTCACTCTTTTTGGCATCTTCAACCTTTTCGGGTATGGCAATAGAAGATAGTTGGTCTGCAAAATTCTTTAATGGTTGTGGCAATTTTTCTGTTGAGGTATAGTTTGCAATTGGATATGTTATTTCTTTACTCGTCCCATCTTCCGGGATGTATCTTCTTGGTGGTTTGCCACGATTAACACATTAAGGAAATCTAGGCTGGATTTCAGAAGAACATACCTCGTTGTTATCCTCTCATGGTATTGCCTCAGTAAGATCTATCCATAGCTTAATTCCATTTGGCCCGACTGACCTGTTTCTGCTAGATATTGTTGCTCAGAACCTTCATCATTTTCCAAACCCGAGTCCACTGCTACTGGACTCGACTTATTTGCTGGATCTGTACCTGAATCAGCTGCTGGGCCTGGACCCGAATCAGCTGCTGCTCGATCGGATAAAAAAGTTAGATCAATGTCCAGTTCATCATGACTGCTGCCCTGCTGAATCGGAACTTGGATTTTGTTAAAAAATGACTCATTTTGTAAAAAAGTAACATCCATGGTGGTATAGAATTTCCTAGTACCTGAATTGTAGCATTTATAACCTTTGTGGGTTGCCCCCATCCTAAGAAAACATATTTTTCAGCCCTAGGTTCCAACTTTGTGCGAAATGGTTCTGTATATGGATATAAGCAACACACACAAATAATTTCGGAGGCAAATTAAGGTGTAGTTTGCAATTGGATATGTTATTTCTTTACTCGTCCCATCTTCCGGGATGTATCTTCTTGGTGGTTTGCCACGATTAACACATTAAGGAAATCTAGGCTGGATTTCAGAAGAACATACCTCGTTGTTATCCTCTCATGGTATTGCCTCAGTAAGATCTATCCATAGCTTAATTCCATTTGGCCCGACTGACCTGTTTCTGCTAGATATTGTTGCTCAGAACCTTCATCATTTTCCAAACCCGAGTCCACTGCTACTGGACTCGACTTATTTGCTGGATCTGTACCTGAATCAGCTGCTGCTGGATCGGATAAAAAAGTTAGATCAAAGTCCGGTTCATCATGACTGCTGCCCTCCTGAATCGAAACTTGGATTTTGTTAAAAAATGACTCATTTTCTAAAAAAGTAACATCCATGGTGGTATAGAATTTCCTAGTACCTGGATTGTAGCATTTATAACCTTTCTGGGTTGCCCCCATCCCTAAAAAAACACATTTTTCAGCCCTAGGTTCCAACTTCGTGCGAAATGGTTTTTGTATATGGATATAAGCAACACACCCAAATATTTTCGGAGGCAAATTAAGGACTAATTTTTACAATTTTTGGAATTTTTTTACTATTTATTAAGCCACTTTGAAAATCGCTGACCCGGTGGTCCAGAAAATTTTACTATTTTTTACTGTTCACAGTGGATCAGCGATTTTCAAAGTGGCTTAATAAATAGTAAAAAAGTTCCAAAAAATGTAAAATTTAGTTTCCAAGCACATTTCAATATTTAGAATATGTTGAGCAGTTCGGATCGGTTGTTTGGATTTTCAAAATGAAATTATGGCGTGAAGTAAAACGTTGTTTTACTTCACAACTCACCATAGTCTTTATCTCTCTCTATATATATATATATGATCTATCTTCTACTAATATCTTATTGCAATCAATAAATAATACATGGGCCAATATTAATATTTGTCCTTATCAGCCAATACACAGCATGTGCGTTTTTATTATGAAGTTATAACATTTGTCCTTGTTAGCCACGTTTTCTGGTACCGACATAATTACAAATAAATATGACACAATTTCAGTTGAGCGATTGAAATTCAGTGCCTCATTACTACAAAAAAACGTGACTATACAAGGTTAAAAAAGCTAATGACACTCGGATTTGTAACCGTATTGACACGTATCGTGTATGAAAAGACCGATATATACGGTTGGAGATCTGTGTCTATATATAATTAACATACAAGGGAACCGTGTCAAATCTACAAAAAGAAGGCGCTGAAACAGGTGATTTATAGACGGTCATAGTTACCGTGTATAATAACAAGGGCTATATATACGGTTTCTACGAGGATCTGTGTATGATTTTTCTAAACCATACATGGCTGGTAAATACAAACTGTGTATGTTAATCCTTGTACACGACTTGTTTTAAAGAATAGTGCATGATTTATATTTTTTTGAGTTTCATTTATAATTGGCTAGCATCCAAATTAGCTAGCCATTAAACAAACAATATTATACATAAATAATTTAAGAAATATTTACAACAAACAATATTCAATATTCAACATGTCAACACACAAAAAACAACATTCAATATTCAACGTTGAACATACATCTACCGTGGGATCAAACCTCCAGTACTTTAAATAATACCGTGGGATCATACATCACGTACATGGTTTCTTTTTTAAAAACTGTGTACAAATATATGTTCCTTGCATAAATGGTTGGGTTTTAAATGACCATGTGTATGGTTGAGCTTATTTTCGTGCAAGCTCCTCCATTTACAGATTGTTTATTTGAAATTTTGTCGCTTTCGTATATGATATATTGTGTATGATTAATGTTTTTGATGTAGTGCCTATTGTAGATATACACTACTATAGAAAAACACTTCACTGTCGGATCAAATTGCAATCCGCAATCGGGTTCCGAAACGATGTCTATCTCCCCGATAGAATAGGTGTACACAAATGCCATCGGCTAGAACCGATGGCGATTCTACATACAGTGTTCGATATTTGATGCCGTTGATCCTTCAATGCCATCTCTTGCATTGTTCAACCGATGGCAGATGTCAATTACACCATCTGTTTTACTGCGTTGGCATTTGGCAGGTCTGTTGGTTATTTTAGCTATGTCATCTATTACTAATTTTGAGCCATTGGTAATTTATGTGAATATATATATATATATATGTGTGTATATATATATGTATACTAGTATCGTGCCCGTGCGTTGCAACGGGGACGTATTATAAGAAGAAGAAAAATTCTCATACATAATGACATATTTCGATGAAATGTCCGATTAATTTTTCTTAGTGTAAAAGAATTGGAATGCTCAATAAAAAAAACATATTATTTTAAATAGATTATCTCAACTAATGATCTACTTTTATATATGCAAATGATGTCTCACTGCAACCAATTACTTATTATAATTGGAAGGTACATAGAGGCGAGAGTATGAAGTACTCTAATTCATGATATCTCTGTAAAATTCCACTGTGACATTATTGATAGGGGGAATTTCATGTATCCCCTCAAAAACTTCAATATTACATATTTCTCCCTCCAAAATCAATAATTACATATTTATTCTCTAAAATTATAAAAACTCACATATTTATCCAGTATAACTCTATAATATATCAAATATCTCCAAAAACAGTTAAATAATAATATTTAAGACTCTAAAATTTAAGTATAGACCATTATACCCTTGCCTTTCTCTCATTTCTCTCCGTTTGAACCTTATTATAAAGATGTTTTTACTGAAATCTCACTAAAAAAGCACAAGCATCGGCCTAGATGCTTGTACCAGCACCCACTAATGAGAAGTTGATAACGAATAGATCAGAATTTAGACCTTGCTTCTAAAAGACTCTCCCTCTTCCAACAGCTCTAGCTTAAGAAATTGAACATAGATATTTGATACCTGATAGAAAATCAGACCATGAAAGAGAAAAAAGGACACATAGAAGAAAATAAAGAACAAAGATCAAACTGGGGTAAAAAATGGAGGAGCTCATTACTGGAAAGAGATCGAAGACTGGTTTAATGATGAAGGACTCCCACTCAGACAAGTACCATCTGAATTTCTTTGTACCAGCAATTGGTGACCCTTTGTGAAATACAAAAGACCAATGTAAGATTTTAACAAGTGAGGTTGGATGCTCTTTCAATGGCCTCATGACTGAGCCGATGCTAACTTTGAGATGATAGAGGCAGACAAGAAGAGATTTGAAGATATACCGAATTTTTCAGGATATTTGGCTGCCTCATTCATGACAGTGAACACATTCAAATAAGTCTTTACTCCAAGACTCTTCTTAAGAACTTCAGGGAGCATATATTTTTAATTAAATTTAAGTAAAAATATATGCGACGGGGACATATTGTAAGAGAACAATAAAAAGAATAATTATTAGATGACAATTATTTTCATAAATGACATATTTCCTTAAAAAATAGATTGGAGAAACACCTTTGTCTCACTCAATCTTGCTCTCTTGATTACTGGTTTTATTTTTCGCGATTGCAGTTATTGTACCAACTGTACCAAATCAAACTCAAGTGCCTATAATACAAGTAGCCTATAATACAAGTACTTCTCGGACAACAACACCAAATCAAACTACTGTACCAGCCAAGATCCGAGTTTAATATTGCTCAAATCCTTCCTCAGAACTTGTTGATGGTAAATCCGTCTCAGGGAAACTTATGCTTTAGTTCTTCAGCGTCCCTCCTGACAAGAATCAAATGCATTGTTCTTGTTAACATCTCTTGAGAAAACTATTTCTTCCATCGCTCACATCAGTTCTTTCCCTCGATAAATTGGCAGAGGTACATTACACCAGCGCATGAAAAGTTCTGCCATTAGAAAAAAAAATTAGAACTGATATACAAATTTATTCTCAGAGACCAATGAAGAACTAAATCACTTAAACACTTGACTAATAAGAACCAATTTATCTGTTTGTCTTCCATTGAATTCATCTTCCAATTTACCTGTTTATTTCAGTCCCAATGTCCACAATTTTTAGATGAGCATCAGTAACGTACAAAGTACCAAAAAGACGAATGAGGTAAAAAATTAACCAACCAACGTAAAATAATTAAGAATTAAGGCATGAAATAGTCAAGCATACCTCCTTTTTTATGATACCAGAAATTTCCTTCTGCTCTGTGTCAGATGCCACTTGGCTGACTACAAAATGAAAATAAATATATAAAGATTTAGTAATGACATGGTATTGGTGCATGTTAAACATTGATAAAAACATCACCCCCTACCCCCATTCATGTGAAAGAGACAACATTACTCTTAAAGAAAAAGGACAGATATCCAGAATACACTGATAAAGCAATTATCAAGTATGTTTCAAAAGAAAACATCAGTATAGCATAGAAAAATGACTCTGTATAGCCTTTCGGCGCCAATGTTTACAAGAAATTAGGGAAAGACAGTAGATATCATATTTCACGTTTTTCAGAAGACTACACCAATTCTGCTTTGTCAGGGAAAATGTCTGATTTTTTAAATTCAGCAGGGGTATAAATATAAACTTACTTTTAGTGTGTAAAAATTAAAAGAATCAGAAGAGAGGAAACTTGCCTTGCCTTGACTGACAGAAAGAGACCTGCCCCCGATGATCGCCTTTAGAATCCCAAGACTGTCCCTGATCTTCAGCCCTGACAATGCTGCAGCCAGCACAAGAGCGCGCACCAAGGAGTTTGGTTATGTAAGCCACTGATCGTGGTGCACAATCAGGGAATAGCTGAAAAAAGGTATTACCATGAGAGAATAGGGATGAAATGGAAATGGCAGTAACAAGGCTTAATTGAGGAATTAGAATTGGCTTATTTGAACCTATTTTATTATTAAAATTAAAGTCAGGTCATTACTTGGAAAAAAAATAATAACTGACAAATACAACTATAAAACCAGGTCCAGCACCAGTTTGCACTTACTGTAGGTCTTAGCACAGGTTAGCCTAGTAACGGTATAATAATGATACCTTGCTGGTTAAGAGTTCAAACCATAGCAAACTGCTACCTTTTATTTTGCTTTTGCTTTTTCTGGTTTGTTTTGCAGAGAATTATTACACTCGTATGATTAACAACAAGACAAGTATAGTCAAAGCATGGTAATAGCAGGTCAACAACAAATATCAAAAGAGTGGATACAAAACCTACTTTGATACGAAGTGTTCCATGACTTGTTTCAAGCCCAAAATAACCCTACATTGAAAGACAACAGTTTAAAGAAAATAAAAGAGACAAATAATTAATGTTTATTAATTGAAATTAATAGCAATCATGTTTGGAGAAGAAGAAAAAAAGATACATGAGCAATAATTCTCTACTTATCAAACTATAGCTAAACATAATGAAACGAAAATGAAATCTTCTCAGATTTTGCTTAAAATTAACAGTACCTGGCTTCATAATTTGTGCCAACCCTCAGGACTAACTCTTTTATCAGAAAAATAAGGCCATAAATATACACTTTCTGCCTTATCCAAATGAATCCTGAAATTGTAAATAATTGTGATCCTATAATACAAGTACCTCTCCTTTTGCAAAAACAAGGCCAGAAGTCCACATGAAATGATTTCCACTTGACACAATTTCTGGCGATAGTACATCCTTTTGCTTCTTCAACCAGCACTACAACAAATTAACAGACACAGCATAATTACAAATTAGTTTAATTTAACAAAGAGCAAGATGGGAACTCTTTATTCATTCTGCTACTATCATGCATATATAATTTTGCACCAAGTAGCTGCTCCTATGGGTGATTAGGACAGAAAAACATTCATCTGTGATGCAAAGCAAGTAGAAACTTCAATTTGTATAAAGTATCTGCAAACCCCAAAAAAATTTATTTGTTACTACCTATTTTGAATTTTTATTTGCAAACCCCAAACATTTGTATAAAGTAACTGGTAAAAAATTAATTTCAATTTTATTTGTTACTACCTATTTTCACATCAACACTATAAATTTAAAACAAAGGAAGTATTTACATTATGCACTTCACTATGGTTTCTTCTAGAAGTAGTGATGTGTCATAGTCAGATTCAGTGTCAGGTGCGGCTTCACGGATAGCAGGTCTCCGACGGCGTGTGGATTTGCTAGAAAATTTGCCAACTGTTTGATGAAATGCTAAGCTGTTTACCTAAATCATTTCAATTTCCAATTGTGTTACCTTATCGGTCTTTACATGTTCATGCTACCTAATCACTAATTGCATACTAATACTGAATGCAGTTAAATTAAACCCATTTGGACCTCAGTAAATGCTCCATAGAGCAATACGTTCACCATTAAGGTTCACCCATAATCTCACAAGCATGTTTCCAAATCATTTCACCACTTAAATTACTGCCATAAACAAAGTAACAAGCAGATATTATAGCCTAATTGATCCCTGCTTCGGAAGAGAGATCAACATTAAACAAGTAAAAATAAACAAAAAAAAGGCACTTACCTTCTTCGGAAGAGAGGGGGCGACAGAGAGGATAGGGTCTGGCGCTGATAGAGCAAAGAGTGGAAGAGAGGGGTTCTTCGATTTAGGGTTTTCAAGGAGAAGAGTGATCGAGCGAGAGAGCATATGAGAGCGACGGAAGAGGAGAAAGAGAGGAGGAAGAGGCGGATGAGAGCGGCGAAGAGGAGAGAAGAAATCTCCTAGATTTCCAACAGAGAGAGAGAGGCGGGATGGAAAGGGAGGAACCCTAGGCTAACGGAGTGTTGATTTCAATTTCTCCGTTCTGTTCTTTTGGATCAGCGACAAACGTTTTAATTCTAACCACATCATTATGTGTGCAAGTACGTATGTCAATACGTGTGGCGGGTACAATTTTAACTAAATTTAAACCTCTACACATAAAAAAAAAATATTTAATCAAAAAAAGAAAGATTATTTGATTGGAAGGCTGATATTCAATCCGAAATTTATCTTTCAATCGTAGCCGTTGGCAGATTAGAACACCCAACATGCTTAATAATGGAATGGAGATGTGTATATATATATAAATGTGTGTGTGTGTATATATATATATATATATATATAGAGTATGGCTAATGTGCTTCCTCTAGAACTTCGGCCTCGTGCTTCCGGGGGCATATCTTAGTGTTTGATGTTCAAACAACAAATTCAAACTGTTAGATGTTCAATCTATATTAAAATGTACTTGGAGACCAAATTTTACATTTTTTGGAATTTTTTTACTATTTATTAAGCCACTTTGAAAGTTTCTGATCCAACGGTGAACAGTAAAAAACAGTAAAATTTTCTGGACCACCAGATCAGAAACTTTCAAAGTGGCTTAATAAATAGTAAAAAAATTCCAAAAAATGTAAAACTTAGTCTCCAAGCACATTTCAATATTTAGAACATGTTGAACGGTTCGGATCGGTTGTTTGGATTTTCAAAATGAAAATATGAGCGTGAAGTAAACGGGGGTTTTACTTCGCGAAGTACAATAGCCCATCTCTATATATATATATATATATAGGACAGTGCTACGGTGCTACGCGTAGCATAGAGCCCCTCCATGCTACGGCTCACTTTTTGAGTTTTCAAAATCCTAACGGTCGATCCGAACCGTTCAACATGATCTCCATATGAATATGTACTTGCAAACCAAATTTTACATTTTTTAGAATTTTTTTACTATTTATTAAGCCACTTTGAAAATCGCTGATCCAATGGTCCAGCAGATTTTACTGTTGTGTACAAATTAGTGTTTTTTCAAAGTGGCTTAATAAATAGTAAAAAAATTCTAAAAAATGTAAAATTTGGTTTCCAAGTACATATTCATATGGAGATCATGTTGAACGGTTCGGATCGACCGTTAGGATTTTGAAAAATCAAAAAGTGAGCCGTAGCACGGAGTGCTCTATGCTACGCGTAGCACGCTAGCCATGTCCTATATATATATATAGAGATGGGCTATTGTACTTCGCGAAGTAAAACCCCCGTTTACTTCACGCTCATATTTTCATTTTGAAAATCCAAACAACCGATCCGAACCGTTCAACATGTTCTAAATATTGAAATGTGCTTGGAGACTAAATTTTACATTTTTTGGAATTTTTTTACTATTTATTAAGCCACTTTGAAAGTTTCTGATCCAACGGTGAACAGTAAAAAACAGTAAAATTTTCTGGACCACCAGATCAGAAACTTTCAAAGTGGCTTAATAAATAGTAAAAAAATTCCAAAAAATGTAAAATTTAGTCTCCAAGCACATTTCAATATTTAGAACATGTTGAACGGTTCAGATCGGTTGTTTGAATTTTCAAAATGACAAAATATGGCGTGAAGTAAACGGGGGTTTTACTTCGCGAAGTACAATAGCCCATCTCTATATATATATATATATATATATATATATATATAAATATATATATGTATATATACATATACATACATATATCTATATATATCTATATACACATACATATACATGTACACATATACACATACACACACACACACACATACACATATACATATACACATATACATATACATATACATATACACATATACATATACATATACACACACACATATATATATATATATATATATATATATATAGAGCTTGGCTACTATGCTTATATAAGCAAAAGCCCACATATGCTTATAACTCATTTTTGCGTTTTCAATGTTCAAATGATCGATCCGACCGTTCATCTTGTTCTCCATATTAATATGTGCTTGGAGACTAAATTTTACATTTTTTGGAATTTTTTTACTATTTATTAAGCCACTTTGAAAATTGCTGATCTGGGTGAACAGTAAAAACAGTGTTTCCAAAATTCTGGACCACCAGATCAGAAACTTTCAAAATGGCTTAATAAATAGTAAAAAAATTCAGAAAAATGTTGTTACCCCAAAAAGGTATAGTACAAAGTTTCGGTACAGCAAGCTGTACCTTTTAACCTTTAATACACTTCTGGTTCAGACTGCAAGTATACAATCCTACCGCGTAGTATATCGTCGGGTATCGATCACAGGGACGGTTCAAGTGTTATCCGGACTCTACCTAGGTTAATTAAAAACTAGAAGTTGGAAAAGGTTGATTTTGGTTGTTTATGTTTCCTACAGATTTAAGACAATAATAAAGTGCAAGAAAGAAGATTAAACTGGTTTTAATCGATAAATAAAAGCGTTCCCAGGGTTAAGACTTCATCTCAGTTTTGCCCTCTGACTGTCCTGTCCGGGCCGTGTCATTTCCTACACGGGCCGTATCAGTTTACACGGGCCGTGTCATTTTGCTACACGGGCAGTGTCAGCCTCGGGTTAATGCAGCAGCTACTGTTTCTTTGTATCGTTCCTTTGTGTAGGGTTCTACTGACCGGACCTAATGTTTCTAGACCTCAACTGTCGTTTGTTGGTTCATCAACTTGGTACGGAAACTGCAATATATGCCCTCGTCCGGTTCTAGACCTCAACTTTCGTGTGTTGGTCCCTACTACCTAGTTGCTTGATTGGTATACTAAAGGTAACTCCTATCCGTCGATAGAGAGTAATTTTCACCTTCCGGTTACTACTTGGTTTCACCTCCCAGATCACAAATCCTACCTCATGTACTTAGTTTGGTTGAGAGACGTTAAAGGGTTCTAATACCTTCTAGATGAGGCCTTTCATCTAGTGGCAAACCAATATAAGTCAAACACTTCAATCTAAGCAATTAAAATACTACTCAATCAATCAAACACAAATTTCAATACAAAGATTCAATAACTAGCATGCAAGACAAAACATTCGATTACATCAAAACCCTAGAAACAAAGTAAATTACTCACTCATAGTTCTAAAACAGCAAATACAAATAAAGATAGAGTTGATCATGACAAAACCCAAAGTGCAAAGAAGATCAATCGAAAACTCGCGTATTTCGCTTCTCCAATTCGCCTCCAAGCTTAGCCGCCAAAGCCAAACCCTAGAATATGCTCTCCTGTTCCAGAATTGCCTCTCCTGGAGAGAAATCCCGATTATATGCTCAATTGGTCGACCTTCCTTCAATAGCCTTCTTTCCAGATTTCTGGATCTGTTTCCGGAATTGCTTGACACGGGCCGTGTCAAATCTGTCCGGCCCGTGTAACCTGTGTACTTAGCTCAAATTGTAGATCTTCTCGCAAGCTTTCCGAAAAGTGGTCATACACTCAAAACGGAGTTACGAGTCAAAAGTTATGACTGTTTTAAGTTCGGGTGCTGAAATTTCAGCATCATGTCTGTGGTCGAGTCGAGGTTGACACGGGCCGTGTAGAATGTGACACGGGCCGTGTAGAGACTTCAGAATTCCAGATTTCTCCTCGATTTTGCCCGAATCCTGCAAAATAAGAATAAACTTGCAGCAGTACCATATTCTAAAGATATTCAATGAAATACAACTGATTTAATAGATTTAAACACAGGTTTGGTACAGAAATTGGTCGGAATTATAGGTCAAATAACGAGACATCAAATGTCAAATTTAGTCTCCAAGCACATATTAATATGGAGAACAAGATGAACGGTCGGATCGACCATTTGAACATTGGAAACGCAAAAATGCTCATTTAAGCATATGTGGGCTTTTGCTTATATAAGCATAGTAGCCAAGCTCTATATATATATATATATATATATGTTTTTATTAGTCTAGCCTCCGTATATATATTATCCATCCATTTATATTAAGAGGGGGGTTCAAATGCACCATAATTTTTGTACTCCAATATGCTCCACATCCTTTATCTCTATTTTTAAAGTTTGAATAGTCGATCCGAACCATTCAACATGATCTTCATAATAAAATATGTTTGGAGACCAAATTTTATATTTTTTAGAATTTTTTTACTATTTTTTTAGATAGGTACAATATCACTTCATCAAATGGTCCAGAATCTCCTTAAAAAATTGATTTTGTACCTATCTAAAAAAATAGTAAAAAAATTCTAAAAAATATAAAATTTGGTATCCAAGTATATTTTATTATGAAGATCATGTTGAGCAGTTCAGATTGACTGTTCAGACTTCGAAAATAGAGATAAAAAATATGAAGTATATTGGAGCACAAAAATAATGGTGCATTTGAACCCTCCTCTTATATTAAATACCAACAATTAATATAAAACCATGCAAACTAATATGAATAGACAATTAATATAAATAGAAACAACTAATTTGTATCATATATATAATTAACTTGCAAGTTGTATTCAAATCATACAAGAGTAGTTACAAAATTAAGGTCCCCTTAGATATCACAGATAACAAAATTCATCATGGGGTTGATTTTCCTTAACAGACACAGATTAATCATCATCACTGATAACAAAATCCAAAATGGAATTGCTTTTCCTAAACAAACACAGATTAATTAATCATCATCGGAAGGTGAATAATCCCTGCCCTCAGGTGCTGCAATGTAAGAACTTGTCAGTAACATATATATGAGTGAAAGAGATGTTACTATTTAATTTATATAATTCTCGTAAGGTTGTACCATGCAAGTTGTAAAATCGGACCTCTTGTGCTTCCTCCTCTCATGCTTCCTCCTGTACAGAATATAAATAGGTAACATCCAATATACCAGAAATTATTCATATGAAACGTAATTTACTAACATGACACTTTACAAGTATATCTAAACTTGTGGCAAAGGGAAGTTCACTTGTCGGCAGCTTGAGTGTTTTGCTGCGGCGTTCAGTCTCTTCATCCTTTCCCACAGCCTTCCTTTGTGCTTCATCAAACTCGTTCAGTACAGGAGTGACCAATAGGTTGATCAAATAGGAAATACATCGCTGAGCCTCATCAGATGGTCCTCTCTCAGAATGATCTCCTTCACTACTAGTAGCTGGAGCTTTACCTGAAATTGGAACAAAATACGAGTGCATACATTATTAAGTAACAATGAATATTTTTCTAAAATTGAAACAAAATACAAATGATTGGCTTTACTACCTTTTGGAGATCCAGCCTTGTTTTTTTTCCTCCAATATCACATTGATGCTCTCCATATCAGGCACTAACAAATCATTAATTAACAAGCATTACCATATTGTTATAATTTAGATGAACAAATGATTGGCTTTACTACCGTGAGAATGAGATATACATGCCAGAAATGAAGCAATTCACATGTGAAGTCGAGATGTAGGTTATCAATTATATCACATCGCTCATCTTGGTTTATGAGCTCTGAAGACAGCAGCTCATCTTGATAGATAAGCGATGTGATATAATTGATAAACCTACATCAAAATTTCAATTGTTAACCGTGAAATAATTGTCAAAGTTGATCATAAGTGATCTGTAAATCAACATGTATCAAACCACGCACCGGTCTTTCTCTTTTCCCAAAGTTATACATGAGAACCTTAATTTACCTATGAATTACAAACATTAACCTTTCCATTTGTTGAATTGATAGGCAAGAACGAAGAGGAGGAGAATCATTCGCATCATGCTTGATACATGTTGATGTGTGCATTATTTTTAATATTTTTCCAATAGGGTCTGGACGTTAAAAAGTCAATGGTTCAAAGATAATATATAAAGTAGCTTATCCGTAAGAAGGGGATCGGAAGTTAATTTAATATTTCAATCATTTCCTATTGTCGTTTAGTAAGAAGGGGTTCTGAAACTCGACTGTATCAACCGAATTAAACAAATGAAGTTGACCTCGAAATTTGTAATTCAGTTTGACTAATTAATGTTTCGTGCCAGTCTGTTCTGTGGGACACTACATGTTCTGATTAAATAAGGGCAACGCATTAATTTATGGTACGTACTTTCCCTCCATGAGAGATGTCGGCAGCACGTCATCAACTGACAAATAAAATAAAATAAAATAAAATGACTAGAGACCTGAGATGTGCTTTGATCGAAGTTGACTTTGTGCAAGAAATTAATATTCCATCCATGTGGTTTGGTTTGGTGCAGTAACGTACGTACAAATTAGTGGATTTCTAAAAGGGATATTAATTAAACTCTTGTGCAATAAGAATTATAAAACAATATTCGAAAGGTCCGGACCCGTGCAACATGCAAACTTTCAATTGCATCTCACAAAATCATGATATTTCAAATTTGAAGGGGAAAATATGCCAATAATTTTATAATTTTAAAAATGTGAATATTATAATTTTATATTTTAGGTGGATAAATATTATCTTATGTATTTTAATGACAAAAATACCTAATGTTCAATTTTTTAAATATATACATGATATTGCCCCTGCCTTTCATTTTCTCTTTGAAATTTAGGTCTAACTCGTTCATCTTATATGACTTTTGTATAATACATGCTAAGTATTGATGTTGCAAAAAGGAAAAAAATAAAAGATGGTGTTGACTTGATTACCCAATTGTCACAATTAAAATAATTGCAAAAAGCAAAAAGTAATTAATGGCGAATTGAACTCCTTTTTTTACTGATCATGGAGGTGAATTGTCTGAGTTTTGGAATGTGTCTGAGTTTTGGGAAGCCCCTGCCTTAGCTAGGAGCAAGCTACAACGGGCCGAAACTAAAATATGAATTTTCTGGACAGAAAGGGATGGTATTTTGTATGAATTTTCCGATTTTGAACAATTTATACAAATTTTGTGAGCATTCAGATAATTCTTATGATTTTTATAGTTTTGGGCATTTTCTGTGATTTTTCTAATTTGAGGGATTTTTATAGTTTCTGGAATTTAGACGCCTTTGTGTGATTTTCAACAATTTGAGGAATTTTTTTTTTGTACTAGACCAGACGGTTAGGGGTGTCAATGGCACCCTTTTATCCTTTTATCCGACTTGTACCGTGTCCGATTAGACAGGTATGGGTAATATTTTTTTTTCGTAAACTTATCGGGTACGGGTACAGGTAAAGATTTTTTTTCGTTATCTAAACGGGTAAGGGTACGGATAAAGCCTATTTCATACCCGTTACCCGATCGGGTAATTATAAAAAAAATTATATATATTATATATATTAATAAGCATTGAAAGAGTACTTTAATTGGTTTACTTGCACTTAGCATGATCAGAATTTCATTTTAATAAAGTACTATACATGTGTGAAATAAATATATATGTTTTAATGTATTATTTAATAAATAATAGAAATAATTATTAAATTAGTATTAACCGTTATTTACCCGCTACCGTTTCGTTATCCGACAACCATAACGGGTAAGGGTAGGGTACGGGAAGATAATTTATAGCGGATAAGAGTAGAGTACGAGTAAGGACAATTTGTAACGGGTACGGGTATGAAAATGCTTCCACCTGACCCTAACTGCACCCGTTGACACTCCTATAGACAGTCTCTTTCTAATTTCCTTGTGGATTAGAGCTGACCAATTAGTTGATTTTGAGGCCTTTAATTCTAGATAGAATCCAAGTACATTAAATTATTGTCAAATTATTAGAAGTATATAAACAAGAACACAAACACAATTACTCCCATAAATCTCCCTCCACCCTTTGTTGTTATTTCACTTTCAAATCGAATTACAGATAGTATTTTCATTTTTTCTTTTTTGTATATTTCTCCTAACCTACGCAGCTTACATTTTATTTCCAAAACATAGAAATGTAACGACCCCAACGCCGGGCTGGAAATCGTGACAAGAGAGGCACCCTCGCATCTATCCATCGTTCCGTCAACCTAAATTGCAACAAAACTAACAAACAACAACAAAATGGAGCCAGCTACAAAGTTCAGTAACCGGTTATTTAACGACGCGCTCTACAATTAGCTTAATTAAATAACCATTCAAACATACTGGATTAATCCATACAAATTCACATCAAATTATGCATGCTTATTTAACCGGCAATAGCACCTGGGTCTAGGTTATCAATAAAACAAGTCACACAATATACATATTATTTCATTTCACACAATTATATTATTTCACAAATTCTCAGAACACATAATCTCATCATTTCATTTCACCAATTAAATTTTAACTTCAGACCTGTTACCCCGTTAAATATGCATCATAATTCAATATCCAATTCAAAATTCAATTCAACCAAACAAATCGAAAACACAGATTATAAAGAAGTCCGATTACCTGATAGTGATCAATCCAGCAAACCAAATCAGATTGGAACGACAGTACAAAATTAACGCGACGTAGTCAACAATCGGACGGATTATCAATATCATAATTTTGTATCAAAATAATTCTTTTATTTTTATCAAAATTTCTCTCTTTCCTTTAGTTGGATTTTCCCCTATTTTTTCATCCTAAGCCGATTGAGAGAGAGACTCATATGTAAGTGAGTTCCAACGGTGGTAAAAACAGAAGACAACATATGCATAGGCCACATGGCCATAGTGCCACGTCTCTCTCTTTTTTTTGTTTAAAAGAATAAGATGGAATTTTTATATTGGAAACCTTCATATTTTTCATAATTATAAATAAGTAAAAAAATTAAGCTCATAAGAATTTATAAAAATTACGTGATCACATCAAATTATATAGCGAAAATTACTATTTTTTTATCCGAAAAATGGCAAAAAACGAATCCAAAGTAGCTATTTTCCCGATTTATTTACCGCAAATGTGTTTTTGAGTCATTTTAGCATTTTATGGAGAAAGTGACGTATTTAGGCGATTATTGAAAAGGCACCAAAATGGTACATCACATGGAGCATGCAATACCTCACACGAAGTGCATAACATTCGAAAAAGCGAAATTACAAGAAAATCTGCAAAGTCAGAATATCATGCGGCCTCCTCCATGCCGTACCACTACTACAAAAACTGGCTTTGTACACTGCACATTGTACACGGATTTGGCAATTATATTAAAAACAGTGTACAAAATATGAGTCCAAAAGATCTGCACGATTTCTACACGGATAATTAGTTAATAATCAGTGTAGAATTATTAGAGAGAGCTACACGGTTTATTAGAAACCACAAATCCGTGTGTAAAGAAGTGGGTGTGCAAATAATTGAGAGAGCTACACGGTTTATAACTAAATATCCGTGTAGAAACATTACATACGGCTTTTTGATAATATAGCCGTGTAGAATTCTTATAATTGTACACGGATTTATAACTAAATAGCCGTGTAGAAATAGTTGGAGAGCTACACGGATTTATAACTAAATAGCCGTGTATAATAGTGTAGGGTTTTTATCTCTTCCCTTCCAGAGCGCCGTTTTTGATCAAGTCTTTTAGTTAATACATCTCGAACTGAGCTTTTTATTTCTGCGAATTGATCGAGGGCAGCAGCTGAGATCTGAGATCTTTGAATTAAGTTTGTATTTTCTCCTCTCCATCTTTCTAAGGTTAGTAATATGTATTTAAATCATTTTCTTCCTCTAATTTTCTGTTATTTAGGCTTATTTAATTAGGTCATTTAATGCATGCTTGAATTCTTAATTTTAGATGTAATTAATTAGTGTATTGTGGTCCAATAACCGACCTTTAGATGCTTTTAGGTCCATGCCCGTTCAAAATTAATCCAATAGGGATTAATTTTGGATAGTCCCCGTTTTGGGACTGCTCTTTGAATATTATATCTCATTTAGGATGTGAACACATATTAGCGGGATTTAATTAGTATTTGAGGAAAGTTTGACAGTATTTTCCCTTATTGCTCCTACGAGTATGTGGTTCGTACGCATACTTGGGGAGTTAAGGGGAAATGCTGCCGAATTTTTCTCAAATACTAATTAAATCTCGCTAATATGTGTTCACATATGAGACATAATATTCAAAGAGTGGGTTAGGATTGTAAACCGGCCCTTTGTAAGCCCAAAATTTTGTACACGAAGGAGAATGTTGACCATGCATGATTAATTGATCAAATCATTTTTTTAATTTAATTTACAGATGGATCGAAGCTGGATGTATGAAATGCGACGTGACAGTGAAGAATATTTGGTTCGCGTTGATGAGTTTATAAAATTTGCTGAGAGTTATAGAGTGAAGAAAAAAGAAGAAGACATTTTATGTCCTTGTAAAGATTGTAAAAATTTATTAAGATTTTTGGACATCGAAGAAATTAGAGCTCATTTGATTTGTCGGGGATTTAAGAAGAGATATACATGTTGGTTCATGCATGGTGAGAAATTTGGGGAAAGTAGTAGTGCCAATAAAGATTGTAATCGTGAATTGAATGATGAGAATGTTGGAATTTCTGATAATTTTGAACTTGATTGGAACGAGGATTATGAGAGTGCCGAATATTCTGATATTAACGTCGAACCCGAAAATGACGATGATGAGATGGAGAGGAATTTTGATGAAAATGTAGAACACGAGTTTACTGAAAATTTGGAGGATATGTTACGTGATGTGGAAGATGAAATTAGTGATAAAAATTATGATAAATTTCAAAATTTGTCTAATGAATCCAAGAAGCCGTTGTATCCCGGGTGTACCAAATTTACAAAACTGTCAGCTGTGTTGAAATTATTAAACTTAAAAGCAGACAATGGTTGGAGCGATAAGAGTTTCACGTCCTTATTACAGCTTTTAGGAGAAATGCTCCCAGATAACAACGAGTTACCCGGTACAACATATCAGGCAAAGAAGTTGATATGTCCAATGGGGTTGAAGATCGAAAGAATACATGCATGTCCGAATGACTGTGTATTGTATCGTAACGAGTACGAGGCCATGCATGTCTGTCCTAAATGCGGTGTTTCACGATATAAACGTCGTAAGGACCAGGACACTGATGATTGTAACGAGGACACAAGTGGCCGACCTCCGGCTAAGGTGTTGTGGTATTTGCTGATAATACCGAGATTCAAACGGTTGTTTGCGAATCCCAAAGATGCAAAATTATTGCGCTGGCACGAAGAAGAGCGCAAAAATGACGGTAAACTAAGGCACCCGGCTGATTCTCCTCAATGGAGAAACATTGACAGACATTTCAAAGAATTTGGTTCTGAAACGAGGAACCTTAGGATTGTGGTGAGCTCAGATGGAATGAGTCCGTTTGGAAGTATGAGCAGTCGGCACAGTACTTGGCCAGTTCTTTTATGCATCTACAATCTTCCTCCTTGGTTGTGCATGAAACGCAGATATATAATGATGTCATTACTAATCCAAGGACCCAGACAACCCGGAAATGACATAGATGTATATCTCGCACCATTAATCGAGGACCTCCAAAAATTGTGGCGTGATGGCGTCCCGGTGTCGGATGCGTATATGAAAGAGACCTTTAACTTGCGGGCCATGATGTTTTGCACCGTAAATGATTTCCCCGCGTACGGGAATTTGTCGGGTTACACTTGTAAAGGAGCAAAAGCGTGCCCGATCTGTGAAGATGACACGCAGGTGCTGAGGTCGAAAAATTGTCAAAAGAATGTATTCATGGGGCATCGTAGGTTTCTTCCTATTAATCACCCATATCGTAAGAAGAAGATGGCATTCAACGGGAAAATTGAGCTTGGAGTGGCTCGTCATCCATTAGACGGGGAGAGTGTCTTCGAACGGGTAAAAAACATTGATGTTGTTTTTGGAAAATGCGCCAAAGCACTACCGAAGAATATTTGGAAAAAGAGGTCCATATTTTGGGAGCTACAGTACTGGAAACATTTACAAGTTAGACATTGCCTTGATGTGATGCATATTGAAAAAAATATATGTGACAGTTTAATTGGTTTGTTGCTGAACATACAAGGAAAAACGAAAGATGACATTAAAGTGAGAAAAGACATGGTAGAAATGGGGATACGACCCGAGCTCGCAGGACCCCAAACCTGAAATTGTTAAACTGCTTGGCGAAGGACCCCAAATTGTTGTTAGAACATTCCAAGGATACGAGATTAACGGATATACATTTTATACTAAATCCCAGAGTGATAAGAGCACGATGCAAAACAGTGGGGTGACGTTGGTGGCGACCTCTCAAGAATTCAGTAGATCCGGAGATGGCCGGGCTATAATAGCATCAAAGTCATATTATGGCGTTATTCAAGAAATTTGGGAGCTCATTTACAGTCCTCGCCTGAGCATTCCCGTGTTTCGGTGTCAATGGGTCGAAGACCGAGGTGTTAAAGTTGATAACGACGGGTTCACACTCGTTGATTTAAACAGGGTTGGGCATGTTGATGATCCGTTTATACTCGCCAAGCAAGCCACCCAAGTCTTTTATGCCACTGACCCGAGTGATGCCAGGTTGAGCGTCGTCCTATCCGGAAAAAGAAGGATTGTCGGGGTAGAAAATGTCGTCGATGAAGAAGAGTACGACCAGTTCGACGAAGTACCTCCATTTTGTACCGATGTGCAAACTGAGGTAGCAACACTTGAAGGGGTAGACGAAGCTGACTACATGCGGTCCGACCACAATGAAGGATTATGGGCCGAGGGTACTGTTCAAATAGTGGAAAAAAGGAGAAAAAGGAAAAAAAAAGGGTAATGTGTAATATTTATTTTGTTTAAGACCGTGTAGCTTTTAATATTGCAACTTTAGCTTGTAATATATCAAATGAAAAAGGAAAAAAAAAGGGAAAAAAAGAAAAAAAGCATAATGTAGTAATAGTATTATCAAATATTATCAAATATTATCAAAAATTAGTTTAATGCTTATAATGAAGGATTATGTTTAATGCTTATAATATTATCAAATATTAGTTTTCACTAAATATTAGTTAAAATATTTAATATTAGTTAAAATATTTAAGGAAGGATTATGTTTAATGAAAATATTATGTTCAACTTTATCAAACATTTAATATTAGTTAAAATAAATATTAGTTAATAAATAAAATAAATATTAGTTTATGTTCAAAGCATTTTACTGAACCTGGGACCCGCCTGTCGGAACGATTTATACACGGACTTTTAGCTAATAGTCCGTGTAGAAATGGAAGAGAGCTACACGGACTATTAGCTAGATGTCCGTGTAGAAAGGTGATTTGCACACGGTTTTTTATGTACAACCGTGTAGAAAGGTGATTTGCACACGGACATTAACTTAACAGCCGTGTATAATGAGGAAACATTGGTTATTTCGAAATCCTTCTCTGCCAAAATTTTCATAAGTTCCGAAAACCCTTCTCTGCCAAAAACCTCCAAAGACACGAGCTCGATCTTCACCGCTCACCGCGCGCCTCACCGCCTGGCCGCCTCGCCGCCTCGCCGCCTCACCACCTCGGTCTCTCTCACCCGTGGTCTCTCTCACCTAGGTTAGCGTCTCTCTATCTCGTTCTTTTTCTTATTGGGTTTGAACCCGTTAGCCAATTTAATAAAAGTATTGCTATTTCCTTAGTTTTGCTGGTTTGTGTACCAATTTTGGCTACTGGTATGGTGTACCAGCAACCCCTGTGCTTGTTCTCTGTTGAAATTGCGCTATTGAGAAGAAATTGGGAAATTTGAGTTTAAATAAATGGCCGGCCTTTAATTTTAGGTTATTGAATACATTGTGGTTTTTCATAATTTGTATATAGGGTATTTTAGGGTATTTTAGGTTATTTTATGGTACTTGTTAATTTTAGGGTATTTTAGGTTAATTTAGGGTACTTGTTAATTTTAGGTTATTCAAATAATTATGGTACTTGCATGTTAGGGTATTTTAGGTTATCTCTATTTTGTTCATTTATCCCTACAAAAGACAAAATATGTAATAGACCATGTCGAATGTAGTAGACAAAATATGTAGTTCATTTATCTCTATTTTGTTAATTTATCTCTTTAATTTATCTCTTCAATTATTGGTCACTTATGATTTGATCTTTAATTTCATGCAGAACCGTGTCGAATGAGGATGAGTACTTCGATATGATGGAAGAAGAGGAGCAGCAAGCTGCTGCCTCGTCAGAAAGAAGGAGAAGAGGGCCGACAATGTGCACGAGCCATTCTGAGCAGACCCATCAAGAAATCTGGTTCACAGAAGACGGGCGTGCGCAGGGACCAAAACGGCAGAAATACTCAAATTGGTGTACGAGCTTCGTGAGGCAAAATGCGAGTATCCTTGTTGAGAGATGGGATCATTTCGAGGATAAGGTGAAGGACGCGTGGTGGAACACGGTGAAGGTAAAGTGCCTAACAACTCTTCTCTTGAATTTTCACTTATGCATGATCTATACTTAAATACACTAAATTTTTGTGTCAATCAGGCTCACTGGAACATCAAGAATAATGTTCCAAAGGCAACGACTTTGAAGATTATGAACAATGGTTGGAAGCAATACAAGAGCACGTTGAAGACGGACTTCATGGAGAAAGGGAAAAATCCGGTCGGCTACTACAAATGGCTAAAACAAGAGGACTGGGATGCGTTTCAAGCTTTGAAGTCTACCGAAGAGTTCCAGGTATCTAACTCGTGCCAAATTTATGCTTATTCTTTCTCGATATGTACTTATCTTTCTAAAACTAACTGATCGTTATTGTCTTGTTTCTGTGAAGGCAAAGAGTGATACAGGCAGGAGGACTGTTGCCTTTAACAAGTATCCACACCATCTAGGGTCAGGTGGTTACGAGGGTAAGACGGCAGAATGGAGGAAAGTCCTGGACGCGAACAAGGATTCTGACTCACCCGTGGTTAGGATCCAAAATCCTAGGGGCAAAGATTGGGTCATGGGTAGAGCCGAGGTAACCGCTGACGGGAGGATAGTACTCCTAACGGATTTGCAAAGCGTGGCTCAAAGAATGGTAAGAGTCATTTATAACTCCGAAAGTACGTCAATTGTTCTTTTGCTTTAACTAATTCTTCTACTTGAACAGTTGGAAGTGGAGGAGGAGGTCAACTCGGGTGCCCGGAGTGTCGAACGACAAAATGATTCCTTGTCCGCAGCGCTCGAGAATCCAGAACACCCGGGTCGAGTAAGGGGTGTAGGGGTCTACAGGGGCTGGAAGGAGGTGTTCCGAGTGGAGGGAGAGAAACCTCGAAGAAAATCTCGTGCCAAGGTAAACAAAGACGAGATAGTTGCGCAGATACGCTCGGAGGTGAGCAAAGAGTACGACGCAAGGTTTGCTGAGATGGAAGCAATGTTGACACAAATTAGATCAGCAACTACGCAGCCATCCGAGCAACCACCTCCCATTTCGCCGGGAATTCGGCGAAGTAGTCAAGCATCCGGCACGTGGGGCGCCTTAGATGATTTGGATAATCTCAAGGTAATCAATACTTGTTCATAATCTAAAGGTAATTAAAACCTGTTTGCAACCTTGATAGACAATATCACATCATTAAAATAAACAACTTTCCCATAAATTTGCAGGACCCCAGAGCATGCGACCTCGTCCTGTTGCATGGTAGCGTTTCTCTGATCGTTGCTAAGGGCGTTGTACATCCAGGAGCCAAGAGTGTACACTGTGGTCAGCTAAGGCCCGACCATGCAAGCGTGCAGGTTGAGTTAGTCGTGGATGGTTGGCAGCGCGTACCCCTTCCTGTCCCTACCGACGAGATGTTTGTGCTTGATGATGCACGGATGTCATTTGTCCAATGGCCCAAGAGTCAGATTGTTTTGGATCAGGTAATCCATAAAAAAATCCATTTATTTGTTACATTCAACTCATTCTTTTTGAAATACTAGAATAATCCATCTATAACTTGATACAGACACGAGGAGATGATGTTACCGGTACGGCGATGTCACCGGTACGTCAGGAGGTGGCTTGTGACGTCGCGGCTGACGCGCCACAATCACCGCCCCGTCCTATGGTCACAGAAGAAGAATACAGCCGTTTGCCCAATGATTTGCGCCTTCTCCACGACTACTTGATGACGGCGCCCGACGGCATGGAGGCTATCGTCATCCCTGTCCCACCTGGGATGTTTCTACACGAAGGCAGGGAGCTCCTGCTGTCGTTCAGAGACTTCAAGGACCTCTTCCACCACTCGTCATCTGACAAATGGCTCGATGTTTCACACATCACCATTTTCCTCATGTTAGTGATATTAAAATATTTTCATTATTGTATAGAACTCAAATATATATTCTAATTACAATATGATGAGTTTTCAGGAAGCTAGTCCGAAACTGTGATGAGATGGTTGAAAGGAAGAACTTTTGCGTGTTTCTGGACCCCGAGAAAGTGAGTGGTACGGCAGCGACATATTATCCGGATATGGCTATCGATTACATGTGTTCTGCGATGCATCGTGCTAAGGCGGAGGAGAAGAAATTCATTCTCATGCCATACCACGAGGGGTTAGTTCTAATCTTAACTTATGTGTTGTTTATATTTTAATTAAAGAATTGTATAAAGGAATTAAAAGTTAAACATAAAAAAATGAAATCACACCATCAATCATAGCAAATACTCGTGTCACTTTTATATGCTAAAGTACTATAATTCTTCTCCTCGATCCCACAGCAAACATTGGTGCTTGATTCTCATTGTGCCGTACCTAAATGTGGGCATAATTGTTGATTCTTGTAAGCCCAAAGGAAAGACCGCGTCTGCCAAGTGCAAAGTTATCTTGCCTTTTGTGAATAAGTAAGCAATAATAATTCTATAGGTTTGCATTTCTTTCAATCATATCAAATTATACTTTTGCTAATTACATTCACTCACTTTTGTAAGGGCTTTTGTGAAATATATTAAAGAGGGAGGATCAGATAGGACGGGCCCGGGCAAGAAAAGCAAGTTGAATTGGAAGTACTTGTTGGTGAGCACACTTTATGAGTTAGAAATTTCATATCTTGTTAAAAAAATTATTGTCATTCTAACAAATGCCGCTAAATGTAAATTTCAGAGCCCGCAACAGAAGGAGGGTTGGGAATGCGCTTATTACACGATGATATTCATGTTTGACTTTGTCGAAAGAATACAATTCGAATTCCCAAAAGCGGTATGTACTTCATATGAATTTCCTATATAATAAGCAATTGATATCTACCTTTTCTGAAATACTAACTATTATCAAATTATAATTTTGTAGAATGTGACAAAGCAAGATCATTACACTTGGGGTCAGATCGACGATGTGCGGTGCATGTGGGCAAGGTGGTTTGCCATGGAATTTTGTAATCCTCGATATGGATTTGCATAATTTTGTATAATTTGGTGTATATGAATATTGTATAATTTATTGCATATGGATTTCTGGCTAATCTGAAAAATATGAATTTCTTGCTAATCTGGAAAATATGGATTTATTGCTAATCTGGAAAATATGGATTTCTTGTTATATGAAATCTGGAAAATATGGAAAATCTGGAATAGTTCTGTAACAAAAATGGCTAGCAAAACTGGAGGCTAGCCGAAAAACAAAAAATACAAAAAAAAAAAAAATGTTCTTTCTACACGGACATTTAACTAAAGTCCGTGTAGAAAAAAAATAGCTACACGGACATTTAGTTAAATGTCCGTGTAGAAAGAGGAGAGCTACACGGACATTTAACTAAATGTCCGTGTAGAAAGAGTCAAGCTACACGGTTTTTTAGTTAAAAGTCCGTGTACAAAAAGAATCGTACACGGTTTTTTAGGTAATATCCGTGTAGCTCGGTAAAATGGAGAGCGACACATTCTGGTCTTTGTACACGGCTGTTTGTGAAGTTATACGTGTAGAATCTTTAAAATTGCACACGGCCAAAAGTCCGTGTGTAGTTATTGAACTAATCGTACACCCTCGATTTAAACACGGTAGGAAATCCGTGTAGCTCCTCCTTTATTGTCCGTGTATAATCTCTTTTTTTGTAGTAGTGTACGCGGCATAGCCCAGAGGCCGCATGGGTTGGCAGGCTAGGCCTTCTTGGGCTTTTTTGATGGGCCTTCTAGAAGCTGCGCTTTTCTGATGAGCCGCGCTATTTTTAGACAATTCCTAATAAATCATGGGTGGACCCCAAGTCCCCCATGATCTCCACTACCTCCACTTACTCCACAAGTGCTTAAGAAGACTATAAATACCCCTCTTGTAATAGAATTTAGTGTATGCGTTCAATTGTGTCAAGTCCAGAATTATAGCTAGCAATTCTCATTGTTAGGTTATGTTAGGTTAGAGAGTTATTTCGAGAGAGAATGATAGCCATTGGAAGCCAATCATGAGAAGGCGTCATCTAAGGAGGCAGATGTTCTTTCATCTTCAGTTGGGTTGTAATTTATGTTCTCTTTATTTATTTTTTTATTGCCATGGTCATGAGAAGCTAAACTTCTCATCTCTAGGGCGAGAGTTGTACTTGAATTTTTAATTATATTTTAATATATATTTATGTTTCGTTTTACGTTATGATTTGAATTTCTTTTACACTTTATTTTTTTTATATATCCTTGCATACATAGTTCTGTCTATTAT
This sequence comes from Carex littledalei, assembly GCA_011114355.1. Taxonomy (NCBI): domain Eukaryota; kingdom Viridiplantae; phylum Streptophyta; class Magnoliopsida; order Poales; family Cyperaceae; genus Carex; species Carex littledalei. The sequence goes on from CM022082.1 coordinate 2,793,499, forward strand.
ATGCCACCTCTATATTCAAAGTTGAGTTCCGTCTCTGCGCACGAGTTGAGTTGTCAAATCAGTATTGTCTTTTCAACTCGAATTGGCTCGCTCATTAACTTAATAAATCGAACACAAATATATTCCAACTCTTATTTGTTCCAACTCGTTCAAACTCAGTTCATCACTACAGCAAAACGGAGTATCAGCGACCGGTATCAGCGACCGATACTTTCGCCGGTCGCTAAAGCCCTTTTCTCCCCCTCAAAAAAAAAGTTGCGCAAATATCAGGCGACCATTTGGTTTCAGAGACCGGTTCAGCGACCGGCGCCTTTACCGGTCGCTGAAAGTTTTGGGTAAAAATGAAATTGCAGTTTCTTCGGCGCCAGATGAGAAACTCTCCCGCGCGACTCCACCTCTCTCCTCTCCGTCAGACTAAAACCCTAGCTCCTCCGCGCCACCCCTCTGTTCTCCTCCGACCCCACCCTCTCCACCCCGACTTGACCCTCTCCTTCACGAATCACTCTCTCCCCTCTCCTTTACGAAGCGCTACTCTCCCACGAATCTCTCTCTCCATGCAGCGCACAACTGCATCGCGACAGATAGAAGTGCCTTGTTTTACTCACACGGATGCAAACGCAGGTTTATCTCCTCTCTCTCTCTCTTCTCTAATTTTCGATTTTACTAATGTCGCTGGTTTTGGCTTGTCTTGGTGCTTGCTATTTTTAGACGGCCGTGAGGCGAGGAATACATTGGTGCCGGCCGTTCTCTTGCCTTTGCGATTTCTTCTTTTCGGGTAATTAAAGCACACCCTTTATTTTGATTTGTGTGGGATAATGTTTCAATTTGGGGAATATTAAATTGTCTCACGCGAGTTGTTGATTTTCTCGGTGAGACAGTGACATTTGGGCTGTGCGGTTGCCTTTCTGTGTACTGGCTGCGGGTGTGCCTTTTTTCCGATTTGCTGTTTCTGGTTTCTTTTCCTTGTGTGCTGATTTCTGCTATTGCTGGTTTATGGTTTGTTTTTTCTGGTTCTGGCCAGTACTGGTATTATGAATTATAGGTGCTTGTTGGCCTTTTTCTTGCTTGCTGTGCCTTTTTCTTGCTTACTGGCTTTGCTGTTGCTTTCGCTGGTTTTGTACCAGTTGTAGAATTAACTTGGTGCCTCTTTACATTATTTGACCAAAAAGGAACCGATTGAGAGAAGATAATTTGAGTGGAGATGGGTAGATCTGGGAATTGGATTACATCGCTCATGAGCCTGAAGAAATCAGAATGAGATAATTACCAGGTACCCCAGTCAATATCTTATTTTTTTTATTCTAGTTCTAGTTTATCAATTTATCAAAAAGAAATTTCCTTCTAATTTATTTGTTGCATATAGATTAATCTAGTAACTTATTTTTGCTTTCAGTTCTCTGCTTACAACTTGTACTCAATTTCTAAAGGTCATTAGTTGATAAGGGGGAAGCATTAAATTTGATAAAAATAGGTCTGGTTATTCTAATTAAAGGACTTGGATACACACAGACACCCAAATTGAAAAGACCAAGTTTTTCAAGCATAGAAACTTCAATCTAAAATTCCAAATAGAAAACCAAATAGGAAGTGGAAGGTACTGGTAGGTTGTAGAGTACTTTTCTGAAAGCAATGATATGAAGTTGATTCAAATCTCTGTACTCGTGTTTTTTTTTTTATTGGAAATATATCTGGCTGTTTTGTTAACAGGAAAAATCAATTGATGCATTAGTGCGGGCCCCACCACGCGATTTTCATGCTATTAGGCAGGAGTTGGCAGCGGTCCGCATACAGAGTGCCTTTCATGCATTCCTGGTAAAGTAAAATACACCTCAATAAGTTCCAGATATTTATGAGATGATGGGACCTATAATATTCAAACTCATTTTAATACATTGTGTATTTGTATTGGTCAGTAACAAAAAGTTTGGCACTTAGGATAATAATGAATGCAGTCATCTGTTGGCTGATTCGACTAGGTTTGACTATTGAGGTGCTATTTCTCATTTTAATACATTGTGTATTGTTTTGGTTGTTAACCTGCCATATTCACACCATTTCGGGACTACTTTGATGTTCAGTTTATCCAATATAACTTGCTCTGATTCATTAACAAGAGAGTCCAATATAACATCTGGATTGGGTCACTTTGGCTTCAAGTCAGGTCCTAGGTGCAGTTCCTGCATACCTATCAAACTTGGAAATTTATTCTGATTTTGATCAATTGGAATGAGCCAATTAATCGAGTCTAGATTGCTTCAGGTTACAAACTAACTGTATTACGGTTGTTTCAAGTTGTAAATAATCAGGTTGAAGAATCACGAGATTTACGACTTGCGATGATGGAGTTACAGAGAGTATTGTTGAACATCTCTTGAAGGTTGAATTATTTCGGATAGTTATTGTTTCTGGCTTTGTAATTGTTTATGTATTGAATTTTCATTGAAATGTAAAAATGTTTCTGTATTGAATTCTTGAAGGCTCTGGCTTTGTAATTGTTTCTGTATTGAATTTTTATTGAAATGTAAAAATGTTTATAAAGAATAAAATTAGCATGTTTATTGTAAGCTGTATAATGTTGGGTAAATTGAAATTTTGAAACTTGATTGAGCTTAAATGGTGCAAATTTAAATAATAAAAAAAAATTCTAAAAACTTGACAGAAGACTTTCTGCGACCGGGTATAGGTATCAGCGACCGTTTCTTTTGGTCGCAGAACGTTTTTGCTGACGTCAGAAAAAAACAACAGCGACCAAAAAAATGTGGTCGCAAAAGATTATCAGCGACCGGGTGACGTATTATCAGCGACCGGTGACGTCATCAGAAGAGTATCAGCGACAAGGCTTACAGCGACCGGGGTTTCAGCGACCGTTTTTGACTTTCAGCGACCGGATCAACTATCAGCGGCCGGCGCCCATACTATCAGCGACCGGAATTCCGGTCGCTGATAGTGCTTTTTGCTGTAGTGCATTAAGAGCCCAATTGCTACTGTCCGAAAATTTTCCAGAACGATGTTATCTTTTATTACAATAATATTTATAAATAAAACCATAATATACAATTCCTTCGTATTTTATTCTATCCTACTTCATTTTTTTATTTTTTTAATAAAGTCCTTATCCGCTTCTGGCTAACTCGTACTTCATTGTGTATTTACGCTGTCAACAAAAATAAAACATGACCAAATAGTATAGAATAAAAAACATTATATATCTCAATCACTTAACCATGTCTTTTGATTTTGCATGTCTTTTGATTTTTAGTCATTTAAATTATAAACTTATTTGTATTAGCATTTGATGAAGAATTAACGTAGTATATGTCTTTTGTATCTGTGAACTATTTTATATCTATGTACTACCGTTTCAAATTTCAATATGCATTTTAGTTTACTTGTTTTTGCCCTTCAGATGTGTGTATGCTTCACTGTAGTGCCTTTATGCATTTCAGTTTACATTTTTATTTGCATACGTTTCAAAATGCGTATGTTGTAATAAATTTTGCAATACATTCAAACAGCGCGCAGTAAGAATTGTAAAAACAAAAGCAAAGGGAAAGTTTCAAAATTTGAGTTGAAGTTTGTGATTAAGTTTTTTCTTTCTAATTCTTGATTTTGTAATCATTTACTACACTTTTTCTTAAGCACTGTTCATGAAAATGTATAGTCTTAGATCTAAGGTTTCTTCGTTGTATATTTATTTTTTAATAAAAATGCTATTGATGTAATTAATAATATGTGATGTAATTAGAAATGTTGTTTACATATATTGATAAATGTAGTGTTTAAATTCATAGTTTTTTTAAATTTTGTTTAGTGTTTTTGGTATTCAGATATAAAGTTAAATTTGAATTCAGATTTAGGGATTCATTATATGTTATAAAAAAAATATGAATCATACACTTTTTAATAATAAAAAAACTGGGTAGGACAAGGGTTTTCATACATGGTTTTACTTTAATAACCATGTATGATGTGGTTTTGGCGGAAAAAAATATGAATTATACACTGTTTTACTTTTAAAAAAATGAGCAAGATATGTTTTGGCAGAAAAAAATCGGCAATTTTTTTGAAAAAATATACACGGTTCTAAAACTATGTAAAATTTACCGATTCTATTATACACGACTCTTGCGGACTCTATTATACACAAAAACGTGTATGGAATCGTTTTCTGCAGTAGTGTGAAACCCAACTAAAATATAGATATAACTGAGGCTTAATAGAGTGCTGTAAAAAAGAAAACCGATTAAATTCTTAACATAAAATGATCTTTTTTTTGTTATTATTTTCACTAGACATGGACACATGGTGCAGTTCTGTATTCATATCCAAAAAATTTCCTGCAGCAACTCATTTCACATATATTATATTAAATAATTGAAGTTTCCGACAACTACGGATCTAATCATATGGCCCATGGTTGGACACAGGCTGTTGATAATTTTTTATTAATATAAGAATCATAATATACAACTCCCTCAATGGAGTAACTCCACCCTATTGGCTATTTTTTTTTTGTTTTTTCTGTTTAAGAAGACGACTGAAACAAATTATGGAATCTTTTAATTCTGACTTGAGTGCAAAACTAAGAAAGTTGAAATTTGAGATGCTGTATAAGTTGCCATAGTATAATTTTATTTTATAAATAGTGTAAAAATTATAGATAATTATAAAAAAAAAACAAATTACTAGTTTCTATTTATAAAAATGTCTTAGTCACTTCTAATTATATTTTAGATCCGTTGACCTAACGTGTAATTGTTCAATCTACACATCTTGCTACACAGAAAGACTAATAAGAGTGCGAAGCAGAGGATCTAGATGTAGTCTTCTCTTGTTCACATGTCCACTTCCCTATAAAAAAGTCCTGGGTTCTCTCCTCTTCGTCACAGAAAGAGCCGGAGAGAAGGAGAAAAGCGTGCTCTCATCTTAGGTATAGTTCTCTCTATATTTTCTCTAATTATCAGCATATTTATTTTGTTTTTATACTAATTTTTGTTTCTATTGTGGAACCTCCGATCGGTCATGTTTTCACAACAGGTTTAGAGTATATATGCTTACTAGATGTGTTTCTGAATGGTTGTGTTGGGAGAATGTGTGACTTTTGTTTTGTTTTCTTTTTTTGGTCAACTTTTTCATCTCATATATGGTTAATTTAGATATGTTAATTGATCAGTCTGTTATCTATTAGCTTGTAAGTTTTATTAGTTTGCGGTAGATTTCTGAATAATGATCTGGACTTCTAGTTGAAGTATATTAGGCAGAGTGTCTTGTTTGTAACAATTTTTATATAGCTAAGCTTAACGCTATGTTTTAATATTTAACTATCTTAAGGGCTTAAATCTTTAATTTAGTCAAATGGCAATAAATTATATTTAGACTAAAATATTTAATAACACAATTTGGGCAAAATGGAAAATAGTATTAACATTTATAAGTTGTATTTCACATACTAAAATGTGGCTAAAATATAAGTTAATATAAAAAAGAAAGGTGTGTTTCACACTACGTTTTATTGACAATCTACTTAAAATAATGATTATTTTGAGAATTAACATTTTATCTTTATTTTCACATAAATTACTAAACAAAATAACAACATTACTTATAGAAATTAAACGTACATTGATTAGAATAAAACATACTAAATGGAAATTATATCTTGAATAATCTAGACAGTCGAAGTATGATTAAAAATTATATCTTTTGAAGAGATGCATATTTAATGAAAAATTAGAAGAAGAAAAAACCAAAAAGAGTATCTACCAATTATGAAAATCAAATAATTTATAAATAATTAATGAGTGCGGCCATGATACTTAGCCATGTGCAAGTTGTTATGTGCTATATATGGATCAATATCTTCGTTTTCAAAGTCAAAACTATCGATCTGAATCACTTAACCTGATCTCCACATGAAATTTTTTCCTTTTATTTAAGGGCTTATGCTTCGTTTGTAAAAATATTTAACTAGGCTTAAACGCTACGTTTCAATCCTGAGCTATTCTAAATTTAAGGGCTTAATGCTTCTCCTGTTAAGTCAAATGGCATATTAATATTTAGAATAAAATATTTATTATTACAATTTGGTCAAAACGGAAAATACTATTATTTACAAGTACTTGTATTTTACATACTGAAATGTGACTGAAGTTTCGTTAGTCTAAAAAATGAAAGGTATCTCATTGTCTGATGAATTGTATATATAATTAACCTGTCATCTCATATTGCTATTGCATGGCCGTTGTTATTTAAGTGCAAATTATTTATGATATTCTCTATTCGCTATCTAAAAAAAAATTCACTTTTCGGTGCTTAATTGTTGTTTACCTCTGTAAATTGATCAGTTTTCACGTCAAACTAAGCAACAAATTATCTAATCAACGCTTAAGTTTTGATTAACCTGCATGCTTATTCGATTAGCAGCTACAATGATCAATATTTAATAATATTTAATCACATTCTATATTATTTCAGAAGAGCTTAAGCTTGTTTGTGGATTAATCAGCCGGAAGGGGGTCAGAAATGAGTAATAATGATGTCGTACAACCAGTAGATGAAATATCACCCGCATCAAAAGAACCGGATGATCAGTGGATTGTGAACATAGAAACTCAAGTAGAAGGCCACGATACTAAAGAAATACCACCAACCAGACCATCAATTTATGGTAATTGGAAACGTTTGGATGATTTTGGGGATGTCATGTCCTTCTTACCTGAAACCAATAGGTGGCAATTTCTTGCATTTATGAAGCGGGCGTTTGATCTCAAGGTACGTGAATGCCTTGAAGAATTACATAAGAATGAATTAGATAAGGTCTGGAGGTACTATTGTGGGGTCGATGAAAAATTTCGTGCTGAAAATAGCACAAGTTTCATAGAACAACTATTGGTCAATAGTTGCTTCTTAATATTTGCGTTGGTTTCCTCATTAACAGAAAAGTATTTGAAACCAAAAAAAAAATTCTCTGGATCTGCCGATAATGAGGATACAAAAATGCGAACGTTCAATGAGTATAAAAAATTAGAGAAATTTGTATATGGTGAACGTTTGGGTATCGGACGTTACATGTTGACCATGGAGTACCAGATACCGTGGTTTGTTGTCAAGGCTGTATATACAAAGCATTCCAACCTAAGCAGCAAGCTTAATACCCCAATCCATGAACTTGTGATCACATTCTTAGAGCATATCATTCCAGGAGTGCCCAAATCCAAACTGCTTAATACCCCAATCCCCCAAGATGGCTTCCAACATCTACTACACATCATCCATTGGTCCCGAACCCCCGAAGGGAAGTTTCATGAAACAAATTCAGGTTTGAAAATGAAACTCATCAATGTTATTCCTAGTGCAACATACATGCAATTATCTGCAACTGTTTTCAACAAGCATGTCGCCAATGGCTTTGACGTGACTTTCTATGAGAGGATATTATCTGGAGTGATCCAATTACCACCCTGGTCCCATTTTCTATCCGAAAATGAAATTTATAAAAATCTTTTAGCATTTGAACGGGGGTATGGCATGGTTTGTGGGTTTGCCGTCACAGCCTATGTTGCATGCATTGTGCAGTTGGTACAAACAGAAGAAGATGTTACACTATTGCGAGCCAAACGTATCATCACAAGACTAGGGGACCAAAAGGATGTTTTGAGCTCTATACAAGGGTACAAAACTATACTACTTTCCAATGATATCCCTATGTCGAAAGATCTTACGAAGATGGCGGCAAAAATGAGCTCCTATAATGACAAAAGATCCAGCATAAAAAAATACTATGCAGATTTCAAGAGACGCTACTGCTCGAATCCATGGATAACCCTCTCTGTCATGGGCGGCATCTTATTGTTTGTCCTTACTTTTATTCAAACCGTACTTTCTTTTATTCAAATCAAATATAGTGTGCTTACCTACAAAAACCAATGATTGAGCTAAGCTAAGTATACACCTATATTTGTACATCATCTTGTATCCTTATTTGATTTTCTTTTATTTAATTATATCATGTAAGCAATTTAAATTGTGTGTGTTCCGGTGGTTTATCTTTATTCAATTCATTATATGTGTTGTGCTATGATGTATGTTGTACCTTATTTTCAATGTAATTCATTTGTCATTTTTATGTGGGGCATGTGTGATATTTATCTTTTTTCTTGTCTTACAGTATTAATTCAGGAAACAAACCAACTATTCAACTATTAATTAAGTATGTATAAAACTTTCTTTATTAATTTTCAACTTTTCTTATGAGGGTATATACTTCCTCCTCCTGAGTGTTTCTCCCAAAGTTCTAATTTGTGATATTATTCAATTTACTCCCATGCCAATAATCAATAAATTAATATATCCTCTAAGGAATCCAAAATTTTAAGATTGATCTTTTTTAGGACCTCTCCTCAATCAATAAAAAGAAAAAAGAAAATACACAAAGAAAAAAAGAAAAAAAGAAATATGTAGTTTCTCAAACAATTACAGCCCTGCAACAATTATACAATAATTGCAACCTGTACTTTGACATTACTCATACAAATATAGTTTCTGATTGTCAACAAAGACTCAGTCCAGCACTAATCCAAACAGAAATTCACCTAGCATTAATTGTACCAAAATCCCAAAAACCCATAAATTATAATTTTTTATGTAGAGACAAAATAACTTCTTATTATAATTTCTTTATGTAATTATGTCTGATTTCATATCTTTAAGTGCCTTATTTTCACCAGAATTTATAATTTTCTAAGTAATTACTTGAATAGTGGGGCTGCTAATGAGCCGAGCCGGCTCATGAGCCAATGAGTTGAACAGCTTAATAAATTGTATCGAGTCAGGCCCTAAACTAAATAATGTCCGAACTCGACTCATATTTTATCACTCAAACAGGGCCGAGCCCGAGCCGAGCCGAGCCGGATCATGAGCCAAGGAGTCTCTTCTCTTTCCGAGTTTCCGTCTGTCGCTCTTCTCTTTTTGTTCCTCTTGCTAGGACAATGTGGTGATAAAAAAAGAAGCACAATTGCTCATACAGTGGCATCAAGTACCACAATTATAGATGGGCGATTTAGATCAACAGTGAAGTTGGACAATAATCTTCAATTAATGAATGCCAGTCCCGACCACACCTAACTGTGGTGCTTGATGCCACTATAATGATCAATTGTACTTGGCAAGGCGATGTGGTACTTGAGATGTGTTATGGCGTTCTGCAGGGATGCCATGACTCTATCCTGCCTTCTTATTTTTCATTTTTTTTTTTCATTTTCCTATAAATAAAAATTTCGGAGCCACGTCTCTAACAGTAGTGAATCCGTTAGAAAAATTCTTTTTTATCCGTTAGAAGACTGCATTTTTGTAGTAGTAAGAGGATCCAATCGCTCTTCAAGAGAGAGAATAAAATCGGCAAAAGTGAGAAAAATGTAGGGTTGTGGGTGGTACAGTCTGGCAATGGGGATCACATATTTGTCAAAAAATCCTTTTTAATATCTAGATTCTATGAATTTACTAACTTTCCATGTAGCAATTTATAGTTTAATTTCCTGTAAAAGTAAGATTTATTGTTTAAAAATGTTTAATTTATTAAGTTTATTTAATTTGTTTGTATTAATTGCTCTTCATTGGAAATTTTAATTCATCTGAGGTTTTCAATTTGTTGAATATTGTTTTTTAAAATGCTAACAGCAGCTGTCAGCGAGCATGAAAGTTGTAGCACATATGTTAAGCATTCCCTAGAACTTTGAATTACATAAATTTGAGCTAAAATGATGGAGTTATGGCCAAAATAATGGAGCGCGGGTCAATATATATTCATTGTTGTTGAAGCATCCTGGACGATACCATGACCTATCATTTGATCTGGCGTAAAAGTAAAATCATTACAAATAATCTATGCACATCATCTCAAAATTTAGTCAATGTTGGACTCATTCTGCTTGTATAGATGAGATGAATATTTAGAAAATAATTTAAATCCAACTTGCTATGTATAGTGAGGTTTAAAGACATGCCATAAATATTTCCGCTATCCTATACAAATGATTTACTGCAACCAATAAAAAAAATTCGAGCTTATATGCAAAATTTGATATTACTTGTATTTTTGCATTTCAAAAAAAGATATCAATAAAACCTAGAAGTATATCTAATATTAAACTTATTTAGCTCTCAAAATGAAATATATACTACGAAATCTAGATACAGTTAACATATATATAGATATATGATCTATCTTCTACTAATAAATTATTGCAATCAATAAACAATACATGGGCCAATATGTAATATTTGTCCTTATCAGCCAATACACAGCATGTGCATTTTTATTATGAAGTTATAACATTTGTCCTTGTTAGCCACGTTTTCTGGTACCGACATAATTACAAATAAATATGACACAATTTCAGTTGGGCGATTGAAATTCAGTGCCTCACTAGCTACTACAGAAACCGTGACTACTACAAAAATCCAATATAACTACACAAATCAAAAGTACATATATTATAAAGATATTTTGTTACCTAATGGTGATAATAATCCAGAAAATCCATATGGCATTCCAACAACTTATCAGAACCAACCATGAATAGTCGGAATTTCAATCGAGCATATTTTGCTATCCTTTTATTTTATTTTCATATTCTTAGTTATTTATTATTGTTTTCTCTCCTTGAACTAGAATCACGAGACCACAGTGCAATGCCATGCAGCGGCCGCGTGGACCACAGTCACCTCATTATTATTATTATTATTTTTTTAAGTTTCATATTTATATTACAAATCTTTATGTTTTCCGTACAAATAAGCCCAAAAATAATTTCAACAATATTATTTAAATTACCGGATATTACAAAAAATTAATTAGGATTATTATTCAATTTTCTATTCGCACGTACTTCTATTTTGATAACTAAAACTAAATAATCCAACAAACCAATCTCTCAAATATCCTCCAAATTAATATATTTGCTATAATATGGAAATTGCAATTAAACATCCTCAAAATTTGAACTTGTAATTGAGTTGTAACTGTGGGCTTACCTACAGGACCTATATATATAAGGTTTGTTTAATATATTTTGTTAATTAAATCTCTATGAAATATATATGTATGTATTATAGTTTGAACACTAGCAGCCCAAAAATATCAGCTAGTTCTTTTTTTCGTTTTTTTAATTAGTAAAAGTTGAAGGTTAAAGTATTCAGATTTTAAACATGCGACCTCTCACACAATGGATATTTTCTTTGCCACTAAATCAAAGGCTGGTTCTCAATATCAGCTAGTTCTTAAGAGCGTGTACATCCTAATGGCAAATTAATTGCAATTATCATCTCGCGCTGATGTAATTCCATGGTGTACTATGATTTGAGGCACCAACAAGATGGTCACTTTGAGGTTTGAGCTCATTGGGTCGAGAAGACGTCTCCTTAATTGCTGGTTAACATCATCTTCATCCCAATTACAAAATAAAAATTATAAAACCTGATTTAATAAATGCAATTTTTCATTGTAGAAATGTAAAACCTTTGCTAATGTAGTAATCTGAATTGCTGGTTAACATCTGTAGAAAGAAATCCGATAAGTGTTAAGGCCCAAGCCCAAAATTCATTCAGCCTTCATACCTTAGCCCATACTATCAACTTTTTTTAAACCCAACCAACTTCAACAAAAAGCCCATTGTTAAAGTTAGTAATACTATCCTTGAAAGAATAGGTGGAATTTTTTAAAGCCCAAAGACAACAATAAAATTTCCTTTGCTCATGATGCTATTATATGTAAATCTTCTAACAATTACATTTTTACCCATCAAAAGCTTGTTCAGAATTGTTAGCAATATTAATTTGTAGTACAATCCTTTTTGGTCAGCTAGCAAACTGAAATTACAAACAAAATGTGAAATCTTGCTTATATAGTACAGATTGATGACCTTAATTTAATGCTAGGATTATATAATTTTAATTGAAAGCCCAGTGAAGTTTGAGCTCATTGGGTAGAGAAGACGTCTCCCTAATTGCTGGTTAACATCATATACATCCCAATTACAAAATAAAAATTATAAAACCTGATTTAATAAATGCAATTTTTCACTGTAGAAATGTAAAACCTTTGCTAATGTAGTAATCTGAATTGCTGGTTAACATCTGTTGAAAAAAATCCGATAAGTCTTAAGGCCCAAGCCCAAGATTCATTCAGCCTTCATACCTTAGCCCATACTAACAACTTTTTTTAAACCCAACCAACTTCAACAAAAAGCCCATTGTTAAAGTTATTAATACTACCCTTGAAAGAATAGGTGGAATTTTTTAAAGCCCAAAGACAACAATAAAATTTCCTTTGCTCATGATGCTATTATATATAAACTCTTCCAAGAATTACATTTTTACCCATCAAAAACTTGTTCAGAGTTGTTAGCAATATTAATTTGTAGTACAATCCTTTTTGGTCAGCTAGCAAACTGAAATTTAGGATTACAAACAAAATGTGAAATCTTGCTTATATAGTACAGATTGATGACCTTAATTTAATGCTAGGATTATATAATTTTAATTGAAAGCCCAGTGAAGTTTGGAATTTGCACCCACTATACCCCATTTGCCCTCCATGACTATTGATGTGTGATCAAGTCGGACTGTTAATTGGGCCTAGAGTAAGTTACTAAGTTTCGTCTGACAGGCCTAGGCCCATATTAGAACAAAACCCAATTTGTTCCTTTTCAATACACAAAATAAATTTAATACAAAGGCCCATGTTCTTAGTGAACGGTGACAATAAAAAAAAAAAATAATGATCAAATTGTGCTCCTCATTTTAGATTTAGTTGATGTGCATGTACTGATTTTTTTGGTGATTGACACAAATATTTAGAAAAACAAGGTTACTATTTGAAATATCAGTTGACCGAAATTGTTTTGAAAGATTTGAATATCAAATATGAAAGGTTTGTTGGATTTGCAAGAGTGCAACAAATAAAGGACTAAAAAGAAAACAATATTCCTGTCTTTCATATTATTATTGTTACATTTGCTAAAAATAAATTATATATGTGATGACTTATTTCAGTTGTGGCAATTTTAGTTACATCCAGCATTTGTTTGATACATCAATTTGAAATCATTAGAACGAGTGCATACTCAAAAGTTAAGAATATATATGTTGTTTATATTAAATAAAGCGAGTGCAAATAAAGTTTGTGTAATTAAGTTAAAATGTTGAATAGCCTTTCTTCTTACAAAAAAAAAAATTAGCAATGTTTTGATGGATGGCCAATAGTATTTCAAATAGAAACAATATTGTCATAAAAAATAAGAGAAATTTATGTAATTTATGTAAAATATTTTGAAAAATATTGTCATGAAATTTATGTAAGCTAGAATTACCCTTTAATTAAGAGAAATTGAGCTCCAAAAACTCGAATAGAAACAATAATTTGTGTAACCAACGGATAGAGAAGCTAATGAAAGGACAAGAAGTTGAGTTTCAAATACAATACAAATATACAATACAATACAATACATACGGACAAGCTTCTTGTTAGAAGGTTACATCAAATTAGAGCAACCCAATAAATCAATAGGGACGTTTTATTGTTTTTGCAAGACAAAATCTAACAAGAGCAACCATCAAAAAATATGTTTTGTGGGTTTTTGAAATTGATATTTTGCTTCACCAATTTACAATCCCATGTGATATTGGCAATGGATGTCGCCACATTTTTGAAAATTTGAAACACATCACCAACATCTTTTTAAGCTTGCTATAACATAAAGCAATCGTGTACAATTATTACATCAAAATGCGACAATAGAATGAGATTGGTTTCCATAAAGTCTTATGTGAACTTGCTATATTAGTCCATATATTTTATATATTTAAAAAAAATTCAAATGTCTTTATTTTTTGTGGCTTTATTATATTTTAATTTGTAACAAACTTTAATAACATAAAGTTAACATTTAAATGTAAAAATAAAACAGTTAGATATGATATATATCATTCATTTTATGTTTACGTAAAATATTATGAAATTTTGACTTTATTTTGATTGTTATAAAGAGATGGCAAAAATAAATTGATGGAGATAATTTTTTAGCGTTGATTATTCAACTTATCGATTTATATAAAATAAAACTAGAAAGTGATAATTTTTATGTGCATATAGAAAAAAAATAGAGAACATCTATTTTGACATATAAATTTTAGAAATTTTGTTATTATAAAATTAAAAAGTGAAAACATGACAGAAATACTAAAAATAGAGGTATTAAATACTTCTTCATATTTCAAATATTGTATGGGAGTATATATTCTCTTTTCAAGACATTACTCTTTTCTAATCAGTTCTATACAATTACTAAATACAAAATTTTATTTCTTAACTTGATAAAATAAAGACAAACCAAAAAAATTATTTTTATTTACATTTTTTATCATCACAAGTGAATCATAAATTGTTGCTATCAAGCAACCACTGTAACATGTTGTACCAAATATAGATACAAGTGACTTGACACCTCATAACAAAACACCCATATGTTTGTGTCCCTGACAAGGATACTTCCTTGCATTTGTTTTTGTTTTGTTGTGAGTTTCTCTATTTTAATTTAAGGTGCAGTCATTCCACATGGCTGTCCTCATCAGTTAGTTAGCAACACTGATTCTGCATGATTTGTTGCCATCTGCATGATTAGTGATAATTAATTATTTGTTACTTTAAAAGATGATTGAGTGTTTTGTTACTTAATGAGGAATATGTATGTATATCTTGTGTCATGTTTCATCTTATCATAAATCAAGTATCAGTGATCATCCCAAAGGAATATGTCATAGATTGATCAATTGTGTATTATTATTTTTAACATGAGGTCATATCAAAATATAAAAATAAAATAAAAACCTTTTTTAGTAGAACAATGTGTGTTCTTAAGCTCACCAAATATTTAGTGAGTTTATTAACTTTAAAACCTATCAAATTGATTTCAAACGACTAATCAGGATTCTAAATAACTAACTATATATAGCTGCGCTATATATAGTTTTTTCAGACATTAAAAACTATAAACGCTATGAGCCGCTTTTCTTTTATTAGAGTTCTAAATAGCTAGTTATCGTTACGCAATAGCTGTCCTATAGCTTTTTTCAGACCTTAAAAGCGATACTGCGATAAACGCTATTTAGAACTTTGCAACTAATTATTAAAAAGATTTTTTTTTAAATCAAATAATGGTGGAATGTCATATTAAATTAAAGTTCCATTATTTTCTAAGATTATCAAAACTATCCATAAATCCCTCTAGATATTGGAAATGTTGTCCCTCTCAAATATTTCATTGTAGTTACCTTTCCAAATCAAGCCTATGTTTGCACACGTGTCAAGCAATCTGTCACACAGCCTGTCTTTACTTTAGGTGATCACAAGATTGCACCAATATTGAAAAGTGTTGGATTTTGAAAGAGGCACTTCCTGTTGCTCTTATAGGGACCTCTCTCATCTCCCCCATTTCACAATATACAATCCTGCAATTCAACCGTCCGATCAATCATTGACGGTTCGGATCTCTTGTTTAGTAAGGAGTAATGTGTTGTATTAAGAACTTTGCAAATAAATTAGAGCATCTGTATTATTATTTTTTTTAAAGTATGGTAGCACTTTGTATTCTACTTTTTAGATTTAGCACAATTTTTAATTTACGAAAATTTTCTTTAAAGAAATTATTTTAATTATTTATATTGGCAGGGTATACCGACCTTCTTGTAGAAAAAATTGCTGATGTGATCAATAAAATTAATTAAAATTTAGTTGCACAAGTATTAGAGATTTTAGAAAGTAAAATTAACTCAATTTCTATTTGAATCAGGGAGTGTTGATTATTTTATAGTACCTATTTATTTTTGGTCCACTAAATTCATTTTAACTTTCTTCAATTATAATGAACAACATCATTTTTAAAATCGATAAATTAATTATATGGTCCAATCCTGATCCACCCATGAATTTCATTTCATAAGACGATTATTAAAGTGCATTAATAAAGAATCAATTTATAATTTTATGATTAAAATAATGTACTCCTCATAAAATTAAGTTATACATGTTAGTTTTTATTTAATTATGTGGCCTATGTCATTATTGTGCATTAATTTCATTTAGAGAAATTAATGAAAAGACATGAGTAATTTTTTATGGAAAAATTAAGATTGTTATTTATAAAATTATACTGGTCTCAAAGGTTGTCTCACTTATTCTCTTATTTGGACGCATCCCATCCTAAAAACTTCATCATCACGTTTGAGAAAAATCATTGATAATTAGTATTTACGCTTCCGCTTAATAATGTCTTCACTTCAAAACTGTAAGATTTAAATTACATTTGCTATTTTATTTTGGATTTATGGATTCTGAATTGTTTCTGTTCTAATTGCAAAACACGTTACGATTTTATTATATTCTATCAATACAAAATAATAATAAAATTCTATCTTTTATCTTAAAAAAGTGCGATAATACAAAATTAATAGTATGTTGTGCGGATCGCTTCGCCAGAACAATGTACACCGACAGAAAAGTATTTTTTTTTTAGCGTGTTGATATTACCGATAAGAGTATCCACGACAATACCCTCGCTGATACCCTCGCGGATAGCTCGACGATACCCACACACCTTTTAGATTGTAACTTCAATTTACAATCTCTGATCTCTTTCTATCCACTTCAGATGTTGACTCAAGCCAACAACTAATTAATGAATCTTTTTAAACAAAGAAAAAACTTAATGCTCTAACTAATTAAACAACTAATTAAACAATTAATTAGCTGCAGAAACTTGTGTTGTCTGTATCTAAATTAGTGTTGTAAAAAATGGTTGTTTAGGCCGATTGGTCATTGGCGATGACCAAACCGTTACAGATTTTTTCGACTAATCGGTCGATTATTTTTTATTATGATCGATTATTCTTGCTTATTCTCGATTAATCGCTTAACAGTATTTTGTTTGTCCGACGAGCACATACTGTTATCTACAACACTGATCTGAACAAGGGATAATAAATCAATTTTTATATACTGTTTTTGCTTTTTTTTTTCTTTTTTTTTGTTACGTACTACAACATATGAACAGTAATAATCA
The DNA here is from genome assembly GCA_011114355.1 of Carex littledalei. NCBI lineage: Eukaryota > Viridiplantae > Streptophyta > Magnoliopsida > Poales > Cyperaceae > Carex > Carex littledalei. Next base: position 2,810,613 of record CM022082.1, read on the forward strand.
AATCAATTTTTATATAAAACAAAATTTTATATAAAACAATTATCTGCTTGCAAAATTTAAAGCTAATTACTACCATGTACAGACAATAATTTTGATTAGGACAAGTTTATGGATCAATGAATTAATTTATATATTACAAATTTAAAGGGAACATGCATATGGGGCCTGCCATAGGCGGATTGTAGCCTCTTGTCTCAACATGTCATATTGTGCCTTTATCCATCTACAGACTGACAGACATGTGGGGCCCTCTCAGCTGTCCCATAGCTATTTCATTGCCATATCTTTTGCAATCCAAAATTTGTAGTATTTTGTGCAGCGAGTCAGTACCCTCGGGTCAAGTTGTGAATTTTTTTTTCATGATGTATTTTGGCATTTTTATTATATATATTATATATTGTGGGTATGATTCAGCAATAACAAAATAAAAAAAAATTGTATTTTACATATTGGTGACATTACTTTTAAAAAAATGGTACGAACTAAATTTCTGTTTTTATTATTTTATTTTTTTTGAGAAAAATATGATGATGCCCTTAAATTCCATTATTTTTTTTACATAAGTTAAAAAAAAAAAAAAAATAAACCCTGTACTAAATCAATAGTTAAGAGGCTGTTATATCTACCTCAATCTAAATTTTTTTATCTAGAATATGGTTAAAATATTATTCTTGTATGGAATATAATAAGTTCGAAATCTAGTAAACATTACTGAATTTGATTTGAAGAATTTAATCATTATCTCATGCTATAAAATAAAAAAACCATACAGTTGGATATGATATCAGAGACCAACAATTCATTATTGGTGTAAGATGGCCCGAAATTTTTATTAATACTATTTAAAAAAAAAAACATTTTTTTTGGGAGATTCCGAAAAATACCAGCACCGCAGGGTCAATTGGCGGCTCTTTTTTTGGGGGCCGCCATGTGTCGCTGCGGCTCCAAGAATGGGCCCGCCAATTGACCCTGCGGCCCCACTTTTGTTTTTTCTTCTATGCCTATCATCTTTGATGTCCCAATCTAAAGGGGAGTGAATGGGAGTTCTAATAAAAATTCAAAATTCATTCAGATTTATAAAAACAAACAACTAAGAAATCCAATCAAGTTCACAATGAAAAAAAAGTGGGGCCGCAGCGACACATGGCGGCCCCCAGTCAATAGGGCTACCAATTGACCCTGCGGCTCTGATATTTTTCGAATTCTGGAGAAAAAGTGGTTGTTTTTTAATATGGTATTAATAAAAATTTCGGAAAGATGGCACATGCCGATTTGCTATATAAAGAATAACAGCTATTGTGCCTCAAAAAACCAATGCTGCTCCGTATTTTGTAGTTAGTAGACGGCGTTTGCAAAACCAATGAAAACATTCCTTGTGTAAACCTGGTCTATTAACAAGATTTACACCGAAGATGCTTATCAAATGCAAAATCCAGCACCACTCTGAGAAAAGGGTTCAAGTAATAAACCTGAATATAATTATATACTATTATAAAATGATAGATCCTGACTCTTGTTGCTACCTATTTTTTTTTTTATTTTCAAAGTTCAAACAGTCGATCCAAACCGTTAGATGTGATCTTTATATTAAAATGTGCTTAGAGACCAAATTTTACATTATTTGAAACTTTTTGACTATTTATTAAGATGGTTTGAAAATCGTTGATTTAATAAACATTAAAAAACTTCCGGACCATTGAAAACAACGATTTTCAACCATCTTAATAAATAGTAAAAAAAATTACAAAATGTAAAATTTGGTATCCAAGAACATTTTAATATATATATATATCTGTGTGTGTATATATAGGACAGTGCTACGGTGCTATGCATATATAAGGGCCCCTCTGTGCTACGGCTCACTTTTTGAGTTTTCAAAACCCTAACGGTCGATCCGAACTGTTCAACATGATCTCCATATGAATATGTACTTGCAAACCAAATTTGACATTTTTTAGAATTTGTTTACTATTTATTAAGCCACTTTGAAAATCGCTGATCCAATGGTCCAGAAAAGTTTACTGTTGTGTACAAATTAGTGTTTTTTCAAAGTGGCTTAATAAATAGTAAAAAATTCTAAAAAATGTAAAATTTGGTTTGCAAGTACATATTCATATGGAGATCATGTTGAACGGTTCGGATCGACCGTTAGGATTTTGAAAACTCAAAAAGTGAGCCGTAGCACGGAGGGCCCTTATATATGCATAGCATGCTAGCCAATTCCTGTATATACATATATATATATATATATATATATATATATAGAGGTTGGCTATTCTACTTCCATAAGCATATGCCCACATATGCTTATAACTCATTTTTGCGTTTCCAATGTTCAAATGGTTGATTCGAACCGTTCATCTTGTTCTCCATATTAATATGTGCTTGGAGACCAAATTTTACATTTTTCGGAATTTTTTTACTATTTATTAAGCCACTTTGAAAATTACTGATCCGGATAAACAGTAAAAACAGTGCAACAAAATTCTGGACCATATGATTAGCAATTTTCAAAGTGGCTTAATAAATAGTAAAAAAATTCCGAAAAATGTAAAATTTGGTCTCCAAGCACATATTAATATGGAGAACAAGATGAACGGTTCGGATCGACCATTTGAACATTGGAAATGCAAAAATGAGTTATAAGCATATGTGGGCATATGCTTATGGAAGTAGAATAGCCAACCTCTATATATATATATATATGAGTAGAACTAGGGTGCTCTCGAGTTCACCAAGCCCTTGGTGAACTCAAGTCCAAAACTCATCGGATCGGCTTCAAACGACGAATCCGACCGTTGAAACCCGTCTACCTTACGAGTGATGCGTCTACATGCAAAAAATTTAAATTTTGAAATTAATTTTGCATAGAGTCAAGTGGTCAAAAAACGTCAAAAAATAAATGCATTAAAATTAATTTATTAACCTTCTAATTTTGACCACTTGACTCTATGCAAAATTAATTTCAAAATTTAAATTTTTTGCATGTAGACGCATCACTCGTAAGGTAGACGGGTTTCAACGGTCGGATTCGTCGTTTGAAGCCGATCCGATGAGTTTTGGACTTGAGTTCACCAAGGGCTTGGTGAACTCGAGAGCACCCTAGTTCTACTCTATATATATATATATATAGAGCTTGGCTACTATGCTTATATAAGCAAAAGCCCACATATGCTTATAACTCATTTTTGCGTTTCCAATGTTCAAATGGTCGATCCGACCGTTCATCTTGTTCTCCATATTAATATGTGCTTGGAGACTAAATTTTACATTTTTCTGAATTTTTTTACTATTTATTAAGCCACTTTGAAAATTGCTGATCTGGGTGAACAGTAAAAACAGTGTTTCCAAAATTCTGGACCACCAGATCAGAAACTTTCAAAGTGGCTTAATAAATAGTAAAAAAATTCAGAAAAATGTAAAATTTAGTCTCCAAGCACATATTAATATGGAGAACAAGATGAACGGTCGGATCGACCATTTGAACATTGGAAACGCAAAAATGCTCATTTAAGCATATGTGGGCTTTTGCTTATATAAGCATAGTAGCCAAGCTCTATGTATATATATATATATATGTATATGTATATGTATATGTATATGTATATCTATATGTATATGTATATGTATATGTATATGTATGTATATATAGAATCTGCCCATTTGAACATTGGAAACGCAAAAATGCTCATTTAAGCATATGTGGGCTTTTGCTTATATAAGCATAGTAGCCAAGCTCTATGTATATATATATATATATATGTATATGTATATAGATATATATGTATATGTATATGTATATATGTGTATATGGAGCTTGGCTACTACGCTTATATAAGCAAAAGCCCACATATGCTTAAATGAGCATTTTTGCGTTTCCAATGTTCAAATGGTCGATCCGACCGTTCATCTTGTTCTCCATATTAATATGTACTTGGAGACTAAATTTTACATTTTGCTGAATTTTTTTACTATTTATTAAGCCACTTTGAAAGTTTCTGATCTGGTGGTCCAGAATTTTGGAAACACTGTTTTTACTGTTCACCCAGATCAGCAATTTTCAAAGTGGCTTAATAAATAGTAAAAAAATTCAGAAAAATGTAAAATTTAGTCTCCAAGCACATATTAATATGGAGAACAAGATGAACGGTCGGATCGACCATTTGAACATTGGAAACGCAAAAATGAGTTATAAGCATATGTGGGCTTTTGCTTATATAAGCATAGTAGCCAAGCTCTATGTATATGTATATGTATATGTATATGTATATGTATATGTATATGTATATGTATATGTATATTTATATATATATAGAATCTGGCTAATATGCTACGCGTATATAAGGGCCCCTCCGTGCTACGGCTCACTTTTTGAGTTTTCAAAATCCTAACGGTCGATCCGAACCGTTCAACATGATCTCCATATTAATATGTACTTGCAAACCAAATTTTACATTTTTTAGAATTTTTTTACTATTTATTAAGCCACTTTGAAAATCGCTGATCCAATGGTCCAGAAAAGTTTACTGTTGTGTACAAATTAGTGTTTTTTCAAAGTGGCTTAATAAATAGTAAAAAAATTCTAAAAAATATAAAATTTGGTTTGCAAGTACATATTAATATGGAGATCATGTTGAACGGTTCGGATTGACCGTTAGGATTTTGAAAACTCAAAAAGTGAGCCGTAGCAGGGAGAGGCCTTATATACGCGTAGCACCGTAGCACTGTCCTATATATATATATATATATATATGTATATGTATATATATGTAGGACAGTGCTACGGTGCTACGCGTAACATAGAGCCCTCCGTGCTACGGCTCACTTTTTGAGTTTTCAAAATCCTAACGGTCGATCCGAACCGTTCAACATGATCTCCATATGAATATGTACTTGTAAACAAAATTTTACATTTTTTAGAATTTTTTTACTATTTATTAAGCCACTTTGAAAAAACACTAATTTGTACACAACAGTAAAATCCGCTGGACCATTGGATCAGCGATTTTCAATGTGGCTTAATAAATAGTAAAAAAATTCTAAAAAATGTAAAATTTGGTTTGCAAGTACATATTCATATGGAGATCATGATGAACAGTTCAGATCGACCGTTAGGATTTTGAAAACTCAAAAAGTGAGCCATAGCACGGAGAGGCCCTTATATACGCATAGCATATTAGCCAGATTCTATATATGTATATGTATATGTATATATATGTATATGTATATGTATATGTATATATATGGAGTATGGCTAATTTTCTGCTGGCAGCATTTCGGCCAGCTGCTGCCGGGGCTATATTTAGCCATACGATGTTCAAACAACAAATCCAAACCGTTAGATGTGATCTCTATATTAAAATCTACTTGGAGACCAAATTTTATATTTTTTGGAATTTTTTTACTATTTATTAAGCCACTTTGAAAATCCAGATCATATGGTCCAGACTGTTTTTACTGTTCACCCGGATCAGCAATTTTCAAAGTGGCTTAATAAATAGTAAAAAAATTCCAAAAAATGTAAAATTTGGTCTCCAAGTAGATTTTAATATAGAGATCACATCTAACGGTTTGGATTTGTTGTTTGAACATCGTATGGCTAAATATAGCCCCGGCAGCAGCTGGCCGAAATGCTGCCAGCAGCAACTTAGCCATACTCTATATATATATATATATATAGAGTTGGGCTACGGTACTTCGCGAAGTAAAGCGAGTCTATATCTTTAATTTTAAAGTTCGAAACGTCGATCCGAACCGTTCAAGTTAACCTTCATATTAAATTGTGCTTGGAGACCAAATTTTACAATTTTTAGAAACTTTTTACTATTTTTTGGAATTTTTTTAAAATCATTGTTTTTCAGAAAATCGTGGACCATAAAAATTATTGACAACATTCTTTTATATCACTCTGAGACTCATCTATCAATCAATTATTGACAACATTCTTTTATATCATTCTTAGACTCATCTATCAATCAAAATATGAATTCTGTACAATTTTTTAAAAAAGTTTCAATTATGTTAAACAAAATTATAGTTAATTCAAATTTTTCTAAAACAATTATATAGAGTTCACACACGTGGCATGTTCTTATTGGTAGATGATCAGCATAAGATGATTTTGCTCATAAAAATCATTTCCCAATAAATATTACTGGAATTGATTTAAATATATGTTCCCAATTCAGCAACAAAGATAAATAATTAAATATAAACTAAGAATGTTGACTGGAACACCTGAATCTCACTTCATTAACAGTAATATTAATATAGTTTAACTTCTCATATTGAATAAATAATAAAACGCCAAGCCCTAATTGATCAATCTTTCCATAAATTAAGACACCTACTACAACTCTATGCTCTTATCCCAGTTCCAAAATCCAATGAAAACGGTTAATGCTACAAACACACAGCCATAAGATACAAAGCTATCTCTATCTCTGTCTCATGCAAGACAAATCCAAGGACCCAAAAATGGCCATATAATTTGCTACCTATTGGTACATCAACAATTAATTAATAAGAAAATCATAATTTATCTACACTAAAAGGGAAGGGAGCATTGCCCATGAAAGATGCAGCAATTCAGGCAATGCTGTCCAGTTAACAGGCTGTGTGTGTGCTGTTCTACTTCCTGAACTCTAATTGCTTGCAACTGAAGCTGCAGCAAGTCAGTTGTGAATCGGAGGCTTTCTCTTGGCCGGCGAGTAGTCCATCCCGGCTATGTCTAACACGTCATCGGGTTTCGTGCCGTATTTCTTCGTACTTGCTTCTTCTTTCCTAATCTTTTCCTGCATGGTAATTAAATAATAATCAGATTAGATTAACTAAAAATGAAGTTGTATACAATAGATTAATTATATATATATGTAACATATATATACCTTGGTTGAGACAATGGGACTTTTCATGAGGAGCTTCCTATTATTTCCTGCTTTCCAAAGAACATCCTCAAATCCCATTATCTGATATTTAAAACAATGCAAAGCACCATGTTAGCCATTATTTGAACAACCAAGTATCTTTCAGAAAAAAAAAAGCAAGTATTAATTATTTGAACAATTAATTAATAAGTTCACTCACATTGAATATGTCACCTCTTGCAACACTATTCTTTTTCTCTAATGTAGAACCTGGAAATTTTTCAAAGATATATCTTTAATGTTAGTTTACTAGAAAAAAGAAACAACAAAATTACACATATAATGAATTGAGAGAAGTAAATGCTTACCATAAGTTTGGCTAGGGAGAAGATTAAATATGAAAATAAGAGAAATGATCATTGAAATGTGAGGCCTCATTTGAGCTTATATAAACTTGCACTTAATTTGAAGAGAAGTTTGATGGAGGTGGTGATATATAACTAGATTGTATATGCTTGAGTACTAGGTTGAGAAATATGTGGGGCTTTACCGTCTTATATAAGGAGAAGACAAAGCACTAGATATATATAGGTAGAGGATAGGTTGGAATAGAATAATACCTAAAGCTTCTAATCCAACCATTTATTTATATATTTGAATTTGAACCTATACTATATATGGCCCATTATAGTCAGATGTCAATGTCTCCAAACATACCCATAACTATATAATTTTTAATTGATGGAAAAATTAAAAATAATGATCCTAAAATATGTGGCAATTAATTTATTTATTCAATGTACGGTGAGGTACCAAGGGATGGTCTTGAGGATTTAAGTTTCATTTTTTTGTCAACAAGAATATATAAATATTTTTTTTTGAATGTAGTACTTTGGTGCCCTTGATAATTAAGCTAAGATCTATTATGTGATGCCAATTCAATAATAAATTTACACCATAAATGCAGAATGATAAAATATATATCCTTGCCATGGCCAATCCTATATAAATATATATATATACACAGATGTATGAAAGCCACAAAATTAAATGAAAATATATATATATATATATATGCTTTCCATTTACAAAGTTCAAACAATCCATTCGAACTACTCAATATGATTTCCATATAGAAATATACTTAAAGACCAAATTTATATTTCTAGAACTTTTTACTATTTTTTAGATAGATACAAAATCATCTGATCTAAAGATTCTGAACCAATATTTGAAAGTTACTAAATTTTTACCTATTTAAATAGGTATTAAAAAAATTCTAACAAATGTAAATTTTTGTCTCCAAGTACATTTTCAAATGAATATCTTGTTGAGCAGCTCGGATTCTATATTTGAACTTTGAAAACAGAAGTATGCATGAATCCATAGCACAGGCTATTATGCACTTTACAAATTATTTTAACCTCACTTATTATACACTTTGCAAAGTACCGTAACCTCATTTTTTATTTTCTCATATGTAAATTTCAAATCATGAGAACCATCTTATATATTAATTGTAAAACTTAATAGAAAAATAAAGAATATATATGTGGTTTTTAACTGTGTTGTGGTTCCTCACTATAAGAGAATATGTGAATAAAAAAATTGTTTCTTCTATCGAGTCTACTGTGCAATGTTTCTGTTCTACAAGTACTTGAAATACACTTTTGACATAACTTGATACAAATTAATTTCAAGTCAACTATGGCACTGTTTCTGTTCGACAAGTACTTAGGTTACCCATAACTTGATACAAATTTATTTCAATGTGCATGGTCCCAGTGGTGGCCGACATTTTTACTAGTATCCAAAGTATAATAGAAATTAATTAATATACCCAATTCCGTTCGGAAGTTATAAAAATGCCCGTACCGGTCAGAAAATGGCCGGTACCCAATTTTTTTTTTTTTGCAACAATACCGGCCATTTTCTGGCCGGTACTTAATATATATATTTTTTTAAGGATGGGCATAACATAGTTGGCTAGAAGAAAAAGTCGTAGGAAATTCGGATTGAAGCTTGCACTCGGTTTGGCTAAGATCAAACAAATGCATTTGGTTGGATGCGTGTGTTACATTGGTTGCATGTATTGGTGCATCATCGATATTTTTGCAATGAAACATCGATGTTCTATTAGCCGGATAGTGCTAAAAAACCATCGATGCGTCGCTGATGTTTTATTAGACTTAGCGTTGGCAATTAAGTAGGGTAGTGCTAAAAAAACATCGGTGCGTCGCTGATGTTTTTGCAATGAAACATCGATGCACTTCTGCCGTCGTTAGGCCGTGCATAAAGCATCGGTACTCAATTTTAGAATGCTGGTTATTGTCAAATTAAATTCACTAGCCGCATGCGAACACTAACTTTAGTGTCATACGACATTATAAAAAACAACATTGGTACTTCAATCCGAGTTTCCTACGACTTTTTCTTCTAGCCAACTATGTTATGCCCATCCTTAAAAAATAAAAAAAGTTAAGTACCGGCCTGAAATGGCCGGTACTGTTGAAAAAAAAATTTGGGTACCAGCCATTTTCTAGCCGGTACTGAATTAAATTGGGTACCAGTCAGAAAATAACCGGTACGGACATTTTTATAACTTCCGAGCGGAATTGGGTATATTAATTAATTTCTATTAAACTTTGAATATTAATAAAAATGTCGGCAGTGGTGGCCACCATAGGAAGAATTACATCAGTTAGTTTTGTGAAAAGCTAGGGAAAATAATAATTCTGCTAATTAATAAAATTATTATCAATAGACAGAAACAGAGACAACAATTTTACCTGTCTAATTAAATAGTGCATTAGTACTAGAGTCTATTTAACAAAATTTAAAAATAGGTTGAAAACAAAATGTGTAATGGATCTGCCTTACAAAAATTTGTACTATTATCTACTACCAAGACAAAAAATGTACTATAGCCCCAACAAAGTAGTACAGTTTCCTCAAATAATGTGGCATTTTATAACTACATGATACCACCCTAATTAAGGTGCTTTTAGTACTAATTGTAGTTTGACCTACTTTATGCAGGAATAAATGTTCAACTTTCACATAAATTGATATATTAAATATTTTTATCCATTTAAATTTTCTTTTTATCTTTGATATAAATTTTGGGGTGATATAAATTTTTGAACTATATACATTGACAGATACAGAGAAAACTACACATAATTTTTTATTTAACAGTGTAAATGCTTACTATCATTTTTAGTAAAATAAAAAAAATGAAAGCCTATTAGTATGTATTATTTAGATGTGCTACATTACCGGTTGAAAGAGGGAAACAAAATTATTGGCAATGGTAGGATTACAAAAAAAACAAAAAAGGATTTCTATAAAAAAAAAAAATTGGAATAGTTATTGTCTTCTTCAAAACATATGTTATATTATAAAAGAGTAATATGTCATAAATTTGCATTAACGATTTATGATGAAATACTAACAAATTTAGAAAAAGAACATACCGCTATCTTTTATGATATACTAACAAACTTTTTATGTGCATTATTAATTTAAATGAATATTATAGCTGAAATTTTTTATGTATATATTTTGCAAAGTGTTATAGGGTTATAAGGGAATAACATAAGTTCGAATATTTTATTATAAAAGTGATGGCAATATTCGTTAATATATTTTTTCACGAATAATTCCTGAATTATTCCTTTCAGCGCATTTTTAAATGAATAGACAAATTAAACAAATTTCTAAATTATTCACGAACTATTTGTAAAATATCGTTAAATTTTATGATTTTTTCACAAATTAGATCTTCATTATTTGCATAGTTTGTTTTCATTTTAAATCTGCAAAATTTTAATTTATGTATATGCATTATAAGAGAACAAATTTTTGAATTATATCCGAAATATATTAAAACCACGAACTTCAAATTTTACTGATTGCTATAATTTGTGAGCAAACAATGAAAAATAGGAGATAATTAATCCATGGATTCCCAATTTTTGGGAGGTTTTGTGTGGCATGGGACTTGGAGCTCTTGGAACTTGTCTACCTAGCATGAATGCATGTAATTGGGGATTTGAAATTGAAAATTGGAGAAATTGGGAGACAAAGAAATTTGGTCAGGTGAGAATTTCCAAATGGGGATCTTTGACCAAGGAGTCAAGTACATTCTTGTGCTTTGCTTAAACGTGCTAATTGAATCTGCCACTAAGTACATATTTAGCTATAAATTAACCTCATTCAAATTTATTATGAATATATTGTACATGAGGTTTAGTTCAGTACATTACTTTTAATTTTCTATTACATATTTGTGTGCATTATTCTACCTCAAAAATAAGTAGCAACTGAAATTTGAATGTTGATCTGTAATGTTTTAAGGAATTGAAGTTGTACTCTAATTAGTTAATAAAATATCTAGAGAGATAATATATTTGAAAACAAATTATCAGAAATATGATACTTCTCTAAAAAAAAATGTAAGAATATGCTTAAAATTCAAAATAATTATAAAATTATGTATCATCATAAATTATAATATTTTGGCTTCCTATAAGTATCTTAGCTTGATGAAAGAGAATCGATCAAAAGCGGTTCAATTTGCATCAAGATTTGCACGTACAACTTTAAGATTTGTGAATTATTTGTGCACGAATCTTTATGTGAATCAAACGGCACCAACTGAGCACCAAACCGAATTTAATCTGATACCTATCAAACCGGGTCCCACTCCAGATTAAAGCCAGTAATATATGGAAGATTTACCATAAATAAACTTCTGCATATATCCTCCCAAAATCTAATTAAGCAAATAGGCCCAACTATTTAGGAATGTACTTAGTTGGCGCATCCTTTGAGTTTAGGCAGTCTTTTCACCTTTATTATATATTTAATTTGTTATTAGGTGAAGACTTGAACTTAATTGTCACATATCTCGACATGCACTATGATATCAACATCATAGGTGCGGTGCGCCATGCATGATAATTCACCACCTTCACCCCCCTTAAACTAGTTGATTGCGACATTGTTTCCCTGTACCACTTGGCTCAAGGTCTTGACCGACACAACTTTTCAATATTGCTCTCAATCAATTTGAACTCATTCTAATAATTCTTTCAATTAAGAACTTAATTGCAACGCCATTTAATATCATCAAACTAATATTTTTTCAGTGCATATACTAATTAATCAGCATACCTTAATTTAATTAAGTTTGTTTACATATCCGGTCGACACGTGTCAGATAAAGAAGATGTGCAAAACATGCCGATGAGTATCAGATCAAATTTAGCTTGATGTCTGATCTGAACTTTTCAATCCGCGTTGTGATTCGTTGGAACCATTAAAATTATATTCTTTTAAGCTGAATGTACAAATCTTGACACGGATCGAACGGTACAGATCTAACATCAGACCGAATTTGGTATGATGCTCATTGAACCCCCTTCGCTTTCCATAAATTTTTATAGTGCATATAATATATATTTAGCTTACCCTTAAGTAAGTTAGTATTCGGGTTTGGTCGACATGTGTCGGATTACGAGATGTGCTAAACATGTTTATACATGTCTTTGACACGTTCATTACTTGCTACCCAAAACTAGTTAATTATGAAAATGATGTGTTGATTATGAGAGCAACCAAAGTACATGACTTGTATACATGCGCATGCATGGATGCAACATTTGAATAACCATACTTGCTACCCAAAACTAGTTCTTTGTTTTCATGTGCATATATATCCATCCTTTTTGGTTGTCCCTACTGGTCCTTGATTCATTTTTATTGTCATATATTCGTGTATTGTCCTGGGAAAGATTTTGAAAACGAGTATTTGTATTTATTTGATAAAAAATATATATAGTGCTGTAATATATATTGGGAAAACTTCAGTACTTTATATTTTTGACAAATACAAGTTCTTCCAGATGAATTGTCATAGATAAAAAAAAAATATATTATGGGCTTAAACTTAACGCCATTAAATTTCATCAAACAAATATTTTTGCAGTGCATTTACTAATCAGCATACCTTTAATTAAGTTTGTTTTCCGATCCGGTCAAGTGTCGACACGTGTCAGATTAATTTAGAGATGTGCTACAGGTTCATTACTTTTAATTAAAGACTTGATTTGATTTCTTCAAACTGATATTTTTAGGAGCAGGATGTCACCGATGAGTATCGGATTAAATTTGATTTGATATCTAGACTGAAATATTAGAACCACTAAAATTATAAAGTTCTAAGCCAAATGCACAAATTTTGACACATACCGAACGATACAGATCTAATATCGGACCGAATTTGATCTGGTGCACACTCATTGGACCCGGCCCCCTTTGCTCCCCATATTTTTGTTGTGCATATACTATTTAGCATACCCTTAATTAAGTTTGTATTCGGGTCGGGTTGACATGTGTTCGATTAAGATATGTGCTAAACATGTTTATGCATGCATGTCGTCGACACGTTTAGGTACTACTTGCTACATATAATTAGATAATTATGAAATTGATGTGTTGATTATGAGAGCTACTAAATTAAGTACATGACTTCTATATATGCACATGCATGGACGTAACATTTGAATAACCACAGTCCTTTTTTTCCTTGAAACCCATATTTCTTTGTTTTCATGTCCCTACTGGTCCCTGATTCCCTTTTATTATCATATTTTCTTGTATATTCCCTGGGAAATTTTTTGAAAACAAATATTTGTATTTGTTACCTCAAAATATTAGTACTCTATATTTTTGACAAAGACAAAGTTAAGTTATTGAAGATGAATTGTCACAAAAAGAAAATTTAATGTATTACCCAAATATATAAACTCAGCGCAGCCCTAAATCTTAATTGTAGCCTTGTTTACTGTATAAAATTAACAGGCTTCAATCAAGAATAGCTTATGAACTGGGCTTAATTTCTTTTTTACAATCCATAAGGAGCTTAATTTTTCCAACATATGCACAAACATAGAAATATTTTGTTTAATAAAAAAAACAAGAAGTTGCAGGCCCATTCCTCTTTTCATAGATGGAGCTACAGATATTAATTAATATGGGGGGGGGGGGGGGGGGGGGGGGGGCGGTCAAACTAAAAAAAAAAGGATACTTAATCATCCTTATTAAATTTATTTACCCAGAAAAAAAATATAATAATGTTTGGGAAATAATTTGCAAATACAATATTATTACTTTCTTTCTTTCTATGAATACAGTAAAAACAAATAACAAAACACTTGCAAATGCATTTTCAAAACAATAATGAAAAGTTCACCACACACATATATATCGAAACTTGCGTGGTAGTGGTGGAAGCGGCGGCAACAACGATGGGGTCGGCGGGGGCAGCACAAAAGGAGAAGGAGGTGGTGGGGGTGTTGGAGGATGCTTCATGTTGGAAATATCAAATATACAACGTACTCAAAGTTGATTTCTTTCTCTTTTGTTGAATGGTTGCAACTAACTTAGGTTTATATAAGAATTGGTGGCATTGAAGTGTGTCATGTAGTCAAAATTTTAGAAGATTCTAACATAATTTATTTTTTCAATTTTCAATTTTTCCTCTTTGTTAAACTACAGGCCAGATGATATTCCTAATCGTCAGCCAAAAGAATAATATATATATAGAGGAGGGATCAAGTTACAACAATTTTGAGTTACAACAAAGTTACAACAACGATTTTTTACATTTTGAAATTCCAAATTGTCGATCCAAACCATTCAACATAATCTCCACAATAAAATATGCTTCCAGATCAAATTTTACATTTTTTTGAATTTTTTTACTATTTATTAAGTATTTTACAAAAACTAGTCAAATTCAGACCATTGAATTTTGTACCCATCTTAATAAATAGTAAAGAAATTCAAAAAAATGCAAAATTTGATCTGGAAGCACATTTTATTGTGGAGATCATGTTGAACGATTTGGATCGACGATTTGGAATTTCAAAATGTAAAAAATCGTTGTTGTAACTTGATCCCTCCTCATATGTATATGTATACATGTATATGTATACATGTATACATGTACATGTATACATGTACATGTACATGTATACATATACATATATATATATATAGCAAACCTAAGGTGTGATGTGCTCACCAAGAGAGTTTGGTGAGCACAACTCCAAAAGTATATCGGATTGGCTTCAAACGGCGAATCCAAACCGTTAAATTCATGTACTTTATGAGTGATGCATGTACATGCAAAATTTTAAAAGTTTCGAATTTATTTGCTACAAGGTCAAGCGGTCAAAGAAATGATGAAAAATGAATATATAAAACAACTTATAAAATGTTCATTTCTTTGACCGCTTGACCTTGTAGCAAATAAATTCGAAATTTTCAAAATTTTGCATGTACATGCATCACTCATGAAGTACATGGATTTCAACGGTTTAGATTCGTCGTTTGAAGCCGATCCGATATACTTTTGGAGTTGTGCTCACCAATCCCTCTTGGTGAGCACATCACACCCTAGCTTTGCTCATATATATATATATATAGAGCAAGACTAGCGTGTGCTAGGCTCACCAAGAGGGATTGGTGAGCGCACCTCCAAAAGCGCATTTTCAAAGTTCAAATAGTCGATTCGAACCTTCCAACGTGTTCTTCATATTAAAATGTGCTTGGAGACCAAATTTTACATTTTTTGGAATTTTTTTACTATTTTTTCAGAATTTTTGAAAATCATTTGTTTTTCAAATTTCAAATTATTGTTTAGTTTGTTTAGTTTTTTCAAAAATTCTGAAAAAATAGTAAAAAATTTCCAAAAAATGTAAAATTTGGTCTCCAAGCACATTTTAATATGAAGAACACGTTGGAAGGTTCGAATTGACTATTTGAACTTTGAAAATGCGCTTTTGAGAGGTGCGCTCACCAATCCCTCTTGGTGAGCCTAGCACACCCTAGTCTTGCTCTATATATAGGGGCTGGCTACTATGCTTATATAAGCAAAAGCCCACATATGCTTATAACTCATTTTTGCGTTTCCAATGTTCAAATGGTCGATCCGACCGTTCATCTTGTTCTCCATATTAATATGTGCTTGGAGACTAAATTTTACATTTTTCTGAATTTTTTTACTATTTATTAAGCCACTTTGAAAATTGCTGATCTGGGTGAACAGTAAAAACAGTGTTTCCAAAATTCTGGACCACCGGATCAGAAACATTCAAAGTGGCTTAATAAATAGTAAAAAAATTCAGAAAAATGTAAAATTTGGTCTCCAAGCACATATTAATATGGAGAACAAGATGAACGGTCGGATCGACCATTTGAACATTGGAAACGCAAAAATGCTCATTTAACCATATGTGGGCTTTTGCTTATATAAGCATAGTAGCCAAGCTCTATATATATATATATAGGACAGTGCTACGGTGCTACGGCTCACTTTTTGAGTTTTCAAAATTCTAACGGTCGATCCAAACCGTTCAACATGATCTCCATATGAATATGTACTTGCAAACCAAATTTTACATTTTTTAGAATTTTTTTACTATTTATTAAGCCACTTTGAAAAAAACAATAATTTGTACACAACAGTAAAATCTGCTGGACCATTGGATCAGCGATTTTCAAAGTGGCTTAATAAATAGTAAAAAAATTCTAAAAAATGTAAAATTTGGTTTGCAAGTACATATTCATATGGAGATCATGTTGAACGGTTCGGATCGACCGTTAGGATTTTGAAAACTCAAAAAGTGAGCCGTAGCACGGAGAGGCCCTTATATACGCGTAGCATATTAGCCAGATTCTATATATATATATATATATATATATATAGAGATTGGCTAATGTCATAACGTTATAACTTCGGCCGAAGTTATAACGAGTCGTTTTTGCAATTTCAAAATCCAAACAACCGATCCGAACCGTTCAACATGTTCTCTATATTGAAATGTGCTTGGAGACCAAATTTTACATTTTTTGGAATTTTTTTACTATTTATTAAGCCACTTTGAAAATACTGATCCGGTGGTCCAGAAAATTTTGCTGTTTTTTACTATTCACAGCAGATCTGCGATTTTCAAAGTGGCTTAATAAATAGTAAAAAAATTCCAAAAAATGTAAAATTTGGTCTCCAAGCACATTTCAATATTTAGAAAAAGTTGAACGGTTCGGATCGGTTATTTGGATTTTAAAAACTAATAAACGACTCGTTATAACTTCGGCCGAAGTTATAACGTTATGACATTAGCCAATCTCTATATATATATATATAAAATTGTGCTATTATACATTGCAATGTATTGACCCCTCCGTGCATTGGACTAAAATCGTTGGATTCAAAGTCCAAATGACCGATCCAAACCATTCATCTTGTTCTAAATATTGAAATGTGCTTGGAGACCAAATTTTACATTTTTTGGAATTTTTTTACTATTTATTAAGCCACTTTTAAAAAGTATGATCCGGTGGTCCAGAATTTAGTTGCACTGTTTTTACTGTTCACCCGGATCAGCAATTTTCAAAGTAGCTTAATAAATAGCAAAAAAATTCCAAAAAATGTAAAATTTGGTCTCCAAGCACATATTAACATGGAGAACAAGATGAACGGTTTGGATCGGTCATTTGGAATTTGAATCCAATGATTTTAGTCCAATGCACGGAGGGAGGGGCCTATGCATTGCAATGCACCATAGCCCATCTCTATATATATATATATATATACATAGGAAGTGTCTACGGTGCTATGCATAGCATAGAGGCTTCCGTGCTATGGCTCAATTTTTTAGTTTTCAAAATCCTAACGGTCGATCCAAACCGTTCAACATGATCTCCATATGAATATGTACTTGCAAACCAAATTTTACATTTTTTAGAATTTTTTTACTATTTATTAAGCCACTTTGAAAAAACAGTAATTTGTACACAACAGTAAAATCTTCTGGACCATTGGATCAGCAATTTTCAAAGTGGCTTAATAAATAGTACAAAAATTCTAAAAAATGGAAAATTTGGTTTGCAAGTACATATTCATATGGAGATCATGTTGAACGGTTCGGATCGATCGTTAGGATTTTGAAAACTAAAAATTGAGCCATAGCACGAAAGCCCTCTATGCTATGCGTAGCATATTAGCCAGATTCTATATACATATACATATATGAGATAGACTATGGTGAGTTGTGAAGTAAAACGTCATTTTACTTCACGCCATATTTTCATTTTGAAAATTCAAACAACCGATCCGAACTGCTCAACATGTTCTCTATATTGAAATGTGCTTGGAGACTAAATTTTACATTTTTTGAAATTTTTTTACTATTTATTAAGCCACATTGAAATCGCTGATCCACTGTGAACAGTAAAAAACAGTAAAAATTTCTGGATTACCGGATCAGCGATTTTCAAAGTGGCTTAATAAATAGTAAAAAATTCCAAAAAATGTAATAGTTTGTCTCCAAGCACATTTCAATATAGAAAACATGTTGAGCTGTTCGGATCGGTTGTTTGGATTTTTAAAATAAAAATACGAGCGTGAAGAAAAAATAACCTCTTACTTCACAACTCACCATAGCCCAGCTCTACATATATATACATATACATATATATATATATATATATATATGAGTGAGGCTACGGTACTATGCATAGCACGGATTGGGTCCGTGCTACGGCTCAATATTTGAGTTTTCAAAATCCTAACGGTCGATCCAAACCGTTCAACATGATTATAAAATGAATATGTACTTGCAAACCAAATTTTACATTTTTTTGATTTTTTTTACTATTTTTTTAGATAGGTAGAAAATCACTGTTTTTGGATGGTCCAGAATTTTGTACCATTCAGATCAAGTGTTTTTCTACCTATCTAAAAAAATAGGAAAAAAATTCTAAAAAACGTAAAATTTGGTTAGCAAGTACATATTCATACGGAGATCATGTTGAACGATTCAGATCGACCGTTGGGATTTTGAAAACTCAAATATTGAGCCGTAGCACGGAGGCCCTCTATGCTACGCGTAACACCATAGCCAACTCCTATATATATATATATATATATATAGGACAGTGCTACGGTGCTATGCGTAGCATAGAGCCCTCCGTGCTACGGCTCACTTTTTGAGTTTTCAAAATTCTAACGGTTGATCCGAACCGTTCAACATGATCTCCATATGAATATGTACTTGCAAACCAAATTTTACATTTTTTAGAATTTTTTTACTATTTATTAAGCCACTTTGAAAAAACACTAATTTGTACACAACAGTAAAATCTGCTGGACCATTGGATCAGCGATTTTCAAAGTGGCTTAATAAATAGTAAAAAATTCTAACAAATGTAAAATTTGGTTTGCAAGTACATATTCATATGGAGATCATGTTGAACGGTTCGGATCGACCGTTAGGATTTTGAAAACTCAAAAAGTGAGCCGTAGCACGGAGAGGCCCTTATATACGCGTAGCATATTAGCCAGATTCATATATATATATATATATATATATATATATATATATATATATATATATATATATATATATATATATATATATATATATGAGGAGGGATCTAGTTACCACAATTTTGAGTTACAACAAAGTTACCACAACTATTTTCTACATTTTCAAATTCCAAATCATCGATCCAAACCATTCAACATGATCTTCACAATAAAATGTGCTTCCAGATCAAATTTTACATTTTTTTTGAATTTTTTTACTATTTATTAAGTATTTTACAAAAACTAGTCAAATTCAAACCATTGAATTTTGTACCCATCTTAATAAATAGTAAAAAAATTCAAAAAAATGTAAAATTTGATCTGGAAACACATTTTATTGTGGAGATCATGTTGAACGGTTTGGATCGACGATTTGGAATTTGAAAATGTAGAAAATAGTTGTGGTAACTTTGTTGTAACTAGATCCCTCCTCTCTCTCTCTCTCTCTATATATATATATATAGTTGAATTTATATAATTATTACGCACATAATTGGTTTCCGTTATGGTCTAAAATTTTCGATTTGAAAGTTCTAACGATCGACACGAATTGTTCAACATAGTCTCCATATAAATATCTACTTGTAAACTCTATTTTACAATTTTTAGATATTTTTAGATATGTTGAAAATCACTTGAACCAGTAATTTGGACTGTCCAAAAACAGTGATTTTCTACCCATCTAAAAAAATAGCTAAAATTGTAAAAAATTAAAAATTTAGTTTACAAGTGCAGATACATATATGGAGACCGTGTTGAACTGTTTGTATCGACCGTTAGAGTTTTGAAAACAAAAATATTGATATGTAGTATGGATCAATCCGTGATATATGCATAGTACTATAGCCTCACTCATTTTTTGTAGTAATCAAAGTTTCATCAGAAATTAATTCTTTAAAGAATATCACGACGAAGTTTGTCATGCCAAACTCAAATGTAGTCCTTATTTAGAATTCAGTTTTTATTAAACTTCAATTGATATAATAAAAAGATTTTGAACAAAATAATCACGAAAATAAGAAATAAGCTGGAAGCCCATTTAAAGGCCCAAAATTATCAAACCAAGCCCTCAAATAAATTCTCTCCTGGTTTACTATTGTTAACGGCCTTAAACAAAGTTTAGCCCACATGTTTTATAGAATTAATTTACTTACCAATTCCGTTATTCATTACTAAGCACATATAAAGAGAGGGGTCCGGATCCCCTAAAGTAACCCTATTTTTTAGTTTAGATTCGGACCGTTCGATTCGAATCCAGCCCGAGGTGGAGCGCACGGGACCCATTTAATCTGATGGCCCGATTCGAATCAGAAGGTCCGGATCTAAACTAAAAGAATTAAGTTACTTCAGGAGATCTGAACTCTAAAAGGAGAGGGGGGCAGCATGAAGGACATCAAACTAAATTCAGTCTAATATTATATCAGAGCCGTTCAGTACGTTCCAAGATTTGCACACATAATTATTTAAATTGAAAGGACAAATTCTGTTATAAATCGCCCACAAAAAATTTAATGCAGATCAAACTACTACTATTAGATATTGAACAGAATTCAATCCGATATCCATTGGAACACCCCCGGTTCACACAAGAAACCCATCAAATAAGATATGGAGCTCATTCATTTATTCACAGATATTAGATACATTACAAACGAAAGTTCATACACAAATAAGATAATTAGATCATGCCTGGCTCTCCATATTACAAACTAACGTACATACTCAATATCGGTATGGGCCATGTGGATGATGATATGGTCCCTGATGAGGCGGAGGTGGGCCGGGAGGTGGAAAGTGAGGCGGCGGTGGGCCGGGAGGTGGAACGTGAGGCGGAGGTGGGCCGGGATGCGTAACGTGAGGCGGTGGCGGCGGATACGGGCCTGATGGCGGCAGATACGGGCTTGATGGCGGCGGATACGAGCCTGGTGGCGGCGGATACGAGCCTGGTGGAGGTGGATGCAGGCCCGGGCCAGGAGGCGGCGGAGGTGCGTGTGGGCCCGGGGGTGGCGGTGAATACGGATTTGGAAAGTGCATCTCTTCTTTCTCTTTATAGTTTGATTATTTCACTTGTGTGTGTTGTAACTTGGGGTTTGATAGGAAGTTGTATTGGTATTTATAATAAGATCTGGTGAAATAGGGTTGGTAAGTTGTAACTGTTGGTCAAAGCTCAAAACTACAATTCAAAAGGGATTTGGGAAATTTTGACATTACTTAGGATGGATGTCTATGAATGACATCAACCTTTCAAATCCAAGTATCAAATTTTCTTTATGTAGTAATCTGAAAGTTTCTAGACTTGGCTAGAAGCTCAATGGGATTCAAGGATCTATTATATTTTGCAGTGTGTGCAACTTTATGCACCTCATGTGTGCAAATCAGACATGAGTGACAATTGTAATTAACTTGTACAAAGAATTAAATCATACATATTTTTATCTTTAACTGCTTAAGTTAATGACATATTAAATTATTTTTAGCAAATGAGGGGCCGAAGTCTTTATTTTTTTTTATAAATTATCAGTTATCTGTAAAAATACAGCAACTATCTTATACTAAAATTATATATTATCTTTGTCAATTACGTAGTTTTCTAATGTCATTTCAAATTGTCCGGATATGTTAAAATTACATACATATCTGAGGTGAAGTGTCATGTTCTAGAAGTTGCTTTTAGTCTATTCATCACTTGACCTAATTATATATCGCTAATGTGTAGATCATGACAACAGCGACATGTGGATTTGAGCTATTATTATCTCTCCAGCTAACCCTATAGAGTCATATATAGATCATCTATGATATAAGTTTGCAGTTGTAGATAATTAGTATTCGAGTTGTAGATAATTAGTATTCGACTTAGTAACCAGTGTTGTAAAAAACGTCTATTTAGATCGATTAATCAGCTGATTAGTCATTAGCGGTGATCAAACCGTCAAGGAATTTCTCAATTAATCGACGAAGTTTGTCATGCCAAACTCAAATTTAGTCCTTATTTAGAATTCATTTTTTATTAAACTTTAATTGATATAAAAAGATTTTGAGCAAAATAATCACAAAAATAAGAAATAAGCTGGAAGCCCATTTAAAGGCCCAAAATTATCAAACCAAGCCCTCAAATAAATTCTCTCCTGGTTTGCTATTGTTAACGGCGTTAAACAAAGTTTAGCCCACATGTTTTATAGAATTAATTTACTTACCAATTCCGTTATTCATTACTAAGCACATATAAAGAGAGGGGTCCGGATCCCCTAAAGTAACCCTATTTTTAGTTTAGATTCGGACCGTTCGATTTGAATCCAGCCCAAAGTGGAGCGCACAGGACCCATTTAATCTGATGACCTGATTCGAATCAAAAGGTCCGGATCTAAACTAAAAAAATTGAGTTACTTCAGGAGATCTGAACTCTAAAAGGAGAGCGGTGCAGCGTCAAAGACATCAAACTAAATTCAGTCTAATATTATATCAGAGCCGTTCAGTACGTTTCAAGATTTGCACACTTAATTATTTAAATTGAAAGGACAAATTCTGTTATAAATCGCCCACAAAAAATTTAATGCAGATCAAACTACTACTATTAGATATTGAACAGAATTCAATCCGATATCCATTGGAACACCCCCGGTTCACACAAGAAACCCATCAAATAAGATATGGAGCTCATTCATTTATTCATAGATAGATACATTACAAACGTAGGTTCATACACAAATAAGATAATTAGATCATGGCTGGCTCTCCATATTACAAACTAACGTACATACTCATGGGTGTGGGCCATGTGGATGATGCTGTGGTCCCTGATGAGGCGGAGGTGGGCCGGGAGGTGGAACGTGAGGCGGAGGTGGGCCGGGATGCGTAACGTGAGGCGGTGGTGGTGCTTGTGGGCCTGATGGCGGCGGATGCGGGCCTGGTGGAGGCGGATGCAGGTCCGGGCCAGGAGACGGCGGAGGTGCGTGTGGGCCCGGGGGTGGCGGTGAATGCGGATTTGGACGGTGCATCTCTTCTTTCTCTTTATAGTTTGATTATTTCACTTGTGTGTGTTGTAACTTGGGGTTTGATAGGAAGTTGTATTGGTATTTATAATAAGATCTGGTGAAATAGGGTTTGTAAGTTGTAACTGTTGGTCAAAGCTCAAAACTACAATTCAAAAGGGATTTGGGAAATTTTGACATTACTAGGATGGAAGTCTATGAATGACATCAACCTTTCAAATCCAAGTATCAAATTTTCTTTATGTAGTAATTTGGAAGGATCTGAAAGTTTCTAGACTTGGCTAGAAGCTCAATGGGATTCATTATATTTTGCAGTGTGTGCAACTTTATGCACCTCATGTGTGCAAATCAGACATGAGTGACAATTGTAATTAACTTGTACAAAGAATTGATCAAAATAATATGTATGTTGAAATCATACATATTTTTATCTTTAACTGCTTAAGTTAATGACATATTAATTTTTTTTTTAGCAAATGAGGGGCTGAAGTCTTTATTTTATTTTTATAAATGGTCAGTTATCTGTAAAAATACAGCAACTATCTTATCCTAAAATTATATATTATCTTTGTCAATTACGTAGTTTTCTAATGTCATTTCAAATTGTCCGGATATGTTAAAATTACATACATATTTGAGGTGAAGTGTCATGTTCTAGAAGTTGCTTTTAGTCTATTCATCACTTGACCTAATTATATATCACTAATGTACGTGTAGAACATGACAACAGCGACATGTGGATTTGAGCTATTATTATCTCTTCAGCTAGCCCTATAGAGTCATATATAGATCATCTATGATATAATCAGTGTTGTAAAAAACGTCTGTTTAGATCGATTAATCAACTGATTTTTTCCGATTATGGCTGATAATTTCTGATTATTTCTGATTAATCGCTTGGCGGTACCCTGTCTGTCCGACGAGCGCATACCGTTATTTACAACACTGCTAGTAACAAAAGATAATGTTTTATTTATGTAAAAAATTATGAATTTGAAATTTGAATGAGAGATTTTTTAAATATTTAGATTTAAAAGAATGAACTTACATATATCTCTAAAATGAAAACAGCTTTAATTTAATGTTGTCTATATTATTTTTATTGTTTTGATAAATTGTCGACAAATTAAAGTAAATATCATATATAGTTATCATACAAAATAAGTTGGCCCAAAATAAATTGAGTCTTTTTTGTTTGTGCGTCAGATTTAGTATGGGAGAAATTTTTCTTTCAGTCCAAGCACTATCTTTTTGCTGGCTTAAGCCTTATTTTCTTTTTACTTTGAGCATAGTCTGAATCATTTTTCGCTGGCCCAAGCTTTATTCTTTCGTCCCAAACAATACTTTTTTAGGCACATCATTAGGCCTAAGTCAATCTTAATCCAATTAAACATAATTTTCTAGATGTGATTAAAGCTCCTAATTAGCTTAAATTTTTAAGCCAAAATCTCTTTATTCTTAGCTAATTTGTCTCCTTTATTTTTTTCATTAACAATAATACTCTTATAAAGATAAGCTCCTTAGAATCTTCTTTATCTTTATCATTTTCTATCAATTTCTTTCTCCACAGCTAACAACTGCATTATTTATCACTTTATTCTCTTATTTTCTTATTTCATAGAAGAAATCGAACTATTGATTCGGTTCCTTTAGACATTTCTAAATAAACAACATTATTATTTTGATCCCTTTAATAATATATACCTTGGCCACAAAAAAAATTGAATTATTTATCAAAGGAACAGATCGAATGATTCGGTTCTTTCTATGGAATCGAAAAACCAAACACTCTGTCTAGTTCCCGATAATCTTTTTACTAAATTTCTAAAATAAAAATTATGTACATATAGCCTATAGGCGAGGTTTTCTGATGTCATTTCAAATTTTCCAGATATGTACAAATTATATATCCATACATATTTCAGGTGAAGTGGCACGTTCTAGAAGTTGGCTTTAAAATTTTCCTGATATGTACAAATTATTCATCACTTGACCTAATATATAACTAAGAAAGGAATGTTTAGATGACAAAAAGATATTTGCATATGGGTCACAATTGAGTCGTATATAGATATTATAAGATATAACTTTTAGTTGTATGAGAATCAATTGTTGATATTGTGACAAAAAGATATTTTCATATGGGTCACAATTGTATTAAGAAATCTAACAGAAAGATATTTTTGCCATATGGGTCGCATTTAATACAGCTACCAACAACAGAATTTAATCAGGGATAAAAAAAAAAAATCTCTTAGATGTTAATTTTTTTTTATTTGAGACAACATTGCATGTGGCAATTTGTACCTACTACCAGATTTCGGAGCTGTACCTACTACCAGAGCATGTGGCAATATATATATTACTGAATTACTGAAAAAAAACCAATAAATCATCAAATAATAAATAATGAAATTAATCACTTCAAAGAAAGACATAACACAATTAATACTTAATCCAGATTCTCTTCTTCAAAATTCAAATTATAACTCCTCAAATCATAGCTAAAATCAGGCTTATTAGAATTAATCACACTGATTCTCTTCTTCATACTTGCACTATTCACAAGAGATCTCCATTTGCTATTAGCAGGAATGCATCTCACATTTCCAACCTTCTCTTTCTCTTCATCTTCTAGAACCTGGTACTGTAACGCGGGTCTCGAGAAAGCGCAACCAAAACACGTCATGCGGTGAGTCGCCGGTGAAGGTAAATCATCTTGCATCATGAAGTTTGTTTCGAGCGGCAACGCTACGTGAAGTGTTGCCATGGTATCAGGAGAGAACCAAAGTTACTATAAAAGGGAATGGTTTTGTAGATGTTTTTTTATTTTAAGGATGCCATGGAGAGTTATGAATGTATAGTAGGGGAGAGAAAGAGAAAGAGAGCAAATGAAACGCGTATAAACAGCTAGCTGGTAAACTTGATTTGAATCTCTGCAGCGTGGGGGACACGTTTGTTAACTGTTAATTAGTCAAATTAATTATCTAATTAAAATATTAGATTTTGGGGCTGTTATAGATATTCCACCTTTAACAAAAAGATATATAGATTCTGAGTGTGTATCAGTTCCTCACCTGTCAATTTCTAAATTTGTTTTCCTAATTAACTGTATTATCATTTAGAATAACAAATGATGGTTAATTTGCTCCAAGAATATATATAGAAAACAACAAGACATTTCTCACATTCCATAGCTTGTCAACATATATAGTTATGTATATTATTGCTTCCGGTCTTCAAAATCTATCGAATGGGCTTCAAACGACAAATTCAAACCGTTCAAACCAATATTCTTAATGAGAGCTTCGTTTCCATATAAAAAATTTTAATTTTCGAATTTATTTACCATCAAGTCAAGCGGTCAAAATATGAAGGATTTTGTGCGCATTTTAATGCATTATTTTGCTCATTTCTTTGACCACTTGACTTGATAGTAAATAAATTCAAAAATTAATTTTTTTATATGGAAACGAAGCTCTCGGTAAGGAGATTGGTTTGAACGGTTTAGATTTGTCATTTGAAGCCCATTCGATAGATTTTGGAGGCCAAAAACATATTGTTGATATACAAGAGGAAGCGTGTTAGCCGTACTCATATATATATATGTGTGTGTGTGTGTGTGATTTTGAACCAAATGTTTATACTATTACAATAGTTTGCATACTATAACTATAACAATAATAAATGTTTATATTAGTGGAAGTGGACAATAAAATGTTATTTTGTTGATAAACTAAGGTTGGGTCTATATTTTTAACTAAATATTGAACAATTAATATTTTTTTTAATATATCCTAAATATCTAGTTAAATTATGTAAACAGCTGGTAGTATCTCTTTATTTTTTGGGTGCCCAATTAATGATGTACAAACTTGCGGACAGAACTAGGTGCTTCAAAATCTTTCCCATAAATATTTGCTTCCTCTCAATTATATATTTTCTTTAATTCAAAACTATACTGTCAACAGATGGACTTAAGAATAATGTAATGGCTTGCTCTACAAAAAGAAATTAAGAATCAACCAATTAAACAAATTTTCTTGAATAAAAACTTCATGCATGACAGCTAGAATAAATTGGGGGAAAAAATCAAAACACATTCTTGGTCACTAATTCAACATGATATCCATATTGAAATATATTTGAAGATCAAATTTTATATTTTTTTAAAATTTTTTTACTTTTTTTTAGATAAGTACAAAATCATTATTTTTTATGGTAAATTAGGGTTAATCACTTAATCTCTTCCTCTCATTTTTTTAAATTCAATTAGCTAATGAATTTGAATCCGATTAATTATATGAAACCAGTTAGCTATTTTTTTTGTCATACCCTGACGGAAATCCTGAATCTAGATCGGCAATGATTTACAAGCTTATGGAAAGAACTAGGTACTGCAAAACCTTTCCCATAAAGTATTTGTTTCCTCTCCATAATTTATTTTCTTTAATTCTAAACTATACTGTCAACAGATGGACTTAAGAATGATTTAATGACTTGCTCAACAAAAAGAAAATAAGAATGAACCAATTAGACAAATTTGCTTTAAAAAAAAAAAAAAGGTTCATGCATGACAGCTAGAATAAATTGGGGGAATAAACAAAAAAAAAATTCTTGGTCACCAATAATTACATTTTTGGACTTTTTATATACTGTTTTATAATAATAATAAGCTTTAAGCTGGAAAATCCGCATATGATTTTGGTTTTGTGAAAGGGTTACATTTACATTTTTTTTCCTCTATAAATCTAGTATTTTATTATAAATTATGCAACAAGCTCTTACCCATGTTCTAAGTGAGTCACAATTTTATTATTTGGTACCTCTAAATGAGACATGAACATGGTAGGTTATGATATTGGAGGAAAATATATGTTGAATGCTTTTTTAAAGTTTTTAAATGTTTTTATCTTTTTTTTTTTTTGCGTTCAATGTGTCTAATATTTTAAAACATCAATATGTAAAGTGTGAAATTCAATTATCAAAATTAAATTTTTGTGCACAAAATAATGACATTTCAGATATGGATATCTGTAAATTCAATTATTCAATGTATAACTGTAAATTTAGATATGGATAAATTATAAGTAGCTATTAGATATCATAACAAAATAGATGTTGTTATGGATATGATAATTGTCGATATCTGTATTTTTCAAAAAGAAGAATATCTCATTAGATGCAAACTAATTCGCAATTTAAAACTTATTATAAAACAAATTATGCATTTGTGTGTATGCATATCAATCGAAATCAAAATGTTATGGCGGATTATTTAACAAAAGGGGTAGGAAATTGGAAGAGGGGTATACTGGGTACTCGTATCCAACTTTAAATATTTAAAACAGTGTTTGCTGAAATTATATGCACTGTAATCAGGTGTAACTATTTGATTATGTGATAATGAAAGCCTACGGGCATGAAAGTTTGCAAAAAAATAATAATAATTAGATACATCGTATAAATTTAAGTTTTGCTATATATATATTTATATTTTTATAGATTTTAGTATTGAAAATTTTATATTAATTTTGATTCATTTTATAAATTTGAAGCAAGTTGTACTTTCATAATCAAATTATATTAGTATCTGTATCCGTTTCTATATTCAAAAATTTAAAACGCTTATGATTTATAGTCTATCTAGAGGGCTTTTGACAGGCAAAAATCTATAATAGATGTGGTGACATAAGTCATCCCGTCTATTAACTCTCAGTCTCTTTTCCTTGTTATGGATTTTTTTTCTAAGGTTGGTTCGCGGTTTTTGAATAAAAACCGGTCAATTATTCGGTTTTTCTAATTCAACTGCAAAGGTAGTCTTTCAAACGAACCAAACCGAACAGTTGACCGGATCTAGTTTTTTCCAGTCTAACCGACCGGTGCAGTTCGGTCTGATAACCGACCTGGAATCATGCCCAAGTCCAATTTCTTTTTATCAGATCGAACTAGTTTTTCTTATCAGAGCTATTTTTTGGCTGGTGCCAAGTACCATGAGAGTTTTTTCTCCAAGTTGCCGCCACAAATCATGCATATATTGTACTAACTATTTGAGAAAAAAAGGATTATATGCATATATGAATATCCTTCTCCCCTTAATTCATGAAAAGTATTTGACTAACTGCATGTGGTATTGGATTCTGGTACCATGACGGTTTTTTTTTTTTACATACATACACAAGTAATCGACACATCTCAAAAAACACCACCAGAAGTATGTTTCAACTAAAAAATATACAAACCAACTCCTTTATTTGTGTGAACACTGAATTTAACTGAATTTACAATAACATGAAATCACCAATCATTAGCTCCCATTACAAGAATGGGACAGTCGCGAGGGTAAAAAGCGACTATCCGCGAGGATATACCGATAAAAAGATGATTTTTCTATTAGCGACGGGAGTATCCGCGAGGATATACCGATAATATTCCTCAAGGATATTGTCCCATTCTTGTAATGAGATTATATATTACTGTCCCATTCCCAAGGATACTGTCCCATTTCTCAAGGATCCTTTCTTCGCTCCAATTAATGATACAACCAGCAATTGTGGCAAGAACAACCTGTTGCATCAATAGGAAATAATCAAGCGTAAAAAATAATCTCATGAGAGGATAAAGCATCTAACAGGAGCAGAACTAGAAAATTAAAATTGGAGGGCTGAAACATAAATATATAATGTGTGACATGTGGAATTCGAGCCCAAGTCTCCATAGTCACAACGTGTATTCTAACCACTAGACTACAGCCACACATTTTACATTTTATGAGGCGGACTGAACCATATAAACACTTTTAAAAATTATAAGAGTGAGGCTATGGTACTACGCATAGCGCGGATTGGTCCATACTATAGATTAGTATTTTCTTTTTTTTTTTAATTTCAAATAGTCTATCTGAACCGTTCAATATGATCTCCATATCAAAATGTAGTTGCAGACTAAATTTTACATTTATTTACAATTTTTTTACAATTTTTTTAAATAGGTAGAAAATCACTTATTTTGAATGGTCTAGAATGTTTTTTTTTGAGAAATAAATGGTCTAGAATGTTTAGATTAAGTGATTTTCCATTTTTCCAAAAAACATAGTAAAAAAATTGTAAAAAAATGTAAAATTTGATCTAGCTACAAGTACATTTTCATATAGACATCATGTTGAACGGTTCAGATCGACCGTTTGGACTTTAAAAATAGATATATTGATCCATTGTACGGATTAATCCACGCTATGCATAGTACCGTAGCCTCACTCTTTTAAAAATTATAAAATATAAATGATAAAATTGCTAATTTGTGTTTATGGGGGTAGCACTGCCCTAAATCCGCCCGTCTAACAGTGAGCAACTTCATGATCAAAGATACTAAAAGATTGATTTGCATAGGAAGAACTTATATATACCGCTATCGTGCAGCCGATGTATCCTGGTTTCTTTCTGTAATCCACTCTTGAGAAACATATTATAGCTCCAATGAACCATGGAATGCCACTCAAAAAGAAACCAAGTATGAACCTATTCTCAAGCCAAAATGGCAAAAGATAGCAAACAAATTAAATTCTCTATTAGACTGAACAAATAATTGATCCTAAAATCTATAAAGATATATACATGTTTTGAATTTAAATTTCAGGCTTGCATCACAGAGAGGTAAGAAGGAAATTGCTCAAACCTAGAAGCTTACTGGTTTACTTGTTTGGGAATTGTTTGCTAATTCATTAAAAGAAATAGAAATACAAACTTGCAGGACAAATAGTTCAAATATAATTTAAGGTAACTAATTAGCAAAATAAAAAATTACGCCTTAATTACATTTGTAAGTACAATTACTTACAAAAGCCAGCCAATATCGATCCCACAGCATGGAAGGCGTCTCTCTCTCCTTTCTCTGCCTTCAACAGTAACATTATAACCTAGCAATTTTATATGATAGATAAGATTAAACAAACCTACACAGCTTTCATAAGTTTCTTCCTTTGTTTTCTTTTAGGAGACACACTGCATGCTTTATTGCCTTGAGTAGATTTAATTTTACAGTAGAAAGCAAACACATCAGCGATAAGATTAAGATGAAATACCTTTAAATGAAACAAAACGTTTTCAAATATGTAATTACAATGAAAAAAAAAAGATGAAAATAATCATGCCAGATTTTTATTTATCGATCCTAGAAACAGTTTCTAACAATGCTTATGTCTAATTACATAAATTCCCAAGGGCTTACCAATAAATATCCCATGCTGTCAAAAGGAGGGGAAAAAAATAATAAATCCAATCTAAAGGAATGAAGTGAATCAAGAGTAAAAACTCAAACAAACCTTGAGGGAACCCCATCACCGGCCACTCCTCCTCCTCCTCCTCCTCCTCCTCATGATCTTCTTCATTTAGCTTTTCAAGTGCATTCCTAGCTGCATTTAGTTTCGCAATGTCCTTATCGTTAGACGATCCAAACAAATTAAATTCTCGGCCACACCCCATCACCGGCCACTCCCCCTCCTCCTCATGATCTTTTTCTTTTAGCTTTTCAAGTGCATTCCTAGCTGCATTTAGTGTCGCAATGTCCTTATCCTCAGACGATCCATAGCCGACCTTCTCACTGTCAACAAGAACTTCACAAATAATTGTTTTTCCTTTTTGCGGGTACTCGAACTTGGGAACTTTGCCTTTTTTCTGGCAAAAATGGTAGAGAGCTGTAACTGGATGCTTTTCAAAAGTGTCAGGTGTGATTAGTGGCTCCAAAAGTCTCTTAACAACCTGCAGAGACTTCTCTATGCATTAGAATGATTGTTTTGAGTAACAATTACACAAAACAAAAATTAATATATATATAGTAGGGTTAAAAAGCTCCATTATTTTTGTGCCCCATTATGCCTCAACATCATTAATTTTCTCTATTTTAAAGTCTAAAAATCGATCTGAAGCGTTCAACATGATATTCATACTAAAATGTGCTTGGATAACAAATTTTAGAATTTTTAGAGAGAGAGAGAGAGAGATTGGCTATGGTCAAGGTCTTGGTGATACCAATTCGTTTTTGTGATTTTTAAAATCCAAACATTCGATTCAAACTGTTCAACATGATATCTATATTAAAATGTGCTTATAGATCAAATTACATTTTTTGGAAACTTTTTACTATTTATTAAGATGGGTACAAAATTATTGTTTTTCAATGGTCAAGAATGTCTGAAAATAGCAATTATGTACCCTTTTAATAATAAATTTCCAACAAAATATAAAATTTAGTCTCCAAAAATTTCCATAAAACTAGCTAGCCTCAAGACAAAACCATACAATAAAAAACCCACACCTGAATTGGCAGTTATATAAAGGAAAAAATTAGTTCAACCAAATTCTAGAGTGTAACCTCTAAGGATGAGCACCATATATAATGAGTTGCGCTATGATGAGTTGCGAAGTAAGGGCTTTGATTTACTTCACGTTCATATTTTTTATATTTGAAACTTCAAAGAGATGATCCGAACCGCTCAACATGATCTCCACATTGAAATGTGCTAGGAAACCAAATTTTATATTTTTTATAATATTTTCAAATCACTGTTTTTTAATGGTCCATAATCCATTCAAAAAACAACGGTTTTCTATTTATCTAAAAGAATAGTAAAAAATTTCCAAAAAATTGTAAATTTTGGTTTCCAAGCACATTTCAATATGGATATCATGTTGAGCAGTTCCGATCGACTATTTGGTCTTTAAAAAAGGAGATATGAGAGTGAAGTAAAACAAAATCGTTACTTCGCAACTCACCATAACTCATCTCCATATATAATATCTATTATGGGTCCGGTTCCCCTAAAGTAATTCAATTTTTTAGTTTAGATATGGACCGTCCGATTCGAATCTGGACCAATCCGACCCGAGCTCGAGTGCACGGGGCCCCTTTAACCTGACGTCTTGATTCGAATCTGACGGTCCGGATCTAAACTAAAAAATTAGGTTACTTTAGGAGATCTGAACTCTATTATATATACCTATATCTGGTACTATTTTTTTTATCAATTCTAGTATTCAACTGAAACAAACTATTAGAGGGGAATTAAGAGATAAGGACCTTCCACATAATATCAAGGTTGAAATTACAATCCTGGTAAATAGCAGCAGCTATGGCCTCGACAACATCTGCCAGAATGTCTGGGGCTTTTTTGGTACTTCCACCGTAGATCTCATCCTTTAGCTCTTGCTTCACTGCCTCTGTAAAAATTTTCACCTATATATTCACGCATCCCAAAATGATAAGAGCCTTAAAACCTAATACAAAATCAGGTGATCAATTGGGTAACCCAACTCCATGATACGGCAAATTCAGAGTAGGTCCGATGCCCATCGGACCTACTTTGGTTTTATGGGTTCAATCACCATCCAAATAACATTAAGATGCGTGCGCTCTGTATTAAAATTCGTGTATATCTGTTTTAACTGTACTTACAGATCTTAATACTGATCGGACGGTGCTGAAACTAATTGGACCCAAAAGTAGGCCCGATACCCATCGGACCTACTCCTATCCCGAATACGGCCAGTATGGATTGAATGCATATATATTTCATATCCATATCCGGCTAAAATTAATTTTATCTTCACCCGTTCCGTTCAGTATTAGTCTTATTGTAATTCTAATCTTATCCGTTAAGGTATATATTTGATATAAAAACAAAATAGAAACATGATAATTTTGTATGGGTATGAAGGAAAATTAATATAGTTCATATTTACTGATTTTATTTTAACATATAAATTTTAAAAAAATTATTATTAAAAAATTAAAATGTGAAGACGTAATGGAGATACCAAAATCAATGATTTTAAATGCAGTTTTTATGCGGTAGGTGGATGGCCACTACATACAACATATGCGGTATGCAACTGCATATGCAGATTTTAAACTGATAATTCATATATATATATATACATGAGTGAGGCTATGGTGCTATGCATAGCACGGATGGCTAGTGTACTACGGCTAAATATGGTACTTTTTAAAATCCTAACGGTCGATCCGAACCGTTCAATGTGATATCCATATGAATATGTACTTGCAAACTAAATTTTATATTTTTTTGAATTTTTTTACTATTTTTTTAGATAGGTAGAAAAATCAGTGTTTTCTGAAAATTCTGGACCATCAAAATTCTACCTATCTAAAAATCCGTGCTATGCATAGCACCATAGCCTCACTCTATATATATATATATATATATATATATATATATATATGAGCAAAACTAGGGTGTGATGTGCTCACCAAGAGGAATTGGTGAGCACACCTCCAAAA
Source organism: Carex littledalei (assembly GCA_011114355.1). Classification (NCBI taxonomy): domain Eukaryota; kingdom Viridiplantae; phylum Streptophyta; class Magnoliopsida; order Poales; family Cyperaceae; genus Carex; species Carex littledalei. The sequence goes on from CM022082.1 coordinate 2,845,205, forward strand.
GACTATCAGATTGACTTCGAACTACGAATCCAAATTATTGAAATTCATGTACTTTGTGAGTGATGCATGTACATGCAAAAATTTTAAAGTTTTGAATTTATTTAGTACATGGTCAAGCGGTCAAAACAATGAACTATTTTATAAGTTATTTTTTAAATTATTTTATGTATTCATTTTCATCATTGTTTTGACCGCTTCACCATGTACTAAATGAATTCGAAACTTTAAAATTTTTGCAATGTACATGCATCACTCACGAAGTACATGAATTTCAACAGTTTGGATTCGTAGTTCGAAGTCAATCCGATAGCCTTTTGGAGGTGTGCTCACCAATCCCTCATGGTGAGCACATCACACCCTAGTTCTACTCATATATATATATATATAGGACAGTGCTACGGTGCTATGCATATATAAGGGCCCCTCCGTGCTACTGCTCACTTTTTGAGTTTTCAAAATCCTAACGGTCGATCCGAACCGTTCAACATGATCTCCATATGAATATGTACTTGCAAACCAAATTTTATATTTTTTAGAATTTTTTTACTATTTATTAAGCCACTTTGAAAATCGCTGATCCAATGGTCCAGAAAAGTTTACTGTTGTGTACAAATTAGTGTTTTTTCAAAGTGGCTTAATAAATAGTAAAAAAATTCTAAAAAATGTAAAATTTGGTTTGCAAGTACATATTCATATGGAGATCATGTTGAACTGGTTCGGATCGACTGTTAGGATTTTGAAAACTCAAAAAGTGAGCCGTAGCACGGAGGGCCCTTATATACGCGTAGCATATTAGCAAAATCCTATATATATATATATATATATAGAGAGAGAGAGAGAGAGAGTGGCTATCAAAATGTTTGTTCCTAGCCTCCGGTGCTACCAACTGGTTTTCCAATTTCCAAAGTTCAAATAGTCGATCTAAACCATTAGATGTTCAATTTATAATAAAATGTACTTGGAGACCAAATTTTACAATTTTTGGAATTTTTTTACTATTTATTAAGATGGTTTGAAAATCACTATTTTCAATGGTGCTGAAAAAAACTTCAAAATAGCGATTTTCAAACCATCTTAATAAATAGTAAAAAATTCCAAAAAATGTAAAATCTGGTCTCCAATCACATTTTAATATAGATTGAACATCTAACGGTTTGGATCGACTGTTTGAACTTGGGAAATCAGAAAACCACTTGATAGCACGGAGGGACTAGGAACAAACGTTTTGATATTAGCCACTCTCTCCCTCTCTCTCTCTCTCTCTATATATATATATATATATATATATATGTATATATAAGAGTGACTAATATAAACAAGTATGTGTTATATGCGGTATCATACAAAAAAATATACAGTAATATGCGGCCAAAAATATAGAACCGCATATTTGACTGAATACATATTTTATATTGGAATTACAACCCAACAGAAATATGCAGCCACATATGCGGGTCGCATAGAATGAATTTTAATACAGAGTAAAAAATAGAGATATTTGAATCCTCTTCAATTATTATATATAATTTTGTGTTTATTAATTACCTTCTAGACTAAATTTTATTCATGCTCTTATTCATATTCGTGTCAGGGAATAGAATACAAATCCTGTCCGTACCTCTTCATCGAGTGGAGCGCAGTTGATCCGCCGCACAAGGGGGTAAATATTGTGCCGAACAGCGGCACGTGCCAGCTTCTCATTAGCTACGTTAACGGAACAAAGCTCAGTCATGTCACCCACGCTAAGGTTCGGGTAGGACAAATTCAAATAGTTCGCCATTGCCAGGTCAAGCGCTGCATCTCCGACAAACTCCAGTTTCTCGTAAGAGATGGTGCTGTTAATATTGGAGTAGGAAGCATGGGTTAGTGCATGTTCTAGAAGGCTCGGTTTGCGGAAACGGTACCCGAGGATTCGCTCAGCGGAAGAGACGTCGACGGGGTAGGATTTGGATTGATTCATGGTTAATTGGTGGCGAAAGAACTAGTGACGAAGTGACAAAGGAGGGGCAAAGGAGAGGGCTTTGTCAAATTGTTACTCTTAGTGCTTAAGCTTTCTTTTTATGCTTTTTAGGTTTAGTGGCTGTGAGCTAAAGAAAAAGGAACCGAATGCTTTCCTTTATACTTTATAATAGCGACCCAATGCTTAATCTGTAAGCTAAAGAAAAAGGGAGCAGCTTGGTTCCGATGTCCATCGGACCAATTTTGGATTCAATGGGCAGATCTACTGTAGATTTCATCAGATCAGGATGACGGAAATTAATAGGGTTTTCTAAACGAATTTGATTTATTCCAAAATAAAAAACCAGATAACCCCAGAAACCCAATAGATCTTCCGACCTTTCCCCTCCCCTCCCCGCTAGCTCTCTCTTTTGCTCACACAACTCAGTGTCGCATCTCTCTCTCTCTCGGACGAACAACTCAGTGTCGTCTTCCTCTCTCGTAGCGCGAGTGTCAAGACCAGATTATCACTTGCAAATAGGGGTGAAAACGAAGTAGATTCGGAGCAGATAATGTTCATACCAAATCTGTATCCGCGTTTCAATGAGTGGATACGAATACAGATACGGATAGTGAACGGATGTCAAAATTCAAAACCAAATCCGCCTTAAACAGATACGAATACGGAGTGGATAATCTACGAATACGGATTCGAATACAAATAAAAAATAAATAATTGCCGGATAATTGAGTCATATGAATAATCCACTTATATAACATAATACAAGTACTATAATTAAAACAGATATTTTTTACTAATGCAAAAATAATGCATGTTTCAATTTTCAAATTAGGAGAATAAGTTGTGCATTGAGTAAATAATGTACATCAGTTACATCTACCCTTAGGTGTTTCATCGTTGCAGAGGATCTCCAAACCCACTATCTATCTATTCAGTTGAGAGTAGGTCCGATGGGCATCGGACCTACTTTGGTTCAACGGGTTTAATCACCGTCGATTTGCTTGAAGATTCGTGCAGAACGCTTTAAAATTCGTGCATGTATGTTTCAATTTTCGTGCGCAGAATCTTAAATTAGATCGATGGGCATCGAACCTACTCCGTTCTCCTATCTATTTCTCTAAGAAAAAGTTGTCAAGGACTTGAGAATTTTTTTTTTTTTTTACACACACTCCTTAATTCCTGCTATGTATGATGTACACACACTCCTTAGTATATCTTTATTTTTCGGCCAGGTGCCCAATTAATGATGTACAAACTTGGGGACTGAACTAGGTGCTTCAAAACCTTTCCCATAAAATATTTGCTTCCTCTCAATTATATATTTTCTTTAATTCAAAACTATACTGTCAACAGATGGACTTAAGAATAATATAATGGCTTGCTCTAAAAAAGAAATTAAGAATCAACCAATTAAACAAATTTTCTTGAATAAAAACTTCATGCATGACAGCTAGAATAAATTGGGGGAAAAAATCAAAACACATTCTTGGTCACTAATTCAACATGATATACATATTGAAATATATTTGAAGATCAAATTTTATATTTTTTTAAATTTTTTTTACTTTTTTTTAGATAAGTACAAAATCACTATTTTTTATGGTAAATTAGGGTTAATCACTTAATCTCTTCCCCTTTCTTTTTTTAAATTCAATTAGCTAATGAATTTGAATCCGATTAATTATATGAAACCAGTTAGCTATTTTTTTTGTCATACGTACCCTGACTGAAATCCTAAATCCAGATCGGCAATGATTTACAAAACCTTTCCCATAAAGTATTTGTTTCCTCTCCATTATTTATTTTCTTTAATTCTAAACTATACTGTCAACAGATGGACTTAAGAATGATGTAATGACTTGCTCAACAAAAAGAAAATAAGAATGAACCAGTTAGACAAATTTGCTTTAAAAAAAAAAGGTTCATGCATGACAGATAGAATAAATTGGGGGGAATAAACAAAAAAAAAATTCTTGGTCACCAATTATTACATTTTTGGACTTTTTATATACTGTTTTATAATAATAATAATAATAATAATAATAATAATAATAAGCTTTAAGCTGGAAAATCCGCATATGATTTTGGTTTTGTGAAAGGGTTACATTTACATTTTTTTTTTCCTCTATAAATCGAGTATTTTATATAAATTATGCAACATGCTCTTACCCATGTTCTAAGTGAGTCACAATTTTATTATTTGGTACCTCTAAATGAGACATGAACATGGTAGGTTATGATATTGGAGGAAAAATGTTGAATACTTTTTTAAAGTTTTTAAATGTTTTTATCATTTTTTTTTTTGCGTTCAATGTGTCTAATTTTTTAAAACATCAATATGTAAAGTCTGAAATTCAATTATCACAATTAAATTTTTGTGCACAAAATAATGACATTTCAGATATGGATATCTGTAAATTCAATTATTCAATGTATATCTGTAAATTTAGATATGGATAAACTATAAGTAGCTATTAGATATCATATGATTTTTGAGTTTACAAAATAGATATTGTTATGGATATGATAATTGTCGATATCTGTATTTTTCAAAAATAAGAATATCTAATTAGATGCATACTAATTCGTAATTTAAAACTTATTATAAAACAAATTATGCATTTGTGTGTATGCATATCAATCGAAATCAAAATGTTATGGCGGATTATTTAGCAAAAGGGGTAGTAAATTGGAAGAGGGGTATACTGGGTACTTGTATCCAACTTTAAATTTTTAAAACAGTGTTTGCTGAAATTATATGCACTGTAATCAGGTGTAACTATTTGATTATGTGATAATGAAAGCCTACGGGCATGAAAGTTTGCAAAAAAAATAATAATAATTAGATACATCGTATAAATTTAATTTTTGCTATATATATATTTATATTTTATAGATTTTAGTATTGAAAATTTTATATTAATTTTGATTTATTTTATAAATTTGAAGCAAGTTGTACTTTCATAATCAAATTATATTAGTATCTGTATCTGTATCCATATTCAAAAATTTAAAACGGTTATGATTTATAGTCTATTTAGAGGGCTACTGAGAGGCAAATAACCGTCTATCAACTCTCTGTCTCTTTTCCTTGTTATGGATTTTTTCTAAGGTTGGTTCGCGGTTTTTGAATAAAAACCGGTTAATTAATTCGGTTTTTCTAATTCAACTGCAAAGGTAGTCTTTCAAACGAACCAAACCGAACAGTTGACCGGATCTAGTTTTTTCAAGTCTAACCGAGCAGTGCAGTTCGGTTCTGATAACCGACCTGGAATCATGCCCAAGTCCAATTTCTTTTTATCAGAACTAGTTTTTCTTATCAGAGCTATTTTTTGGTTGGTGCCAAGTACCATGAGAGTTTTTTCTCCAAGTTGCCGCCACAAATCATGCATATATTGTACTAACTATTTGAGAAAAAAGGGATTATATATATGCATATATGCATATCCTTCTCCCCTTAATTCAAGAGAAGTATTTGATTATTAACTGCATGTGGTATTGGATTCTGGTACCCTGACAGTTTTTCTTTTACATACATACACAAGTAATCGACACATCTCAAAAAACACCACCAGAAGTATGTTTCAACTAAAAAATATACAAACCAACTCCTTTATTTGTGTGAACACTGAATTTAACTGAATTTACAATAACATGAAATCACCAATCATCAGCTCATTACTGTCCCATTCCTAAAGGATCCTTTTTTCGCTCCAATTAATGATACAACCAGTAATTGTGGCAAGAAGAACCTGTTGCATCAATAGGAAATAATCAAGCGTAAAAAATAATCTCGAATAAATTAAGCATCTAACAGGAGCTGAACCAGAAAATTAAAATTGGAGGGCTAAAACATAAATATATAATGTGTGACATGTGGAATTCGAACCCAAGTCTCCATAGTCACAACATGCATTCTAACCACTAGACTACAGCCACACATTTTACATTTTATGAGGCAGACTGAACCATATAAACACTTTTATAAATTATAAGAGTAAGGCTAGCTATGGTACAACGTACGCGTAGCACGGATTGGTCCATACTATAATATTTCCTTTTTTCAAATTTCAAATAGTCTATCTGAAATACCTTTAAATGAAACAAAACGTTTTCAAATATGTAATTACAATGAAAAAAAAATATGAAAATAATCATGCCAGATTTCTATTTATCGATCCTAGAAACAGTTTCTAACAATGCTTATATCTAATTACCTAAATTCCCAAGGGCTTACCAATAAATATCCCATGCTGTCAAAAGGATTTAAGTCAACAGAATACATAAAAAAGGGGAAAAAAATAATAAATCCAATCTAAAGAAATGAAGTGAATCAAGAGTAAAAACTCAAACAAACCTTGAGGGAACCCCATCACCGGCCACTCGTCCTCCTCGTCCTCCTCCTCCTCGTCCTCCTCCTCATGATCTTCTTCATTTAGCTTTTCAAGTGCATTCCTAGCTGCATTTAGTTTCGCAATGTCCTTATCGTTAGACGATCCAAACAAATTAAATTCTCTATTATACCAACAAATTGATCTTCTTCATTTAACTGTATGTAAATATCTCATGCTGTCAAAATGATTTAAGTCAACAGAATACATAAAAAAGGGCAAAAAAATAATAAATCCAATCTAAAGAAATGAAGTGAATCAAGAGTAAAAACTCAAACAAACCTTGAGGGAACCGCATCACTGGCCACTCCTCCTCCTCCTCCTCCTCCTCCTCATCCTCCTCGTCCTCCTCGTCCTTCTCCTCGTCCTCCTCCTCCACCGGCCACTCCTCCTCCTCCTCATCCTCCTCGTCCTCCTCCTCCACCAGCCACTCCTCCTCCTCCTCCTCCTCCTCCTCCTCCTCCTCCACCAGCCACTCCTCCTCCTCGTCCTCCTCCTCATGATCTTCTTCATTTAGCATTTCAAGTGCATTCCTAGCTGCATTTAGTTTCGCAATGTCCTTATCGTTAGACCATCCAAACAAATTAAATTCTCAATTATACCAACAAATTGATCTTCTTCATTTAACTGTATGTAAATATCTCATGCTGTCAAAAGGATTTAAGTCAACATAATACATAAAAAAGGGGAAAAAATCATAGAAGGAAATATCGGCCGTTCCGGATCGGGATCGGACGGTACCGATCTGATTTCAGGCCGAGTTACGCGGTTAGTGTAGATTTCGTCAAATTTCGGCCGTTCCGACTTGATTCTAGTCAAATTTCGGCCGTTCCGGCCTGATTCCAAATTTCAACTGTTCCGGACCGAAATAGACCGATTTCACTGAAACGACTGAAACACGAATTAAACAAACTTCAAAATTTTTTTGAGCTCTCGCATGAATTGAACCCATGATCTCTAGCTAAGCAACCAAAGTAAACTACCACCACACCATACAATCTTTGTTGTTAAAAAACACAACTCATTTGTATATATGAGAATTTTAATTTGTATAAGCTTCTGACAAAAAAGTCCGATTTTCCGATCCGATTCGGTAGATCCTGACCGATTTTTCCGATCCCGATACCAATTTTTCCTTCTATGAAAAAAATAATAAATCCAATCTAAAGAAATGAAGTGAATCAAGAGTAAAAACTCAAACAAACCTTGAGGGAACCCCATCACGGCCACTCCTCCTCCTCCTCCTCCTCCTCCTCCTCCACCGGCCACTCCTCCTCCTCCTCCTCCTCCTCCTCATGATCTTCTTCATTTAGCTTTTCAAGTGCATTCCTAGCTGCATTTAGTTTCGCAATGTCCTTATCGTTAGACGATCCAAACAAATTAAATTCTCTATTATACCAACAAATTGATCTTCTTCATTTAACTGTATGTAAATATCCCATGCTGTCAAAAGGATTTAAGTCAACAGAATACATAAAAAAGGGGAAAAAAATAATAAATCCAATCTAAAGGAATGAAGTGAATCAAAAGTAAAAACTCAAACAAACCTGGAGCAGGCTGTGGTGAGACAGTGAGCCCCGGTGACAGCGCTAGTTGAGGGAACCCCATCACCCGCAGCCGTGGGTCCGCCACGCGTCCTTCCCCCTTGCCCTTTTCTCCCTCAGTGGTCTTCCCCTCTGTCTCGCTTCTGAAATTTTTATCGATGATAAATAAAAAAATATGAAAAATGAAAAAGGATATGGAAAAAAATTTAAAATGGAAAGACAACCACCCGGTATGGCGTGCAGCCTGGACGCCATATCGGATGGAGTTTTCTGCCAAAAAAACAAAGAAAAAGTTTGTGGACGCCATACTGGATGGAAGTCCGGATAAAAATCAGAAAAGAAAAATGTGGACGCCATATTGAACCAAGGTCCGGTTAAAATTTGCTAAAATAGAAGTACTATGTTGTCATTAGGGCTGCACAAAAAATTCGTAATTCATGATTCATTTTGAGTTTGATTCGGAAAGAGTTCGTAATTAATTCGATTCGAAATTAGTTTGTTCCGAAACAAATCAAACCAATTCTGTTAGAATTTAATTTAAATCAAACTCAAACTGGACCTGGTTCGTTCGAATTAGGTTCGCGAACTATTTAGGTTCGAATCTCAAATAAAGCAGCTAATGACTTCAACCATCAATCTTTAAGGGTAACTTATAATAGGATATTGCTTCAGCAGCGTAACAAATTAACAATGGAATAAGTTCCATTTGACTAGGTCCATGTCGTGATTTTAATCAATCCAGCAGCGTAAAAGGTAAAGGAATTTTGGGCTGGCCCATAATCTATCAGTGTGAATTCGTGAAAGGTAAAAGGTAAAAGGAAACCGTGTGAATTTTTGTTCTGCATGAAGAAAACTAATACATAAACTACCGGTATAACTAGGTCTGCCAAAAACATTCATAGTTCGTGATTGGATTGAATTCAATTCGAAAAATTCGTAGTTCGTAATTAATTCGATTCGAAATTAGTTCGTTCCAAAACAAATCAAACAGTTCGGTTCGAATCTTATTCAAACTCAAACTCAAACTGGAGTAAGTTTGATTTGGTTTGATTCGTTTGCAGCCCTAGTTGTCATCATGTTGCATTTTCTTGTATAAAGAATTATCATTTATACCAGAATTTTGGTAGAGTAGACTGGAGACAAGATATGAAAACATGTAACAGGAAAAAAGTTGAAACCGGTATATGTCACAAGTGATGTGCGTACATGCAAAATTTTAAAAATTTGAAATTCATCTAGTACGTACAAAGTCGAGCGATAAAAAAAATAATGAAAAATGAATGCATTAATAACTTATAAAATAATTCATATTTAAAAACAGTGATTTTCAAAAAATCTAGCAATATAATAAACAATTTTCAAAAAAATACAAAATTTGGTCGCCATCACATTTTAATATGGAGATCAAGTTGAAACGTTCGAATCAACTATTTGAACTTTGACAATAAAAATAAGCAGAAAGTAAAACAAGCTTTTCACTTCCCAAAGCACTGTACGTAGCCCAATTCTATATGCATACGAAATAAATTATGGAAATTAAAGATTAAAGTGCTTATGATTATTAATGAATAAATGAAAAGCAAAAGCATACTGGTATTCAGGCGGAGGCCAGTGTCTCTTCATACATAGCTCGTTAAGTTTATGTTTGGCGGCCGCCTCTTTTTTCACTTCCTCTATTTTATCTCTTTCATCATTTGTAGGTCCCAATCCGACATAGTGATATTTTTCCTCTCTCTTGGTTCTATTTTCTCATGCGGACAAGAAAATGAGAGAGAGGGAAGGGAGCCGAGCAGAGCTAATTGGAGTCGAGTGCGTGTTATCATTGGAGCTCTGACCGTAGAGTCTCTATCCATCTTGATCGGAGTGAAGCAGTTAGTAGATCCGACCGTTGGAATGTTGCGGTGAGTAGATCCGGCGTCGGAGCACGGCAGTGAGTGTCGAAGCGCAGTGGTAAGTAGATCTGGTCGTTGGAGCGACCGTCGGATTGCTATCAGACGAAAGAGGATTTGGTCGTGGAGAGTGATGAGGAATATAATGAGGTATTATAGTGTTTAACAGTGTAAATAAGTAGGATTAGATAATAAGAATAGTTTAGATGAATTAATGAGAATAAATGAGTTTAAATTTAGAAATTAATTATTAGTTGATATTTAAAATCACTAACCTTTAAAAAGAAGTTTCTGTTTGGCCTCCTCATCTTCTACTTCCATACAAATTGAATGTTATCAGAATCTTCATAGTGGGCATCAGCCTCGAGTTCAGCTGGGGTAGTGGTATCCAAACCGATTTCCTTCAGGGAAGGCCTTTCTACAATTCACGCATTTCCAAAAACTAAAGCGAACGTCAGAAGGGCCATTTCGTATTATGTCGTCCTCATGCCAAGTGCAAAAGTAGTAAAAGCATTGTCAACACTTGGCCATCTCATCTTTTAATCCTTGATTGTTACAGGCTTCGCACCAGCGGAGCTTTGGCTCCAAAGACTCAGAACTTTGGATGGGAGGGCCGGAGTCCTGGATAAGCGGGTCAACATCGATCTCGGTATCTGATGCTAATCCGGCATCGATGTTGTCACGTATTCTGAGAGACTGATTCTTGAGCATCCATTTTAATCTAGAAAGGGAGAAGCGTTGTAGCAGCTTCCATTTGTCGCCCGAGGAAAGAACCCGTTGTGGATTGTGCGGCTGTCCAAGATCAATGTTAGCGTTGCTTGCCTGTCCCGTGCTGGATTGACCCTTATCATGGGTAGTCATCCTGTTTTTGGTTGCAAGACGTTTGATCGGCATGGTGGTTGCGATTAAGATTCACGCCAGAAAAATAAGAAAGCGAGAGAAATGTAGGGTACGATATCTCTTTTCTGTGTGAGATGGACGATATATATAACAAGAACTTGGCATATCGATTAGTGTGCAAGGGTCCCACCCTACCGTAAATGCTAAACTCCCAACCGTTGCTTTAAATATGTGGGCCCGAGAATAAATGGCTCTAATTTTGAGGCGTTACTACTTGCATTGACTGGTCCAGCAAGTGAGTTAATTATGCGATATTATTCGCCTATTGATAGCGCGGGCATATAACAAAGAATGTTCATTCAAGGAACCGATCACTATCAAAGTGTTGTCATACCGATCACTGTTGTGAACATGATGAGCTTGATAATCAACGTCATATTTGCTACTAATGCGTTACTAACTTGTTCATACAAAATGTGGTTTACAGAGTTTTCTTTCTCGCGAAATATAGTCTTACCATAAAATGAAAATTAGTCTTGCTACTTAGAATAGACAAAAAATATAAGGTTTTTAAGCAAACGGAAATAAGATAGTTATAAACGAAACTTACTCGCTGAAATCACTGTCAGGGGAGAAGTCGTCACCAAGATCATCGCTACTCTCGCCATCCATCTCGTCTTCATCATACTCTGGGTATTCCATCCCGTCTTTGTCATCTTCTTCATAATTGTCATTTTATTTAACAGTGTAAATAAGTAGGATTAGATAATGATAATAGTTTAGATGAATTAATGAGAATAAATGAGTTTAAATTTAGGAATTAGAGTCATTTTATCAATGAAAATATTAGTTAACATTTAAAGTCACTAACTATTCAGCTTTTCAAGTGCATCCCTAGCTGCATTTACTTTCGCAATGGTCTTATGCTTAGACCATCCATAGCCAACCTTCTCATTGTCAACAAGAACTTCACAAATAATTGTTTTTCCTTCTTGCGGGTACTCGAACTTGGGAACTTTGCCTTTTTTCTGGCAAAAATGGTAGAGAGCTGTAACTGGATGCTTTTCAAAAGTGTCAGGTGTGATTAGTGGCTCCAAAAGTCTCTTAACAACCTGCAGAGACTTCTCTATGCATTAGAATGATTGTTTTGAGTAACAATTACACAAAACAAAAATTAATATATATAACGGAACTAGGGTGTTCCTAAGTTCACCAAGTCCTTTTGTGAACTCAATTCTAAAATCTATCGGGTTGGCTTCAAAAGACGAATCCAAACCGTTGAAATCTTTCTATCTTATGTGAACTTAGGAACACCCTAGTTCTACTATATATATAGTATGTTTAAAATGCTCCATTGGTTTTGTGCCCCATTATGCCTCAACATCATTATCTCTATTTTAAAGTCTAAAAGTCGATCTGAACTGTTCAACATGATATTCATACTAAAATGTGCTTGGATAACAAATTTTAGAATTTTTAGAGAGAGAGAGAGATTGGCTAAGGTCATAGTGGTATGAGCAAGGTCTTGATGATACCAAATCGTTTTTGTGATTTTTAAAATCCAAACATTTGATCCAAACTGTCCAACATGATATCTATATTAAAATGTACTTAGTGATCATATTTTTACAGTTTTTGGAAAATTTTTACTATTTATTAAGATGGGTACAAAATTGTTATTTTTCAATGGTCAAAGAAATGTCTGAAAATAGCAATTCTATATGTACCCATCTTAATAAATAGTAATAAATTTTCAAAAGAATATAAAATGTAGTCTTCAATAAGTTCCAGAATATTTCAAAATTTAGTTTACAAAATTATATATTTTTTTAAAAATTATTTACTAATTTTTTAAAATATTTCAAAATCACTGTTCTTTTATGGTCCATAATCCTTCCAAAAACAGTGGTTTGCTACCTATCTAAAAAAATATTAAAATTTTTTCCAAAATGTAAAATTTGGTCTCCAAGCACATTTCAATATGGATATCATGTTGAGCGGTTCAGATCGACTGTTTGGTCTTTAAAAACGGAGATACGAGCGTATATAATATCTATTATGGGTCCGGATCCCCTAAAGTAATTCAATTTTTTAGTTTAGATACAAACCGTCCGATTCGAATCTTGACCAATCCAGCTCGAGCTCGAGTGCACGGGGCCCCTTTAACCTGATTCGAATCTGACGGTCTGAATCTAAACTCAAAAATTAGGTTACTTTAGGATATCTGAACTCTATTATATATACCTATATCTGGTACTATTTTTTTTATCCATTCTAGTATTCAACTAAAACAAACTACTAGAGGGGAATTAAGAGATAAGGACCTCCCACATCTTATCAAGGTTGTTACAATCCTGGTAAATAGCAGCAGCTATGGCCTCGACAACATCTGCCAGAATCTTTGGGGCTTTTTGGGTACTTCCACCGTAGATCTCATCCTCTGGCTCTTGCTTCACTGCCTCTATAAATTTTTTCACCTGTATATTCACGCATCCAAAAATGATAAAGAGCTTTAAAACCTAATACAAAATCAGGTGATCAATTGGGTACCCCAACTCCATGCTTTGCTAATTCTTTATCAGTTAAAACATTAGTGATCAATATAGACTTTGAAAATACAAAAACCGAAACGTTTGTTCCTATCCCCCGGTGCTACCAAGTGGTAATATGCTCTTTGCTAATTCTAAAAAATGTAAAATTCTAACAAGTATGTGGTAATATGAGATATCATACAAACATATATGCAGTAATATGCGGCCAAAAATGTAGAACCGCATATTTGACCGAATACAGATTTTATATTCGGATTACAACCCAATAGAAATATGCAGCCACATATGCAACCAAAAATAGAGATATTTGAATCCTTCATATTGGTGTCAGGGAATACAATACAAATCCCGTCCGTACCTTTTTATCGAGTGAACGGCAGTTGATCCGCACAAGGGGGTAAATATTGTGCCGAACAGCGACACGTGCCAGCTTCTCATTAGATACGTTAGCGGAACGAAGCCTAGACATGTCACCCTCTCTAAGGTTCGGGTAGGACAAATTCAAATAGTTCGCCATTGCCAGGTAAAGCGCTGCATCTCCGACAAACTCCAGTCGCTGGTAAGAGATGGTGCCGTTGGAGGAGGAACCATGTGTTAGTGCATGTTCTAGAAGGCTCGGTTTGCGGAAATGGTACCCAAGGATTTGCTCCGCGGAAGAGACGTCGACGGGGTAGGATTTGGATTGATTCATGGTTAATTGGTGGCGAAAGAAGTAGTGACGAAGTGACAAAGGAGGGCGAAGGAGGGGCAAAGGAGAGGGCTTTGTCAAATTGTTAGTCTTAGTGCTTAAGCTTTCCTTTATGCTTTTTGTGTTTAGTGGCTGTGAGCTAAAGAAAAAGGGACCGAATGCTTTCCTTTATACTTTATAATAGCGACCCAATGCTTATCTGTAAGCTAAAGAAAAAGGGAGCAGTCAGCAGTGTCCATATGAATAATCCACTTATATAACATAATACAAGTATTATAATTAAAGCAGATATTTTTTACTAATGCAAAAATAAGAAGCAAAAATAATGCATGTTTCAATTTTCAAATTAGGAGAATAAGTTGTGCATTGAGTAAATAATGTACATCAGTTACATCTATCCTCAGGTGTTTCATCGTTACAGAGGATCTCCCAACCCACTATCTATCTATTTCTCTAAGAAAAAGTTGTCAAGTACTTGAGAAACTTTTTTTTTTTTTTTACACACACTCCTTAATTCCAGTTATGTATCCAACTTTAAATTTTTAAAACAGTGTTTGCCGAAATTATATGTACTGTAATAAGGTGTAACTATTTGATTATGTGATAATGAAAGCCTACGGGCATGAAAGTTTGCAAAAAAAATAATAATAATAATTAGATACATCGTATAAATTTATGTTTTGCTATATATATATTTATATTTTTATAGATTTTAGTATTGAAAATTTTATATTAATTTTGATTCATTTTATAAATTTGAAGCAAGTTGTACTTTCATAATCAAATTATATTAGTATCTGTATCTGTATCCATATTCAAAAAATTAAAACGGTTATGATTTATAGTCTATTTAGAGGGCTTCTGAGAGGCAAATATCCGTCTATTAACTCTCTGTCTCTTTTTCTTGTTATGGATTCTTTCTAAGGTTGGTTCGCGGTTTTTGAATAAAAACCGGTTAATTAATTCGGTTTTTCTAATTCAACTGCAAAGGTGATCTTTCAAACGAACCGAACCGAACAGTTGACCGGATCTAGTTTTTTCGAGTCTAACCGACCGGTGTAGTTCGGTTCTGATAACCGACCTAGAATCATGCCCAAGTCCAATTTCTTTTTATCAGAGCTAGCTTTCTCTATATAGAGAAAGCTATTTTTTGGCTGGTGCCAAGTACCATGAGAATTTTTTCTCCAAGTTGCCGCCACAAATCATGCATATATTGTACTAACTATTTGAAAAAAAAAAGGATTATATGCATATATGCATATCCTTCTCCCCTTAATTTAAGAAAAGTATTTGATTAACTGCATGTGGTATTGGTTTCTGGTACCCTGATAGTTTTTTTTTTTACATACATACGCAAGTAATCGATACATCTCCAAAAAGACCACCAGAAGTATGTTTCAACTAAAAAATATACAAACCAACTCCTTTATTTGTGTAATACTGAATTTAACTGAATTTACAATAACATGAAATCACCAAACATCAGCTGCATTACAAGAATTGGACAGTATCTGCGAGGGTAAAAAGTGACTATTCGCGAGGATATACCGACAGAAAGGTGTTTTTTATATTAGCACAGATACTGTTCAATTCTTGTAGATCTAAATGCATGCTCCGAAGATACTCCTCGCGGATCCTTTTGTCTCTCCAAATAATGATACATCGAGCAATTGTGACTAGAACAACCTGTTGCATCAATAGGAAATAATAAGCGTAAAAAATAATCTCGAATAAATTAAGCATCTAACAGGAGCGGAACCAGAAAATTAAAATTGGAGGGCCAAAACATTAATATATAATGTGTGACATGTGTAATTCGAACCCAAGTCTCCATAGTGACAGCATGCATGCTAACCACTAGACTACAGCCACACATTTTACATTTTATGAGGCGGACTGAACCATATAAACACTTTTAAAAATTATAAGAGTAAGGCTATGGTGCTAATACGCATAGCGCGGATTGGTCCATACTATGTATTAATATTTCCTTTTTTCAAATTTCAAATAGTCTATCTGAACTATTCAATATGATCTCCATATCAAAATGTAGTTGCAGACTAAATTTTACATTTTTTAGAAACTTTTTACAATTGTTTTAGATAAGCAGAAAATCACTTATTTTGAATGGTCTAGAATGTTTAGATTAAGTGATTTTCCATTTATCCAAAAAAAATTGTAAAAAAATTGTAAAAAATGTAAAATTTGATCTACAAGTACATTTTCATATAGACATCATGTTGAACGGTTCAGATCGACTGTTTGGACTTTAAAAATGGATATATTGATCCATTGTACGGATTAATCCATGCTATGCATAGTACCATAGCCTCACTCTTTTAAAAATTATAAAATATAAATGATAAAATTGCCAATTTGTGTTTATGGGGGTAGCACTGCCCTAAATCCGCCCGTCTAACAGTGAGCAACTTCATGATCAAAGATCCTAAAAGATTTGATTTGCATAGGAAGAACTTATAAATGCTTTACATACCGCTATCGTGCAGTAATCCACTCTTGAGAAACATATTATAGCTCCAATGAACCATGGAATGCCACTAAAAAAGAAACCAAGTATGAACCTATTCTCAAGCCAAAATGGCAAAAGATAAAAACAAAGTTTAGATAAGTCATGTACATATGTTTTAATTTTCAAGATAGCAAACAAAATAAATTCTCTATTATACCAACAAATTAATTGATCCTAAAATCCATAAAGATATATACATGTTTTTCATCACAGAGAGGTAAGAAGGAAATTGCTAAAACCTAGAAGCTTACTGGCTTACTTGTGGGATCAACAAAAAATTTAAGGTAATTGTTTGGGAATTATTTGCCATTCATTAAAAGAAATAGAAATACAAACTTGCAGGACAAATAGTTCAAACATAATTTAAGGTAACTAATTAGCAAAATAAAAAATTACGCCTTAATTACATTTGTAAGTACAATTATTTACAGAAGCCAGCCAATATCGATCCCACAGCATAGAAGGCCTCTCTCTCTCCTTTCTCTGCCTTCAACAGTAACATTATAAACTAATAATTTTATATGATAGATAAGATTAAACAAACCTACACAGCTTTCATAAGTTTCTTCCTTTCTTTTCTTTTAGGAGACACACTGCATGCTTTATTGCCTTGAGTAGATTTAATTTTACAGTAGAAAGCAAACAAATCAACAATAAGATTAAGATGAAATACCATGTAATTACAATGAAAAAAAAAGATGAAAATAATTATGCCAAATTTCTATTTATCGATCCTAGAAACAGTTTCAAACAATGCTTATATCTAATTACCTAATTCCCAAGGGCTTACCAATAAATATCCCATGCTGTCAAAAGGATTTAAGTCAACAGAATACATAAAAAAGGGGAAAAAAATAATAAATCCAATCTAAAGGAATGAAGTGAATCAAGAGTAAAAACTCAAACAAACCTCGAGCAAGGTGTGGTGAGGCGGTGAGCCCCGTTGACAGCGCTGGTTGAGGGAACCCCATCACCGGCGGCCGTGGGTCCGCCACGTGTCCTCCCCCTTGCCCTTTTCTCCCTCAGCGGTCATCCCCTCTATCTCGCTTCCGAAATTTTTATCGATGATAAATAAATAAAAAATCAAAAATGACAAAGGATATGGAAAAAAATTTAAAATGGAAAGACAACCACCCGGTATGACTTACAGCCTAGACGCCATACCGGATGGAGTTTTCTGTCGAAAAAACAAAGAAAAATTTTGTCGACGCCATACTGCAAACATGCAAAAAAAACTTTGTCATCCCTTCTGCCTGGATGCTTACTGGCTTATTTGTGAGATAAACCCTAAACCCTAAATTCATATGGAAGCTAAATGCTCCTCCACGATTTCACGATTTCTAATCTTTGGTTGGTTGCTATTGATGAATAGAGTTCTCACAATTGATAATTTAAACAAAAGGGGATTTAGTTTGGTAAGCATCTGTTATTTGGGTCGAAATAATGTAGAAACTGTCAAGCAGTTATTCAATGAGTGCACTGTTTCTAGAGAGATTCATAGGAGTACTGTTAATTTGGTAACGCAACACCTTTCTCGGACAATCACATTGAGACAGAACTTTATCACAATTTTGGTGGATAAGAAGGCACCTAAGGAGATCAGAACACTCATCTTAATCTCTCAATTCATACTGTGGAGAGAAAGATGTGCACGGTTGTTCAGAGGTAACTGCAAACAGAAGAATGAACTACTGCAAGAGATTCGTGACCAGTAGTGCTTATCAAATGGCAGAAGAAGGCTATCGCAACAAGACTGAATTTTTTTCTTTTTTCTTTCTTTTTAACTTTTGTTTTTGTTTTCAATTTTCACTTTTGTTTTCGGTTTTTATTTTGCTTCTACTTTGTTTTTCATTTTAAATACATAGAAGGGTTACCACTCAAAACCCTTCAAGACCATGTAACCAATCGCGGTGAATAAAATAGGAGCTTGACTCTTGTTTCTTACAAAAAAAAAATGTAGACGCCGTACAGAACAGAGGTCCGGTTAAAATTAGCTAAAATAGAAGTACTCTGTTGTCATCCTGTTGCATTTTCTGGTATAAAGAATTCTCATTTATACCAGAACTTTGGTAGAGTAGACTGGAGACAAGATATGAAAACATGTAACAGGAAAAAAGTTGAAACCGATATATTTCAGAAGTGATGCGTGTACATGCAAAATTTTGAAATTCATTTAGTACAAAGTCAAGCGATAAAAAAAATAATGAAAAATGAATACATTAAAATAACTTATAAAATAACTTTATATTGAAAAACAGTGATTTTAAAAAATCTAAAAATATAATAAACAATTTTTAAAAAAATACAAAATTTGATCGCTGGTACATTTTAATATGGAGATCATGTTGAAAGGTTTGGATTCACTTCCCAAAGCGCCATACATAGTCCAATTCTATATGCATACGAAATAAATTATGGAAATTAAAGATTAAAGTGCTTATGATAATTAATGAATAAATGAAAAGCAAAAGCATACTGGTATACAGGCGGAGGCCAGATTCTCTTCATACATAACTCATTAAGTTTATGTTTGGTGGCCGCCTCTTTTTTCACTTCCTCTATTTTATCTCTATCATCATTTGTAGGTCCCAATTCGCTCCAAGTAGATCCGATCGTTGGAACGTGGCGGTGAGTAGATCCGGCGTCAGAGCACGGTGGTGAGTGTCGAAGCGCGGTTGTAAGTAGATCCGGTCGTCGGAGCTTGGTGGTGAGTAGATCCAACTGTTGGATTGCGGCGGCTATCGAACGAAAGCGGACGGGTCGTGGAGAGTCACTACTACAGAAAAAGAGATTGCACACGGACATAAATTGAGGAGCTACACGGATTTCCTGCCGTGTAGGCTGTCAGGGTGTAGGAATCGGTAAATAATTACACACGGATATTACCCGTGTGCTATTATAACGATTCATACACGGATTACTTTATAAACAGCCGTGTACGAACACCTGCCTGTGTCGCTCTTCCTATTACCGAGCTACACGGATATTACCTAAACATTCGTGTACGATTACTCTTTCTACACGGAATTTTAATTTCATATCCGTGTAGCTCTCTCAACTATCCTACACGGACATTTATAAAATAATCCGTGTACGAATATATTCCTACACGGATTATTTGATAAACATCCGTGCAGGAAACAATCCTACACGGACATTATCAAATAATCCGTGTAGGAATTTATATTCATGGATTATTTTATGGATTACTCTTCCTACACGGAGTTTAGTTAAAATATCCATGTAGGATTGTCTTATATATTTCTTTTTCTTTTCTTTTTTTTGCTAGCCTCCAGTTTTGCTAGCCAGTATTTAAATTTTTCAGATAGCAATTTAAAATTCATGTACACTAAATTATACAAAATTATACAAATCCATATTTAGCATTACCAAGTTATACAAATCCATATTTAGCATTACAAATTACAAATCCATATTAGCATTACAAAATTATACAAATCCATATTTAGCATTACAAAATTCTAATTGAAACCACCTTACCCACATACATCTGACATCGTCGATCTGCTCCTTGGTGTAACACTGCTGCTTTGGTCCATACTACAATTATAATTTGATATTATTTAGTAACAAGAAAAGGTAGATGCAAGACACTCGCAAATATCAATTGCTATTATCTAGGAACAATTAATATGAATTACATACCGTTCTTGTAAATTGGAATTGTATTCTTTCAATAAGTCAAACATGACAATCATCATATAATAAGCGCATTCCCAACCCTCCAACTGTTGCGGGCACTGAAATTTACATTTAGCGGCCTATGTTAGAATGACAATAATTTTTTGAACAAAATATGAAATTATAAAATTATAGTGTGCTCACCGGCAACCACTTCCAATTCAATTTATTTTTCTGGCGCGTGCTTTGCAATCCTCCCTCTTTAATATATTGCAGAAAAGCCCTTACAAAATTGAGTGACTGTAATTAGCAACTCCACAATTTGTTATAATTGAAAAAAAAAAAATCAAACCAAGTGCATTATTATGCTTACTTTTTTACATAAGGGAAGATATCTTTGCACTTGTCAATTGCGATCCTTTCTTTGGGCTTTGAAGAATCCATGATAACAATCATATTTTCAGTTGGCACAATGACAATCAAACACCAGTGTTTGCTGTGGGAGGAGCAGAATTATAGTATTTTAGCATATAATAGTGACATATTTTAGCATATAATAGTGACACAAGTGTTTGCTATGGTTCATGGTGTGATTTCATTTTTTTTATATTTCACTTTTATTTCCTTTTTCAAATTCTTTAATTAAAACATAAGTTAAGGTTAGAAGTAACCTCTGGTGATATGGCACGATAATAAATTTCTTCCCCTCCGAATTAGCATGATGCATCGCTGAACACAAGTACTGGGTAGACATATCCGGCGAAAAATCTCAGTGCCGTAGCATTAAGTTTGCCGGGGTCCATAAATGTACACAAGTTCTTCCTGTCTACCATCTCATCATAGAAATCTAGTACCGAACCAGAGAATTATGAAATGGTCAATTCAAACCGTACCAAAAAACTGGTACCGAACCAGTACCAGTTACAATTCACCATCAATAGAGGCACATTGGTACAAGCATTCAAACAAAAGAGGGTTATTAAGAAGATCAATTTCTGACCCGCATACGAACAAAATTTTCCGATAAAATCAGATTTTTGAATCGTGTTAAACACCCACAAGTAATTAACACCCATTTCTCAGAAATTTCGCATTCAAAGGATACTACTTAAGCTGTTAAAAAAGGAATTTGAGTATTTACCCGAGAGTTAGAGGGAAATCGCAACGAGGGTCGAATTTAGGCCGGTACCAAGCTACTGCTAGCCGGTACCAAGATCGTCGGTAGAGGTGAGGTGAGGAGAGGGCAAAGCAGGATGGCCGGTACCGAGATCGTCGGGAGAGGTGAGGTGAGGAGAGGGCAAAGCGGCGCGCGACTTATGAAAAATTTGGAAGAGAAGGCGGGTGAATATTATTGTATCCCCCATTCTACACAGGTTTTTAACTAAATGGCCATGTACAATTACTATTTCTACACGGATATTTCACTAAATGGCCGTGTACGATTACTATTTCTACACGGATTTTTAACTAAAATGCCGTGTAGCTCTACTCTTTCTACACGGATAATAAATATCATATCCGTATACAATTACTCTTTCTACACGGACGTTTAACTAAATGGCCGTGTACGATACTATTCCTACACGTATTATTAACTAAAAGGCCGTGTACGAAATATTTACAAATATGAAATGGGGTTTAGGGTTTAGGGTTTAGGGTTTAGGGGTTACTTTTTATTTTTTATATTATTTAAACTGATAATAAATTGCATTTCATATTTAAATTAATATTATATTATATCTAATATTTAAACTAATAGTAATATTATATTACATTTTATACTAATCTAATATATAAACTAATATTATATTATATTTAATATTTAAATGAGTACAATATGATGTTTAATCAAGCATTTTATTTAATCCTAATATAATTTGATATTATATTATAGTTAAAAATGTTACCAAACATTTTCTAGTTATTTCGCTAGTTAAATGCACACCATTAAACTTCCTTATTATTTATAATTATAAAAACTAATACTAATAATATATTTCTTTAAAATAATTAGATTAAAATAATAATAATATATTTCTAATTCTACACTAAGCAATTATATATATATTGAACTAGAAATTTTATTATTCTTAAAAAGTTGTTTCTAAAAAAGAAATATTAAAAGTTTCAATTTCAAACAAAATAAAAATTATACATTGTCTTTTTTTTTTTCCTTTTTTGATTTTTTTCACTATTTGAACAATACATTCGGCCCATAATCCTTCATTGTGGTCGGAGCATATGTTGTTTGCTTCGTCTTTTTCTTCAATTGTTGCTACCTCAGTTTGCACGTCCGTACAAAATGGAGGTTATTCGTCGAACTGGTCATACTCTTCTTCGTCGACGACATTTTCTACCCCAACAATCCTTTTTTTCCCGGATAGGACAACGCTCCACCTATCTCACTCGGATCAGTGGCATAAAAGACTTGGGTGGCTTGCTTGGCGAGTATAAATGGATCATCAACATACCCAATTTTCTTAAAATCAACGAGTGTGAACCCGTCGTTATCAACTTTAACACCTCGGTCTTCGACCCATTGACACCGAAATAAGGAAATGCTAAGGTGAGGATTGTAAACGAACTCCCAAATTTCTTCAATAACGCCATAATATGACTTTGATGCTATTACAGGCCGGACATCTCCGGATCTACTGAATTCTTGAGACGTCGTCACCAATGTCACCCCGCTATTTTACATCGTGCTCTTATCATTTTGTAATTGAGTGTAAAATGTATATCCGTTAATTTTGTATCATTGGAATGTTCTAACAACAAGTTGGGGTCGTTCTCCCAGTAATCTGACAATTTCATTTACGGGCGACCTTCCAAGGTGTGGCTTCACTCTTTCTTTCAGCCATCCTATAAAAGAATGATTATGCTCGTTAGTAAGCCACTTCTGACTTCTCGTGTAGTTCTGTTGTTGAAGGATTGTCATGTGCTCATCTATATAGGGAGCAACATCTTTCATGTGCTGTAGTACAATAAAATGTGTCTTTTGTAGTTCATCTTTATCAGCAACTATGGCTTTCAACCCAATTGTCCCTACTCCTTGGAGCCTTCCCTCGTATCGAGATTTTGGAACGCCAATAGGACACACACCGGTCATGTAGTTGGTGCAAAAATCAATCACCTCTTCCGTGGAATATCCTTCTATAATGCTACATTCGGGTCGATGTCGGTTCCTTACGTATTTTTTCAAAATGCCCATGTATCTCTCGAATGGATACATATACCGCAGGAATACAGGACCACAAATCTTAATTTCTCTCACAAGATGAACAACAAGGTGAACCATAACATCCAAAAAAGATGGCGGAAAATACATCTCAAGTTGGCAAAGAGTAACGACGACCTTCTTTTGCAAAGAGTCCAATTTTAGAGGGTCTATCACATTGGAATTGATTGCATTGAAGAAAAAACAAAGTTTCGTAATGGTTTCCGAACATGCTTTGGTAAAATTCCCCGAATTGCAACAGGAATCATATGTGTCATTAAAACATGACAGTCGTGGGATTTCAGACCAAGCAATTTCAGGTCCTTCATCGACACCAACTTCTTAATATTCGAAGAATATCCTGATGGGACTTTAATACTATGAAGGCATTCACAAAAGCTTGTTTTCTCTTTCTTCGACATTATGCACATTACGGGAGGTAGGTATGTGCGCTTCCCTTTCTCCTGCGGTGCAAGCTCGAGTCATAATCCCATTTCTACCATGTCTTTTCGAACTTTAATACCATCTTTAGTCTTTTCCGGAATGTTCAATAATAAACCAATCAAACTGTCGCAGACATTTTTTTCAACATGCATGACATCTATGCAATGTCTCACTTCTAAATATTCTCAGTATGGTAGCTGCCAAAATATGGACCTCTTTTGCCAAATATTTTTCGATGGTGCTTTGGCACATTTTCCAAAAACAACATCAAAGTTTTTAACCCGCTTGAAGACACCCTTCCCATCTAATGGAGGACGGGCCACTCCGAGCTCAGTTTTTCCGTTAAATGCCTTTTTCTTCTTACGATACGGGTGATTAATTGGAAGAAACCTACGATGCCCCATAAAAACATTCTTTTTATAGTTTTTCAACCACAGCTCTTGTGTGTCATCTTCACAGGTAGGACACGCTTTTGCTCCTTTGGTACTGTAACCCGATAAATTCCCGTACGCGGGGAAATCATTTATGGTGCAGAATACCATGGCCCGTAATTTAAATTCCTCTTTGTTGTATGCATCCACACCGGGGGACGCCATCAGGCCACAATTTTTTGATTTCCTCATTAAATGGTGCGAAATATACATCTATGTTGTTTTCGGATTGTCTGGGTCCTTAGATTAGTAATCACATCATTATATACCTGCATTTCATGCACAACCAATGAGGAAAATTATAGATGCATAATAGTACAGGCCAAGTGTTGTGCCGACTGCTCATGCTTCCAAACAGACTCATTCCATCTGTGCTCACCATAATCTTGAGATTTCTCAATTCGGAACCAAATCCTTTGAAATGTCTATCAATGTTTCTCCATTGAGAAGAATCAGCCGGGTGTCTTAGTTTACCATCCTTTTTGCGCTCCTCTTCATGCCAACGCAATAATTTCACATCTTTGGGATTTGCAAATAACCGTTTGAGTCTCGGTATTATCGGCAAATACCACACCACCTTAGCCGGAGGTGATCACTCAAAAGAGAACGATGTTTCTTTTAATATTTATAAACTCAGAAATGCTATCGGTTCGGACAGTAAGTGCACAATCCTATTGAGAAGTATAATCGAGGTCGATCCACAGGGAATATTGGTTCAGAGTTTTGAGCGATCGAATCACAATCTTTCGAAAGGCTAGACGAAATCTGAAAATTGAGAGATGTTGTTGTGATCAATATAAATTAGGAAGCAATTAAAAGTAATTAAAATAAAGATAGAGATGAGAATTCCTAGGGTTTTTGGCACACCATTGCTACTCAATCCGCCTTGATAATATATTTATGTTGCGTCTAATTTTCTGTTGTTGTTTTACGAAAGACACCACATAGGTCACTGCAATTTATGTTACGCAAGAATGACAGATCTTTCATCGAAATTCTACATAGGACACTGCGAGTTTCCTTACACAAATGACTGATCTCTTAAATACCCAAATTACTACATAGATCACTGCGATTTTCCTTACGCAAGTGATGGAATTTGGTTCGCGTTTTGTTGGTCTGGTTTATGGTTTCCCCACTAAGGTTTTCTTCACATAAACCTAATAGATCTCAACAAGGCTAATTCATACAAATAGTTTCTCTTACCATTAAAGTACTGTCACTACCCTAACGGACTAAACTAGATCATTGAAGTTAGATGAAGAGATAGTAAATCACAAAAGCATTTCGATTCAACAACAAAAAATCATAATCAACAGAAAATATATATATCAAAACATCAAGAGTAACAAGGTTTACTGCCTAGCCCTAAGAAAAGGAACTTAGCCGCGAAACAGCATTGTTATAAGCATTCCTCTCTTCTCTCTTTAATCAAATCTAACCCTAATTACAAAGATAAGTTATTCTTCTGCCCAGGGGCCTTATATAGGAGTGGAGGGACGTCTGGAGATTGAGTAGGGGCTAAGAAACTAATCTGGATACAGCTGTCGGCAGTTATTTCCCAAGGGACGCCTTCGGTTACGGTCTGTATCAGGTGATACGGTCCATATTCAAACCTTGTCGCTGAGGGTTTTAATGCTTCTCACGCTATCTCCTGGTCTGTGCTAGGCTTGGTCCATATTAGGCAATACGGACCGTAACAGAGACTTCGTCGATAAGCGTCGCTGATCCGATTGACCTAATTCTAGCTCCATTTGGTGTAAAATAGTCTCAAAACATGTTTTCTGCAATAAAACATAAAGAAGGGTGACAGTAGCCTTTTTCTCTAATTAATTAAACATAAGTGTGAGAAAATATGCAAACCTAAGCCAAAACCCTACGTAAATCATCATTATTTTGACTCTCATCAGGAGGCCGGTCCTTTTTATAGTCGTTACAATCGCCAGTGTCCTGGTCCTTACGTTTATACCGTGAAACACCACATTTAGGACAAACATGCATGGCCTCGTACTCCTTTCGATACAATACACAGTTATTCGGACAAGCATGTATTCTTTCGATCTTCAAACCTATTGGAGATATCAACTTCTTCGCCTGATATATTGTATAGGGTAACTCGTTGTTATATGGGAGCATTTCTCGTAAAAGCTTTAATAAGGACATGAAACTCTTATCGCTCCAACCATTGTCTGCTTTTAAGTTAAATAATTTCAACACAGCTGACAGTTTCGTAAATTTGGTACACCCAAGATACAACTGCTTTTTGGATTCATTAGACAAATACTGAAATTTATCATAATTTTTATCACTAATTTCATCTTCCACATCACGTAACATGTCCTCCAGATTTTCAGTAAACTCGTGTTCTACATTTTCATCAATATTCATCTCCAGCTCATCATCGTCGTTGCAATCAAGTTCAACATTATCAAAATTTTCGACATTCTCATCATCATCGTTGCAATCAAGTTCAAAATTATCTAAAATTTCTACATTCTCATCATTCTCTTCACAACGATTAGAATTTTTATTGGTACTACTACTTTCTCCAATTGTCTCACCATGCATGAACCAACATGTATATCTTTTCTTAAATCCCCGACAAATCAAATGAGCTTTAATTTCTTGGGAGTCCCCAAATCTTAAAAAAAAAATTACAATCTCTACAAGGACACAAAATGTCGTCATCTTTTTTCTTCACTCTATAACTCTCAGCAAACTTTACTCATCAACGCAAACCAAATATCTTCACTATCACATCGCAATTCATACATCCAACTTCGATTCATCTGTAAATTAAATTAAAAAAATGATTTCAATTAATCATGGTCAACATATAAATTGTACCAAATTCTGGGCTTACAAAGGACCGGTTTACAATCCTAACCCACTCTTTGAATATTATGTCCCATATGTGAACACATATTAGCAAGATTTAATTAGTATTTGAGAAAAATTCGGCAGCATTTACCCTTAACTCCCCAAGTATGCGTACGAACCACATACTCGTAGGAGCAATAAGGAAAAATATTGTCGAACTTTTCTCAAATACTAATTAAATCCCGCTAATATGTGTTCACATCCTAAATGAGACACAATATTTGAAGAGCAGTCCCAAAACGGAGACTATCCAAATTAATCCCTATTGGATTAATTTTGAACCGGCATGGACCTAAAAGCATCAATAGGTCGGTTATTGGACCACAATACACTAATTATTTACATTATCTTAAGAAATCAAGCATGCATGAATTACACATGACCTAAATAAGCAATAATAAGTAACAGAAAATTAGAGGAAGAAAAGGAATATATATATATATATATATATATATATATATATACTAACCTTAGAAAGATAGAGAGGAGAAAATACAAACTTCAAAGATCTCAGATCCCAGCTGCTAGCCTTTGCAGAAATCAGATCAACATTCAATACAGAGAGAGAGAGAGAGAGTATTAATTACTTGATCAAAACGGCGCTGGAAGGAGAAGGCCTTTTATACCACAAACAAACCCTACTAAGACTTTTCTACACGGATTTATACTTAAGAATCCGTGTAGCTCTCTAAAAATTCATACACGGTTATTTACAAAACAATTCGTGTAGCATTACCCTTTCTACACGGATTTTTGATCAAAAATCGTGTAGCTCTCTAACCATTCCTACACGGCTATTTATAAAAATAATCCGTGTACAATTCTTATCTTTCTACACGGATTTATTATCAAAAATCCGTGTGGCTATTCCTACACGGATTTTTGTTGAATATCCGTGTAGCTCTCTAATAAATCCTACACGGTCTTTTTTCCAAACAATTCTACACAAATTCTTTAATAAATATCCGTGTAGGATTCCCACAGATTTTTCGGGCTTTCAAAAAAACCTATTTGGTACACGGTTTTTATATAAAATTGGCAAAACCATGTACGATGTGCAGTGTAAGATTACCATGTCTGTAGTAGTGAGTGATGAGGAATGAGATATTAGAGTGTTTAACAGTGTAAATATATAAGTAGGATTAGATAATGAGAATAGTTTAGATGAATTAATGAGAATAAATGAGTTTAAATTTAGAAATTAGAGTTATTTTATCAATGAAATTATTAGTTGACATTTAAAATCACTAACCATTCAGCTTTTCAAGTGCATCCCTAGCTGCATTTAGTTTCGCTATGGTCTTATGCTTAGACCATCCATAGCCAACCTTCTCACTGTCAACAAGAACTTCAAAAATAACTTGTTTTCCTTTTCGCGAGTTTTTGTACACGGCAACTTTGCCGTTTTTCTCGCAAAGTTGTTTGAGATCTGTCACTGGTTGCTCGTCAAAAGTGTCAGCTGTTATTAGTGGCTCCAAAAGTCTCTTAACAACCTGCAGAGACTTCTCTATGCATTAGAAAGATTGTTTTGAGTAACAATTACACATAGCAAAAATTAATATATATATAGTAGAACTAGGGTGTTTCTAAGTTCACCAAGTCCTTCTGTGAACTCAATTTTAAAATCTACCGGATTGGCTTCAAATGACGAATCCAAACTGTTGAAATCTTTCTATCTTACGAGTGATGCGCCTACATGTAAAAGATTTTAAATTTTAAATTAATTTTGTATAAAGTAAAGTGGTCAAAAGACGCCCAAAAAATGAATGCACTAAATTAATTTATAAACCTTCTAATTTTGACCACTTGACATTATAATAAATTAATTCGAAACTTTAAAATTTTCACATGTAGATGCATCACTTGTAAGGTAGAACGTTTTCAACGGTTTGGATTCGTCGTTTGAAGTCAATTCCATAGATTTTAGAGTTGAGTTCACAAAGGGGCTTGGTGAACTTAGGAACATCCTAGTTCTACTCTATATATATATAGGAAATTGCTAATATGCTATGCATAGTATAGAGGGCCTCCGTGCTACGGCTCAATATTTGAGTTTTCAAAATCCTAACGGTCGATCCGAATCATTCAACATGATCTCCATATGAATATGTACTTGCAAATCAAATTTTACATTTTCTACCTATCTAAAAAAATAGTAAAAAAATTATAAAAAATGTAACATTTGGTTTGCAAGTACATATTCATATGGAGATCATGTTGAACGGTTCGAATCGACCGTTAGGATTTTGAAAACTCAAATATTGAGCCGTAGCACGGAGGCCCTCTATGCTATGCGTAGCACCGTAGCCAACTCCTATATATATATATATATATATATATATATATATATATAAATAAATATAGAGTGATGCTACGGTACTTTGGGAAGTAAAGAGGGTGTTTTACTTCCCGCTCATATCTCTATTTTTAAAGTTTAAATAGTCAATCCGAACTTCTCAACATGATCTTCATATTAATATGTGCTTGGAGACCAAATTTTACATTTTTTGGAAATTTTTTACTATTTGTTTAGAATTTTTGAAAATCAGTGTTTTTTGAATTTTTTTTATTATTTTTTATTTAATGAAAAGCTGTGATTTTCAAAAATTCTAAACAAATAGTAAAAAATTTCCAAAAAATGTAAAATTTGGTTTCCTAGCACATATCAATAGAAAGATTATGTTGAGAAATTCGGATTGACTATTTGAACTTTGAAAATAGAGATATGAGTGGGAAGTAAAACACCTTCTTTACTTCCCAAAGCACCGTAGCATCACTCTGTAATTAATATATATAGTAGGGTTAAAATGCTCCATTGGTTTTGTGCCCCATTATGCCTCAACATCATTATCTCTATTTTAAAGTCTAAAAATCAATCTGAACCGTTCAACATGATATTCATACTAAAAGGTGCTTGGATAACAAATTTTAGAATTTTTAGAGAGAGAGAGAGAGAGATTGGCTAAGGTCATAGTGGTATGAGCAAGGTCTTGATGATACCAATTCGTTTTTGTGATTTTTAAAATCTAAACATTCGATCCAAACTGTCCAACATGATATCTATATTAAAATGTACTTAGAGATCAAATTTTACATTTTTTGGAAATTTTTTTACTATTTATTAGGATGGGTACAAAATTGTTGTTTTTCAATGGTCAAGAAATGTCTGAAAATAGCAATTTTATCTGTACCCATCTCAATAAATAGTAATAAATTTCCAAAATAATATAAAATTAAGTCTCCACAAATTTCTAGAATTTTTCAAAATTTAGTTTACAAAATTTTATATATTTTTTTAAATTATTTACTAATTTTTTAGAATATTTCAAAATCACTGTTTTTTTATGGTCCAGAATCCATCCAAAAACAGTGGTTTTCTACCTATCTAAAAAAATAGTGAAAAAATTTCAAAAAATGTAAAATTTGGTCTCCAAGCACACTTCAATATGGATATCATGTTGAGCGGTTCGGATCGACTGTTTGGTCTTTAAAAATGGAGATATGAGCGTGAAGTAAAACAAAATTGTTACTTCGCAACTTACCATAGCTCATCACCATATATAATATCTATTATGGGTCCGGATCCCCTAAAGTAATTCAATTTTTTAGTTTAGATACGGACCGTCCGATTCGAATCTGGACCAATCCAGCCCGAGCTCGAGTGCACGGGGCCCCTTTAACCTGACGGTTCGAATCTAAACTCAAAAATTAGGTTACTTTAGGAGATCTGAACTCTATTATACATACCTATATCTGGTACTATTTTTTTTATCCATTCTAGTATTGAACTGAAACAAACTATTAGAGGGGAATTAAGAGATAAGGACCTCCCACATCATATCAAGGTTGTTACAATCCTGGTAAATAGCAGCAGCTATGGCCTCGACAACATCTGCCAGAACCTTTGGGGCTTTTCTGGTACTTCCACCGTAGATCTCATCCTCTAGCTCTTGCTTCACTGCCTCTATAAATTTTTTCACCTATATATTCACGCATCCCAAAATGATAAAGAGCTTTAAAACCTAATACAAAATCAGGTGATCAATTGGGTAACCCAACTCCATGCTTTGCTAATTCTTTACATTCAGTTAAAACTTTAGTGATAAATTTGGAATTTAAAAATGTAAAAACTGAAATGTTTGTTCCTATCCCCCGGTGCTACCAAGTGGTAATATGCTCTTTGCTAATTCTAAAATATGTAAAATTCTAACAAGTATGTGGTAATATGCGGTATCATACAAACAAATACGAACAAATATGCAGTAATATGCGGCCGAAAATGTAGAACTGCATATTTTGACCGAATACAGATTTTATA
Organism: Carex littledalei; assembly: GCA_011114355.1. NCBI lineage: Eukaryota > Viridiplantae > Streptophyta > Magnoliopsida > Poales > Cyperaceae > Carex > Carex littledalei. Next base: position 2,876,531 of record CM022082.1, read on the forward strand.
TTCGGATTACAACCCAGTAGAAAATATGCAGCCACAAATGTGGGCTGCATAGAATGAATTTTAAGACGGTCAAAAATAGAGATATTTGAATCTCTTCAATTGTTATATATAATTTTGTATTTATTAATTACCTTGTAGACTAATGTATTCTAAATAATTTTTATTCATATTCGTGTCAGGGAAGACAATACAAATCCCGTCCGTACCTTTTTATCGAGTGAAGGGCTGTCGATCCGCACAAGGGGGTAAATATTGTGCCGAACAGCAACACGTGCCAGCTTCTCATTAGATACATTAGCGGAACGAAGCCTAGACATTCGACCCTCTCTAAGGTTCGGGTAGGACAAATTCAAATAGTTCGCCATTGCCAGGTTAAGCGCTGCATCTCCGACAAACTCCAGTCGCTGGTAAGAGATGGTGCCGTTAATATTGGAGTAGGAAGCATGGGTTAGTGCATGTTCTAGAAGGTCCAGTTTGTGGAAACGGTACCCGAGGATTTGCTCCACGGAAGAGACGTCGACGGGGTAGGATTTGGATTGATTCATGGTTAATTGGTGGCGAAAGAACTAGTGACGAAGTGACAAAGGAGGGGCAAAGGAGAGGGCTTTGTCAAATTGTTAGTCTTAGTGCTTAAGCTTTCCTTTATGCTTTTTATGTTTAGTGCTTGTAAGCTAAAGAAAAAGGGTCCGGATGCTTTCCTTTATACTTTATAATAGCGACCCAATGCTTAATCTGTAAGCTAAAGAAAAAACGAGCAGCTTGGTTCCAATATCCATAGGACCAATTTGGATTCAATGGGCAGATCTACCGTAGATTTTATCAGATCAGGATGATGAAAATTAACGGGGCTTTCTAAATGAATTTGATTTATTCCAAAATGAAAAACCAGATAACTGCAGAAACCCAATAGATCGGGTACTGAACGGATATCAAAATTCAAAACCAAATCCGCCTTAAACGGATACGAATACTGAGCGGATAATCTACGAATACGGATTCGAATACAAATACAAAAGAAATAATTGCCGGATAATTGAGTCATATGAATAATCCACTTATATAACATAATACAAGTATTATAATTAAAACAGATATTTTTTACTAATGCTAAAATAAGAAGCAAAAATAATGCATGTTTCAATTTTCAAATTAGGAGAATAAGTTGTGCATTGAGTAAATAATGGAATTCACATCCTCCCAGGTACCTGACTCAAGCAAATTACAGCTGGCCGGCCCAGATAACATGGCACGAATCTCAAAACAGACCCCCTACAGTCCAATAGGCAGCGGATTGAGTTTGCGCCAGATAGAATTAATCTGGGCCGGCCAGCTGTAATTTGCTTGAGTCAGGTACCTGGGAGGATACTTGTCCGTAAATAATGTACATCAGTTACATCTACCCTTAGGTGTTTCATCGTTACAGAGGATCCCCCAACCCACTATCTATCTATTTCTCTAAGAAAAAGTTGTCAAGTACTTGAGAAAATTTTTTTTTTTTTTACACACTCCTTGATTCCTGCTATGTATCCAACTTTAAATTTTTAAAACAGTGTTTGCTGAAATTATATGCACTGTAATCAGGTGTAACTATTTGATTATGTGATAATGAAAGCCTACGGGCATGAAAGTTTGCAAAAAAAAAAATAATAATTAGATACATCGTATAAATTTAAGTTTTGCTATATATATATTTATATTTTTATAGATTTTAGTATTGAAAATTTTATATTAATTTTGATTCATTTTATAAATTTGAAGCAAGTTGTACTTTCATATTATATTAGTATCTGTATCTGTATCCATATTCAAAAATTTAAAACGCTTATGATTTATAGTCTATCTAGAGGGCTTCAGAGAGGCAAATAACCGTCTATTAACTCTCTGTCTCTTTTCCTTGTTATGGATTTTTTCTAAGGTTGGTTCGCGGTTTTCGAATAAAAACCGATTAATTAATTCGGTTTTTCTAATTCAACTGCAAAGGTGGTCTTTCAAACGAACCGAACTGAACAGTTGATCGGATCCAGTTTTTTCCAGTCTAAACGACCGGTGCAGTTCGGTTCTGATAACCGACCTGGAATCATGTCCAAGTCCAATTTCTTTTTATCAGAACTAGTTTTTCTTATCAGAGCTATTTTTTGGTTGGTGCCAAGTACCATGAGAGTTTTTTCTCCAAGTTGCCGCCACAAATCATGCATATATTGTACTAACTATTTAAGAAAAAAAGGATTATATGCATATTATATGCATATATGCATATCCTTCTCCCCTTAATTCAAGAAAAGTATTTGATTAACTGCATGTGGTATTGGATTCTGGTACCCTGACAGTTTTTTTTTTTACATACATACACAAGTAATCGACACATCTCAAAAAACACCACCAGAAGTATGTTTCAACTAAAAAATATACAAACCAACTCCTTTATTTGTGTGAACACTAAATTTAACTGAATTTACAATAACATGAAATCACCAAACATTAGCTGCATTACAAGAATGGGACAGTATCTGCGAGGGTGAAAAGTGACTATTCGCGAGGATATACCGACAGAAAGGTGTTTTTTATATTAGCACAGATACTGTTCAATTCTTGTAGATCTAAATGCATGCTCCGAAGATACTCCTCGCGGATCCTTTTGTTGCTCCAAATAATGATACATTGAGCAATTGTGACTAGAACAACCTGTTGCATCAATAGGAAATAATCAAGAGCGTAAAAAATAATCTCGAATAAATTAAGCATCTAACAGGAGCGGAACCAGAAAATTAAAATTGGAGGGCCAAAACATTAATATATAATGTGTGACATGTGTAATTCGAACCCAAGTCTCCATAGTGACAGCATGCATGCTAACCACTAGACTACAGCCACACATTTTACATTTTATGAGGCGGACTGAACCATATAAACACTTTTAAAAATTATAAGAGTAAGGCTATGGTACTAATACGCATAGCGTGGATTGGTCCATACTATAGATTAATATTTCCTTTTTTCAAATTTCAAATAGTCTATCTGAATTGTTCAATATGATCTCCATATCAAAATGTAGTTGCAGACTAAATTTTACATTTTTTTAGAAACTTTTTACAATTTTTTTAGATAGGTAGAAAATCACTTATTTTGAATGGTCTAGAATGTTTAGATTAAGTGATTTTCCATTATCCAAAAAAAATTGTAAAAAATTGTAAAAATGTAAAATTTGATCTACAAGTACATTTTCATATAGACATCATGTTGAACAGTTCAGATCGACTGTTTGGACTTTAAAAATGGATATATTGATCCATTGTACGGATTAATCCACGCTATGCATAGTACCATAGCCTCACTCTTTTAAAAATTAAAAAATATAAATGATAAAATTGCTAATTTGTGTTTATGGGGGTAGCACTGCCCTAAATCCGCCCCTGTCTAACAGTGAGCAACTTCATGATCAAAGATCCTAAAAGATTGATTTGCATAGGAAGAACTTATAAATGCTTTACATACCGCTATCGTGCAGTAATCCACTCTTGAGAAACATATTATAGCTCCAATGAACCATGGAATGATACTAAAAAAGAAACCAAGTATGAACCTATTCTCAAGCCAAAATGGCAAAAGATAAAAACAAAGTTTAGATAAGTCATGTACATGTGTTTTAATTTTCAAGATAGCAAACAAATTAAATTCTCTATTATACCAACAAATTAATTGATCCTAAAATCCAAAAAGATATATACATGTTTTTCATCACAGAGAGGTAAGAAGGAAATTGCTAAAACCTAGAAGCTTACTGGCTTATTTGTGAGATCAACAAAAAATTTAAGGTAATTGTTTGGGAATTGTTTGCTAATTCATTAAAAGAAATAGAAATACAAATTTGCAGGACAAATAGTTCAAATATAATTTAAGGTAACTAATTAGCAAAATAAAAAATTACGCCTTAAGTACATTTGTAAGTACAATTACTTACAAAAGCCCACAGCATGGAAGGCCTCTCTCCCTCCTTTCTCTGCCTTCAACAGTAACATTATAACCTAGCAATTTTATATGATAGATAAGTTTAAACAAACCTACACAGCTTTCATAAGTTTCTTCCTTTGTTTTCTTTTAGGAGACACACTGCATGCTTTATTGCCTTGAGTAGATTTAATTTTACAGTAATAAGCAAACAAATCAACAATAAGATTAAGATGAAACACCTTTAAATGAAACAAAACGTTTTCAAATATGTAATTACAATGAAAAAAAAGATGAAAATAATCATGCCAGATCTCTATTTATCAATCCTAGAAACGGTTTCTAACAATGTTTAGATCTAATTACCTAAATTCCCAAGGGCTTACCAATAAATATCCCATGCTGTCAAAAGGATTTAAGTCAACAGAATACATAAAAGAAGGGGAAAAAAATAATAAATCCAATCTAAAGAAATGATGTGAATCACCAATAAAAACTCAAACAAACCTGGAGCAGCCTGTGGTGAGGTGGTGAGCCCCGGTGACAGCGCTGGTTGAGGGAACCCCATCACAGGCGGCCGTGGGTCCGCCACGTGTCCTTCCCCCTTGCCCTTTTCTCCCTCAGCGGTCGTCCCCTCTGTCTCGCTTCCGAAATTTTTATCGATGATAAATAAAAAAAAATCAAAAAGGAAAAAGGATATGGGAAAATTTTAAAAATAAAAAGACAACCACCCAGTATGACGTGCAGCCTAGATGTCATACCGGATGGAGTTTTCTGCTGAAAAAACAAAGAAAAAGTTTGTCGACGCCATATTGCAAACGTGCAAAAACAAGTTTGTCATCCCCTCCGCCTAGACGCTTACTGGCTTACTTGTGAGATAAACCCTAAATCCATATGGAAGCTAAATGCTCCTCCACGATTTCTGATCTTTGGTTGGTTGCTATTGATGAATAGAGTTCTCACAATTGATAATTTAAACAAAAGGGGATTTAGTTTGGTAAGCATATGTTATTTGAGACAGAACTTTATCACAATTTTGAGGGATAACAAGGCACCTAAGGAGATCAAAACACTCATCTTAATCTCTCAATTCATACTGTGGAGAGAAAGATGTGCACAGTTGTTCAGAGGCAAGTGCAAACAGAAGAATGAACTAGTGCAAGAGATTCGTGACTAGTGGTCCTTATCAAATGGCAGAAGAAGGCTATCACAACAACACTGAATTTTTTCTTTTGTTCTTTTTTCTTTCTTTTCAACTTTTGTTTTTGTTTTCAATTTTCACTTCTGTTTTCGGTTTTTATTTTGCTTCTACTTTGTTTTTCATTTTAAATACATAGAAGGGTTACCACTCAAAACCCTTCAAAACCATGTAACCTATCACGGTTAATAAAATAGGAGCTCTACTCCTGTTTCTTACCAAAAAAAAATCGGAAAAAAAAAAAACGTGGACACCATACAGAACAGAGGTCCGGCTAAAATTAGCTAAAATAAAAGTACTCTGTTGTCATCCTGTTGCATTTTCTCGTAAAAGAATTCTCATTTATACCAGAACTTTGGTAGAGTAGACCGGAGACAAGATATGAAAACATGTAACAGGAAAAAAGTTGAAACCGATACAAGTGATGCGTGTACATGCAAAATTTTGAAATTTTGAAATTCATTTAGTACAAACTACAAAGTCAAGCAATCAAAAAAATAATGAAAATGAATGCATTAAAATAACTTATAAAATAACTTTATATTTAAAAACAGTGATTTTCAAAAAATCAAAAAATATAATAAATAATTTTCAAAAAAATACAAAATTTGGTCGCCGGCACATTTTAATATGAAGATCATGTTAAAAGGTTTGGATCAACTATTTGAACTTTAACGATAAAATAAGCGTAAAGTAGAACTTTCTCTTCACTTCCCAAAGCGCCATACATAGTCCAATTCTATATGCATACGAAATAAATTATGGAAATTAAAGATTAAAGTGCTTATGATAATTAATGAATAAATGAAAAGCAAAAGCATACTGGTATACAGGCGGAGGCCAGATTCTCTTCATACATAACTCATTAAGTTTATGTTTGGTGGCCGCCTCTTTTTTCACTTCCTCAATTTTATCTCTTTCATCATTTGTAGGTCCCAATTCGCTCCAAGTAGATCCGATCGTTGGAACGTGGCGGTGAGTAGATCCGGCGTCAGAGCACGGCGGTGAGTATCGAAGCGCGGTTGTAAGTAGATCCGGTCGTCGGAGCTTGGTGGTGAGTAGATCCAACTGTTGGATTGCGGCGGCTATCGAACGAAAGCGGACGGGTCGTGGAGAGTCACTACTACAAAAAAAGAGATTGCACACGGACATAAATTGAGGAGCTACACGGATTTCCTGCCGTGTAGGCTGTCAGGGTGTAGGAATCGGTAAATAATTACACACGGATATTTACCCGTGTGCTATTATAACGATTCATACATGGATTACTTTATAAACAGCCGTGTACGAACACCTGCCTGTGTCGCTCTTCCTATTACCGAGCTACACGGATATTACCTAAACATCCGTGTACGATTACTCTTTCTACACGGAATTTTAATTTCATATCCGTGTAGCTCTCTCAACTATCGTACACGGACATTTATAAAATAATCCGTGTACGAATATATTCCTACACGGATTATTTGATAAATATCCGTGCAGGAAACAATCCTACACGGACATTATCAAATAATCCGTGTAGGAATTTATATTCATGGATTATTTTATGGATTACTCTTCCTACACGGAGTTTAGTTAAAATATCCATGTAGGATTGTCTTATATATTTCTTTTTTCTTTTTCTTTTTTGCTAGCCTCCAGTTTTGCTAGCCAGTATTTAAATTTTTCAGATAGCAATTTAAAATTCATGTACACTAAATTATACAAAATTATACAAATCCATATTTAGCATTACCAAGTTATACAAATCCATATTTAGCATTACAAAATTATACAAATCCATATTTAGCATTACAAAATTATACAAATCCATATTTAGCATTACAAAATTCTAATTGAAACCACCTTACCCACATACATCTGACATCGTCGATCTGCTCCTTGGTGTAACACTGCTGCTTTGGTCCATACTACAATTATAATTTGATATTATTTAGTAACAAGAAAAGGTAGATGCAAGACACTCGCAAATATCAATTGCTATTATCTAGGAACAATTAATATGAATTACATACCGTTCTTGTAAATTGGAATTGTATTCTTTCAATAAGTCAAACATGACAATCATCATATAATAAGCGCATTCCCAACCCTCCAACTGTTGCGAGCACTGAAATTTACATTTAGCGGCCTATGTTAGAATGAAAATAATTTTTTGAACAAAATATGAAATTATAAAATTATAGTGTGCTCACCGGCAACCACTTCCAAATCAATTTATTTTTCTGGCGCGTGCTTTGTAATCCTCCCTCTTTAATATATTGCAGAAAAGCCCTTACAAAATTGAGTGACTGTAATTAGCAACTCCACAATTTGTTATAATTGAAAAAAAAAATCAAACCAAGTGCATTATTATGCTTACTTTTTTACATAAGGGAAGATATCTTTGCACTTGTCAATTGCGATCCTTTCTTTGGGCTTTGAAGAATCCATGATAACAATCATATTTTCAGTTGGCACAATGACAATCAAACACCAGTGTTTGCTGTGGGAGGAGCAGAATTATAGTATTTTAGCATATAATAGTGACACAAGTGTTTGCTATGGTTCATGGTGTGATTTCATTTTTTTTATATTTCACTTTTATTTCCTTTTTCAAATTCTTTAATTAAAACATAAGTTAAGGTTAGAAGTAACCTCTGGTGATATGGCACGATAATAAATTTCTTCCCCTCCGAATTAGCATGATGCATCGCTGAACACAAGTACTGGGTAGACATATCCGGCGAAAAATCTCAGTGCCGTAGCATTAAGTTTGCCGGGGTCCATAAATGTACACAAGTTCTTCCTGTCTACCATCTCATCATAGAAAACTGGTACCGAACCAGAGAATTATGAAATGGTCAATTCAAACCGTACCAAAAAACTAGTACCGAACGAGTACCAGTTACAATTCACCATCAATAGAGGCACATTGGTACAAGCATTCAAACAAAAGAGGGTTATTAAGAAGATCAATTTCTGACCCGCATACGAACAAAATTTTCCGATAAAATCAGATTTTTGAATCGTGTTAAACACCCACAAGTAATTAACACCCATTTCTCAGAAATTTCGCATTCAAAGGATACCACTTAAGCTGTTAAAAAAGGAATTTGAGTATTTACCCGAGAGTTAGAGGGAAATCGCAACGAGGGTCGAATTTAGGCCGGTACCAAGATCGTCGGTAGAGGTGAGGTGAGGAGAGGGCAAAGCAGGATGGCCGGTACCGAGATCGTCGGGAGAGGTGAGGTGAGGAGAGGGCAAAGCGGCGCGCGACTTATGAAAAATTTGGAAGAGAAGGCGGGTGAATATTATTGTATCCCCCATTCTACACAGGTTTTTAACTAAATGGCCATGTACAATTACTATTTCTACACGGATATTTCACTAAATGGCCGTGTACGATTACTATTTCTACACGGATTTTTAACTAAAATGCCGTGTAGCTCTACTCTTTCTACACGGATAATAAATATCATATCCGTATACGATTACTCTTTCTACACGGACTTTTAACTAAATGGCCGTGTACGATACTATTCCTACACGTATTATTAACTAAAAGGCCGTGTACGAAATATTTAAAAATATTAAATGGGGTTACTTTTTATTTTTTATATTATTTAAACTGATAATAAATTGCATTTAATATTTAAATTAATATTATATTATATCTAATATTTAAACTAATACTAATATTATATTACATTTTATACTAATCTAATATATAAACTAATATTATATTATATTTAATATTTAAATGAGTACAATATGATGTTTAATCAAGCATTTTATTTAATCCTAATATAATTTGATATTATATTATAGTTAAAAATATTACCAAACATTTTCTAGTTATTTCGCTAGTTAAATGCACACCATTAAACTTCCTTATTATTTATAATTATAAAAACTAATACTAATAATATATTTCTTTAAAATAATTAGATTAAAATAATAATAATATATTTCTAATTCTACACTAAGCAATTATATATATATTGAACTAGAAATTTTATTATTCTTAAAAAGTTGTTTCTAAAAAAGAAATATTAAAAGTTTCAATTTCAAACAAAATAAAATTATACATTGTCTTTTTTTTTTCCTTTTTCTGTTTTTTTCACTATTTGAACAATACATTCGGCCCATAATCCTTCATTGTGGTCAGAGCATATGTTGTTTGCTTCGTCTTTTTCTTCAATTGTTGCTACCTCAGTTTTCACGTCGGTACAAAATGGAGGTTCTTCGTCGAACTGGTCATACTCTTCTTCGTTGACGACATTTTCTACCCCAACAATCCTTTTTTTCCCGGATAGGACAACGCTCCACCTATCTCACTCGGATCAGTGGCATAAAAGACTTGGGTGGCTTGCTTGGCGAGTATAAATGGATCATCAACATACCCAATTTTCTTAAAATCAACGAGTGTGAACCCGTCGTTATCAACTTTAACACCTCGGTCTTCGACCCATTGACACCGAGACAAGGAAATCCTAAGGTGAGGATTGTAAACGAGCTCCCAAATTTCTTCAATAACGCCATAATATGACTTTGATGCTATTACAGGCCGGACATCTCCGGATCTACTGAATTCTTGAGACGTCGTCACCAATGTCACCCCGCTATTTTACATCGTGCTCTTATCATTTTGTAATTGAGTGTAAAATGTATATCCGTTAATTTTGTATCATTGGAATGTTCTAACAACAAGTTGGGGTCGTTCTCCCAGTAATCTGACAATTTCATTTACGGGCGACCTTCCAAGGTGTGGCTTCACTCTTTCTTTCAGCCATCCTATAAAAGAATGATTATGCTCGTTAGTAAGCCACTTCTGACTTCTCGTGTAGTTCTGTTGTTGAAGGATTGTCATGTGCTCATCTATATATGGAGCAACATCTGTCATGTGTTGTAGGACAATAAAATGTGTCTTTTCTAGTAGGTCCATATCAGCAACTATGGCTTTCAGCCCAATCGTCCCTACTCCTTCGAGCCTTCCCTCGTGTCGAGATTTTGGAATGCCAACAGGGTATACACCGGCCATGTAGTCGGTGCAAAAATCAATCACCTCTTCCGCGACATATCCTTCTATAATGCTACCTTCGGGTCGATGTCGATTCCTTACGTATCCTTTCAATATACCCATGTATCTCTCAAATGGATACATATAACGCATGAAAACAGGCCCACAAATCTTAATTTCTCTAACAAGATGCACAATCAGGTGAACCATAATATCAAAAAAAGATGGTGGAAAATACATCTCAAGTTGGCAAAGAGTAACGATGACCTTCTTTTGCAAGTCCAATTTTAGAGGGTCTATCACATTGGAATTGATTGCGTTGAAGAAAAAACAAAGTTTCATAATGGTTTCCGAACATGCTTTGGTAAAATTCCCCGAATTGCAATAGGAATCATATGTGTCATTAAAACATGACAGTCGTGGGATTTCAGACCAAGCAATTTCAGGTCCTTCATCGACACCAACTTCTTAATATTCGAAGAATATCCTGATGGGACTTTAATACTATGAAGGCATTCACAAAAGCTTGTTTTCTCTTTCTTCGACATTGTGCACATTGCGGGGGGGTAGGTATGTGCGCTTCCCTTTCTCCTGCGGTGCAAGCTCGGGTCGTATTCCCATTTCTACCATGTCTTTTCGAACTTTAATACCATCTTTAGTCTTCTCCGGAATGTTCAATAATAAACCAATCAAACTGTCGCAGACATTTTTTTCAACATGCATGACATCTATGCAATGTCTCACTTCTAAATATTCCCAGTATGGTAGCTGCCAAAATATAGACCTCTTTTTCCAAATATTTTTCGGTGCTGCTTTGCCACATTTTCCAAAAACAACATCAAGGTTTTTAACCCGCTTGAAGACACCCTTCCCATCTAATGGAGGACGGGCCACTCCAACCTCAATTTTCCCGTTAAATGCCTTATTCTTCTTACGATATGGGTGATTAATAAGAATAAACCTACGATGCCCCATAAAAACATTATTTTTACAATTTTTCAACCTCAGCACCTGCATGTCATATTCACAGATAGGGCACGCTTTTGCTCCTTTAGTACTGTAACCCGATAAATTCCCGTACACGGGGAAATCATTTACGGTGCAAAATATCATGGCTCATAATTTAAAGACCTCTTTGTTGTACGCATCCCACACCGGGGGACGCCATCACGCCACAATTTTTTGATTTCCTCATTAAATGGTGCGAGATATACATCTATGTCATTTCCGGGTTGTCTGGGACCTTGGATTAGTAATGACACCATTATATACCTGCGTTTCATGCACAACCAAGGAGGAAGATTGTAGATGCATAGAAGAACTGGCCAAGTACTGTGCCGACTGCTCATGCTTCCAAACAGACTCATTCCATCTGTGCTCACCATAATCTTGAGATTTCTCAATTCGGAACCAAATCCTTTGAAATGTCTATCAATGTTTCTCCATTGAGAAGAATCAGCCGGGTGTCTTAGTTTACCATCCTTTTTGCGCTCCTCTTCATGCCAACGCAATAATTTCACATCTTTGGGATTTGCAAATAACCGTTTGAGTCTCGGTATTATCGGCAAATACCACACCACCTTAGCCGGAGGTGATCACTCAAAAGAGAACGATGTTTCTTTTAATATTTATAAACTCAGAAATGCTATCGGTTCGGACAGTAAGTGCACAATCCTATTGAGAAGTATAATCGAGGTCGATCCACAGGGAATATTGGTTCAGAGTTTTGAGCGATCGAATCACAATCTTTCGAAAGGCTAGACGAAATCTGAAAATTGAGATATGTTGTTGTGATCAATGTAAATTAGAAAGCAATTAAAAGTAATTAAAATAAAGATAGAGATGAGAATTCCTAGGATTTTTGGCACACCATTGCTACTCAATCCGCCTTGATAATATATTTATGTTGCGTCTAATTTCCTGTTGTTGTTTTACGAAAGACACCACATAGGTCACTACGATTTATGTTACACAAGAATGACAGATCTTTCATCGAGATTCTACATAGGACACTGCGAGTTTCCTTACGCAAATGACTGATCTCTTAAATACCCAAATTACTACACAGATCACTGCGATTTTCCTTACGCAAGTGATGGAATTTGGTTCGCATTTTGTTGGTCTGGTTTATGGTTTCCCCACTAAGGTTTTCTTCACATAAACCTAATAGATCTCAACGAGGCTAATTCATACAAATAGTTTCTCTTACCATTAAAGTACTGTCACTACCCTAACGGACTAAACTAGATCATTGAAGTTAGATGAAGAGATAGTAAATCACAAAAGCATTTCGATTCAACAACAAGAAATCATAATCAACAGAAAATATATATATCAAAACATCAAGAGTAACAAGGTTTACTACCTTGCCCTAAGAAAATGAACTTAGCCGCGAAACAGTATTGTTACAAGCACTCCTCTCTTCTCTCTTTAATCAAATCTAACCCTAATTACAAAGATAAGTTATTCTTCTGCCCAGGGGCCTTATATAGGAGTGCAGGGACGTCTGGAGATTGAGTAGGGGCTAAGAAACTAATCTGGATACAGCTGTCGGCAGTTATTTCCCAAGGGACGCCTTCGGTTACGGTCCGTATCAGGTGATACGGTCCATATTCAAACCTTGTCGCTGAGGGTTTTAATGCTTCTCACGCTATCTCCTGGTCTGTGCTAGGCTTGGTCCATATTAGGCAATACGGACCGTAACAGAGACTTTGTCGATAAGCGTCGCTGATCCGATTGACCTAATTCTAGCTCCATTTGGTGTAAAACAGTCTCAAAACATGTTTTCTGCAATAAAACATAAAGCAGGGTGACAGTAGCCTTTTTCTCTAATTAATTAAACATAAGTGTGAGAAAATATGCAAACCTAAGCCAAAACCCTACGTAAATCATCATTATTTTGACTCTCATCAGGAGGCCGGTCCTTTTTATAGTCGTTACAATCGCCAGTGTCCTGGTCCTTACGTTTATACCGTGAAACACCACATTTAGGACAAACATGCATGGCCTCGTACTCCTTTCGATACAATACACAGTTATTTGGACAAGCATGTATTCTTTCGATCTTCAAACCTATTGGAGATATCAACTTCTTCGCCTGATATATTGTATAGGGTAACTCGTTGTTATATGGGAGCATTTCTCGTAAAAGCTTTAATAAGGACATGAAACTCTTATCGCTCCAACCATTGTCTGCTTTTAAGTTAAATAATTTCAACACAGCTGACAGTTTCGTAAATTTGGTACACCCAAGATACAACTGCTTTTTGGATTCATTAGACAAATACTAAAATTTATCATAATTTTTATCACTAATTTCATCTTCCACATCACGTAAAATGTCCTCCAGATTTTCAGTATACTTGTGTTCTACATTTTCATCAATATTCATCTCCAGCTCATCATCGTCGTTGCAATCAAGTTCAACATTATCAAAATTTTCGACATTCTCATCATCATCGTTGCAATCAAGTTCAAAATTATCAAAAATTTCTACATTCTCATCATTCTCTTCACAACGATTAGAATTTTTATTGGTACTACTACTTTCTCCAATTGTCTCACCATGCATGAACCAACATGTATATCTTTTCTTAAATCCCCGACAAATCAAATGAGCTTTAATTTCTTCGGAGTCCCCAAATCTTAAAAAAAAAATTACAATCTCTACAAGGACACAAAATGTCGTCATCTTTTTTCTTCACTCTATAACTCTCAGCAAACTTTACTCATCAACGCAAACCAAATATCTTCACTATCACATCGCAATTCATACATCCAACTTCGATTCATCTGTAAATTAAATTAAAAAAATGATTTCAATTAATCATGGTCAACATATAAATTGTACCAAATTCTGGGCTTACAAAGGACCGGTTTACAATCCTAACTCACTCTTTGAATATTATGTCCCATATGTGAACACATATTAGCAAGATTTAATTAGTATTTGAGAAAAATTCGGCAGCATTTACCCTTAACTCCCCAAGTATGCGTACGAACCACATACTCGTAGGAGCAATAAGGAAAAATATTGTCGAACTTTTCTCAAATACTAATTAAATCCCGCTAATATGTGTTCACATCCTAAATGAGACACAATATTTGAAGAGCAGTCCCAAAACGGAGACTATCCAAATTAATCCCTATTGGATTAATTTTGAACCGGCATGGACCTAAAAGCATCAATAGGTCGGTTATTGGACCACAATACACTAATTATCTACATTATCTTAAGAAATCAAGCATGCACATGAATTACACATGACCTAAATAAGTAATAATAAGTAACAGAAAATTAGAGGAAGAAAAGGAAAAAAAAAAATATATATATATATACTAACCTTAGAAAGATAGAGAGGAGAAAATACAAACTTCAAAGATCTCAGATAATCCCAGCTGCTAGCCTTTGTAGAAATCAGATCAACATTCAATACAGAGAGAGAGAGAGAGAGAGTATTAATTACTTGATCAAAACAGCGCTGGAAGGAGAAGGCTTTTATACCAAAAATAAACCCTACAAAGACTTTTCTACACGGATTTTTACTTAAGAATCCGTGTAGCTCTATAAAAATTCATACACGGTTATTTACAAAACATTTCGTGTAGCATTACCCTTTCTACACGGATTTTTGATCAAAAATCGTGTAGCTCTCCAACCATTCCTACACGGCTATTTATAACAATAATCCGTGTACAATTGTTATCTTCCTACACGGATTTATTATCAAAAATCCGTGTGGCTATTCCTACACGGATATTTGTTGAATATCCGTGTAGCTCTCTAATAAATCCTACACGGTCTTTTTTCCAAACAATTCTACACAAATTCTTTAATAAATATCCGTGTAGGATTCCCACAGATTTTTCGGGCTTTCAAAAAAACCTATTTGGTACACGGTTTTTATATAAAATTGGCAAAACCATGTACGATGTGCAGTGTAAGATTACCATGTCTGTAGTAGTGAGTGATGAGGAATGAGATATTAGAGTGTTTAACAGTGTAAATATATAAGTAGGATTAGATAATGAGAATAGTTTAGATGAATTAATGAGAATAAATGAGTTTAAATTTAGAAATTAGAGTTATTTTATCAATGAAATTATTAGTTGACATTTAAAATCACTAACCATTCAGCTTTTCAAGTGCATCCCTAGCTGCATTTAGTTTCGCTATGGTCTTATGCTTAGACCATCCATAGCCAACCTTCTCACTGTCAACAAGAACTTCAAAAATAACTTGTTTTCCTTTTCGCGAGTTTTTGTACACGGCAACTTTGCCGTTTTTCTCGCAAAGTTGTTTGAGATCTGTCACTGGTTGCTCGTCAAAAGTGTCAGCTGTTATTAGTGGCTCCAAAAGTCTCTTAACAACCTGCAGAGACTTCTCTATGCATTAGAAAGATTGTTTTGAGTAACAATTACACATAGCAAAAATTAATATATATATAGTAGAACTAGGGTGTTTCTAAGTTCACCAAGTCCTTCTGTGAACTCAATTTTAAAATCTACCGGATTGGCTTCAAATGACGAATCCAAACTGTTGAAATCTTTCTATCTTACGAGTGATGCGCCTACATGTAAAAGATTTTAAATTTTAAATTAATTTTGTATAAAGTAAAGTGGTCAAAAGACGCCCAAAAAATGAATGCACTAAATTAATTTATAAACCTTCTAATTTTGACCACTTGACATTATAATAAATTAATTCGAAACTTTAAAATTTTCACATGTAGATGCATCACTTGTAAGGTAGAACGTTTTCAACGGTTTGGATTCGTCGTTTGAAGTCAATTCCATAGATTTTAGAGTTGAGTTCACAAAGGGGCTTGGTGAACTTAGGAACATCCTAGTTCTACTCTATATATATATAGGAAATTGCTAATATGCTATGCATAGTATAGAGGGCCTCCGTGCTACGGCTCAATATTTGAGTTTTCAAAATCCTAACGGTCGATTCGAACCGTTCAACATGATCTCCATATGAATATGTACTTGCAAACCAAATGTTACATTTTTTATAATTTTTTTACTATTTTTTTAGATAGGTAGAAAATGTAAAATTTGATTTGCAAGTACATATTCATATGGAGATCATGTTGAATGATTCGGATCAACCGTTAGGATTTTGAAAACTCAAATATTGAGCCGTAGCACGGAGGCCCTCTATGCTATGCGTAGCACCGTAGCCAACTCCTATATATATATATATATATATATATAAATAAATATAGAGTGATGCTACGGTACTTTGGGAAGTAAAGAGGGTGTTTTACTTCCCGCCCATATCTCTATTTTTAAAGTTTAAATAGTCAATCCGAACTTCTCAACATGATCTTCATATTAATATGTGCTTGGAGACGAAATTTTACATTTTTTGGAAATTTTTTACTATTTGTTTAGAATTTTTGAAAATCAGTGTTTTTTGAATTTTTTTTTTTATTTTTTATTTAATGAAAAGCTGTGATTTTCAAAAATTCTAAACAAATAGTAAAAAATTTCCAAAAAATGTAAAATTTGGTTTCCTAGCACATATCAATAGAAAGATTATGTTGAGAAATTCGGATTGACTATTTGAACTTTGAAAATAGAGATATGGGCGGGAAGTAAAACACCCTCTTTACTTCCCAAAGTACCGTAGCATCACTCTGTAATTAATATATATAGTAGGGTTAAAATGCTCCATTGGTTTTGTGCCCCATTATGCCTCAACATCATTATCTCTATTTTAAAGTCTAAAAATCAATCTGAACCGTTCAACATGATATTCATACTAAAAGGTGCTTGGATAACAAATTTTAGAATTTTTAGAGAGAGAGAGAGAGAGATTGGCTAAGGTCATAGTGGTATGAGCAAGGTCTTGATGATACCAATTCGTTTTTGTGATTTTTAAAATCTAAACATTCGATCCAAACTGTCCAACATGATATCTATATTAAAATGTACTTAGAGATCAAATTTTACATTTTTTGGAAATTTTTTTACTATTTATTAGGATGGGTACAAAATTGTTGTTTTTCAATGGTCAAGAAATGTCTGAAAATAGCAATTTTATCTGTACCCATCTCAATAAATAGTAATAAATTTCCAAAATAATATAAAATTAAGTCTCCACAAATTTCTAGAATTTTTCAAAATTTAGTTTACAAAATTTTATATATTTTTTTAAATTATTTACTAATTTTTTAGAATATTTCAAAATCACTGTTTTTTTATGGTCCAGAATCCATCCAAAAACAGTGGTTTTCTACCTATCTAAAAAAATAGTGAAAAAATTTCAAAAAATGTAAAATTTGGTCTCCAAGCACACTTCAATATGGATATCATGTTGAGCGGTTCGGATCGACTGTTTGGTCTTTAAAAATGGAGATATGAGCGTGAAGTAAAACAAAATTGTTACTTCGCAACTTACCATAGCTCATCACCATATATAATATCTATTATGGGTCCGGATCCCCTAAAGTAATTCAATTTTTTAGTTTAGATACGGACCGTCCGATTCGAATCTGGACCAATCCAGCCCGAGCTCGAGTGCACGGGGCCCCTTTAACCTGACGGTTCGAATCTAAACTCAAAAATTAGGTTACTTTAGGAGATCTGAACTCTATTATACATACCTATATCTGGTACTATTTTTTTTATCCATTCTAGTATTGAACTGAAACAAACTATTAGAGGGGAATTAAGAGATAAGGACCTCCCACATCATATCAAGGTTGTTACAATCCTGGTAAATAGCAGCAGCTATGGCCTCGACAACATCTGCCAGAACCTTTGGGGCTTTTCTGGTACTTCCACCGTAGATCTCATCCTCTAGCTCTTGCTTCACTGCCTCTATAAATTTTTTCACCTATATATTCACGCATCCCAAAATGATAAAGAGCTTTAAAACCTAATACAAAATCAGGTGATCAATTGGGTAACCCAACTCCATGCTTTGCTAATTCTTTACATTCAGTTAAAACTTTAGTGATAAATTTGGAATTTAAAAATGTAAAAACTGAAATGTTTGTTCCTATCCCCCGGTGCTACCAAGTGGTAATATGCTCTTTGCTAATTCTAAAATATGTAAAATTCTAACAAGTATGTGGTAATATGCGGTATCATACAAACAAATACGAACAAATATGCAGTAATATGCGGCCGAAAATGTAGAACTGCATATTTTGACCGAATACAGATTTTATATTCGGATTACAACCCAGTAGAAAATATGCAGCCACATATGTGGGCTGCATAGAATGAATTTTAAGACGGTCAAAAATAGAGATATTTGAATCTCTTCAATTGTTATATATAATTTTGTATTTATTAATTACCTTGTAGACTAATGTATTCTAAATAATTTTTATTCATATTCGTGTCAGGGAAGACAATACAAATCCCGTCCGTACCTTTTTATCGAGTGAAGGGCTGTCGATCCGCACAAGGGGGTAAATATTGTGCCGAACAGTGACACGTGCCAGCTTCTCATTAGATACATTAGCGGAACGAAGCCTAGACATTTGACCCTCTCTAAGGTTCGGGTAGGACAAATTCAAATAGTTCGCCATTGCCAGGTTAAGCGCTGCATCTCCGACAAACTCCAGTCGCTGGTAAGAGATGGTGCCGTTAATATTGGAGTAGGAAGCATGGGTTAGGGCATGTTCTAGAAGGTCCAGTTTGTGGAAACGGTACCCGAGGATTTGCTCCACGGAAGAGACGTCGACGGGGTAGGATTTGGATTGATTCATGGTTAATTGGTGGCGAAAGAACTAGTGACGAAGTGACAAAGGAGGGGCAAAGGAGAGGGCTTTGTCAAATTGTTAGTCTTAGTGCTTAAGCTTTCCTTTATGCTTTTTATGTTTAGTGCTTGTAAGCTAAAGAAAAAGGGTCCGGATGCTTTCCTTTATACTTTATAATAGCGACCCAATGCTTAATCTGTAAGCTAAAGAAAAAAGGAGCAGCTTGGTTCCAATATCCATAGGACCAATTTGGATTCAATGGGCAGATCTACCGTAGATTTTATCAGATCAGGATGATGAAAATTAACGGGGCTTTCTAAATGAATTTGATTTATTCCAAAATGAAAAACCAGATAACTGCAGAAACCCAATAGATCGGGTACTGAACGGATATCAAAATTCAAAACCAAATCCGCCTTAAACGGATACGAATACGGAGCGGATAATCTACGAATACGGATTCGAATACAAATACAAAAGAAATAATTGCCGGATAATTGAGTCATATGAATAATCCACTTATATAACATAATACTAAGTATTATAATTAAAACAGATATTTTTTACTAATGCTAAAATAAGAAGCAAAAATAATGCATGTTTCAATTTTCAAATTAGGAGAATAAGTTGTGCATTGAGTAAATAATGGAATTCACATCCTCCCAGATACCTGACTCAAGCAAATTACAGCTGGCCGGCCCAGATAACATGGCACGAATCTCAAAACAGACCCCCTACAGTCCAATAGGCACCGGATTGAGTTTGCGCCAGATAGAATTAATCTGGGCCGGCCAGCTGTAATTTGCTTGAGTCAGGTACCTGGGAGGATACTTGTCCGTAAATAATGTACATCAGTTACATCTACCCTTAGGTGTTTCATCGTTACAGAGGATCTCCCAACCCACTATCTATCTATTTCTCTAAGAAAAAGTTGTCAAGTACTTGAGAAACTTTTTTTTTTTTTTACACACTCCTTGATTCCTGCTATGTATCCAACTTTAAATTTTTAAAACAGTGTTTGCTGAAATTATATGCACTGTAATCAGGTGTAACTATTTGATTATGTGATAATGAAAGCCTACGGGCATGAAAGTTTGCAAAAAAAAAAATAATAATTAGATACATCGTATAAATTTAAGTTTTGCTATATATATATTTATATTTTTATAGATTTTAGTATTGAAAATTTTATATTAATTTTGATTCATTTTATAAATTTGAAGCAAGTTGTACTTTCATATTATATTAGTATCTGTATCTGTATCCATATTCAAAAAATTAAAACGCTTATGATTTATAGTCTATCTAGAGGGCTTCAGAGAGGCAAATAACCGTCTATTAACTCTCTGTCTCTTTTCCTTGTTATGGATTTTTTCTAAGGTTGGTTCGCGGTTTTTGAATAAAAACCGGTTAATTAATTCGGTTTTTCTAATTCAACTGCAAAGGTGGTCTTTCAAACGAACCGAACTGAACAGTTGATCGGATCCAGTTTTTTCCAGTCTAAACGACCGGTGCGGTTCGGTTCTGATAACCGACCTGGAATCATGCCCAAGTCCAATTTCTTTTTATCAGAACTAGTTTTTCTTATCAGAGCTATTTTTTGGTTGGTGCCAAGTACCATGAGAGTTTTTTCTCCAAGTTGCCGCCACAAATCATTCATATATTGTACTAACTATTTGAGAAAAAAAGGATTATATGCATATATGCATATCCTTCTCCCCTTAATTCAAGAAAAGTATTTGATTAACTGCATGTGGTATTGGATTCTGGTACCCTGACAGTTTTTTTTTTTACATACATACACAAGTAATCGACACATCTCAAAAAACACCACCAGAAGTATGTTTCAACTAAAAAATATACAAACCAACTCCTTTATTTGTGTGAACACTAAATTTAACTGAATTTACAATAACATGAAATCACCAAACATTAGCTGCATTACAAGAATGGGACAGTATCTGCGAGGGTGAAAAGTGACTATTCGCGAGGATATACCGACAGAAAGGTGTTTTTTATATTAGCACAGATACTGTTCAATTCTTGTAGATCTAAATGCATGCTCCGAAGATACTCCTCGCGGATCCTTTTGTTGCTCCAAATAATGATACATTGAGCAATTGTGACTAGAACAACCTGTTGCATCAATAGGAAATAATCAAGCGTAAAAAATAATCTCGAATAAATTAAGCATCTAACAGGAGCGGAACCAGAAAATTAAAATTGGAGGGCCAAAACATTAATATATAATGTGTGACATGTGTAATTCGAACCCAAGTCTCCATAGTGACAGCATGCATGCTAACCACTAGACTACAGCCACACATTTTACATTTTATGAGGCGGACTGAACCATATAAACACTTTTAAAAATTATAAGAGTAAGGCTATGGTACTAATACGCATAGCGTGGATTGGTCCATACTATAGATTAATATTTCCTTTTTTCAAATTTCAAATAGTCTATCTGAATTGTTCAATATGATCTCCATATCAAAATGTAGTTGCAGACTAAATTTTACATTTTTTTAGAAACTTTTTACAATTTTTTTAGATAGGTAGAAAATCACTTATTTTGAATGGTCTAGAATGTTTAGATTAAGTGATTTTCCATTTATCCAAAAAAAATTGTAAAAAATTGTAAAAATGTAAAATTTGATCTACAAGTACATTTTCATATAGACATCATGTTGAACAGTTCAGATCGACTGTTTGGACTTTAAAAATGGATATATTGATCCATTGTACGGATTAATCCACGCTATGCATAGTACCATAGCCTCACTCTTTTAAAAATTATAAAATATAAATGATAAAATTGCTAATTTGTGTTTATGGGGGTAGCACTGCCCTAAATCCGCCCCTGTCTAACAGTGAGCAACTTCATGATCAAAGATCCTAAAAGATTGATTTGCATAGGAAGAACTTATAAATGCTTTACATACCGCTATCGTGCAGTAATCCACTCTTGAGAAACATATTATAGCTCCAATGAACCATGGAATGATACTAAAAAAGAAACCAAGTATGAACCTATTCTCAAGCCAAAATGGCAAAAGATAAAAACAAAGTTTAGATAAGTCATGTACATGTGTTTTAATTTTCAAGATAGCAAACAAATTAAATTCTCTATTATACCAACAAATTAATTGATCCTAAAATCCATAAAGATATATACATGTTTTTCATCACAGAGAGGTAAGAAGGAAATTGCTAAAACCTAGAAGCTTACTGGCTTATTTGTGAGATCAACAAAAAATTTAAGGTAATTGTTTGGGAATTGTTTGCTAATTCATTAAAAGAAATAGAAATACAAATTTGCAGGACAAATAGTTCAAATATAATTTAAGGTAACTAATTAGCAAAATAAAAAATTACGCCTTAAGTACATTTGTAAGTACAATTACTTACAAAAGCCCACAGCATGGAAGGCCTCTCTCCCTCCTTTCTCTGCCTTCAACAGTAACATTATAACCTAGCAATTTTATATGATAGATAAGTTTAAACAAACCTACACAGCTTTCATAAGTTTCTTCCTTTGTTTTCTTTTAGGAGACACACTGCATGCTTTATTGCCTTGAGTAGATTTAATTTTACAGTAATAAGCAAACAAATCAACAATAAGATTAAGATGAAACACCTTTAAATGAAACAAAACGTTTTCAAATATGTAATTACAATGAAAAAAAAGATGAAAATAATCATGCCAGATCTCTATTTATCGATCCTAGAAACGGTTTCTAACAATGTTTAGATCTAATTACCTAAATTCCCAAGGGCTTACCAATAAATATCCCATGCTGTCAAAAGGATTTAAGTCAACAGAATACATAAAAGAAGGGGAAAAAAATAATAAATCCAATCTAAAGAAATGAAGTGAATCACCAATAAAAACTCAAACAAACCTGGAGCAGCCTGTGGTGAGGTGGTGAGCCCCGGTGACAGCGCTGGTTGAGGGAACCCCATCACAGGCGGCCGTGGGTCCGCCACGTGTCCTTCCCCCTTGCCCTTTTCTCCCTCAGCGGTCGTCCCCTCTGTCTCGCTTCCGAAATTTTTATCGATGATAAATAAAAAAAAATCAAAAAGGAAAAAGGATATGGGAAAATTTTAAAAATAAAAAGACAACCACCCGGTATGACGTGCAGCCTAGATGTCATACCGGATGGAGTTTTCTGCTGAAAAAACAAAGAAAAAGTTTGTCGACGCCATATTGCAAACGTGCAAAAACAAGTTTGTCATCCCCTCCGCCTAGACGCTTACTGGCTTACTTGTGAGATAAACCCTAAATCCATATGGAAGCTAAATGCTCCTCCACGATTTCTGATCTTTGGTTGGTTGCTATTGATGAATAGAGTTCTCACAATTGATAATTTAAACAAAAGGGGATTTAGTTTGGTAAGCATATGTTATTTGAGACAGAACTTTATCACAATTTTGAGGGATAACAAGGCACCTAAGGAGATCAAAACACTCATCTTAATCTCTCAATTCATACTGTGGAGAGAAAGATGTGCACGGTTGTTCAGAGGCAAGTGCAAACAGAAGAATGAACTAGTGCAAGAGATTCGTGACTAGTGGTCCTTATCAAATGGCAGAAGAAGGCTATCACAACAACACTGAATTTTTTCTTTTGTTCTTTTTTCTTTCTTTTCAACTTTTGTTTTTGTTTTCAATTTTCACTTCTGTTTTCGGTTTTTATTTTGCTTCTACTTTGTTTTTCATTTTAAATACATAGAAGGGTTACCACTCAAAACCCTTCAAAACCATGTAACCAATCACGGTTAATAAAATAGGAGCTCTACTCCTGTTTCTTACCAAAAAAAAATCGGAAAAAAAAAAAACGTGGACACCATACAGAACAGAGGTCCGGCTAAAATTAGCTAAAATAAAAGTACTCTGTTGTCATCCTGTTGCATTTTCTCGTAAAAGAATTCTCATTTATACCAGAACTTTGGTAGAGTAGACTGGAGACAAGATATGAAAACATGTAACAGGAAAAAAGTTGAAACCGATACAAGTGATGCGTGTACATGCAAAATTTTGAAATTTTGAAATTCATTTAGTACAAACTACAAAGTCAAGCAATCAAAAAAATAATGAAAATGAATGCATTAAAATAACTTATAAAATAACTTTATATTTAAAAACAGTGATTTTCAAAAAATCAAAAAATATAATAAATAATTTTCAAAAAAATACAAAATTTGGTCGCCGGCACATTTTAATATGAAGATCATGTTAAAAGGTTTGGATCAACTATTTGAACTTTAACGATAAAATAAGCGTAAAGTAGAACTTTCTCTTCACTTCCCAAAGCACCATACGTAGTCCAATTCTATATGCATACGAAATAAATTATGGAAATTAAAGATTAAAGTGCTTATGATAATTAATGAATAAATGAAAAGCAAAAGCATACTGGTATTCAGGCGGAGGCCAGTTTCTCTTCATACATAACTCGTTAAGTTTATGTTTGGTGGCCGCCTCTTTCTTCACTTGCTCTATTTTATCTCTTTCATCATTTGTAGGTCTCAATTCGCTCCGAGTAGATCCGATCGTTGGAACGTGGCGGTGAGTAGATTCGGCGTCGGAGCACGGCGGTGAGTGTCGAAGCGCGGTGGTAAGTAGATCCGGTTGTCGGAGCTTGGCGGTGAGTAGATCCGGCGGTGAGTAGATCTGGTTATCGGAGCTTGTCAGAACTTGTCGGAGCTCAGCGGTGAGTAGATCCGGCGGTGAGTAGATCTGGTTGTCGGAGCTTGTCAGAACTTGTCGGAGCTCGGCGGTGAGTAGATCCGGCGGTAAGTTGATCCAGTTGTCGGAGCTCGACGGTGAGTGTCGAAAGCGGACTGGTCGTGGAGAGTGATGAGGAATGAGGTATTAGAGTGTTTAACAGTGTAAATATATAAGTTGGATTAGATAATGAGAATAGTTTAGATGAATTAATGAGAATAAATGAGTTTAAATTTAGAAATTAGAGTTATTTTATCAATGAAATTATTAGTTGAGATTTAAAATCACTAACCATTCAGCTTTTCAAGTGCATCCCTAGCTGCATTTAGTTTCGCAATGGTTGTATCCTTAGACCATCCATAGCCAACCTTCTCACTGTCAACAAGAACTTCAAAAATAAATTGTTTTCCTTTTCGCGAGTTTTTGTACACGGCAACTTTGCCGTTTTTCTCGCAAAGTTGTTTGAGATCTGTCACTGGTTGCTCGTCAAAAGTGTCAGCTGTTATTAGTGGCTCCAAAAGTCTCTTAACAACCTGCAGAGACTTCTCTATGCATTAGAAAGATTGTTTTGAGTAACAATTACACATAGCAAAAATTAATATATATATATATATATATATATAGTAAGGCTACGGTGCTTTGTAAAGTAAACCCACCCCTTTACTTCGGGCTACTTTTTGGATTTTGAAAATCCAAACAACCGATCCAAACCGTTCAACATGTTCTAAATATTGAAATGTGCTTGGAGACCAAATTTTACATTTTTTGAAATTTTTTTACTATTTATTAAGCCACTTTGAAAATCGCTGATCCAACGGTGAACAGTAAAAAACAGTAAAATTTTCTGGACCACCGGATCAGAGACTTTCAAAGTGGCTTAATAAATAGTAAAAAAATTCCAAAAAATGTAAAATTTGGTCTCCAAGCACATTTCAATATTTTAGAACATGTTGAACGGTTCGGATTGGTTGTTTGGATTTTCAAAATCCAAAAAGTGGCCCGAAGTAAAGGGGTGGGTTTACTTTGCAAAGCACCGTAGCCTTACTCTATATATATATATATATATATAGAGTATGGCTAATTTGCTGCTGGCAACATTTCGGCCAAGTGCTGCCAGCAGCAAATCTGCCATTCTGACGTTCAAACAACCGATCCGAACCGTTCAACATGTTCTAAGTATTGAAATGTGCTTGGAGACCAAATTTTACATTTTTTGGAATTTTTTTACTATTTATTAAGCCACTTTGAAAATTCCAGATCATATGGTCCAGACTGTTTTTACTGTTCACCCGGATCTGGAATTTTCAAAGTGGCTTAATAAATAGTAAAAAAATTCCAAAAAATGTAAAATTTGGTCTCCAAGCACATTTCAATATTTAGAACATGTTGAACGGTTTGAATCGGTTGTTTGAACGTCAGAATAGAAGATTTGCTGCTGGCAGCACTTGGCCGAAATGCTGCCAGCAGCAAATTAGCCATACACACACACACACATATATATATATATATATATATATAGTAGAACTAGGGTGTTTCTGAGTTCAGCAAGTCCTTTTGTGAACTCAATTCTAAAATCTATCGGATTGGCTTCAAACGACGAATCCAAACCGTTAAAATCTTTCTATCTTACGAGTGATGCGCCTACATGTAAAAGATTTTAAATTTTAAATTAATTTTGTATAAAAATAAGTGTCAAAAGACGCCCAAAAAATGAATGCATTAAAATTAATTTATAAATCTTCTAATTTTGACCACTTAACTTTGTACTAAATTAATTCGAAACTTTAAAATTTTCACATGTAGATGCATCACTTGTAAGCTAGAACGATTTCAACAGTTTGGATTCGTCGTTTGAAGTCAATTCCATAGATTTTAGAGTTGAGTTCACAAAGGGGCTTGGTGAACTTAGGAACACCCTAGTTCTACTCTATATATATATATATATATATATAGTAAATTGCTAATATGCTATGCAAGCATAGAGGGCCTCCGTGCTACTGCTCAATATTTGAGTTTTCAAAATCTTAACGGTCGATCCGAACCATTCAACATGATCTCCATATGAATATGTACTTGCAAACCAAATTTTACATTTTCTAGCAAAAAATATAGTAAAAAAATTCTAAAAAATGTAAAATTTGGTTTGCAAGTACATATTCATATGGAGATCATGTTGAACGGTTCGGATCGACCGTTAGGATTTTGAAAACTCAAATATTGAGCCATAGCACGGAGGCCCTCTATGCTATGCGTAGCACCGTAGCCAACTCCTATATATATATATATATATATATATATATATAGTAGGGTTAAAATGCTCCATTGGTTTGTGCCCCATTATGCCTCAACATCATTATCTCTATTTTAAAGTCTAAAAATCGATCTGAACCGTTCAACATGATATTCATACTAAAATGTGCTTGGATAACAAATTTAGAATTTTTAGAGAGAGAGAGAGAGAGAGAGATTGGCTAAGGTCATAGTGGTATGAGCAAGGTCTTGATGATACCAACTCGATTTTGTGATTTTTAATATCCAAACATTCGATCCAAACTGTCCAACATGATATCTATATTAAAACATACTTAGAGATCAAATTTTACATTTTTTGGAAATTTTTTACTATTTATTAAGATGGGTACAAAATTGTTGTTTTTCAATGGTCAGAAAATGTCTGAAAATAGCAATTATGTACCCATCTTAATAAATAGTAATAAATTTTCAAAAAAAATATAAAATGTTCATATTTTCTATATTTGAAACTTCAAAGAGATGATCAGAACCGCTCACATGATCTCCACGTTGAAATGTGCTAGGAAACCAAATCTATTTTTTTTTTAATTATTTACTAATTTTTTAGAATATTTCAAAATCACTGTTTTTTTATGGTCTAGAATCCATCCAAAAATAGCAGTTTTCTATTTATCTAAAAGAATAGTAAAAAAATTTCCAAAAATGTAAATTTTGATTTCCAAGCACATTTCAATATCGATATCATGTTGAGCCGTTCGGATCGACTGTTTGGTCTTTAAAAACGGAGATATGAGCATGAAGTAAAAGAAAATTGTTACTTCGCAACTCACCATAGCTCATCTCCACATATAATATCTATTATGGGTCCGGGTCCCCTAAAGTAATTCAATTTTTTAGTTTAGACACGGACCGTCCTATTCGAATCTAGACCAATCCGACCTGAGCTCGAGTGCACGGGGCCCCTTTAACCTAACGTCTTGATTCGAATCTGATGGTCCGGATCTGAACTCAAAAAATTAGGTTACTTTAGGAGATCTGAAGTCTATTACATAGAAGAAAAAATCGGTATCGGGATCTGGATCGGCACCGACCGATCCCGATCCGGATCGGAGAAATCGGTCGGGATCGGCCGAATCGGATCGGAAAATCAGACTTTTTTACTAGAAGCTTGTTTTACACTAAAAAAATAGAAAAAAAATTGATAAAAAAATTTAGAATGGAGGTACAAATTGAAATTCATATATAGAAATGAGTCAATCCATGATTGAATGGAGGTACAAATTGAAATATGATATATAGAAATCAGTTGTGGTTTTTAACAAGAAAGATTGTGTGGTGTGGTGGAGTTGAGTTTGGTTGCCGTGCTAAAGGGCACGAGTTCGATTCACAGAGAGCTCAAAAAAAAATTTTGGAGTTTGGTTAATTCGCGTTTCGGCCGTTTCAGTGGAATCGGTCTATTTCAGTCCGAAATGGACGAAATTTGGCTGGAATGAGACCGGAACAGCCGAAATTTGACTGGAATGAGGCCGGAAAGGCCGAAATTTGACGAAATCTACACTAACCGCGTAACTCTGCCAGAAATCGGATCGGTACCGTCCGATCCCAATCCAGAACGGCCGATTCCGCTCCGGAACGGCCGATTTTGCCTTCTACTCTATTATATATACCTATATCTGGTACCATTTTATCCATTCTAGTATTCAACTGAAACAAACTATTAGAGGGGAATTAAGAGATAAGGACCTCCCACATCATATCAAGGTTGTTACAATCCTGGTAAATAGCAGCAGCTATGGCCTCGACAACATGAACCTTTGGGGCTTTTGGGGTACTTCCACCGTAGATCTCATCCTCAGGCTCTTGCTTCACTGCCTCTGTAAAAATTTTCACCTATATATTCACGCATCCCAAAATGATAAAGAGCTTTAAAACCTAATTACAAACTCAGGTGATCAATTGGGCAACCCAACTCCATGCTTTGCTAATTCTTTATCAGTTAAAACTTTAGTGATCAATTTGGACTTTGAAAATGTAAAAACCGAAACGTTTGTTCCTATCTCCGGTGCTACCAAGTGGTAATATGCTCTTTGTTAATTCTAAAAAATGTAAAATTCTAACAAATATGTGGTAATATGCGGTATCATACAAACAAATACAAACAAATATGCAGTAATATGCGGCCAAAAATGTAGAACTGCATATTTCACCGAATACAGATTTTATATTCAGATTACAACCCAATAGAAATATGCAGCCACATATGCGGGCCGCATAGAATGAATTTTAAGACAGTCAAAAATAGAGATATTTGAATCCTCTTCGATTATTATATATAATTTTGTATTAATTAATTACCTTGTAGACTAATGTGTTCTAAATAATTTTTATTCATATTCGTGTCAGGGAATACAATACAAATCCTGTCCGTACCTCTTCATCGAGTGGAGCGCAGTTGATCCGCATAAGGGGGTAAATATTGTGCCGAACAGCGACACGTGCCAGCTTCTCATTAGATACGTTAGCGGAACGAAGCCTAGACATGTCACCCTCTCTAAGGTTCGGGTAGGACAAATTCAAATAGTTCGCCATTGCCAGGTTAAGCGCTGCATCTCCGACAAACTCCAGTCGCTGGTAAGAGATGGTGCCCTTGGAGTAGGAAGCATGGGTTAGTGCATGTTCTAGAAGGCTCGGTTTGTGGAAACGGTACCCGAGGATTCGCTCCGCGGAAGAGACGTCGACCGGGTAGGATTTGGATTGATTCATGGTTAATTGGAGTGACGAAGTGACAAAGGAGGGGCAAAGGAGAGGGCTTTGTCAAATTGTTAGTCTTAGTGCTTAAGCTTTCCTTTATGCTTTTTATGTTTAGTGGCTGTGAGCTAAAGAAAAAGGGACCGAATGCTTTCCTTTATACTTTATAATAGCGACCCAATGCTTAATCTGTGAGCTAAAGAAAAAGGGAGCAGCTTGGTTCCAATGTCCATCCGACCATAAATAAATAAATAAATGTGGGGTCCTGATCTCCATGTGCTTTCTTGGAGTGATCTTACCAAAACCCTTTTCTCCATGTCCTTTTACAAAATGTTGAAAACTGGTCGCTGGTTGACCAAGTGGAGCTGAAGCTAGTGTGAAATAAAAAATGTTGGTGTATTATGAGAAAGGCGTGATAAAAGAATAGGAGCAATTTAAATGCCTCAAGTGGTCGCTGGTTGATGCGTCAATTCAAAGGTTAATTAATTAATCGATAGTGGTGGTTGATGCGCGCAATGTCGGCTTAACGAAACCACTAATTATTTCTAATTTATTATTTTCCACTCTGAAGTCGGTCAACAAAGCTTATCTTGTATTGTAAGCATTTGTTAAATTCACTCCGTTTCATAGAGAAAGGACATGTCCAGTTATGGTTTGAAAGCATATGTGATTGGTTTCTCCATGCTTGTTAATTCGGAGAAAATGATGAAAACAAGCCGAAGAGACAAGGTGGTGGACCCAACTCTGGAGAAAAGGGTTTTGGTAAGATCACTCCAAGAAAGCACTGTCAGCTTGTGCCTTGCATTCACATGCAGATCTACTGTAGATTTCATCTGATCAGGATGACGAAAATTAACGGAGCTTTCTAAACGAATTTGATTTATTCCAAAATCAAAAACCAGATAACCGCAGAAACCCAGTAGATCGGGTACTGGACGGATGTCAAAATTCAAAACCAAATTCATCTTAAACGAATACGAATACGGAGCGGATAATCTACGAATACGAATTTGAATACAAAGACAAAAGAAATAGTTGCCAGATAATTGAGTCATATGAATAATCCACTCAAATAATCCTCTTATATAACATAATACAAGAATTATAATTAAAACAGATATTTTTTACTAATGCAAAAATAAGAAGCAAAAAAAATGCATGCTTCAATTTTCAAATTAGGAGAATAAGTTGTGCATTGAGTAAATAATGTACATCAGTTACATCTACCCTTAGGTGTTTCATCGTTACAGAGGATCTCCCAACCCACTATCTATCTATTTCTCTAAGAAAAAGTTGTCAAGTACTTGAGAAACTTTTTTTTTTTTTACACACACTCCTTAATTCCTGCTATGTATCCAACTTTAAATTTTTAAAACAGTGTTTGCTGAAATTATATGCACTGTAATCAGGTGTAACTATTTGATTATGTGATAATGAAAGCCTACGGGCATGAATGTTTGCAAAAAAAAAATAATAATAATTAGATACATCGTATAAATTTAAGTTTTGCTATATATATATATGTTTATTTTTATAGATTTTAGTATTGAAAATTTTATATTCATTTTGATTCATTTTATAAATTTGAAGCAAGTTCTACTTTCATAATCAAATTATATTAGTATCTGTGTCTGTATCCATATTCAAGAGGGCTTCTGAGAGGCAAATATCCATCTATTAACTCTCTGTCTCTTTTCCTTCTTATGGATTTTTTCTAAGGTTGGTTTGCGGTTTTTGAATAAAAACCAGTTAATTAATTCAGTTTTTCTGATTCAACTGCAAAGGTGATCTTTCAAACGAACCGAACCGAACAGTTGACCGGATCTAGTTTTTCCAATCTAACCGACTGGTGCAGTTCGGTTCTGATAACCAACCTGGAATCATGCCCAAGTCCAATTTCTTTTTATCAGAGCTAGCTTTCTCTATATAGAGAAAGCTATTTTTTGGCTGGTGCCAAGTACCATGAGAATTTTTTCTCCAAGTTGCCGCCACAAATCATGCATATATTGTACTAACTATTTGAAAAAAAAAAAGGATTATATGCATATATGCATATCCTTCTCCCCTTAATTTAAGAAAAGTATTTGATTAACTGCATGTGGTATTGGTTTATGGTACCCTGACAGTTTTTTTTTTACATACATACGCAAGTAATCGATACATCTCCAAAAAGACCACCAGAAGTATGTTTCAACTAAAAAATATACAAACCAACTCCTTTATTTGTGTGAACACTGAATTTAACTGAATTTACAATAACATGAAATCACCAAACATCAGCTGCATTACAAGAATGGGACAGTATCCACGAGGGTAAAAAGTGACTATTTGCGAGGATATACTGACAGAAAGGTGTTTTTTATATTAGCACAGATACTGTTCAATTCTTGTAGATCTAAATGCATGCTCCGAAGATACTCCTCGCGGATCCTTTTGTCTCTCCAAATAATGATACATTGAGCAATTGTGACTAGAACAACCTGTTGCATCAATAGGAAATAATCAAGCGTAAAAAATAATCTCGAATAAATTAAGCATCTAACAAGAGCGGAACCAGAAAATTAAAATTGGAGGGCCAAAACATTAATATATAATGTGTGACATGTGTAATTCGAACCCAAGTCTTCATAGTCACAGCATGCATTCTAACCACTAGACTACAGCCACACATTTTACATTTTATGAGGCGGACTGAACCATATAAACACTTTTAAAAATTATAAGAGTGAGGCTATGGTACTACGCATAGCGCGGATTGGTCCATACTATAGATTAATATTTTCTTTTTTTCAAATTTCAAATAGTATATCTGAACTGTTCAATATGATCTCCATATCAAAATGTAGTTGCAGACTAAATTTTACATTAATTTACAAATTTTTTAAATAGGTAGAAAATCACTTATTTTGAATGGTCTAGAATGTTTAGATTAAGTGGTTTTCTATTTATCCAAAAATAATTGTAAAAAAATTGCAAAAAATGTAAAATTTGATCTACAAGTACATTTTCATATAGACATCATGTTGAACGGTTCAGATTGACTGTTTGGACTTTAAAAATGGATATATTGATCCATTGTACGGATTAGTCCACGTTATGCATAGTACCGTAGCCTCACTCTTTTAAAAATTATAAAATATAAATGATAAAATTGCTAATTTGTGTTTATGGGGGTAGCACTGCCCTAAATCCGCCCCCGTCTAACAGTGAGCAACTTCATGATCAAAGATCCTAAAAGATTTGATTTGCATAGGAAGAACTTATAAATGCTTTACATACCGCTGTCGTGCAGTAATCCACTCTTGAGAAACATATTATAGCTCCAATGAACCATGGAATGCCACTAAAAAAGAAACCAAGTATGAACCTATTCTTAAGCCAAAATGGCAAAAGATAAAAACAAAGTTTAGATAAGTCATGTACTTGTGTTTTAATTTTCAAGATAGCAAACAAATTAAATTCTCTATTATACCAACAAATTAATTGATCCTAAAATCCATAAAGATATATACATGTTTTTCATCACAGAGAGGTAAGAAGGAAATTGCTAAAACCTAGAAGCTTACTGGCTTATGAGATCAACAAAAAATTTAAGGTAATTGTTTGGGAATTGTTTGCTAATTCATTAAAAGAAATAGAAATACAAATTTGCAGGACAAATAGTTCAAATATAATTTAGGGTAACTAATTAGCAAAATAAAAAATTACGCCTTAAATACATTTGTAAGTACAATTACTTACAAAAGCCCACAGCATGGAAGGCCTCTCTCTCTCCTTTCTCTCTCTTCTTTCATAAGTTTCTTCCTTTGTTTTCTTTTAGGAGACACACTGCATGCTTTATTGCCTTGAGTAGATTTAATTTTACAGTAGAAAGCAAACAAATCAACAATAAGATTAAGATGAAATACCTTTAAATGAAACAAAACGTTTTCAAATATGTAATTACAATGAAAAAAAAAAGATGAAAATAATAATGCCAGATTTCTATTTATCGATCCTAGGAACAGTTTCTAACAATGCTTATATCTAATTACCTAAATTCCCAATTAAGGGCTTACCAATAAATATCCCCATGCTGTCAAAAGGATTTAAGTCAACAGAATGCATAAAAGAAGGGGAAAAAAATATAAATCCAATCTAAAGGAATGAAGTGAATCAAGAGTAAAAACTCAAACAAACCTGGAGCAGGCTGTGGTGAGGCGGTGAGCCCCGGTGACAGCGCTGGTTGAGGGGACCCCATCACCAGCGGCCGTGGGTCCTCCACGTGTCCTTCCCCCTTGCCCTTTTCTCCCTCAGCGGTCATCCCCTCTGTCTCGCTTCCGAAATTTTTATCGATGATAAATAAAAAAATATCAAAAATGAAAAAGGATATAGAAAAAATTTTAAAATGGAAAGACAACCACCCGGTATGGCGTGCAGCCTGGACGCCATACCGGATGGAGTTTTATGCCGAAAAAACAAAGAAAAAGTTCGTGGACGACATACTGGATGGAAGTCCGGATAAAAATCAGAAAAAAAAAAAGAGGACGCCATACCGAACAGAGGTCCGGTTAAAATTAGCTAAAATAGAAGTACTCTGTTGTCATCCTGTTGCATTTTCTCGTATAAAGAATTCTCATTTATATCAGAACTTTGGTAGAGTAGACTGGAGACAAGATATGAAAACATGTAACACGAAAAAAGTTGAAACCGATATATTTCACAAGTGATGCGTGTACATGCAAAATTTTAAAATTTTAAAATTCATTTAGTACAAAGTCAAGCAATAAAAAAATAATGAAAAATAAATGCATTAAAATAACTTACAAAATAACTTTATATTTAAAAACAGTGATTTTCAAAAAATCTAAAAATATAATAAACAATTTTCAAAAAAATACAAAATTTGGTCGCCGGCACATTTTAATATGGAGATCATGTTGAAAGGTTCGGATCAACTATTTGAACTTTAACGATAAAAATAAGCGTAAATTAAAACATTTTCTTCACTTCCCAAAGCACCATTCGTAGTCCAATTCTATATGCATACGAAATAAATTATGGAAATTAAAGATTAAAGTGCTTATGATAATTAATGAATAAATGAAAAGCAAAATCATACTGGTATTCAGGCGGAGGCCAGTTTCTCTTCATACATAACTCGTTAAGTTTATGTTTGGTGGCCGCCTCTTTTTTCACTTCCTCTATTTTATCTCTTTCATCATTTGTAGGTCTCAATTCGCTCTGAGTAGATCCGATCGTTGGAACGTGGCGGTGTGTAGATCCGGCGTCGGAGCACGGCGGTGAGTGTTGAAGCGCAGTGGTAAGTAGATCCGGTTGTCGGAGCTTGGCGGTGAGTAGATCCGGTGGTGAGTAGATCTGGTTGTCGGAGCTTGTCGAAGCTTGTCGGAGCTCGGCGGTGAGGTGGTAAGTAGATCCGGTTGTCGGAGCTAGGCAGTGAGTAGATCCGGTGGTGAGTAGATCTGGTTGTCGGAGCTTGTCAGAGCTTGTTGGAGCTTGGCGGTGAGGTGGTAAGTAGATCCGGTTGTCGGAGCTCGGCGGTGAGGTGGTAAGTAGATCCGGTTGTCGGGCCCCCTCTTCATCAAGCCTCTCTTGCTCTTCTTTCTTTTTTTGTTTCTTCTTTTCTAATTCAGATATTATAGCTGCTGAAGCAGCAAGTGCTTTTTCTAGTCTTCTTCTTTTCTTCTCTGCTTGTTTCTGACGGTCTAATTCGGAATTAACGGGTTGCTTTTTTTTGGGTTTTTTTAAAACAATCCGGCTAGAAAGTTGGAGCTTTTTGTCAGAGCTTGTTGGAGCTTGGCGGTGAGGTGGTAAGTAGATCCGGTTGTCGGAGCTCGGCGGTGAGTGTCGAAAGCGGACTGGTCGTGGAGAGTGATGAGGAATGAGGTATTAGAGTGTTTAATAGTGTAAATATATAAGTAGGATTAGATAATGAGAATAAATGAGTTTAAATTTAAAAATTAGAGTTATTTTATCAATGAAATTATTAGTTGAGATTTAAATCACTAACCATTCAGCTTTTCAAGTGCATCCCTAGCTGCATTTAGTTTCGCAATGGTTGTATGCTTAGACAATCCATAGCCCACCTTCTCACTGTCAACAAGAACTTCAAAAATAATTTTTTTTCCTTTTCGCGAGTTGTTGAACTCGGCAACTTTGCCGTTTTTCTCGCAAAGTTGTTTGAGATCTGTCACTGGTTGCTCGTCAAAAGTGTCAGGTGTGATTAGTGGCTCCAAAAGTCTCTTAACAACCTGCAGAGACTTCTCTATGCATTAGAATGATTGTTTTGAGTAACAATTACACAAAGCAAAAATTAATATATATATATATATAGAGAGAGTGGCTTAGGTCAAAGTGGTATGACCAAGGCCTTGGTGCTACCAATTAGTTTTTGCAATTTTAAAGTTCAAATAGTCGATTCAAACCGATAGATGTTCAATCTATATTAAAATCTGCTTGGAGACCAAATTTTACATTTTTTGGAATTTTTTTACTATTTTTTAAGCCATTTTGAAAATGGCATATCCGGATAAACAGTAAAAACAGTGCAACCAAATTCTGGACCATGTGATCAGCAATTTTCAAAGTGGCTTAAAAAATAGTAAAAAAATTCCAAAAAATGTAAAATTTGGTCTCCAAGCAGATTTTAATATAGAGATCACATCTAACGGTTTAGATCGACCGTTTGGACTTTGAAAATCCAAAAACGACTTGGTAGCACCAAAGGCCTTGGTCATACCACTTTGATCTTAGCCACTCTCTCTCTCTCTATATATATATATATATAGGTGAACTACGGTGTTTATAATTTCACAAGTCTTTTTGTGAACTCAATTCTAAAATCTATCAGATTGGCTTCAAATGACAAATCCAAACCGTTAAAATCTTTCTATCTTACGAGTGATGCACATACATGTAAAAGATTTTAAATTTTAAATTAATTTTGTATAATGTCAAGTGGTAAAAAGATGTCCAAAAAATGAATGCAATAAAATTAATTTATAAACTTTCTAATTTTGACCACATTAATTTATACTAAATTAATTCGAAACTTTAAAATTTTCACATGTAGATGCATCACTTGTAAGCTAGAACGATTTCAACGGTTTGGATTCGTTGTTTGAAGTCAATTCCATAGATTTTAGAGTTGAGTTCACAAGGGACTTGGTGAACTTAGGAACACCCTAGTTCTACTCTATATATATATATAGGAAATTGCTAATATGTTATGCATAGCATAGAGGGCCTCCGTGCTACGGCTCAATATTTGAGTTTTCAAAATCCTAACGGCCGATCCGAACCGTTCAACATGATCTCCATATGAATATGTACTTGCAAACCAAATTTTACATTTTCTACCTAAAAAAATAGTAAAAAAATTCTAAAAAATGTAAAATTTGGTTTGCAAGTACATATTCATATGGAGATCATGTTGAACGGTTTGGATCGACCATTAGGATTTTGAAAACTCAAATATTGAGCCGTAGCACGGAGGCCCTCTATGCTATGCGTAGCACCGTAGCCAACTCCTATATATATATATATATAGAGAGCTGGGCTATGGTGAGTTGTGAAGTAAGATGTCATTTTTACTTCACGTTCATATTTTCATTTTAAAAATCCAAACAACCGATCCGAACCGCTCAACATGTTCTCTATATTGAAATGTGCTTGGAGACCAAATTTTACATTTTTTGGAATTTTTTTACTATTTATTAAGCCACTTTGAAAATCGCTGATCCGGTGGTCCAGAAAATTTTACTGTTTTTACTGTTCACAATGGATCAGCGATTTCAAAGTGGCTTAATAAATAGTAAAAAAATTCCAAAAAATGTAAAATTTAGTCTCCAAGTACATTTCAATATTTAGAAAAAGTTGAACGGTTCGGATCGGTTGTTTGGATTTTCAAAATGAAAATATGGTGTGAAGTAAAACGACGTTTTACTTCACAACTCACCATAGCCTATCTCTCTCTCTCTCTCTATATATATATATATAGTAGGGTTAAAAAGCTCCATTGGTTTTGTGCCCCATTATGCCTCAACATCATTATCTCTATTTTAAAGTCTAAAAATCGATCTGAACCGTTCAACATGATATTCATACTAAAATGTGCTTGGATAACAAATTTTAGAATTTTTAGAGAGAGAGAGAGAGAGAGAGAGAGAGATTGGCTAAGGTCATAGTGGTATGAGCAAGGTCTTGATGATACCAATTCGTTTTTGTGATTTTTAAAATCCAAACATTCGATCCAAACTGTCCAACATGATATCTATATTAAAATTTACTTAGAGATCAAATTTTACATTTTTTGGAAATTTTTTAGTATTTATTAAGATGGATACAAAATTGTTGTTTTTCAATGGTCAAGAAATGTCTGAAAATAGCAATTCTATCTGTACCCATCTCAAAATAGTAATAAATTTCCAAAATAATATAAAATTTAGTCTCCAAAAATTTCTAGAATATTTCAAAATTTAGTTTACAAAATTTTATATTTTTTTAAAAATATTACTAATTTTTTAGAATATTTCAAAATCATTGTTTTTTTATGGTCCAGAATCCATCCAAAAACAGTGGTTTGCTACCTATCTAAAAAAATAGTAAAAAAATTTCAAAAAATGTAAAATTTGGTCTCCAAACACATTTCAATATGGATATCATGTTGAGCGATTCGGATCGACTGTTTGGTCTTTAAAAATGGAGATATGAGCGTGAAGTAAAACAAAATCATTACTTCGCAACTCACCATAGCTCATCTCCATATATAATATCTATTATGGGTCCGGATCCCCTAATGTAATTCAATTTTTTAGTTTAGATACGGACCGTCCGATTCGAATCTGGACCAATCCAACCCGAGCTCGAGTGCACGGGGCCCCTTTAACCTGACGGTCCGAATCTAAACTCAAAAATTAAGTTACTTTAGGAGATCTGAACTCTATTATATATACCTATATCTGGTACTATTTTTTTTATCCATTCTAGTATTGAACTGAAACAAACTATTAGAGGGGAATTAAGAGATAAGGACCTCCCACATCATATGAAGGTTGTTACAATCCTGGTAAATAGCTGCAGCTATGGCCTCGACAACATCTGCCAGAACCTTTGGGGTTTTAGGGGTACTTCCACCGTAGATCTCATCCTCTGGCTCTTGCTTCACTGCCTCTGAAAAAATTTTCACCTATATATTCACGCATCCCAAAATGATAAAGAGCTTTAAAACCTAATACAAAATCAGGTGATCAATTGGGTAACCCAACTTCATGCTTTGCTAATTCTTTACATTCAGTTAAAACTTTAGTGATCAATTTGGACTTTGAAAATGTAAAAACCGAAACGTTTGTTCCTATCCCCTGGTGCTACCAAGTGGTAATATGCTCTTTGCTAATTCTAAAAAATGTAAAATTCTAACAAGTATGTGGTAATATGCGGTATCATACAAACAAATACAAACAAATATGCAGTAATATGCGCCGAAAATGTAGAACTGCATATTTCACCGAATACAGATTTTATATTCGGATTACAACCCAATAGAAATATGTAGCCACATATGCGGGCCGCATAGAATGAATTTTAAGACAGAGTCAAAAATAGAGATATTTGAATCTCTTCAATTATTATATATAATTTTGTATTTATTAATTACCTAGTAGACTAATGTGTTCTAAATAATTTTTATTCATATTCGTGTCAGGGAATACAATGCAAATCCCGTCCGTACCTCTTCATCGAGTGGAGCGCAGTTGATCCGCATAAGGGGGTAAATATTGTGCCGAACAGCGACACGTGCCAGCTTCTCATTAGATACGTTAGCGGAACGAAGCCTAGTCATGTCACCCTCTCTAAGGTTCGGGTAGGACAAATTCAAATAGTTCGCCATTGCCAGGTTAAGCGCTGCATCTCCGACAAACTCCAGTCGCTGGTAAGAGATGGTACCGTTGGAGTAGGAAGCATGGGTTAGTGCATGTTCTAGAAGGTCCGGTTTGCGGAAATGGTACCCTAGGATTTGCTCCGCGGAAGAGACGTCGACGGGGTAGGATTTGGATTGATTCATGGTTAATTGGTGGCGAAAGAACTAGTGACGAAGTGACAAAGGAGGGGCAAAGGAGAGGGCTTTGTCAAATTGTTAGTCTTAGTGCTTAAGCTTTCCTTTATGCTTTTTATGTTTAGTGCATGTGAGCTAAAGAAAAAGGGACCGAATGCTTTCCTTTATACTTTATAATAGCGACCCAATGCTTAATCTGTAAGCTCAAGAAAAAGGGAGCAGCTTGGTTCCGATGTCCATCCGACTAAACGGATACGAATACGGAGCGGATAATCTACGAATACAGATTCGAATACAGATACAAAAAATAATTGCCGGATAATTTAGTCATATGAATAATCCACTCAAATAATCCACTTATATAACATAATACAAGTATTATAATTAAAACAGATATTTTTTACTAATGCAAAAATAAGAAGCAAAAAAAATGCATGTTTCAATTTCCAAATTAGGAGAATAAGTTGTGCATTGAGTAAATAATGTACATCAGTTACATGGCATCTACCCTTGGGTGTTTCATCGTTACAGAGGATCTCCCAACCCACTATCTATCTATTTCTCTAAGAAAAAGTTGTAAGTACTTGGGAAACTTTTTTTTTTTTTACTCACACTCCTTAATTCCTGCTACATATCTAGGACCTCTCACGAACCGTATCCATATCTGGATAGTATCCTGATATCTGATCCGTTTACAACTCATGAACTGTATCCATATCTGAATTTGGAACTGTTTTGTATATGTAGAAAATATCATGATCCGAATCCGTTTATCCGAATTCGAATCTCAAGCGGATATATATCGGATTCGGAGTGAATAATTCAGATCCGTTTTCACGCCTACTTTCAAAGATACTGCCTCATAACTTGAAATTAATTTGTTTCTTATGCTAAGGTAATAGCCTAAATAGCTTGAATACCACGTACAAAGTTAATAGCTTGAATAGCTGCTTTAAACTGAATTTCTGATTTTAAGGATAAACAAACTACAGGGATTCAGGGAACCATTCTTGCTTTAATAAAAGCTAAAAAATGTGAATTGATCTGCTGGTTGCTCTTAAAGGTCAAATGTATCACTTTTATGTTTTCCTTTCATAACTTGAAAGCTAGGAAAAATGAATTTATGTGCTGGAGGTTTTACATCATAGAATAAACATGGTTACCAAAACTTATAACCAAAATCTCTTCCATACATATAAACACTAAAAACATTGAAATTAATAAAAATAAAAATAAAAACCTACGATACTACTTTAGTTACAACAAAACCTATGAAATCCAACCGTAAACTAGTTACACAACACACAAATTTACATTTTTCATTTTCAGCCCCCACAAAACCCTTAATTAACAGCATCGACACTGAAATCAGGCTCCGATGGCTTTTGCAACCTGACAATGGTACTAGCACTGGTACCACTTCCTCCACCTCTGTTCCTAAAATTGTGCACCCCTTTCATTGCATTAGCTGCAAACCGAGAGGCGTAAATGGTGGCACCAAGGCTTGGCCGGGCCCCACGGGTCTCCTCTTTTTTACGAATTCCGGCCATCTTTCGTCTCCAGTATCGCCTCCAGGCTGCCTGAATAAAGCACGCAGCCCAAGTGCGCCAGTGCTGTGAGTGATACCGGAAAGTATGTTGTACCTGGTATAGATGCAAAAAGTTAAAATTAAAAAGGAAATTTTGCAATTTCTAGGAAAAACTTGATTTGTATGACCCTTTCAATTACATTTTTTCTTCCCTTTGAACTTGTTTTCATAATTCTTTTAGTTTCCTTGATAGGTGCAATTACTATGGCTTGACAATAATAAATACTTCGGTTCCAAATTCTTAGAATTGAGAATTTTAAATAATAAAAAATACAAATTTTTGGTCTAAAACAGTTATTCAAGTAAATAGCAATTCAGTTCAAAATATAAGCAATTAAGTTTTATAATAAATTTAAAATAAAAAATATATAAATATAAAATAAGCAAGTACAAAAAAAATATGAATATAAAATAAGTGGGTTAAGTAATGTTTGATACCTGCCGAGAATGTAGACGCCTAAACTGACTCGCTACAAACTTCAAATCATCCGCTCCAAGAGCAAAAGCCTCCACCTCATTCAACGACCTAACTGTTCGTGTCGAGGCAGGAAAATTCAAACTAGATTTCGGGTCAAGGGCCCACGTCAAGAGTTCTTCACCGCAAAAAGCACCTTCTTCCAGTAACCCGCGGTTGAAGAAACCCGTACGGCCACCGTCAGTGGTGATGCTCTCGAGGGACCCGCGAACTATGAAGAGCATCTCTTCTACCGGTTCACCTTCTTTGAGAATGTAGTTGGACTCGGTGTATAGACTGGGTTTAAGCCGCTCACATACTGCGTCTAGTAACCGGTCATCCATGTCAGCAAAAAGCGGCACCTTTATTTCAGAGATAATTAAAGAGTATTATAGTTGGAATAAGAGATACTTCAAATGTTTGTTCCTTGCAATGCACAGCATGTGTTTAGAAACTAATTTGATATATGGCATGCCAGCAAGTGTTTAATTTTCATGCTAGTCATATAACTACTTGTGTTATTACGAATAAAAGAAAAAGAATCCTTTTCGTAACCTCTCTGACAAAAACAAAAAGAAAAAAGAATAGATAACCAAGGCCGTGCTCACCCTTCCTTACGAGGTTTAAGGTGATATTATGAATTTTAGAGGGTAAGTGTGTAATTTCAAGGTTTTTGAGGGGCATACTTCCCCGAAAAACAAAAAAGAATAGATAACCAAGGCCATGCGCTCACCCTCCTTACGATGTTTAAGGTAATATTATGAATTTTACAGGGATAAGTACGTAATTTCAAGGTTTTTGAGGGGCATACATGAAATATCCCTGATAAAAGAAAAAATAATGGATAATCAAGGCCGTGCTCACCCGCTTTACGAGGTTTAAGGTGAGGTGGCGCTTAATGTCTCTGCGAAGATCCTTTGGTAATGTCTGTACCAGTCCTTCCTCATCAACACCTCGAGTCTCTAACCACCTACACCAACATTTTTTAAGAAGATTTAGCAGTGCAGTTTTTCAATCTTCAAAGAAATATTTTATCAGAGAAATATTTGATTGAGTGTAGAACTAGGGTGTTCTTAAGCTCGCCAAGCGCTTTGGTGAGCTTAACTCCAAAGCCTATCGGATTGACTTCAAATGACGAATCTAATCTATTGAAACTTCACAAGTAATGCGTTTCCATATCAAATTTATAAATTTTCAAATTAATTTAGTATAAAATCAGGCTGCTGACTTTAACTTATAAACCTTTTTTTTTTACCGCTTGACTTTATACTAAATTAATTCAAAAATTTATAAATTTTATGTAAGAGCATCACTCATGAAGTAGATCGATTTCAATGGTTGGATTTGTCATTTGAAATCATTTCAATATGTTTTAGAGTTAAGTTGACCAAATGATTGGTGAGCTTAAGAACACTCTAGTTCTACTCTTCACTCACAATTTGTGTCAAGTTAAAGACTCAACAAACCTTAAATTACCAAACAAGAAATTAAAAAAGAGTTTAGACACAACAAGTACCCCCACCATTTATATCAAACAGATACATGAAAATTATACCAAAAAACCAAAAAGAGAGAGAGAGAGAGAGAGAGAGAGAGAGAGAGAGAGAAAGAGAGAACAGAGAAACCTGTAATGCTCAAAGCGTCTGACACGTTCTCTAAGGGGTGGTGGCAAGAGGCGATGGTGCATCCACTGCTCTGCATCGCGTTTTTGAACTCTCATCTCCTCCAACCGTATTGACAGTGATTGAAGGTACGTCTGTTTAAAAAAAAAAATCAAATAAAAGTTAGAAATGTGTTTCTATGTTCATCACATATGCAGAAATCCTCGACAAATCCTAGAAATATTTTATATTTGCTTTTGTTTATATGTGCGCATCCATGTAGGGGTGCTCAAACGGTTTGATTTGTTCGGTTTTTTACCGAACCGGAAAAGTTCAATTAAAATGGATTGGTTCGGTTGAATTTTTTAATTATTTCGGTTTAAATGGATCGGTTCGGTTTAGATTTCTCAAAACCGATTAAACCGAACTGACCGGTTTATAATGGTTCAACTTTGAAAATGGATGAGTTCGGTTTTGGTATGTGTATTCTTGCATAAAACTTCACTTGTTGTGTATGAAAATGTATACTTTTTGTTATAATGGGACCGATAGTGGTGCTATCTTATGTATTTTACCAATTTTGAGATGATCCTTACTTCGGTTTGTTCGGTTCGGTTCTTATTCGGTAGATGGTTTGATCAGTTTGGTTCGGTTCTATTTTTTAAAACCGAAAAAAGTTTGGTTTGGCTATTTTACTCCGGTTTCAACCGAACCGACCATTTGAACACCCCTACATCCATGTGTGTGTGTGTGTGTGTGAGAGAGAGAGAGAGAGGTATGTACCTGCATGTTGCCAATGAGCAAGGCAAAGAGCAGGAGCCCAAGCACACATATAACAATAGAAAAAACGACTTCACCAGGATATGTACTTGTCAAGAGTCCTTGGCCAAGTGTACTGTTACATAATAATATAGTCTTAGTATGGTCACAACAAAAAACAGAGACAAATTCTTGGTCACAAATACATATTTGGACTTTTTATATACTGTTTTACAATAATATGCTTTTTTTAAGCTCGAGAATCCACATATGTTTGTTTATTGAAAAGGTTACTATTACATTTTTTCTCTCCATAATCGAGTATTTTATTTTAAAATATTTAACATGCTTTTACCATGTTCTAAGTAAGTCACATTTCTATCATTTGGCACCTCTACAAAGACATGAAAATGGTAGTTATGAAATTGGACAAAAAAGAGTTTGTTTTATGAAGTTCTAATGTTTTCATTTTTTTTTGTCTATAGTTTTAAAACTTCAATATTTTGAAAGTCTGAAATTCAATTATCATGGAGCTTACCTGAGATTCTGAAA
Source organism: Carex littledalei (assembly GCA_011114355.1). Lineage (NCBI taxonomy): Eukaryota > Viridiplantae > Streptophyta > Magnoliopsida > Poales > Cyperaceae > Carex > Carex littledalei. The sequence continues at coordinate 2,921,138 of CM022082.1, forward strand.
TCCCCACCAGAAGCAAAAGCTGCCTTTAGTAAGAAAATTGTGAGACGAGGTGATATTTTTGTTGATTGCATTCTTATAGATTCCATATGTAAAATTCATGCTGTTGCACCGAGTCTGCACCTGGTTAGCCATGTTTCGCCAGGTGTCATAACCAGAGAGGTGCTCATTGCCACAGTACAGGTACTGGGTGCTACATCCGGATGTGCTATGGCATATCTTGTGCCAGCAGTCATCTTGCCTCATTAGTGACAGCAAGTACCAGAATGTGCCCACATTCTGACAAAATTATATAACAAAATTTTATGATGAAAGATTGGTTTTTGTGTTAGTTATGAAGAGATTTTTTGTGGTTTATCTGACAAGTTATTGAAAGATTGGCTTGAATTACAAAGAAAAATTAAGAGGCAATTTGGCAAATAGTTCACACAACTTAATCTCAGTTTTCATAGCTAGATAACATTTGTGACAGTAAAGTACCAGAATGTGTCCACATTCTGGTAAAATTAAATAATAAAATGTTATGATGATAAAACACACAACCAGGCTCTAATCGCCTTTTTTTCTCTTTTTGGAAAATAAAAACTCATTGTTTATTTAATTTGTAACTAAGATCAAACTTTTATAATGTATGCAAACTAACACAACATTTTGAGATATTATTAGGTACCCAAATATAAGGTTGTTTTTTTTTTTTTTTGCAATTTGGTAAATGTTCACATAACTTAATCTCAGTTTTCATAGCTAGATAAAATTTGCAATTAGAAAAATTAGTACTGGATGCTCGTTGCAAACTAAACAGAATATGTAGGGTTCTATTCACAAAAATGATGACTGTTTTTTAATTTTTATTTGCATCGATTTTTCATATAGAGGCTTAAAGGGAGCTTACGTGGCCCGCTAGCATAAACCACAGTAGATAGTAGGCAGCACCAGCCCATGCGGTTTCGATAAAAACACCAACCGTGCTTTTAAGGTCGGTCATCAAAGGGTATAATCGGAATATCCTGGGGAAAGAAGGAATCACCACCATTAAGAAGAGTGCTCTTCTTGTTGTAAGAACTTTTATACCGACCGAGCTATTCAGGTATCGCCATATCATTATCTGTAATAAGAAAACAGAGGCGCACCGTAACAATCAGTTTTTTTTTATTTTTATTGTTTTTGAGAAAAACCCGTAGGCATAACTATCAGGTTTTAATGAAACTTGCATTGTACAGGTCAAGTAAGGTCTAAGTTTTAGGTGATTATATTGCACCATGCATTTCAGTTTCAGGTGTCAATCCGTGACAGTAAAGTTCAATCTTATCTTATTTTGTGCTCAATTAAAGTGCAAGAATAAATGCATAAAGTTCAATTTCGACCCAAAAAGCTACAAAATTTGCAGCTTGATACTGTAATACTCCACTCTGGTACCTAAGGTTGTTCATTGGGTCCGGTTTATTTGGTTTTGAACCGAACAGAAAAAGTTTGGAATAAAAAGTTGGGTTTATCGGTTTGAATGGATTGGTTCGGTTGATTTTTTGTTTTTATATTTGGTTTACCATAACTTATTTATATAATTCATACTTATTTCTATTATTAAATGTATTTGTGTATGTATTGAGTTTTGACCTTTTAAAATATAGTCTCTCCTATTTAGATTATTTTGGTTCAGTTGACAAGTGTAGTTCGGTTGGTTCGGTTATATTTTTGAAAACCGAATAAACTTTTGGTTTGACTATTTTATACGGTTTTAACCAAACCGACCCAATGAACACCCCTACTGGTACCATTAGAAAAAGTTGCAGGCAGTATAATAATAATGCTCTACAATGCATTCTAGCTAGTACCAGAATGCAGATGTTACTTCAAATAGTAGAAGCATTAATTCAGATTAAAGAAACTTCTAGAGAGAGAGAGAGAGAGAGAGAGATGGAGTTGTAATGTTTGAAACCTGAGGAATGGGAAGCACAGCAAAGATATCCATCCAAAAATAACTCCTCATATACCTCCTGGCAACAAGTGCCGGGTCAGTAATCAACTCACCCGCTCCGACCCGTGTAGATGTGCTATAACTCGTTCTAAACTTCAAAAGAATTCTAGGCAAGTATAATAAATCTATTATAGTTCTCACTACAGTCGACACCACTGCTAGTCTTCGATCTATCCCAATGCAATTAGAATCATTGTTGATAACGGGTAAATAAAGCATTAACGGGTCTACCGCAACTGAAACAATAACCAACATGACGAAAAACCGATTGATGCGCAGCAAAAGCTTGGCAGACGGATCGAGCATTTTCGGGGTTTTCTTGGGGGTACTTGTGTAATTCCTGGATCTTGAATTGACAAAGGGAAGAGAAAGACTGAGCGACCTGAATGAGTAACCCGAATCCATTAGAGACCTAAACGGGTTAACAAATCTCCATCTGGAGGACCCGAATCGGTTGTCAGATGCCACAGAGGATCTAGGGCTTGATTCCTCGAGCCTGTAAGAAACAAAAGGAATTGCTTACTCCAGTCTATGGTTTATTCTACAAATTTGATATGACCGGTCTGGTGGTACCAATTAGGTACTGGCATAGTGCTAGGTACCAAGTATAAAACCAGTACAACTAAAAAACCTTTTAATTTTCTTCATTCTTTTTCAGGAAAACTGAAATTTGAGGCCAAAAAGAATCTTTATTAAGCAGTTAGTATTAGGAACAGAAAATAAACTGAGACCAGAACTGGTGGTACCAAGTAGGTACCAAGTATAAAAGCAGTACAACTAAAGGGCCTTTTAATTTTCTTCATTTTTTGGGGGAAACTGACATTTGAGGCCAAAAAGAATCTTTACTAAGCAGTTAAGTGTTGGGAACAGAATCAGAAACTGAGACCAGAACTGGTACGAACTGGTAAGATCTGGTAAAAGCAAAATCAAAAGGCCCAAGAAGAGAAGAGAAGAGATAGTATAGTACCTGGAGAACCTCTCTCTTTCGCCGTCGATATAAGCTACTCGGTAGCCACCACAATCGAACATTTCTCTTGCCTTGTAATTTAGTAGAGAAATAATAATACCACTTGCCGATTCTTCTTTCCAGGCAAATTTAGTGACTGATTTTTTGGAGTTGACTTTTTACCGATTCATCAAAGGGAATAAGGGATGGATGGATGGATTCAAAGAAGCATGTTTTGTTAAAACTTAAAAGAGAGAGAAGAAGGGTCTGTCTGGTGGGGCCCAGTGGTTAATAATCAGGCTAATTCGGAGGACAAGTATCCTCTCCATTACTGTAAAAGATTCCTTTCACTTTACGGTTTAAGATTAACTCTCAGCCGCTTCGAGATTCGGGCTAGCGCAGGGTCAGTATTATTGGGCTTTGAGATTCGTGCCAAGTTAAAAATAACGGTCCAGATCTAGTAATTGTAAAAGATTCCCTATTACGGTACTGGCTTTGAGATTCGTGCCAAGTTTGTTTCAAATTTCGTGCGCCCAAATCTTAAATTAGATCGGACGGTCATCATGCTCGTTGAACCTAAAAGTAGGTCCGATGGGTACTCGTTCTCTGGATAGGAAATCTTTTACAATTACTTGATCTGGACCGTTCTTTTTAACTTGGCACGAATCTCAAAGCCCAATAATACTGTCCCCTCCGTCAGCCCGAATCCCAAAGCGGTTGGGAGTTAATCTCAATCCGTAAAGTGAAGGAAATCTAGAGGATACTTGTCCGAGAAGAAGGGTCTGTCTGGTGGGGCCCAGTCGAATGGTGAATAATCAGACTAGGCTGGTGGCTGCCGAGTTAAAACAAAAAAGAAACAACTTTCTTTAATGTAACGAGTCATTAATAATTTGCTGGCATAAGTAATTATTAGTGTAGGTCCAATTATAACTGTTGGGGTGTCAGGCCCAAGTTCGACCCAAATATATGACTCTATACGGGCCTTATAAAGTCACTTAACTCATCAATGTCGCCAGTGGGTAAAGATATTAACAACATTGATTTGGTTTCATGTAGCACATAAGCAATAGAGTTAAAATGAAAAAACATATGATTTGTGAGTTGTATAAAGTCAAACCAGCGTTGTTAATATTCTTACTCGTCGCCAGTCAAATGGTATTGAAAATTGCACTTAAATTAATTAAATATGTATCATTTTTTTTAATTAACCAAGATAATTGGTACCCGGTACCCGGTACTATTCATGGAAAATTGGAGATGTAACTTTTGAAGTAAAATGAACAATTGAGATGTTTGTTTTCATATCAATATAAAAAAATTGTATCAAGGATAGCATAAAAGAATACAAGCCCATTTGTTTAGAAATGAATGGCATCATATAGATGAAAATAAATATCAAAAACTAAGAAATTACATGATCAATCTTTGATTTAATGACAAACATTAATGCCTTTTCAGTTAAAGGTTTTTCAGGTTTAAAATCTGAAAAAAAAAATTATGAATATTGAATTGTTTTTTATAAGACTGAATATTAAACTTGAAAAGTTAGATCTTCATTTTTCTTTAAAAAAAAAAACTGAAAGAAAAAGAAAATATGATAAGCAAAGAAGATTTTATAATCCAAATACAGCTTTTTGTCATGCTTTAAGGAGCACACCTTGAGAATTTTTTTTTTTTTTGAGCAAACCTTGAAACTTTTTTGTATCTCTTGTTTCTGTATAGATACATGGAGCAACATTTTTTCTAGAGGTGGGTTCAAATGTACTGTGATTTTGTGTTTCAATATTATTTATCTCTGTTTTCAAAGTTCGAACAGTCGATCCGAACCGCTCAACATGATCTTCATAATAAAATATTCTTGGAGACCAAATTTTATATTTTTTAGAATCTTTTTACTATTTTTTTACATAGGTACAATATCACTTTTTCGGATGGTCCAGAATCTCCTTAAAACAATGATTTTGTACCTATCTAAAAAAATAGTAAAAAAATTCTAAAAAATATAAAATTTGGTCTCCAAGCATATTTTATTATGAAGATCATATTGAGCTGATCGGATCGACTGTTCGGACTTTAAAAATGGAAATAAAGGATGTGGATCATATTGAAGCAAAAAATCATGATGCATTTGAATTCTGCTCTTTTTTTCTAATAGTTTGATTCAAATATCTCGTATACATAAAAGTGGTGAAATAATTTTTGCATATGTGGTCTAGGTTGTTTTACTGTTTTTCTTTCATATGAAAAAGTCATTTCTTATAGACGGTCTAAAAGTTTTAAAATAATTGATTTTTCTTTACAAAATAATAGTGAAAATTTATAAAAAAAAAAATGTAATTTTTTAGTTTACTACAAGCTTTTGATATTTATATTATAGTTTGAGTTGCTTATTCGAATCTTCAAAATTAAAATTTGAGGGATGCTATGCATACAGTATAATATATTTCACACATATAAGTGGGGGAAAACTTGACGCCTTGAATTTTTTTTTCTTATATAATTTATACAAGATATTTGTCCGTAGGAAGAAAGAAAATTTCTCTTTAGTCAAAATGAAAATTTTTATAATTTTTAGGAGAACACGTGAGAATTCTCTAAGGATAATGCAAAGAATTAAATAATACAAAGAAGTCAACTGTGTAGCTGGAGTACAGCCATGAATCATGATACATGTTGTACCGGTTTAAATATTTAAAATGGATTGTTGAAGCAACCATCCCTACACAATTAATAGCTTTTAAGGTAGTATGGCCACTAGCTAGGTTTTATCACCCTTTTTTATTTGTAACATTTAAAAAAAAAACAAATTGAAGTGTAACATATATAGGAGTGAAAACGGAGTGGATAATATGCAATCTGTATTCGATTTATATTTGAAAAATTAGATATGTATATCTGATATTCAAATATTTGAAAAATTAGATATGTATAATTTATAGACGGTATTTCTCCATGGCGAGACAAAAACATTTCTCTTAATTTGGTCAAAATTAAATTGAAATTTTTTAGATTTTTAGGAGAAAGAATTATCTAAGGATAATACAAAGAAATAAATTAAAAAAACTCAACTGGTTGACTGTTAGCTGGAGTATAGCATGATACATGCTACCATCCATATATAAAATGTTAGCTAGCTAGGTTTTATCTCTCATTTTTTTTATGTGTAGCATATTTTTAAAAGCAAATTGAAGTGTAACATCAAATTACAAATAGTTTTATTTATAATCGAAACATTAAAAACGAAACGCTAACATAGTTAGCATTTAGGATTTAGCGAAAACGCTAACAATGTTAGCGTTTCGGATCTGACAAAACGCTAGTATTTTATCAGTGTTCTCCACAGACAAGGTGCAAAACCCTAGCATTGCTAACATTTTGTTAAATCCAAATCATTAGCATTGTTAGCGTTTCGCCTCGTTTCGAAATGCAAGCTTTCAAAAATTTCTTTGTTTAATGAACAATAATATTTAGCATTTTCAATTAGAGGTGTTTAAACGATCAGTTCAGTTAAAACAGAGTAGTCAAACTAGAATTTTATTCGGTTTTCAAAAATCAAACCAAACCAACCGAATTAAACTTGTCAATCGAATAACAACTAAACCAAACAAACCATCAAAGTAAATTTCAGTTTATTTGATTGAACCGAAATAAAAGAGATTAAATTTGAAAATATCAAAACTCAATACATACACAAATACATTTAATAATCATAAAAATAAATATCAAATAAGAGATATTAAATCAAATCAAATATAAAAAACTGAAGTAATTCAAGTAAATATTAAGTAAATTTTAATTTGTTTGATTGAACTAATATAAGAGAAATTAAATTGAAGTAACTCAAAAATTTAACAGAGCCGAATTGTTTAAATTGAAAAAACAAACTATTTAATTCAAAATTTAAAGGTTCAGTTTGAAAACTAAATAAACTGAATCCAATGAACACCCAGCATCTAGGCATGTTACAAGTTTATAGAACTTGAGGAAAAATATCTGTACATGTTCTCAATATTTATTCTTTACAAAGGTTGACCAATGACAATTCTATTAACTATTAAGCATTTAAGATGCCAAAAAATTAAGAATAAAGTTTCTCTATTGAAACAATTATATGTTAGTTATAAGTAAACTCTTGAACTGACAAATACTACCATTATTCTAATTATAATTTTATATGAGGAGGGTGAGAACTGAGGAATGCTTATCCTCTGCATTAACTTAAAATAGAATCTTTTGAGTTTAATGTATCTGAACCGTGTGATCTAGATCGGAGCCAATTCGGCTCCCACCTATGACTCATGGGACTCTTTAATATTAGTGTGGATTTCAGTTAGATGTTCCAGATCTATTAACGCACTGTGCGTTAATGCAGAAGATACGAATTCAGAACTGAGGAGGGTTCAAATAATAATATTTATTGTGCTTCTATTGTCTCTCTATTTTTAGAACTAAAATAACTTAAAACTTAAAACTTAAATGTTAAAATAAAACGGTTAGATATGGTCAATGTCATTGTCTCTATGCACACGTAAAAAATCATGACATTTCAATTTTGTTAGTATTAAGAGTTTGCATAAATACACCGATGTTGATAAATTATGGACGTTGATTTTTCAACTTATTGATTCATATAAAATCAAAATCGGAAAGTGATAATTTTTTATGTGCATGTAGAAAAAATAATATAGATCACGTCTAATGATTTTATTTTGACATATAAATTTTAGAATTCTTATTATTAAAAAAATAAAAAAATAGAAACATGGTTGGAACACAAAAATTGAACAATAATATTTCTTTCTTTATTAAACAATAATATTCAACACTTCCCAAGATGTTATAAGTTTACACAACTTAAAGAAATTAAAATATATGTACCTGTTCTTAATATTTATCTTTAATAAAAATTTGCCAATGGCACTTCTGTTGACTATATATTAAGCATTTATGATGCGAAAAATTTAAGAAAACTTATGACAAAAATAATGAAAAAAAAAAAATCTCTACTGAAACAAAATATATATAAGGAGGGTTCAAGTACCTCAACTTTTTGTATCTTCATGAAGCCTCCAATTTCAAAACTTTAATAATTAATCCAAAATATAAAATTTAAATGTCAATATAAATCCATTAATTAGCTATGATCAACATTATTTTCTGGATGCACATGAAAAAGATTATGACATTTCAATTTTTTTTTGATTGTTATCAAAAGCTTGCAAAAAATACACTGTTGTGGATAATTTTTGCACGTTGATTTTTCTAACTTATTAAAATAAAAAGGAAAATGATAATTTTGTATGTCAAAATAGAGAAAATAACATAGATCACATATAATATTCTATTTTGTCATATTCATTTTAGAATTTTTGTGATTAGAAAAATACAAAAATAGAGGCATGATTTGAACCCTCCTAAATATATATTAAAAATAATTTCTTAAATGACAAACCCAAAATTAGCATTGCTGGACAAGTAAGAAATACTACCATTATTCTATTGATAATTTTATATTTCATAATGAAATTCTGCAATTTAAAATAACATTGACTGTTAGGTGCAACACACAATAAGAGGGGCTATATTTTTCACAAATTTTAATTTAGTTGTAGAAAATTAACTGCTACACCTTGCTGGAGAAAATTCATGCACAAAATTGTAGTCTCCAAATTGATGTTGAAATGTGTGTGCAAAATAATCATCTGGTGTAGGTCAAGAGAATTTTCTTTCATTCGCATTTAATGAATGAAAGAGTTTGTAGATTTTTATTTTAGGAAATTTCATGTATACTCTTTAAAGTTTTTGAAATTACATATTTTTTCCTTGTAAAATTGATAATATTATATTTGTTTTTCTAAAATTTTAAAACTCATAAATTTATCTAATTTACACTCTAAAAAAATATCTAATTTATTGTCTTTTCTAATAAAACTCACTTAAAATTTATAAGTTTTTTTATTCAAAAGTATGTAGCATGTGTAACAGAAATGTTCAGTCTTCTGATTCGTCGGTTTTTGTGGTCAAATTGTTCATTTCCTTACTTATATGCACAAACAAACGTGTGTCTTAAGCTGAGAAATGAATCATTTATCCTCACAAATGGGCCAATTAAAAGATTGAACATTTTTCTTACACATGCTATAATTTTTTTTTAAATATATATGAAATGAGAACTTTACAAATTTAGAAAAAAAAATAGAAAAAGCAATAGATGAGATTTTAGAAATTTTAGAAAGTTGAATATAATATATAAATTTTAGAAGCGGGAATATGTAATTTTAAAATTTTCAAGGGGTATACATACATAAAATTGTCCTTTCTATTTTTGTGGGAATTTGGTAGTGTTCTTTCTAAGTTCTAACTACATGAAATTAAGGAAAGGACATGATTCCCTTGCACGTCACAAATTTAAGTCAATGTGGAAACAAATTATTGGCTGACCATAAATTTTATGAGTAAGCTTTCAATTGAATTTTCTCTGTAGAGCCAGTGGTGGAGCAGAGTCCAAGATATGTGGTGTCAAGTGTAAATTCAATTAGAGATGCTTAGCAACGTTTACTTAAAAATATATATATACATACAAAATTATAAAGAATTCTACAATTAATTGTAGGTAGGGTCCACATCTCCCTCTTCTTTCGTCACCCTTTGTCACTACTTGATTTATGCATAGGATCTTTTGAGTAGAGTTTAGATTCCTCTCAACTAACTCAAATTTTGAATTTAGATTCAGAGTATCTGATAAAAATATGCATGAATATTAAAGATGTAGCGTAAATTTTCAACTTGAACTGAGTTGATCTGAATTCTAATTGGACATCTGAATTCGAACTCAAAATTTGAGTTATTTTAGGCAAAGCCACATTCAATCAGGAGTAGCAACTACAGCTGGATTTTGAAAAACAATTACTAGACAGTAGTTTTCGATTTGGGTTTTGCCTACTTCTAATTGAGCCTCAGTTCTTGGTGAAATCGGCCAAGTAGCTGTAAATTTAGTCGAGTTTTTCATTTTAAAAACTAAAATGAAACTGTTTCATTATGCTATGATTCAAAGTAAATTTTAATACTTCAATGATTTACATTAATTTTGTAAAAAAAATTGAGTCTCCAATTTGACTCGACCGATTCTTACAGATTTTCTCGATTCCACTTCTGATAAAAATAATAATAAATTAAATGAAAAAATTAATAACAAAATAATAATTTTAATTTGTCTGCCTATCTCTAATAAAAATTTTGTTAGGAGATCCGGACTCTGAACAACCCTTCAGGAGATCCCATAAAAGATAAAACAAACATGACTACATGAGAGGCACTTACATTACATCTTACTATATATAATCCAAGTCTCCTCTCCAGTTTATCCCAACTGGAGAGGAAGTAAGAAACCTACTTGAACAAAATCCAGAGATGAGCTTTAGTTTCTCCCCTGTCAAAGTCTTGTAAGATAGAGAAAGAGAAGAATTGGCCAAATGAAGTCAATGATAAATTTTTAATCATATCACAACTTGTTAGGTGTGGGAGTGTATATATATTTACTCCTATGAAACTAAACAAGTGAGATAACAGAGAAGAAGAGACTAATTGTTTCTTTCTTATCAAATTAGAAGAGAGAGAGAGAGAGAGAGAGAGAGAGAGACATGGCAGGAGGTGGAGCTCAACCCTTGGGAGTACACAAAGAGAGAGCGGCGCAATACAAAGGCCGCGTAACGCCGTATGTTGTATACGCATGCCTCGTCGCAGCCGTCGGCGGTTCAATCTTCGGTTACGATATCGGGATTTCCGGTAAGGGTTTCAATCTTGCACAAATCCATTGTCTAGTACTTGAAAAGATAAATAATTAGAACTTGTATGATAATTGGAATTAAAGGTATAGTTAATCCAAATGCATACTCAGAAAAAGAAACAAGAATTTGTATGATAATATATAGGAAACAATATAAGATTTTCAATTTGGGTAATGATATTTTGCTATAATTTGTTCATACATTAATTTCAAATTAGTTGTCTGGTACAAAGTGGTTAATTAATTATTTTAATATGTTAATTATCTGCATTAAGAGAATGTTTGAAAAAGATGCTACTGTTTAAGTAAAAGGTAGCAGAGATCTTCATTGTGGCTGTCCCTTTTTGCTTTTTTCTTTTGAATTTCTCTCCATTTTTTTTTTTTAATCTCTCTTTTTCTTTAGTGAGGTTTGGTGCAGATATTTTTGACTGGTTTATTAAAGAGAAATCTTTGTTATCATAAGGCTTCCATCATTAAATTAAAGTTGGTATGGATTTGGTATGGATTTTAATGTGTGAAATGATCAGACATTTACAGGGGTGGAATTAGAAAATTGTGATAATGAAGTGTAATTTTATTTTATAAGAAGGCTGAAAGGTATATTGAATCTTAGTATCCAAAAAACAATGAATTTGTACCTATTTGAATTGCATATTTCAATTTTGAAAACAGAGATAAGGACTATATTTTAACCCTAATTCTATTAAAGTTAGTGCTGGATAACCCAAAATAAAAAAATGCAAATTTTAAGTTTACATGGTCTAATTCGCTTATTGGACAATCAGATTAGGCGTTGGTGCCATGTGCCCCACGTGGTGCATCTATTTGCGGTTGCTTTTAGTTCAAATATTTTTCTTTTTTTCAGTAAAGATTCATTGGACTACTTAGGATGATATTTAATTATGTATTTTGAGCATGCATAATCTACGTGGGCCCCACCAGTCATATATAAAAATTCATCATTTGGCTACGTAGGATGATATAATTCACTGAATTTTGATTACTTACTTTTCAAAGTTTCGCTTTCAAAGTTGTTTAGGTTGAATAAGATTTCAATACTTTCTTCATTTTTCGGTAGGGGTGTTTATCGGTTCGGTTTGATTAAAACCGAAATAAAATAGGCAAACTGAATTTTTATTCTGTTTTAAAAAATACAACCGAATCCAAATTAAGATAGAATCGAATAAACTGAATTAATTTCAATTTGTGAAATAAGAAAATTAATCATAAAAATAAACATTTTTTGTGAGTTTTTTGAATTATTTTAAGATAGATTTAAAAATTTATTTGGTTCGGTCTAACCAATTTTAATTAAACCGAAGCAAGCAATATATATTATGTCGTAATTTTTGAAAAAAAAAAAATTTAAATGTTTGGTTCGAGGACGAGATTAAAAATTTTGTTCAGTTCTGTCTAACTGGTTTTAAATTTTCTAAACCGAACCATTTAATCCGAACCCTCTCGGCCCGGTTTAAAACCGATTAAACCGAGACCCAATAAACTACCCTTCATTTCGGCTGAAATTAAGTTACATGTAACCATTCCGGCCGGAACGAGCTGAAATTCTGTCCGAAACAGGAACTAGCTGAAACGGAACATTCCGGCGGAAATAAATGCTTTCTAACCTTCACTGGATGGTTCACGGTGGCCTGTGGGGCCCACTATATAAAATACATTATCTTGACCTGGCAACATTGGTTTCTTTTAGGTTTAATATTTGGGTTTTCCTTTTTGTATACTTTTCTTGCTCCATGCTCCTTATAATTAATGATTGTTTTGATACTTTTAATAAGGAATTATTCAAAAATAAATAAATAAAATTATAGGTATGTTATTTGAAATATAGATAGTATTGCATTCAAATTTAATGTAATTTAAGTATTATTTATTGATATTATTTCATGGAATTATTCAAAAATAAATAAATAAAATGATAGGTATGTGCCAAATGTTTATTTTTTCTAAATATTCATACTCATCTAATAATATATTTTACTTGTACGGCAATATAATTTTTTTTTTATTTCACTATAACAATTCCTGAAACTGAAGAATAATTAATTAATTTTACACGATTAATTACCCATATAATTAAGTAAAATTTCTCTTTAATTTTCAGGTGGTGTGACATCAATGGATCCATTTCTTAAGGAATTCTTTCCTGTAGTTTACCACCAAAAGAATTCAGGTTCTCAAAATAACTACTGTAAGTACAACAATCAGGGTTTAGCAGCATTTACATCTTCTCTGTATCTCGCCGGTCTCGTCGCTTCTCTCGCCGCCTCCCCTGTCACGAGAAACTACGGTAGGAAGGTCAGCATTGTGTGCGGCGGTATTAGTTTCTTCGTAGGTGCCACTCTCAATGCTGCTGCGGTTAATCTTGCCATGCTTATCTTAGGAAGGATCTTGCTCGGTGTCGGAATCGGATTCGGCAATCAGGTAATTTTATAACATTTTTTTCATTATTTAAACAATGTTATATACATACATAAGAATTAATTTTTGATCCAGTGAGTAAGATAATATTCTCTATCTGAGATATTGCACGTTTGAATCCGAATATAATTTGAATTTTGAAAGTTAATGGCTGGTTTCAAGGAGTCACAACCTCAGATATACTATGTTAATTAAGTATGCTATTGTATTTGTTCAGGCAGTACCGCTGTACCTGTCCGAGATGGCACCGGCACACTTGAGAGGCGCCTTAAACATGATGTTTCAATTAGCCACAACATCCGGCATTCTCACGGCCAACTTGATAAATTCCGGGACCCAACATCTTCACTCATGGGGGTGGCGCCTTTCGCTCGGTCTCGCTGCAGCACCAGCCTTGGTAATGACTATTGGTGGGTCCCTCCTTCCAGAGACTCCTAACAGCTTGATTGAGCAAGGGAAAGTCGACGAAGGTAGGAGAGTTTTAGAGAAGATTAGAGGTACCAAAGAAGTCGATGCCGAATTTCAGGATATGGTCGAGGCAAGTGAGTTGTCGAACTCGATCGAGCACCCTTTCAGGCAAGAACATATATTAAAATCTAATTAATATCAATTATACATCTCTGTACCTGTTTTTCCCTTTTCTAATATTGAATGAATCAACAATATCAGAAACATATTAGAGAGGAGGAACTGGCCTCAACTGGCAATGGCAATATTCATGCCAGCATTTCAAATTTTAGGTGGCATCAACTCCATCCTGTTCTACGCTCCTGTTTTGTTCCAGAGCATGGGTTTCGGAGGCAATGCATCGCTTCTGTCGTCTGTTCTAACGGGTGGCGTGTTGTGCGGTTCAACTGTGATCTCCATAGCCTTGGTCGATAAGGTCGGAAGGAGGAAGCTGCTTATCAGTGGAGGAATCCAAATGATTGTGTGCCAGGTTCATATATTCTTGCTTTATTTGTGTAAAAATAAAGAAAAATTTGTAAAATCATTTTTTTTTAAAGAAACAGCCCAGAAATACTGATTCTAACTGGTATAAACAAAATGTAGGTAATTGTAGCCATTATACTCGGAGTTGAATTCGGCGACGACAAAAAACTAACCAAAGGCTTCTCGGTTGCGGTGGTGCTCGTCGTATGCCTCTTTGTGTTGGCTTTCGGTTGGTCGTGGGGCCCGCTCGGGTGGACTGTTCCTAGTGAGATTTTCGCCTTAGAGACCCGCTCAGCGGGCCAGAGCATAACAGTTGCGGTCAACCTTTTGTTCACATTCGCCATTGCTCAGTCGTTCCTCTCCCTCCTTTGTGCCTTGAAGTTCGGCATCTTTTTGTTTTTCGCCGGGTGGATAGTAGTAATGACTGTATTTGTGTACTTCTTCGTGCCCGAGACAAAGGGGGTACCGATAGAGGAGATGACTCTTCTTTGGAGGAAGCATTGGTTGTGGAAACGGTTTGTGCCGGGAGTTCCGATCGAGGTGGAGGAAGACGGGGAATTTACTAAAAATAACAAATGATTGTAAGAAATTGACTTGCAAAGATGATATATATTTATATACAAGTGCTTGATTTTATTTTATTTTTCCTTTACATAAATTATGGAAAGTTGTGTTTAGGGTTTCTTGATTGTTTTCTGTGTTTTTTTTTTTTTTTAATTTGCGTTCCAGTCCAGCACGGTGGACAAATTTTTTAACTTCTCGGCTATTAATGGCCCAATAATTATAAATTATTCTTCAAAAAAATCATTTAATTACAACTATTGGCACTCATCATTTTACCATTATATTAATGCTCTCCTTATGTTATATGTATGTATTAGGCCAGTTAAAATTAAATACCCAGCACAACTGAACAAATTATTCTCAAATTTCATCTAAATTTTTTATTCTGATAGTCTAGTAAATGTTAAAAGTAATAGAGAACTAAAATACACATTCATTTCAAATAAGGGGTATATTTGTCAATTCAATTTTTAAAATAACTATAATAATAGAAGAAATAATATTAAGTTTTTATGGGGTTATTGAATATTATAGTGTTTTGATGGATAAACTGACTATTTTAGAAATTTGTATAAAAAATCTCAATCAATTGTCTTTTTATTCCTCAGCACACTAAAAATTCTCCAAAATGTTTACAAGCATTATACATTTTTGTGGTTAAAATATGGTTTATATAACAACTTTAATTATCAGCATTCTACAATTATGTTCTTTTACCAGTTAGTGTTGCAAGTACATCCACAATTGTTGGTTCTTTCAAATAAAGGAGAATCGACGAAAAAGGAATACCAGAAAGTCAAAATAGCAATGAATGAATCAAAGAGAGCTCCAAAATATAAATCAGAATTTGTATAGATAGATAGATATCAACACTTCAGATTAAACTAAGAGTTAAAAAATAGCACATATAGACTCTGAAAAACATAAGAATGAAATTAAAAGTAGAGCATGTATTAAACTGTACCAGAAATACCAGACTGGAACCAGTCTTCAAATTTTTACATGATATTTCTTTCTCCTTTTTCATTTTCAATTGCTTCATGCATTCTAAAATCAGATAAATTGGGGCTTGGTTACTCAAAACTATTAACCTAATTTTTATACCCATCATAACTTCATATAAGTGCTGAAAGCAAGAGATGTAACTCCCTGCTGCTGGATCATTTTTTTGCCAATTCTCTAAACTCAAAGTAAGGGTAAAACTGTCAATTTAATTTTTTGGTTAATATTAAACTTTATTTTTGAGTGATTAAATTAAGAAATGGATATATTAAAAGAAGAAAAAATGTTACCTCTGCTTCATCTCAATTACTCAAACAGCATTATGCAATCCTAGTAGTATCTTCTCTTCGGCTTATTTCACCTCAAATTCCAAGCAAATCATATCTCGCTTCCCTCTGCACAAAACAACACGAATTTCGATGCTACACCAACCGTTCATTCCAAGTTAGAAATTATAAAAATGTATTGATCCATATAAAAACAACACCGAATTTTTCTCTTTTATTAAAAGTGGTACAACAACCACCAATCCCAATTTATATCGAAACAACCTTAAATTCTACTACATCTTTTATACATAAACCAGAATCAAACAAACCACAGATCGACCCTCCTATAACATAAAAACCAGTATCAAACAAATCACAGACCTTCCTATAACATCTCACAAAAGTGCAAACAACACTACAAAAAAAAAAAAAAAACCAGAAAACCCTCCGGTCTCAGATTACATCACAACCTAACCTACCCCTTTCTTTTCATAGCATTTCTCGACCAAATAACTAGAGAGGAGAGAGAAAGGGGTGGATACCAGTCTCGGTACCACCATCATTGAGTTATCCAAAGCATAACTTAACTGATCATATATTTATACATTTAAGTACCTAAATTAATTGCTTATTACCACCCTCTAGCCTCCTGCAATCCATCTTCTCTAATTTGCAAAGACGACACGGCTTGAGCAGCCATGAATCCGGGGCAAAAATCAACCCGTGGGCCCATCTCTCTCATGGGTTGCAGAGAAGGAAACAGAATGTCTCCAGTCCCCCTTTCGCTCCACCTATTATCTCCATTATGGTGCAATTCACAACCTCCCCAAGTAAAATTTTGGCCGATTTTGATTTTCGCCAGATCCTCTGTGGCGTCTTCCCCAAGTAGCACGTGCAGTGCAACGGCCTCTGCAACGCGGGCCCCCTCTTCATCAAGCCTCTCTTGCTCTTCTTTCTTTTTTTGTTTCTTCTTTTCTAATTCAGATATTATAGCTGCTGAAGCAGCAAGTGCTTTTTCTAGTCTTCTTCTTTTCTTCTCTGCTTGTTTCTGACGGTCTAATTCGGAATTAAGGGGTTGCTTTTTTTTGGGTTTTTTTAAAACAATCCGGCTAGACCCAGCTTTGTCCATACCATATACTCTCCCGTTTTTTTTTATTCTGTTTAAAGTTTAAATTCTCTAATCAATATTACAAATAAATAATAAAATTAAATAATTTTCAAAAGAGGAAATGACATGAAATGAGAATTATTAATTACCGGAATACGAGTTATTCTATGGAAAATTATAGTGCTTGTGATCAATCACCTCTAATTCCTCTGTCAAAATCCTCTTTTGCATCTCTTCCTTTGTGTGCTGTCCCTTTCTCCTGCATTGTTTTTCTTCTTTCTAAAAAAGTTGTCCTACAAAATAAAAAAAAATTGAAATATAGATGTATACATACATGAAATTCAAATCAAGGTGCCCATTCTATAAGGATGAGGGTTCCAATACCTCATGTTTTCATACCTCACCATATCTCACATTTTATATCTTCGTTTTCAAAGTCCAAACTGTCGATCCGAACCACTCAACCTGATATCCATACTAAAATATGCTTGGAAACCAAATTTTATAATTTTTGGAAATTTTTTACTATTTTTTAAGATAGGTACAAAATCACTGTTTATGGACCGTCCAGAAACAGTGATTTTGTACCTATCTTAAAAAATAGTAAAAAGATTCCATAAATTATAGAATTTCATCCCTAAGCATTTTTTAGTATGGATATTATGTTGAGCGGTTCGGATCGACAGTTTGGACTTTAAAAAGGAAGATATAAAATATGAGGCATGATGAGATGGAACCCTTCTCTTCTATAACAGATTTTATTTTATCTTCCATTTTTGTATATTTAATTTAATGGGCCTTAATTACCAGCATTTTTTTCAATTGTTCAAGTTACTCTCAAGTGCAAGTCAATTCTAATTGGTCCATGAAAATAAGCTAATAGCATCTCAGAAAAAAAAAAAAGAGAGAGAAATTAGGCTTTGGGCTAGCAAACCCGGCTTTCAATTGTTTTTGGATTCATTTTTTCGCAAAAGAAAAACCACATTCTAAAGATCCTAGATTTACAGAGTATATAGTTAATTGGTAATCCTCCAATAGTGGTAGTAACATCTGATCAATCCAAAATTACTCTTTAATTCCAACTAAACGCAACTGGATCTAGTACAAAGAAAGAGAAATTAGGGTTTGTGTTAGCAAACCTGGGTTTGAGAGTGGTGCAAGATCTTTCGCGAGGACTTAGGAAAGGGGACAGACAAGCGGGTCCCACTACGCGGGTCGAATCGATTCGATTGGATTCGAATCGATTCGATTCGATTTGGATTCAATTTGGATTGGATTGAATTGGTTGGAAGAAGAAAACCCTAACCGAGGGAAGAAGGCTCCTGTACTCTTTTTAGTTGTCTTCCTAATTTTTCTTCTGGGGAAGAAAGAAAGGTTTGGTTGCTTGGTCGGTAGGGATTTTTATATGTAAAGATTTTAACAGAGTGCTTTTGGCTTCACACAGCGCACGAACCATGTACAGCGCTCTTTTGATTCTTAGTCCGTGCGCTGCGTGAAGTAATAACTACTCTGTTAAAATCTTTACCCGATTTTATTGGTTTGTTGGTTGCACCTGGTGCACCGAGGTGTACAGGAATAAGAATCCACTAAAGTAGCTCTAATTTTTATTTTACATTCAGACCGTTCGATCTGTTCTGACACGAACATTGAAGACCCAGATTCTTATTATACGGTCTAGATCCAAAATCAAAATTTGTGATAAAAGGGTGTCTGGATTCGGTGAAAGGCATCTGTTGCTTACTTGCTTATACGGGTAATGATATTAACAGAGTAGTTTCGGCTTCCTGCAGCGCACGAACCATATGCAGCGATGTTTTAATTCTATAGTTCGTGAGCTGTATTAAGTTAAAACTACTCTGTTAAAATCTTTACCCGTTTATACTCGCATTTTATTTGTACAGTAGAGTTACAGTACATCTCATATTCATATTTCCGGATAAAGATATTGACAGAGCTATTTTAACTTAATTCAATGCATCAATTGCACATTTCTATATTTTCTCTATTGATTATGCGTTGCGTAAAGTAAAAATGACTCTGTCAATATTTTTACCTCATATACCACCAACTAGCATGGATCTCTGGATATCTTTATTTTTTTATTATAACTAATTAAATATTTTTCATGTCGATTTAAATATTAAAAATGAGTCGTCTTTAGTTATTAACGAGATGAATATATTAATCAAGGGTAAATTTTTCTAGAGATCACTGTACTTTGTCTTTTATCACGAATTGATCAAATTAGAACAAATATCATCTAATAACAATCAAAACAAAATGATATTATACATTCCAAATATTTGAATCGTTTCATGAATATGAAATTTATAAGTATTAAGTATTAACATTTTTTGTATATTAGAATCAAAAGATATTGAAATTAAAAAAGAAATTATATACACAGTTTGTTCACGAATCCAATTTTGAAAAAAAAAAAAAAAAGACAACATATGTTAGCTAAAAAATAACAGAAAGGAAGAGTTTTATTTTACAATCTATAAATTAAAATTTTTGTTTATTGTTAAGTTACCAAATTTTAAAAAAAAATACAAAAATAAAATTTCTTACGAACCTTCATTCAATTAAACTAGTACCTAACCCCCGGGTCTGGATCCCCTAAAGTAACCCAATTTTTTAGTTTAGATCTAGACCGTCCGATTCAAATCATGGCCAATTCCGTCCGAGGTGGAGCACACGAGGTCCCTTTAATCTGACAGGCCAATTCGAATTTGATGGTCCGGATCTAAACTCAAAAATTGGGTTACTGTAGGAGATCCGAACGCCCCCCCCCCCCCCCCCCCCCACACACACACACAATCCTCTCCTGTATTGAATAGTGGAGCCCACATCTTTACAACCCAAATTATCTCACAACTGAGCCTAACTCAATCCGGTGCCTCTTTAACCATAGGAGGTCTCCTTTAAGATTTGTCCAAAGTTAAAAGAAAGCCCCCCCCCCCCCTATTTGAAGGCCACATCAGTAAAAAAAATTTGTAGTGCTTTAAAGTTGTCTCCAGACAGTACGTCCACGGTTTGTTTTCTGATGGGTGCCAGAGAACTTTAGTAAATGAATGAACTGGCAGTGATATTCTGAGTTCTCCTGGATTTCAATACTGGCAAGAGAATCAACTGAGTCATTGTACTGGCATTCATTCCGAAATTCTATTGTAATAGCTTGTAGTTCGTGTGTTTCCACTATATCTTTCGGGATACTCTGCAAGTATATATAATTTGTTAGATTATATATATATATATCTAGGAGTTGGCTACGGTGCTATGCAATACAGGAGAGGATTTTGTAATTTCAGTATATATATCACTAACTACAAAATCTATCAAACCGATTTCAAACGACGAATCTAAACCATTTAAACCGATCTACTTCATTAGTTGTCTGTTTACATGCAAACTTTATAATTTTTCGAATTTATTCAGGATCAAATCAAGCAGTCAAATGTGGAACCTTTTAAGTTAATTTTAATGCATTCATTTTCCAACACTTTTTTACTGCTTGACTTGGTACTAAAATAACTCAAAAAAATATAAATTTTGCATTTAAACTCATCACTCATAAAGTTAATTAGTTTGAACTGTTTGGATTCATAAGTTTTGGAATTGATGTTATATGACACCGCTATCATACTAGCTAGCTGGACTATACAATACTAATTAGCTGGAATTAAAGGACAAGATTGTCAATTTAATAAATTCAAAAAAAGAGAAAAGTTTGCATTAAAATAAATTGTATAGTATAATAAGCTGCTTGATCAAAATAAAAATAAAAAATATATAAATGAAAATGTACACACCTGGAGAAGCCAACTGTAGCAGGTTACATTGTTAACATGCTTGTTCATATCCATATCTGCTCTTCTTGGTTATATCATTATTATTTAATTCCAAATTAAAACGTTTTAACTTTTATATATATATATAGGAAATTGCTAATATGTTATGCATAGCATAGAGAGCCTCCGTGTTACAGCTCAATATTTGAGTTTTCAAAATCTTAACGGTCGATCCGAACCGTTCAATATGATCAGGACATCTACGTGCTTAATATAAGAACGAAGATATTTACCAGACTGGATACTCGTACATCTCGATATGTACACACGAGGTGACCCAAATGAGGCGGTTCTTCCTCATGGTCGGTGGAGTCGGAAATCCATCGATCGAACATCCCAATCTCTGAGAATGGTTGCAACTTGTTTCCTATCATTCATTACAAAGAAACAGCTATATATTCATATCATCAGATGCAAAAGTTTCATATGATGGAATATATGTACAATATATATGAGAATATCTAATAATGATTTCAAGTTACTTGTAACAAGCTAGCAATGGTCTCTATGGTGGCAGTTTTGTTGGCACCACTTGAGAGCCTCTTCACAACGAAGCGCTCTTTATACACCAGTTCCTCCCCCTCGAAACCTCCGAACCTCATCTTCTCACCGAGTGTCAATTCACGGTGCGTTACATTCACCTTCACCTTCTCTAGAGTAGGAACAGAGTAGGTCATGGAGCAGTTAACTCTATTTATCAAGCTGTGCTGGCGGTACTGGTACTGTACTGATGCTGCACTACTGATCAGAGATGTAGCTCTAAGGGGAAGGATGGACATTTCTTCTTCTTTTTTCTTTTTCTTTTACTTGTTGGTGTATATATATATATATATGATTCTTCCATAGTCCTTTTGTTAAAAAAAGAAACAAGAAAAGGTGATAGCATTTTAATGATTGGGTTGGTGAAAGTTTGGTCATTATAAAATTTATCAACCTAATAATTATTGAAACACACAAGCATTAATTGTCATTATAAATTGATCATTCATTTAGTGTGCACAAGTATTAAATTACTATTGAAGCTTCGATTCAACAAAGAATGAAATTTGTTCTATAGAGCAAACATGGTGACTAAATCTTTTGAACATCTTTTCAGTAATTGTTAAATTAGAGGGTTCATTAATTTAATATATAATCATCATGAACTTAGTTAAATTTATATAGTTACTAAGAACTATAAGTACAATGTGGGCATTTTTGTATTTTAGTTTGAGCAATTTAGTATTGTAAATACATATAATTAACCCATCATTATTCTTTATCAATCTGAGAACACATTTTTTTAGCAGTTGCATCCCCATAATTATCTTCATTTGGATCAACAATAATCAATTTGCTAATTTAGTGACTAGTGAATTTATACAAAGACATGAGAAAATAATGAGCAAATAAAGTTATCTTTGTTTGAAAATTTATTATTCTTTTTTGACAAAAATTAGTACGGAAATGTATATATAAGTTCTCTTTTTCTTATTATTTTTTGACATTCAATCTCATACACGTTACCATTAACACTAAATAAAATGTCAAAATTTTAAACGAAAATTAAGGCACAAATTACAAAATCACCCTACTAATTGTAACAGTGATTAAAAAGGCCATATAACATCCATCAAACTACATATGCATGTCTTTTAAGTATGGAAGCGGGGCGCGTCCGACGGGCATCGAACCCAAATCAGTCTGATGCCCGCTCGGAGCCGTCGGATTCGCTTCATGATCAGTGTGTCTGTGTGTGTTTGATCTGCACGGATATATTAAAGCTACACGTACGAATATTGAAGCAGACTGCACATATCATGAAGCGAATCAGACAGTTACGAGTGGCATCAGACCGATTAGAGTCTGATGCCCATCTGATGCGCCCTGCTTATCTAAAACATGCTTCAATTTATTTTCCCTTTGTTTATTTTCCAAAGCTATACCTTTTAAGAGGACGTTAGGTACTCCATCTTACTCTTATTTTATACATCGTTTGACTGTTTAAGTCATGACTTAAATTAATCTGCATGAAAGAGAACACGCATAAAAATTGAGAAATGGATTTCCGTCCATAATAGTGGGCCCTAAAATAGTAATTTGACTTGTTAAATGTCAAACGAGATGGAAAATAGCCGGCAAGAATATATATAGAGGTTGGCTAAGATCAAAGTGGTATGACCAAGGCCTTGGTGCTACCAATTAGTTTTTGCAATTTTAAAGTTCAAATAGTTAATCTGAAGTACTCAACGTGTTCTCCATATTAAAATGTGCTTGGAAACCAAATTTTACATTTTTTTGAATTTTTTTTACTATTTTTTATGGATTTTTGAAAAACACTGTTTTCATAATAAAAAATAAATAAATAAAATCTGAAAAACAGTGATTTTCAAAAATCCAAAAAAAATTCAAAAAATTTTAAAATTTGGTCTCCAAGCACATTTTAATATGGAGAACACGTTGAGCACTTCAGATTGACTATTTGAATTTTAAAAATCATAAAAACAAACTGGTAGTACCAAGGCCTTGGTCATACCACTTTGATCTTAACCAACCTCATATATATATATATAAGAGGTTGGCTATTCTACTTCCATAAGCATATGCCCACATATGTTTATAACTTATTTTTGCGTTTCCAATGTTCAAATGGTCGATCCGAACCGTTCATCTTGTTCTCCATATTAATATGTGCTTGGAGACCAAATTTTACATTTTTCGGAATTTTTACTATTTATTAAGCTACTTTGAAAATTGTTAATCATATGGTTCAGAATTTTGTTGCACTGTTTTTACTGTTTATCCGGATCAGTAATTTTTAAAGTGGCTTAATAAATAGTAAAAAAATTCCGATAAATGTAAAATTTGGTCTCTAAGCACATATTAATATGGAGAACAAGATGAACGGTTCGGATCGACCATTTGAACATTGGAAACGCAAAAATGAGTTATAAGCATATGTAGACATATGCTTATGGAAGTAGAATAGCCAACCTCTATATATATATATATATATATATATATATATATATATGTAGGATTTTGCTAATATGCTACGCGTAGCATAGAGCCCCTCAGTGTTACGGCTCACTTTTTGAGTTTTCAAAATCCTAACGGTCGATCTGAACCGTTCAACATGATCTCCATATGAATATGTACTTGCAAACCAAATTTTACATTTTTTAGAATTTGTTTACTATTTATTAAGCCACTTTGAAAATTGTTGATCCAATGGTCCAGCAGATTTTACTGTTGTGTACAAATTACTGTTTTTTCAAAGTGACTTAATAAATAGTGAAAAAATTCTAAAAAATGTAAAATTTGGTTTGCAAGTACATATTCTATGGAGATCATGTTGAATGGTTCGGATCGACCGTTAGGATTTTGAAAACTCAAAAAGTGAGCCGTAGCACAGAGGGCTCTATGCTATGCATAGCACCGTAGCACTGTCCTATATATATATATATATAGAGAGAGAGAGAGAGAGAGAGAGTAGAACTAAGGTGTTCTTAAGCTCACCAAGCCCCTTTGTCAGCTTAACTCAAAAACTTATCAGATTGACTTCAAACGACATATCCAACCCATTGAAACCGTTCTACTTCACGAGTGATGCGTTTACATGTCAAATTTTTAAATTTTTGAACTAATTTAGTATGAAGTCAAGCTGTCAAAAATGATGAAAAATGAACTCATTAAAATTAACTTATAAATAATTTTTCTTTACCGTTTGACTTCATACTAAATTATTTCAAAAAATTTAAAATTTGACATGTAAATGCATCAATCATGAAGTAAATCGATTTCAACGGTTTGAATGCGTCATTTAAAGTCAATCCGATAGGTTTTTGAGTTAAGCTCACAAAGAGGCTTGGTGAGCTTAAGAACACCTTAGTTCTACTATATATATATATATATAGGAGGGTTCAAATGCACCATGATTTTGTGCTCCAATATGCTCCACATCCTTTATCTCCGTTTTCAAAGTCCGAACGGTCGATCCGAACCACTCAACATGATCTTCATAATAAAATATTCTTGGAAACTAAATTTTAGAATTTTTAGAATTTTTTTACTATTTTTTTACATAGGTACAATATCATTTTTTCGGATGGTCCAGAATCTCCTTAAAACAGTGATTTTGTACCTATCTAAAAAAATAGTAAAAAAATTCTAAAAAATATAAAATTCGGTCTCCAAGCATATTTTATTATGAAGATCATGTTGAGCAGTTCGGATCGACTGTTCAGACTTTAAAAATAGAGATAAAGAATGTGGACCATATTGGAGCACAAAATCATGGTGCATTTGAACCCTCCTCATATATATATATAGGAGTTGGCTACGGTGCTATGCATAGCATAAAGGGCCTCCGTGCTACGGCTCAATATTTGAGTTTTCAAAATTCTAACGGTCGATCCGAACCGTTAAACATGATCTTCATATGAATATGTACTTGCAAACCAAATTTTACATTTTTTAGAATATTTTTACTATTTTTTTAGATAGGTAGAAAAACACTTGATCTGAATGGTATAGAATTTTCAGATCAAGTGATTTTCTACCTATCTAAAAAAATTCTAAAAAATATAAAATTTTGGTTTGCAAGTACATATTCATATGGAGATCATGTTGAATGGTTCGAATCGACCGTTAGGATTTTGAAAACTCAAATATTGAGCCATAGCACGGAGGCCCTCTATGCTATGCATAGCATATTAGCAATTTCCTATATATATATGAGGAGGGTTCCAATACCTCATGTTTTCATACCTCATCATGCCTCAAAACGAATTGGTCTTCATTTTCAAAGTTCAAACTATCGATCCGAATCGCTCAACATGATATTCATATTAAAATATGCTTGGAGACCAAATTTTATAATTTTTGGAAAAAAAATTACTATTTTTTTAGATAGGTACAAAATCACTGTTTTTTAACTGTCCAGAAACAGTGACTTTGTACATATCTTAAAAAATAGTAAAAAAATTCAAAAAAATTATAAAATTTCATCCACAAGCATATTTTACAATGAATATCATGTTGAGCGGTTCGGATCGATAATTTAGACTTTAAAAACAAAGATATAAAATATGAGGTATGAAAAGCATGAGGTATTGGAACTCTCCTCTCTCTTCCAACTCCTCACCAACTCCTCACCTTTTTATTTGAGGTATGAAAATTACTATTTTTTCAAAACGACCATATGCAGAAGAAGCTTCCGTTTAAATATTTTAATTATTTAAACAAACCGTGTTAGATATCATCATTGAAATATAAGTTGCCCACTATATAAAAAATACATTCAATAAACTTGTACACAACCAATGATAGGGACCATTTTGTTTTTTTTGTTTTTTCTCTCTTTAAAGCAAAAGCATAAAGAACCAAAAAAAAAGGTGCATCATAAGATTCCTCAACCTAATGCCAATTATTGACCACAAATGAAAAGCCCTTTTTTGGGGAACAAAATCTTTTTTCTTTAATCAAATCAACTGTTGTTCAACATGTTTTAACCAAGAATACAACAAACTACAAATACTGGTAAATAATTGTGACTGGTACAGGACTGTTAAACATTCTGGTAAATGTGACTGGTACAGTCTCAGTATAATGGTACAGCATCAAGTTTACACATTTTGAGTACAGAACCATGCAATTTACACAATATTGACATTTTGAGGAGAGTAAAAACCAATTATATTGAATGCAAACAAAACCCCTACTGAAATAATTCAGTGGTGCATATATATGTATAAACATTACCAGTAAACTAATCAAATTTAAGATGGAGTGATGCTTCAATCAAATTTCAATTTGCAAAGGGGAAGAAACAATCCTTCCAAAAATCTAAGAAGCCATAGAAACAGTCAAATAATAGACTCACAAACTCATTTTATTCATCTAAACTTGAATTGAAATCTTACACCTACAGATACAGATACAACTACTTTACCAGTAAAGTGATTACTAGTAAAGTGGTTACCAGTAAAGTGATTACCAGTAAAACTCAATTTCTACAGCAACAATACAACAACACTTTACCAGTAAAATGATTACTGGTAAAGTGATCTGTAACTCCAAATTAAAAGACCAACAACCAGTAAACTAACCTAACCAAATTACAAAACAAATTCATATTCCTAATTACCAACAAACTTTTCTATACCAACATTACAACAAACTTTCCTTACCAGTAAAGTAACTACTCTGAAATCGAAATTAAAAAGACCAACCAGTAAACTAATCTAACCTAATTACAATCTAATTCATCAATCCCAATTAAAAGACCTGACAAACCCAACTATCTAATTTCTGAAACTCGTAGGATGAATAAGAAAAAAGTCACCATTTTGCATCTGCACAAGAAAGCCGCGACTTTTGCTGCCCGCCTCCTCTAACTATTGATCTAATTAGCCCCCAATTCATCCCCTTTTTCCTCTTTTGAAAAAATACTCAGAGGAATTCAGAGCGAATTGAAGTCTCTTTTACAACATTCACAGTCAAAGACAGCAACTTTTCTTCGAGCTCATCCAAATCAAACACCCGGTGTACAGAAACTACTACAACTTGAGTAAACTTCGCAAGGCTCTAGAAGCCTCATCATCGCTTGTGGGGCCCACACTGGATGACCTCAACAGTAAAGATAAACCCGGTTGAGGCAAACAACTTGCTTCCGGCGCACGGCAAGCGTAAACCGGCCCAGCAAAGGTCAACTCCTTGTACAATCCAACCCGGTTCGGTTCAGATCCGTGTCTGGACCGATCTGATTGGGTTTTCTTCTGTGGCGGCGGGGTTTTCTCAACCTTCTCAATCAGCGACGTCTCTTTGCTCTTAACTGGAGAAACCTTGTCAGATCCATTTTGACCCGATTTGAACGCTTCCCCACGTTTCAAAAGCCTGAAGCCGTCTTTCAAAGGAGAGGTTGATAGAGGGGTAGAAGGAGGTGAAGTGGAAGGCGAGGATTTGCGGTTTGACTTAGGGTTTGGTCGAGCGTGTTTGGGGTTAGGTGAAGGGGTATATTGGGTTTGGTTCGATCGAACCGGGCGAGATCTTCTCCGGTTCGGTGGAGTGACCGGCTCATAAAAACTGTGTGGTGGTCTGAGACAGTCTTGTGGTCTCAGGATCTCTGTCGCCATAGCTAAGGAAGAGAGAGAGAGGAAGAAAGAAAAAGGAAACCTAGAAAATGAAATGAATTGTGAAATAGAGAGGAAGGGGTTATATATAGATGGGAAAGGTTTATTTAGAGAGAGAATCGGTTCACAGTTGGGTTTGTTGTGATAGCGGGTATACCCGATTTGAAATTTCCTAATTTGTATAGCACCCGTTTAGGCGGTTTCAAAAACAGTTAAATGACAAAGCGGTTTCGTAATTGAATTGTTGAGATAGAGTGGTACTTATTTTTTATCAAATTATCATTTTGATCAACCATTATCAACATTTTATTTTATTTTTAGATTAAAAAAATAGTAATTTTGAAGGTAAAATTAACAAGTTGAACTAGTTGGGAGAAATTTGCGTATGATGTTCATCAAATTCAAATATTAGTCTGATAGATGCCTCTACTGTTCAATTCGCTTTTAAATCTGTGCGCGCTAGATCAACACGTATCTTAAAGTGGACTCACATAGATATTAAAGCAATATGCACAGATATTAAAGCGGATCGGACAGTGCAAAAACCCATCGGACTCAAATATGAGTCTGATAGGCGTCAGATGCAACCCGTTCCTGGACTAGTTAGGATGTTGAAACATTTACAATTTTAATTGTTTTAATAATAACATGTTTTATTTTATTTCTAAATAAAAAAGTAATTATTTTAAAAGGTAAAAGTAACAAGTAGAACTAATTAGAGGTAAAGATTTTAACAGAGCAATATTGGCTTTATGCAGCGCACAGACTATACAAAACTTTGTTTTGATTTTATATTATGTGTGCTGCGTGAAGCCAAAACTGCTATGTTAAAATCTTTACCCCTAATTAGGATGTTGAAAACATTTTCAATTTTATTTGTTTTATAATAACATGTTTTATCCAATTGATTGTATAATATTTTTTTACAAATTTCTAATATAACTATATTATATAACATCTTAATTAGTTGCATATTTCCAAAAAAAATAACATAAAAGTTTGTAGGAGGTCTAATAAAATATAGTCTCTTACTCTCTTAGAGCATCTCCAATCCAGCAATCCGTAAAAAATTAAAAACAGTTGTAAAATACTATTTAAAAATTAAGTTCCTTTTAATTTCTTAACCTCTCCATCTCAGAAATTGGGTCAGAGCCAATAGGAAAGAGAGAAAGTATTAGCATGTCCAAAAGAAATCGTTTGCTTTATAAGCAAATTTGTTTTTTTAGCAATTGACCTACAACCCAACAATTATATTAGCAATTGACACATCAGATTAGCAATTTAAAAACAATTACCATTGTAGATGCTCTTATACCAAAATTGAATAGTTAATTAAATATGTGAAACCGAAATTGGATTCGGAGGATATAAACGGGTCCAGTCATTTACCCGAATCCGATACAAGATTTTATATTCCCTCGCTTTGAATTAAAAGTTATCTTTAATTATATAATATGAACCACTCGCGCAAGCAATTATTGACGGGTTCAAAGAAGAAAAGCAGGCTCAGAGTTTCTTCATATATCGAAAATGCCACGGAGTGGTCCCCTGTGCACATGGGCGGTTTGGCAGATGGGACACCATTAATGAAAAGAAGCAATCTTCAATGGCAAATGTTTGTAATATTTGAGAAAACAAAGGGTATTTAATACAAGGGAAGAAACCTGGAATACGTGAAGACGTGTCTTGGTGGACCAGTAACGAGTCGTCGCCTGCTATTTTATAATTTTATAATATATACATTTTCATGTAACGAGTGAATATAACTTCTGATATGACTCACTACACGGATATTATATCTAGCAACGAAAGCCGAATGGTCGGCTTGGGCCTAACTATTTAGACTTGGTTGGTTCATGGTTGGTTCCCTAGGAGCCGCGTTGTTTCTATGTTGTAGACTTGGTGTATTGTGAACCTCAGATGAATTGTCCGTTGCATTCTGTTGGTTCAACGTAGACCGGGTGTGTGCAGTTTGTTTTAATGAGAGGTCGGTTTGGTTACCTACTGAAAGCAACTTGCCCCCTCAAGTAGGTCAAGATTTAACAAACAAGTTTGACTTAATGCAGCTCACAGATTATAGAATTAAAACAGTATTGCATATAGTTCCTGCGCTGCATGAAGCCAAAACTACTCTGTTAAAATATATAAATGATGTTGGTGCCAGCTAAGGTTTATCTTTGTAGGTAGAATTGAAAGATTAAAATTAAATTTTTCAAACTTCCTAAAAATATTCTCTGCTATTTGACTAAATTTAAATATAAAACATTTAAACCTGGTCGTAATATTAATTAATATTAATTGAATAATTGATTTATATATGCCGTATGAACTTCAGAATTTAAGTAGAGAGAATGGGGAGCGTCTATTATTCTGTTTCCGGGATTTTTATTAATA
Source organism: Carex littledalei (assembly GCA_011114355.1). Taxonomy (NCBI): domain Eukaryota; kingdom Viridiplantae; phylum Streptophyta; class Magnoliopsida; order Poales; family Cyperaceae; genus Carex; species Carex littledalei. The sequence goes on from CM022082.1 coordinate 2,951,508, forward strand.
TCCAAAGTTTATTACAAATTATTTAATATACCTAGGTTGGTTGGTATTTAATAAAAATGACCATATCAGTCAGAAAATGGCCGATACCCTGTTTAATTAAGTACCAGCTATTTTTTAGACGGTACTCTATTAAAAAGACTACCGGCCATTTTCTGACCGGTACCCTTATTATTTTTATTTTTATATTTTTTTTGGCTATTTTAGGGTTTATTTGAGTATTTTTCGTTTAGATTTTATATTGTAGTATTTTATGTTTAAATTTTATGTTATGTAGTATTTTCTGTTGTACTATTTTTGTTATTTTTGTAGTATTTACTGTTTAGCGTAACTTAGTTTAATTTATTTTACTACAATTCTCATTATATTAATTTAGTGTAATTATGTTAATTTATTTTTGCGTAATTTTGCGTAAGTTAGTGACTAATTAGATGTAGAAAAATATAAAAATCCTAAACCAAATATAGTATACCAAACATAAATAGTACCAAATATAAAACACCAAATATAGTATATCAAATATAAACAGAACAAAAAATCACCGCCACGGATCGGGGGACCATCGCTTAGCTAGTATTCCGGTGTTCGCTCGAACCGGCCAGACTCTCTCTCGGTGTAATGACATGAGCCTCTGCCTCGCTACGTATCCGCTCAGCGGTATCCCAAACTGCCTCATACGTCGGCCTAGAGACTGGCGGGGGTGTACAGAAGATGGATACGGCGAACTCAGTCCCAAAGGCAGGCTGAGTCTGAGACCCGCTACCACTGACCTCTCTATCAAGTAGCCTCTCTGTCTCATATCGTAGTACTGGCGGTGGCGGCATGTCTGTCGGATCCTCCTCGAATACCCCGATCTCATCGAGACTGAACGCGCCAAACTCGACATCCTCTAGAAAGGACTCCGAAGGCGGTGGCGGCATCTCGGCCGGACCCTGCAATCATATACATAATTAAGTAAATTTGATTAGAACGAAGAAATTAGTACTAACCTGACAGCTAGTGAAAAAAGACATACCAAAAGCTGAACCGGACGTCCATCCTCGTCATAGAATACTTCCCACCCAAACATGGACAATACCCGATGATGGTAGTCCCACTCTGGCTACTCATCGAGGGGAGATGGCATCTCCTCTAGCATAACTGGTCTCACATCAGGCTCAGCAGGATTTATCTCACGCTAGTTGATGTTCTCTCCGGCGTCTCGCAGCATGGTGATGAGCTGCTCACCGTGCCCGGCATCCTCAACAAAATTGGCATGCTGCTTGAGGAAGTGGTACCCAAGACGTATCCAGTTCTTCTTTCCCAGCATGGTGACCCCATGCGCGGCAGCTTTGAGCGCGGTCAAAAGCTGAAAAAAAATTAGTTTGTTACAACAAACTTTGATGAACTAATAAGTTAGGAAAAAACTATGTAGATTTATGTGCATTACCTGGCGAGCCCATTTTTTGCCGTTGGGTGTGTAACCATCATTGTCTTTGATCCTGTCGCGTAAATGGGCACCGTAATCACCCTGCAGATATAAGGTGGCCATGCAGACCCACACGTACCAAGCCTCATACCTCAATAGGGGATGTCTCGGGGTCTGAATGAGCTCATCTAGCACGTGATAAAAGTCGTTGTACCCCGTGTAGGGCGCAGAAAGTTACACAACGAGGGAAGGTGTGTGCATATATTAAATATCTCAGAGTTCAATGCTCTCGTTTTTCAAGACATGGAGAGAACATCGAACTTGAAACATTCGTTTCTTTCTACATTTCCTTCTGGTTCACCCTCGACGGACCTACTGTTCATAATCAGTCTAACGAGAGAGTTTAATGATTGTGGGGACGTTTAACTCCCAGCGGGCGCAAGCCCCCGTTGTTAATTACATCAGATGACCCTTCCAAGCCATACCGAACACCTCGTCCATTGATCACTCAAAAGAGAGCAATGTTTCTTTTAATATTTATAAACTCGAAAATGCTATCGGTTCGGACTGCAAGCGCACAATCCTATCGAGTAGTATATTCGAGGTCGATCCACAGGGAATATTGGTTCAATGCTTTGAGCGATCGAATCACAATCTTTCGAAAGGCTAGATGAAATCTGAAAATTGAGAGATGTTGTTGTGATCAATGTAAATTAGGAAGCAATTAAAAGTAATTAAAATAAAGATAGAGATGAGAATTCCTAGGGTTTCGGCACACCATTGCCACTCAATCCGCCTTGACAATATATTCCTGTTGCGTCTGATTTCCTGTTGTTATTTTATGAAAGATAACCACATAGGTCACTGCGATTTATGTTACGCAAGAATGACAGATCTTTCATCGAGATTCTACATAGGACACTGCGATTTTCCTTACGCAAATGTCTGATCTCTCAAAACCCCAAATTACTACACAGATCACTGCGATTTTCCTTACGCAAGTGATGGAATTTGGTACGCGTTTTGTTGGTCTGGTTTATGGTTTCCCCGCTAAGGTTTTCTTCACATAAACCTAGTAAATCTCAACGAGGCTAATTCATACAAATAGTTTCTCTTACCATTAAAGTACTGTCACTACCCTAACGGACTCAAACTAGATCATTGAAATTAGATGAAGAGATAGTAAATCACAAAAGCATTTTAGTACAACAACAAGAAACCATAATCAACAGAAATATATATATCAAAACATCAAGAGTAACAAGGTTTACTGCCTAGCCCTAAGAAAATGAACTTAGCCGCGGAACGGCATTGTTACAAGCACTCCTCTCTTCTCACTTTAATCAAATCTAACCCTAATTACAAAGATAAGTTATTCTTCTGCCCAGGGGCCTTATATAGGAGTGGAGGGACGTCTGGAGTTTGAGTAGGGGCTAAGAAACTGATCTGGATACAGCTGTCAGCAGTTATTCCCCAAAGGGCGCCTTCATTACGGTCCGTATCAGGTGATACGGTCCGAATTGAGATTTTCATTACGGTCCGTATCAGGTGATACGGTCCGAATTGAGACTTTCATTACTGTCCGTATCAGGTGATACTGCTCGTATTCGGCTGGGTCCGTATTAGGCAATACGGGCCGTAACAGAGACTTAGTCGATGAGCGTCGCTTATCCGATTGACCCGATTCTTGCTCCATTTGGTGTAAAATAGGCCCAAAACCTATTTTCTGCAATAAAACATAAAGAAGGGTGAAAGTAGCATTTTTCTCTAATTAATTAAATATAAGTGTGAGAAAATATGCAAAACCTAAGCCAAAACCCTACGTAAATCATCATTATTTTGACTCTGATCATCCATTCCGGGATTTGTGCCTATTTTATGAGAATTGAATAAAGGGTCTAAAAGGGGGACTCATATATTGACTTTAGTTTGATTTGGTTTTCTTGATTTGGACATGTGTGTGGGTGTGTATGATTTTGCATTAAAAATGATGTTTATTGCTTCTTGAAATAGGGATTTGGATATTTGAAAAGTATATGTGTACTATTTGTTTATATTTGATTTATGACATGTTTATTTACATTTTCATTAATTAATTACATTCTATTAAGAAATAAAATCATTTAATTTTGAAGAAAGGGTATTTTGGTCATTTCAGGGTTTGGCTGATGCTTGGACATGTTCAATTTTGATTTAGAAATATGGAGAATTCAATTTAGGTTCATTTGGAGGTGGTTTGAGTCAATTCGGACTTAAGATGAAAAAGTTATGATTAAAAGGGATTGAGAAGGAACTATTTGTAAATATTTATTTTCTGTTAAGGGCTTATTTATGAAGCTTGGAGGGTATGGATTTATGATTTGGGTTTTAGATAGGGTTTTATGTGAGATTGGGCTTTCAGGGGTTGTTTTGAAGAGTTTTTAGAATTTCAGGGACCTGATTGTAAATATACAAGGGCTTCGCTATAGGTATTAAAAAGTCAGAGAGACTTTGGTGAAAAAAGCTTTGATTTAGAAATTTTATTTATTAACTGGGCTTCAAGATTTGGATTTTGGGCTTTTAGATATGTGCTTTTGGGCTCTGAGATTTGTGCTGAGTATTTGATTTTAGAATTGAGCTTTTTCATTTGTTTTTCAATGCTGAACTTCAACAATTCATATTAAATTGAATAAAAATTCAAATAATGTGAAATTTATGTCTATTTTGTGTTTTTTGAGGTCCTTTACATGATTATGATATTTTTTCTTTGATTCGGATTTTGAGTCTATCTGTACTGTTCATTTTACCAGCAGATGCCTTTTATCATTAAAATGCTGATTTTTCTGTTTTGAATGCTGAATTTTGAAAATTCATATAAAATCGAAATAAAATCAGAAAAATGTAAAATTTGTGTCAATTTTGTGTGTCTTAGAGTTCTTTATTTAACTGTGGAATTTTGTTTTCATTTTGAATTTTGAGGTGACTTGTGCTGTCCAGTTTTCTGACAGGAGTCAATATGGGCATTTCTGGTTGTACCACTGTACCAGTGGCCTTTGGCTTATGCTTAGCTACTGAGTTTGCATTTGGTACTGTACCAGTGACTGGTTGGAGGTCATTAACATGCATCACACTGACTGGTTGAGGTCAAGGCATGTTTTAAAGGCTTGAAGGCCGCTGTTTTGTACCAGTAACAGAAAAGAAAGGATTAAAAAACTCCAAAGTCATTGTTTAACATTTCATAATTATCAAAAGGTTGTCAGAATTTGGAAATTTGCAGGGAAGCCCCTGGTTTTATGAAAATCATGCATTAAGTGATCTTTTCACTTGATTGTTGAGCAAATCATTGAAATATCATAGGCTTAAACATATAAATGGCAATTTTCAGCATGGCTGATGCCTATTTACAGTTTAGACCTCAATTTTTCACTAATTGCACAGGGTTTCTAATTTTGCCAACATTGATGCATATAAATGCATTAATTATTGACCAAATCAAATCCTTTGTACAAGTAGGCCCTTTGGATCTTTAGATTGAGAGAATAATAGGGGAGACCTCATGGCTCAACCCAATTACCTCTTGTGTTTTAATTTTTTTATTGTCACTTTATTTTCCTTTTAATTTCTTCACAAAATAATTAATATAGCTTTCATATGAAGGGAGACCTCATGGCTCGACCCTCATAGTTCTACTACTTAATCATTTTTAAAAGAAATTAAAGGAGTTAATAAAAGGCAGAAACGTTAAAGATCAAAGTTTATATTATATATATATTTTTTTTATTTCATAAGCTCCAAGAAAAGAACATAACAAAATATATAATTTTATTTTTAAGAAAGGAAGGGGAAATATTTATATATATGTTTTCTTTTTATTTGTTGAAAGACAGGGATGCATACTTATTGTATATTTATTCATCGAATCATAGACTTTAATCAACTATGGTAGTTGCATTGCCTCATCCGTATATGTTTCATTTAGACTTTACTGTAGCATTTAATTGTTACATAAAGCCTTCAATGCATTGATCGGTTTTATGCTTATGACTTATTTAATCAAAGCCAAAGCTTTAACCTTTTCTTATTGCAACATAGAACGAAAAAGAAAGAAAGAAGGTACAGAAAAGAACAAAGGAAAGAAAAGAAAGAAGAAAAAAGACAGCAAGCAACACTTAAACGAAATTTCAAAATAAGAGCTCAAAGAGAGCATGTTTTTATTAATCCATCATGATATTACATGGAAAACATAGCCTCTTTAGCATCTACATTGTAAGAATCTTAATCTCTATCTATTTCTTTCTTGAATTTGAGGCAGAGGAGAAGGTTGCTATCTAGCAGTGTTTTGGCTATGTAGCCGTATGGTGTTTTAGAGTTTTTTGGTATCTGTAGGGTTTCGGCCTTGTATGTATCTTTTTTTCCTTCATCTTCAATTGCTCTTTATATAGGCAGAGGTGTGGAGATATTAGGGTTTAGGCGCCTGGTATGCTGGCAACATCACGACCCTTCATTTTCCTTGAATTTTGATCTTGTGGTTGGCTTGTCTTGTGCTAATCCACAGCCTTGGAGAAGGCATATTCGGTTTGTATCCTTTCTTGTTTTATTCTCTGCTCCAGCATAGGGTACTGTGTATATGTTTTATGACTCTTCTCCTAAATGCACTTGGCATACCGTAGGCCGAGAACCAGATTTGTATAGGTTTACTTGGTGTACCATGCTCCAAGCATATGGAGCACGAAGGGGCCAAAATGGATCGCTGCTGCCACTTGAATTCCCATTTCATATCATTAGATTTCGGTGGACTCGGTTTATAGTGAACCATATCATTGACTGCTTGAGGCGCTGCATGGATCTCGCATGATCCGGGTTTAGGCAAAACGAAGGGATCACATTTGTGCTGATTTTAATCTTTGCACGGGATTCGGGTGAGTGTGGTGCTCCGTGAACCGGGCTACTGCACACATGGGATTTTGCATTGGCTTTCATGAGCCGAGTTTAGGGAGATTAAAGGGGTTCGTTTCGCGCCAGAGATATGGAAATCTCATTCGGCTGATTTTGTTTGCCTTCGGCCCAATGCCTTTCTTTCTTTTTATTTGGGCCCTTCGTTTTAATTCAGCCCGAATTCCATTATATCAATTTCATTTCTTTTGATATATATTTTTTATTATATTTTTTTTTATTTCCATATTCCGACTTTTTAGGGTCAAACAAATGCCCCCCACCTGGGTGAGGTGTGAAGACCTTAAGATTGAACAACTTAGCCAGGTGCCCCCAATGTTCTTCTCGAACTTTATGAAATCTTTTCTGAGTTGCTTTTCTTGTTTGTATCTTAGGTATTTGGACTCCATATTGGGCATTGAGCTCGGAAGCAGGTCTGATCATCATCTTCGATCATGTCTACTTCAAAAGGTACATCATCCTTATCTCGTCTTGCTAACACTTGCATGGTTGGGTGAGGGTTGAATATGTGTTCTTCGGGGTTTGTCTGAGTAATTGATCCCTTGTTCATATATTGGGATTTCAGACAGTGACTATACTCCAAACACACATTCATGGGGAAAACATGTCCAACCGAGGAGGAATTACAGACAGGGAAGTTTTATCTCTGATCTAATGTGGATACCATGCGGGTAATTTCACAAAATTGAGGGTTTGGATAAATGGGCCTTCCAATTGTAGGCATAATCTTGGATTTTGATCTGTTTTATCTCGTGTGCTTCTTGTTGGGGTGTTTGGCTAACCGGGGTTGGTTTTGGCTGTAGCTCAGGGTCTTCTAGGGTCATGTCAAGTTGGAATTTGGTTTCGGTTGTAGTTTAAAGTCTTTTCGGACCACGTCTGGTTGGGACTTGGTTTTGGCTGTAGTTTAGAGTCTTTTCGGACTATGCTAAAGTTTAAGGTCGTTTCGAACCATGCTTTAGTTTAAGGTCGTTTCGGACCATGCTTTCTTTATGGGTTTTAGTTTAGGGTCTTTTCGGACCGTTAGTGTAGCCAATTTGCCTAATCATTGTGCCTTATGTATCTTCTTCTTCTTCTTCTTGTTTTTTTTAATACTGGAATCGAACTTTCTAAGATTTCTCCAATCGGGTTCTAAGCGATCGAATAGTCTTATTGGCTCAATTCTTCTCCTCATCCTCATTCTTTCTCTTTTTACGGCGAACTTTTCAAGCCTTTCTCCAATTGGGTTCTAAGCGATCAAAGAAACTTGCTCAGTTCGGTTTTTCTTTTGAATCAGGTTATTAGTGTTTTCAGTATAAACTGAGGATCGTGGATTGGCTTTCTTGTTCGATCCTTGGAGAGTCAGGAATATGGCTCCATGCAACTCTTTGGGTGCATCTTGAGTCTGAACATGAAGCGCGGTGCCCATTCAGGTTGTCGAGATGTTGGGTGCACGATAGGACTCAGAGCATACGACGCGGTGCCAGCTCCTACCGCCTACAGGTATGGTATGGTGCACAATAGGACTCAGAGCATACGACGCGGTGCCAGCTCCTACCGCCTATGGGTATGGGTGACCTATTAAGATCTGGTATGAGTGACCTATTAAGATCCGGATATGGGTGACCTATTAAGATCTGGTATGAGGATGAAGAGATCTATTAAGATCTGGGTATGGGTGAAGGTGACCTATCAAGGTCAGGGTATGTATGAGGTGATCTATTAAGATCTGGATATGGGTGACCTATTAAGGTCTGGTATGAGGATGAAGAGATCTATTAAGATCTGGGTATGGGTGAAGGTGACCTATCAAGATCAGGGTATATATGAGGCGATCTATTAAGATCCGGATATGAGTGACCTATTAAGGTCTGGTATGAGGATGAAGCGATCTATTAAGATCTGGGACAACCCTACCCCAGTTGTACGGCGATGGGTGATCAAGGTCTGCCAGCAGCGGAAGATACATCATCGGCATCATATCACCGTTGAAATCAGAAAACATGACAGAACCAAATAGGTCCATCACGTAGCCTCTTGTATATCTACACTACAAAACAGATAATGAAGCGATGTTCGAATGTAATAGAGTTTTTACCTCTGAATCAATTTATAGTTTTTACCTCTGAATCTGCTGTCAGACCCGGGCTGAAGTGTTTCCGCAACTTTGTTATTCTCAGATAGAATTTGGACTTTCCCCAATCCTCAATTAGAGAGTGAGAATCAGCGCCCAACAACTCCTCGATCTGAGCAGCAAACTCAGCGCTGTCAAAATTAATTAACTTTATTTGACTAGCGTAGGAAATAAAAAATAACACACATGCCTCGTGACGTTACGGTAGGCTTACGTTACAACAGATGTGCTAATTATGTGATATGATTTGCATGTTGAGTAACTGGTCGTTTCGCGGAACTTGCTTTCTTTGAACAAAAACTAAGACGACATGCTACGTCATGTGAACCTATCTTGATACATCATGTCATATCACACCACATTTTATGACACGTTATGAAACATCACGTGATCACGTATAAACATACGGGCAACACGTAAGTTTTGCATGTTCTTTCTATTTCTCAAAATCTCTTTCTTCATTTCCAACTAATTTATTTATTTGAAATATTTCGAATTATTAAATAAAAAAATTGGAATTTGAGATGGAGACGATTTTAGTGACGGAGAGAGGAGGTGGCCAAAACAAAAAGAAATAAACAAAGTTATATTATTTTTTGGTGAAAAGGTCAATCCGTTGTAACGTATTATTTTTTAAAAACTAAGTTAAATGTCAACGATGGAACGAACATGAAATTGGTGTGAGGTGATTGAATCATATTTTGTTTCCTACTTAAGGTTTGGATAATGTCACGGTCACGCAGTCTCAGAGAAACCAAAGGCGATTCTGTGCCCCCCACCCACCCCCACGTCCACTCGGATCTTACCCCATTTCTGTTTTCTTATCTCTTCCTCTACTCTGTTTGAGCAGGTGTTTTAGTACTAGTGGATCTAGTTACCATTTTTGGTGATTAATTTCGTCTAGTGGATTTGACCATTTCTTCTTGATCTGTTTTGATTCCGAGTTCGACTGATGGTGCTGTGAATTCGTTCTACTATAGCTATATATAAATAAGGTACGTGTTTTTATGGTTGTTGCCAATGAAGATGATGCTAATATGTTGTCTCATTCCTCCTCTCCTTCTTCTCTTGCTTCCAAGCTTCTTTTCTGACTTTCACACCGGCTGTTCCTCTGAGAGGTGACTGTTCCGGTCCAATTGATTCAGTTTCCGGTTCAATTTGATTTAGTGTCTTCTCAGTTGCACTTTCCTTTGAGCGGTGACTGTCCTAGTTCGATTGATTCAGTTCCCGGTCCGGTTTGATTCAGTGCCTTCTCGGCTACAATTCGGTGAAGTTTGCCAAAAGAAACAAGACAAATAAGCGCTCAGAGAAAACAATCATCAGACTCCTATAATTACGATCAAGCAAGGATAATCAAAATTGTATCCACGGGATGCACATACCCCTGTGTCTTTTTTTATTTGTTGTACATCAGAATGTTTTCAAAGACACTCGTTGTCTAATATCATGTAACAGTTAGCTTGTAACTTTTTGAATCAGTGTAATTGTCTACGGGCTTTCATCTAATATATATATATATAGAGTATGGCTAAATTGCTGCCGGCAGCATTCTGACCAGGTGCTGCCGGGGGCAATTCGGTCATTTCCGTTGTTCAAACAACAAATTTTTTTATACATATATGTTCTAAATATTAAAATCTACTTGGAGACCAAATTTTACATTTTTTGGAATTTTTTAGCTATTTATTAGGCCACTTTGAAATTGGCTGATCCGGGTGAACAGTGCACCAAAATTCTGGACCATGTGATCTGGAATTTTCAAAGTGGCTTAATAAATAGTAAAAAAATTCCAAAAAATATAAAATTTGGTCCCCAAGTAGATTTTAATATTTAGAACACGTTGAACGGTTCGGATTTTCTGTTTGAACAACAGAATGACCGAAATGCCCCCGGCAGCACCTCGCCGAAGTGCTGCCGGCAGCAACTTAGCCATACTCTATATATATATATATATATATATATATATATAAACAATGGTGAGTTGTGAAGTAAAACGTCATTTTACTTCACGCCATATTTTAATTTTGAAAATCCAAACCACCGATCCGAACCGCTCAACATGTTCTCTATATTGAAATGTGCTTGGAGACTAAATTTTACATTTTTTGGAATTTTTTTACTATTTATTAAGTCACTTTGAAATCGCTGATCCACTGTGAACAGTAAAAATTTCTGGACCACCGGATCAGCGATTTTTCAAAGTGGCTTAATAAATAGTAAAAAAAATTCCAAAAAATGTAAAATTTAGTCTCCAAGTACATTTCAATATAGAGAACATGTTGAGCGGTTCAGATTGGTTGTTTGAATTTTCAAAATGAAAATATAAGCGTGAAGTAAAAATGACCTCTTACTTCACAACTCACCATAGCCCAGCTCTATATATATATTGTTTCCTACTTTTTGTAGGTTATTCAGCTACTTGGTTTGTGTAAGACATGGTGTGGTGAGTCATTTTAATAATTAAATGAGTTAAAAAGGAAGAATGGAGTAGGTCCGATAGGCTTTAGGATTGTCTAATCTGCTTGAAGATCTGTGCGCAAGAAAATTGACGTGAATGCACAAATATTAAAGCGGAGTGCACATATTGTAAAAAAGATTGGATGATCTCAAAGCCCATCGAATAGGGGTGCAAACTGATCATATATTAGCTGGATCTGTATTAAAAATTAGATACATATATTTAATATTCGAATATCCGTGCAAATATGAATACGGATATGGTCTGCCACTATTTGATCCGTATCCGATCCATTTGCACCCATCGGATCTAAAATAAGTCCGATACTCATTGGACCTAATCCGCATAGTGACAAATCAAAAGTTCGGGTTCGGTTCGGCGAGGTCAAAAATTCGTAATTCGGGTATAATTCGGAAAAGATTCGGTACAACAAGGAAGAAAAAAAAAATTGTGAAAAAATTCAAAAAAAAAATTTGGCGTTTTTTTCGCGTTTTTATCGCTAATAATTCGTATCTCGTGTTTTATACCGTTTTATTCGGGAATAAAACGTTTTATACGTTTTTCTGCGTATAATACGGAGTTCGGTTCGGTTATGTTGAAAAAACAAATTATACGCGAATTATTCGCGTATAATTCGCGAGGTATGTCACTATGCTAATCCGCAGTCTAAAAAGAGAACTCGTTGCATGCATGCGCACAAACAACGCTTGCAGAAAATAAATTTGAATATTCGATTTCTTTTAATAATTTTGAATATGCTATTGAATTGATGTACTAATTATACTGGAAAAAGGAAGTCCGTTGAGCATTTTTTGACAACGGAAGGTAGAGAAAGGAAGGCCAGTAGGCCACATATATGAGTGGCTGAAATCAAATGTTTATCCACAACGGATCTAATTATGGTATGACATGGCAAGATATATGTGTCCATATTTATTATTTAATATTATATTTTTACAACATTAATTTTTTAATATTTTTGGAAATTTTACTGATTGTTTTTCTTTCTTAAAAAACTTAAAATTCGATAAATAAATAGTTAAATACAGTGTTCTAAATAGCGCGCTATAGCTCCGCTATAGCGCCGCTATAGCGTTTTTGGACCCCAAACGCTATGCTATGACATCAAAATGCGCTATTTGCGCTACGGCCGCTATAGCGGCCGCTACAGCGCTATAGCGGTCCGCGATTTGCGCTATACAATATGAGTTTTTTTATTTTATTTTAAGCAATTTATATGGGTTTTAAATAAAGATTAAAAAAAATCTCAAACCGAAATTGAATTTGTTGCTACTTGCTACAGATAAATCAATTTGAAATTGGGAATAGAAATAGAAATTTGAATAGAAAAAAAGTCCAAACTGAAATTAAAATTTGAATAGAAAAAAAAAAAATTATGTCATGAATCATGATGCTTAAGATATTTTTAATAGGAAAAATCGATAGTTTATGATATTACTATGGATATTTTGAACCGCAATTTGGACTTTGTACGGGTTCAATATGAATATTATAATTTCTTAATTACTTTGGTGTTATTTATTGTTCTATGAGACTTTAGATAATGTTGATATTTAGTACAAATATTGAATATACGAAATGTAAAAAAAAAACGCTATTTGGAATAGCTTCCGCTATAGCGACGCTATTCGCTATAGCTTTTTTTTTTAGCCTTCCCGCTACGACGCTATAAACGCTATTTAGAACCTTGGTTAAATATAATCAAATATGATTAATGTGATCAATCACGTAGCGTCTGTCATAATTATTTCTCATAATTTTAGTCACAACTCACGACACAACACATAAAAACCTGACTTTATCACAATACAATGTCGCGTCACGTGATCTAACTCACGACATAATTAATTAATCGCAACACAACACAAATTTACATCTATGTAAGAGGAAAAACACTGAACGTGTTTAAAGAAATTAAAAGTAAATATAATATCATTAAAATCTAGGTTCATAATTACATATTTTGTAATATTAAATAATCACGGCATCTGAAACTGTAGGACTGAAAAATATTTTCATTCCTATCTATTTTTCATTAACAACTGTAGAGAAAATTAAGATTTATGATAAAGAAAATTGAGTGAGCCTATGGTGCTATGCATAGCACGGATGGCTAGTGTACTACGGCTTAATATGGTACTTTTTAAAATCCTAACAGTCGATCCAACCGTTCAATGTGATAACCATATGAATATGTACTTGCAAACTAAATTTTATATTTTTTCAAATTTTTTTACTATTTTTTTAGATAGGTAGAAAAATCAGTGTTTTCTGAAAATTCTGGACCATCAAAATTCTACCTATCTAAAAAAATAGTAAAAAATTCAAAAAAATATAAAATTTAGTTTGCAAGTACATATTCATATGGTTATCACATTGAACGGTTGGATCGACCGTTAGGATTTTAAAAAGTACCATATTGAGCCGTAGTACACTAGCCATCCGTGCTATGCATAGCACCATAGGCTCACTCAAGAAAATTTTCATGTTTAAGGATGACAAGATAGAGATGAAAAATTTCTAGATGTTATTTTTTGTTCTTTTATTTTTCTACAGTTGTCAATAAAAAATGAACTGAGTCATGAGTTATGACATTGTAGCAATGTAACATGACAGAAAGGAGAACGGAGTAGGTCTGATGGGCATCGGACTTACTTTTGAATCTAATGAGTTCTAACACTTTCTGATTCGCATTAACATCTGTGCGCACGGAAATTGAAGCAGACACACACAAATTTTAAAGTGGAGTGTACAAATCTTGATGCAAATCGGGCGGTGATTGAGCCCATCAAACCAAAGTAGGTTCGATGGGCATCAAACTTACTCTGAATTCGACAGAAACACATCGACACGTCAAATGTCTCCGACGCAACAACTATCCTTAACAGTTTAGATTGACACACTTTGGCGTATTTCTTCGTACGAACTCCAGTTGAGGTGATTTAAAATTTCATAGAAAGCTTTCAGATTTTTTTTCGTAAACCATAAATAAAAAAAAGAATTTTAGAGAATCAGATTAGTTGGTCTTTACAAAAATCATAAGTGCTGAACAGTCTATTCGGCACAAATTATTTACTTTTTTTTTCATACCGAGTAGCATATTCGGCACGGAAAAATTATTCATTTTTGTGTTATAGTTGATGCTGAAAATTTGTGAAACTCTTCGGTGCCGAATAGACTATTCGGTACTGTAGGGCGCAGAAAGTTGCACAGCTGGTATGGAAGGTGTGTGCATGTGTTAAATGCCTCAGGGTTCAATGCTCTCGGTTTTCAAGACATGGAGGAGAACACCGAACTTGAAACATTCAATTTCTTTCTACAATTCCTTCGGTTCACCCTCGACAGACCTACTGTTCATAATCAGTCTATCGAGAGAGTTTATTGATTGTGGGGACGTTTAACTCCCAGCGGGCGCAAGCCCCCGCTGTTAATTACATCAGATGACCCTTCCAAGTCATACTGAACACCTCGTCCATTCCGGGATTTGTGCCTATTTGTTGTGAATTGAATAAAGGGGCTAAAAGGGGACTCATGTATAGCTTGTGGTATTGATTTGGTTTTTCTATGCATTTGGATATATGTGTGTGTATGTGATTTCATATTAAAATAATGTTTATTGCATTTTAAAATAGAAACTTGGATATTTGAGAAGTGTATGTACACCATTTGTTTATATTTGATTTATAACATTTTTATTTACATTTTTATTAATTATTTACATTCTATTAAGAAGTGAAATCATTTAATTTTGGGAAAGGGTATTTCGGTCATTTCAAGATTTGGCTGACGCTTGAACATGTTTAATTTTGGTTTAGAAACATAGAGAATTCAATTTGGGTTCATTTAGAGGTGATTTGAGTCGATTTGGACTTGAAATGGAGAAGTTATAGTCAAAAAGGACTTATTTGTGAAGTTTTATATTTCCTAAGGACTTATTTGTAAAGCTGGAGAGACTGGATTTTATAATTTGGGTCTTTGGCAGGGTTTGAATGTAAAAAGGCTTCTTTTATCATCTTTGGGCTTTAAGATCAGTACAGAGCAGTTGGTTTCAATTATGGGCTTTGAGATTCGTTCTAGAATGTCGATTGGTATAGGGCTTTAAGATTCGTTTAAAGGGCCTTATCTTATATGACATGTGGCCCCCAGATGACAGTGAGATATAGGCTTCGGCCTTTGGATTAATATGTTGCCTTGAGATTGGGATTTTCACTTGGACATTTGATTTTGGCGCCGTGATCTAAGGGCTCAGGTTGCTTTAGACTTCGTGCACGATTGATGACTTAGGTTTTCATCTCTGGTTTCGGGGTTCGGAGCTCCGATGATCTTCCGGTCACGGCAAGGCAAGGCGGAAGCATGATTGGCATCGCCCGGGGCTCAGGATTACATTGCACCTGTCATCGGTCGCTTCCGACCATCAGAGGTGGTGATCCACCATTGAGCTTGGCCGCAAGACTTGGTTTTGATTTTGAACCGATTCTTTCGCATTGGATTGTGATTTTTCTCGATTGGTTGATTGATCATCGTTGTATCTTCACTTAAATTCTGACAGCAGCATCAATTTTGGGTTTGATTGAACATTGGCCGTGTTTAGACTTTGAATTTTTCGGTTTGGTACCGACTCAGTACTGGTACCAGGTAATAAGCCTTTTCAGATCATGATTGGATCATTAGGAACATAAATTAGATCTCTGGAGTTTCTCAAAGTGATGTAGACTTGTTCTTTAATTTGTATTTCATTTTTCGAGTATTAGTCAATATGAACTTTATGAATTTTGAAATTTTAGAAGATTGAATTAACCACATATCTCTGTTTTTATAAAAAATATATGGTTTTCTTGTTATTAATTCATAAAAGGGGTATGTGAACTATGTTTAAAATGAGTTTTGTGATTTTTTGAGATTTTTCTTCTATTTTTAAAGTATTTATTTAAGCAGGGGGCATGAAGGTCATTTTGTCAATTTTAATTGCTGGATTTTTGTTTTGTTGAAAGTGGGACTTTGAAAATTCATAATAAATTCGAATGAAATCAGAAAAATATAAAATTTATGTCCATTTTATGTATTTTGAAGTTTTGTACATGACTGTGATGTCCATTTTTCAGTTTGGTCATTGAATTAATTTATATTGTGCAATTTACCAGCAGAGGTCCCTTTTGTCATTCAAATGCTGTTTTTTCCATTATCTGAACTTCAAAAATTCATATAAAATCGAAATAAAATCCAATTAATATGAAATTTGTGTCAATTTTATGTGTTTTGGAGTCCTTCATCTAATCATGCAATTTTTTTTTCATTTTGAGTTTTACAGTGACTTGTGCAGTTCAGTTTGTGAACAGGGGTCAAATCTGGTCTGTTGGGGTATACCACTGTGCCAGCAGCCCTTAAACCACACTTGGCTGCTGGACTTGAGTTTGATATGATACCAAGGACTAGTACAGAGGTTTTAACACAGGTCACACTGATTGGTTGGGGTCAAAACCCCTTCTTTGGTTTGGTAGTTGCTGCCTTGTACCAGTAAAGAAAAAGAAGAAGATCAAAGCTCCAAAAATTTATCTTTTCCATGTTTTTAAATCATCAAAAATGGTCAAAGTTTAGAAATTTGCAGGGAGGTCCCGGATTTTATCAAAATTTGTGCATTATGTGCTCTTTCATTTGATTATAGGGCAAAATCATTAAGATGTCATAGGAGAAAGAATACAAATGGCATGTTGCAATAATAATTGCTGCCTATTTGCATCTTAAATCTCTATCTTTCACCATATTCATGTATATCAATTGAATCCTTTACAAAGCGTAATCTAATACACTTACATGAAATGTTTAATTTCTATACATGAATCATGGGCCCTTGGGTCATTTAAGAGAGATTGAAAGGAAGCTAGCTAGCTTGACCTTTTCAACCCCTTGGTGTGTATTTTATTTTTTGTCACTTTTAATTTCTTCTTAATTCTTTGTTAAAATAATCAAGTAGCTCCAATATAAGAGGAAGCTAGCTAGCTCAACTCTCATATTTTTACTATTTAATTACTTTAAAAGAACTAAAAAGGGTTGATAAGAGAAAAGAAAAGAAAAATCACAAGATCAAAGGAAAAGGCATGAAAGCTTACAACTTTATATTTATATTTTTTATTGTGTGCTAATATATGAAAAACATATCCTATTTAGCTAAGGACATCAATAAACTCCTTTTTTTTTATTTTACTTAATGTTTTATCTAAAACAGTAAAGGAAAAGGGATTTTCTTTTATTGATCATTAGACTAACATGCTTAGCTTATTAAGAAATAAGCTTGAATACCATGTAGTCTTCTCATTTTATCTATCTAAAAGCTCCAAATAAACAAAGAAAGGAAGCAAAGAAAGATCAAGAACAAAACCGAAAATAAAAGTAAAATGAAGAAATACATAAATTTCAAAGAAAACTTTATTTCATGAAAGGTATACATAGCTCGGCTCCTTGGAGCCTACATGATTTTAGGTATTAATTACCTAATCTTTGCTACTGTTGATAAGAACAAGCTTCTTCTTTTTTTCTTTTCTTTTCTAGCTAACTAAACTATGGAAAGAGGAGAGAGCTCTAGTGTATTTGTGTATATTTCGGCTCTCTCTCTATTGTCCATTTTCTTCTTCAACAGGGGCTCCTTTTATAGGCATAGCACTCTGAAATTTAGGGTTTTAGGCACCTGATATGTTGGCAACATCATGACCCTTCAATTCTTGAAATTTGATCTTGTGGTTGGTTTGTATGGCACTGATCCAAGCCTTGGAGAAGGCATATTCGGTTCTAGCATTTCTTGTTTTTTTTATCTCCAGCGAATGTACTGTGTACAGATCTTAAGACCTGTCTCTTAGCTGCACTTGGCGTGCCATAGGCCGAGCACCAGATGGGGAATCTGTCTGCTTGGCGCACCATGCTCCAAGTGCATGGAGCACGAAGGGTTCAAATGGATAGGCGCTGGCGCTACTTGAATTCCAATATCATATCACCGATTTCGGAAGATTTGGTCTACAATGCGCCATATGTTTGACAGCTTTAGGCGCTGCACGAATCTCGCATGCTCCAGGTTTAGGGAGATTAAAAGGGGTCAATTTGTGCTGGAGACATTCGGACTTCAAAGTTTAGCTAATTTCGGCCCAGTTAATGAATTTAGCTTCAGCCCAATTAATTAAATTCAATCACAATCATGAGCATCTTTCCCAAATTTCATGATTTAAGCATGTTCAATTTTCTTCATTTATTCTTTAAATGGCATTCCCCATTTCTTCCATTTTTTTTTATACATATATTTTTTTTATATTATATATATTTTTTTTTTTCTGACTTTTTAGGGTCAAACAAGTACGAAAAAAGTAAATGGTTCGTGCCAAATCGGCACTTATGATTTTTGTAAAAAACCAACCAATCAAGTTGGTTCTCTAAATTATGTTTTTTTTTTATTTATGGTTTATAAAAAAAAATTGAAGCTTTTAAGGCGTGTTACAACTTTTGTATTTTGAGTTTTCTCAGAAATAAAAAGAATCATGGTCAACATGATTCTGTTTGGAGATTTATGAAATTATTAGGTTGGTATGAATTATGTGTTTTGAAAAGCAAAAAAAGTAGTTGACATTGATACGTCATATCTCGGAGAGAGTAGGTCGTATGAGAAGTGGATTGGGCTGAGTTCGTTTTGTCACGGGATGACAGGCCGAAGTGTGGACTGAGTTTGGAACTCGGGGAAGTTTGGAGATATTCGGACTCTAACTTGTGCGATATCTCTCTTAGCAAAAGTTTCAATCCCTGTTTAATGGGTCTTCCTGCCTTATATACTCTGTCCATAACTGCTATCCCGAGCGGTTATGGGAGACTCGCGCAGTTATGCAAACCGTATCGGCGGTTATCCCGTGCGGAGGCGATGCAAGCCATTATCGGGCTGAGCCTTGTGAGGCCGTTTATTGGGCCCTGTTTAGACAGAACCTGGGCTTTTTGTATTGACTCCGGATTGACCTCTTAAGGAGGTTCGAATCCTGGTTCTTTCATGGCCCGTAAAAGATGGTTTAAAGGGCCCGTGGAACATGACTCTATCAGACATTAATATTAATATTTAGGTGTTGATTAAATTAAAGCTACATGAAAAATGAAAATCAGGTTATCAATTGTTGAGTTATCTCCTTTAATCATTTAAGTGTGATGTGAACGCTCCAACTTTCCCTTCTTTTTTGGAATTTCATGCCTTGATCATTGAATCTAGTCGGCCATTTAATCTACAGGATATCTCCATTAATAATAACTGGAGAAGTTTAAAGACCCCTCTCCCTTGCTTTCTTTTCCGGGTCCCACGTGTCTTTTAACGTGTACTTGCAGTGTCGAAACCGTTATTCTTACCACTTTAAAAAAGAAAACGAAACCTCTTGTCTAGTATCACTGACAGTAGGACCCACCTACATCACGACAAATCATACGGTTTCCGTGTCAACTACAGCATTTCATCGCATGCTCGCGGACCATCCAGAAAAGCATAAGTGTACGACTATGAATAGACCAAGCGGGACCATCTTCAGTTTTTTCATTAATAAAATAATCTCATATTTAAAACACCAGGATCAGGAAAAATAAATGGCATTTAATTTTTGCTTTTCATGAAACGGCTATTTTTTCTCTCACCGTAGCAATTTCCTGAGTTGTAATCTCTGAAGTACCTCAAATTTTGAGTTTAGATCTGGATCGTCCGAGATAGAATGCACAACCTTTAATATTCGTGCCGAAACAGATCCGATGGTCAGGATCTAAACTCAAAATTTAAGTTACCAGAGGAAAGACAGTTACCAAAAAGAAACTTTTATTAATAGGGCAGTTTTGGTTTCATGTAACGAACAGACTATCCAAGCAAAACTGCACTGCATATGGTTTGAGCGCTGCAAGAAGTCAAAACAGCTGTGTTGAAATAATTACCACACGGTTTCCGGGTCATTAAGAACATTTGATCGCATGCACGCGGGCTTACCAAAAACGCACAGGTGGCAGGTACACAGCTATGAATGGTAACATATTTAAAACACCAGGATCAGGAAAATAAAAGGCAATTTAATCTTACCAAATTAATAAAGAAAAAGAAACCCCTGGTCTCGTCTCACTGACAGCTGGAGCCACCTATATCAACGGCAAGCCACCGGTTTCCGTGTCAACTAGGGCATTTCATCGCATGCACGCGGACTACCCAGAAAAGCACAAGTGCACAACTCTGAATAGTTGAAATAATCATATATTTAAAACACCAGGATCAGGGATATAAAAGACATTTAGTTAAAATATAGAAAGTTCTCAAAAATAAACTTTCCAAAAGCGTCCGTATCCTCTTAAGTAACTCAAATTTTAAGTTTAGATACAGACCTGTCTGAAGTCTGAACAGAGCAAAAGCAGCTGTTTTATTATCTCTTGCATTTCCTGAAGTGGCAATCAATGGCGACAGTTACAGTAGAGAGGTCGGAGAGTTCACCGGAGAGGTCGGAAACGGGGGGCGGAGCCTCCTCCGTAGGAGGAAGCGGGAGAGTGGCGGAGTACGCCGGGTGGGTTTACCACTTAGGCGTGAACACGATCGGGAACCAGTACTGCAATCTCCGCTATCTGGTTATTCGAGGGAATTGCTTGTTCATGTACAAGCGCAATCCTCACGAAAATCCTGAAGTTGTTAGTAATTTGTTGCAATTTCAGCTGTTTAATTTCGTTGCTTAAACTGTAATTTGTGCTTTATCTGCTTGATTTACGGATCAGTGCTTACTTTCAAAAATCAATTGAATTGGATACCTGTTGCTCCTCATTACTTACCACGGGATCTAAAATCAATTGAATTGGCATGTGAGATAATTTCAAACCTTTTCTGATCAATTTTTTTTAATCTCTTATCACAGAAGCCTATAAGGAAAGGTGTTATTAGTCACACATTGATGCTAGAAGAGCTGGGGCGCAGAAAAGTCAATAGCGGGGTCTGTGTACAGTCTCCTCTTATACATTTTGAGGGTTTTATCTTGGTTTTGCTAAATTTTACCTATTTTTAGTAATTGCACCATTTATTTACTCCATTCACTACTGAAAAGTAAGTTTTCTTCATTGCAATGGAGTTCTGCCATTTTGGCATATTTGACATGACATCTGACCTTCCGAAACAAGGTTTGGTCTGTTGAAAGATAATTTCTTCATATGATTTTAGGCAATTCTCTGCATCAGTAATCATAACCTTAGAAGCAAAGATCTAAATCCACTTAGCTTCATTATAGGTCAAGTTTGGTTTAGATAAAGAAGCAAGAAGAAACTGGCGATACTTAATGGATTATACCTTCCATTATGGTTGGGTATTGTTTGCAAATTTTTAAATTGGCCTGCTTGAAGAAATGTTAGTTAAGGCAACATTTGCAAATAAATAACATGTGGTGTTAGTTGTAAACATGAGAAAGGTTGGGTGCTATTTGAAAATATGGGTTAGCTTTTACGAAACTTATTTTCTTTAATCTAAATCCTTTTTTGGTCCTCAGGAACTTTATGTTCTTGGATTTTACAATAGGCTGGATGGAACAAAGAAAGGAGAGGTTTGTACTCGTATAATATTGTTAAAGCTCTCTCAAATCTATATTTCTTCAATTTAACCTCTTGGTTATTTTATGTTTTTGTTAATAAGTTTCTTTTCATTTTGTATTTCTTTACTAGATTGCTTGTGCATCTCCGGGGGAGTTACGCAAGTGGCACGAGGCATTCGAGCAAGCCAAACAACAAGTACAAGCTGCAACTTATGTTATACAAACTTATATATACTTTGTATTATATTCAAATAGTTGATACATTAAACTATACCACAAATCATACTCAAGTAACAAAGCAAAACCAGAAATATCGATCGTGATAAGCAAAATCAAAGCTTTATGAATATATAAGTATTTATCTTTTACTGCCTTAAGCTGTTTAATTTTGTTTTACCAGGATGAGTATGATCTGATGAGCGGAAGTGGTCGGCATAGGAGACTAAACACTGAGGATGAGTGTGTAAATTTTAACTTTTAAGAATAATTTTAATATAAGTCCAGCTAATGAAATCAACGGTTACCATACTGGTATAGGTTTTACTGGTGCAATACCAAGCCATAGATTATACTTGCCCTTTCTCTTGGTATCGTGATATTTTACTGTACCAATCCATGATCAATATCAACCCAACAACCACAAACTACCAATTAAAGTAGAGAAAAGGTAAACTGCGGGTACCCTAAAGTACAGAATACACGGCGTTTAGTTACTAAATTGAGAAATTGTGTGTTAATTGATAATATTGTAAAACGTTTGATGTAATTTACTAACAAAAAAAATAAAATTTCAGGATAAATCTTGAGGGACACCGTCCCAGGATAAGAAGATATGCGCAGCATGGACTCGGAAAGCTTGTAAAAATAGGAAAAGGTGAAATTTCATATTTTGGGACTTTCACCTACCAAAAAAAAAGCAAAAGTCATAATTTGAGGCTTTGTCCAAATTTGTTCAAGGTTGTTACTCCTTTTATTTTATCTTTAATTTTAATGGGAATTGCAGGCCCAGAGATGCTACTTCGTCAGTCTTCAAAAATTGGGAATGATAAAGTATTAAATGCACATGTTGATGATGAAACTGGAGATGCACTTGAAACACATGACTGGAGATGTGTTCGAACTGTCAATGGTACCTTTTATTCTTCTAAGTATTATTTATATAGTTCGCAACAAGGTAGTCGATCGATTTGTGTACTGCATCTTCCTGCTTTGGTGGCTATTACTAAAAATGAGTAAATATGCAAGAAAAAATGAATTTTAATGAAAAATTGGAAAAAGAAAGAACAAAATGTGAATTACCACAGGTGTATCATTTTGCATTCTTTCTGTGCCATATGATGATGAACCTATGCCTTCTGCTAAACAGTATAGGAATTTGTCTCTTTGACTCGTAGGTATTAGAAATAGCACTAGGTATACAAGGGGACAGAAAATGAAAAATAGGCTAGTTAGACTTTTTAATAACTTTGACATCTGATATGTATCGACCACACACCCACAAACAAAAAGTATCCAGGTTGTACCATTACATTATGTATATGCCTTTTGCAACATCTCTAATATCTTTTAGTAAATATTTTATAAATCTGTTTCTCTGATATTTAGGTACTAGAATTTTTGAGGATGCTGCTAATTCCAAGGTACATACAAATCTGACTTGATTGTTTACTGAAATGTCTCAATTGCTTGAAAGAAATTTCAATATGTGTGCATCATATAAGTTTTTTTGTAGCTTGGCCACTAAATTTCAATAAAAATTAATAGAAAAAAAAGAAAAGCCTGATATTTGTATGGAGTTGCTACCTTGCTGATCAGGTTTAAAACCAAATGTACAACAAAAGGACAGAGTGCTTAGAAATGCTTGTTCTAAACCTTAAATAGAAGGGGAATTTCATGTATACCCCTCAAAAATATTGAAATTACGTTTCCCCCCTCCTAATATTCATAATATCATATTTGTCCATCTAAAGTTAAAAAACTCACAAATTTACCCAATTTATTGACTTTTTAATTAATTAAAACTCATTTTAAATTTATAAAGTACCTATTTTACCTTTTTAAAAAAAATGCTTGTTCTATTTCATAGGGCTCAAAGGGAATTCTCCTAAAATCGGTTGGGGTTGTAAATGCAAGTGCCGATTCTGTATTTGAAGTAGTTTTCAACCTGGACAGACGCAACAGATATGAGTAAGTTTTATTTTCATATTCTTTAAATCAAGCAGATCCCTTGTATTTTTTATTTATATGTTTTGTATAACCGTGGTAACTCATTTTTTAGTTTATGTTTTGACTTTTTGGGGAGTTGAATTGTGGTTCTTACTCTGACACCATAAAAAAACAATCAGCTTCAGCTTCTTAAAAATTAACTTGACAGTAAAAAATCCTAATATTACTTGTATTCATGGTACTAATTGACAAGATTTGAATAGATTTGAAACTGGAAAATAATAATTATTATGAAAAGTTTTCTTATTCCACAAAAACAATACCCTGAGTTTTTGTATATGAATTACAACATATTCTATTTGAAGAATGTCTACTAGCATAATACAATTTCTATATTCTGTGTAATACCAAATACAGACTTTCCAAAATAGCCTCATAGAAAAATTCCAAACTGAGATGCATATCAGAATCTCAAAGATAGCACAAATCCTAATTTATATCTTGACACTAATCATAGTAAAATGGTTAGTTAACTTTATTTATTTTATAGGTGGGATGTTGTGACTGGAGATTTGGAGCTGGTGGAAACAATAGATGGATACTGTGACATTGTTTATGGGAAGTATGAGGCCAAGTATAAAACTTTGTAAGTACATCTTTTCATTTTGGAAAAAAAGGAAGCTAGATGTTAATTTAATTGCATGTAAATTATTTCTATATAACCCAAGAAAATTTTCAGGTGGAATTCCAAAAAGGACTTTCTTTTTTCACGACAGTGGTTGCGGGGACAAGATGGCAACTATAGTAAGCAGTTGTTTCCTCTCTTTATATTGAGTGAGGTTATGGTACTATGCATAGTGCAGATTGGTCCGTACTACGGATCAATATTTTTGTTTTCAAATTTCAAATTGTCGATCTGAACCGTTCAACATGGTGTTCATATAAAAATGTACTTGCAGAATAAATTTTACATTTTTAGAATTTTTTTACTATTTTTTTGGATAGGTCGAAAATTACTACTTTTGAATAGTCCATTATTTTTAGATCAAGTGATTTTCCACCTATCTAAAATAGTAAAAAAATTCTAAAAAATGTAAAATATAGTCTACATGTACTTCTTCATACGGAGATCATTTTGAATGGTTCAGATCAATTGTTTGGACTTTGAATAGAGATATTGATCTATAGTACGAACCAATATATGCTATGCACAGTACTGTAGCCTCACTCCTTTATATTTATAGTTCATCTTATTTTATTTAGGAGAATCCTAACTCTCTCTATGTGTGTGTGTCCTTTAGTCATTTTGCAAATGCCTACTGCACACAAGAAAATGCCTAATAAATCTGGATATCGTCGAGAAAAGATCCGTAAGTCTTTTTGCCTTTTCTGCTTTCAATAAATTCAGGCTTTTAAATTTACAGTTAAAAAACTGCTTACTTTTGTGCAGCTTCCATTTGGGAAATTAAAAAGTTGGCCTCGTCAGACCATATTTCAAAATGCCTTGTGACCCAAATGGTAGAAATGCAACCTAGCTTTTGGGACAGGTGGAAGGGCAGTCTGTCAGCAAATTTTGAGATATCTATTCCATATTATTTGCTTTGCCAAGTAGCTGGTAAGTCGTGCTACTTATTTTTCACTTTCATCATATCTTTTGTGCTAAATATTTCTCAAATGCACAAACTGAGCTTCATTTCTCGTTGGTCCCCTGACCTGCACCTGATAAGCTAACAAAAACAAAAAACTTACTTGTACCCGTCTTATCGAATACGATATTGGTCGGGTAAACGGATAAAAGGGTAGCATTGACACCCCTACCCCCAAGTGTATAGACAAACACAAACTAAAACTTGCTATCTGGAAAAACCAATGAATAAAACAAAAGAAGATCAAATGGGAAAAAAAAATTGAAAGTTCTTTTATCAGCTCCATACCAATCAGGAAAGGAGTCTGTATCATCCGAGATATCTCAAATTTTGAGTTTATCTAAACCGGGTCCAATTTTTTTGGGTGTCTGCACAGGGTCAGTATTATTTTTTTTTTGAGATTCGTGCAGGAAGTATTTGAACGGTCCAGATTTTCCACATCAACTCAAAGTTTGAGATATCTCAGAGGATGCGAATTCTCAGAGAAGCTCACTACTTCCTCTTAGACCCCTAAAATACCAATGCAAACCATCAGTTGTTTCTCAGAGAATGAGATTTTATTTTTGTTTGATTGCACCACACAGGTCTACGCGAGTATTTTGCAGCAAATCCTGCACTGACGTCAGATTCTCCCACAGCAATCATGCAGCCAAAGTTCTTGACACATTCGTCAGTATATTCTGATGCTGACAATGAGGATACTAATGATGAGTTTTATGATGCGATTGCAATTGATGAAGATGAAGATAGTGATGATGACAATGATGATTTTCAAGATGCTAATCTTGACAAGGTAAATGCCAAATAGAATGGTTGTTCTATATGATTCTTTTACCAAATTTTCCAAATGATTTCTTGGCACATGTCATTTTATCATCTTTTGATATAACAGCTATCAAGTAAAAATTCTCAAGTCAAGGGAAAGATGAAGTACAGCACTTTGATTTTTTGTCACCAACCAAATGACTTAGAAGGAACACATTGCTTTGTTTCTTTTTCAGGGAGGAAAGGTGAAGCTGAGGAATGTATCCTGGGCAATTGCAGGCTTAGCTTTGAAAAAAACTAAAGGTGATTTTTAACTGAGTAGGGTTAAAATGCTCCATTAGTTTCGTGCCCCAATCATGCCTCACATCCTTATCTCCGTTTTCAAAGTCCAAACAGTCGATCCGAACCGCTCAACGTGATCTCCATATTAAAATGTTCTTGGAGACCAAATTTATATTTTTGGAACTTTTTTACAAACATTTATATAGGTACAAAATCATTGTTTTAATTCTCTTTTGGTCACTTTTTTCAAAGCTAAGCTTTGAAAAAAAGTAAAGGTGATTTTTAATTACTTTCACTAATATCTTGATCCTTTTGATACTTTGGCTTATTGTTATATTTTTTTGGTAAAAAGCAGCTTCAACAGTGAATATTGAACTGAGTGGGGCAGCACCTCGTGTTGTGATTGATTGGAGTCGGTTAAATGGTTCATTAAGGCAAGCTAAAAGCGAACAAGATTCCAATTGCTGGTCAAGCCCTAGTGGAAATGGCTTCATGATAAGAGACAAAACCTACTTAACAGATCACTCTAAGGTTTGTTGGTTGCTTTTACTGGACCATACCAGTATTTATTATATGATGAATGTTACTGGGTTAGTGCAGGCTGAAAGAGAAGGATAGAGGCTTATCTGGAATAGAGATTCTTATTCTAGCGTATAGTAGAATAGAGAGAGTTAAGACTAGAATAGAGAAGAATAGAGGCTTATTTTCTGGAATAAAGCTTTTTATTTAAGTGTTGTAAATACTTTTTTCAGTTATTAATACAATAATTATTAGACATTCAGGCCACTAACCTTCAAAAAAAGAAGAAGAAATGTCTATTTTTTAAAACATTATCTGATTGTGCTGCATTTTTTATTGTTATTTTGTTGTAGATTGCGGGAGGAGATCCTCTTTTGAAGCTTATGGCAGTGGATTGGCTAAAGGGCAAAGATCGCATTGATGCTATTGCACTCAACTCAAAATGCCTTGTTCAGGTAAACAATGAGCTGTAGATTTTTACCTATAATATGACATTAATTTTTTTTTTTTTCATATCTTAACTTAGAGATTTACTTTTTACAGACTGAAGCTGGGAAGAAGATTCCCTTCATACTTGTAGTGAATTTACAGGTGCATATTATAATCTTGAAAACTGTTGACCCCCTTCATTTTATGATTCTTTCATATTAAATGTGTAATAATTTTCCTCGCTTCATTCTTCGTTTATGAATCACAGATTCCAGCAACACCAAACTACAGCTTAGTGACTTACTATGGCTCAGAGAGACCCATAAACAAAGAATCTTTACTTGGTCGGTTTGTAGAAGGAACTGATGTTTTTAGAGATTCCCGATTCAAACTCATACCAAGTATCGTAGAGGTACACAATAAAAGTTATTTAAATTTTGATTTGTTTTTAATTTTTTTTGTTAAAACATACATACTACCCAGATGAATTAACCTGACAAAAATGATGGTTTACCGAAATTGGGCCATCAAATTTGAGGTAAATTGCAAAAAAGCTTGGATTACAAAATTCGTGCAAAATTCTAAAGCATAAAATTAGTCAGCCGACAGGTGGTCACAATTGAACATGTTCATGTGCACATGATACATCATATATTGTATGGATTACGCTATGGGCGCCATGATTCTGGCTTTTTGATCTGTATTTATTAAAGTATATTAATTTTTTCTTCAAAACAACAAGATGTGCTGATGAAAACATGTAGTGAGAATTTCCTCAAAAAAAAAAACATGTAGTTAGAGAAACTAGACATACCTTGTGTTGAAAAGCAATACATATAGGTTAGCTGTCTATATAGAGAAGCTCCGTCATAAGCTTTCCAATGGCTGAGCAACACTGATTTTAATTTCAAGAAATATAATTCTGAAACAATCTGAATCTATTTTAGGAATAAGAGAAGTGAAAATGTTACTCTTGTATCAAGTATTACTTAGTTGTTTTAGTTGACCTAGCATGACAAGCTCAGTGGCAATTCGGTCATTCTTTTAGTTTGATTCCCTAGTTAGGTTCTGCTTGCAAAATTTTAAATAATTGGATTTTACTTCTAGACAGAGAAACTTTAGGTGTGATTTCCAAGCTCTATATAAAAATGAATTAATTGATTGAAATAAAATGAAAAAATTCCCAGGGTTATTGGATGGTGAAACGCGCAGTTGGTACTAAAGCTTGCCTTTTAGGGAAAGCAGTCACATGCAAATACCTTCGCCAAGACAACTTCTTAGAGGTAGCTCAATGCTTAATTCTCTGTCTAAGCTAATTAAAAATGTAATTAGATACTATATTAATATAAATTAACTGAGGGCTATGGAGAATATTTCACATCTTAACCAATGTCATGTGTAATATTATTATTTTGTAGGTGTATTTTCATTTTGTATGTTTAAATTAATTTTTAGGGCATATTGTTGTATTCTCGTAAATAATAGTTTTCATGATTGGGCCTGAAGTACTGTCAATATTTTTATTTATTTTCTTACACGACTAATATTTTACTAATTAATATTAATATATGAGTGAGGCAAGGGTGCTATACATAGCATGGATCGGTCTGTACTATGGATTCATATTTTCTTTTTGAAATGCAAACAGTCGATCCAAACAGCTAGACATGGATCCCCATATGAAAATGTACTTAGAGATGAAATTTTACAAATTTTAGAATTTTTGTACTATTTTTTGAGATTGGTAGAAAATCACTGCTTTGGGATGGTCCAAAATTTTTACATCTGGTGATTTTTTACCTATCTAAGAAAGTAGTAAAAAAATTCTAAAAAATGAAAAATTTGGTCTCCAATTATATTTTCATATAGAGTTCATATTGAGCGGTTCAGATCGAATGTTTGGACTTTGACAAT
Organism: Carex littledalei; assembly: GCA_011114355.1. Lineage (NCBI taxonomy): Eukaryota > Viridiplantae > Streptophyta > Magnoliopsida > Poales > Cyperaceae > Carex > Carex littledalei. The sequence continues at coordinate 2,980,705 of CM022082.1, forward strand.
AAAGATATGGGTTCATAGTACGGACTGATCTGCGCTATGCATAGTACCGTAGCCTCACTCTTAAAATGTTCTTATTAATTTATATTATTTCAATTGTTATTGTTGTTTTCCTTGTGCAGATTGATGTTGACATAGGTTCATCAACTGTTGCTAGGAGGATAATCAGCTTAGTTCTTGGGTATATCACTGGAATAGTCGTTGATCTTGCTATTCTCATTGAGGTTTGCTATGTATATCTTATTTCAATTCCTTTACAGAATCAAATTCAGCATCTTTGAATTTAAATTTCAACTGTCCCAATATATAGATAGTATGGTACCGGTAACACATTTTGCTACAAATTGAACTTTTCAGGGGAGGGAAGAGAAAGAACTACCAGAATATATCCTTGGTACAGTCCGGTTGAACCGGATAAAACTCGACTCAGCTATCACAATTTAGAGAACTTCCTATAAAATCGGTTCCAAAGTATCTGGGTCAATTTTTTTGTACATTCGTCTCGGTGATATCTTAGAGGTAATATTTTCAATTGGGTATATAATGGTAGTGCTTGTATGAATACTTCTGGTTGTGCAATTAAAAATCCTGTAAAATATTTGAAACTCAAATGCATTATTAAGTAAATTTGAATTCTCTCATCCTTCTAGTTTTACCCCAATTCTGGTAGTACACATATAGTTCAAACCAAAGCTTTTAACACATGGGATCTATAATTCAAGGAAGCTTCTATGTTGTTTCTCATCAATTCTTGTTCTGACTGGACCATTAATTGATCAAAACTGATCTAATCAGTTCATTAAATTAGAGAAGTCTGTGTTTGATTCACAAAGGCAAGGTCTGGTGTTTGTATATATAGTTTCATATCTACTGATCCTGTGGTATGATAGAATGAAGTGAGGCTACGGTACTGTGCATAGCGTATATAAGTTCGTATTATGAATCAATATTTTCAATTTTAATTTAAAAGAAATTTAACCTTAATTTTTTTTTTTTTTTTTTCAATTTTATATTCCAAACAGCTGATTTGAACTCTATAATGTACTTTAAATCAAATGTTATATTTTTTAGAATTTAATTCTTACTATTTTTTAGATAGGTAAAAAACAACTTGATTTAAAGATTGTGAACCATTGAAAATAATGATTTTTTACCTATTTAAAAACATAGTAAAATAATTCTAAAAGATATAAAATATAGTCTACAAGTACATATTTATATGGAGATCATGTTGAATTGCAAACAAAAATATTGATCCATAATACGGACCAATCTGCGGTATACATATTACATAGCTTCACTAAATGAACTTTATATTATCTGTCTTTAGAATTTGGGTGTATTTCTAATTTCGATTTTTCATTGGAAACTGTTGTAGTGAAGAACTGAACTCTGGAAAAAATTAAAAAAAATCTCTTAGACGCCTTCTATAGCGTCCAGGAAAAAAAATCAGAGAACAAAAATAAAAACACTGGATGCCATAGTGTAATGGCGTTGAGGGAGGAAGAAAAATAAATTTCACGGAAGCAAATTGATGTCCCAATTTTTATTTTATTTTTTGAAATTATAAAATCAATTAGTGAGAAAACAAATTGATAAGTTGCCGATTATAAAAAAAATCAGTCAATTGATTTTACAACTCGATTTTTCAATTTCTAAGTTAAAAAAATGGATTCTCTCTGCGTCATTTTCATGATAAGACTTAGAGGAGCGGGGCACATTGGACTTAAATCGGTCTGATGTTCATTTGAAACTATCCGATTCGTTTCATAATTTGTGCGTTCTGCTTCAATATTTGTACGTGTTACTTCAAAGACATATATATTTTATTTTCCTCACTGTTATGAAAGCGGAACGTGTCTGATGAAAATTGTATTTAAATCGGTTCAATGTCCACTCGAAATTATCTGATAGACCGAACTATTGATCCAAAAACAAAATTTTGTTTTTCAATTGTCCATACCCACAAAATTTTCACATGTACCTATGAGCAAAAACAAAATTTTACTTCAACCTTTTACTATTAGTGAGGCGGCGTCAATAATTTCTGTAACTTTGAAAAAAAGAAAATAGTAGTTTTTGTACATGTGACTGTGGCTTCAATAATTTCTCCATTAAGTTAGATATGTTTTAAAAATGAATAAAAGTAGAAATTAAATCTCTAAAAACAAAAAAATCAACTTGATAAACGTATCAAACTCAAAATTTGAGACATATTAGGGGATGCGAATTCCAAGTTTTGGTCAAAAGTGTCATTAGTATGCCATTTTGCAAGCTTTGATCGACTTTTTATACGTAACTTAATAATTCAGTTTATTGATTATTTATTTCAAACATCTTGTACTCGATTTTCTCTTTCATATGAGATTCATACTGAAGTACTTTCGGGTTCTATTTGTTCTGCTGTTTTTTTTCTTCTTGATATACAATATATAAAGACTTAATATGCAGGTATAAATACTTGAAAGCTTAAGTATTTAGACTTAAGCTTAAAAGTAAATAGATATAAATGCTTGATATACTATGTATAAATACTTGATATTTCTCTGATACATGGTAAAAAGTTTAAAATCAATGAATGTTTTTTTTAATATTTTATTTAAGGAAAAGTCAATAAACATGATTACATTATTAACAATAAAATGATCACATGTTAGAAATTTTTGTAAAGTACCATAATAATACATCAAGATATAAATAAAAATGATGTACTAATTAACATGACATTCAAGGTCGGACCTAGGCATTCTTGATGTAGTAATTATAATTTATTTAATTTAAGTTTGTCTAAAATTGTATCTATAACAATCAATAGATGTAGTAGCACAACAGTTTACTTATTTCAAGATTGTTTCCAAGATTCTTCAGCATCTACATCCCAGCAACTCAAATGAGTTTCTAAATAACTGTTAACCTCTTTTTAGAAATTAAGGTCTCTAAAATTTCTAACTCTCACATTCTTGAAATTAATTTTAGAGTTTCTATTAAGCCACGTCAGCAACAAATTAAAAAGCAGAAATAATTTGAGCCAATCATTTGATCAGCATTGAGTTTATAAACAGTTTCTTAATAAGAAACTTTACTGCATAGTTTCTAAATAAGAAACTCTCCCACATTTCTGAAACTAAATTAGAAACTGCCACGTCAGATTAGAAACTCTAATAGTATCAGAGATGTAGATGCTCTCACTGTTAACATTGAAAGCGCAGCCATCGTATTAGAAGATATATCTCCTGTTTTGAATTTTGTTCTAAGCACGCACATGATGACCTATTTCATAAAAAAATGAATTGGGTTGGAATGAGTGGAGAAGAAAATAAGTTGTGTCGGAAAGAAAATAACTGGAAAATAAACTTGTTTATTAGAGATAGGCAATAGTCCAAAAATATATCGACTATATATATATATATATATATGGGATTTTGCTAATATGCTACGCGTAGCATAGAGCCCCTCCATGCTACGGCTTACTTTTTGAGTTTTCAAAATCCTAACGGTCGATCCGAACCGTTCAACATGATCTCCATATGAATATGTACTTGCAAACCAAATTTTACATTTTTTAGAATTTTTTTACTATTTATTAAGCCACTTTGAAAATCGCTGATCCAATGGTCCAGAAAAATTTACTGTTGTGTACAAATTAGTGTTTTTTCAAAGTGGCTTAATAAAATAGTAAAAAAATTCTAAAAAATGTAAAATTTGGTTTGCAAGTACATATTCATATGGAGATCATGTTGAACGGTTCGGATCGACCGTTAGGATTTTGAAAACTCAAAAAGTGAGCTGTAGCACGGAGGGGCTTTATGCTACGCGTAGCACCGTAGCACTGTCCTATATATATATATATATATATTTTAAAAGTGTTTATATAATCCAGTCCTTCATAAAATTCTAAATATTGATACATAGCTTACTTAATAACTGTCACACATTATATATTTTACATTTCAGTCCTCAATTTAAAATTTTCAGTTTCTCTCCCTATATATATATGCTACTATGCCTTTTTAAGCAAACAAAACCACACTCGCTCACTTACTGGTCACCACCTCCTTTGAATTTTAACAAAAGATGGAGAGCACCAAGTCCTCCATCCCTGCCAAGCTCAATCCACCACTCAACATGATCCGTCTCGACCGTAGAATACCGATATACCGCATACATATGCTTGTATACTCCCTAGCTATCCTCGCCTTAATTTATCATCGAATAACATCTATTTTCGCCTCCTCTACCCTCCTCGAGGCCGTCTTATTACAGTCGATCCTAGTATCCGATATCATCCTAGCATTCACGTGGGCTTGTGCACAGGGTTTCAGGTGGCGGCCGGTGCACCGTCAAGAGTTCCCGGCTAGGTTACCGGATCGGACAACTTGGCCGGCACTAGATGTGTTTGTGTGCACCGCTGATCCATACAAGGAGCCACCGATGGGTGTTGTGAGCACGGCGCTCTCACTTTTGGCCTTTGACTATCCTGCTGAGAAGTTGTCGGTGTATATTTCTGATGATGGTGGTGCCGACGTCACGCTCTTTGCGTTCATGGAGGCTGCGAAATTTGCACGTCATTGGTTGCCGTTCTGTAGGGACAACGGAATCAAGGATAGATCGCCCGAGGCGTTCTTTGCTTCGGGACGTCGTTGCGGTGGCGGTGACGAGGACAAGCTCAAGGTAATTAATTTGATACTTGTATATATTCTTAACTTGTTGAGAACTAATATGTGCTAAACTTTTATTAAAAGGATAATGTTTTAATTTTGTTCATTTATATGTACTGATCATATTTAATCCTATAATTAATATATGGCCTTTGTTAATCCTCTGACCTTTCTCAAAGATAGCTGTGTTATTGGACAATTTGGACTAGTTCTTTTGGAACAGCATGTCTTGGTTGAGAACGGAGTAGGTCTGATGCCCATCGGACCTACTTTTAGGTTCAAGAGCACGATGACCGTCCGATCTAATTTAAACTTGTGCGCACGAACATTGAAACAAACATGCATGAATTTTAAAACATTCCGTACGAATCGTAAAGCAAATTGACGGTGATTAAATCCATCGAACCAGAGTAGGTCCCATGCCCGTCGGACCTACTCTCAAGTGGTCTTGGTTTTAGTAACAATTTAAATATCTCCTGTTGGCGAAACCGACCGTTTGTTCTTTTCTATGAAAATATTGTTGCATTATCTTTTCAATAGTCACACTATAGTCAAGTTAATTTGATTAGGATGGTACCGGTATGCGCTACGTTTGGTCCAAATTTATTAGGTTTTGTTTCTATTGAGACTGAAATATTCTGATTTTTTATGTGGGTCCAAAATGCTTTAAATTTTCCAAACTGAACTGAAAAGTAAAATTTTATACGCCAGTGACTATTCTTGGTTTGGAATTGTATATGGAGACAAAAGTCGAATCAAATAATGCTGCGAATGGTGACAAAATTTACCTTGTCCACATGTTATGTTCATTAATTTCACATAAACATTTGATGTAGATATAAAACTAAAGGATACATCACACGTATCCATCACTTCTATTTATCAAATTAAAGATTTTATGCAGCGAACTCCGTATAGCGCGCCTTCTATTAGTAAGTATTACTAGTATATGCATATATATATATAGAGATAGGCTATGGTGAGTTGTGAAGTAAAACGTTGTTTTACTTCACGCCATATTTTTATTTTAAAAATTCAAACAACCGATCCGAACCGTTCAACTTTTTCTAAATATTGAAATGTACTTGGAGACTAAATTTTACATTTTTTGGAATTTTTTTACTATTTATTAAGCCACTTTGAAATCGCTGATCCACTGTGAACAGTAAAAAATAGTAAAAATTTCTGGACCACCGGATCAGCGATTTTCAAAGTGGCTTAATAAATAGTAAAAAAATTCCAAAAAATGTGAAATTTAGTCTCCAAGCACATTTCAATATAGAGAACATGTTGAGCGGTTCGGATCGGTTGTTTGGATTTTCAAAATAAAAATATGAGCGTGAAGTAAAAATGACATCTTACTTCGCAACTCACCATAGCCCAGCTCTATATATATATATATATATATATATATATATAGAGCTGGGCTATGGTGAGTTGCGAAGTAAGAGGTCATTTTTACTTCACGCTCATATTTTCATTTTGAAAATCCAAACAACCGATCCGAACCGTTCAACATGTTCTAAATATTGAAATGTGCTTGGAGACTAAATTTTACATTTTTTGGAATTTTTTTACTATTTATTAAGCCACTTTGAAAATCGCTGATCCGGTGATCCAGAAAATTTTACTGTTTTTTTACTGTTCACAGTGGATCAGCGATTTCAAAGTGGCTTAATAAATAGTAAAAAAATTCCAAAAAATGTAAAATTTAGTTTCCAAGCACATTTCAATATTTAGAAAAAGTTGAACGGTTCGGATCGGGTGTTTGAATTTTCAAAATGAAGATATGGCGTGAAGTAAAACGACGTTTTACTTCGCAACTCACCATAGCCTATCTCTATATATATATATATGAGCTGGGCTATGGTGAGTTGCGAAGTAAGATGTTATTTTTACTTCACGCTCATATTTTTATTTTGAAAATCCAAACAACCGATCCGAACCGCTCAACATGTTCTCTATATTGAAATGTGCTTGGAGACTAAATTTTACATTTTTTGGAATTTTTTTACTATTTATTAAGCCACTTTGAAAATCGCTGATCCGGTGGTCCAGAAAATTTTACTGTTTTTTACTGTTTACAGTGGATCAGCGATTTCAAAGTGGCTTAATAAATAGTAAAAAAATTCAAAAAAATGTAAAATTTAGTCTCCAAGCACATTTCAATATTTAGAAAAAGTTGAACGGTTCGGATCAGTTGTTTGGATTTTCAAAATGAAAATATGGCGTGAAGTAAAACGACGTTTTACTTCGCAACTCACCATAGCCTATCTCTCTCTCTATATATATATATATAGATGAGCTATGGTGAGACGTGGAGTAAAACAAGTTTGTACTTCACGTCATATTTTCATTTTGAAAATCCAAACAACCGATCCGAACCATTCAACATGTTCTCTATATTGAAATGTGCTTGGAAACCAAATTTTACATTTTTTGGAACTTTTTTACTATTTATTAAGCCACTTTGAAAATCGCTGATCCACTGTGAACAGTAAAAAACAGTAAAATTTTCTGGACCACCGGATCAGCGATTTTCAAAGTGGCTTAATAAATAGTAAAAAAATTCCAAAAAATGTAAAATTTGGTCTCCAAGCACATTTCAATATAGAGAACATGTTGAACGGTTCGGATCGGTTGTTTGAATTTTCAAAATGAAAATATAGTGCCATGGAGTACAAACTTGTTTTACTCCACGTCTCACCATAGCTCATCTCTATATATATATATATATAATTGAGCTATGGTGAGACGTGGAGTAAAACAAGTTTGTACTCCATGGCACTATATTTTCATTTTGAAAATTCAAACAACCGATCCGAACCGCTCAACATGTTCTCTATATTGAAATGTGCTTGGAGACCAAATTTTACATTTTTTGGAATTTTTTTACTATTTATTAAGCCACTTTGAAAATCGCTGATCCACTGTGAACAGTAAAAAACAGTAAAATTTTCTGGACCACCGGATCAGCGATTTTCAAAGTGGCTTAATAAATAATAAAAAAATTCCAAAAAATGTAAAATTTGGTCTTTCTCAAGCACATTTCAATATAGAGAACATGTTGAACGGTTCGGATCGGTTGTTTGGATTTTCAAAATGGAAATATAGTGCCATGGAGTACAAACTTGTTTTACTCCACGTCTCACCATAGCTCAATTCTCTCTCTCTCTCTCTCTCTCTCTATATATATATATAGAGTGAGGCTACGGTACTATGCATAGCACGGTTTGGTCCGTGCTACGGCTCAATATTTGAGTTTTCAAAATCCTAAAGGTCGATCCGAACCGTTCAACATGATTATAAAATGAATATGTACTTGCAAACCAAATTTTACATTTTTTCGAATTTTTTTACTATTTTTTTAGATAGGTAGAAAATCACTTGATCTGAAAATTCTGAACCATCCAAAAACAGTGATTTTCTACCTATCTAAAAAAATAGTTACAAAATTCGAAAAAATGTAAAATTTGGTTTGCAAGTACATATTCATTTTATAATCATGTTGAACGGTTCGGATCGACCGTTAGGATTTTGAAAACTCAAATATTGAGCCGTAGCACGGCTCAATCCGTGCTATGCATAGCACCGTAGCCTCACTCATATATATATATATATATAGTACTAATACTTCATTGGTGTCTACAAGAATCTGTCACTATCTGCGAGAATAAAAGTATTTTTATTGTCAGTATCGTTGCGGAATAATAAAAGTATCGATAATAGTGATATCTTCAGAAATAATAATTTCTGCCGGTGTATCCTCGGCAATAGTCACTTTTTATTCTCGCAGATTGTGACAGATTCTTGTAGGCGATCTGTTGTAAAGTGCTATCAGTGCTGATTGTGAGTTTGTATAACAATTCCGACACTGATGATATTGAAGTTTAATATCAGTTCTTAATTATAATCCTCACTAATAATTAGCAACACTATCAGTGACAGTAACATATCCATATTATTTACATATTTGCTATCACTGATTATTAGTGAATATATACTTGATGGCCGCTGTCAAGATTTAAAAAAAAAATAAGAAGATTATTAGTGACTATTCTTTACAAAAAACCGACACTGATGATATCTTCTGTACTAGTGATTCATAATTTCTGATTGCAAGTAGTGTTTTTTGTTATTGTTGGTTGTAGATGATGTATGAAGCTATGAAAGAGAGGGTGGAGAGTGCACTAGATAAAGGCAATGTTAGTGCTGAGTTAGTTTCCTCAGAGGAATATCAACACATTTTTCAGAAGTGGAAGGATTTTTCCCGCAACAACCATCCTGCGGTTGTTCAGGTTCGAATCAATAAAATGTCGTTATAATAAGTCACAGTTCTTGTAAGAAAAATGATCGTTGATAATCAATGGCTCATCAGTTCCTTAAACAAGAATCGTCAATGATAGTTAGCACAACTATCAGTGACGGTTCTATTTAAGGAACCGTCATGATAGTTTGCCATTAGTTAAGAGTTTTTTATACTATCAATGACCTGTTCTTTCTCATGTGCATGCAGGTGCTACTTGAGAGCAGCATAGATAGTGATATCTCAGGTCATGTCATGCCAAACCTGATTTATGTTTCAAGAGAGAAGCATCCTAAATCTCCTCACAACTTCAAGGCCGGGGCACTTAATGTTCTGGTAAGACCAACTATTAATAGTAGAATTTAACATATACAGTTTCATTTGTATTTTCTGACATCCTATAACCAAGGGTCATGTAGAATATGAATGTTAATGAATATAAACCTCGGTTTTCCATATTAGATTAGAATCAGAGTAGGGTTCAAATGTCTCTATTTTTTGTTCCTCCATTATACCTCCACTTTTTAATTTTTTAGTAACAAAAATTCTACAATTTATATGTCAACATAAAATGGTTAGATGTGATATATATATTTTTTTCTCTACATTCACATAATAAATGATCACTTTTCGATTTTGGTTTTATATGAATCCATAGGTTGAAATATCAATATCCATATTTTATCCACATTAGTGTAATTTTGCAAGCTCTTGATACTAATTAAAAAAAATCGAAATGTCGTGATCTTTCATGTGAGCATAGAAAAATGATATAGATCATATTAACGGTTTTATTTTAACATTTAAGTTTTAAATTTTAAGTTATGGTAGTTCTAAAAGTAAAGGCATGATGGTGACACAAAAAATGAACGAATTTGAACTCTCCTCCTAAATATATCATAATGTTAATTGAATTTGCCCTTCTTTTTGTTAGGTACGTGCCTCGAGTGTCCTGACAAATGCACCGATAATTCTAACAGTCGACTGCGACATGTACTCGAGCGACCCGACTTCACCACACAAGGCACTCTGCTATTTCCTAGACCCCGCCACCTCATCCAAGCTTGCTTTTGTGCAATTCCCTCAGCTTTTTCAGGGACTCAACAAGAATGATATATATGCAGGTGAACTCAAGCGCATCTTCGTGATAAATGGTCATGGTCTCGATGGATTATGCGGGCCAACTTATGTCGGGACCAACACGTTTCATGCGAGGTGTGCCTTGTTTGGTTCATCATTGAAAGGTGTAAATGATCAGGAGCAAATTGGGGCTAAGATGGTTTTGGAAAAGGCGATCCAGGCAGCGGGTTGTGACTATGAGGTCGGAACTAAATGGGGAGACATGGTAAGTGCTACTTTTCTGTTATTGTTCTCAAACAATTGATTTTGTGATGTTTATCTCAGAAGCTAAACTTTATGAAATTATCGTCTCCCTCTCCTTTTTGTTAGTGTAATAAATAGCCTTAACAAATTATTGAGCAACATCATGCTTTTTTTTTTTTCTGGGTATTTTAATTAATTTCAATATTAAGAACACTTATTACACCTTTGGACTAAAGAGAGGATGTGCTATACATGAACAAAAGAAATATTGTGCTGATCAGGTTCTCTTGAACAGTTGAATCAATTATTTTTTTGGGTAAAAATAAGGATCTAGTCCTCATGCTTTATGAATAAAACATTTAATTTGGAAAAACTTGCTCACAAATTTAAATATGCCAATTGTGATGTATTCTGCTAAACAAAATGGAAATAATGAAAGATAGACAAACAGTGCAAGACTTGACTCTAAGAACTTATCTCATATCATACATATATACATATATATATATATATATATTGCTGTTTTGAAAATTTCAGATTGGTTTTCGCTATGGTTCCTTGGTTGAGGACTACAACACCGGCTATCGGTTGCACTGTGAAGGATGGAAATCGGTATTTTGCAACCCACCCGAGCCAGCATTTCTCGGGGAAGTACCCAAGAGCCTGAATGATGTGCTTAACCAGTGTAAGAGGTGGGTTGTTGGGCTCTATGAGGTAATTCCTTTTGTGGCTTTCACTTACCAGTCAAATGTTCATTTAACATATCCAAACAATCAATCTGAACCGTTCAACATGATCTCCATATGAAAATGTACTTGTAGATCAAATTTTACATTTTTAAATGAAATTTACTATTTTTTTAGATAGGTAGAAAATCACTTGATCTAAAAATTCTAGACCATTCAAAAGTAGTGATTTTCTACCTATATAAGAAAATAGTAAATAATTTCTAAAAAATGTAAAATTTAGTGTGCGAGTACATTTTCATATATAGGTAATGTTGAACAGTTTAATTGACTATCTTAATTTTGAAACTAAGACATTGATCCATAGTACAGACCGATCCGCACTATGCATAATTACCATAGCCTCACTCTCCTAAAAATTATGTAATTTACAGCAAAAAAAAGGGCCAGAAAAGAAAGGTCCTTTTAAAAGTTGCTATGCTTATGGATAACCATACCATCCCTGTACTGGTACGATCGCACAAGTATATAAATTGGGGCTCAATTGGATGATTTCAGGTGGGTCTTTCCAGGTATTGCCCCTTAATCTTTTGTGTCAGAAAGGTCTCGCTTGGACAGGGGCTAGCTTACTCGCACTACGCATTTTGGGGCATTTCGTGCATCCCTATTACCACTTATGCTGTTCTACCTCAACTCGCTGTTATCAACAATAGGCCATTATTTCCAGAGGTGTATTACTATGCTTATATAATCTTAATCTTGTTTGTTTTTTTTATAGCTGAGTAATGATTTCCAAGACTATATTTATTATAAATTTAACTACAGCAGTAAGCAACATTCAGCGACACACATTAATATATCGGCTTTTAGTTTCTAAAGAAGATGAATAATGGGGATATAGGAAGCATATGTCGAAACTAAATACATTAAAAAAATGAAAGAAAACCTATAAAATGTACTATTGTAAGTTTGTAACTTAACTAACTGTATTATTGATTTTACCTAATTGCAGCCGTCGAATCCATGGTTCTATCTGCATGCATACCTTTTCTTGGCAGCGTACATCCTAGACATGGCCGACTTTGTCTCTTACAAGAGCACTTTTGGGCGCTGGTGGAGTGACCAGCGAATGTGGCTTATTCGCGGCCTCACTGCATTCCCCTTCGCTATTATGCAATTTTTGTTCAAGCAACTCAACATCTCCACCCAAGGTTTTAATGTCACAAGCAAAGTCATGGACGACGAACAGAACAAGAGGTAATTTAGGAACTTATATTGTTATTTATAATATTGTACAATTGTCGCAATGCTAGTGTAGGATGTCCTTTTACTTCAATTCAACGTGAGTAATTGTTAACACATTATTTCATCGTCTCACTACAGAATACATCGATATCATCAGTGATGTTTTTTTGTAAAGAACAGTCATTAATTATAATCAGTGGAAAACTTGTAAATAATGCGAACCTATCAGTGACGCATCCTTAAACAAAAACGTCACTGATAGTGTTGCTAATTATCAGTGATGGTTCTGACCTTTTGGATTTGAACTCACCAACACTATATTCATACCATTGTTAACACTGCTTGAATGTTGAAACAATATATCGGAATTGGTGGACATATAGGGAAATTAATGAAGCAGAAAATCTCATAATAAGTTTTGAAATCAACACATATATATATAATGCCAGGTTTCTACACTCAATATAGGTACGACCAAGGCTTCTTCGATTTTGGGGTAGACTCGCCTTTCTTTGTCATATTAGGCACTGTGGCAATACTCAGCCTGTGCGCATTCACGGTCGGAATGATCAGAAATGGCATGGTTATGGAAGTGTTTCTAGCAGGATTTGGCGTTGTGAATTGCTGGCCAGTATATGAGGCAATGTGTCTAAGGGTTGATAGTGGGAGGATGCCAGAAAGAGTCACCGCTCGAGCATTTGTCATGGCAGGGATTATTCTTGTCATAGGTTTTGTTGTGTTTAATGTTTAATACACACACACACACACAGCATTTCAGAGGAGAGTACAGATTGGATCAACTCATGCAAGAAGTATAAGAAGGTCAATATTGCAGTCATCAATTGTATATGTATGTATTTAGTAGATAATTTGGTGATGATGTAACTTTTGAACAGTAGTTATAATATGGAATTATTGTAGTCCTTTGGGTTGTTAGTCAGTTCTTCCATCAGTCAGATTCTAATTGGTACAACTAATTAATAATCTCAATTTGACAGTGAAAATGAAATGATGCTTGCCTAAAATTGGAAGGTAGAAAATTGAGGTCAATTTTTCACTAAATGGGTCAATTTATTAGCCCAACATGAAAAATAGTTATTATATCTTGGCCCATAGACGAGAGAAAAAAAAAATTAATGTTATAAGGATTCAACTTTCAAGCAATGTTGATCCACAAAAATTGAAATATGTTTAAATAGGCCTTCTCCAAATAAACAAAGGTGGTAAAATCAAACATATATATATATATACAACAAAGATGCATCAAATTCTTCTTAAAAACATTTATAGTACGTGCCTTTTTTTGTTTTCTCTCTTTTGCTATTTCATTTTCTTTCTTTCTTTCGTTACTTTATGTGAGTTCTAATCTTATAAGTTAATAATCCATAATTACGAACTTAACTCTTATTTTTATCCTAGAGAAATAATCAGAACTCTACAAATTCTAACTTTTATCTTTATCATGTACATAAAATTATCAAAGCTAAATTTAAACAGATATATCGAATATTATATATAAAACTAACCTTGAATGAACTTACATACTAGACAATTGTTATAAATAGGAGATCATTTGTAAATTAAACAAAACAGATTATTTTCTTATTTCTTATTTTGTAACTCCTTGTTAAAAATAGGAGATCATGTGTACATGCACAGCGTGATTTGACAATTGTTAATCAAACCAAAAGTATTCTATAATCTATATTGTCCACTTTCATCTCTTTCGTTTGATCTGATCCGTCATTACCAATTCTCTCTTTTTCTCTAATTCCTTCAATAATTAATCAATTTGTCCAGTCTGATCAATAATTCTCATCAAGTCTGTAACATATATATAGCCATCATAGCCTCGTTGCCAACGCATGCACAAGTTACATATATACTAGATAATTTTGATCAAGTCGATATGTAACTCTACATCTGAATTATATGGCTTCATGTGCTTTTGGAGGCACATATTAATGAAATAGAAGTGAAGAACAAGGCATACAAATTTGGTCAAATCTTTAAGAGGTATGGAGCACTCAAATTGAATAATTTTCTGGACATCGTACATTCTAATTCAGAGGGAAGTAAAAAACATCAAAGTTGTAGATCTTTTTGTCAGCTTTCCAGTGAATTTTATTTAACCTTAATCCGAATTAGGATGACAAAGTTAAAGCCAAATTACCAACATGTGTTGTGTTTTCACCGGACACAGCAGTTGGCTACAAATAAGAAAATTTTGCCCAAGTGCAAAAAGGAGGTGTTATTTTGAGAGCAACAATTAAATTATTGAGTGCAAATATACATTTTGTTCTTCATACCCAATTTACTCTTCTTTAAAATTTTCTTAATTATAGTAGAAACTTAATTAAGATTGTATCATATATGCAAATTCTTTTATTAAATGCTATTTGAAAGAGAATGTAAAAATGACTTGGTTTATTAATTGTCTTTTAATTTTTCATGGGATACTGCTATTTTCAAAGTTTAATGCTCAACAAAAATATTTTTGTATTTTTGTATCAAATTTATCATTAATTAATATTTCCTATATAGATAAGTCTCGTGCATAAGTGCATTGTTAATAAAAGAAGAAGGTAAAGTATGGTATGCTGGATTTTCTATGTTGACTACTATTAGGGTGCTGCAGAAGAGGAGGGAGGAGGGGAGGGGAGGGGAGGAGAGAAGAGAGGTGATTGGACCTAAGCTATCCTTGTTCACTTGCTCTACAACATTAAATTTTGAGGGAGGAGAGAAGGAGAGAGGAGGTGAACTCAATATATATATATACAAACTATTCAAATTATGTAACTTTCAAATCGGAGTGTAGAGAAGGTAAACTCTTTACACTGTAAATCTCCCCTCCCCTCCCCTCCCAGCTTTCCCTCCTTTTCTCTGAAGCACAGTCTAAAGTTCAAGAGGGAAATGTCTCACTAGTATGAAAACATAAAACTATTATTAATTGCTATAAATACAATAAAATTCATTATACGAGGTTAGACTTTTACATCTAATTGAATTTCATAGACAAAGAAGTATTTTTAACATAGACATTTTTTTTTACTATTTACAACAAAATTCATCCGATTTATTATTTTTTGAAGTTACATATTAGTTTTCGTTCAATTTGTATTTGGTTTTCGTTTGCAAAATTTTAATTTTTGCTTTGAGCATATAAATCAAATTGATAATTATTAAACTTAATGTATTTTTGTTCAATGAATATTAAAACTGTGCAAACGAAAATCATACAAGAATTGAAAATAATAATAATAATAATAATAATTAACTTTTTTGTTTACTCTGTGATTTTGTTGTGATGTTATATTTCCTACTGTGATATGCTTAGCTGTAATTCTTAGTTGGGTTTTATTTGGTTTGTAATACAGTACTACTCACCGAATGTATATATAGATTCATTCAATCTATATATGCATATATAATGAACTATATATATAACAAAAGAATCAATTAAATCAATATTCAACATGCATGTAATTAAATTACTTAAATTGAGAATAACATTTACTAACCGCATCAAGTGGAGAGAGGGTAAAGATCCAAGATAGCAGAGAAAGACTACTTGAGGGAGAATGGAAATTCACGTGAAGAGATGATGGAGAGAGTGAAGCAGATCAATATTTCAAAAAGGATAAAATGCACTACAAATTTCATAAATTTAGATCAATTTCATCAATTTACGAAGCATTTCACAAATAAGAAACAAAGAACAAGTTGTTACCCGAATTTACACCAGATGGACTGTAGAGAGGGTGGAGAGAGAGTTGAAACAATGAAATTTCGCACAACTTTCTGGAAACGACCAGTTGAGAGAAAAAGAAAGACGTGTCTAGGGTTTAAAACATTACACCAGTTACATACAACACCGGTTCAAAACCAACCGGTGCTAAATGTCTGACATACAACACCGGTTTATTTGAAAAAACCGGTGTTAATTATTTCGCACTGGTTATTATGAAAAACAGGTGCTAAATGTCTGACATACAACACCGGTTATTAATAATAAACCACTGTTGAATATTTAGCACCGGTTTTTGTGAATAAACTGGTGTTGTATGTTAGTCATTTAGCACCGGTGGTACTTTTAACCGGTTCTAAAATACATATAACACCGGTTTCATCAAATCCGGTGTTGTTTGACCGGTGCTGATTTAAAATTCTGTAGTAGTGATGCTATTCTTTGTATGAACTCTATAGTTTCGTAATGAAACAGGTGGATTACCACTTTTGCAAAAAAAGAAGAAGAATAAATTGAATGAATTTTGTTGCAAATAGTGAATTAAAATATCTATGTGAAAAATATGACTTTTTCTATCAAATTTTGATTTCAAATTATAACCTCATATAATGAATGTTATTGAAATTTTATAGCATATATAAAATAAATTGAATGAATTTAGACATCGATGTGTTGAGCATTCAACTATGAAAATAACGATGTTACCACAGAAAAATAAAAAAAGAAATAAGCCCATTCATTTTTCATTTTCTTTTGATAGTATTTAATAATTTCCTTTTAAATATTTGATACGAGCTTAATAAAGTCCGTACTATAGTTAAGAGGTTCTAAAGAAGGATAAATTCAGCATGAAGACAGAAAATTGGTTATCAACAAATTACCATTTTTGCTTGATTTAGCTTTTCTATAACTACCTACTTTCCAAAACTACTCATATTCTCTGAGGCTATTTAAACATGAAAAATCTACAGAAAAGGGGGATTAAATCAAGGAGGAACTGGATGCTAGACTTGGAATCATCGACAGCACAGGAAGGTGTAACTCTTGCAACGTGGAGGCTCGCAACAAGAGTTTTCGGGTTTTATCTCTCTTTGTTACTTGTTTCTATTTTGCAAGATGTTGTATTTTTTAGGTTTAATTGTTATATTTTTTACACCTATGAAATGCTAGATTTTACTAATTACTAGCAGCACTAAGTTGATAACAAGTATTGGGTTGGACAAATTGCTGATGAAGTCACACTTTCTACGGCTTGAGATTTTAGCCCTCTCCATTGCAGTATCAAGAAAGAATACAGTGGGTGAAAGAAAGATGTGAGTATGGATTCAAGAGAAAAAAATGACGAGACAACGATGAAGAAACCCTAAGAGAGAGAGAGAGAGAGAGAGAAGTGATGGAGAGGAGGAAAATAAAGAGGAAGAAGAGACCAACGAGTGAGATTTATTTGATTAGATGTGGAGGTAGTGTGGCTTAAAGACATGGCAATATTCGAATAGGCGTGAAAAAATTAAAACCCCTAAAGAATATCATACGCTGTTCCATATCAAAACCGTGTAGAATGAAGATTAATCAAACACTGCTCCTACAAACAACCGTGTACAATATACAAAATGCGCGAAAAAACGGAAATCCTAATTCACAATATTTATACATGGTTATTTCAATAGAACCGTGTATGATATGTTTTTAATTTTTTTTATATTCATGTTTGCTAGCTATTAAAGAATCTTAAAAGAATCAAATACATATACTTATTTACACATATAGAGATTTACATGGAACATAATGAATCAAATAATAACATATATGCATAATGATTTAAAAAGCAACAAACATGCATGCATTGTCATAAAATATCTCGTCGAGATTAATCTGATTTTGACTTCACCATCAATATTGTGTTACCTAAATCTGGGTAGTCAAAGGGAGATAAATCTCTATACCATGATAAAAGATTTAATTAGTAATGAGAAGGATAAGAGAGAAAATGAAGAAGCAGGACTTAAATTGGATTGATGACGGAAAGGTGTCGAGGCGTGCGCACATAGTAAAGAGGCATTTCTTCAAGAAATTAATTATTTTAGTAGGGTTTAGTTTGAGAGAGTGCGAATGAATCGTACATGGTTATTAAATACAAATTTGTGTTTGGAGATTTAACATAATCATACACGGTTTGTTACATAAAATTTTTGCATGATCGTCTAACATTGTACACGGTTTCTTATTAATAAACAATGTACAAATATAGGTGCCTTTCGTACACGGTTAATTTTTAAATGACCGTGTTTGTATAATTGAGATAATTTTCGCCTCGAGCTCCTCCTTACATTACACACTGTTTATTTGAAATTTTCTTGCATCCGTGTATGATATGCCGTGTATAGTTATTGTTTTTGTAATATTGGAATCCTAGACTAAATAGGGTTTTAAGCCATGAAAGTGGATGGTAAAAATATAGAATCAGAAACCCTCAAAGTTATCAATAGAAAATTAAGTTAAAAGGATAATAAATGGAATTGAAATTTAGTATTGTGGTAAGGCGAAAATCCTAAAGACTTGTTCAACATAACTTTCCTTATTTGTATTTGTGCTAATTAATTTATGAAACAATTTAGATTTAATTTCCCTCAAAGTCTAAATTAGTCTAGATAATTAAATAATTAATCATTTGAAACTCAAAACTATCCCTGTTGATTCGACATCCAAAGCTATATTATTGCGGTAAGTTAATAAATTTTAGGGTTATATTTTATTAGTGCTTGGCACACATCAAATATGTATATCTGTTCAAAATCACTTTCGTTGTCTGCATATCAATTTCATAGAAAAAATATTTTATATATTATAAATATTCTACTTTTATTTCAAAGATTCAAATTATTAAATTTCATTATGCAAATTTTGACTATGACTATTAATTTTTGTACCAACACTAGACATGAACTATATTGCTATAATTTGATAGTGATATCAAATTCAGATCTAGCTAACTTTTCTAGAAAATTTTCTGAATTCTAAATAAGGTATATCTAAAGCGATAATTAAATTAGTATGAACAAAATGTAATTGATGCCGATCCAAAAATACATCTACCACATAAAAAAAAATGACAGAGGAAGGAGCACAAGATCAGCACCCTATTATGAAACTTTTTTAGTCTAACTTAATTATTTTTTCCCCATAATTTTACACTGGTTGATAGAAAAAACACAAAAAATATTGCATCTCTTTCCATACAAGAAAGCCATCCAAACGGAAATAAAAAATATTATCCAATTATTTCAAAAAGCTCATAATTAATTATACAGAATTTAAAATTTTATAAACATTTGCCCCGGGAAGGCTACAACCTTTGATTGCTCGGTTAATTGCACATTTTTTTTTTGTTGCGCCTTTCTGTTTCACCTTTTTTTTTTTTTTCAAATTATAAAAACTTGAAAAAGATAGGTTGGTTCTAATAGTTGGATCAATATTGCTTCTTCACAAACTTTAAATTGAATAAAATTTGCTTTCATAATGCTCATCTTATTTTCTGAGGAGCATTAATCTAGTATCATATATATCTTACAACTATTTTTAGTAGTTTTATTTTATTTTCTAAGTGAAAAAACCACAAATTTTCTTAATAAAATTTTTCTTCCTTTGCTTTTCTTGAATTTTAAAAACTTGAAAAAAAATAGGTTGGTTCTAATAATATTTGAATCAATATTGCTTCATTACAAACTTGAAATTGAATAAAATTTGCTTTTATAGTACTCACCTTATTTTTGTGAGTAGAATGAAACTAATATTAAATATATCTTAATAACTATTTTCGTAGTTCTTTTTTTCTAAGTTGAACACCGCTCGAATTATAAAAATTTCAAACAAAATAGTCTGGTTCTAATATTTGGATCAATATTGCTTAAAAATTTAAATTGAATAAAACTGCTTTCATAATACTCACCTTATTTTTTTGAGTAGAATGAATCTCATATTAAATATATCTTATAACTATTTTTGGTACTTCTTATTTTTTTTAGTTGAACACTGCAAGTTGTCTAAAGAAACATTTTTTCCCTTTGCTTTCCTCAAATTATAAAAAACTTGAAAAAATAGGACGGTGCTAATATTTGGATAAAAATAGGCTGGTTCTAATATTTGAATCAATATTTGCTTCATTACAAACTTTAAATTGAATAAAAATTTCTTTTATAATGCTCACTTATAATTTTTCTTAGTAGAATGAATCTAATATTAAATATATCTTATAACTATTTTTGTAGTTTTTTTTGTTTCTAAGTTGAACACTGCTCGAATTATAAAAACTTTAAAAATAGTCTGGTTCTAATATTTGGATCAATATTGCTTCATTACAATCTTTAAATTGAACAAAATTGCTTTCATAATACACCTTATTTTTCTGAGTACAATGAACCTAATATTAAATATAGGGTAAATTTCACTAGAGGTCACTAAACTTTGTCTTTTGTCACGAATTGGTCACTCAAGTTTGATTGGTCCCTCCCTAGCCACTGAACTTTTAATTTGTCCCAATCAAGTTACCCTATAACTTTTCCGTCCAAAATATTAACGGCATATTCTCATGATTCCGTCCAAAATATAATGGAATATGCTCATTCTATCCAAAATTTTAATTGAATATGCTTTTTCCGTCCAAATACTAACGGAAAAGTTATATTTTATTAATTTTTTGGATGGAAAAGTTATAGGGTGACTTGATTGGAACAAATTAAAAGTTCAGTGACTATGGAGGGACAAATCAAACTTGAGTGACCAATTTGTGACAAATGACAAAGTTTAGTGACCTCCAGCGAAATGTACCCTTAAATATTTCTTATAACTATTTTTGGTAGTACTACTTTTTTTTAGTTGAACACTGCAAATTGTCGAAATAAATATTTTTTCATTTGCTTTACCCAATATGTAAACTTGAAAAATATAGGCAGGTGCAATTATTTGGATCAATATTTTTTCATTACAAACTTCAAATTGAATAAAATTTGCTTTCATAGTGATCACCTTATTTTTCTTAGTCTAAAATTAAATATATCTTATAACTATTTTGGTACTATTTTTCGTAATTTGAACAACACAAATTGTCATAATAAATATTTTTTTGCATGGCTTTTCTTGTATTAAAAAAAATTGAAAAAAAATCGGCCTGGTTTATCTAATATTTGAATCTATATTGCTTCATTACAAACTTTAAATTGTCTAAAATTTTCTGTCGGAATGCTCACCTTATTTTTTCTGAGTAGAATGAATATAATATTAAATATATTTTATAATTATTTTTGGTAGTTTCGGTAGTTTTTTTTTCTAAGTTAAACACCGCAAATTGACTTATATATATTTTTACCCCTTTGATTTTCTCGAATTATAAAAACTTCAAAATAATACGCTGGTTCTAATATTGAATCTATATTACTTCATTACACACTTTAAATTGAATAATATTTTGTTGAAAAAAAGATGTGTGTGTTGACAATCATGTCCACAATTTCTGTATGTACATTGTCACTCAATATCAGATTTTTGTTTTAATCACTGTATTATGTACTATATTATAGATATTAATATCAAAACTGACCCAATAGCCTCTTTCTGAGGTTTGAAGAGCTTCTAGAAGAATTCAAAGGAGCTTAAATATTTTCCCAAATCGATTTGAGAGCCCATCAAATTTGGGGAGGAAGACACTCACCAAACCGCATTTAGGGTGCATCATGGCCACTTGGAGTTCTTAGTCATGCCATTTGGCCGCCCCGGCTTCATGTCATAATTTAATGAATGATGTATTTAAAGAGGAGTTGAGAAAGCATGTGTTGGTGTTTTTCGATGATATTTTGATCTATAGTCAGAGTTGGGAGCAGCACCTCAGGCATTTATAGGGAGTATTTGAAAAGCTGAAACAACACCAACTATTTTAAAAATTGACTAAATGCTCATTTGGCATGCAAGAAGTAGAATACTTGGGTCACATAATAACTAAAGAAGGAGTTTCAACAGATCCTAGCAAGGTTGAGGTTATGCTCAATTGGCCGAAACCGAGTTCTTTTAGAGAGTTGAGAGGATTTTTGGGACTCACCGGAACAGCAGGAAAACTATGGAGTGATTTTAAAGCCTTTAACAGATCAGCTCAAAAAGAATGGGTTTCAATGGAATGAAAAGACCAAAATAGCATTTGAAAGGCTTAAAAGAGCTATGTGCACAGCACCGGTGTTGGCTTTGCCAGATTTTTCCCTGCCATTTTTTAATGAGGCTGATGCTTGTGAAGATGGGGTCGGTGCGGTGGGGGTGGACCTATTGCCTATTTGAGAAGGGCTTTAGGAGTTTTGAATTTGGGCAAACCGACTTATGAAAAGGACACTTTATTCAATAATTAATACTCCTTGCAGCTTCTGCCCTCTGGAAAGACTTGTGAAAAGGAACTTCTAGCTATTCTCATGGCAGTGGCAAAGTGGAGATATTATCTAAAGAATAGGCCCTGAATAATAAAAAATGACCCAATACCCTCTGGAAAAAAAACTCACAAACCAGATGGGCCTTAACCGAATTTCTTGGGTTAGATTATACGTACAATCCATAGCAGTAAGATTTAAATATAAGTCCTCAAGTATATTTTAATTTTGAGACTATGTTGAGCAGTTCAATCTACAATTTGAACTTTGAAAATGGAAATATGAAAATGTGAAGTAAAACATGTCATCTACTAAGTACCTTTGCCTATCTCTATTTGATTTTGGATTAGTATTTGGGATGTAATATGATAAATTAGTGAGCTCTTGATTAGCACAACTGTTAGATTTAAAATTGTTTAGATAAGATATAGATGCATGTAATGTTGATGTTAGAAATAGTTCATGTAAAACATAGTGCAGTAATTACTTTTATATGTACCAAAACAATGATTTAAATAATGAGAAAAAGTGAAAGAATTTAAAGGTTTCTAGCGGACAGCACTCTTTTCCTTTCTCATTCTCTCTTAACTAAAAATATAACCCTAGAACATTGAATTAAATTAAGATAGGCAATGAATAACCAAACACATAAAAGTCTACCATGCATATATAAAGGAATCAATACCAAGAATTAAGTATTGCAAGTTGAAAGAAAGAGAGATTTGCATTGTCCATAAAGTTTTGCAATTAAAGTTGAGAGATATACCAAGCGTAAATTATGTGTTCCAAGAAAAGGGAAAGAGAGATTTGCAATTCATTCTTTTCAACATTAAGCAAAGAAAGCAAACAATCAACAATAACCAAAGAAAGCAAACATTCAACAAAAAGCAAAGAAATGAGAACCAGCCTTTGGTCTAGTGACAAAGGCAATGCTCCTCCATGTGGGAGGTGGTATGTTCGAAATCTCGATGAGAGAATCGCTTGTGGATATTAAATAGTTTGGTGGCTTGACGCCCAACCTTTACCAAAAAATAAAAGCAAAAAGCAAAGAAATAAGTGGAACCTACACATGTAGGTCTAAAAGTTCGATGGTTTGAAGCTCCAGTTTTGGAAGTTGGAATCGTTCATCGCTGCTCCAACTCCCTGCTCGACATTGTCTTCTAGGAAAAAAGCATCCTGTTCAAGTAAGTAATCAACAAAATCATTGCTTCCAATTCTTGAAGCTTCCGGAAGGCCTTTCATGTTGAACAAATCCTCCTGACACATGAAGTTGTTTTTTGTATTTTCATTCACATTCCCGTTTCCATTGATGCCTCTCTTGTTTTGTAGTATGTCGGCTATCTTGTCGCTCTCCATGGAAACAGTGGTCTCCCTGCACAAAATCATTCATGCAAACAATTTATTTATTTATTTTTTCATTTTTTATATATTTGGAGAATGTTAGAGTAAAATTAAATTTGTTATCTTACGTGACAGGGATTGAATCAGCAGGTTGATCAATAAC
Source organism: Carex littledalei (assembly GCA_011114355.1). Lineage (NCBI taxonomy): Eukaryota > Viridiplantae > Streptophyta > Magnoliopsida > Poales > Cyperaceae > Carex > Carex littledalei. Next base: position 3,004,573 of record CM022082.1, read on the forward strand.
TGTTTGTTCGATTCCATCCATTGGAGCCCATGTGAAGTGTTGTGCGGGTTCATTCATTGGGACATTGTATCCAATGTTGCACTCAGTGGTATCCTTGCTGCCATTATGATAGTTACTAAAAATGCAATGATACATTTTGACACAGTGCTCTTAAGCTTATAAATGACCAGTAAATATATACAAGTAACTCACCTTTGAGATAGTACCGGATTATGGGGAAGCATGATATGAGAGCCATCATTCATAGTGTAATAAAATGGATTTGGTTCTTCATTTTGTTGAAAGAACTGAGAATTAAGAATACAAATAAAAGTAAAAGTAGTAACAAAAAGATTTTATCATGTATTCATCTTACATTACTAAAAATCAAAACTGACCTACCAAGAGTATAATCAGGGATAACCATTAAGAGATTGTTTCTTTTGGTATTATCTGGTTTACTTGTTCCACATCCATTCGGTACGTTATGGATCGAAAAAAGATTGGTGAAAAAAAAAAAATGGATTCATTGTAAACATACCTCTGTATTATAGTAAATAATACTAAATAAAAGAAGTGTATTATAGTAAAGTTGAGATCAGAGAAGTGTATTATACCTCAGCATTATAGTAAAGTTGCTGTAGGTTCTTTTCCTAGTGAAAATAATGGATTTGTTAGTAATCTATAATAAAAGCAATTTTTTTTCTAAACAAAAAAAAAGATTCAGTGTTTTTTTTTTTAACAATTGGTGAAAATAAAAATAGAATGAAAGTTTGAAGGAGATATCAACCTTTTGAACTCGAACATGATTAACTAGATCCACAAGTCCTTTCTCCAAATTCTCTAACACGTTTACATCTTCAATCTCATTGATATATGGAATGTCACTGAAAATTACAGAATACCATCTTGTTAATATTTTTTCGCTTTTCTTTCACACTTTGTTTTTGTTTCAATTGAATTCATTGTAAACATTGAGACCTCAATTATACTAGATATTATTCAATATATATAGACTTCATTCACAAAGCCTATACATCATTTAACCAACTTGATAACAGCATCTGGGCTAATGATAAATTTCAATAGTATAGAAAAAGTTTAAGTTCTTACATCAATGGACCCAAAAGATTAACAGCTTTATTTATTTCGTCTGTGTAATTTAATAATGTTTGCTTTACTTCCTGCAAAATAAAAGAAAATTACATTTAAAAAAAAATCCTATACAAGATATTTCGTATATCCTATACAAAGAAAAGAAAAACAGTTTTCAATAATCACCTATATGAAATGAACCAATAATTGGGGTCTGTGGGCTGCAATACCAAGATAACGAGTAATTTAAATGTTAATAATAATTATATATTCTAATAAAAGCTAATCTTTATATCTGCATTAATTATTATTCCTATAGTGCTTGGATTTATCATATCAGCCTTTTCAAAACATTACCTCAACTGGCTGGGAGCTGCAAGAAAGAAGAACAAAAATAATAATCAATAACTTTAAAAAAAGCATAACATATTAATTAATAATTAACTAAAATAAAATAAAACTGACCTTAGATAATCTAGTTGTGCCGTATTAACCTCGTGATCACTTTTTTTGAATGTTTTCCTTAAAGCCTATTTCAGCCAAACAAAATTTAGACTAACAATTTACCAATAACAATTACACTAATCAAACAAATTGAAAATAAGTAACTAAAATAATAAATAAATTACAATAAATCTAAAAAAAATTATAGTTTTGATACTTTCCTCAAGGCTTTCAAGTCTTCTGTTCAATTGAAAAAAAAAGGGATATTTAGTTAGAGAAATGAAAAAAATAATAATAATAAATGTTAATGAATTTTGAAAAATGCATACCTTTTGTTCCTTTCTGGTGCACTGAAGCTACCATATTTTGTAATTACATCTTCGAAGTTGCTATAAATGACAACAAGAAAAAAAACAAGCATGCTTTATCAAACTTTATAAGGAAATGTAATATGTGGACTTTGGATTCCACAACTTAAAGAAAACCATGTATTTCATTAGGGAAGGAAAAAAAGAAAGAAAGAAAAGAACCCCAATTAATTTTAGATGTGTTGTTTTAACTCCTAACTCAAATCTTAACTACTCTTTGGTGTTATTGCAAGTAATATGCAAATTTGCAAAAAGGGGTCAGGTACCTATTTGGCCCCAAGCAAAGTGTAGGTTTTCCAGAGGTGGAAAAAATGAGGAGGAGGACATCAACATCACACAAAATTGATAGTTCTTTGGCCTTTTTGATGATGCCCAATCGCCGTTTCGAGTATGTCACTTGTCGGCCGCTGCTTAGGTCAATTTTCTTAATCTGTAGCTTGTTTCTCCCCATTTTCTGTTCATCGTAGTCAAAAACATATATATGAGTTGCAATTCAGAAAGTTGACGTTACCAACAAATAAATAAGGGAAATAAATCATTCTTTTTTTCAGCAGATAAATCAAAGTGCAGTGATCAAATAAAGATATTGGAAAATTGCAGCGACCTCCATAAACCCAAAACAATGGAAGTTACATTACAGTCAGAATTTTGAGAAAATATCCAATATGTAGTCTCAAAATTAATCGTCTAAATTTTGGTGAAAGGATGATCAGTAATTGGATAAAGAATTAAGTGGTTCAACCCTCAAATGAAATGAGCATTAATGGAGATCAGAAAGGAGGAAAAGAAAAATTTATGGAGATGAGAAAAAGGGGAAAAGAAAATTTTGTGGAGATGAGAAAGGAGGAAAAGAAGATAGTAACTAATTGAGTTTTTCCTCTTGTGGTGGACACACAAAGAGATAGGGAAAGAGTAGAAAAATAGTTTCATCTCAAGCTAAAAAACGAGTTTCAAACAAAAGAACGTTAACAAAAAAAAATATATAAGTAAATGAAGAAAATAACCAATAATTAGTCTCAAAATTAATCGTCTAAATTTTACTGGAAAATCAGTAATTTCATAAAGAATTGATCCAATACTCGAATGAAATGGCGATTCTTGAAGATGAGAAAGGAGGAAATCAAAAGAAAACAACACCTGAGTTGTCTTTATACATAATCCTGAGCGAAGCAAACAAAATGGAATGGCTATATATACACAGCTCATAATACAGGGGAAAACTTAGCGAGAAATAATCTAAATATAGAACTATAACCGTAGAGGAGAGAAAACAGACACGGAAAAAATTGATTGTTTTAGTGTAAAAAATTTAGGCAGAAAATTATTTTTATATTTTAGAAGGATAAATTAGAATTTAATTGATATGTTGGTAAAATCTTCTTATATTTAGACATCTAAGTACAACTATGGTGTAAAATTATCCAGAGAATTAATTTTCAATATTTTATTAAATTGCTGATTTATTTTTGCCCTGTAATTTCCATTTCGAAAAATTAAACATTTTTTTTGAACTTCTAATTGTGAAATAAATTGAAGTACAAAAAATATTACCTCTGAAATAACTACCATACGCAGTCTACTTTTAAACCGTCGACGTGACATGACTAGTGGCGGAATATAGTATTAGTTAGTGGTGGCTTAGCTACCTCTATAAATTATAAATTAGCACTTTAGTCCTTTATATTTTATAATTTATACAAGTACTTATACATATTAGCCCCCTTATAAACACAATTACACAACAATAACTGATTTAGTCCCCGCCAATTTTAATTTTCTAGTTCTATCCTTGGACGTGACGTGACATAACGAAATGGATATTGATGTGACTAATTTCTTTCACTACTATGATTTCCTATTTGTTAAGTTGCTCTAAGTGCGCTATATCCCGAGAAATAGGGCCGGATCACATTTTTATTGGTTGGGATTATGAGAAAAAATAGATACAAGTTGCATGTAAAAGTTTCTTTCCATGTTTTCTGATACTTTTGTACGATAATTATTTATTTATAGCTAATTTTACTTTGAAAAAAGAATTTCTCCGCCATAAACGGAGAATCTCGATATCATGTATATTTCTAATAAAATAGTTGGAAGAATGTAATTTTTTCTACTTGGTAAACAATTGTAAACATATATAATTTCACAACTCTATAATTTTTCATAGTCTTAATAATTTTATAGAAATTGCAGCTTAGTTTTCTTTTTATAAAAAATGATAAGGTTCATCCATCACATCTATAAATATATTTTTATTTCTTACAATGTCTTTAATTAGTAAAAAAAAATATAATTGACCAATAACACATCTATCTATAATTTTTTTTACAATTTTTGTAACTTATTAAACAATATTAGGTTTGCAGAACAGACCCGCCATTTGTGTAAATGAACAAATATCATACACAGCTGTAATCAATACAACTATTAAGTTAGATTAAAAATTGTTTAGATAAGCTAGATAGATGCATGTAATCTTGATGTTAGAAATAGTTCATGTAAAACATAGTGCAGTAAATACTTCTATAGCTATATGTACCAAAATAATTAATTAAATAATGAGAAAAAGTGAAAGAATCTAAAGGTTTCTAGCAAAACCACTCTTTTCCTTTCTAATTCTCTCTTTAACTAAGAAATATAACCCTGGAACACTGAATAAATTAAGATTGGCAAGCACATACAAGTCTACCATGCATATATAAAGGACTTCCCTTAAAATATCCAAATCTCTATCCATAACAAGCATAAAGTTTTGCATGTGGAGAGTTCTTCAACAAAGAAAGCAAACAATAAACAATAAGCAAACATTCAACAAAAAGCAAATAAATAAATGGAACTGACACATGTAGGTCTAAAAGTACAATGGTTTGAAGGTCCAGTTTTGGAAGTTGGAATGGTGCACCGCTGATCCAACTCCCTGCTCGACATTGTCTTCCGGGAAAAAAGGATTCTGTTCAAATAACTTATCAACAAAATCATTTCTTTCATTGCTCGAAGCTACCGGAAGGCCATTCATGTCGAACAAATCCTCCTGATACATGTCGAAGTTGTTGTTTGTATTTCCATTCCCATTTCCATTGATTCTTCCCTTGTTTTGTAGTATATTGTCTACCTTGTCGCTCTCTATGGAAACAACGGTCTCCCTATGCAAAATCATTGATGCGAACATTTTATTTATTTATTGTTGCATTTGTGATGCATTTGGAGAATGTTAGAGTAAAAAATGAATTTGTCATCTTACGTGCGACGGATCAAATCAACGGGTTGATCAATAACTGTTTGTTTGATTCCATCCATCTGAGCCCAAGTGATGTCTTGTGCAGGGTCATTCATTGGGACGTTTTATCCAATGTTGACCTCAGTGGTATCCTTGCTGCCATTATAATAGTTACTAAAAGTACAGTGATACATATTGACACAATGCTCTTATGCTTAAATGACCAGTACATACCAGTACCTGGGTACTTCTAATCTGACAAAGTAACTCACCTTTGAGGTAGCATCGGATTATTTGGAGGCACCACTTGCTGTCCATCATTCATAGATCGAATATGAAAAGGGACTAGGTTCTTCATTTTGTTGAAAGAATTGGTACATTCCACACTGAGAAATAAGAATACAAGTAAAAGTAAAAGTGTAAACACAAATATTTTATCATATATTCATCTGACAAAATCAAAACCGACCTACCAGGAGTATAATCAGGGAAAAAACCATAAAGTGATTGTTTCTTTTGGTATAATCTTGTTTACTTGTTCAACATTAGGAAAACCATAAAGGGAATATCAACATTTAGGTTTTCAATAAAAATGAAATCAGGAAAAATAAATGGAGGATTCAAAACCTAAAAAAGTACTAGTACTGGAAATAAATAGAAGCAAGATTCTTTTCCTAGTGTAAAGAAAGGATTCGATAATAAAAAAACAGTATTTTTTGTTCACAATTGGAAAAATTAAATATAAAATGAAAAGTTCGAAGGAGACGTCAACCTTTTGAACTTGAATACGATTGACTAGATCCACAAGTCCTTTCTCCAAATTCTCTAACACGTTGTTTACGTCTTCAATCTTATTGATATTTGGAATGTCACTGAAATTACAAAATACCATCTTGTCAGTATATTTTCACTTTTCTTTAACATTTTTTCTTGTTTCAATTGAATTCATTGTGCACATTGAGACCTCAATTATACTAGATACTATTCCAAATATATAGACTTTCATTGACAAAGCCTATACATCATTTAATCAACTTGAAATCAGCATTTAGGCTAATGATAAATTTCAGTGGTATAGAAAAAGTTTAAGTTCATTACATCAATGGACCCAAAAGATTAACAGCTTTCTTTATTTCGTCTGTATAAGCTAATAATTCTTCCTTCACTTCCTGCAAAAGAAAAAAAAATCACATCTTAACAATAAATCCTAGATTTATATATATATATATATATTTCATAGAAGATATTATGTATATCCTATACGAAAAAACAGTACTTGGGGCCTGTGGCATTACCAAGATATATAATGAGTAACGTATATATATATTAATAATCTTTATATATTCTAAACAAAACTAATTTTCATATCTGCATTAAATATTATTCAAAACATTACCTCAATTGGCTGGGAGCTGCAAGAGGAAGAATAAAAAAAAGAATCAATAACTATAAAAAAACATAACATATTAATTAATAATTAAAAAATTAAAATAAAACTGACCCTTGATTAACTAGTTCTTCAAAATTAACGTCGTGATCAAACTTTTTGAACGTTTTCCTTAAATCCTGTTTAGGCCAAACAAAATTTAGACTAACAATTTACCAATCACAATCCTAATTTTGCAAATAAGTAACTAAAATAATAAATAAATTACAATAACTCGAAAAAAAGATCATAGTGGTGAAACTTACCTCAAGAATTTCCACTCTTCTGCTCAATTCAAAAAAATAATTAAAAAGGTAGATTTAGTTAAAAAAAATACAAAAAAATATTAATAATAAAAAATGTAAATCCATTTTGAAAAAATGCATAACTTTTGTTCATTTCTTGTGCATCGATGTTACCATATCTTGTAATTACCTCTTCGAATTAAGTTACTATAATTGTGAATAAAGAAAAGAACATGCATGCTTTATCAAACTTTTCAAGCAGAGAAATGTAATTTGTGGACTTTGGATTTCACAACTTAACATGAACAACCATGTAATTTTATTAGGGAAATAAAAAATAAATAAAAAAACCTAATTAATTAAACTTGTGCAGTTCTAACTCGTAACTCAAACTCTTAACTACTCTTTGGTGTTGTTACAAGTAATATGCAAATTTGCAAAAAAAAGGTTAGGTACCTATTTTCCCCCAAGCAAAGTGAAGGTTTTCCCATGGTGGAAAAAACGATGAGAAGTATTTCGACATCACACAAAATCGATAGATCTTTGGCCTTTTTGATGAGGCCGGCTCGCCTCTTAGAATATGTCTGTTGTCGTCTTGTGTTAGTTTCCAATTTATGAATCGGTAGCTTTTGTCTTCCCATTTTCTGTTCACCATATATATATATATATATATAGAGAGTATGGCTAATGTGCTTCCTCTAGAACTTTAGTCTCATGCTTCCGGGGGCATATCTTAGTGTTTGATGTTCAAACAACAAATTCAAACCGTTAGATGTTCAATCTATATTAAAATGTACTTGGAAATCAAATTTTACATTTTTTGGAAATTTTTTTACTATTTATTAATTAAGCCACTTTGAAAATTCCAGATGATATGGTCCAGACTGTTTTTACTGTTCACCCGGATCTGGAATTTTCAAAGTGGCTTAATAAATAGTAAAAAAATTCCAAAAAATGTAAAATTTGGTCTCCAAGTACATTTTAATATAGATTGAACATTTAACTGTTTGAATTTGTTGTTTGAACATCAAACACTAAGATATGCCCCCGGAAGCACGAGGCCGAAGTTCTAGAGGAAGCACATTAGCCATACTCTATATATATATATATATATATATATATATATATATATATATATATATATATATATATATATATATATGAGTTTGCAATTCAGAATGTTGACATTACTAACAAAAAAATAAGCGAAATAAATAATTTGTGAAATAGATAATAATAGTTTTGCAATTAGAGATGTTACGAGTCTAACTATAAAGCTTGAACTCAGTCATCTCAGACCGAGCCGAACCAGATTGTTAACAACTCGTTCGTATATATTGTGAGAAGTACATAGACCACAAGCATTTTTATCGATTTGATGTTGTGAGCCACGCATTTGCCACGAGCCGAGAAAGAATTTCTGATAGATTTATTTCATGCATGTAAAACCATACCGCAATTCACAAATCCTAAATTCGCCATGATCCTCTAGTGAACTCTAATCTGAAATTCTAAATTACCTTGGTCCATAGCCATGATCTTCCAGAGAGACACAATCACCGTTGATCACCGAAAGCCTTTAGATTTCTAAGTAATCCCTCTCAAGTCTGATGGAGAGAGAGAGAGGGGCGGCAGTTGCAACACTCTGTTCTGTACAAGGAGAGATACCTGATTCTAGTTCTCTACTGAAAATCCTCTTCTCTTCCTCTCAATTTTCTGTTTTTCTCTATTTCAGTTTTTGGTAGAGAGAGAAATTAGAGAGAGAGATAACCGAAATGTTTATATATTGGTTTTGAAAAGGAGACAGATCACATAAAATGAATAGGCGCCTCTATCCACATTAATCAATCAATTAATTAATTAATTAATTAATTAATCTTGTTTTCTTATTGGATCTGTATCCTATTTTCTTATTGGATCCTTAATGGATCTAAATTCAGAACTTGTCTATATTTGAGTATTTCTTTATTTACAGAACATTGTCTTATTTAATTGTGTTCTCCAGGGACCAATAGCATAATTGTATTATTTCCAAACTTTATATAATTTAGACCATCACTAAATCATAAAATTATTAATACGCATTCTACACATTAAAGGCCACACTTCTTATGACACATATTGAATCCGATAAATAATACTTAATTTGATCACTTCATAACGGGTCTAATTAGATATTTGACAGTCTATTATTCAATATATATTTATATTACATATAAGCCCATATATGTTGTAATTAATTGAAATTAATTCCAACAATCTCCCACTTGGGCTATATGTGTATCTGAATAATATATATTGATAAAACCGAATTGAGTACTCAAGCTGTGCTGTCATAACCTTTTGTGTCATCAACCAATTCCGTCCATCAATTATATTCACAAGGACTTAAGCAGTATTTGTCTCATTAATCGAAACTAAACCAACATAAATCACTGTGTAAACATAACTGAATGACATAAATCATGAATGGAATGTGTAGTTTGGAAATTACATTCAATGTGATCCACATGCCTATCTCCAATTTGGTCACTTTATCTTAATTTGATTTTGATCAATCATAAATTCAGAGTGCATAATAAACTGAATAACTGAAAGCTGAATAACTGAAGTCTGAATAACTGCATGATACATACAAATAACAGAATATCATTTAAAAGTTAACTGCATGATATCTGTAAAAGTATATCATATAAAACGTAAAACATGATACATAAAATACAAACTCCCACTAAATCTGACAATCCTCTTTAACACAGATACCCATGTGAGCAGCATGCTCGTGAAACTGTTTGGGTACCAATCCCTTAGTCAGTGGATCTGCCAGCATGGATGTTGTACCAATATGCTCAATACTTATAAGTCCACTCTGAACTATTTCCTTCACAGTAAGAAACTTAATGTCGATATGTTTGGATTACGACGAGCTCCTGTTGTTGTTGGAATACAGTACTGCTGAATTATTGTCACAATATATCTTGAGTGGCAACTTTATAGTATCCACAATGACAAAATTCCTTAGCCATATTTCATGGTTCGATGCCTCGAAACACGCAATGAATTCGGCTGCCATAGTGGAAGAAGCAATCATAGACTGCTTTGCACTCCTCCAAGAAATAGCTCCTCCAGCCAACATAAAAATATAACCAGATGTTGACTTCATGCTATCCACACAGCCCGCAAAATCAGAATCAGTATATCCAATGACCTCAAGCTTATCTGATCTCCGATATGTCAGCATATGATCTTTCGTTCTTTGCAAGTACCTAAGTACCCTCTTGGCTGCTCTCCAGTGATCCATACCAGGATTACTGAGATACCGGCCTAACATTCCTATGATGTACGCAATATCTGGATGCGTACAAACCTGAGCATACATCAGACTTCCTACTACCGAAGCATATGGAATCTGGTGCATTTCTGATTTCTCGAGTTCTGGCTTTGGACACTGATTGAGACTAAATTTGTCTCCTTTTGCAACAGGGGTATTTCCTGGTTTACATTGTTCCATGCCATATCGCTTGAGAATTCTATCGATATATGCTTGTTGTGAAAGCCCCAAAATACCCTTATTTCGATCTCTATGTATTTTAAGGCCTAACACATATGATGCTTCGCCAAGATCTTTCATATCAAAATGCCTGAAAAGAAATCTCTTAGTTTCACGCATCATGTTTATATCGTTACTGGCAAGCAATATGTCATCAACATATAAAACCAGAAACATAAACTTACTCCCACTGAACTTGTGATATATGCATTCATCCACCAAGTTAGGCTCAAATCCAAATGAGACAATTACTTGATGAAATTTGAAATACCACTGTCGAGACGCTTGCTTGAGTCCATAGATGAATTTCTTTAATTTGCAAACCATCTGCTTTGAGTTATTGTTATCAGTCTCAAAGTTAGGTGGTTGCACCATATAAATGGTTTCATCAATGTCGTCATTAAGAAACGCAGTCTTAACATCCATCTGGTGTAACTCAAGATCAAAATGTGCCACTAAAGCCATAATAATTCTGAAGGAATCTTTCATAGACACAGGTGAGAAAGTTTCCGTAAAGTCAATGCCTTCTTTCTGTGTAAATCCCTTAGCAACAAGTCGCGCTTTGTATCTTTCCACATTACCTTCTGAATCCTTCTTGGTCTTAAATATCCATTTGCAACCAACATGCTTCACACCTTGAGGTAATGGGACGATATCCCAGACTTTGTTGTCATACATTGACTTTATTTCATCATTCATGGCCTCGATCCATTTCTGAGAATTCGCACTTTCCAAAGCCTGACGGAGACTGAGAGGGTCATCCTCCATCATGCCAATGTCGAATTCATGTTCTTGAAGAAACACAACATAATCCTTAGATATTGCGCTTCTTCTCTCTCTGGTGGACCGCCTTAAAGGCACTGTTTCTTGAAGTTCTTGAGATGGTATAGGTTCCTCTTCAACATCAACATTGTCTTGTACTGGATTCTCTTCCATTTCTAGAGGTTCATTCACTGTACGATCCTGAACCAATGAGTCTCCAGATATTCTTATTACAATTGGTACCATTGCTGGTGCCTCTTGTATAGGAGAATCTTGTTTTTCTTCAAAGACAATTTGATTTGTATTTCCCCCTTGAACCATAACATCCTCAAAGAACTTAACTGTATTTGTCTCGAAAATTGTTCTATTAGTGGGATCATAAAACTTATACCCCCCGGGACCTTTCTGCATATCCGACAAAATAACAACTAACTGTTCTTTCGTCCAGCTTTTTCTCTTGTGGCCTATAAGGCCGAGCTTCAGCCGGACAACCCTAGATTCTAAAGTGCTGGAGACTAGGCTTTCTCCCAGTCCACAATTCATATGGAGTTTTGTTTGCTGCTTTAGTCGGTATTCGATTCAGAATATATGCTGCTGTCTTAAGTGCTTCTCCCCAAAGGTTTAATGGAAGTGAAGTATGAGAAATCATACTCACCATCTCCATTAATGTTCGATTGCGCCTTTCAGCCACACCGCTCATTGCGGGCGAACCCGGCATTGTATACTGTGGCACAATTCCATTTTTCTCTAGAAATTTAGCAAAAGGCCCTGGACGTTGTTCTCCTGAGCCGTCATACCGACCATAGTATTCACCACCACAATCTGATCTGACGCTTTTAATCCTTTTGTTGAGTTGTAACTCAACTTCAGCCTTGAAGGATTTAAATGTGTCCAAAGCTTGAGCCTTTTCTTTAATTAAAAATATATAACCATATCTAGAATAATCGTCAATGAAACTGATAAAATATACATGTCCATTCCTAGTAGCTGTAGGGAATGGCCCACATATGTCCGTATGTATCAGCTCAAGGACGTCTATCATACGATTGGATGTATATTTGCGCATGCTTGTTTGTTTGCCCTTCGCACACTCAATGCACGGATCGAGATCCGACATGTCTAAGGGTCGCAGAATATCACTTTGAATAAGACGTGTAATTCTCTGTTGAGAAATATGACCTAAATGCTTATGCCAAAGTGCAGCTGAATCCTGATTTGTTAATTTTTGTCTAACATTTCGAGTTTCATTGTTCAATGTCTCATTATAGGAAACAACAGTATCTAAAACATAAAGATTATCCAAAACAGATAGAAAACTAGAAGCAACCAAATTGGAGTTTTGATACAAACCAAACTTTCTATCTCCAAATGAACAAGCAAAACCTAATTTGTCCAATGCAGAAACAGAAATTAAGTTTTGCCTAAAAGACGATACAACAAAAGTATCAAACAAATCCAAATACAAGCCAGTTTTCAAAAGTAATCCAAAATGCCCTATAGCTTCAACTTCTGCCTTGTTTCCATCGCCCACATAGATGTATCTTTCACCATTATTTGGCTTCCGATAACTTCGGCAACCCTGCATAGACACATAAATGTGAGTAGTTGCACCTGAATCTATCCACCATGTGTCTATTGAAACTGAAACTGCATTAACTTCTGTACAAACAAAAGAAGAATTAATACCTTTCTTGACACGCCATGCGTGATAATTGGTACAATCCTTCTTCACATGCCCTTCAGATCCACAGAAAAAACAGCCCTTCTTCTTTTCTTTATTCGGCTCCGATCCGGTAACCGGTTTCTTGTCCTTAATGGGCTTCTTCTGCGAACTTGTAGTTGCAGCATCTGAATTGGCCTTACGTTTCTGTTTCCCTTTTCCCTTAGAGGTAGAAGCAATGTTTGCGCTTTCGCTCTTGTCCGACTTCAATCTCTCTTCCTCCTGAACACAGTGCGAGATGAGTTCATTAACTGTCCATGTTTCCTTCTGACAGTTGTAACTCACCTTGAACTGTCCAAATGAGACAGGAAGAGAGTTAAGGGCCAAATATACTAGCATATCATCCGATATATCTAGCTTATGTCCCTTCAGTTTTGAAGCGGTATGCATCATTTCAAGAATGTGCTCCCTGACATTGCTCTTGCCATTGTACTTCATTGTGCAGAGTTTGTTTAATAGAATGCCTATTTCAGCCTTCTCATTCCTAACAAACCTCTGCTCAAGTTCCTTAAGATAGTCTTTAGCAAGAGTGGAATCAGAAACTGGTCCCCTAAAACTTTCAGGAATGGTCTTTTGCATGACCCGGAGACACAAGCGATTTGACCTCATCCACCGTGCATGTGCAGTTTGTTCCTTTTCAGAACTAGTTGCAACAGACACATGTGGTTTGGCTTCCTGCAACGCTGTGTCCAGGTCAAGACACCCAAGGATAATCTCAAGATTATCTTTCCAATCCTTGTAATTAGAACCCGTCAGCATCGGAATGCTATTGATGCCTGCTGTAAGATCAGTAATCTTTGCTGAAAAATATTCACAAAGAACGAATCAAATAACCGAATTATAATATTTAAAATCAAAACAAGACATATTCCATCAACTAAGTATCTTCGAACAATAAGTGCTCTTTGAAGTCAATTATTATTCTAAGATAAATAGGTGTAGTAATTGAATATAACAATTCATTTGATGTCAATTAGTCAACCTTCATTTGGACCGATTAACTAATTATATTCAAATCTTAATGACTATTATCCATTCATTACCACAAGTATACACATACAATACTTGATTATTGTCTTTCTTTTGAACCAATCCAATAACCAAACATCATATGTATATATTCTGTGTATAAATTGACAAATAATCAACGTCGGTATAAGAGCTTACTTTGATAAGATGATACCTTTATTAATCATTTTCCAAAATATATCTTAACCTGAAGCCTTCATAATGATTTAATATTATCCAAAAACATTTATCAAAATTTAGCTTAACCGAATTATATCTGATGGCTTAACCAAATAATTTAATTATTGCAGCGGAATACCAAAACAATGGCTTAATCGAATAACTTTGTTCTGTTTCGGCCATAATCTACAAATTATTCTTTATTCGACAAGGCCGAATTAAATTGGTGTAAACGTAATTAGATTGGTCAAAATTATTGGTCAACACAAATCAGAACTATCTTTATTCGGAAATACAATAGCAATTTTTGGATATGTGAAAATACAGAGGCGTCATAAAAATTATGCCCGACATAAATTCAATTTCCAAAATACAGTATGCAATAAGGAAATACAATTTCCGAAAATTTCCAAAAATTGAACACAGGAATCATAAAATTGTTTGTGCAGAAAACTTTGATTTCTAAATAAAACCAAAACAGGGTTATGCACAATGATTCGAAATCACAAATATTTTAATTGGCTGTATTTTAACAAGCAGGAGTTCCGCTTTTAAAAAAAAATTCAGATTTCATAATACAAATCGATTTACAATGAAATACAAATCAATTTGCAGTCCCCTTTCGGTCAAAACAGAGTAACGTGCGACCCAAAATTTTGAAATAATTAATTTCCGAAATTTAATAAGAAATTGATTATGCAGAAATTAATCGGTTCAACTAGAGTAGGCTCTGATATCACTTGATAGATTTATTTCATGCAAAACCATACCGCAATTCATAAACTCTAGATTTGCCATGATCCTCTAGTGAACTCTAATTTGAAATTTTAAGTTACCTTGGTCCATAGCCATGATCTTCCAGAGAGACACAAGCACCGTTGATCACCAGAAGCTTTTAGATTTCCAAGTCTGATGGAGAGAGCGAGAGGGGCGGCAGCAGCAACACTCTGTTCTGTACAAGGAGAGATACCCGATTCTAGTTCTCTACTGAAAATCCTCTTCTCTTCCTCTCTATTTTCTGTTTTTCTCTATTTCAGTTTTTGGTAGAGAGAGAAATTAGAGAGAGAGATAACCGAAATGTTTCTATATTGGTTTTGAAAAGGAGACAGATCACATAAAATGAATAGGCGCAGATCACATAAAATGAATAGGCGCCTCTATCCACATTAATCAATCAATTAATTAATTAATTAATTAATTAATCTTGTTTTCTTATTGGATCTGTATCCTATTATCTTATTGGATCCTTAGTGGATCTTGATTCAGAACTTGTGTCTTATTGGATATTTTCTTATTTACAGAACATTGTCTTATTTAATTGTGTTCTCCAGAGACCAATAGCATAATTGTATTATTTTCAAACTTTATATAATTTAAACCATCACTAAATCATAAAGTTATTAATACGCATTCTACACATTAAATGCCACACTTCTCATGACACATATTGAACCCGATAATACTTAATTTGATCACTTCATAACGGGTCTAATTAGATATTTGACAGTCTATTATTCAATATATATTTATATTACATATAAGCCCATATATGTTGTAATTAATTGAAATTAATTCCAACAATTTCATCTTGTTCTCATTACAAAATGTTTCATCCTCTAATGGTGGGCATAAAGAGAGATATTGACAGAGTCGGAAAATAGCTTCATCTTATTTAACGGATAAATCAAAGTTCATTGATCATAAAGATATTGGAAAAAAGCATCGACCTCCATAAATCCAAAACAATGGAAGTAAAATTACAGTCAGAATTTTGAGAAAATACCGAATAAGTTGTCTCACAATGGAAGTTAAAGATTTTTCCACAGAGTTGATACATACCTTGGTTTTCTTGTTGATACACAACTCACCTTGTATCCTGAACGAAGCAAACAAAATGAAAAGGCTAGCTATATATACTCGTGGAGGCCAATACTTAAGCGAGAAATAAGCTAAATATAGAATTATAACCGTCGAAGAGAGCAAACAACACTGTGGCTGAGGGAAAAAATTAGGTTCTCTAATTACACGGCACCTAATTCAGAAAGGATTTCCAATTTTAATCGTATTCCAAAAGTAGTATCCAATTTCTAGCCAAAGTTACAAATTGGAAGTTAACAGTGTCCAATAAAAAAAGAGCAGTGCTATTCTAAGCGCTCAAATTGTATTTTTAAGTGCAATGAAAACTTTTGTTTGATTATACCATACTTGTCCTTATTTAATACCTGATAATTTTGTTTAAACGGTATACAATGTAAATATTTAATGCATAATATATGGAAGAGCTGCCTTATTTAGTGTTTATGGAAAATCTTAATTTTACCATGACCCTTTTTAACAAAAGAGGAAATTAAGATATCATCTTAATCAGCCATAAAATTCTCAAATATTAAATATTTTTTTACTCAAGAGCAAAAATAGTTTGCCGACAAATATGAAACTATATGACCCACAAAATATTTTTGCGAGCAAAACATTAAAGTTTTAGAAAACACGAAATTACAGAGGTGTTGTGCTAGGTTTGGTAATTAATTCAATCTTTATATTATCTGTTATACAATTAAAAACCGATAGAAAATATTGTCCATTTTTTTCTATCGGTTCAAAACAACAAACCGTTATAAGAGGTTCAACTTTTTGTATCAGTTTGCACTTTAGAACCTATAGAAGAAGTGCCTCATTAATTCTATCATTTCTGGGTTAGAACCGATAGAAGAAGATGACCTTATCGACCATGTTACTTCATCACAATCCGATTCTGATTGAAAGTAGAAATTTTTAAAATTTTTGGTTGTAGATGATGTATGATGCTATGAAAGAGAGGGTGGAGAGTGTACTGCATAAAGGCAATGTTAGTGCTGAGTTAGTTTTCTCGGAGGAAGATCAACACATCTTTCAGAAATGGAAGTAATTTTCCCGCAACAACCATCCAGCGGTCGCCGGTTGTCCAAGTTCGATTTGTGTTACTTTTTAATGCCAAGTTTTGATTTACAAGTTACCCCTTGAGCAATTACCTAACTGATGAACAATAAAATGTCACTAGTACAAAAATATCATCAGTGACGGTTATTGTAAAAAACGGTCATCGATAATCAATGATGACAAATCTGTAAAATAATGTGGACCTATCAGTGACGGTTCCTAAAAAAAAAATCATCACTGATAGTGTTGCTAAGTCACAGTGATGTTCCACTAGTACAGAAAATGCGACCACATACATGGCCCAAAAAGCTAATGACACATGGTTTCATGACCGTGTCATCGAGTGTTGTGTATGAATAGGTGGTACGTTGTACACGGTTACCGAACTGTGTCGATATAGTCCAAACATACACGGTTAATAGGAATGAACCGTGTCAGATCTCTAAAAAAAGGCGCTGAAAATGGTGATTTAACCGTGTACAATAACAATGGTTATACATGGTTTCTACAAGGCATCCGTGTATTATTTTGGAAAACATACACAGTTTGTTATTTAGAACCGTGTATGATTTTAATGTTATTTTTAAATCAAATTTATAATTGACTAGCATCCATATTTGCTAGCCATTAAGCATACAATTAATATTACTCATCCATAATTATGTAAATATTCAACATTCACAACATACATAAAACAATAATTCAACATTTACAAAGTCACAAGTTCATAAGAAAACAATACATTTGCTAAGTATTCATATATATCTGGTATACATTGAAACTAGTAAAACGGTTAAGTTTGTTCCACATAATGCCTATTAAAAACACTAATGTCTATAGTTTTAAAATGACAGTCACTATAACTTGAACTAGATTTACACGAGAAGAGGTCTTCGTAAGGACCTTCGATAAAACGAAAGCCCTAAAATTTTGCAATTCTCCTGTACTTCATAGTTTACCTATTTTGCAACCTATTGACCCAAAACTCCAAATGATCCTCCATCTGAGCAACTACTCTAGCTAGCGCTGCTTGAAGCTGTGCTTTTTCTTTTAGTGGGCCTTAACATTTCCATTTCTTCCATACGTTCTTTACTTGGGCTCACTAGAGGCCCAGTCTATATTTCTTCAGTTTTTCGAGGGTCGGTGAGCAATGGCTCACCAACAATTTTGTATTAAATAATGAAAATTTTTTTTTTTTTTTTTACAAAGTCACCTCAAGCTAGATACACTCCAGCCAGATACATCCCGAGACAAAAATAAATAAAATTATAAGAAAATTACATGACCATTAAATCAACCCCTCTCTCGTAAGCAATAAATGCAATGAAACACCTCACAAGCTGGATTTGTCCCCAGATCTATTCCCTCTCATCCGACCCGTTAGGGGTCGTGTACTATAATAGTGAGTGCCAAACGTCAATCTGAAGCAGAGTCTCTCTAATTAGCGTATTAATTTCCTTCCTCTCGTGGGAGAAAATCCGCCTATTTCTCTCTCGCCATAAAGCCCATACCGCCCCTGTCCACAAGGAGTCCCAGTATACTCTATGATTGTCTTGAAGTGACTTTCGCCGCAGTACCCATACTCGCATGATATTGTTAGAAACCGGTAAGGTAGCCCTTTGGGGAAGAATACCCCTCCAGAACTGTTTTGCGAAGGGGCAAGTCCAAAATAGGTGATCCCTGTCCTCTAGGATGTTGCGGTTGCAAAGAACACATTTGGGGGCTACCTGTATGCCCCTCCTACTTAGGACCTGTTGAGTGAGTATTTTATTCTGTCTCATTAACCAGATGAAGATACGTACCTTGAGGGGCGCCTTGATCTTCCACAAGTCTTTATAATACCGACAAATCATTCCTTTGTTATGCATCATGCGATATGCGGAGGAGCTTGAGAAGTCTCCTCCCGGTGTCCAGCGCCAATTAATCCGACCCGCTTGGTACTCGACTGAGGCAGAGAAGAAGGCTTTGAATTGCGATAAGTCACTCAGGAAGAAGGATTGGGTTGTCAACTGGGCCGCCTCTGAGATGTCATGTAGTCTCGTGAGTGTTGTAGCCCACAGGCTGTCAGGCTGTCTTTCAATTCTCCAGATCCACCTAGTGAGAAGAGCTGCATTTTGGGTGGATAAATCGATGAACCCCAAGCCCCCATTTGTTTTCAGTGTGCACACTCTTGACCAATTTACCAAGCAGTTAAGACCCGAGCAAGTTTCATTGCCTTTCCAAAGGAAGCGCCTTCGAACCGCATCGATTTCGTTAATCACTCCCTTAGGCAATTTAAAGGCCTGCATGTAGTGGAGGGGGAGTGCTGAAAGGACAGATTTAATTAGAGTAACCCTACCCCCGTATGACAGGACATTCGCTTTCCATCCCGCTAGCTTGTTCCGTACTGAGTTAATCAGCGGTTGAAAGAGTAGTTTCGATGGTTTCCTTAAGGTGAGAGGTAAGCCCAGATATTTCATAGGTAAGAGTGTCGGGTCGCAAGAAATTGTTGTTTTGATGGTGTGGATCAGGTTGTCGGGCAAGGCTATTGGGACGAAGGAGCTTTTGTTTTTATTAATTTTTAGCCCCGCAAGATCCTCATAGAGCTGTAGGATCAAGGTTAAAACTTTCAAGGTTGTCGGGTGAGGCTCGGCAATGATGACTGTGTCGTCGGCAAACTGGATAATCTGTGGTGCCATGAACATTGTGTGGTGCATCGCCGGAATGGAATTTTTAATAAAGCATTGGAGGGAGTCGGCCACTAAGATGAAGAGGAGTGGGGAGAGGGGATCTCCTTGACGTAGGCCTCTCTTGTGGTCAAAGAAAGGTGTGAGCTGTCCATTAAGCCTGATTGCCGAAGAAGAAGATTTGAGTATGTTCAGAACCTGACCAAGCCACCCCGGCGGGAACCCTCTTTCTATTAGGAGATTGACCAGGAAGCACCAATTTACCGTATCGAATGCTTTCGTGAAATCCACTTTCATCATAATTGCCGGAATTTTATTTTTGTCATAGAACTGCATTAATTCTCTAGTTAGCAGAAACGATTCCATAATAGATCTCCCTTTGATAAAGGCAGTCTGCTGTGTACTAATCAGCTCCTGTAGCATTGGTTGGAGTCTATCTGCAAGGATTTTGGTGATTATCTTGGAGACCGTGTTGATGACGCTTATCGGTCGGAAATCTTCCATTCTGGTTGCATTCTCCTTTTTGGGTATCAGGGCGATTGCTGCCTTATTCAAGGCACTGAGGTTACACTTGCCTTGCTGGAAATCTAGGATGAGATCAGTCAAATCCTCTTTTATTACCTCCCAAAATGACTGATAAAATTCAGCCGGCAAGCCGTCCGGGCCACTTGCTTTATTCTTTGGCAGACCACGTACCGTTTTTAAGATTTCTTCCATTGTAATCGGTTGATCCAAATGAGCTAACTGCTGGTGAAAAGAGGGGCCGACCTTACCAGTCAAATTGAATGGTCGTGAGTTGGCCTGTTCCCTGCCAAGAGACGCCTTGAAGTGGTTTAGTACAGTTTCGGTCATCCTGTTTTGGGGGACGGGGGATTGATCGTCATAATGTAGTAGGGAGATGTGGTTATTATTTTTCCGATGGTTGGCAATAGCATGAAAGTATTTAGTGTTGTTGTCGCCCAACTTGATCCACCGGCAACTCGCTCGTTGCTTCCACTTGACTTCTTTCTCATTGGCCAATCGATAGATATGTTCTCGAAGTTTAATTCTGAGTCTAGTTTCCCCTTGATTAAGGTTTCTGGATTCTTCGACCCGATCAAACTTTTGTAGCGCCCATCTCGATCTGCTAAGGTAGTTGTCCCTATTCCGAAATTTTTGATCTGCCCATATTTTCAGCGCCCTCTGCGTACTTTGTATTCTGTGAAGAAACCTTTTCGCCGAATTTGGAATTTTGGGGACTGCTACCCAGGCAAGCTTGACCACTTCATGGATATCATTATGAGAGAGCCAAAAATTTTCAAACTTGAAGGTTCGTTTACAAGAATGGTCATGTGGCTTGAGAGAAAGGACTAAAGGAGGGTGATCAGAAGTTGTTGCTGGCGCATCTGTTAAGTTTGTTGATACTCCTGAATCAATCCACTGTGATGAAATGAGTGCTCTGTCGAGGCGAGAGAAGGTTGGGGATGGCCTCTTGTTGCTCCATGTATATTTTCTACCTGTCAATGGAACATCTAACAGATTTATGTCATGAATAAGGTTATTGAAATGCCGCATACTTGGTACGGTTCTAGGCTCTCCCGTTGTCTCCTCAAAATTTCGAATTATGTTAAAATCACCCGTAATAATCCAAGGAAAATCATTTAGGCATCTAATTATACGTAATTCTACCATGAATCGTAATTTACTCGCTTCATCTTGCGGCCCATAAACACTTGTAATCATAAATTTGAAAGCGCCTCTACTCAATATTATAGTCACACTAAACTCATTAATTAAGGAATGCAAAAGGGTGAAAGCATCAGACCATGCAAGGAGGATGCCTCCTTTAGTTCCAGATGCATCTAATTTTGCAAAACTTCTATATTTAGAAGGGCACACTTGCCTCATTTTAAATACAGAAGTTTCAGCCCACTTAGTCTCTTGAAAAGTAACTATATCACAATTATGATCTATCACCAAGTTTTTAACTACAGCACATTTCTTCACATCGCCTAGACCACGCACATTCCAACTCATAATTTTAAAAGGGAAATTTAATTCATTCATGGAGTTCGACATGGATCAGTTACACAAAAGGCCCTAGGAGGCATATCACTAAGTTAAGGAGAACACAACAGCACAAGAAATTAAAGCATAGAAGGTAAAATCTAGAACTAGTAAGGATCAGCACAGAATCCATCAAAAAACAAAAGCACCTCTTTTAACCCAGAAACTTAAAGTTGAATCCACTTGACCTTAGTCAGACTCCTCTTCCTCTGACAGCTCCTCCGGTTCAGATTCGAAGGCTGCCATGACGGATTCGCCATATAGATCAGCGAGGTTGAGCGGCGGCGGCGCCGGTTGGTCATGGGACTGTGGGGGAGGTGATGCAGCAATACCACAGTAAGCTTCTACCTCAGCAATGAGATCGGCCTGAAGTGGGTCTGTGCTGAGTTTGTCGTCCTGTAATGCTTCTATAACCCGCGCCTCTCTTATTGTATCTTGGGCTGCCTTTTTGATGCTAGCTGCGCTTTGGCCCTTGCAAATTTTCGCACGTTTTTTGTAGAACCGGGTTTGGGGACTCTTGCCATTGATACGGGCGCTTCTACGTAGAGTCTGTGTGGCACCAGATTGAGCTGGAGTTGTTGCTGCTTTCCCTTTCCCTTTGTTGTTCCGAGTCAGTGGTGTGGTGGTGTTAGCGGTGGATACCCGGTTCTAGGGGGAGCGGCGGGTGGTGTGCTGAGCTGGTGGCCGTGGGGTTGGGGAGGGGAGTGACGGGGTGGGGGAAGGGCGTTGCAGTGGCAGGCAAGGTGGCTGAACCGTGATGGTTCTGGTTTGGGAGTTAGAGAGCTGGTTGGGATTTGGGGATAACGGGTCTGGAGTAAGGGATATCGGGTTTGGAGTAAGGGATATCGGGTTTGGGGAGGTGAGTATTGGGTTTAGAGAAACGATTGGTTCTTCCAGGTGGAGGATGCGTGCTAATCCCCGTTTGTGTGGTGGTAGGAACAGCTGTGGTTCAGGGGAATGTAGTTCGGCCTCAGGTAAGAATAACTGGGCTTGTTGAGGTGAATTTAATCTTGGTGAATCCATGCGGCCTGGTGAGTGTGTTGGGCTCTCTTGGGAAGCAATCTCATCAGATAGGGCCTCATCTTCCATTTCAGCAATGTCAGCCCAAGAGAGGGTGTGTTTTGGTTTGGACGGCCCGGCCTGCTGAAGCCCTTGAATTCCTGGGCTGGAGATTAAATTAAATGAAGGGTTTATTGGAGTTACCTTGTGCTGAGCTGCTGAGTTTTCCAGGCCTGTTGCCAGCTGTTGTGCACCCATCGGCTCATGAAAATTTGAAATCTTGGAAGTTGAGCCTGATCCCTCTCCAGTGGAGCATTGCACTGGACTCTCCCTTAGAGCCGTTTGACAGGTGTTTTGTTCTCCAGTTGGAGGGAGACTGGATTCATCCATTGAGTTCTTACCGTTGCCATTGTTGGGGAGGAAACCTTCCTTCTCCCAGATGGCAAAGCATGGGCTCTGCCTGAGGGAGCGTTCTATCTCATCACGTTTTGGTCCAGCCGGCATCTTCCACCAAACATCAAGTAGGGTATTGAACTCAATGGGAACCGTTTCTTTTTTCTGCCGGTCTTTGTTGTAAGCCTCGATCGCTTCCAACTGTGCCCGTTTAATGTCTTCAAACACTGACTGGTCCGGAGTTGTGTCGGGTTGATGAGTAAAGGGAGAGGGTTCTTCGATCCATCCGTGGACCGAAACTTCCAAGTTGCGAGCCATGCCCCGCACCCACAACGTGATCTGCCTAGGAATTTTTGCTAGCTCCGGGAGGGCTACCACGACCATTAGTTTTTCTAAGGAACGCAGATTGGTTATCGGTCCATGATCAAGGACTACCCCGAACGAGCTGACTGCTGGAATTATATGGTCTAGGTTCCATGCTTGAGGTGAGAGTCGACGGAGCTCAATCCAACATTTGTATTTCAGTTTCAAAGGATATGCATTGACGGCCGGTGTCCAAGGGTATGCTACCAGACCATAGGTTTGGATTGCCTTGCCATGTAGGTTGAGAAAGCGATGACGCTCGATGGTCAGCGGTAACAGAACGAGATACTGAAAGGCCTCCATGTGAGTAAGGGCAAAAGGTTCATCAGTCTTGCAAGCCGCCATGAGGCTTGATTGGACGGCATGGTAGTTGTGGTCCGGCATGAGGCGTGCGTCTATGACAACAGCACCATTCAGTTCGTAGCGTTCAGTTTGCATCTGCCGAGTCTCGGGGAGAAACACCATCGCCAGTTGTGGTCTGTTGGCAGGGAGCAGTGATTCACCCAAATTACCTCTTGGCTGCAAAGGGTCAAAGCGTTGCCTCTTGGAGAGCGCAGATTGGTTGCATGCTCTTGCCTCGTGTCCCTTTGTCCAGCAAATAGCACATACTCGGTCAGGGCAGGAGCAGGTATTTTGGTCGTGGCCGAATTCAAGGCAATTGTAGCATCTGCCTTTCCAAGCTGAACTTGTTGGGTCAGGAGGTAGAGGCAGAGGAGGGTGCGACAATACTGTGTCATCGCCTTGGTTTGAAGCTATCGTTGTCCAGGGGTTGTGGTCAAGGAAGTAGTTCCATGGCTGGTTCTGTGGAGGTAATGGGTGGGGAAGGTGTCTTGCGCCATTGTTGGAAGCTACAGCTGATGCATAAGTGGATGGATGAGGGGTTTTAAAGTTGAATTTGGTAAAGTGCTGCATATTTAGTTTCTGGTAGTTGAGAGGGAGTAAATGATTTTGTGGAAGGGGAGTAATTGAGGGGGGTAATAAAGGGCGAGCTGGGAGGGGGTAACGGCGGATCTGTGATTTTGGAGGGGTTCCAGGGTGGAGAGGAAATAGGCGGGAGATGCTCTGGGGTTGTCGAAGGTTGGTGCCTGGGCCTCTCTGCTGAAGCGGCGCCGAAGAGATCCATGCCCGGGTTTTCTGTGAGGGGAAGCGGCTATGCCTCTGGTGAGGGGAATGGGCGATGCTAGTTGAAGGGACGCGGTAGGAGCGGCTGGAGCGGCGGCGGCGGTAGGCAGTGGTTGAGCGGCGGCAGTTGGGGTTTGGGCGGCGATTAGACACCACAGTCCACCAACCCTCTCCAGTCGGGATTAATCTAGTTCGCCCTCCCATCGCTTTGTCTCATTGGATTTGAAAGCAAGATATGATTTCTGTGGCTCACAGCGTATTTCTTCAGTTTTTCACTCTTGGCTAAGCCGAGTAAACTCTAATGGCCTCCCACGCTGTTTACATCCATCCCTCCTTTTGCTCATTTTTTAGTAAGGGTGTGCTTCAGAGAGGGGGAGAACCCCTTTAACGTTAAAGGGAAGGGGAACTCCGCGCAATGATGGTCTGCCCACGCTGTTCACCTGCTCCAGAAGAAGCTAACGCGCTGTGCAAAGTTCTAAAATTCATACCCGTTAAATCGGGATGTAG
Source organism: Carex littledalei (assembly GCA_011114355.1). Lineage (NCBI taxonomy): Eukaryota > Viridiplantae > Streptophyta > Magnoliopsida > Poales > Cyperaceae > Carex > Carex littledalei. The sequence goes on from CM022082.1 coordinate 3,029,582, forward strand.
CTTTCACTGTAGCAAGGGGAACCCACGAGCTGCTCCTTCCTTTCTTCCTTCCCCTTCCTCTCCATACTGGTGTTATGGAGCACAGCCTAAGTTAACCAGACTCTCAACGGTAACTCCCAATTCCACCTTACACCTTGTTTGGATGGAGAGTAGAGGAAGGGATGGAATGGAAATAAAAGAAAATTTTCCTTTGAGTCATGTTTGGTTGACAAAATTATGTCGGAGGTGAAAGGTACAAAAGGAAAATGTTTAACCTTGCATCATTGTAATCAATAGAATCAATTTCCCTCCTGATTTGAGGTGTAACGGATGGAAAATAAAATTTTTGCAAATATTTTCAAAAAAATGACACAAATGTCCAACCTTATATCTTACTTATATAATTTTTATTCAAATTTCTTTGTCACAAACCTACAACAGCTATCGAATTTTTCATTAACCTCCTAAATTTTAATTAACCAAACAAGAAACAAGACAAAAAATGAAGTTAAATTTATTTTTCCTCGTTAATTATTCAAATATGAATATGTTAAATAAGTTAATCTTTCTTTCTATTCCATTCCCTTCTATTCTTCATCTCCCCTCCCTTCCTCTACTCTCCATCCAAACAAGGTGTTAGTAGATGCTAACACTCCCTCTCCCTCCAAAATCAACTTGTCCCCAAGACCGGGTTTCGTGTGTGTGCTTGTTGGATAGAACGTTCGTTCTTACCTGAGAATCTGTATGCTTAGTTGCCCTTTAGCCTAAGATCTCTCCAGCCTCTCCATCTATCGTGAGCATGTACCCCGAAGATCATTCGCTCAGTCATCAATAATAGGACCGAGCATGACACGAGAGGTGGGTCTGGTGGTCTCGTAGAGTTTCTAAAAGACCAGCGTCCTTACCCGATGCATGGTATGTCTAGAGTGAAATATCTATTATAGCCGTCCTTGCTAGCTGCTTAGGGGTATGAACTCTTCCCTATAAACTGCCTGCCTCATAAAATACTTACGCTAGGTTGGGCTTACTAACGAAAATAGATTAGTCAAACAAGGTTCTGGAGACTGAAAAACTTTCATCTTGAGAGATCATTGTACATACCAGTGGTAGCACTAGGACACCTGATTTTGATCAATTGTACAGTGTCCGGAAAATACATTGTAAACCTGACTTTCTTGGGTACCACCTGACTGCCGGTCAACGTATTTTTCTTTCTTTTTTTTTTTTCTTGCGAGGAAACATTTTAGAACATCTAGGGCAAATAATTAATATGAAAAGAAGAGAATTTTGATCAGTGGTAGCACTGGTGACTTTGACCTTGACCTTAGTCTAGTGACCCATGTAAAGAAAAGAAGAGAATATTAAGAGCTTGAGAATTGTTTCTCAATTTTATGCCGTACTTGATTGGACTTCTGCAGGTTGGCCCATATCTTGCCCAAGCTGGTTCAACAAATATTTGTAGACATTGGTACACTGACATATCAATCTAAAACTAAGTAAACCAAGCATTAAAGATTGTACCAATCGTCGTACCATGGGATCAAACCTCCAGAACTTGACCTCAATCATCTTGAGATTTCTTCTTAGAAGTGCTGCAACCATCAGAAAAAAGTCAACTCTCTATCCCATCTTTCTTCAAGACCATAACAAAACTGTAACCAATAACCAATTAATAACTAATGAGGTATTTACTTAATCATGCATTTAAAGCAACTAGCTAGGGTAATGAAAGGCACTATTTGAAAAGCAAACTTACACAATTGTCATGTTGAAGTATTGTAAGCTTCTTCAATTTTAGCGAACTCTTTAGGATCCGAGTTCTCATTTGAAAAAATGAGTACAAACAAATATAAACAGTAATTAACATCCGTCAAGTAATAAAATATTGGGTGTTCTAGAGGCAAAACTTCTATTGGCAGTTCCTAAATTTGCAATAATAATATAAACATGAGGTTAGAATAAAGGAAATAATAATTTCAAATTAGTATAATTTGCAAAATCAAAAGAATATGAGTTACTTACCACATGTAGATTGCACTTCAAATGTAACTCCAGAAGATCAACATTTGTAATCTTCTAGAGTAAAGTAGTCATCCCTTTCAAGGATGGTTCGGTTTTAGAATCCTCAAATTGATGTTGGGAAAGGGTAAAGAGGTCCACAGGTGCTCCCACCTCTTTATTTTAAATTACACCGTTACTGATGTGTCACTTTACCAGTGACCGATTCTTTCTCTTGTGATGCAGGTTGACAAAAATATTAGAATTATATAAGATAGAACACAAACACAAGCACTCCCATGAAGCCCCTTCCCTCCCTTTGTTTTATTACTTTCAGAAAAAAATATTACAGAGTATTTTCAGATTTTTCATTCATGAGCAGCACACCTTCATATATTCTCTATTTCAAAACATAGAAAGTCATACAAGATATAGAAAATAATATTCACCCTAACAAATCTAATTACAATCTCTATCAATTAGGCATCAACGACATATAAGGTAATACCAATTGCCTCTTCATGTTGTTGCCGATATCAACATATTTGATTGCCCAAATAATATTACTTCCTTCATCTAAAGATCCTGTAGATATTCAATCGTGTCATGGTGCCTATTCTGACACTCCCCCTCACTATGACACATAGATATCCTTCATCATTAGTTTTCATACAGCCATGTTAAACTCTTTACTAGCTACTTCTTTGGTGAGAATAGTTGCAACTTGTTCATGTGACCTCACAAATAGCAAAGAGATAACTTTTGAATCAAGTTTTTCTTTAATAAAATGTCGGTCCACCTCAATATATTTGGTTCTATTGCGCTGTACCAGATTGTGAGAGATGTCAATTGCAACCTTGTTATCACAAAACAATATCATTGGGTCTTTTGGTTCAAACCCGAGTTCAGTGACCAACTTCTTTAACCACAAAAGTTCACAGATGCCTTTTACCATGCCTCTAAACTCTGCTTCAGCACTTGAAAGTGCCACCACATTCTGTTTCTTACTCCTCCAGGTCACTAGATTACCACCCACAAATGTAAAGTAACCAGTTGTAGATTTTCAGTCAACAATGTTACCAGCCCAATCAGCATCCGTGTATTCTATGCCCATGCTTTCCAAATGTTATGCCCCTACCAGGACTTCCTTTGAGATACCTAATTATTCTCATCACAGCATCCATGTGCTCTTTTTTTGGATCATGCATTAACTAACTTACAACTCCTACTGCATATGCTATGTTAGGTCGGGTATGTGACAAGTATATCAATTTTCCTACAGTTTTTCTTAAGAGCGTTCATCTCAGACTCCATTGCCTGGACCCACCTTTTATCTTTCACAGCTTCTTCTAGTTTATCCGGGACTATGACCGAAGCTAGTTGGTTTGCAAAGGCTCTTAAGGGTTTTATCAGATTTTTAGTACTAGTGTAATTAGCAATGGGATATCTAACATCCTTACTTGAACCATCCTCTGGTACATACCTTTTCGGTGGTTGTCCCCTAGTTGTACGAGGTGGTAATTCAAATCTGGGTTGAAAGACACTTACCTGAGGATCCTCCTCTAGAGATATAGGCTCCAGTTGGGATTGTTCAGGTTGAGACTGTATTACTTCTTCACATATATCATTCAAGTCAATCCATAACTCCAAACCGCTGGTTGAAGCTTCTGTAAACTCTTCTGTGTTTTCTCTATTTTTATTCATACTTCTTGGAGTAGCAGCGGATGTTGATGACCCAGGTTCATGTTCAATCGTACCCGAGTCAGAAGTAGGACCCATAGAAGTGAGAGTGGGACTCAGATTATTAGGGGATAACATGAGATTTGGTTCTGTACTGCAGTTCTATTATGCACTTTGTGGGTTTAGGAAAAACAGATTTTGATCGCTTTCACCAGTCTCCCCCTGACCCAAAATCTCGTTTTTATAAAAAAAAAATTCATTTTCAAAGAAGGTTACGTTCATAGAGGTATTTTGATTGACGCATTTATATCCCTTTTTAAATGGGCAGAAGCCCACAAACACACATTTTTCAACATTTGTATCTAGTTTTGTACAATGAGATTTTAAGATATGAACAAATACTGTACATCAAAGATTCAAAACAAATGGTATGTTTATATGTGATGAGAGAGCTTGCAAAGGGGTTTTGTAATCATTGGCTTTTGTAGGCATTCGGTTGATAAGGTATGTGGCAAAGGTGATTGCATTGTCCCAAAAATAAGACGGTACCTTGCTTTCAAACAACAGTGACCGAGTTACTTCCAGTAAATGTCTATTTTTTCGTTCAGCAACACCATTTTGTTGTGGGGTTCCTACACATGAGGTTTCGTGTAGAATACCCTTGTCACTGAATTTTTTTTAAGGTTTTTGTTCACGTACTCAGTCCCATTGTCACTTCTTACCATTTTGATTCGTTTTTCAAATTGAGTTTCAACCATACCATAGAATGATTGGAAAGTTTGTGTAACTTCATCTTTACTTTTCAATAAGTATAGCCATGTCATGCGGGTACAATCATCTATAAAAATAACATACCACCTACAACCCGATTTTGACATAATAGGAGAAGGCCCCCACACATCGGTATGAATAAGATCAAACGGAGCAATGCATTTACTTGTACTGTCAGAATAAGAAGTTCTATGACTCTTAGCTTCAACACATGTTTTACATGAAAAATCCCTATCATTTATTCCCAAAAACAAATGAGGACAAAGTTTTTTCAAATACCCGAATGACGGGTGCCCTAACCTTTTATGTCATAGCATTACTTTATTCTTCCTATCCTCTACTACACTTTCTGCGAGACACGTTCTTCCAGTCTTCAAATCATCTAAGTAATACAGTCCTTTCCTCTTAGTACCATGGCCAATTATCTCTTTCTTGAGGAGATCCTGAAAAATACAATGAGAGAGAAACACAAGTGTAACACAATTCAAGTCTTGAGTGAGTTGTCTCACAAAAATCAGGTTAGTTGAGAGCGATGGTACCATTAACGTGTTATTAAGAGTCAATTGTGGTGAGAGTTTGATATCCCCAGCCTCAATTACGGGATATACACCTCAATTATCATTTATTATATCGTTTTCTGTGCTCATTTATTGTTAATCATGTCTCTTTCTTCATGTGTCATATGGTCTGTCGCACCAGAATCAATAATTTAATCTTGAGAGTTGATGGCACAATTTTTATGAGATTCACTAAGTTGAAGTACCTTGCCTAATTTTTACTCAGGAATTTTATTAGAGAATGAATTATATTTTTCACCTTGTACCGAAGTACCTACACTTTCACTTGTACCTGAAGTTTCAGCTGTGGTGTGCCTAGTTTGTGCCGCAACTGCTGCAAGGCTGCTCGCTGCGTGTGTTGATTCACCAGATTCTCTGCTGGCATCCAGTTCAGTCACGTGAACAGATTCGGGCTTATTACCCCAGTTGCTGCCATGCTTGCTCGGCCTTTATTCTCCTCATTTTGCATCCTTTTTTTCATATTTTTCCACCACTCGGGATATCCGATTAGTTCAAAACATTGCTCTCGGAGATGCCTCGTGCCACCACAATGACTACACTTAAGTTTTGATTTATCTCTATAATTAGAAATCTTGTCAGTACTAGTGTTTACCTCGCGAGGTCTGTAACCACGTGTGGCCATGGCAGCCGAGTTTTGCACCGTCTCTCGTCCACTTTTGACCATTATGCCTTGGCGATTTGCTTCACGTCTGACATGAGCATAGGCTTGCTCAAGGGATGGAAAATGGCTCATTTGCAGTATTTGTGCTCGGATATTATCAAGGCGATCATCAAGCCCATCAAGAAATGTGTACACCTTGGTTTTTTGAATAAAGTTGTTAAACATTTCTATGTCACAAGCACATACCATAGGTTTATTTCCATAGACAATGCAATTCATCATATAATTCTTCTACAGTTTTACCGCCTTGTTTGATGTGTGAAACCTGCTAATTTAGCGCGAACACTTGTGCTTCATCACTTTCGTCGTAGAAGGTGGTTGTGAGTGCTTGCCAAACATCTCTTACGGTGGGATGTCGGATGTACTTGCTTCTCAATCTAGCTCAAGTGAATTTATGAGCCATCCTTTAATGACTACATCATCTACTTCCCATTTGCGGTATCCCAGATGTGTTGCATCAAGAGGTGCAGAAACCCCCGTGAGATGCTTCATCCGCTCCCTGCCCTTGACATACACCTCAACTACTTGACACTAGAAAGTATAGTTGGTGCCGTCCATCTTTACGTCTATTGGGTTAGGATGAATTGACCCATCAGTTATGGCAACATGTTGTGCCGCCGGTTGAGGGTTGGTAAGGGCAGCATTTTGCATAGCCACCATTTGGGTTTGTTAAAGGGTTATTGCTTGGGTAAGTTGTGTGAGTTTCTCCAGCAAATCCATTGGATTAATGGTTTCACTTGATTGAGAGCCATCAGGAGATGTGTTCGGCATTTTTCGATCGAGGGTGGATAGCTCCTTAGAGCAATATAGCACAAGAAATTGAAGTTAAAGACAAAAAAGACAACAATTTTTCTAGTTATACCACCAGGCAACCATGCTTTGCTACCATGACAAAAATATTAAAATTACATAAGATAGAACACAAACACAAGCACTCCCATGAAGCCCCTTCCCTCCCTTTGTTTTATTACTTTCAGAAAAAATATTACAGAGTATTTTCAGATTTTTCATTCATGAGCAGCACACCTTCATAGAAAGTCATACAAGATATAGAAAGTAATATTCACCCTAACAAATCTAATTACAATCTCTATCAATTAGGCATCAACGACATGTAAGGTAATACCAATTGCCTCTTCATGTTGTTGCCGATATCAACATATTTGATTGCCCAAATAATATTACTTCCTTCATCTAAAGATCCTGTAGATATTCAATCGTGCCATGGTGCCTATTCTGACATAGGTGCTACTTCAGAGCAGCATAGATACTGATATTGCCGGTCATGTCATGCCGAATCTGATTTATGTTTCAAGAGAGATGCATCTTAAATGTCCTCACAACTTCAAGGCTGGTGCACTTAATGTTACGGTAAGACCAACTATTAATAGTAGAATTTAACATATATAGTTTTATTTGTATGTTCTGACATCCTAACCAAGGGTCATATAGCATATCAATATTAATTAATATCAAGGTTCTATATATCCATTATCGTGTCATCGCGGAAAGGATAAAATGGCGCTGAAAACGGCTGATGTTGCTATAGCTTTTAAGATCTGAAAATGCTATAGCGCGTAATTTAGAACACTGATTAATATAAACCTTGGTTTTCCATACTAGATTAGAATCATAATAGGGTTCAAATGTCTCTATTTTTTTTTTCTCTACACAACTCATAATAAATTATAACTTTTTAATTTTTGTTTATATGAATCAATAGGTTAAAAAATCAACGGTTTTATCCATATCAGTGTATTTTTGCAAGCTCTACATACTAATTAAAACAAAATCAAAATGTTGTGACCTTTTACATGTGCATAGAAAAAATGATATATATCATATCTAATGGTTTTATTTTGACATTTAGATAAGTTTTAAATTTTAAGTTATTGTATTTCTAAAAATAAAAGTATCATGGAGATACAATAAATGAAGGAATTTGAAGCCTCTTAGATATATCATGATGGTAGTTGAAACTGTCCTTCTTTTGTTAGGTACGTGTCTCGAGTATCCTGACAAATGCACCGATAATTCTGACAGTCGACTGCTATATCTACTCGAGCAACCTGACTTCACCATACCGGGCACAATGCTATTTTTCAGGGACTCAACAAAAACGATATATATGGAGGTGAAATCAAGCACGTCTTCATGATAAATGGTTATGGTCTTGATGGATCATGCGGGCCAACTTATGTGGGGACCGACACATTTCATGCGAAGGCGTGCCTTGTTTGGTTCATCATTGAAATGTGTAAATGATCACGAGCAAATTGGGTCGAAGATGGTTTTGAAAGAGGCGACTGAGGTGGTGGGTTGTAACTATGAGGTCGGAACTAAATGGGGAAACAAACAGGTAAGTGCCACTTTTCTCTTATTGTTCTTAAACAATTGATTAATTTTGTGTGTGTGTGTGTGTGTGTATTTTTTAAATCTCAGAACCTATAGTTTATGAAATTAATCATTATCTTCCTCTTACATTTTGCTGGTGTATGTAAGTAAAATTATTGCGTGTAAAAAAGATAGCATTAAAAAATGAAGAAGCAACATGATGCTTTTTTCTGGGTAATTTTTACTTAATTTCAATATTAAGATCACTTATTACATATTTGGAATTTTTTGTAAAGAAATATTGTGCCGATGTTCTCTTAAATCAAAGTTTTTATTTGGAGAAACTTGCTCATAAATTAAAATATGCCAATTGTGGTCAATGTATCGTGCTAAATAAAATGCAAATAATGAAAGAGATACAAACAGTGCAAGACTTGACTATGAGAAAGTTATCTCATATCATATATAATTTATGGCAGGGTTATTCTTGGCAGGGGTAGATAGTCGCCGCTCGAGCATTTTTCATGGCAGGAGTTATTCTTGCCATAGGTTGCGTTGCGTTTAATGTTTAACATTTCAATGTGTATTTCAGTGGTATATAGCTTTTCAGAGGAGAGTACAAATTATATCAACTCCAGCAAGTAGAATAAGAAGATCAATATTGCAGCCCATTAATTGTATATGTATATGTATTTAGTAGATAATTTGGTGATGATGTATAATTTGAAAAGTAATTATAATATGAAATTATTGTAGTCTTTGGGTTGCTAGCCAGTTCCATCAGTCAGATTCTAATTGGTACAACTAATTAATAACATCAGTTTGACAGTGATACTTAAATGATGCTTGCCTAAAATTGAAAGGTAGGAAACTGATCAGGTCAATTTTCACTAAATGGGTCAATTTATTAGCCCAACATGAAAGAATACTTATTATATCTTGGCCCATAAAATTTTCAACAATTTTGGTACAATTTTGGATGAGCATCATTACACGAACTAAATACAACTAAAATTTTAGAAGAAATAACATTCCATGTAGAATCACACAAAATCAAATAAATACAACTTACATAATGCATAAAATTTGTATTCAATTCTTCTAAAAACTATTTATAGTGCATTTAAATATGTATATTAATGTTTTTAATCAATATATATATAGGTTTCGATTGCGATCGTACGATCAACAATTATTAGATAACCTGTAACTTATCGATCTGTTGTTTTTTTTTTTAGTAAAACATAACCAGAATTCGACAAATTCTAACTTATATCTTTGTCATGTATATAAAATTATCAATGCTAAATTTAAACAGATCTATCAAATTTTTTATATAAAATTAATCTTGAATGAATTTGCATGAATGATTTTGCATAGGGAGACCGTTATTTCCATGGAGAGCAACAAGATAGACGACATATTACAAAACAATTGAGGAATCATTGGAAATGGGAATGGGAATGGAAGTACAAACAACAACTTGGCAATGATTTTGTTGAACCAATCCTCCATTGTTTTGTAGTATGTCGTCTATCTTCTTGCAAACAAGCTAGAGTAAAATCATTCATGCAAACATTTTATTTATTTATTTTTGCTTTGTTATTACTTTGTAGAATTTTAGAATAAAATTAAATTTGTCATCTTACGTGAGAGGGATTGAATCAGCAGGTTGATCAATAACTGTTGGTTAGATTCCATCCATCGGGTTGATCAATAACTCTTGTCGTGATTCATTGGAACGTTGTATCCAATGTTGAACTCAGTGGTATCCTTGTTGCCATTATAATAGTTACTACAAATGCAATGATACACAATGGACCAAAACCAATGTATAATAGCGTTACTGTTATTTGGAAGGGAACCCCACCAATCGAGAAACAACTCTTATAAATGTGCAAACTTGGCAGATTTTCAGCTTACAATGGAAGTCTGGAGGCCCGTCGCCTGTCGAAATATGACTCTTTACAAAAACTGTTGTCTAGGGTTATAACTGCTGGCGGCTCACCGTGGGAGTCTGGCGACCTACCAAAGTCTCAGTCGGGAGCTTTTGTGGAGTTCATATGTCTTTAGCCAGGTGGCCGCGCACTGGGAATTTCTGGCGGCCCGCCAAAAGGTCCCTGTGGATCACTAGAACCAAATTTGGATATCGTTCTGACACGAAAATTCTAGATCTTGGTGTCCTCTTTCCGTCAAGTATTGGTTCATCCAAATCGGAGTTCGTATGACCAAAATATGTCCAAAATACAAACAGTGTGTCAGTAGTAGCTTGATAACGCCAAATCATATAGTGAAAATCACTATCTTTTTATTCTGAAAATGACAAAAAACGAATGTGAAGTAGCTATTTTCCGATTTATTTACCACAACGTGTTTTTTAGTCATTTTGATAGGTTTTGAAGAAAGTTGCTAATAGGGCTGAAATAAGTAGTGATTTTCCCTATCACATAATCTAAAATAATGTCAAATATCGATTTACAAATGTCCAAAATAGGTTGAATCAGATTACTTTTGCTATTTTTACTTGATTATGTATAATTGTATATTTTCTGGTGTTTTTAGGGCCAAAACAGGCATAAAATAAAGCATTCTGGACACACAAGTCACAACCATGCGGTTGCCCACCCATTCGCATGCAAGTGGAGTCTGCTAAATGCATGTAAGGTGCATTAAAATAGAGAAGAATAGCACAACGCGGGAATTTCATGTGGATGAATGTTCAACCCCATGTAACCACTCTCAGCCGCATGCGATAAGTGACAGACAACAGTTACATCACTAAACTTGGCAGGTAAGTTCAACTAAGCCCACTAACACATGATGGACGAATAACCACTTATCTATCTATCTTGACAGAAGTAGATATCTTAGTAAACTATAAATAGGCCCGACCTAGGGTTTGCTAAGGGAGCCAATTAGAAATATTACACATAACTCCATTAGAGATGAGAAGAAGGCCAAGAGATAGAGACGGCGTGTAGAAGATCAAGAGAGACTCTCTAGGTGTATTCCTTCCATCTCTATCTCTTTTACTACTTTTATCATGTTTCTTGTATCTTTCATTGTTGATATTGCCATGAGAGGCTAAACAACACCTTTCTAGCGTGAAAGAATGTAATCTTGAATTCTTATGAGTTTAATCTAGTAGTTTCATTTTATTTATCATTTGCACTTCATCTGAATTCTATTGTACTTCATTATTTGTATTTCTATCTTAATTTGGTGTGTGCTAACCTCATCCGTATGGTGATAGCTACACCATAGTGTTTAGGCATATAAGGTTGACCTATTAGGATTGGGGTATAATTATCTATATCCAATAAGGAAAATAGACGGAACTGTTGATTCCTTGTAATATGATCTCAGTTAGAAACCTATTAGTTTATAGATTTGCAGATAAACGTTGCGTTCTATAGATTTATAGTGGGATAATCTCGGTTATTTCAACTACAGAAGGTATAAAAGAAGGACGTAACTGTGAACTTAATTCCTTCTAGTATTAGTAATGGAGACTTATCATTGATCTTTATGCAATTAATTAGGGTAAAGTCTGAATCCCATTCCCTTACAAGTCCTTTTCAATTAGGGTGCTATATCGTATATGTGATTAGCACTAACTTAGGATTAGCAGCTCTCAAATTTGCATTTGATACCAGTTTAGGGCGCACACGGTTCAGATCAAACCGCATGCTATTATGATTAGAGTTATAAACTATAATTGACAGGTTTAGCACTCGCATGCAGTTGGTGACAACACCACATACAATTGCTTTAAAAACTAGATTAAATGAGTAAGAAGGATAGATAGGCTAACCCCTAGAAGTCTTCTTCTATACACAAAACATTTACTTACTACTAATTGTCTCGATAATCCAACTTATCCGAACAACCAAATTAAACAACTAAACAACTAAAACTTGGAATTAATTATTGTTAGATCTTTAATACACTTTTTCTATGGACCAACACCCCAATCTATACTATACGAGATATTCATACACTTGTGAATTATTCATAAAGTAGACAATTAGGATTATAAATATTATTAGCTCTGATTTTGACCCATCAGTTGCATATTTAGGCCAAAAATAGAGCAAAAATATCATATTTTGATGATTATCAATAGCCACCGAAATGACAAAATATCAAGAAAATTCGCTAAGTCAGAAGACCGTGCGGTATCCAGAATGCCATGCACGGATCCCTTTGGCGTTGTTTAGAGAATACTAGGATAGGATTATTCGTTTGATCAACAAACTTATAGGATGTGTTGTGTTGAGTATGACTTTTGTGTGATTAAACAAAACGAACGTGGAAAGTAATAGATAAGTTAAAGAAAATGGGTCAATGTGCATTGAACGCATGTTGGAATATATACTTTGGGTCTAGTATCAGACATGACCCCTCGTTAACGTGGCGTTGGTTGGACTTCTTGTCATGAGTCAATACCTTGCGGTGGTTCGAGTCCCCGTTGAGTGAGACAGTTGAAATAGTGGTGGTTTGAGTCCCCCCTAGTGAGATGCCAATAATTAGTTCGAGTCCCCTTGTTGAGGCAAAGAAGATGATGAGGCCGGTAATGACTACGAATAAAAGGGATGTGGATCAAGAGATCAACGGGCAGAGGTAATAAAGAAGAGGCGCCCAAGTAAAGATCATGAGTAAGAGCAAGTGGAAGGAATCATGTTTTGATTAGATGCCACTTGCGTTCATTTTTAATTTCGTATGTTTATTTTCTAGTAAATTTGATACATTTGAACAAGCATGGAAGTGGTCATTTGACCAGCCGTGTCTTTCATGATCGTTTGTAGAACTCATTTTCTTATGAAATTAATGTGGAATTTATTATAATGTATGTGATGTGTGTACGCCTTACGTAGAATTACATGGCGGGTTGTCTCGGGATGTGACAAGATCTCATATCGTACTTTGCTACGGAGGAGGCGGAGGTTGCCTAGTGGAGAGGAGGGCGCAGAGGAGTGTGAAGAGGAGCACGGAGAGGAGGCAGAGAGGAGGTCGGAAAAATAAGGTAGCAATGGAAAAGAGAAGAAGAGAGACGTGAGGTTTAAATGTTTGAAGCATGAGGTTTAAATACTTGTTACGGGATTTAAAATTGGAAAGTCAGTTGGAGACCGTTGAACTAGTTGTGGACGATTGAACTAGTTGGAGAGCTCAGTGGGGATGAGAGCTTGGGGGATAAAACATTATTCTAATATTTTTTATCGTGCAAGATCACAAAAATTTTCAGATATAAACTTTAAATTATGCTTGGCCTGGGTTTCCTTTAGAACATTTTTTAGTTTGTTTGTTTTTACTTTTTGTTAACTAGTTAAGTGCTTCTGAGTTTTTTTTTATTTTGTTTCTTTCGCTATTTAACTAAAGTTCCAATTTTATAAGTAATAATCCATAAATACGTACTTATCCCTTTTTTTTTTTACTAAAAAATATTCAGAATTCGTCAAATTTTAACTTATATCTTCGTCATATATAAAATTATCAATGCTAAATTTAAACAGAGATATCAAATTTGATATATAAAATTAATCTTGAATGAATTTACAAACTAGACAATTAATATAAATAGGAGATCATGTATAAACAAAACAGATGATTTTATTATTTCTTATTTTGTAACTGCTAGTTATAAATAGGAGATCATGTGTAAACAACACATATAATTTAATTTCTTATTTCTTATTTTGTAACTTGTTGTTATAAATAAGAGATCATGCATGTGTAAATGCACAGTGTGACTTGACAATATTGTTAATCAAATCAAAAGTATTTTATAATCTATGTTGTCCATTTTCATCTCTTTCGTTTGAGCTGCTCCATCATTACCAATTGATCTCTTTTTTCTCTAATTCCTTCAATAATTAATCAATGTGTTTATATAGCCTCGTTGTCCATTTTCATCTCTTAGCCTCGTTGCCAACACAAGCTACATACTAGATAATTCTGATCCAGTGTGTAACTCTACATCTTAAATATATGACTTCATGTGTTTTTGGAGGCACAAATTAATGAAATAGATGTGAAGAACAATTCAGTCATAAAAATTCGATCAAATCTTGAAAAGGTATAGAGCATTCATTTTGAATAATTTTTTGGACATTATACATTCCGATTCAGAGGGAACTAAAAAACAACAAAGTTGTAGATTTTTTGTGAGTTTTCTAGTAAAAAACAACAAAGTTGTGACAAAGTTATAGCCAAAATACCAACAAATGTTGTGCTTTCGCGGACTGCAGCATTTGGCTACAAATAAGAAATTTTTTACTAAGTGCAAAAGGTAGGTGCTATTTTTTATAGCCAAAATACCAACAAATGTTGTGCTTTTGCGGACTGCAGCATTTGGCTACAAATAATTTTTTTTTTACTAAGTGCAAAAGGGAGGTGCTATTTTAATATCAACAATTAAATTATTGAGTGTAAATAGACATTTTTCTTTCTACAAACTCAATTTACTATTCTTTAAAATTTTCTTAAATATGATAGAAAAACTTAATTAAAATTGTGTCATATATGTGCCAAAAAAATATTATTAAATGTTATTCGAAGTTAAATCTTAACTTGCTATTTCATTTTCTTCAATAACTTAATATCAAAACTTTAGAAAACCACTAAAATGATATGTAATTTTTTTATTTTGGTATTTCTGATCTTCCTTTTTATTTAGCAAGTGAAGCTCTAAATTAGCTTTTCTAACTTGATGAAGTACATTTTTACATTTAAAAATACATTGAAAAAAATCATGCATAGATATTTGTAGTTACAAATTTAACATATATCATTAGAAATGCATGTCAAATAAACAAATGATTGTGTACTCACACTTTATCAATTATTTGCGGTCCAATAGTAATGAGTTGTACAATAGAAATTCATAATTTTCGGATGCAAATCAGTTTAATAAATTATGAAAATGATTAAATAGTCACGTTTTGCATACATATAATTATATAAACATGGACTTAATTTCCCAGCCCTATAGTAACCTCAACAACAACTTTGGGCCTGGCCTTTGTTTTAAAAATCAATTATGATGCATGCGCCTAAGTTGAGTATATCATTTTCTTGAATTAGTTTTAAATCACAAATAGTAAAGAAGCCATGGTTTTGGATTTCTTTTACACTAGAAGTAGAAAGTGTTATCCCTTAACCATATATAGTTGACTCAATCATGTTCAGAACGGGTATACCAATCAAATAGTAAATAAATATCAGTTTGGACTTTAATAACAATTTATATGTGATATGTTTACACTGATCTAACATTTTATAATGACTTAGCCATAACATTGACATAGATTGGTGCCCATAAAATTTGACAATCATGAATTAATTAGTTTCTGATCAATGACACATCTGTCAAACTTAAGTTAGATTTTTCTGCAAAAGAAGTCCTAATTCTTGTTAATTTCATTTTCAAAATTTTAATATTGTAAAAGTAACCAAAAAAGTTATACTCATTCAGTTAAAAAAAAAGAGAAAGGAAGAAGCTCACTGCACTCATTCAGTAAAAATAAATTGAATGAATTTAGATGTCTATGTGTTCAACTTTCAGCTCTCAAAATAACGATGTCTCCATAGAATAATTAAAAAAAGTCAATAAGCCCATTCATTTTTACATTTACTTTCAATAGTATCAAATAATTTATTTTTAAATTGTTAATAAAAGCTTATTTAAGTTTGTACCATAATTAAGAGATCCTAAAGAAGAATAAATTAAATATCTCGAGACTTTTTTGCATAAACAAGGGTATATAAACATTAAAAACTACTGAAAAGGGAGAATCAAAATTAAGGAGCTAGAGGCTAGACTTGAAATCATCGAAGCTACAAGGTGTAACTTTTCTAACATGGAGGCTCACGACAGAGTTTAACGGGTTTTATCTCCCTTTGTTACTTATTTTTATTTTGCAAGATGCTGTATTTTCTAGGTTTAATTGTTGTATCTTTTGCACATATGAGATGCTAGATTTTTCTCTTGGATAATAGCTTGTAAACACGATACACTACAACAAAAAATGTGACTATACACAGTTAGAATATCTAATGATCGACACACGGTTCTGCGACCATGTTCTCGTGCATCGTGTATGAAAAGATCGATATGCTGTACACCGTTGTGGAACCGTGTCAATATAGTTTTAACATAAATGTTCTACAAGTGAACCGTGACAAATCTAAATAAAAAGGTGCTGAAACTGGTAATTTATATACGGTCACAATAACCGTGTATAATAACTAGGTATAGATATATAGTTTCTACAAGAGATCCATGTATGATTTTATGAAACCATATACGGCTGTACAAAACAATTGAGAAATCAATGAAAATGGGAAAAGGAATGAAAATACAAACAACAACTTCGACATGTGTCATGAGGATTGGTTCGACATGAAAGGCACTCCGGAAGTTTTGAGCAATGAAAGCAACGATTTTGTTGAATCAATCCTCCTGACACATGTCGAAGTTGTTTCTATTTCCATTCCCATTTCCATTTCGATTGATTCCTCCATTGTTTTGTAGTATGCCGTCTATCTTTGTTGCTCTCCATTGAAAGTTGAAGGTGAACAAACATTTTAGAGAAGTACAAAAATAAAGTAAAAAAAGAAATCCCAAAAAAAAAAAAAAAACCGAACCAGATTCCTAAGCAATCTTAAGTACTATATATAGATAATAGGCTGTTTCTAATATTTGAATCTATATTACTACATTACAAACTTTAGAGTAAAATATTGTTGAAAAAAATATGTGTGTTGACAATCGTGTCGACAATTTCTGTACATTGTTACTCAATATTAGATTTTGGTTCTAATCATAATAACAATATTAATTTTATCGATGTACGTATTCCTATTGTTTAGATAAGCTATAGATGCATGTAATTTTGATGTAAAACATAGTGCAGTAAATACTTTTAAATATACAAAAATATAACCCTAGAACATTGAATCTAAATGTTTCTAGTGCAACCACTCTTTTCCTTTCTCATTCTCTCTTTAACTAAAAATATAACCCCAGAACATTGAATTAAATTAAGATAGGTCATGATCTCAATAAGACAAGACATACAAGTCTACCATGCATATATTAAGGAATTCCCTGAAAATATCTAAATCTCTATCCATAACAAGCATAAAGTTATGCAAGTGGAGAGTTATTCAACAAAAAGCAAAGAAATTAGCAAACAACCAAAAATAAGCAAAGAAAGCAAACATTCAACACAAAGCAAAGAAATAAATGGAACTGACACACGTAGGTCTAAAAGTACGATGGTTTAAAGGTCCTGTTTTCGAAGTTGGAATGGTGCACCGCTGATTCAACTCCCTGCTCGACATTGTCTTCCAGTAAAAAAAGGATTCTGTCCAAATAAGTTATAAAAAAAATCACCGCATTCATTGCTTGAAGCTTCCGGACGGCCTTTCATGTCGAAGTTGTTGTTTGTATTTGCATTCCCATTCCCATTTCCATTGATTCCTCCATTGTTTTGTAGTATGTCGTCTATCATGTTGCTCTCCATGGAAACAACGTTCTCCCTGCGCAAAAATCATTCATGCAAACATTTTTTTTTTTTGCTTTGTTATGAATTTGGAGAATTTTAGAGTAAAATTCAGTTTGTCATCTTACGTGAGAGGGATCAAACCAGCGGGTTGATCAATAACTGTTTGATGGATTCCATCCATCGGGTTGATCAGTAAGTCTTGTGCGGCATTCATTGGGACGTTGTATCCATTGTTGAACTCCGTAGTATGCTTGGTGCCATTATAATAGTTACTACAAATGCAATAATACATATTAACACAGTGCTCTTAAGCTTATATATGACTTGGGTAATTCAGATATAACACAATTCACCTTTGAGGTAGCATCGGATTATGTGGATGCATTATTTGCTGGCCTCCATTTTTAGGGTACCAAAAGGGACTAGCTTCTTCATTTTGTGGAAAGAATTGGTTCATTCCACACTGAGAATTAAGAATACAAGTAAAAGAAAAGAAAGGATTCGTTAGTTATCTATTATAAAAAGCAATCTCTTTTTCATAAAATAAAAAGATTCAGTTTTTTTTTGTTCACAATTGAAAAAAAGAAAAACCTTCTGAACTCGAATACTATTAACTAGATCCACAAGTCCTTTCTCCAGATTATCTAACACGTTTACGTCTTCAATCTCATTGATATATGGAATGTCACTGAAAATTACAGAATACCATCTTGTCAATATTTTTTCTCTTTTCTTTCACACTTTGTTTTTGTTTCAATTGAATTCATTTTAAACATTGAGACCTCAATTATACTAGATATTATTCAATATATATAGACTTCATTCACAAAGCCTATACATCATTTAACCAACTTGATGACAGCATCTGGGCTAATGATAAATTTCAATAGTATAGAAAAAGTTTAAGTTCATTACGTACATCAATGGTCCCAATATATCAAGAAAACTATTTATTTCGTCTGTGTAATGTAATAATTGTTCCTTCACTTCCTGCAAAAGAAAAAGAAAATCACATCTTAACAATAAATGAGTAATGTGGGCTGTGGGCTGTGGGCTGCATTACCAAACCTTATATTTCCTATACAAGATATTTCTTATATATATTTCATACAAGATATTACTTGGGGCCTGTGGGCTGCATTACCAAGATAATGAGTAATGTAAATATTAATAATCTTTATATATTAAAAAAAAACTAATCTTTATATCTGCATTAATTATTATTCGTGTAGTGCTTGCATGGATTTGTGATATCAGTTTTTACGAAACATTACCTCAACTGGTGGGGAGCTGCAAGAGGAAAAACAAAAAGAATTAATCAAAAACTATCAAAAACATAACAATTAATAATTAACTAAAATAAAAATAAAACTGACCCTTGATTAACGAGTTCTTCCATATTAACCTCGTGATCAACTTTTTTGAATGCTTTCTTTAAAGCCTATTTAGGCCGAACAAAACTTAGATTAACAGTTTACAAAACAACTAAATAAATAAATTACAATAACCCTAAAAAAAGATCATGGAGGTGAAACTTACCTCAAGGTGTTCTATTCTTCTGCTCAATTGAAAAAACAAGTCAAAAAAGGAGATTTAGTTAGAAAAAAAAAAATTTAATAATTAAAAAATGTAATCCCTTTTGAAAAATTCATACCTTTTGTTCCTTTCTTGTGCACTGACGTCACCATATCTTCTAATTACCTCTTCAAAGTTACTATAAATGAGAACAAGAAAAGGAACATGCATGCCTGCTTTATCAAACTTTTCAAGCAAGAAAATGTAATTTGTGGACTTTGGATTTCACACCTTGTAACTTGGAAAACCATGCATTTCATTAGCGAAGAAAAAAAAAAACCCCAATTAATTAAACAGGAGAAGTTTCAACTCCTAACCCAAGCTCTTAACTACTATTTGGTGTTGTTGCAAGTAATTAATATGCAAATTTGAAAAAAATGGTCAGGTACCTATTTCCCCCCAAGAAAAGTGAAGGTTTTCCCGCGGTGGAAAAAATGAGGAGGAGGACATCGGCATCACACAAGATTGATAGATCTTTGTGTTAGTTTTATTTTATTATGTTATGGCCTATGTTATTAATATGCACCAGGTTCATTCAAAGAAATGAACGAAAGGGCTTCAGCATTTTTGATGGAAAAATCTGTTGCTATTAATAGATACTGGTCCCAATTGATTGCCTGATAATAAGAT
The DNA here is from genome assembly GCA_011114355.1 of Carex littledalei. NCBI lineage: Eukaryota > Viridiplantae > Streptophyta > Magnoliopsida > Poales > Cyperaceae > Carex > Carex littledalei. The sequence continues at coordinate 3,049,297 of CM022082.1, forward strand.
ACAGAAAACCAATCAGAATAACGTCTCTCTATCTCTTACTACTGAATTAAGAGAAAACGCTATTAAGAGAAAACGCTGTGTCCATCATCATTTATCAGGAAAATCACTGAAGATCTCAGTATTAACGCTTCCGCTTAAAGATGTCTTCAATTCAGAACTGTAAGATTTAAACTCATTTGCTATTTTATTTTGGATTTACGGATTCTGGATTACGTGTTTCTAATTGTAAAAGCACGTCATGTTTTATTATGTTTATCATTGGCCACTTTTGCCAAAACGCATGGCTGTCATCGAGGTTGGACCGAAGTTTTGTTCATCATAAGTGCATCAGATCCAATATAGCAAAATAGAGATGTGCATGTGAGGCCTCTTGGGAGGTTAAAGGTCTCCAACTTTTGCATCTCCCATGAATTTTAATAATAGAGAATAATGATGAATTGTTTCAAAAATAATAAATTCATAAAATTAATAATTCTCAAAATTTATATGAACCAAAGAATTTAAAAAAAAAAAATTAATAATTCTCCGATTAAAATTAGTAATTAATCCCAAAAAAATTTTACTCTCGGATTAATCCAAAATTCATCCAAAATGAATTTGTCAGTTTAAATTCGTCGTTCATAATATTTATACGAAAAAAAATTATTGCATCTTATATGAATTTACGGTGGCTCTGATACCAAATGATAGACATAATAAAACATGACGTGCTTTTACAATTAGAAACACGTAATCCAGAATCCGTAAATCCAAAATAAAATAGCAAATGAGTTTAAATCTTACAGTTCTGAATTGAAGACATCTTTAAGCGGAAGCGTTAATACTGAGATCTTCAATGATTTTCCTGATAACTGATGATGGACACAGCGTTTTCTCTTAATAGCGTTTTCTCTTAATTCAGTAGTAAGAGACAGAGAGACATTATTCTTATTGGTTTTCTGTATCTTATTATCAGGCAATCAATTGGGACCAGTATCTATTAATAGCAACAGATTTTTCCATCAAAAATGCTGAAGCCCTTTCGTTCATTTCTTTGAATGAACCTGGTGCATATTAATAACATAGGCCATAACATAATAAAATAAAACTAACACTTTGGCCTTTTTTATAATGCCCAATCGCCGTTTAGAATATGTCGCTTGTCGGCGGCTGTTAGTTTCCAATTTCTGAATTGGTAGCTTATTTCTCCCCATTTTCTGTTCAACATCGTCAGAAACATATATATGAGTTTACAATTCAGAAAGTTGATGTTACCAACAAAAAAGAAATAAAAGAAATAAATCATTCTTTTTTTAATTATAAATTATTGGTGAAATAGGTGATAATATATAGTCTGCAATTACGGATGTCAACGAGTTTAGCTAAAAAGCTTGAACTCGGTCAGTTCATTAATAGCTCGTTTGTATTGTGAGAAGCACATAGACCAAGGGTTTTTATCGATTTGATGTTGTGAGCCACTCATTTGTCACGAGCCGAGATAGAATTTCATCTTCTTCTTATAAAAAGCTGCGTCTTCTCATGGTGGGCACAAAGAGAAAAAGTGAAAGAGTCGGAAAATAACTTCATCTTATTTAGCGGATAAATAACTTCATCATATCAAATAAAGATATTGGAAAAAGTCAGCGACCTCCATAAATCCAAAACAAAGAAAGCTAAATTACAGTCAGAATTTGGAGAGAAAATACCCAATAAGTAGTCTCAAAATTAATTGTCCAAATTTTAGTGGAAGGATGATCGGTAATTGGTGTAATCCTCAAATGAAATTGGCATTAATGGAGATGAGAAACAAGGCAAAGAAGATAGTAACCAATTAAGCGTTTCGTCTTGTGGTGGATACAAAAAGAGATATACAAAGAGCCGAAAAATAGTTTCATCTTCTTGAACAAGCTAAGATACCAGCTTTAAACAAAAGAACGTTACTAAAGAAAATAGAAGTAAATGGAAAAAATACCCAATAATTAGTCTCAAAAGTAATTCGGTAAAGAAGAGATGCAATCCTCAAATGAAAAAGCAGGAAATCAATGACTCACCTAAGTTGCCTTGATACATAACTTACCTTGTATCCTGAGCGAAGCAAACAGAATAGAACGGCTATTTATAATTAGCTCATAGAGGCGGCCAAAAACCAGGAATAAACTAAATATAGAACTATAACCGTAGAAGAGAATGAACAGACATAGAGAAAATTAATTATTTACGTGTCAAAATTCAGGCAGAAAATTATTTTATATTTTAGAAGGAATAAAATAGACTTTAATTGATATGTTGGTAAAATTTTGTTATATTTAGATATCTAAGAATATGACATAAAATTATTGGAAGCTGATATGAGTACTCGCAGTTGAGTACCTGCACTGTACCCGCACTTAAACTGCCATAACTGTTTGTGGGAACCGTAACTGTTCCAAAACTGTAATTTTGTTTTACAAATATTAATAGTAACATTTTGAAGTATATAGTTCAAACAAGACAAGTATTTATATCTATACAATGAACTACATATATGATATTTGAATTTTCCTTAAATAACCGTACCCGCACCTTTTTTTGAAAAATTGTCGCGTCGTACCCGCATTAGGGTACGACGCAACCATTCCAAAACTGTAATTTTGTTTTACAAATATTAATAGTAACATTGTGAAGTACATAGTTCAAACAAGACAAGTATTTATATCTATACAATGAACTACATATATGATATATGAATTTTTCTTAAATAACCGTAGCCGCACCTTTTTTGAAAAATCCTTGCGTCGTACCCGCATTAGAGGACCACACAACCGTTCCAAAACTGTAATTTTGTTTTACAAATATTAATAGTAACATTGTGAAGTATATAGCTCAAACAAGATAAGTATTTATATCTATACAATGAACTACATATATGATATATAAATTTTCCTTAAATAACCATACCCGCGCCTTTTCTTGAAAAATTCTCGTGTCGTACCCGCATTAGGGGACCACTCAGATATTTTTCACATATGACACTATATGACGTATGAAAGTATTGATATCAAGTAATGCAAGTATTTATACCTCTGCACTAAAGTATTTTTACCTATGTGGTCAACTATTTTTGTTAGAGGAAAGTTGACGCCATCACTACAGCAAAAAGTAGCATCTGCGACCGGTATCAGCGACCGGTCGGATCGCCGGTCGCTGAAGATCTAAAAAGGCAAAAAAAAAAAATTAAGTATATCAGCGGCGACGAAGAGTTCTTCAGAGACCGGCGAAGTGACTTACTGCGACTATTTTGACCCGGTCGCTGAAAGGTAACCCTGAAAAGCCCCCGCCAAAGTTTTTCCCTCTTTCTTCTCTCTGATTCCCGCCGATTTAGGTTTAGCAAAAAAAAAAAATTGCAGAGCCGCCAAGGACCTCTCCTCTCTCTTTTCGCTCTCTCTGTTCTTAAGAGTTTTTAAGAGATCTGGTTTTAACTTTTAGCTAAACCAGCGGGAGCTTGGTCTGTTTTTCTCTCCGCCGCTCGGTGCATCGATCGATCCATGGCAACTTCCAAACTCCTTCTCGTCGCCTTTTTCGTCGCTCTCTCCGTCTTCGTTACTTTTTCCGATGAAGCGCGGGAGGAGGAGGAGGAGACGACCAAGCTCCCGCTGGAAGAGTCGGATCCGGGTTTGAAACTCCAACTCGACCAGCTCCGATCCAAGATCCTTTCCTTAGGTTCCTTCTCTTTTTCATTTGTACACTTTGGTTTCTTTTCTTGCTATGCTACGTTTGTCTCCTCATCGCAAATTATACTGTTTTTTCACTTTTAATGTTGGGATGTGAAGAGTCGAGCATAGAGGAGAGATCAAAGGAACTCAAGAGCAAGGATGAAGCTGCTTCCAAATTGGACAAAATTATCCAAGAAAAATCTGACAAAATCGCCTATTTGCAAAATGACATTGCTTTGCTCCAGGTTTACATCCTTTCTACTACTCACTTCCTACATCAATCAATCAATCAATCAATCAATCAATTATAACTTAGTAATTACTGTTCAACTGCAGAAACAAGCAGCGGCTGATGCAGCTGAGAAAGCCGGCAAGGTCGATGCTAAAACTGTTCAACTACAACAACAGGTACCTAAATAAAATCAAACATTTTGCGTCCTTTTTCACATCTAGATATACTTAAATCTGGTTCTGCTTCATTGTTCTTAAGAGTTAAAGGTGCCAAAAGACAATTTCATACCGAGTCAGTCATTCTTATTTTTGTTTTCCAGAGTTAAAGGTGCTGTTATTAAGAAAAAGAAGAAGAAAGCTGTTGCAACTCCTGTTAGTGTACCACAAGTTGAAGGGAATGAGTTAATTAACAAAGGGACAATTGTCTCTAGTAATGGAATTTCACTAATTGACAATGGAGAGGATGCAACTAAGAAGAAAAAGAAGAAGGAGAGGAAGAGGCCATTTGAGGAGACCAGCTCGAAGAGACAGCAACAGGAAGTGGAAAGACCCACTAGCCCAAAGTAATCTTTTCTTACCACGTGAATATTTTTTTTCTCATTTATTTATTTTCTGGTAACACCTGAGTTTCCAATAGCAAATGAATTAATTGATGAACTTGGTTAAAGTCATCGTATCTCTTTTGCTCATGCAAAGTTTTCATGAACTTTTGTATAGGAAAAAGAAATTGAAGCTGGTGGCTAATGAAAGACCAATTACAATAAATGAAAGAAGAAAAAATATTCCTCTTGTAGCAACTCCCTCTCAGTTTCACACTGTTAATCAACAGCCAAATGCTCCAGTTCTAGCATCAGCGAGGTATGCTCAAAGTAACCCTAACTTGTTTTATTTTAAACTTTTTGTCTACATCTGAATTTGATGTAAAATTAGTCTCTTTCTCAAGCAAGAGTCCCAAAATTCAGGTAGAGAACTTGGTTCCTTTCTCAAGCAAGAGTCCCAAAATTTGTCTACATCTGAATTTGAAGTAAGTATTTTCTTAAAACTCGACTCCTTTTAATAGCGAAAAGCTTCTTGTAGAGAACTTGGTTCCTTTTAGTTGTGCACAAGAATAACTAAATTTTTTGTTGTTGTAGGCATGGTGGAACTTATAAGTTACTGAAAAATCTGCAACATATGTATGTTTAATTATATTATTTAATTGGATGATTATGTATGTTTAACTACATTAACTACATTACCTCAACCAAATTCAGGTATGCTATGCTTCACTTTCAATTTATATCCTTTCATGGATCATATTGCATAAATTAAACTTATGTGGTTATTGTAGGCCACTTCATTAATATATTTCAAGAGGTTCTACTTGCAGTGGTCGGTCATGCAACATCACTCTAAAAGTATCATGTAAGCTAATATATGGTTTATTTATTTTATTTTATTTTATTTACTTGTTTATTAGGTTGAGGTAATGAAATATATGTGATATTAAATTGGTGTAGGTTAACTTGCATATATGCATCATGTAAGGTAGAAGAGAATCATGTATCAGATTAAATTGGTGTAGGTTTACTTGTTTATCTTATATGTATCAGATTAAATTGGTAAGTACCAATTAGTACTGGTAATGCATATTTAAGTTCATTCGCTGTACCAGGAAACCATCTAGGGCAACAGATTGGTCTCCAGTGTTGTACCAGCAAGTTTATTTTTAAAGGCAAACAATTCCAACATTGAGTTGTACCAGTGTTGTGCCGTAGAAAGTAACTCATTATTTAGCTAGCAGAAAAGAAAGAAAAAAAATAGACATAGTAAGGAAAACTAAAATGCATATAAATAGTGTTGGATTTTACTTTAAATTGCATTGTACAATTAGGTTTGACCTGATTTTACTTTAATATGTGATGCATTGATTTTACTTGTCTCGGCAGGATATGTTGTATCTACGGTTGTCAGATCCAAGCAATGAACAAGTGTTGGATTCTTTAGCTCTAGTCTTCAGACACACACCTGTGCCTCTTCTAAAAGCTCTGCTTTGCTGGAGAGAAGGGTACACGGCAGAGGGGATTGTGTAAGTCTAGTTTTTGCTTATACTGGTATGTACTGGGATGGTTCATTACATGTATAAAAAATGTTTTTATTTTAACCTTTTTACCTCCATGTGATATATTGTTCTATAATTGATGATGCTAGCTGTATTTGTTGTATGAGTTAGGCTTTGGTACTATGTATTTGTAGAATGCAAGGACCTGTATTTACCTTTGCTTTTATATACAGATAATCTTTAAAATGCATATCTTGGGAATTCTCTATTTGTTGTCTTTTTGTACAATTTTTGTGGATTTTTGATGTTTTGTTAGGAGACAATTGCATGCTTACTGTAATGTGTTAATAGTAAATACCTACATTTTGCAAAAAAAAAAAAAAAAAAAAAAAAAAACAACAGCGACCGGATTTTGGGTATCAGCGACCGGTTTCATTGTCGCTGATACTTTTTCATGACGTCAGCAAAAAATAACAACGACCAAAAAAATTTGGTCGCAGATAAATTATCAGCGACCGGATGACGTCATTCAGCGACCGGTGACATCATCGGGAGAGCATCAGCGACAATGCTTTCAGCGACCGGGTTATCAGCGACCAATTTTTACTATCAGCGACCGTATTTGGCATCAGCGACCGGCGACGTAACTATCAGCGACCGGAAAACCGGTCGCTGATAGTGTGATCTGCTGTAGTGCATGATGATTGGGTAAGGTTGATGCGGTGATACGGGGTCCCCACTACTTCATTAGAGGAAGGTTCACGCGGATCATAGAGGAAGGGTGTTGCTGAAATTTTAGAATAATAATTAGTGGGGAACATATAATATCTTTTTAGAATAATAATTAGTGGTGACCATATAATTAGTGGGGACCACAGTACATTATTCCTCTAAGTGCGGGTACTGTAGCACGGGTACTAAAATAATTATTCAAAATTATTCACAGAATTTTCACTATTTTTTTAAATTGCTGAATTATTTTGCACTGTAATTTTACTTCAAAATAATCACAGAAAATTATTTACATTCCGAAAAATTAAAAAATTGTTCCAACGTCTATTTTGAAATAAATTAAGTACAAAAATAAAATTACATGTAAATTAAAATAACTACTACCCACAGTCTACTTTTACGTTGTTACAATGCTAAAAAAACCAGCTAGATTAAAATAAAATGTAACGTGAAAGGACACGTCATGACACACAACTCATGCCACGTGACATGACCTAACGTTACTTTGATTATAATAAAAAAATCAGCTAGAATAATGATATGACTATTTTTCTTCCCAACTTTAATTTATTATTTGTTAAGTTGCTCTAAGTCAGCTGCATGTATACCGAGAAAGGTGATCACATTATTATTGGCTTGGATTATAATTAAAAATAAATAGATATAAGTTGCATGTAAAAGTTTCTTTCCATGTTTTTCGCTGACTCATTTGTTCATAGCTAATTTTACTTGAACAAGAATTGCTCCGCCATAAACGGAGAATCTTTATCATGTATATTTCTAACAAAACATTTGGAAGAATGTAAGTTTCTCCACTTGGTAAACAATTGTAAACATATATATATATATCAATGTTTGCTAGCCATTAAAGAAACATAAAAGAAACTTCAAACATATTTGAAAAAAATTATAAATTCAAATTTAAAGGATTATTAATAAATCAAAATTGTATACACACATATATAAAAAATAAAAATAAAAATTCACAAACAACAAACATATATACATTGTCATAAAAGAAAATTTGATAGTTATTGAATTGATGGACAAAAACAAAGAGGAGGACAATCATTTGCAAATTTGAGCTACTAAATATTGATCTAAATTTTTTTTTCAGTTGCCCTTTATGGATCGTTAGCCCTTTTAATTTACAAATGGTTTAAAGAACTTTAAAGGGCAAATAGGAACAAGGGTAGAGCTCAAATATTTAAGTGCTCTTGCAGATTGACATGTCATTCACTTCCTTCATGTCGATCAATTCATGATATATATATGATGTGTCATTTTCCTTTACAAGTGTAAAACAATCAAGCAATTCACATGTAGAGTCGAGATTAATCCCATCAAGAGCTTTGGACGCCATCATGTTGAATCTCTAATACATAAATTACCATGGTGGCAAATGAAACAAATGATGAGATAAACTCCCTACCACGCACCGGGAGATACGAGACAACAATGAAGTGGGATAAGATCATAATAGAGTAAATTAAGAGACAAGGTAGAGAGGGCAGGACTTAAATTTGATTTAAGGGGTAGAAGTTGAAAATGCGCGCATAGCGAGAGGGGTCCCTTCACGAAATTAATTTTGAGCAGGGGTTGGTTTAGAGAACGAGAACAAATGCGAACAAACGTACACGGTTTCTAAATATGAATGTGAAATAAAGCATATCATCTACTTTATCAAGTACCTTTGCCTATCGATCTCCATATATTTTGGATTAGTATTTGTGTTCTAATATGATAAAATAGTGATAAGCTATAGATGCATGTAATTTTGATGTTAGAAATAGTTCATGTAAAACATAGTGCAGTAAATACTTTTATCTGTACCAAAATAATGAATTAAATAATGAGAAAAATTGAAAGAATCTAAAGGTTTCTAGCGGAACCACTATTTTCCTTTCTCACTCTCTCTTTAACTAAAAATATAACCATAGAACATTGAATTAAATTAAGATAGGCCATGAATAAGCCAACACATAGAAGTCTACCATGCATATATTAAGGAATTCCCTGAAAATATCTAAATCTCTATCCATAACAAGCATAAAGTTATGCAAGTGGAGAGTTATTCAACAAAAAGCAAAGAAATTAGCAAACAATCAAAAATAAGCAAAGAAAGCAAACATTCAACACAAAGCAAAGAAATAAATGGAACTGACACATGTAGGTCTAAAAGTACGATGGTTTGAAGGTCCTGTTTTCGAAGTTGGAATGGTGCAACGCTGATTCAACTCCCTGCTAGACATTGTCTTCCAGTAAAAAAGGATTCTGTCCAAATAAGTTATAAAAAAAATCATCGCATGCATTGCTTGAAGCTTCCGGATGGCCTTTCATTTCGAAGTTGTTGTTTGTATTTCCATTCCCATTCCCATTTCCATTGATTCCTCCATTGTTTTGTAGTATGTCGTCTATCATGTCGCTCTCCATGGAAACAACGTTCTCCCTGCGCAAAAATCATTCATGCAAACATTTTTTTTTTTTTGCTTTGTTTTGAATTTGGAGAATTTTAGAGTAAAATTCAGTTTGTCATCTTACGTGAGAGGGATCAAACCAGCGGGTTGATCAATAATTGTTTGATGGATTCCATCCATCGGGTTGATCAGTATCTCCTGTGCAGCATTCATTGGGACGTTGTATCCATTGTTGAACTCAGTGGTATCCTTGGTGCCATTATAATAGTTACTACAAATGCAATAATACATATTAACACAGTGCTCTTAAGCTTATATATGACTTGGGTAATTCAGATATAACACAATTCACCTTTGAGGTAGCATCGGATTATGTGGATGCATTATTTGCTGGCCTCCATTTTTAGGGTAGCAAAAGGAACTAGCTTCTTTATTTTGTGGAATGAATTGGTTCATTCCACACTAAGAATTAAGAATACAAGTAAAAGAAAAGAAAGGATTCGTTAGTTATGTATTATAAAAAACAATCTCTTTTTTCAAAAAAAAAAAAAAAAAAGATTCAATATTTTTTGTTCACAGTCAAGGTTCTAATTAAATAGCGATTATAGCGCTATAGCTTTTAAGGTCCGAAAAAGTTTTAGCGCAGCTATAGCGCAACCATAGCTAGCTATTTAGAATCATTATAAAAGAAAAGCGGTTAATAGCGTTATAGCTTTTGAGGTCCGAAAAAGCTATAGCTAGCTATTTAGAACCCTGTTCACAGTTGAAAAAAAAAGGAAAACCTTCTGAACTCGAATACTATTAACTAGATCCATAAGTCCTTTCTCCAGATTATCTAACACGTTTACGTCTTCAATCTCATTGATATTTGGAATGTCACTGAAATTACAAAATACCATCGTGTCAGTATTTTCGCTTTTCTTTCACATTTTTTTTTCAATTCAACTCACTGTACACATTGAGGCCTCAATTATACTAGATACTATTCCATATATAGAGACTTTATTCACAAAGCCTATACATTATTTAACCAACTTGAAATCAGCATCTGGGCTAATGATAAATTTCAATAGTATAGAAACAGTTTAAGTTCGTTACGTACATCAATGGTCCCAAGATATCAACAAAACTATTTATTTCGTCTGTGTAACGTAATAATTGTTCCTTCACTTCCTGCAAAAGAAAAGAAAATCACATCTTAACAGTAAATCCTATTTCGTATATGAGGAGGGTTCGAATGCCTCCATTTTTTGTACCTCCACCATGCCTCCATTTTTAAAAAGCTAATAACTCAAAAATTTAAAACATAAACGTTAAAATAAAACAGTTAGATGTAATCTATATGATTTTCACTACGTGCTCATAAAAAAATTATCACGTTTTGTTTTTGTTTTAATGTGAATTAATAAGTTGAAAAGTGAACGTCTAGAAATTATCCACATCAGTACATTTTTACAAGCTCTTGATGACAAACACAACAAAGTTGAAATATCGTGATTTTTAACACATGCATAGATAAATGATGTAGATCATATCTAATGGTTTTATTTTGACTTTTAATTTTTTTTAAATGGAGGTATGATGGAGGCACAAAAATAGAGGCCTGTGGGCTGCATTACCAAGATATAATTAATGCAAATATTAAAAAAAAATTATCTTTATATCTGCATTAATTATTATTCCTGTAGTGCTTGGATTTGTGATATAAACTTTTTCAAAACATTACCTCAACTGGCGGGGAGCTGCAAGAGGAAAAATAAAAAGAAGTAATCAATAACTATCAAAAGCATACCATATTAATTTATAATTAACTAAAATAAAAATAAAACTAACCCTTGATTAACTAGTTCTTCCATATTAACCTCGTGATCAACTTTTTTGAATGCTTTCTTTAAAGCCTGTTTAGGCCAAACAAAACTTAGATTAACAGTTTACTAAATAACTAAATAAATTACAATAACCCAAAAAAAGATCATGGAGGTGAAACTTACCTCAAGGTGTTCTATTCTTCTGCTCAATTGAAAAAACAAGTCAAAAAAGGAGATTTAGTTAGAAAAAAAAAAATTTAATAATAAAAAAATGTATCCCTTTTGAAAAATTCATACCTTTTGTTCCTTTCTTGTGCACTGACGTCACCATATCTTCTAATTACCTCTTCAAAGTTACTATAAATGAGAACAAGAAAAGGAACATGCATGCATGCTTTATCAAACTTTTCAAGCAAGGAAAATGTAATTTGTGGACTTTGGATTTCACACCTTGTAACTTGGAAAACCATGCATTTGATTAGGGAAGAAAAAAAAAACCCAATTAATTAAACAGGAGCAGTTTCAACTCCTAACCCAAGCTCTTAACTACTATTTGGTGTTGTTGCAAGTAACTAATATGCAAATTTGAAAAAAAAAAATGGTCAGGTACCTATTTCCCCCCAAGAAAAGTGAAGGTTTTCCCGCGGTGGAAAAAATGAGGAGGAGGACATCGGCATCACACAAGATTGATAGATCTTTGGCCTTTTTGATAATGCCCAATCGCCGTTTAGAATATGTCGCTTGTCGGTGGCTGTTAGTTTCCAATTTCTGAATTGGTAGCTTATTTCTCCCCATTTTCTGTTCAACATCGTCAGAAACATATATATGAGTTTACAATTCAGAAAGTTGACATTACCAACAACAACAGAATAAAAGAAATAAATCATTCTTTTTTTAATTATAAATTATTGGTGAAATATGTGATAATATATAGTCTGCAATTAGGGATGTCAACGAGTTTAGCTAAAAAGCTTGAACTCGGTCAGTTCATTAATAGCTCATTTGTATTGTGAGAAGCACATAGACCAAGGGTTTGTATTGATTTGATGTTGTGAGCCACTCATTTGTCACGAGCCGAGAAAGAATTTCATCTTCTTCTTATAAAAAACTGCATCTTCTCATGGTGGGCACAAAGAGAAAAAGTGAAAAAAGTCGGAAAATAACTTCATCTTATTTAGCGGATAAATAAAAATTAATTGATCAAATAAAGATATTGGATAAAGTCAGCGACCTCCATAAATCCAAAACAATGAAAGTTAAATTACAGTCAGAATTTGGAGAAAATACCCAACAAGTAGTCTCAAAATTAATTGTCTAAATTTTAGTGAAAGGATGATCAGTAATTGGTGTAATCCTCAAATGAAATTGGCATTAATGGAGATGAGAAACGTGCAAAAGAAGATAGTAACCAATTAAGTGTTTCGTCTTGTGGTGGATACAAAAAGAGATATACAAAGAGTCGAAAAATAGTTTCATCTTCTTGCACAAGCTATGATACGAGCTTCAAACAAAATAATGTTACTAAAGGAAATAGAAGTAAATGAAAAAAAATACCCAATAATTAGTCTCAAAAGTAATTCGGTAAAGAAGAGATGCAATCCTCAAATGAAAAAGGAGGAAATCAATGAAAAACAGTAACTAATTAAAATGACTCACCTAAGTTGCCTTGATACATAACTTACCTTGTATCCTGAGCGAAGCAAACAGAATAGAACGGCTATTTATAATTAGCTCATAGAGGCGGCCAAAAACCAGGAATAAACTAAATATAGAACTATAACCGTAGAAGAGAACGAACAGACACAGAGAAAATTAATTATTTACGTGTCAAAAATTCAGGCAGAAAATTATTTTTATATTCTAGAAGGAAAAAATAGAATTTAATTGATATGTTGGTAAAATTTTGTTATATTTAGATATCCGAGAACAAGTATGAGGTAAAATTATTCACAGAATTTTTACTTTTTTTTTTAATTGCTGATTTATTTTGCACTGTAATTTTACTTCAAAGTAATCACAGAAAAATTATTTACATTCTGAAAAATTAAAAAATTATTCCAACGTCTATTTGTGAAATAAATTAAGTACAAAAATAAAAATACCTGTAAATTAAATAACTACTATCCGTAGTCTACTTTTACGTTGTTACAATGCTAAAAAAACCAGCTAGATTAAAATAAAATGTAACGTGAAAGGACACCTCATGACACACAAGTCATGCCACGTGACGTGACCTAACGCTACTTTGATTATAATAAAAAAAATCAGCTAGAATAATGATATGAGTATTTTTCTTCCCTACTTTAATTTATTATTTGTTAAGTTGCTCTAAGTCAGCTGCATGTATCCTGAGAAAGGGGATCACATTATTATTGTTTGGGATTATAATTAAAAATAAATAGATATAGTTGCATGTAAAAATTTCTTTCCATGTTTTTCGCTGATTCATTTGTACGGTAAGCATTTGTTCATAGCTAATTTTACTTGAACAAGAATTGCTCCGCAATAAACGGAGAATCTTTATCATGTATATTTCTAACAAAACATTTGGAAGAATGTAAGTTTTTCTACTTGGTAAACAATTGTAAACATATATATATAGAGTTAGGCTACGGTACTTCGCGAATCAAAGTGAGTATACTTCACATCTATATCTTCAATTTCAAAGTTCAAAACGTTGATTTGAACCGTTCAAGTTGATCTCCATATTAAATTGTACTTCGAGACCAAATTTTACAATTTTAGAAATATTTTACTATTTTCTTAGAATTTTTAAAATCACTGATTTTTTATGGTCCACGATTTTTTGAAAAACAGAAATTTTAAAAAATTCCAAAGAAATAGTAAAAAAATTCTGAAATTCTAAAAATTTGGTCTCCAAGCACAATTTAATATGGACTAACAACTTGAATGGTTTGGATCGACATTTTGAACTTTGAAATTGAAAATATAGACGTGAAGTAAAACACTCGCTTTACTTCGCGAAGTACCGTAGCCCAACTCTATATATATATATATATAATTTCACATGTTTATAATTTATCCATAGTGATAATAATTTTATAGAAATTTAAGCTTACATTTTTTTTATAAAAAATGATAGGTTCATCCAAAATCACATCTATAAATATATTTTTGTTTCTTACAATGTATTTAGAGTCCGGCTAATGTCATAACATTATAATTTCATCTTAAGTTATAACGAGTCGGTTTTTGCGATTTCAAAGTCTGAACAATCGATCTGAACGATCCAACATGATCTACATATTAAAATGTGCTTGAAGATCAAATTTTATATTTTTTGGAATTTTTTTACTATTCTTTTTGATAGGTACAAAATCATTGTTTTGGATGGTCTAGAATTATCTGAAAACAGTGATTTTGTACCTATCTAAAAAATAGTAAAAAAATTTCAAAAAATGTAAAATTTGGTCTCTGTGAACATTTTAATATGGAGAACATTTTGAGTAGTTTGGATCGACTGTTCGGACTTTAAAATCGCTAAAACCGACTCATTATAACTTGGGCTAGCTGAAATTATAATGTTATGACATTAGCCGAACTCATCTATTTAATCTTTATTTAAAATATTGCCATTTAGCTTATAGTTAAGGAATAAATATTACAAATCTAGAGAAAGCAACACATGGTGAAACAATGAATGTGAAAAACAATTGTAATTATATACTTGTTTGTTATCTGATTTGAAATTATGAAATAATTTATGTATCAAATTTATCTTGAACACTCCAATTTTTGTTTGTTATCTTATTTGAATTATGTAATAATTTATGTATCAAATTTATCTTGAACACTCTTAGTTTTTATAACATGCATGTTTTATATTCTTTTAAGTGAGTTGCCATCTCCTTGAGCATCATGAAGACAATAAGTTTATATCTTCTTTATCTTCTATTGAGTGAGTCACACCTTCTGCAAAATTCATTTTTATCTTTATATTTTAGTTTCAAACATCTCTAATACTCATAGTAGATTATAGAGTACTTTTAACCAAAATTTGAATTTGTTGCCTTTTTGCTATCGGCTCCAACCAAGGCACCGATAGAAAAAACTAGAATTTGAAACATTTAAACCTGTCGATTTTAAGCATCTGAATACTCTCTCTTAACCTTTAATTTGAAACGTCTCATCGAGATTATGCTGAAATTTAGTATGTTTCTACATGTACACATTTCAAGATTATGCATTTACTCTTTTTATGTTTACACTTAATTTTACTCATTCAAGTCTTGTACTCATTTTTGTTTGTTATAGGTTGGGTAAATGGCATCTAAGCAGCCAGTTCCAACTTTAAAGGTAAAAGTTAAGGTGAAGGATGAATCAGTACTACCCCTGGTTCCGATATCTCTCCAGGATTTACTGTTGCTGACAATGGACATAGATTTTTACAAATTTGCCTCCCTCTCAACCTTCTAGTAGTCAGGCAGCACCCAAACTCAGTGCTGTAATAATGTGAAGAAATGGGCACAACAATCATAGCCCGGCTTACTGGATAGTTGACGGATCTTTCTTCTGGCGACAACTGCACAAGTTGTTGCCACTATTTAGGCAGAGCACCAGATGGGTCATTGCCGATGGATCTAAAATTTCGTTCTGGTACGATGCTTGGAGTGACGGGCCTCTGTGCCTTACAAGAACACCGGTCCCAACTCAGCCAAGAGTATCATTGCAGGATGCTGTTCCTATCATATACCAATTGGCACCACAGATTGCTCAGAGAATACAGGAGATCGTATTCAATCAGGGGGTAGATGCTATATTATGGAAATGGGACCCGGGAGGCAATTATTCAGCAAAATCCATCTATCACATGCTAAAGAGTCTGGGGAGAACCATTCCGATTGATACTATACTGTGGAAGTATAAAATCCCAGCAACAGTTAAGGTGTTCATATTCCTTTTATTGCGAGAAAAAATACTCACACAGGATGTCTTGCAAAGAAGAGGTATAGGCTGCACTATTGGATGTGTAGTATGCCACTCTACGGATATGGAAACAGCACTACACCTAATGTTCAAATGTTCATATGCGGTACACACATGGAGGGAGATACAGTTAAGCCTCGGTGTCAAAATCTTAGCAGGCGGCCACACGGTGCAAGAAATCTGGAACTATTCATTGAATCTAAATGGAAACCAATACTGGCACAGAATGAGACCAATATTACTCAGCTGTGCTTGCTGGCTCCTCTGGAAGCAAAGGAATGCGATAGTGTTTCGAGATAAGAAAGTGCCACCAAGAATACTTGCTAATAACATTATCCATGAATTCACGATGTGGGCAAAATATTGCTAATTACATGGAATTTGATACTGAGAATGTAGTCAGATCGATGCTGTTGTAGAGTGTAATTTCTTTCATATAATAATATAAAACATTTGGCAGCCACTGCCAATTTTTCAAAAAAAAAAATAATGTGAAGAAATAAAGACGAAAGAGAGACAGCTGAGAGAAATTAATTTGATTAGACAGGGAGCAGTGTGAATGACATCGATCTAGTGAACAGGTGCGATTTGTTTTGGATGATTCACACATTGGGCTGTAAGAAGGGAAGTTTCCTTTTCACATATCTGGGATTATCTCTATCTGATAAGAAGCTTCCTAAGGTAGCTTAACTTCCACTTGTACAAAAGATAAACACCAGATTACAAGGATGGGCTGCTACGCAGTTATCAATTGCTGGTAGACTGGTACTCATCAATGCGGTGTTATCATCGATTCCAACATATTTTTGTCAGTTTTCAAAATACCGAATTGGGTTATACAAGAGATAGATAAAACACGAAGGAATTTCTTATGGAAGAAGAACTCAACGTAAGTCAAAGGAATATCGCTGGCAAAATGGGAATTAGTTTGCAGGCCCAATAAATTGGGAGTTCTTGGTATAATAGATCTCTATGTCTTTAATGATGCCCTGCTGGGCAAATTGTATTGGTATCGGACTAGGCGAGAAATGCGCTTGTGGAAGTCACTGATTATATTAGTGTACGATATGAATAGGACAAGTGCTTTACCAGATTGCAAATTTTTTAAGCAAACTCTTCTAAAGGCACAAGCCTTCTGTGACTGTTTCAGGACAAGGATAGTTGGACATGGCGCAACAATTCAATTTTGGACCCACAACTAGGGGCGGGGACTATTATGCTCAATATTCCCTGAATTATACAAGGAGGCAAGAGAACAAGACATCTCTTACCAGCAAGTTTTTCAGACACATAATATTGAGGACCTGTTTCATAATGGGACATCTGATGAATTCAGAAGGGAACTTGCTCAATTCCATAACTTACTGGCAATACGGACTCCTGCATTACAACTGCATTACAAGATGATGTCTCTTGGAACTTAACTTCCATAGGGACCTTTTCTGTTAAATCATCTTATCAGGGGCTTAAAGATGAACCTACAATTAAGAGTTTTTATACACAGAGTCTGGAAAATGAAGGAACCCCCAAGAGTAAAGATCTTTGCTTGGTTAGTTTACTACAAGAAAATTTTGACGGTAGAGAATTTACAAAAAAGGGGATGGAACATGCCTAGCATGTGTGTAATGTGTAGATCACAATGTGAAACAGTTGTGTATTTTTTTACTGAATGCCCCTTCACACTGGCACTTTACAATACCCTTTCTAATAGATTTGTCTTGCCAGTTAGAGATTGGAAGTTGATGAGGGAGCACACAGATGGATAGTACAGAAAGGAGGTCACGGAAAATTAAGAGAAGTACTGCTAATTGCAATGTTCATATGATGGAGGGAAAGATGTTTAAGAATCTTCAGGGATCAAATTAAAAACATACAAGATCTGATCATAGAAGCACAGGAGCAGTGGGATTATGAATGGTTTGGAAACTCGGCCGATTCCGAGTCAACTCGGTATCGGTCGTGTGTCCGATCCGAGTTTCACCCGAGTCTCGCGCCCATGCAAGTTTTTCAGCAAAACTCGGTTGAACAATGTTTGACTAGGCCGAGTTATCCGATTTTCAGGCCGAGTCAGACCGAATTTGACCGAGTTTGGCCGAGTTTGGCTGAGTTTGATTGAGTTCGAACAATGTCAGGATAACCAGCTGAGAACTGCTCCAGATCTTTAGCAGTAACATAATCGTTTATACAGTAGGCATAGGAAAGAGCTATGTTGCCTGAAATGGAGACCCATGCGTTCTCAAGGTATTCCTCCAATTTTGGTGCATATCCATTGTGGTACCACCTTGCTTCCACTAGGTATGCTTTGCAAAGATCTTTCCACTGCCAAATTATTTCCAACAATAAATGTACAATAAAAAACTAACAGATTTTTATCACTGATTCCATTATTAATGCAAGTATATGTCTCAATTAGCCTTCTTTTTCATTATACTTTTTAATCATGATCAGATGGTAACCAAATTGTGAGAAAGAAATAACTGTAAACTGGATTATTTGAGTGTAATATTTTGTGTTAACATAGTTTTTCTACAAATTATTTTTTTTACCAATTTTTTCCTACTTTTTGGCTACAAAACAAGCTTCAGCCAAAAAAATCCGAGTTTCCGAGTCAACTCGGCCGATTTCGGCCGATTCATCCGATTCTGATTCCACGGTCAAGAACCCGATTCCGATTCCGATTCCGAGTTTCAGAACCATGGGATTATCTACATAGAATGTGAAGAGTTTTAAGTTTTCATGTTTTTACAATTTTCTCAAATTGTTCCAAATTTTATTATTCTAAAATTCAAGTATGTTTAATTCTTTTTCACCTTGTAACCAGGTTTTCCTTAGAAACCTTTTATTCAATAAAGAAAATAAGAACCTAGATCCTTATTTTTTTCTCAAAATACAAATATTGTGGTATAAGTGGGAAATTTAAGAGACATGTCCTACAAAACTTTCCTTATTAAATTTTGCTCGTGGTAATTTAGTTAACTTAGATTTAATCTCCCTCATAGTCTTAAATTAGTCTACATAATTGAATAGTACATAATTTGAAATTCAAAACTATCCGCATGTAGATTTGACACCCCAAACTATATTGTTGTAAGTTTGTACGCTTGCGAACTATCCAATTTAATACTTTTTAGGTTATATTTTAGGGAGCGACCAATAGTCGCCTCCATTCTGTCCCCTATACGTCTCCTGGCTAACTGATGCGTAAAGTAAAACGGAGACCACTAACTACCTGGGGGGACCACTTATATTTGAAAAAATTTACAAATGGCGCACGCATGTATGGATACTTATGCGCACAAGTATTACTATATAATATATTTAGTATGCATACCTAAGACATCAAGTATATAAAAAAAAAACTGGATATCAACTTTCTTTTCTCTCCAATCACACACCCACCTTTTACACGTTTTTAGAAGTGGGTTTTTTTTTTCTCTGTTTGATCTCGTCAATATTTCTGACAGTCTTTGAGGAATTTTGTGAATGTAAAACTACGAACGTATTCTACGTAATTTTCTCTTTCAAATAAGATCCATGGTGAAGTACTTTCGGGTTCTTCGTTGTTTAAGTATTCATAACTCGGCGTACAAGTATTCATACCTTGTCAAGTATTCATCTCTAAAATGTCAAGTATTCTTATATAAAATGTCGAGTATTAATAATTACTATAATAAAGTGTGTATATTTATGTCGTAAAGTATTTATGAGAAACCCACAGACGTGTCTTGGGCATTAACTACCTGGAGGAACCGTAAATGTCTCTTGAAAGCGACCACGATAGGGACCACACGCAGAAAACCAAGAACAAGCAGATGCGTAACGATCATCGCAAGTGTCAGCGCTGTAATTGTTGTAACGACCATCGCAAAAGCGCATGCGTAACCACTGCACAATCACTAGCACTATAGTTTTAGTAAAAATATTAATATCTAAAATTTTAAGTATTCATACAGCATTGAAGTGTGAATAGTTATGGTGTAAAGTAACTTAAATCAGTTAATCTGTTCAAAATACTAATAGAATGAGCCTATTCTGTTCAAAATACTAACAGAATAAGAATATTCCATTAGAATTTTGGACGGAAAAGTAATAGGGTGACTTAATTATGACAATAAGTTCAGTGACTTGGTTGAGACAAATCAAACTTGAGGGACCAATTTGTGACAAAAGACAAAGTTTAGTGACCTCTGGCGAAATTTACCCTATAATGAATGTTATTGAAATCTTATAACATATATAAATAAATTTAATGAATTTAGATGTCTATGTGTTCAACTTTCAGCTCTCAAAATTGTAGGGTTTCAGTTCATGATTTGTTCAGTACCCGAAAACCAGAATCAATGTATAAAACTAATTCAAGATAAACCTATTTTTACCACTAGACGTGTAGCGGATAATTCGAGTCTTAGCAGCAATCTTCTTCTATGTTTGATCCTGTGTCGAATCAACGTAACAGCACAACATCCACGTCTATATTCTTCTTTTTCTTGTCAGATGAACGCACCAGCGATAACAGTTGCGTCTCTACCAGTATCACACAAATAGGTTCGAAAACAACCGTAAATTGGTATGCTAGTACCAACAGACAGTCCCCTTTCTATTTTATGTCTCTTGCTCTATCTCTGATTTGGAGCATGTTCAGATGGATCTAATCCCAAATCCAAACTGCCTCTTCTATTTCGTGGGATAAAACAAGTATAATGAATTTTGTCTGTAGAGTGATCAAATCAGGTACGTAATTCTGAACAGATATATATATAGACTATACACCAGTTCGTTTGCACTCATTCATTCGCACCAATTGGTCGAACCTATTCATATATAATTATCCACAAATATCATATAAGAGAGAAGATAATTAGGCCCATAATTCATATATATATCCATATATATTAACTATTAAATTGGCCCAAAATATTCTGACCTATAGAACATATTTCTAACAAATATAACGATGTCGCCATATGAAAATAAAAAAGACAATAAGCCCATTCATTTTTACATTTACTTTCAATAGTATCTAATAATTTCTTTTTAAATCTTTGATAAAAGCTTAATTAAGTTTGTACCATAATTAAGAGATCCTAAAGACGAATAAATTAAATATGTCGAGATTATTTTGCACATACAAGGCTATTTAAACATGAAAAAACTACAGAAAAAGTTAGAATCAAAATTAATGAGCTGGAGGCTAGACTTGGAATCATCGAAGATACGAGAAGGTGTAAATCTTGTAACGTGGAGGCTCACGACAAAGTTTAACGGGTTTTATCTCTCTTTGTTACTTATTTTTATTTTGCAAGATGTTGTATTTTCTAGGTTTGATTGTTATATCTTTTGCACTTATGAGATGCTAGATTTTAATCTCGGATTATAGCTTGTAAACTAGATACACTACTACATAAAACGTGACTGTACACGGTAGAATAGCTAATGACACACGGTTCTGCGACCATGTTTTCATGCATTATGTATGAAAAGGTCGATACATTGTACATAGTTGTGGAATCGTGTCTATATAGTACTAACATAAAGGTTCCTAAAAGTGAACCGTGACAAATATCCACTGTAGTGGAAAAACAACTGTTAGAAGCATTGCCTACATTTGAAAAAAATATATACAAACACAATGTTAGAATAAAATAAAGTGAAGCATATTGAATTTAGCTTTCAATTAATTTGCATACCTGGTGCCCTCCGCACTTGAAATGTAGCTCCAGATGCTCAACATCGATAAGCCTACCAAGTCTTCATCGAAATATCACAAGATATGTTGAGGAAGGGTAAAGAGGTCCAGAAGTACTTCCACCTCTTTGAGAGCACGTACGTCCGCACCGCCCCCTTAGGTTTGAGTAGCTCTAAGATTAGGCCAAGTATCGGGTCGGGCAAGTTGCTTATCATGTCTCGATCAGTCATTGTTACCTTTGAACTTCTTTTACACTGGCGGTTTCAAAGTGGTGAGCGAAACCCTAGCTTTGGTGGAGTTTTAAAGAAGATAGGAAAAGTTATTTGATTAGAAGAAACCCTAAGAGAGAGTAAAGTGAAGAGGAAGAGAGAGAGAGAGGAGTGAGGAAAATTTTATTAGACTGGAGGAGTTGAGAATTATAGACATCACAGTACTATTCGAAGAGGCGCGGGAAACCAAAAAACTGAAAGGACAATTTATACACGATTCAAGGATAAAAATTGTGTAGAATACAACAAACAGTTATTGATCAACCCGCTGATCCGATCCCTCTCACGTAAGATAACCAATTTAATTTTACCCTAAATTTCTCCAAATTTATAACAAAGAAAAATAAATAAATAAAATGTTTGCATGCATGATTTAGCGTAGGGAGACTGTTGTTTCCATGGAGCGCAACAAGATAGATGACATACTACGAAACAATGGAGAAATCATTGAAAATGGGAAAAGGAATGGAAATACAAACAACCACTTCGACATTTGTTAGGAGGATTGGTTCGACATGAAAGGCCTTCCGGAAGCTTCGACAATGATTTCGTGGAGCCAATCCTCCCGACACATGTCAAAGTTGTTTTTTGTATTTCCATTCCCATTCCATTTCCATTGATACCTCCATTGTTTTGTAGTATGACGTCCATCTTTGTTTCTCCCCATTGAATGTTAAAGGTGAACAAGAATTTAAGAGAAAATAAAATATTCAAAAACATGGTTTGCTTGTTCACTCAAAATAAAGAAGTAAAAATAAAAATAAAAAATAAATCCAAAAAAAACAGAACCTGACGCCTATTCTATCTCTAGCTCCTTGCATAGATAAAGTAAGCATAGGCGACAAGGCATTAATTCGCAACTTTGTACCGCTCTAAAATTCTTCTGCATCTTGCACCAAGTGCCCACCTCCGGCTATGCTTTCGGCTGAAGTGATCAAGAATTGACATTGACTTCACACGCTACTCTTGCCTTAGATGGATCCATACCCATATTTGCAAAGTATTCAACATTTACAAATTCCTAAGTTAATGAGACAAGAAGAAGTTGCCAAACACTAGCTATTCAAACCAAAAACACATACATCACCAAATAAGGTTGAATCTCATTATATATATATATATCTAATATAATGTAGGCTTTTAAGTAGCAACTTGCAAAACACAAAAACAGTCTAAATTATAAACAAAATACATTTACAATTACGCGAAGAAATGGATTGTTTTCACATAATTCTCCAGTATACCATACATGCAACAAATGTCTATCCATTAAAACTAGAAGACTTCATAAAATTCAAAAGATGGTTCTTTTTCAAACGGAGAACCCAAGTCTGTTGCACTCTCCTCTACAGGACAAAAAGTTTATATTAATCGTCCTAATGTGCCATCACTTCTCCAATACTAGACATCAACCTCCAAGGGTTCAGTTATTATACGAAAATAAATCTACAACAAATAACCAAATCATAACTAATAATATCTTTATTTAACCATGCAAGTTTGCAAGTAATCAGATTTTTTACAACTTTCTAGTTAGTTATTATATGTATTCTGTGCTGTTTCAGCCTCTATTGCAAGTATGACAAAAGTAGTACTATTTGGTAAAAAACTTACACATCTTTCTTATTGTATTATTGTAAGCATCTTCAAGTTTGGCGAACTCCTAATTATCTATTTTATCATTTGAATACATGAAAACATACAAAGAGATAAAACAATGACATTCGCCAGTTTATGAAAATATCCGCTAGAGCGGAAAAACAACTGCTAGAGGCATTTCCTAAATTTGAAAAAAAAAATATAAGCACAACCTTAGAATAAATTAAAGTGAATCATATTGAATTTACCTTTAAATTAAATTGTATACTTGGAGCCCTCCGCACTTTAAATGTAGCTCCAGACGCTGAACATCGGTAAGCCTACCAAGCCTTCATTGAAATATATGTTGAGGACCAAAGGTGCTCCCACTTATTTCATAACACGCACATCTGTACCGTGTCCTTAGGCTCGACCAGCTCTAAGATTAGGTCAAGTATTGGATCGGAAAAGTTGCTTATGACGTCTCCATCAGTCATTGTTACCTTTGAACTTCTTTTACACTAGCGGTTTCAAAGTGGTGAGTGAAACCCTAGATTTGGCGGAGTATTCAAAGAAGATAGAAAAAGTTATTTGATTAGATAAATCCCTAACAGAGAGTGAAGTGAAGTGAGAAGAAAGATAGGAGTGAGAGAAATTTCATTAGACCGTGAATGAGGTGAGAATTAAAGACATGGCAGTATTATTCGAAGAGGCACGAAAAATCAAAAAACCCGAAGGACAATTTCTACACAGTTCAAGAACAAAATCCGTGTAGAATACAGTCTATCCAATCACGGTTGCTAATAAAAACTGTGTATAATTTACAAAAGAGGCGGCGGAAAAATGAAAATCCTAATTCGCATGGTTTGTACATGGTTATTTCTAAAGAACCGTGTATTATTTATATTTTGTTCTTTTTCAAAAAACTGTTTTTAAATCAATGTTTGCTAGCCATTAAAGAAACATAAAAGAAACTTCAAACATATTTGGAAAAAAATTATAAATTCAAATTTAAAAGGGTTATTAATAAATCAAAATTGTATACACATACATATATAAAAATTTTAAAAAAAAATTCACGAACAACAAACATATATACATTGTCATAAAAGAAAATTTGATGGTTATTGAATTGATGGATAAAAACGAAGAGGAGGACAATCATTTGCAAATTTGAGCTACTAAATATTGATCTAAATTTTTTTTTCCAGTTGCCCTTTATGGATCTTTAGCCCTTTTAGTTTACAAATGGGTTAAAGAACCTTAAAGGAAAAATAGGAAGAAGGGCAGAGCTCAAATATTTAAGTGCTCTTGCAGATTGACATGTCATTCACTTCCTTCATGCCGATCAATTCATGATATATTTATGATGTGTCATTTTCCTTTCTTTTCGCGACAGAGTACCCTCGCGATAAGTGCCTACTTTGTTGTTGTGTTCACATGTATAGTCGAGATTAATCTCATCAAGAGCTTTGGACGCCATCATGTTGAATCTTTAATACATAAATTATCATTGTGGCAGATGAAACAAATGATGAGATAAACTCCCTACCACGCACCGGGAGATAAGAGACAACAATGAATAAGATCATAATAGAGTAAATTAAGAGACAAGGTAGAGAGAGCAGGACTTAAATTTGATTTAAGGGGTAGAAGTTGAAAATGCGCGCATAGCGAGAGGTGTCCCTTCACGAAATTAATTTTGAGCAGGGGTTGGTTTAGAGAACGAGAACAAATGCAAACAAACGTACACGGTTTCTAAATATGAATGTGAAATAATGCATATCATCTACTTTATCAAGTACCTTTGCCTATCTCTATATATTTTGGATTAGTATTTGTGTTCTAATATGATAAAATAGTGATAAGCTATAGATGCATGTAATTTTGATGTTAGAAATAGTTCATGTAAAACATAGTGCAGTAAATACTTTTATCTGTACCAAAATAATGAATTAAATAATGAGAAAAATTGAAAGAATCTAAAGGTTTCTAGCGGAACCACTATTTTCCTTTCTCACTCTCTCTTTAACTAAAAATATAACCATAGAACATTGAATTAAATTAAGATAGGCCATGAATAAGCCAACACATAGAAGTCTACCATGCATATATTAAGGAATTCCCTGAAAATATCTAAATCTCTATCCATAACAAGCATAAAGTTATGCAAGTGGAGAGTTATTCAACAAAAAGCAAA
Source organism: Carex littledalei (assembly GCA_011114355.1). Classification (NCBI taxonomy): domain Eukaryota; kingdom Viridiplantae; phylum Streptophyta; class Magnoliopsida; order Poales; family Cyperaceae; genus Carex; species Carex littledalei. The sequence goes on from CM022082.1 coordinate 3,074,877, forward strand.
GAAATTAGCAAACAATCAAAAATAAGCAAAGAAAGCAAACATTCAACACAAAGAAAAGAAATAAATGGAACTGACACATGTAGGTCTAAAAGTACGATGGTTTGAAGGTCCTGTTTTCGAAGTTGGAATGGTGCAACGCTGATTCAACTCCCTGCTAGACATTGTCTTCCAGTAAAAAAGGATTCTGTCCAAATAAGTTATAAAAAAAATCATCGCATGCATTGCTTGAAGCTTCCGGATGGCCTTTCATTTCGAAGTTGTTGTTCCCATTTCCATTGATTCCTCCATTGTTTTGTAGTATGTCGTCTATCATGTCGCTCTCCATGGAAACAACGTTCTCCCTGCACAAAAATCATTCATGCAAACATTTTTTTTTTTTGCTTTGTTAAGAATTTGGAGAATTTCAGAGTAAAATTCAATTTGTCATCTTACGTGAGAGGGATCAAACCAGCGGGTTGATCAATAACTGTTTGATGGATTCCGTTCATCGGGTTGATCAGTAAGTCTTGTGCAGCATTCATTGGGACATTGTATCCATTGTTGAACTCAGTGGTATCCTTGGTGCCATTATAATAGTTACTACAAATGCAATAATACATATTAACACAGTGCTCTTAAGCTTATATATGACTTGGGTAATTCAGATATAACACAATTCACCTTTGAGGTAGCATCGGATTATGTGGATGCATTATTTGCTGGCCTCCATTTTTAGGGTACCAAAAGGGACTAGCTTCTTCATTTTGTGGAAAGAATTGGTTCATTCCACACTGAGAATTAAGAATACAAGTAAAAGAAAAGAAAGGATTCGTTAGTTATCTATTATAAAAAGCTATCTCTTTTTTCATAAAAAATAAAAAGATTCAGTATTTTTTTGTTCACAATTGAAAAAAAGAAAAAACCTTCTGAACTCGAATACTACTAACTAGATCCACAAGTCCTTTCTCCAGATTATCTAACACGTTTACGTCTTCAATCTCATTGATATTTGGAATGTCACTGAAATTACAAAATACTATCTTGTCAGTATTTTTCGCTAATGATAAATTTCAATAGTAAAGAAAATGTTCAAGTTGATTACGTACACCAACGGTCCTAATATATTAAGAAAACTATTTATTTCGTCTGTGTAACGTAATAATTGTTCCTTCACTTCCTGCAAAAGAAAAGAAAATCACATCTTAACAATAAATCCTATTTCATATATGAGGAGGGTTTGAATGCCTCCATTTTTTGTACCTCCACCATGCCTCCATTTTTAAAACGCTAATAACTCAAAAATTTAAGACATAAACGTTAAAATAAAACAGTTAGTTGTAATCTATATGATTTCACTACGTGCTCATGAAAAAATTATCACGTTTTGTTTTTATTTTTTATGTGAATTTTTACAAGCTCTTGATGACAAACACAACAAAGTTGAAATATCATGAATTTTAACACATGCATAGATAAAATGATGTACATCATATCTAATGGTTTTATTTTGACTTCTAATTTTTTTAAATTGGAGGCATGATGGAGGCACAAAAAAAGGAGGCATTTGAACCCTCCTCTTCATATATATATATATATATATATATATATATATAATTAATGTAGGTATTAAAAAAAACTAATCTTTATAACTGCATTAATTATTATTCCTGTAGTGCGTGGATTTGTGATATCAACTTTTTCAAAACATTACCTCAACTGGCGGGGAGCTGCAAGAGGAAAAATAAAAAGAATAAATCAATAATTTATCAAAAGCATAACATATTAATTAATAATTAACTAAAATAAAAATAAAACTGACCCTTGATTAACGAGTTCTTCCATATTAACCTCGTGATCAACTTTTTTGAATGCTTTCTTTAAAGCCTATTTAGGCCGAACAAAACTTAGATTAACAGTTTACAAAACAACTAAATAAATAAATAAATTACAATAACCCTAAAAAAAGATCATGGAGGTGAAACTTACCTCAAGGTGTTCTATTCTTCTGCTCAATTGAATAAACAAGTCAAAAAAGGAGATTTAGTTAGAAAATATAAAAAAAAAATTAATAATAAAAAAATGTATTCCCTTTTGAAAAATTCATACCTTTTGTTCCTTTCTTGTGCACTGACGTTACCATATCTTCTAATTACCTCTTCAAAGTTACTATAAATGAGAACAAGAAAAGGACATGCATGCATGCTTTATCAAACTTTTCAAGCAAGTAAATGTAATTTGTGGACTTTGGATTTCACACCTTGTAACTTGGAAAACCATGCATTTCATTAGGGAAGAAAAAAAAAACCCAATTAATTAAACAGGAGCAGTTTCAACTCCTAACCCAAGCTCTTAACTACTATTTGGTGTTGTTGCAAGTAACTAATATGCAAATTTGAAAAAAAATGGTCAGGTACCTATTTCCCCCCAAGAAAAGTGAAGGTTTTCCCGCGGTGGAAAAAATGAGGAGGAGGACATCGGCATCACACAAGATTGATAGATCTTTGGCCTTTTTGATAATGCCCAATCGCCGTTTAGAATATGTCGCTTGTCGGCGGCTGTTAGTTTCCAATTTCTGAATTGGTAGCTTATTTCTCCCCATTTTCTGTTCAACATCGTCAGAAACATATATATGAGTTTACAATTCAGAAAGTTGACATTACCAACAACAACAAAATAAAAGAAATAAATCATTCTTTTTTTAATTATAAATTATTGGTGAAATAGGTGATAATATAAAGTCTGCAATTAGGGATGTCAACGAGTTTTGCTAAAAAGCTTGAACTCAGTCAGTTCATTAATAGCTCGTTTGTATTGTGAGAAGCACATAGACCAAGGGTTTTTATCGATTTGATGTTGTGAGCCACTCATTTGTCACGAGCCGAGAAAGAATTTCATCTTCTTCTTATAAAAAACTGCATCTTCTCATGGTGGGCACAAAGAGAAAAAGTGAAAAAAGTCGGAAAATAACTTCATCTTATTTAGCGGATAAATAAAAATTAATTGATCAAATAAAGATATTGGATAAAGTCAGCGACCTCCATAAATCCAAAACAATGAAAGTTAAATTACAGTCAGAATTTGGAGAAAATACCCAACAAGTAGTCTCAAAATTAATTATCTAAATTTTAGTGAAAGGATGATCAGTAATTGGTGTAATCCTCAAATGAAATTGGCATTAACTAATTAAGTGTTTCGTCTTGTGGTGGATACAAAAAGAGATATACAAAGAGTCGAAAAATAGTTTCATCTTCTTGAACAAGCTAAGATACAAGCTTCAAACAAAAGAACGTTACTAAAGAAAATAGAAGATCAATGAAAAAAATACCCAATAATTAGTCTCAAAAGTAATTCGGTAAAGAAGAGATGTAATCCTCAAATGAAAAAGGAGGAAATCAATGAAAAACAGTAACTAATTAAAATGACACACCTAAGTTGCCTTGATACATAACTTACCTTGTATCCTGAGCCAAGCAAACAGAATAGAACGGCTATTTATAATTAGCTCATAGAGGCGGCCAAAAACCAGGAATAAACTAAATATAGAACTATAACCGTAGAAGAGAACGAACAGACACAGAGAAAATTAATTACTTACGTGTCAAAAATTCAGGCAGAAAATTATTTTTATATTCTAGAAGGAAAAAATAGAATTTAATTGATATGTTGGTAAAATTTTGTTATATTTAGATATCAGAGAACAAGTATGAGGTAAAATTATTCACAGAATTTTTACTTTTTTTTTAAATTGCTGATTTATTTTGCACTGTAATTTTACTTCAATGTAATCACAGAAAAATTATTTACATTCCGAAAAATTAAAAAATTATTCCAACGTCTATTTGTGAAATAAATTAAGTACAAAAATAAAATTACCTGTAAATTAAATAACTACTATCCGTAGTCTACTTTTACGTTGTTACAATGCTAAAAAAACCAGCTAGATTAAAATAAAATGTAACGTGAAAGGACACCTCATGACACACAAGTCATGCCACGTGACGTGACCTAACGCTACTTTGATTATAATAAAAAAAATCAGCTAGAATAATGATATGAGTATTTTTCTTCCCTACTTTAATTTATTATTTGTTAAGTTGCTCTAAGTCAGCTGCATGTATCCTGAGAAAGGGGATCACATTATTATTGGTTAGGATTATAATTAAAAATAAATAGATATAAGTTGCATGGAAAAGTTTCTTTCCATGTTTTTCGCTGACTCATTTGTACGGTAAGCATTTGTTCATAGCTAATTTTACTTGAACAAGAATTGCTCCGCCATAAACGGAGAATCTTTATCATGTATATTTCTAACAAAACATTTGGAAGAATGTAAGTTTTTCTACTTGGTAAACAATTGTAAACATATATATATAGAGTTAGGCTACGGTACTTCGCGAATCAAAGTGAGTATACTTCACATCTATATCTTCAATTTCAAAGTTCAAAACGTTGATTTGAACCGTTCAAGTTGATCTCCATATTAAATTGTACTTCGAGACCAAATTTTACAATTTTAGAAATATTTTACTATTTTCTTAGAATTTTTAAAATCACTGATTTTTTATGGTCCACGATTTTCTGAAAAACAGAAATTTTAAAAAATTCCAAAAAAATAGTAAAAAAATTCTAAAAATTGTAAAATTTGGTCTCCAAGCACAATTTAATATGGACTAACAACTTGAATGGTTTGGATCGACATTTTGAACTTTGAAATTGAAAATATAGACGTGAAGTAAAACACTCGCTTTACTTCGCGAAGTACCGTAGCCCAACTATATATATATATATATATATATAATTTCACATGTTTATAATTTATCCGTAGTGATAATAATTTTATAGAAATTTAAGCTTACATTTTTTTTATAAAAAATGATAGGTTCATCCAAAATCACATCTATAAATATATTTTTGTTTCTTACAATGTATTTAGAGTCCGGCTAATGTCATAACATTATAATTTCATCTTGTCATAACATTATAATTTCATCTTAAGTTATCGAGTCGGTTTTTGCGATTTCAAAGTCTGAACAATCGATCTGAACCATCCAACATGATCTACATATTAAAATGTGCTTGAAGATCAAATTTTATATTTTTTGGAATTTTTTTACTATTCTTTTTGATAGGTACAAAATCACTGTTTTGGATGGTCTAGAATTATCTGAAAACAGTGATTTTGTACCTATCTAAAAAATAGTAAAAATTTTTCAAAAAATGTAAAATTTGGTCTCTGTGAACATTTTAATATCGAGAACATTTTGAGTGGTTTGGATCGACTGTTCGGACTTTAAAATCACTAAAACCGACTCATTATAACTTGGGCTAGCTAAAATTATAATGTTATGACATTAGCCGAACTCATCTATTTAATCTTTATTTAAAATATTGCCATTTAGCTTATAGTTAAGGAATTATGGATAAATATTACAAATCTAGAGAAAGCAACACATGGTGAAACAATGAATGTGAAAAACAATTGTAATTATATACTTGTTTGTTATCTGATTTGAAATTATGAAATAATTTATGTATCAAATTTATCTTGAACACTCCAATTTTTGTTTGTTATCTTATTTGAATTATGTAATAATTTATGTATCAAATTTATCTTGAACACTCTTAGTTTTTATAACATGCATGTTTTATATTCTTTTAAGTGAGTTACCATCTCCTTGAGCATCATGAAGACAATAAGTTTATATCTTCTTTATCTTCTATTGAGTGAGTCACACCTTCTGCAAAATTCATTTTTATCTTTATATTTTAGTTTCAAACATCTCTAATACTCATAGTAGATTATAGAGTACTTTTAACCAAAATTTGAAATTGTTGCCTTTTTGCTATCGGCTCCAACCAAGGCACCGATAGAAAAAACTAGAATTTGAAACATTTAAACCTGTCGATTTTAAGCATCTGAATACTCTCTCTTAACCTTTAATTTGAAACGTCTCATCGAGATTATGCTGAAATTTAGTATGTTTCTACATGTACACATTTCAAGATTATGCATTTACTCTTTTTATGTTTACACTTAATTTTACTCATTCAAGTCTTTTACTCATTTTTGTTTGTTATAGGTTGGGTAAATGGCATCTAAGCAGCCAGTTCCAACTTTAAAGGTAAAAGTTAAGGTGAAGGATGAATCAGTACTACCCCTGGTTCCGATATCTCTCCAGGATTTACTGTTGCTGACAATGGACATAGATTTTTACAAATTTGCCTCCCTCTCAACCTTCTAGTAGTCAGGCAGCACCCAAACTCAGTTCTGTAATAATGTGAAGAAATGGGCACAACAATCATAGCCCGGCTTACTGGATAGTTGACGGATCTTTCTTCTGGCGACAACTGCACAAGTTGTTGCCACTATTTAGGCAGAGCACCAGATGGGTCATTGCCGATGGATCTAAAATTTCGTTCTGGTACGATGCTTGGAGTGACGGGCCTCTGTGCCTTACAAGAACACCGGTCCCAACTCAGCCAAGAGTATCATTGCGGGATGCTGTTCCTATCATATACCAATTGGCACCACAGATTGCTCCGAGAATACAGGAGATCGTATTCAATCAGGGGGTAGATGCTATATTATGGAAATGGGACCCGGGAGGTAAATATTCAGCAAAATCCATCTATCACATGCTACAGAGTCTGGGGAGAACCATTCCGACTGATACTGTACTGTGGAAGTATAAAATCCCGGCAACAGTTAAGGTGTTCATATTCCTTTTATTGCGAGAAAAAATACTCACACAGGATGTCTTGCAAAGAAGAGGTATAGGCTGCACTATTGGATGTGTAGTATGCCACTCTACGGATATGGAAACAGCACTACACACTACTACAGAAAAAGAGATTGCAGACGGACATTACCGGAAGAGCAACACGGATTTCCCTGCCGTGTATGAGTTGAGGGTGTATAAAAGGTACCCTCTATAGACACGGATATTTACCCGTGTATATCTAACGCTTTCTACACGGATTACCAAATAAACAGCCGTGAACATACACCTGCCTGTGGCGCTCTCCATATAACCGAGCAAAACGGATATTACGTAAACGACCGTGTACGACTACTCTTTATTCACGGACAATGCAACTAAATATCCGTGTCGGTTACTTTATCTACACGGACATTTAGTTGTATATCCGTGTCCCTCTCTTAGCAAATCAATAAAAAATAAAATAATCCTTGTATCTCCGAACTCGTTCTACACGGACATTAGTCAGAACAACCGTGTCGAATTACTCTAGCAACACGGACGTTTAATTTCATATCCGTGTCCTGTCATAACTATCGTACACGGACAAATATAAAATAATCGGTGTAGACACCGAAAACGATCTACACGGGTTTTTGTTAAATAACAGTGTCAATTATTGTTTTCTACACGGACTTTGAACTTCATATCCGTGAAGCATTCTTAACTATCATACACGGACTATATAAAAGAATATCTGTACTCATTTCTACACGGTTGGTTGTTTAGCAACGGTGTGGAATTACTGTGTTTTACACGGACGTTTAGTTTCATATCCGTGAAGTTCTCTTAACTACCATACACGGACTATATAAAAGCATCCGTGTAGCTCTCTGTGCACATACACGGGCTTTTGTTTAAAGTAGCATTTGCTTTGACACGGACTTATAATTCACAACTGTGTAGGTATCGTAACTATACACGGACAAATATAAAATAATCATTGCTCACTCAACTCGTTCTACACGGGCTTTCGTTTAATATCCGTGTAGAATTGTCCCAATTTTTTTTCTTGATTTTTTTCATTTCTGGGCTAGCCTCCAGTTTAATTTGCTAGCCAGTTTTCCTACAAAATTCATATACCATTCTGTTTTGCTAGCCAGTTTTCCAGATAATTTGACATTAAATTATGCTTGCTAAATTCATATATACACTAAATTGTTATACAAATCCATGGTCAGCATTACAATATTCAGATAGAAACCATCTTGCCCAGCTAGCCCTTACAAAGTCGATCTGCTCCTTGCTGTACTCGGCTTGCTTTGATGGTTGCTACAATTATAATTTGGTATTAGTTAGTAACAAGAAAAGGTAGATGCAAGACAGTCACAAATATCAATTGCTAATTTAATGAAATGAGAATTATAAGTAAGCATAATATGAAAATATCAATTGCTATGATATAGGCACAATTAATATGAATTACATACCACATCTGGAAATTTGAATTGCATTCTTTCGACAAAGTGAAACATGGAAATCATCATGTAATATCCGCATTCCCAACCCGCCTCCTGTTGCGGGCTCTACAATTTACATTTAGCGGCCTATGTTAGAATGACAATAATTTTTTGAACAAAATATGAAATTATAGAATTGTGTTGTGCTCACCGGCCACCACTTCCAAGTCAACCTCTTTCTCATTTTCTTGTCCTTGCTGCACAATCCTCCTTGTGTAACGTATGCAGCAAAAGCCCTTACAAAATGGAGTGACTCTAATTAGCAATTCCACAATTTGTTATAATTGGGAAAAAATCAAACATAGTGAAAGATTATTGCTTACTTTTGCACATACGGGAAGATTGCTTCTTTGCACGTGCTAAATCCGATCCTTTCTGTGGGCTGCAAAGAATCCACGACGTAAACCGCACTCAGGCAAGGCACAATGATGATCAAACACCAGTGTCCCCTGTGGGAGGAGAAGAATTATAGGATCTTAGCATACAGTACCCAGATATTTTGGCATATATAATAGTGAGACACGTGTTTGCTTGACTTGATGGTGTGATTTCAATTATTTATATATTTAATCACAAGGTTAGAACTAACATCTGGTGGTATGGCAAGAGAAGAAATCTCTTCTCCGCCTTAGCAGCTTTGAGCATCGCGCCACACAGGTATTCCGTAGCCACCGTCGGAGCATTTTTCACGTTCGACGCACTAAGTACGCTGGGGTCTAGAAAAGCACACAAGTTCTGTTTGCCCTTGCAGTGAGTACTACTGATTAGCCTCCTGAAAAATTATCATATGACATTAGAATATATTCTTCAGTGCTATACACATGATATAAACAATTTTTGGTCACTAACATGAGGAAAATGGTGATGTGCCCCACGGAGAGCCATTTATCGGACCCCGAGGCATGTAGTAAGTCCTTGAAGTCGGTGAACGGCAGCAGTACAACCGAGCCGTCGTGTAGAAATATCCTCGGAGGGACAGGTATGACGACTTCCGTCATGTCCTTGGGTGCCGCCATCAAGCGGTCGTGGAGATCCCGCAAATCCTTTTCGGGAAGGAGCTGGTATTCTTCCTCGGTGAGCAGACGAGGTGGAGGTCCTGCTGGTTGGACAGGAGGGTCATGGCCTGCTGGTCCGGCAGTAGGGTCAGCAACTACTGGTCCGGCCGTAGGGTCATGGCCTGCTGGTGGGACAGTAGGGTCAGCAATTGCTGGGTGGGCATCAGTTGCTGGCCCTGCTGCCGGAGCATTAGTTGCTGGCCCTGCTACCGGAGCAGCAGCTGCTGGCCCTGCTGCCGGAGCAGCAGCTGCTGGCCCTGCTGCCGGAGCATTAGTTGCTGGCCCTGCTGCCGGAGCAGCAGCTGCTGGCCCTGCTGCCGGAGTAGCAGTTGCTGACCCTGCTGCTGGAGCAACTGTTTGGGAAGGTCCTTCTGCTTCGTCCCTCCGTACCGGTGACATCACGCCCTCCGTGCGACTACCATCATCTCCTACTGTCTGTATCGAAATTTTTTACCTTTTTCAAGTATTTGAAAAGGAAGTGCTTTGAATGTAACAAAATAACTTGACTATTTATGCATTACCTGATCCAAAATAATCTGATTCTTGGGCCATTGCACGAATGACAGCCGGGCATCTTCGACATAGAGCATGCCATTCTCGGGTCTTTGGACAGGAAGAGGTACGCGCTCCCATCCCTCCACAACATTGTCAATCTGTACGGCGGCATGGCCGGGAAGTAGCTGCTCATTGTGCACTTGGTCGGCTGCTGGATGTACCATGCCCTTAGCAACAATCAGAGGCTTACTCCCGAGCCACAGCACGAGTTCGCATGCTGTGGCGTCCTGCAATTTCATGCAAGTAGTTATTTTTAAATTGAAATATTGTCCAACAAGTAGTAATTGCCTTTAGAATACGAACAAGTAGTGATTACCTTTAGACGATCCAAATCGTATCCGAACGTCCCGGATGCCTGACTACTTCGCCGAACTCCCGTCGGGGTGGGAGGTGCTTGCTCGGCTGGCTGCGCCATAGCTGTAAAATCGGCACGCAACCTTGTTTCCAACTCCTCCATCCTTGCCTGGTACTCGGCGCTCACCTCCTTGCGTATCTGCGCAACTATCTCGTCTTTGTTCACTTTCGCACGAGATTTCCTTCGAGGTTTTGGTCCATTGAATACGTCCTTCCAGCCCCTGTAGGCACCTACGCCCCTTACTCGACCAGGGTGTTCTGGATTCCCGAGCGCTATGGACAAGGAGTCATCTTGCCTTTCGACCGACCGGGCACCGGAATTGACCTCCTCCTCCACCTCCAACTATGAATATAAAATTTAGTTATAGCAAAAGAATTAGTGATGTACACAAAGTTTTTAACACGCTTGAATTACACATAGTTCTAACGAACGACTCTTACCATTCTCTGAGCCACGGGTCGCAACGTGGGATGTAGTACTATCCTCCCGTCAGTGGTTAACTCGGACCTTGCCAACGCCCAATTTTGGGCCCTAGTATTTTTTATCCTAACCACGGGTGAGTCATCGTCTTTGTTCAACTCCAGTATTTTAGCCCACTCCTCCCTTTTACCCTGGTAACCACCCGACCCCAACTTGTGCAGATACTTGTTCATTGCAACGATCCTCCTGCCCTCCTCCCTTTTTTCTTCACACATCAAATTAAGTAAAAAAATTAGCCTAGCTACTATTTTCCATTTATTAAAAAGTAAACAAACCAATTAAAAAGCAAGCAAAAAAATTACAAGTTGTGAGTGGAACACCATTTCATCGATTTTTTAATTCAGTTATTCAAAATAAACACCATTTCACATTTATATATGACTGGAACAACAGCAACAGGGTGCCTATTTCGGACACCATTTACCAACATAATTCAAATCGATAAAGGAAAAAAGGTAATTTTGCTGAATTTACATACCTTGAACTCGTCCGTGCTCTTCATCTCCACAAACTTCTCCCACTTCTCTTGAGTCAGCCAAGTATAGTAGCCTACCGGGTTTTTACCTTGATCCATCCAATCCGTAATCAGCGTGCTTTTGAATTGCTTCCAAGCTTCATTCATTATCTTCAAGGTCTTATCCTTTACCACCTCCGGGATGTCATCCGGGATGTTCCACTGAGCCTGCATTGACACCCAAATTACTGCATTTAAGTTCATGTACAATTAAAAAAAAGATATTAACTGGTTAGGTACTTCACCTTCACAATGTTCCACCACTCGGTCTTTTGGGCTTTCGAAAAGTGATCCCATCTCTCTACCAGGATGTCTGCCTTTTGCTTCACCGTGGTGCACGCAAAATTTTTGTACTCAGCCGACCGTGGACCCTTCGCACACCCATTTTTACTGAACTCGATGTCCAGTTGCTTTGCCTCGGACGTGGACGCGCACATCGTCGGACCTCTTTTCCTTTTGGCCGAACCTGATTGGGCAGCAGCTTGGTGCTCGCCTTCTTCCATCATATCTACGTGCTCATTCTCAATCGACATGGTTCTATAAAAAAAATAGAACTTTTTCAGTAAATAACAAGGTAAATACAGTAAATACCTCCAGTAAATACCAAAAAAAAATAGAACTTTCTTCGCAATGGAGGTGTTGAGTGTTTCCCCGAGAAAGAAGAGGTAGGTTGTTGGTCCGGAGAGTTGGTTGGACAGGAGAGGCGACGAAATCGAGGTGAGGTGGGGAAGAAGGACTCGAGCTAAGTTTCGAAATGTTTGGAAAAGAATTGAAGGCGCGAGATAAGTTATGAAACATTTGGAAGAGCAGGCGCATAATATGTATTGTAACCCTAGTTCTACACGGACAATTCACTTAATTCATTTGTGTTAGAACACCTTTATACACGGACATTTAATCTAAACTCCGTGTAGAGAGGAAGTACAATATCTACACGGACTTTTTATAAAACATCCGTGTAGAAAGACTCGCTCGACACGGATATTAACCTAAAATCCGTGTAGAATGAGGGAGAGCTACACGGACTTTAATCGGAAAGTCCGTGTAGAAAGACCCTTCGACACGGACTTGATTTTAACATCCGTGTCTATACCTTTTCGGACATTGGAACGACACTCGTGCACGAATACCTTTCGACATGGCCGTTTAATTAAACATCCGTGTCTTTTTACAATTATACACGGACATGTAATTAAAAGTCCGTGATAAAAAGTAACATAAAAATCAGATTATTTATTTAAGTTTTGTTTAATTTGAACAATTCCACGACGGAATTCGAAAAGTTGCCTCTTTATTATTTCTAAGGAGAAGACGAAACGACTCTTCAAAAGTCTATATAATCTGAGAAACCCCGATTGAGATTTGGTATGTTCAAATGGCCGTGACACCGCCCCCCTCAAGTGTGCCACGGCGAAGCCCAAGGGGGCACCCACCACCAAATGTGCCAGGGCCACGGCCCCCCTCAAACCCTCCCGAAGTCCCTCTCGAAGGTCCCGCAGTCCCTCTCGGCTTCGAAAAGCCTCCTCCCTACGTGAAGAGGACATGGCCATGGCCCCCCTCAAGTGTGCCACGGCGAAGCCCAAGGGGGCACCCACCACCAAAGCCCTACGTACGTAGGGGCAATGCAGCCAGACCATTCTTCCCTTGGATTAAACGTCCAAGGCAGCCACCACCATCTAACTAGTTTAATTAAGTTTTTTTTTTTGTTTGCTTTGTAGTTATTTTGTAGTTTTTCTTTAAATTTGTGGTACATGTATGAGGATCATTTCTTTTGGTACGATGTATGGGGATCCTTTTTTATGTAATATATTTTGTTCTTTAATCAACAATCTTTTTTTTACACAGTTTCTTTTTTTGTTAAATACTTCATGCTATCTAAATAAATACTTTTATAGATAAGAATTAGCAGCACAAAACAACAACATGCAACAATATATAAGCACTGCAAAGGTTTTTACTTAAAAACCTTTAATATTTAAAACGTTGATTCTAAGTAAAATACTTAATGCTGTCTAAATAATCTGATTTGAAAACATAAATTAACACTTACCTGATATGAAGAATAAATAATTTATGGGGACTTTACAAAATAATTACAAAAGCTAGCTTTAACAATATATAATTTCCGGGAATTGCAAATTAAAAAACTTTTTACACGGATTTTTAATTAAATATCCGTGTACGATACCTTTCGACACGGACTTTTAGTTAAACGTCCGTGTAGCTCGCTTTGCATTTCTACACGGATGTTCAGTTAAAGAGAAGGGAGTAGGTCCGATGCCCACCGGACCTACTTTCATGTTCAACGATGATGACCGTCCGATGTAATTTAAGATATGCGCGCACGGAAACTGAAACAGATACGAACGAATTTTAAACGATTCCGCACGAATTTTAAAGCAAATAGACGGTGATTAAACCCATCGCAAGCAAATACGAACGAATCAGATAAACTTTTTTGAATTATGATGACCTACTTTTAATATGTTATGTACGAGAGCAGCTTGTGTCCGATGCCCATTGGACCCAAAGTGAGTTCGATGGGCTCTATCACCGTCTGATCTATCTCAAGATCCGTGCGCACGTAGATTAAAGATGGCGCAAAAGTTCTGGCGGGAATCAATCGTAAAACAGATGGGCATCGGACCCAAGCGGCTGGGCGCGAAAGTTCTGGCGTGAACCCACTTTGAGTCCGATGGGCATCGGACCCAAGTTGCGCGCTCCCCTAAAAAATACGTACATAACGATTGATTCCCTCTAGAACTTTCGCGCCAGCTTTAATCTACGTGCGCACGGATCTTGAGATAGATCGGATGGTGATAGAGCCCATCGAACTCACTTTGGGTAATACAGCTTGATGGATGGGTAAATGAAGTTAAAATTCCATCAAAATTTGCTGCACTTGATTAAAGGCTGTAATCTTTGATTTGAACGGTCCCGATCAATCAATGGACTAACTATTTTTGTGCGTCTTCACAATCTCACAAGGCAAGAGTTTAAACTATTGCCTTGTGAGATTGTGAAGACGCACAAAAATAGTTAGTCCGTTGATTGATCGGGACCGTTCAAATCAAAGAGCATTGCATTTATTGTCTTCCGTGAAAGTTTGATCAAAAATTATTTTTATTTACCCATTTATCTAGTTCATTGAATATTGAAGTATCGTATGGCCACAAACACTTCGTGCTGGATCAAACCTCATACATAATAAATTTTCCAAACTTTTATGTTGGTTACATTCAATGTTCTCCCTTGATCATTTTAAAACATATATGGAATGATTTCGTTGCAGATCGACCGTTGATTTTCCGCTTGAAAATGAACGGTCCAAAAATATTTTTACAATTTGAAGGGACATACAATGATGAAAGTTTATAAAAATAATATGTATAAGTATTATTTGGCCATATAAGATGTAAAAAAAATAAAAATATATTTTTTGAATTATTTTCGTATGTACTGTTGTACATGTATTAGGTGATTAGTAAATATCAAGCTTTGTTGACCGTCCGATAAACGAAGAACGGTCCTGATGTCTTCATTTAGGAGGTGGTGGGTAGATTTTCCGCCCTCTCTGAGGTAACATAATATTTCTGTTTAGATCTGGTTCTAGATGATGCACAAGATCCTTTAATATTTGTGCATCATAATGATTAGACGGTCGGATATAACCACAGATATTACGTCACCTTTGAGTTTATGAAAGCCCTTCTATCCCTCCTCTCTGTGGATAAATTTTTTCGAATTTCCCTCCTTTAGCTCCCTGATGGGACTCCCAAAAATTCAAAACAAATTTTACGAAAATTTTCGCCTAGGTTGGCTTTTCCCCGCCTCACTTTCCCTCACCTTTTTACACGGATTTTTAATTAAATATCCGTGTACGATACCTTTCTACACGGACTTTTAATTAAACGTCCGTGTAGCTCGCTTTGCATTTCTACACAGATGTTCAGTTAAAGAGACAGACGTAGGTCCGATGCCCACCGGACCTACTTTCATGTTCAACGATGATGACCGTCCGATCTAGTTTAAGATATGTCCGCACGGAAACTGAAACAGATACGAACGTGCTTTTAAACGATTCCGCACGACTTTTAAAGCAAATAGACGGTGATTAAGCCCATCGTAAGCAGAGTAGGTCCGATGCTCATCGGACCTACTCTCAAGTTTTAATTTGTAACTGGAAATTAAATAATATAGAGTTCAAGAGCACAAAAAATAAAAATACTTCATATATTAATTTCAACATAGGGATAGTTACTGGATACATCATCACTTAATACCAAAACAAAAACATAAAATATACAACAAACATAAGTATCTATCACTAATTAAAAAACTATTCTTTCTCACTAATTGCCTCCCCTTTTTAATTTTAACATCCGTGTCTCTTACCCTTTCTACACGGACTTTTATTTAAAAGACCGTGTAGCAACCTTCTAGAGATCTAAACCCTAAACTCTTTGCAACTTGCATCCGAGATATTTGAAAACCTGCAATTGAGCACTGAGTTCCTGTACCAAACCTTCATAGGGATCATTTTCTTTTTAGAAATACAACTCCACAGCAAGCGATTTCTCCAAATGCTCGACCTTCCTCTCCCAACTCAGATTTCTCCCTCCTCTGAAGGCAGAACAGGCACATGCAGCCTCCCGGGAGAAGTTCTTCAATCTGAGTTCGAGAGGAAGGTTGAGCATTTGGAGAAATCGCAACGAGGGTACTCGGCCTTCGAGAAATAGATAGGTGAAATTGGCAAAGGACTCGAAGCGGCGCGAGCCAAGTCATTTATTATATTGTAACCCTCTTTCTACACGGATATTAACCTAACAACCGTGTAGCTCCACGGATTTTACCTTTAACAATCCGTGTAGCTCCCATCCCCATGAAACCCTAAACTCTTTACACACGGACGTTTACTCTAACATCCGTGTGTGATTACCTTTATACACGGACCTTCATTAAAAAGCCGTGTAGCTCTCCTCATTTTGTGTGGATTTTAGTTAACAATCCGTGTACGTTACTATTCTCCTCACGTATTATTAAATAAAAGGCCGTGTGTGAAGTAATTGACAACATTGCGTGGTTGAACTTGTTATTTTTTATATTATTTGTTAGTGACAATAAATAAGTTTACGTATTATTTCAACTCGAAATGTTTGAAACGCCAGTATTTTTTTACTGAAATGTAATATTTCAACTAATTTTCAAATCCTAATAGAAATATATTAACTTGAAATATTATTTTACTAATATTTAATATGTGAACTAATATGTAAAAACCTTTATGTTGTTTTGAAATAGAAATATTTTAACTAGAATATTATTTAAAAGTTGTTTCCAAACAAGATAATTAAAAAGTTATTTTCTAAACAAAATAAATATTATACATCTCTCTTTTTTTTCCTTTTTCTCTTTTTTTTCGCTGATTTCACATTACATTCGGCCCATATTCCTTCATTGTGGTCGGATCGCAAATAGTTTGCTTCGTCTTGTTCTTCAATTGAGGTTACCTCAGTTTGCACGTCGGTACAAAATGGAGGTATTTCGTCGAACTGGTCATACTCTTTTTCGTCGACGACGTTTTGTACCCCAACAATTCTTCTTTTCCCAGATAGGACGATGCTCCACCTATTATCACTCGGGTCAGTGACATAAAAGACTTGGGTTGCTTGCTTGGCGAGTATAAACGGATCATCAACATACCGAACTTTATTAAAATCAACGAGTGTGAACCCGTCGTTATCAGCTTTAACACCCCGGTCTTCGACCCATTGACACCGAAACAAGGGAATGCTGAGGTTAGGACTGTAAATGAGCTCCCAAATTTCCTCAATAACGCCATAATACGACTTTGATGCAAAAACCGGCCGGGAATCTCCGGATCTACTGAATTCTTGAGACGTCACCACCAACGTCACCCCACTATTTTGCATCGTGCTCTTATCACTTTGGGTTTTAGTGTAAAATGTATATCCGTTAATTTCGTATCCTTGGAATGTTCTAACAATAATTCGGGGTCCTTCGCCCAGCAGTCGAACAATTTCATTTACGGGCCCCCTATCGGGGTGTGACTGCACCCTTTCTCTCAGTCATCCTACAAATGAACGATTATGCTCGTTGATAAGCCACTTCTGACTTCTCGTGTAGTACTCTTGTTGAAGGATTGCCATGTGCTCATCTATATAGGGAGCAACATCTGTCATGTGCTGTAGTACCAAAAAATGCGCCTTCTGTAGTTCATCTCTATCAGTAACTACGACTTTCAACCCAATTGTCCCGACTCCCTGGAGCCTTCCCTCATATCGAGACTTTGGAACGCCAATAGGACAGACACCGGTCATGTAGTTGGTGCAAAAATCAATCACCTCTTCTGTGGAATATCCTTCTACAATGCTACCTTCGGGTCGATGTCGGTTCCTTACGTATTTTTTCAAAATTCCCATGTATCTCTCGAATGGATACATATACCGCATGAACACAGGACCACAGATCTTGATTTCTCTCACTAGATGAACAACAAGGTGAACCATAACATCGAAAAAAGATGGCGGAAAATACATCTCAAGTTGGCAAAGAGTAGCGACGACTTCCACCTCCAAAGAGTCCAGTATTAGAGGGTCTATCACTTTGGAATTTATTGTATTGAAGAAAAAACAAAGTTTCGTAATGGTTTGACGAACGGGCTTTGGTAAAACCCCCCGAATTGCAACAGGAATCATATGTGTCAATAAAACATGACAGTCGTGAGATTTCAGACCGACCAGTTTCAGGTCCTTCATCGACACCAGCTTCTTAATATTCGAAGAATACCCTGATGGGACCTTAATACTACAGAGGCATTCACAAAAGCTTGTTTTCTCTTTCTTCGACATCGTGCACATTGCGGGGGGTAGGTATGTGCGCTTCCCTTTCTCCTGCGGTGCAAGCTCGGGTCGTATTCCCATTTCTACCATGTCTTTTTGAACTTTGATACCATCTTTAGTCTTCCCCGGAATGTTCAATAATAAACCAGTCAAACTGTCGCAGACATTTTTTTCAACATGCATGACATCTATGCAATGTCTCACTTCTAAATATTCCCAGTAAGGTAGGGCCCAAAATATGGACTTCTTTTTCCAAATATTCTTCGGCGGTTTTGTGGCACACTTTCCAAACACAACATCAAGGTCTTTAACACGCTCGAAGACACCCTTCCCATCTAATGGACAACGGGCCACTCCAAGCTCAACTTTCCCGTTGAATGCCTTCTTCTTCTTACGATATGGGTGATTAATTGGAAGAAACCTACGGTGCCCCATAAATACATTCTTTTGACAGTTCTTCAACCTCAGCACCTGCGTATCATCTTCACAAATAGGGCACGCTTTTGCTCCTTTACAAGTGTAACCCGACAAGTTCCCGTACGCGGGGAAATCATTTACGGTGCAAAACACCATGGCCTGCAAGTTAAAGGTCTCTTTCATGTACGCATCCCACACCGAGACGCCATCACGCCATAATTTTTGGAGGTCCTCGATTAATGGTGCGAGATATACATCTATGTCATTTCCGGGTTGTCTGGGTCCTTGGATTAGTAATGACATCATTATATACCTGCGTTTCATGCACAACCAAGGAGGAAGATTGTAGATGGCTAACAGAACTGGCCAAGTACTGTGCCGACTGCTCATGCTTCCAAACGGACTCATTCCATCTGTGCTCACCACAATCTTGAGGTTTCTTACTTCGGAACTAAAATCTTTGAAATGTTTATCAAAATTTCTCCACTGAGGAGAATCAGCCGGGTGTCTTAGTTTACCGTCCTTTTTGCGCCCTTCTTCATGCCAACACAATAACTTCGCATCTTTGGGATTTGCAAATAACCGTTTGAATCTCGGTATTATCGGCAAATACCACAACACCTTGGCCGGAGGCCGGCCCTTTTTGCCGTCGTCACAATCAGTAGTGCCCTGGTCCTTACGTTTATACCGAGAAACACCGCACTTAGGACAAACATGCATGGCCTCATACTCATTACGGTACAATACACAGTCATTCGGACATGCATGTATTCTTTCGATCTTCAAACCCACTGGACATATCAATTTTTTCGCCTGATATATTGTACGGGGTAACTCGTTGTTATCCGGGAGCATTTCTCCTAAAAGCTTTAATAAGGACGTGAAACTCTTATCGCTCCAACCATTTTCTGCTTTCAGGTTAAATAATTTCAACACAGCTGACAGTTTCGTAAATTTGGTACACCCGGGATACAACGGCTTTTTGGATTCATTAGACAAATATTGAAATTTATCATAATTTTATCAGTAATTTCATCTTCCACATCATGTAACATGTCCTCCAGATTATCAATATACTCGTGTACTACATTTTCATCGATTTCCGTCTGCAGCTCATCATCGTCGTTGCGATCAAGTTCAACATTATCAAAATTTTCGTCATTCAAATCATCATCGCTGAAATCAAGTTCAAAATTATCCAAAATTTCTACATTCTCATCGCTCTCTTCACAACGGTTAGAATTCTTATTGGTACAACTACTTTCCCCAAATTCCTCACCATGCATGAACCAACATGTATATCTTTTCTTAAATCCATGACAAATCAGATGAGCTCTAATTTCTTCGGAGTCCCCAAATCTTAAAAAAATTTTACAATCTCTACAAGGACACAAAATGTCGGCTTCCTTCATCTTCACTCTATACCTCTCAGCGAATTTTATGAACTCATCAACGCGACCCAAATATTCTTCACTATCACGTCGCAATTCATACATCCAACTTCGATCCATCTGTAAATTAAATTAAAAAAATGATTTCAATTAATCATGTTCAACATGTAAATTGGTACCAAATTCTAGGCTTACAAAGGGCCGGTTTACAATCCTAATCCACTCTTTGAATATTTTGTCCTATATGTGAACTCATATTAGCGAAATTAATTAATATTTGAGAAAAAATTGGCAGCATTTCCCCTTAACTTCCTAAGTATGTGTATCAATCACATACTCGTAGGAGCATTAAGGGAAAATACCGTCGAACTTTCCTTAATTACTAATTAAATCCCGCTAATATGTGTTCACATCCTAAATGAGACCCAATATTCAAAGAGCAGTCCCAAAACGGGGACTATCCAAAATTAATCCCTATTGGATTAATTATGGACGGGCAAGGACCTAAAAGCATCAGTAGGGGTCGGTTATTGGACAACAATACACTACTTACACATGATCGATCTAAATAAGTACAAATAAGTAACATAAAAATAGAGGAAGAAAAGGAAAATATATATATATATACACTAACCTTAGAAAGATAGAGAGGAGAAAATACAAACTTCAAAGATCTCAGATAATACCAGCTGCTGGCCTTTGCAGAAATCGGATCAGTGCATTCAATACAGAGAGAGAGACAGTATTAATTACTTGATAAAAAAAATGGCGCTGGAAGGAGAAGGCCTTTTATACCAAAACCCTACAAAGACTTTTCTACACGGATCTTACGTTAAGAAATCCGTGTAGCTCTCTCACAAATCATACACGGCTATTTGTATTTAAGAACCGTGTTTATAATGCTAGCCTCTTCTATGAAAATTTATAAAAATCCGGGTTATGTCCCATAGGAGAATGCGTTTCTACACGGATTTTCAAGAAACAACCGTGTACATTTACTTTTGACACGGATCTTTCGTTAAGAAATCCGTGTAGCTCTCTAACAAATCATACACGGCTATTTGTACTTAAGAACCGTGTATAATGGTAGCTAATTTCGTTTAGGTTATCTTTTAATTTTGCAAATTCGGGCAGCAAATCCCATTGTTTAGGGATGCTAAAAATTATTATGGAAATTTATAGTTCATTGATGAATAGAATTAAAGTTTTCGTGTCCTATATATTTTTTGGGTTTTTTTTTTTATTTATGGGCTAGTCTTTTTCTACACGGATTTAAAAAAAAAAAAAATTCCTTGTAGCTATTTCGTACACGGATATTCAACTAATATCTGTGACAATTACTATTTGGACACGGTTTTAAGTTTAATATCCGTGTATGTTATCCTATATATTTTTCAATTAACAATTTTTTTTCTGGGCTAGCCTCCAGTTTTGCTAGCCAGTTTGCTACAAAATTCAATATTGAGTTTACCCCCAGTTTTTCAGATAATTTGACATCCAATTTTCCAATTACAGCACAAAAATTATACTTAGCATTACAAAATACATAGTTAGCATTACAAATCCATGTTCAGCAATTACAAAATTCATAAATTCATCTCCTTATTTACAATTTCAGCACAAAAAATTACTAAATTCTCTATATTTTATTTAATTACAAGAACATGCTTTATATTTGAAACACAAAATAGGTGGATGGCATACAAACCGGTCAATTAATAAGGGTAAACTAAAAATTCATGTACACTAAATTATACAAATCCATATTGAGTATTACAAAATTTAAATTGAAACATTATACAAATCCATATTGAGCATATATTACACAAATCCATACTGGGTAGACATATCCTTCTTCCTGAGACTCGATCCCATAGTGATTTCATATATAAACTTAAGATTCGCTTTTGGTGCCAGTAGCCAGGGTTTACAGAGGGTAATATATATGAAGATATACATGTTTTAATAAAGAAAGAGTTGAGTAAAAAGTTGGATGAAGGACCTTCTAAAAAAAAGGGAAGAGGTGGATGAAGGACCTTCTGAGCCGGATGAAGAGCCGAATGAAGAGTCGGACACAATCTTGTCAGTCTGACAAGATTGTGCCCGACTCTTCATTCGGCTCTTCATCCGGCTCTGAAGGTCCTTCATCTCACCTCTTCCCTTTTTTTACAAGGTCCTTCATCCAACTTTTTACTCAACTCTTTCTTTATTAAAACATGTATATCTTCATATTACCCTCTGTAAACCCTGGCTACTGGCACCAAAAGCGAAGAGCCATCGTTGCTCACCTGAATGTGACATGGTTCTACAAAAAACAACATTATTAGAAACAAGCACAATTATACATGCATTAGTAAAATAATCACTAAAATAACTATTATACATGCAGTCCAGTATTATACATGCATTAGTTGATTATACATGCATTACTCTATTATTAGAAACAAGCACAATTATACATGCATCACTCTATTGTACATGCATTACTAAACAAGCACAATTATCAAGCTAATCATCACTAAACTAACAATTATACATGCATTACTCTATTATACATGCATTAGTTGATTATACATGCATTACTCTATTATTAGAAAAAAGCACAATTATACATGCATCACTCTATTTAATATACTAATTATTTACATTATCTCAACAAATCAAGCATGCATGCATTAATTACTAATTGACCTAAATAAGCAATAACAAGTAACAGAAAATTAGAGTAAAAAAAGATAAATATATACACGACTAACCTTAGCAAGATAGAGAGGAGAAATACAAATTAACTTCAAAGATCTCAGATCCGGGCTCCTTGTGCGCAGAAATCAGACCAATTCGTATAGAGAGAGAGAGAGATTATTAATTGATCAAAACGGCGCTGGAAGGAGAAGGCCTTTTATACCAAAACCCTACACTTTTTTCTACACGGATTTATACTTAATAAAACCGTGTACAATATGCAGTGTATAAAATTGGCAAAACCGTGTATCGATAATCAAAACCCTAGAATAACTTTCTCCACGGATTATTATGTAAACAGCTGTGTAGCTCTGTCAAAGATTTCTACACTGCTGTTTAAACAAACAGCCGTGTGAATTTCGCATATTTCTACAATTACCGTTTGTACACGGTTTTTAGGTAAATATCCGTGTATGATTGCCCTATATATTTTTTTAGATTTTTTTTTTCTGGGCTAGCCTCCAGTTTTGCTAGCCAGATCTGTTCAGTATTGAGATTACCCTCCAGTTTTTCAGATAATTTTGTCATCCAGTTTTCCAATTACAGCACAAAAATTATACTTAGCATTACAAAATTCATAAATTCATATTTAGCATTACAAAATTCATAAATTCAACTCCTTATTTACTATTACAGCACAAAAATTACTAAATTCACTAATAAAACATTACAAGAAAATGCTTACAAGAACATTACTATAATTCACAAAAATTACTAAATTCACTAATAAAACATTACAAGAACATTACTAAATTCACTAATAAAACATTACTAATATGCATAAATTCATATTTTATTTAACACCTTACAAGAGCATGCTTTATCCTGGTTAGGTTCCAAAGAAATGAGGCAGACTAACTTTCACCCAACAAAACATTTTCTGAAAATTAAATTATATTTTAGTCCCAAGTTTTGGGCGATGTAGAAATGGACACGTTGCAGTGTTCTTACGTTGTTGTTTAAATTCTTTCGCAAACCACATCTTATTCAAAGGGAGTTTCTGTAAGAAATTAAACAACAATGCACTGCCACATGCCATTTCTACACCGCCAAAAACTTGGGATCAAAACATGATTTAATTTAAAGAACATGTTTTATTATTGAAAGTTAGTTTTACCCATTTCTTTGGAACCTAACCAAGAAAAAACATGTTCTTGTCAAGTGTCAAATAAAATATAGTAAAAATAAAAAGAAAATGAAATTCACCACATGCTGTCCATCGAAAAGTTCATCACAATCTGTAAATAAAAAAATGATGAGTAAGTACGCAACAATAAGTAACAGAAAATTAGAGGAAGAAACGGAAAATACATGCCAGAGATGAAGGAGATATCCATGCCAGAAGTGAAGTCCAGATGTAGGTTATCAATTATATCACATCGCTCGTCTAATTGATAGATGAGCTCCAAAGATAGCGACTTATCTTGATAGATAAGCGATCTGACATAATTGATAAACCTAAATCAAAATTCCAATTATTAACCAAGAAATGATTATCAAAGTTGATCAAAAGCGATATGTAAAGTGACCGGTCTTTCTCTCTTCCTAAGGTTATACAGGAGAACCTACAATCTACCTATGAATTGAAAAAACTCTAACCTTTCCGTTTGTTGAATTACTTGATCAAAACGGCGCTGGAAGGAGAAGGTCTTTTATACGGCGGGGGAAGGAGATGGCCTTTTATACCAAAACCCTACACTTTTCTAAACGGATTTATACTTAACAAAACCGTGTACAATGTGCAGTGTATAAAATTGGCAAAACTGTGTATCGATAATCAAAACCCTACAATAACCTTTCTCCACGGATTATTATGTGAACAGCCGTGTAGCTCTGTCAAAGGTTTCTACACTGTTATTTAAACAAAAATCCGTGTGTATTTTACATATTTCTACACAGTTCTCACCATAAATACCCATGTAGCTCTCTCATGGCTATCTACACTGTTAGTTAAACAATAATCCGTTTACAATTCCTGATAAACGTCCGTGTAGCTCTCTCAAGGCTTTCTTCACTGATTCTTTAATAAATATCCGTGTAATAGATCCCACAGATATTTCGGGCTTCCAAAAAATTACAATAGCACACGGTTTTTGTATAAAATTGTCAAATCCGTATACAATGTGCCGTGTACAATGACCATTTCTGTAGTAGTGACACCTAATGTTCAAATGTTCATATGCGGTACACACATGGAGGGAGGTACAGTTAAGTCTCGGTGTCAGGATCTTAGCAGGCGGCCACACGGTGCAAGAAATCTGGAACTATTCATTGAATCTAAATGGAAACCAATACTGGCACAGAATGAGACCAATATTACTCAGCTGTGCTTGCTGGCTCCTCTGGAAGCAAATCAAATTTATAATTGACTAGCATCCATATTTGCTAGCCATTAAGCATACAATTAATATTACTCATCCATAATTCTGTAAATATTCAACATTCACAACATACATAAAACAATAATTCAACATTTACAAAGTCACAAGTTCATAAGAAAACAATACATTTGCTAAGTATTCATATATATCTGGTATACATTGAAACTAGTAAAACGGTCAAGTTTGTTCCACATAATGCCTATTAAAAGCACTAATGTCTATAGTTTTAAAATGACAGTCACTATAACTTGAACTAGATTTACACGAGAAGAGGCCTTCATAAGGACCTTCGATAAAACGAAAGCTCTAAAATTTTGCAATTCTCCTGTACTTCATAGTTTACCTATTTTGCAACCTATTGATGCGACAACGCTTTTCACTGTCCGCCCTATGACCCAAAACTCCAAATGAGCCTCCATCTGAGCAACCGCTCTAGTTAGCGCTGCTTGAAGCTGTGCCTTTTCTTTTAGTGGGCCTTAACATTTCCATTTCTTCCATACGTTCTTTACTTGGGCTCACCAGAGGCCCAGTCTGTATTTCTTCAGTTTTTCACTCTTGGCTAAGCCCAGTAAACTCTAATGGCCTCCCACGCTGTTTACATCCATCCCTCATTTTGCTCATTTTTTAGTAAGGGCGTGCTTCAGAGAGGGGGAGAACCCCTTCGTTAAAGGGAAGGGGAACTCCGCACAACGATGGTCTGCCCACGCTTTTTACTTGCTCCGGAAATCGGAGAGGGAAAGGAAGGAATGCGGGTTCTGTAGTGAGGGGAACGCGCTGTGCAAAGTTCTAAAATTTGTACCCGTCAAATCGGAATGTAGGTTTCACTGTAGCAAGGGGAACCCACGCGCTGCTCCTTCCTTTCTCTTCCTTCCCCTTCCTCTCCGTACTGGTGTTATGGAGCACAGCCTAAGTTAACAAGACTCTCAACAGTAACTCCCAATTCCATCTTACACCTTGTTTGGATGGAGAGTAGAGGAAGGGATGGAATGGAAATAAAAGAAAAATTTCCTTCGAGTCATGTTTGGTTGACAAAATTATGTCGGAGGTGAAAGGTACAAAAGAAAAATGTTTAACCTTGCATCATTGTAATTAATAGAAGCGATTTCCCTCCCGATTTGAGGTGTAATGGATGGAAAAAAAATTTGTTGCAAATACTTTCAAAAAATTGACACAAATGTCCAACCTTATATCTTACTTATATAATATTCATTCAAATTTCTTTGTCACAAACCTACAGTAGTTACCGAATTTTTCATTAACCTCCTAAATTTTAATTAACTAAACAAGAAACAAGACAAAAATGAAGTTAAATTTATTTTCCCTCATTAATTATTCAAACATGAAGAAGGTTAAATAAGTTAATCTTTCTTTCTATTTCATTCCATTCCATTCCCTTCTATTCTTCATCTCCCCTCCCTTCCTCTACTCTCCATCCAAACAAGGTGTTAGTAGATGCTAACACTCCCTCTCCCTCCAAAATCGACTTGTCCCCAAGACCGGGTTTCGTGTGTGTGCTTGTTGGATAGAACGTTCGTTCTTACCTGAGGATTCTGTATGCTTAGTTGCCCTTTAGCCTAAGGTCTCTCCAGCCTCTCCATCTAAGTGAGCATGTACCCCATTCGCTCAGTAATCAATAATAGGATTGAGCATGACACGAGATGTGGGTCTGGTGGTCTCGTAGAGTTTCTAAAAGACCAGCGTCCTTACCCAATGCATGGTATGTCTAGAGTGAAATATCTATTATAGCCGTCCTTGCTAGCTGCTTAGGGGTATGAACTCTTCCCTATAAACTGCCTGCCTCATAAAATACTTACTCACGCTATAGGTTGGGCTTAGTAACGAAAATAGATTAGTCAAACAAGGTTCCTGGAGACCGTGAAAAACTTTCATCTTGAGAGATCATTGTACATACCAGTGGTAGCACTAGGACACCTGATTTTGATCAATTGTACAGTGTCCAGAAAATACATTGTAAACCTTTCTTGGGTACCACCTGACTGCCAGTCAACGTATTTTTCTTTTTTTTTTCTTGGGAGAATTTTTTTAGAACATCTAGGGCAAATAATTAATTTGAAAAGAAGAGAATTTTGATCAGTGGTAGCACTGGTGACTTTGACCTTGACCTTAGTCTAGTGACCCATGTAAAGAAAAGAAGAGAATATTAAGAGCTTGAGAATTGTTTCTCAATTTTATGCCATACTTGATTGGACTTCAGGTTGGCCCATATCTTGCCCAAGCTGGTTCAACAAATATTTGTAGACATTGGTACACTGACATATCAATCTAAAACTAAGTAAACCAAGCATTAAAGATTGTACCAATAGTCGTACCATGGGATCAAACCTCTAGAACTTGACCTCAACCATCTTGAGATTTCTTCTTAGAAATGCTGCAACCATCGGAAAAAAGTCAACTCTCTATCCCATCCTTCTTCGAGACCATAACAAAACTGTACCCAATAACCAATTAATAACTAATGAGGTATTTACTTAATCATGCATTTAAAGCAACTAGCTAGGGTAATGAAAAACACTATTTGAAAACCAAACATACACAATTGTCATGTTGATGTATGGTAAACTTCTTCCACTTCGGCGAACTCTTTAGGATCCAAGTTCCCATTTGAAAAAGTGAGTACGAACAAAGAAAAACAGTGAAATCCGTCAGGTAATGAAATATTGGGTGTTATACAGGCAAAATTGCTGTTAGCAGTTCCTAAATTTAGAATAATATAAACATGAGGTTAGAATAAAGCAAATAATAATTTCAAATTAGCATAATTTGCAAAATCAAAACAATATGAGGTGCTTACCGTGTGTAGATTGCACTTGAAATGTTACTCCAGATGTTCAACATTTGTAATCTTCTAGAGTAAAGTTGTCATCCCTTTCAAGGATGCTTCGGTTTTAGAATCCTCAAATTGATGTTGAGAAAGGGCAAAGAGGTCCACAGGTGCTCCCACCTCTTTATTAATTACACCATTATTGATGAGTCACTTTACCAGTGACCGATTCTTTCTCTTGTGATGCAGGTTGACAAAAATATTAGAATTATATAAGATAGAACACAAACACAAGCACTCCCATGAAGCTCACTTCCCTCCCTTTGTTTTATTACTTTCAGAAAAAATATTACAGAGTATTTTCAGATTTTTCATTCATGAGCAGCACACCTTCATAAATCCTCTATTTCAAAACATAGAAAGTCATACAAGATATAGAAAATAATATTCACCCTAACAAATCTAATTACAATCTCTATCAATAAGGCAGCAGCGGCATATAAGGTAATACCAATTGCCTCTTCATGTTGTTGCCGATATCAACATATTTGATTGCCCAAATAATATTATTTCCTTCATCTAAAGATCCTGTAGATATTCAATCGTGTCATGGTGTCTATTCTGACACTCCCCCTCACTATGACACATAGATATCCTTCACCATTAGTTTTCCTACAGCCATGTTAAACTCTTTACTAGCTACTTCTTTGGTGAGAATATCTGCAACTTGTTCATGTGACCTCACAAATGGCAAATAGATAACTTTTGAATCAAGTTTTTCTTCAATAAAATGTCGGTCCACCTCAATATATTTGGTTCTATCGCGCTGTACCAGATTGTGAGAGATGTCAATTGCAGCCTTGTTATCACAAAATAATATCATTGGGTCTTTTGGTTCAAACCCGAGTTCAGTGACCAACTTCTTTAACCACAAAAGTTCACAGATGCCTTTTACCATGCCCCTAAACTCTGCTTCAGCGCTTGAAAGTGCCACCACATTCTGTTTCTTACTCCTCCAGGTCACTAGATTACCACCCACAAATGTAAAGTACCCAGCTGTAAATTTTCGGTCAACAATGTTACCAGCCCAATCAGCATCCGTGTATTCCTCAATGTTGGTATGCCCATGCTTTCCAAATGTTATGCCCCTACCAGGACTTCCTTTGAGATACCTAATTATTCTCATCACAGCATCCATGTGCTCTTTTTTTGGATCATGCATGAACTGACTTACAACTCCTACTGCATATGCTATGTTAGGTCGGGTATGTGACAAGTATATCAATTTTCCTACTAACCTCTGATATTGTTCTCTGTTAGTAGGCACTTGACCAGAATCAACACTAAGTTTCAAATTCTGGACCATTGGTGTGTCTACTGGTTTGCAACCAAGCATGCCAACTTCGGTTAGGACATCAAGAATGTATTTTCTTTGAGGCAAAGAAATACTTGTTTTGCTACGAGACTCCTTGCTCAATTTTCTCTCGAGTTTCTCAATTTCAATCTCATCATCTCTAGTAATAATCATGTCATCCACACAGATTATTAAAATTGCAATCTTACCTCCCATCTTTTTGAAGAACATTGTGTGATCTGAATCTCCCTGCTGATAATTATAGCTCTTCATCGCCATGCAGAATCTTCCAAACCATGCTCTAGGTGATTGCTTGAGTCTGTACAATGCCTTCTTGAGTTTTCAAACTTTGGTTCGTGAACCACGATCTATGTAACTTGGTGGCATATCCATATAAATCTCTTCTTCAAGATCACCATGTAGGAAGGCATTCTTCACATCAAATTGATGCAATGGCTAGTCAAAATTTGCTGCAAGAGACAAGATAACTCGCACCGTATTTAGTTTCGCTATAGGTGAAAAAGTCTCCTAGAAATTAATCCCATAAACTTGTGTGTATCCCTTAGCAACCAACCGGGCTTTATATCTATCAACCTCCCCTTTTTCGTTATATTTAATGGAGTAGACCCACTTACACCCTACAATGTTCTTCCCTTTTGGTAGATCTACAATTTCCCAAGTACAATTTTTCTTAAGAGCGTTCATCTCAGACTCCATTGCCTGGACCCATCTTTTATCTTTCAGAGCTTCTTCTAGTATATCAGGGACTATGACAGAAGTCAGTTGGTTTGCAAAGGCTCTTAAGAGTTTTACTAGATTTTTTGTACTAGTGTAATTAGCAATGGGATATCTAACATCCTTACTCGAACCATCCTCTAGTACATACCTTTTTGGTGGTTGACCTCTAGTTGTACGAAGTGGTAATTCAAATCTGGGTTGCAAAACACTTACCTGAGGATCCTCCTCTAGAGATATTGGCTCCGGTTGAGACTGTATTACTTCTTCATTTATATCATTTAAGTCAATCCATAACTCTAAGCCTGGAGTTAAAGCTTCTGTGAACTCTTCTGTGTTTTCTCTGTTTTCAATACTTCTTGGAGTAGCAGCGGATGTTGATGACCCAGGTTCATGTTCAATCGGACCCGAGTCAGAAGTAGGACTCGGAGAAGTGAGAGTGGGACTCAGATTATCAGGGGATAACATGAGATTTTGTCCTGTACTGCAGTTCGATTCTGCACTTTGTGGGTTTGGAAAAAACAGTTTTTGGTCGCTTTCACCAGTCTCCCCCTGACCTAAAATCTCATTTTTATCAAAGAAAAATTCATTTTCAAAGAATGTTACGTCCATAGAGGTATGAAATTTTCGAGTAGATGGATTGAAGCATTTATATCCCTTTTTAAATAGGTAGAATCCCAAAAACACACATTTTTCAGCATTTGTATCTAGTTTTGTACGATGAGATTTCAAGATATGAACAAACACTGTACACCCAAATATTCGGGGAGAAAGATTCAAAACAGATGGTATGTTTATATGTGATGAAAGAGCTTACAAAGGGATTTTGTAATCATTGGCTTTTGTAGGCATTCAGTTGATAAGGTATGTGGCAAAAGTGATTGTATTGTCCCAAAAATAAGACGGTACTTTGCTTTCAAACAGCAGTGACCGAGTTACTTCCAGTAAATATCATTTTTTTTGTTTAGCAACACCATTTTGTTGTGGGGTACCTACACATGAGGTTTCGTGTAGAATACCCTTGTCACTGGAAAAATTTCTAAGGTTTTTGTTCACATACTCAGTCCCATTGTCACTTCTTATCATTTTGATTCGTTTTTTCAAATTGAGTTTCAACCATACCATAGAATGATTGGAGAGTTTGTGTAACTTCATCTTTACTTTTCAATAAGTAAAGCCATGTCATGCGGGTACAATCATTTATAAAAATAACATACCACCTACAACCCAATTTTGACATAACAGGAGAAGGTCCCCACACATCGGTATGAATAAGATCAAACAGAACAAGACATTTATTTGTACTGTCATAATACGAAATTCTATGACTCTTAGCTTCAACACACGTTTTACATGAAAAATCCCTATCATTTATTCCCAAAAACAGATGAGGACAGTTTTTTCAAATACCCGAATGATGGGTGCCCTAACCTTTTATGTCATAGCATTACTTTATTCTTTCTATTCTCTACTACACTTTCAGCGAGGCACATTCTTCCAATCTTCAAATCATCTAAGTAATACAATCCCTCCCTCTTAGTACATGGCCAATTATCTCTTTCGTGAGGAGATCCTGGAAAAAACAATGAGAGGAAAACATAAGTGCTACACAATTCAAGTCTTGAGTGAGTTGTCCCACAGAAATCAGCTTGGTTGAGAGCAATGGTACTAGTAACGTGTTGTTAAGAGTCGTTTGTGGTGAGAGGTTGATATCCCCAGCCCCAGTTACATGATATACACCTCCATTAGCATTTATTATACTGGTTTTCTGTGCTCTTTTATGGTTAATCATGTCCCTCTGTTCATGGGTCATATGGTCTGTCGCACCAGAATCAATAATCCAATCTTGAGAATTAATGACACAATTTTTCTGAGTCTCACTAAATTGAAGTACTTTGCCTAATTTTGACTCAGGAATTTTATTAGAGAATGGATAATATTTTTCACCTTGTACCGAAGTACCTACACTTTCACTTGTACCTGAAGTTTCAGCTGTGATGTGCCTAGTTGGTGTTGCTACTGCTGCAAGGTTGCTAGCTGCATGTGTTAATTCCCCAGATTCTCTGCTGGCATCCAGTTCAGTCACGTGAACAGATTCTGGCTTATTTCCCCCAGTTGCGGCCACGCTTGCTCGACCTCTATTCACCTCATTTTTGCACCTTTTTCTTCTGATTTTTCC
This sequence comes from Carex littledalei, assembly GCA_011114355.1. Taxonomy (NCBI): domain Eukaryota; kingdom Viridiplantae; phylum Streptophyta; class Magnoliopsida; order Poales; family Cyperaceae; genus Carex; species Carex littledalei. Next base: position 3,106,877 of record CM022082.1, read on the forward strand.
ACCACTCTGGGATGTCTCGTGCCACCACAATGACTACACTTAAGTTTTGATTTATCTTTATAATTAGAAAACTTGTCAGTACTAGTGTTCACCTCGCGAGGTCTGTAACCACATGTGGCCATGGCAGTCGAGTTTTGCATCGTTTCTTGTCCACTTTTGACCATTATGCCTTGGCAATTTGCCTCTCGTCTGACATGAGCATAGGCTTGATCGAGAGATGGAAAGGGGCTCATTTGCAAAACTTGTGCCTAGATATTATCAAGGCGATCATCAAGTCCGTCAAGAAATGTGTATACCCTGGTCTTTTGAATAAAGTTATTAAACATTTCTATGTCACAAGCACATACTATAGGGTTTGGATTGCGGAAGTCGATTTCTTGCCATAGACCATGCAATTCATCATAGAATTCTTCCACACTTTTCCCGTCTTGTTTGACGTGTGAGACCCGCCGGTTTAGCGTGAACACTTGTGCCTCATCACTTCCATCATAGAAGGTGGTTGCTAGTGCTTGCCACACGTCTCTTGCGGTAGGGTGTCGGATGTACTTGCTTCGCAGTTGTGGCTCAAGCGAGTTTATGAGACACCCTTTGACGACTACATCATCTACTTCCCACTTTCGGAATCCAGGATGTGTCGCCTCAGGAGGTGCAGGAACTCCTGTCAGATGCTTCATTCGATCCCTTCCCTTGACATACATCTCTACAGCTCGACACCAAAAAGTATAGTTGGTGCCATCCATCTTTACGTCTATTGGGTTAGGATGAATTGATCCATCAGTTATGGAAACAGGCTGTGCCATTGGTTGAGGGTTGATAAGGGCAGCATTTTACATAGCCACCATTTGGGTTTGTTGGAGGGTTATTGCTTGAGTAAGTTGTGTGAGTTTTTCCAGGAGATCCATAGGATTAATGGTCTCACTTGATTGAGAGCCATCAGGAGATGTGTTCGGCATTTTTCGATCGAGGATGGATAGCTCCTTAGAGCGATATAGCACAAGAAATTGAAGTTAGAGACAATAAGGGCAACAATTTCTCTAGCTATACCACCAGGCAACCATGCTCTGATACCATGACAAAAATATTAGAATTATATAAGATAGAACACAAACACAAACACTCCCATGAAGCTCCCTTCCCTCCCTTTGTTTTATTACTTTCAGAAAAAATATTACAAAGTATTTTCAGATTTTTCATTAATGAGCAGCACACCTTCATATATCCTCTATTTCAAAACATAGAAAGTCATACAAGATATAGAAAGTAATATTCACCCTAACAAATCTAATTACAGTCTCTATCAATGAGGCATCAACGATATATAAGGTAATACCAATTGCCTCTTCATGTTGTTGCCGATATCAACATATATTTGATTGCCCAAATAATATTACTTCCTTCATCTAAAGATCCTGTAGATATTCAATCGTGTCATGGTGCCTATTCTGACACAGGTGCTACTTCAGAGCAGCATAGATACTGATATTGCCGGTCATGTCATGCCGAATCTGATTTATGTTTCAAGAGAGAAACATCTTAAATGTCCTCACAACTTCAAGGCTGGTGCACTTAATGTTACGGTAAGACCAACTATTAATAGTAGAATTTAACATATATAGTTTTATTTGTATGTTCTGACATCCTAACCAAGGGTCATGTAGAATATCAATATTAATTAATATCAAGGTTCTATATATCCATTATCGCGTCATCACGGAAAGGAGAAAATGGCGCTGAAAACGGCTGATGTTGCCATAGCTTTTAAGATCTGAAAACGCTATAGCGCTCAATTTAGAACATTGATTAATATAAATCTTGGTTTACCATACTAGATTAGAATCATAGTAGGGTTCAAATGTCTCTATTTTTTTTCTCTACACAACTCATAATAAATTATAACTTTTTAATTTTTGTTTTATATGAATCAATAGGTTAAAAAATCAATGATTTTATCCATATTAGTGTATTTTTACTAGCTCTTGATACTAATTAAAACAAAATCGAAATGTGGTGATCTTTTACGTGTGCATAGAGAAAATGATATATATCATATCTAATGGTTTTATTTTGACATTTAGATAAGTTTTAAATTTTAAGTTATTGTATTTCTAAAAATAAAAGTATCATGGAGACACAATAAATGAAGGAATTTGAAGCCTCTTAGATATATCATGATGGTAGTTGAAACTGTCCTTCTTTTGTTAGGTATGTGTCTCGAGTATCCTGACAAATGCACCGATAATTCTGACAGTCGACTGCTATATCTACTCGAGCAACCTGACTTCACCATACCGGGCACAATGCTATTTTTCAGGGACTCAACAAAAACGATATATATGGAGGTGAAATCAAGCGCATCTTCACGATAAATGGTCATGGTCTTGATGGATCATGCTGGCCAACTTATGTGGGGACTGACACGTTTCATGCGAGGCGTGTCTTGTTTGGTTCATCATTGAAATGTGTAAATGATCACGAGCAAATTGGGTCGAAGATGGTTTTGAAAGAGGCGACTGAGGTGGCGGGTTGTAACTATGAGGTCAGGACTAAATGGGGAAACAAACAGGTAAGTGCTACTTTTCTCTTATTGTTCTTAAACAATTGATTAATTTTGTGTGTGTGTGTGTGTGTGTGTATTTTAAATCTCAGAACCTAAAGTTTATGAAATTAATCATTGTCTTCCTCTTACATTTTGCTGGTGTATGTATGTAAAATTATTGAGTGTAAAAAAGATAGCATTAAAAAATGAAGAAGCAACATGATGCTTTTTTCTGGGTAATTTTTAATTAATTTCAATATTAAGATCACTTATTACATATTCGGAATTTTTTTTAAAGAAATATTGTGCTGATGTTCTCTTAAATCAAAGTTTTAATTTGGAGAAACTTGCTCATAAATTAAAATATGCCAATTGTGGTCAATGTATCCTGTTAAATAAAATGCAAATAATGAAAGAGATACAAACAGTGCAAGACTTGACTATGAGAAAGTTATCTCATATCATATATAATTTATGGCAGGGTTATTCTTGGCAGGGGTAGATAGTCGCCGCTCGAGCATTTTTCATGGCAGGAGTTATTCTTGCCATAGGTTGCGTTGCGTTTAATGTTTAACATTTCAATGTGTATTTCAGTGGTATATAGCTTTTCAGAGGAGAGTACAAATTATATCAACTCCAGCAAGTAGAATAAGAAGATCAATATTGCAGCCCATTAATTGTATATGTATATGTATTTAGTAGATAATTTTGAAAAGTAATTATAATATGAAATTATTGTAGTCTTTGGGTTGCTAGCCAGTTCCATCAGTCAGATTCTAATTGGTACAACTAATTAATAACATCAGTTTGACAGTGATACTTAAATGATGCTTGCCTAAAATTGAAAGGTAGGAAACTGATCAGGTCAATTTTCACTAAATGGGTCAATTTATTAGCCCAACATGAAAGAATACTTATTATATCTTGGCCCATAAAATTTTCAACAATTTTGGATGAGCATCATTACACGAACTAAATACAACTAAAATTTTAGAAGAAATAACGTTCGATGTAGAATCACACAAAATCAAATAAATACAACTTACATAATGCATAAAATTTGTATTCAATTCTTCTAAAAACTATTTATAGTGCATTTAAATATGTATATTAATGTTTTTAATCAATATATATATAGGTTTCGATTGCGATCGTACGATCAACAATTATTAGATAACCTGTAACTTATCGATCCGTTGTTTTTTTTTTAGTAAAACATAACCAGAATTCGACAAATTCTAACTTATATCCTTGTCATGTATATAAAATTATCAATGCTAAATTTAAACAGATCTATCAAATTTTTTATATAAAATTAATCTTGAATGAATTTGCATGAATGATTTTGCATAGGGAGACCGTTATTTCCATGGAGAGCAACAAGATAGACGACATATTACAAAACAATTGAGGAATCATTGGAAATGGGAATGGGAATGGAAGTACAAACAACAACTTAGCAATGATTTTGTTGAACCAATCCTCCATTGTTTTGTAGTATGTCGTCTATCTTCTTGCAAACAAGCTAGAGTAAAATCATTCATGCAAACATTTTATTTATTTATTTTTGCTTTGTTATTACTTTGTAGAATTTTAGAATAAAATTAAATTTGTCATCTTACGTGAGAGGGATTGAATCAGCAGGTTGATCAATAACTGTTGGTTAGATTCCATCCATCGGGTTGATCAATAACTCTTGTCGTGATTCATTGGAACGTTGTATCCAATGTTGAACTCAGTGACGGTATCCTTGCTGCCATTATAATAGTTACAACAAATGCAATGATACATAATGGACCAAACCAATGTATAATAGCGTTAATAGCGTTACTGTTATTTGGAAGGGAACCCCACCAATCGAGAAACAACTCTTATAAATGTGCAAACTTGGCAGATTTTCAGCTTACAATGGAAGTCTGGAGGCCCGTCGCCTGTCGAAATATGACGCTTTACAAAAACTGTTGTCTAGGGTTATAACTGCTGGCGGCTCACCGTGGGAGTCTGGCGACCTGCCAAAGTCTCAGTCGGGAGCTTTTGTGGAGTTCATATGTCTTTAGCCAGGTGGCCGCGCACCGGGAATTTCTGGCGGCCCGCCAAAAGGTCCCTGTGGTTCGCTAGAACTGAATTTGGATATTGTTCTGACACGAAAGTTCTAGATCTTGGTGTCCTCTTTCCGTCAAGTATTGGTTCATCCAAATCGGAGTTCGTATGACCAAAATATGTCCAAAATACAAACAGTGTGTCAGTAGTAGCTTGATAACGCCAAATCATATAGCGAAAATCACTATCTTTTATCCTGCAAATGACAAAAAACGAATGTGAAGTAGCTATTTTCCGATTTATTTACCACAACGTGTTTTTTAGTCATTTTGATAGGTTTTGAAGAAAGTTGCTAATAGGGCTGAAATAAGTAGTGATTTTCCCTATCACATAATCTAAAATAATGTCAAATATCGATTTACAAATGTCCAAAATAGGTTGAATCAGATTACTTTTGCTATTTTTACTTGATTATGTATAATTGTATATTTCTGGTGTTTTTAGGGCCAAAACAGGCATAAAATGAAGCATTCTGGACACACAAGTCACAACCATGCGGTTGCCCACCCATTCGCATGCAAGTGGAGTCTGCTAAATGCATGTAAGGTGCATTAAAATAGAGAAGAATAGCACAACGCAGGAATTTCATGTGGATGAATGTTCAACCCCATGTAACCACTCTCAGCCGCATGCGATAAGTGACAGACAACAGTTACATCACTAAACTTGGCAGGTAAGTTCAACTAAGCCCACTAACACATGATGGACGAATAACCACTTATCTATCTATCTTGACAGAAGTAGATATCTTAGTAAACTATAAATAGGCCCGACCTAGGGTTTGCTAAGGGAGCCAATTAGAAATATTACACATAACTCCATTAGAGATGAGAAGAAGGCCAAGAGATAGAGACGGCGTGTAGAAGATCAAGAGAGACTCTCTAGGTGTATTCCTTCCATCTCTATCTCTTTTACTACTTTTATCATGTTTCTTGTATCTTTCATTGTTGATATTGCCATGAGAGGCTAAACAACACCTTTCTAGCGTGAAAGAATGTAATCTTGAATTCTTATGAGTTTAATCTAGTAGTTTCATTTTATTTATCATTTGCACTTCATCTGAATTCTATTGTACTTCATTATTTGTATTTCTATCTTAATTTGGTGTGTGCTAACCTCGTCCGTATGGTGATAGCTACACCATAGTGTTTAGGCATATAAGGTTGACCTATTAGGATTGGGGGTATAATTATCTATATCCAATAAGGAAAATAGACGGAACTGTTGATTCCTTGTGATCTGATCTCAGTTAGAAACCTATTAGTTTATAGATTTGCAGATAAACATTGCATTCTATAGATTTATAGTGGGATAATCTCGGTTATTTCAACTACAGAAGGTACAAAGGAAGGACGTAACTGTGAACTTAATTCCTTCTAGTATTAGTAATGGAGACTTATCATTGATCTTTATGCAATTAATTAGGGTAAAGTCTGAATCCCATTCCCTTACAAGTCCTTTTCAATTAGGTTGCTATATCGTATATGTGATTAGCACTAACTTAGGATTAGCAGCTCTCAAATTTGCATTTGATACCAGTTTAGGGCGCACACGGTTCAGATCAAACCGCATGCTATTCTGATTAGAGTTATAAACTATAATTGACAGGTTTAGCACTCGCATGCAGTTGGTGACAACACCACATACAATTGCTTTAAAAAACTAGATTAAATCAGTAAGAAGGATAGATAGGCTAACCCCTAGAAGTCTTCTTCTATACACAAAACAATTACTTACTACTAATTGTCTCGATAATCCAACTTATCCGAACAACCAAATTAAACAACTAAACAACTAAAACTTGGAATTAATTATTGTTAGATCTTTAATACACTTTTTCTATGGACCAACACCCCAATCTATACTATACGAGATATTCATACACTTGTGAATTATTCATAAAGTAGACAATTAGGATTATAAATATTATTAGCTCTGATTTTGACCCATCAGTTGCATATTTAGGCCAAAAATAGAGCAAAAATATCATATTTTGATGATTATCAATAGCCACCGAAATGACAAAATATCAAGAAAATTCTCTAAGTCAGAAGACCGTGCGGCATCCTGAATGCCATGCACGGATCCCTTTGGCTTTGTTTAGAGAATACTAGGATAGGATTATTCATTTGATCAACAAACTTATAGGATGTGTTGTGTTGAGTATGACTTTTGTGTGATTAAACAAAACGAGCGTGGAAAGTAATAGATAAGTTAAAGAAAATGGGTCAATGTGCATTGAACGCATGTTGGAATATATACTTTGGGTCTAGTATCGGACATGACCCCTCGTTAACGTGGCGTTGGTTGGACTTCTTGTCATGAGTCAATACCTTGCGGTGGTTCGAGTCCCCGTTGAGTGAGACAGTTGAAATAGTGGTGGTTCGAGTCCCCCTAGTGAGACGCCAATAATTAGTTCGAGTCCCCTTGTTGAGGCAAAGAAGATGATGAGGCCGGTAATGACTACGAATAAAAGGGATGTGGATCAAGAGATCAACGGGCAGAGGTAATAAAGAAGAGGCGCCCAAGTAAAGATCATGAGTAAGAGCAAGTGGAAGGATTCATGTTTTGATTAGATGCCACTTATGTTCATTTTTAATTTAGTATGTTTATTTTCTAGTAAATTTGATACATTTGAACAAGCATGGAAGTGGTCATTTGACCAGCCGTGTCTTTCATGATCGTTTGTAGAACTCATTTTCTTATGAAATTAATGTATGTGATGTGTGTACGCCTTACGTAGAATTACATGGCGGGTTGTCTCGGGATGTGACAAGATCTCATATCGTACTTTGCTACGGAGGAGGCGGAGGTTGCCTAGTGGAGACGAGGGTGCAGAGGAGTGTGAAGAGGAGCACAGAGAGGAGGCAGAGAGGAGGTTGGAAAAATAAGGTAGCAATGGAAAAGAGAAGAAGAGAGAAGAGAGACGTGAGGTTTAAATGTTTGAAGCATGAGGTTTAAATACTTGTTACGGGATTTAAAATTGGAAAGTCAGTTGGAGACCGTTGAACTAGTTGTGGACGATTGAACTAGTTGGAGAGCTCAGTGGGGATGAGAGCTTGGGGGATAAAACATTATTCTAATATTTTTTATCGTGCAAGATCACAAAAATTTTCAGATATAAACTTTAAATTATGCTTGGCTTGGGTTTCATTTAGAACATTTTTTAGTTTGTTTGTTTTTACTTTTTGTTAACTAGTTAAGTGCTTCTGAGTTTTTTTTTTATTTTGTTTCTTTCGCTATTTAACTAAAGTTCTAATTTTATAAGTAATAATCCATAAATACGTACTTATCCCTTATTTTTTTTACTAAAAAATATTCAGAATTCGTCAAATTTTAACTTATATCTTCGTCATATATAAAATTATCAATGCTAAATTTAAACAGAGATATCAAATTTGATATATAAAATTAATCTTGAATGAATTTACAAACTAGACAATTAATATAAATAGGAGATCATGTATAAACTAAACAGATGATTTTATTATTTCTTATTTTGTAACTCCTAGTTATAAATAGGAGATCATGTGTAAACAACACATATAATTTAATTTCTTATTTCTTATTTTGTAACTTGTTGTTATAAATAACAGATCATGCATGTGTAAATTCACAGTGTGACTTGACAATATTGTTAATCAAATCAAAAGTATTTTATAATCTATGTTGTCCATTTTCATCTCTTTCGTTTGATCTGCTCCATCATTACCAATTGATCTCTTTTTTCTCTAATTCCTTCAATAATTAATCAATGTGTGTATATAGCCTCGTTGTCCAACACAAGCTACATACTAGATAATTCTGATCCAGTGTGTAACTCTACATCTTAAATATATGACTTCATGTGTTTTTGGAGGCACAAATTAATGAAATAGATGTGAAGAACAATTCAGTCATAAAAATTCGATCAAATCTTGAAAAGGTATAGAGCATTCATTTTGAATAATTTTTTGGACATTATACATTCCGATTCAGAGGGAACTAAAAAACAACAAAGTTGTAGATTTTTTGTGAGTTTTCTAGTAAAAAACAACAAAGTTGTGACAAAGTTATAGCCAAAATACCAACAAATGTTGTGCTTTCCCAGACTGCAGCATTTGGCTACAAATAAGAAATTTTTTACTAAGTGCAAAAGGTAGGTGCTATTTTTTATAGCCAAAATACCAACAAATGTTGTGCTTTTGCGGACTGCAGCATTTGGCTACAAATAATTTTTTTTTTACTAAGTGCAAAAGGGAGGTGCTATTTTAATATCAACAATTAAATTATTGAGTGTAAATAGACATTTTTCTTTCTACAAACTCAATTTACTATTCTTTAAAATTTTCTTAAATATGATAGAAAAACTTAATTAAAATTGTGTCATATATGTGCCAAAAAAATATTATTAAATGTTATTCGAAGTTAAATCTTAACTTGCTATTTGATTTTCTTCAATAACTTAATATCAAAACTTTAGAAAACCACTAAAATGATATGTAATTTTTTTATTTTGGTATTTGTGATCTTCCTTTTTTATTTAGCAAGTGAAGCTCTAAATTAGCTTTTCTAACTTGATGAAGTACATTTGTACATTTAAAAATACATTGAAAAAAATCATGCATAGATATTTGTAGTTACAAATTTAACATATATCATTAGAAATGCATGTCAAATAAACAAATGATTGTGTACTCACACTTTATCAATTATTTGCGGTCCAATAGTAATGAGTTGTACAATAGAAATTCATAATTTTCGGATGCAAATCAGTTTAATAAATTATGAAAATGATTAAATAGTCACGTTTTGCATACATATAATTATATAAACATGGACTTAATTTCCCAGCCCTATAGTAACCTCAACAACAACTTTGGGCCTGGCCTTTGTTTTAAAAATCAATTATGATGCATGCGCCTAAGTTGAGTATATCATTTTCTTGAATTAGTTTTAAATCACAAATAGTAAAGAAGCCATGGTTTTGAATTTCTTTTACACTAGAAGTAGAAAGTGTTATCCCTTAACCATATATAGTTGACTCAATCATGTTCAGAACGGGTACCAATCAAATAGTAAATAAATATCAGTTTGGACTTTAATAACAATTTATATGTGATATGTTTACACTGATCTAACATTTTATAATGACTTAGCCATAACATTGACATACATTGGTGCCCATAAAATTTGACAATCATGAATTAATTAGTTTCTGATCAATGACATATCTGTCAAACTTAAGTTAGATTTTTCTGCAAAAGAAGTCCTAATTCTTGTTAATTTCATTTTCAAAATTTTAATATTGTAAAAGTAACCAAAAAAGTTATACTCATTCAGTTAAAAAAAAGAGAAAGGAAGAAGCTCACTGCACTCATTCAGTAAAAATAAATTGAATGAATTTAGATGTCTATGTGTTCAACTTTCAGCTCTCAAAATAACGATGTCTCCATAGAATAATTAAAAAAAGTCAATAAGCCCATTCATTTTTACATTTACTTTCAATAGTATCAAATAATTTATTTTTAAATTGTTAATAAAAGCTTATTTAAGTTTGTACCATAATTAAGAGATCCTAAAGAAGAATAAATTAAATATCTCGAGACTTTTTTGCATAAACAAGGGTATATAAACATGAAAAACTACTGAAAAGGGAGAATCAAAATTAAGGAGCTAGAGGCTAGACTTGAAATCATCGAAGCTACAAGGTGTAACTTTTCTAACATGGAGGCTCACGACAGAGTTTAACGGGTTTTATCTCCCTTTGTTACTTATTTTTATTTTGCAAGATGCTGTATTTTCTAGGTTTAATTGTTGTATCTTTTGCACATATGAGATGCTAGATTTTTCTCTTGGATAATAGCTTGTAAACACGATACACTACAACAAAAAATGTGACTATACACAGTTAGAATATCTAATGATCGACACACGGTTCTGCGACCATGTTCTCGTGCATCGTGTATGAAAAGATCGATATGCTGTACACCGTTGTGGAACCGTGTCAATATAGTTTTAACATAAATGTTCTACAAGTGAACCGTGACAAATCTAAATAAAAGGTGCTGAAACTGGTAATTTATATACGGTCACAATAACTGTGTATAATAACTAGGTATAGATATATAGTTTCTACAAGAGATCCATGTATGATTTTATGAAACCATATACGGCTGTACAAAACAATTGAGAAATCAATGAAAATGGGAAAAGGAATGAAAATACAAACAACAACTTCGACATGTGTCATGAGGATTGGTTCGACATGAAAGGCACTCCGGAAGTTTTGAGCAATGAAAGCAACGATTTTGTTGAATCAATCCTCCTGACACATGTCGAAGTTGTTTCTATTTCCATTCCCATTTCCATTTCGATTGATTCCTCCATTGTTTTGTAGTATGCCATCTATCTTTGTTGCTCTCCATTGAAAGTTGAAGGTGAACAAACATTTTAGAGAAGTACAAAAATAAAGTAAAAAAAGAAATCCCAAAAAAAAAAAAAACCGAACCTGATTCCTAAGCAATCTTAAGTACTATATATAGATAATAGGCTGTTTCTAATATTTGAATCTATATTACTACATTACAAACTTTAGAGTAAAATATTGTTGAAAAAAAGATGTGTGTTGACAATCGTGTCGACAATTTCTGTACATTGTTACTCAATATTAGATTTTGGTTCTAATCATAACAACAATATTAATTTTATCGATGTACGTATACTTATTGTTTAGATAAGCTATAGATGCATGTAATTTTGATGTAAAACATAAGGCAGTAAATACTTTTAAATATACAAAAATATAACCCTAGAACATTGAATCTAAAGGTTTCTAGCGCAACCACTCTTTTCCTTTCTCATTCTCTCTTTAACTAAAAATATAACCCTAGAACATTGAATTAAATTAAGATAGGTCATGATCTCAATAAGACAACATAAAGGAATTCCCTGAAAGTATCTAAATCTCTATCCATAACAAGACATGCAAGTCTACCATGCATATATATATTAAGGAATTCCCTGAAAAATATCTAAATCTCTATCCATAACAAGCATAAAGTTATGCAAGTGGAGAGTTATTCAACAAAAAGCAAAGAAATTAGCAAACAATCAAAAATAAGCAAAGAAAGCAAACATTCAACACAAAGCAAAGAAATAAATGGAACTGACACATGTATGTCTAAAAGTACGATGGTTTGAAGGTCCAGTTTTAGAAGTTGGAATGGTGCACCGCTGATTCAACTCCCTGCTCGACATTGTCTTCCAGTAAAAAAGGATTCTGTCCAAATAAGTTATAAAAAAAATCACCGCATTCATTGCTTGAAGCTTCCGGACGGCCTTTCATGTCGAAGTTGTTGTTTGTATTTGCATTCCCATTCCCATTTCCATTGATTCCTCCATTGTTTTGTAGTATGTCGTCTATCATGTCGCTCTCCATGGAAACAACGTTCTCCCTGCGCAAAAATCATTCATGCAAACATATTTTTTTTTTGCTTTGTTATGAATTTGTTGAATTTTAGAGTAAAATTCAATTTGTCATCTTACGTGATAGGGATCAAACCAGCGGGTTGATCAATAACTGTTTGATGGATTCCATCGATCGGGTTGATCAGTAAGTCTTGTGCGGCATTCATTGGGACGTTGTATCCATTATTGAACTCAGTGGTATCCTTGGTGCCATTATAATAGTTACTACAAATGCAATAATACATATTAACACAGTGCTTTTAAGCTTATATATGACTTGGGTAATTCAGATATAACACAATTCACCTTTGAGGTAGCATCGGATTATGTGAATGCATTATTTGCTGGCCTCCATTTTTAGGATACCAAAAGGGACTAGCTTCTTCATTTTGTGGAAAGAATTGGTTCATTGCACGCTGAGAATTAAGAATACAAGTAAAAGAAAAGAAAGAATTCGTTAGTTATCTATTATAAAAAGCAATCTCTTTTTTCGTAAAAAAAAAAGATTCAGTATTTTTTGTTCACAATTGAAAAAAAGAAAAACCTTCTGAACTCGAATACTATTAACTAGATCCACAAGTCCTTTCTCCAGATTATCTAACACGTTTACGTCTTCAATCTCATTGATATATGGAATGTCACTGAAAATTACAGAATACCATCTTGTCAATATTTTTCGCTAATGATAAATTTCAATAGTAAAGAAAATGTTCAAGTTGATTACGTACACCAACGGTCCTAATATATTAAGAAAACTATTTATTTCGTCTGTGTAACATAATAATGGTTCCTTCACTTCCTGCAAAAGAAAAGAAAATCACATCTTAACAATAAATCCTATTTCATATATGAGGAGGGTTTGAATGCCTCCATTTTTTGTACCTCCACCATGCCTCCATTTTTAAATCGCTAATAACTCAAAAATTTAAGACATAAACGTTAAAATAAAACAGTTAGTTGTAATCTATATGATTTCACTACGTGCTCATGAAAAAATTATCACGTTTTGTTTTTATTTTTTATGTGAATTAATAAGTTGAAAAGTGAATGTCTAGAAATTATCCACTCAGTACATTTTTACAAGCTCTTGATGACAAACACAACAAAGTTGAAATATCATGAATTTTAACACATGCATAGATAAAATGATGTACATCATATCTAATGGTTTTATTTTGACTTCTAACTTATAAAATGGAGGCATGATGGAGGCACAAAAAAAGGAGGCATTTGAACCCTCCTCTTCATATATATATATATATATATATATATATATATATGCATATATGCTATATATATATATATATATATATATATGAGCTTGGCTACTATGCTTATATAAGCAAAAGCCCACATATGCTTATAACTCATTTTTGCGTTTCCAATGTTCAAATGGTCGATCCGACCGTTCATCTTGTTCTCCATATTAATATGTGCTTGGAGACTAAATTTTACATTTTTCTGAATTTTTTTACTATTTATTAAGCCACTTTGAAAATTGCTGATCTGGGTGAACAGTAAAAACAGTGTTTCCAAAATTCTGGACCACCAGATCAGAAACTTTCAAAGTGGCTTAATAAATAGTAAAAAAATTCAGAAAAATGTAAAATTTAGTCTCCAAGCACATATTAATATGGAGAACAAGATGAACGGTCGGATCGACCATTTGAACATTGGAAACGCAAAAATGCTCATTTAAGCATATGTGGACTTTTGCTTATATAAGCATAGTAGCCAAGCTCATATATATATATATATATATATATATATATATAATTAATGTAGGTATTAAAAAAAAACTAATCTTTATAACTGCATTAATTATTATTCCTGTAGTGCGTGGATTTGTGATATCAACTTTTTCAAAACATTACCTCAACTGGCGGGGAGCTGCAAGAGGAAAAATAAAAAGAATAAATCAATAATTTATCAAAAGCATAACATATTAATTAATAATTAACTAAAATAAAAATAAAACTGACCCTTGATTAACTAGTTCTTCCATATTAACCTCGTGATCAACTTTTTTGAATGCTTTCTTTAAAGCCTGTTTAGGCCAAACAAAACTTAGATTAACAGTTTACTAAATAACTAAAATAAATAAATTACAATAACCCTAAAAAAAGATCATGGAGATGAAACTTACCTCAAGGTGTTCTATTCTTCTGCTCAATTGAAAAAACAAGTTAAAAAAGGAGATTTAGTTAGAAAATATAAAAAAAAAATAATAAAAAAATGTAATCCCTTTTGAATAATTTATACCTTTTGTTCCTTTCTTGTGCACTGACGCCACCATATCTTCTAATTATCTCTTCAAAGTTACTATAAATGAGAACAAGAAAAGGAACATGCATGCATGCTTTATCAAACTTTTCAAGCAAGAAAATGTAATTTGTAGACTTTGGATTTCACACCTTGTAACTTGGAAAACCATGCATTTCATTAGGGAAGAAAAAAAAAACCCAATTAATTAAACAGGAGCAGTTTCAACTCCTAACCCAAGCTCTTAACTACTATTTGGTGTTGTTGCAAGTAACTAATATGCAAATTTGAAAAAAAATGGTCAGGTACCTATTTCCCCCTAAGAAAAGTGAAGGTTTTTCCGCAGTGGAAAAAATGAGGAGGAGGACATCGACATCACACAAAATTGATAGATCTTTGGCCTTTTTGATGATGCCTGCTCGCCGTTTAGAATATGTCGCTTGTCGGCGGCTGTTAGTTTCCAATTTATGAATTGGTAGCTTATTTCTCCCCATTTTCTGTTCAACATCGTCAGAAACATATATATGAGTTTACAATTCAGAAAGTTGACATTACCAACAAAAAAAAAAATAAAAGAAATAAATCATTCTTTTTTTAATTATAAATTATTGGTGAAATAGGTGATAATATATAGTCTGCAATTACGGATGTCAACGAGTTTAGCTAAAAAGCTTGAACTCGGTCAGTTCATTAATAGCTCGTTTGTATTGTGAGAAGCACATAGACCAAGGGTTTTTATCTATTTCATGTTGTGAGCCACTCATTTGTCACGAGCCGAGAAAGAATTTCATCTTCTTCTTATAAAAAGCTGCGTCTTCTCATGGTGGGCACAAAGAGAAAAAGTGAAAGAGTCGGAAAATAACTTCATCTTATTTAGCGGATAAATAAAATTTAATTGATCAAATAAAGATATTGGAAAAAGTCAGCGACCTCCATAAATCCAAAACAAAGAAAGCTAAATTACAGTCAGAATTTGGAGAAAATACCCAATAAGTAGTCTCAAAATTAATTGTCTAAATTTTAGTGAAAGGATGATCAGTAATTGGTGTAATCCTCAAATGAAATTGGCATTAACTAATCAAGTGTTTCGTCTTGTGGTGGATACAAAAAGAGATATACAAAGAGTCGAAAAATAGTTTCATCTTCTTGCACAAGCTATGTTACGAGCTTCAAACAAAATAATGTTACTAAAGGAAATAGAAGTAAATGAAAAAAAATACCCAATAATTAGTCTCAAAAGTAATTCGGTAAAGAAGAGATGCAATCCTCAAATGAAAAAGGAGGAAATCAATGAAAAACAGTAACTAATTAAAATGACTCACCTAAGTTGCCTTGATACATAACTTACCTTGTATCCTGAGCGAAGCAAACAGAATAGAACGGCTATTTATAATTAGCTCATAGGGGCAGCCAAAAACCAGGAATAAACTAAATATAGAACTATAACCGTAGAAGAGAACGAACAGACACAGAGAAAATTAATTATTTACGTGTCAAAAATTCAGGCAGAAAATTATTTTTATATTCTAGAAGGAAAAAATAGAATTTAATTGATATGTTGGTGAAATTTTGTTATATTTAGATATCTAAGAACAAGTATATATGGCGTAAAATTATTCCCAGAATTTTCACTATGTTTTAAATTGCTGATTTATTTTGCACTGTAATTTTACTTCAAAATAATCACAGAAAATTATTTACATTCTGAAAAATTAAAAAATTGTTCCAACGTCTATTTGTGAAATAAATTAGGTACAAAAATAAAATTACCTGTAAATTAAATAACTACTACCCGCAGTCTACTTTTACGTTGTTACAATGCTAAAAAAACCAGCTAGATTAAAATAAAATGTTACGTGAAAGGACATATCATGACACACAAGTCATGCCACGTGACGTGACCTAACGAGGTCAGAATGTTTCAGGTAAGAAATATTTTAATCTAGCATTTCATTGCAACTTATTTCAAGTTCCAATTGTACCACTAATTAGATTTTTTTTTCAATAATTTACATTTGATCAGAGCACCACGCAATGCAATTGATGGGAGTCCGGGTTTTATGTAATGAAGAACATGGAGATGCTCATAAAAAATTATGCACGTTATTTTCTAAAGGTTTGTCAATCACTTGTTTCTATCATGCTTTAGATTAAGTTCTTATATATGTTATTCATATGTTTTGATTATTCATGCAGTGTTATTTGTCCAGAATGTCGTACCAAGAAAATGATTTCATGACATCCGTATCCAATGGTGTAAGTTCTTCTTGGAATTAATTTAATTACTGTGCAAGTAATTGGCAGGGGGGAGGATTTGGTGCTGATGTATTGTTGTCTGTGGTGTAAAACAGTTCTTGTTTTCTGGTTTTTGCGGTCAGACACTTTGGTGTAGGTTTTAATAATGTGGTTTAAAATAGTTGTTAGTTTTATGGTACAATAAAATATTGCTCTATATATTGTTGTATGTGTGATATTGCTAGCTTGTTGGTTTATAATTGTTGTCTACTTTATATAATGCTTGTTGCATGGATTAATATATATGTTGGATAATTTGTATATGTATGTTGTTGATGCCTATATTAATTGTTGGTTAAAATATGGGTATATAATGCGTGCATGTTTATTGTTGCTTTGCTGGGTTTTAAAAATGGCTAGCAAATATATGATGGAGGCTAGTCTCTAATACAAGAATTAATTATAAAACATAATAATTATATATACATCACAATCGGCTCAAAAATTAATAACCGATGGCAAACTAGGACATGCCAACACCAACTCAAACAAAACAGATTGTGTAAGACACTTTTGCAATCGGTTATTAAAATCCAACAGACAGTGTTAATTAAATTTGTCGTTGGTTGCAAAAACACAGATGATGGCATTGGGTACTAACACCGTCTGTTTGATCGTGCGCTGCCGATGGCATATCGATTAACGCCATCTGTTTTGAGCCAATGACATATGTGTATACCTTTCCTATCGGAGCGATAGTCATCGGTGCGGAATCCGATTATGGATTGCGATTTCACCCGACGGCGAAGTGTTTTTTTGTAGTAGTGAATACTCACCTTATTTTTCGGAGTACAATGAAGAATCTTATATTAAATATATCTTATAACTATTTTTGGTAGTTTTTATTTTTTCTTAGATGAAAACTGCAAATTCACTAAATTATTAGTTTTCTCTTTGCTTTCCTCAAATTACAAAAAATTGAAAACAATAAGCCGGTGCTAATATTTGGATCAATATTCCTCCATTACAAACTTCAAATTGAATAAAATTTGCTTTCATAATGCTTACCTTATTTTTGTTACAAGGAATCTACTATTAAATATATCTTATACTATTTTTGGTAAAAAATTTCTAAGTTGAACAACACAAATTGTCATAATAAATATTTTTTCCTTCAGCTTTTCTAGGATTATAAAAAATTAATTGAAAGAAAAAAATAGGCCTCGATCTAATATTTGAATCTATATTGCATCATTACAAACTTTAAATTGTATTTAATTTATTTTCATAATGCTCACCTTATTTTTCTTAGTAGAATGAATCTATTATTAAATATATTGTATAACTATTTTTGGTAGTTTTTTTTCTAAGTTGAACACCGCAAATTGACTTATAAATATTTTTACCCCTTGCTTTTCTCGAATTATAAAAAATTGAAAATAATAGGATGTTTCAGTACATTGTCACTCAATATTAGATTTTTGTTTTAATTTATCTCAAAATAATTGTGTACTATATTTAGATATTAATATCAAAATACAATAAATTAATTCTCAACACAACGCGGACACCTATTTAAAAAAATAGCAGAAAGATTTAAATATAAATCTCCAATTATATGAATGTGAGCAGTTCAATCTACAAATTGAACTTAGAAAATGGAAATATGAATGTGAAATAAAACATGTCATCTACTTTATTAAGTACCTTTACCTATCTCTATTTATTTTGAATTAGTATTTGTGATGTAAAATGATAAAATAATGAGAAAAAGTGAAAGAATCTAAAGGTTTCTAGCGGGGAAATAAATCAGCTGTTATTCCAATCTGTTTTTCCAATCCTGACCATTCAAATTTTTCCAGTCAATTTCAACGAAGAAACTTCTTCATGCGCGAATCTCAACAAAAATCAACGGCTGGAATCTGAATAACATGTTCATGTTATTCCTTTGGATGAAGATTTATTTCCTTCTAGCGGAAACCACCGTTTTCGTTTCTCATTCTCTTTAACTGAAAACATAACCCTAGAGCATTGAATTAAATTGATACAGGCCATGAATAAGCCAGCACATACAATTCTACCATGCATATATAAAGGAATTCCCTTAAAATATCCAAATCACTATCCATATATACTAATAACGTTTTGCATGTGGAGAGAAATACCAAGCATAAATTATTGCAAGAAAAGAGAGAGATTTGCATACCTGTCAATAATACAAATCTCTCTCTCTTCATCGAAATGCAAACAAAGCAAAAAATCAACAGGCAAAGGAAGCAAACATTCAACAAACAGCAAAGAAATAAATGGAACTGACACATTAGGTCTAAAAGTCTGATGGTTTGTAGGTCCAGGTTTGGAAGTTGGAATCGTGCACCGCTGCTCCAACTCCCTGATCGGCATTGTATTCCGGGAAAAAAACATTCTGTTCATGTAAGTTACCAACAAAATCATTGCTTCCATTGCTCAAAGCTTCCAAAAGGTGGAGATCCGCTGGTTCAACTAAGGTCCCCTTCATGTCAAACCAATCCTCTTGACACATGAAGTTGTTGTTTGGGTTTACATTCCCATTCCCATTTCCATTAATGGCTCCCTTGTTTTGTAGTATGCTGTCTATCTTGTCGCTCTCCATGGAAACAGCGGTCTCCCTGCGCAAAATCATTCATGCAAACATTTTATTTATTTATTGTTGCGTTTGTTATGCATTTGGTGAATGTTAGAGTAAAAAATAAATTTTTCATCTTACGTGAAAGGGATCGAATCAGCGGGTTGATCAATAACTGTTTGTTGGATTCCATCCATCGGAGCCCTTGTGATCATGTCTTTTGGGGGGTCATTCATTGGGACATTGTATCCTATGTTGAACTCAGTGGTATCCTTGCTGCCATTATAATAGTTACTAATAATGCAGTAATACATATTGACACAATGCTCTTATGCTTAAATGACCAGCACATACCAGAACCTTTGAGGTAGCATCGGATTATGTGGAGGCACCATTTGCTGGCCATCATTCATAGCGTACCAAAAGAGACTAGGTTCTTCATTTTGTTGAAAGAATTGGTTCATTCCACACTGAGAATTAAGAATACAAGTAAAAGTAAAAGTTGAAACAAAAAGATTTTATCATATATTCATCTTACATCACTACACAAAATCAAAACCGACCTACCAAGAGTATAATCAGGGATAACCATAAAGATATTGTTTCTTTTGGTATTTATCTGGTTTACTTATTTGATCCACATTCATTCGGTAGGTTACGGAATGGATGAGTTAGGATGGTACCCTAAAAAAGTAAATGAAAGGATTCAAACCCTAAAAAAGTACTAGTACTGGAAATAAATACAAGCTGAGATCAGTGAAGTGTAGCATACCTCAGCATTTAAGTATAGATCCTCTAGGCTCTTTTGCTAGTGAAAAGAAAGGATTCGTTTGTTATCTATGATAAAAAGCAATATCTTTTTCCAAAAATAAAATATGATTCAGTATTTTTTGTTCACAATTGGAAAAAAATTTAAAAAAAATGAAAAGTTTGAAGGAGACGTTAACCTTTTGAACTCGAATACGATTAACTAGATCCACAAGTCCTTTCTCCAAATTCTCTAACACGTTTACATCTTCAATCTTATTGATATTTGGAATGTCACTGAAATACCATCTTGTCAGTTTTTTTTTCGCTTTTCTTTCACACTTTTATTTTATTTGAATTTAATTCATTGTGTACATTGAGGCCTCAATTATAATACATACTATTCCATACATATAGACTTCATTCACAAATCCTATACATCAATTAACCAACTTGAAATCAGCATCTGGACTAATGATAAATTTCAGTAGTATAGAAAAAGTTTAAGTTCCTTACACCAATGGACCTAAGATATTATGTAATCTATTTATTTCGTCTGTATAAGCTAATAATTCTTCCTTCACTTCCTACAAAAGAAAAGAAAATCACATCTTATCAATAAATCCTATTATATATATATATATATATATCATACAAGATATTACGTACATCATATACATACAAAAAAACAGTTTTCAATAATCACCAATATGAAATGAACCAATACTTGGGGCCTGTGGGCTGCATTACCAAGATAATGAGTAATGTAAATATTAATAATATTTATATGTTCTAGAAAGACTAATTTTTATATATGCATTAATTATTATTCATGTAGTGCTTGGATTTTTTTATATCAGTTTTTTCAAAACATTACCTCAACTGGCGGGGAGCTGAAAGAGGAAGAACAAAACAATTAATCAATAACTATCAAAAAGCATAACATATTAATTAATAATTAACTAAAATAAAATAAAACTGACCCTTGATTAATTAGTTCTTCCATATTAACCTTGTGATCAACTTTTTTGAATGTTTTCCTTAAAGCCTGTTTAGGTCACACAAAACTTAGATTAACAGTTTACCAAATAAGTAATTAAATAAATATATAAATTACAATAACTATATAGTTGTGAAACTTTCCTCAAGGCTTTCCGTTCTTCTGCTCAATTGCAAAAAACAAATTAAAAAGGGAGATTTAGTTAGAGAAAAAAAAATACAAAAAATTAATAATAAAAAATTGTAAATCAATTTATAAAAATGCATACCTTTTGTTCCTTTCTTGTGCATTGAAGGTACCATATCTTCTAATTACCTCTTCAAAGTTACTGTAAATAAGAACAAGGAAAAGAACATGCATGCTTTACCCAAGTTTTCAAGTATGGAAATGTAATTTGTGGACTTTGGATTTCACAACTTAACATGGAAGATGATGTATTTCATTAGGGAAGAAAAAAAAAGAACCCTAACTCTTAAATACTCTTGTGTTGTTGCAAGTAATATGCAAATTTGCAAAAAGGAGTCAGTTACCTATTTTCCCCCAAGCAAAGTGAAGGTTTTCCCGTGGTCGAAAAAATGAGGAGGAGGACATTGACATCGCACAAAATTGATAGTTCTCTAGCCTTTTTGAGGATGCCCGTTTTCCGTTTAGAATATGTGACTTGTCGGTTGGTGGTAGTTTCCAATTTCTGAATCTTTAGCTTGTTTCTCCCCATTTTCTGTTCACCATAGTCAGAAACATATGTATGAGTTTGCAATTCAGAAAGTTGACGTTACCAACCAAAAAATAAAGAAAATAAATCATTTTTGTTAATTATAAATAATTTGTGTAATAGGTGATAATAGTTTTTCTATTAAAGATGTTAACGAGTCTAGCTATAAAGCTTGAACTCAATCATCTCGGAACGAGCCGAGGCAGTTTATTAACAGCTTGTTCATATTGTGAGAAGTACATAGACCAAGGATATTTATCGATTTAATGTTGTGAGCCAGCCACGAGCCAAGAAAGAATTTCATCTTCTTCTTATTACGAAATAAATCATCCTCTCATGGTGGACATATTGACAGAGTCAGAAAATAGCTTAATCTTATTTAACGTATAAATCAAAGTTCTTCGATCAAATAAAGATATTGGAAAAAAGCAGCAATTGGGGAAAGGATTATTAGGTGGTACAATCCTCAAATGAAATGGCCATGAATGGAGATGAGAAAGTAGGAAAAGAAGATAGTAAATAATGAAGTTTCTTCCTTTCATGGTGGGCACCAAGAGAGGAAAATATTTTATCTTCTTGTGTGTGCTGAGAAACGAACCAAACCAGTACGCGTGGCTGGATCAAGCTTGAACTCCCTAATAACGAGTCGAGTCAGAATCAAGCAAGCTAATTACGAGTTATTTCCGAACTGAGCTCGAGTAAGCTGTGAGTTTACGAGTTTTTTGTGGTCATTTTATAAAGATTTTCCCCATAGTTGATCGAGCTTCAAACAAAAGAACGTTACCAAGGAAAATATAAGTAAATGAAAAAAGTATTCAATAATAAGCAGTCCGAAATTAATTTTCAGTACGTAATTCTGTAAAGAAGTGATGAAATCTTCAAATGAAATGGCCTTTATTGGAGATGAGAAATTAAGGAGGAAATCAAAAGAAAACAGTAAGTAATTAAAATGAATCACCTCAGTTCTCTTGATAACTCACCTTGTAAACTGAACGAAGCAAACAAAATGAAATGGCTATATATACCATGAAACTCATAGGCGAAAACATAGCGATGAAAAAACTAAATATAGAATTATAACTGTAGATCAAGAGAGCAAACAGCAGACACGGAGAAAATTAATTATTTACGTGTCAAAAAATCAGGCAGAATTTTTTTTTATTTATTAGAAGAAAAAAAATAGAATTTGAGATATGTTGGTAAACTTTTGTTATATTTAGATATCTATGCACAAGTATGGAAATTATATATATCCTGATTGAATATCCAGAGAATTTTCAATATATTTTTAAAATTGCTGATTTTTTTTTGCACTGCAAATTTACTTCAAAATAATTTCCATCTCTTAAAATTAAACAATTGTTTGAACGTCTAATTGTGAAATAAATTGAATTACAGAAAAACTACCTCTAAAATAACTACTACTCGCAGTCACTTTTACCTAGTTACAATGCTAAAAAAAATAAGTTAGCTTAAAAAAAACATAAAATTATTTTGGACATCCAATGAAAAAGAAACATATACTTCTAAAAAAAAATAATTAGCTATTCATAAAATCTAAATTTTCGGAAAATTAACATGAGGTGACGTAACATGAATGATTGTTCTTGATTTAGTTACAAGAAAATGTGAGCTGAGATGACATGGAAAACATGGTTGTTCTTGATTTAGTTAAGAAAACGTGAGGTGGCGTGACATATTGTGACTTGATCAAGTTATAGGTCAATTTTTTTTATGTGACGTAAATAAAATAGTGAAAGATAGACACCCCATGTAAATGATCATTTTAATTTTTTTTTAGATTTAATGTTAATTCACTGAAACAAATAAAAAAAACATAAAATTACAAAATAGAGTAAAATAAAAAATAATGTTGAAAAAGCTAGTCACGTAACTGGACGTGGCTAGATCAAATTTGTGTGACAATGCCGTGTTATTTCTTTATTGAAAAGAGACATGTCACACAAATGAACACGTCATATTATACAAATCATATCAAGTGACGTGATGTGATGTAACATAATGGATAATGACGTGATTAATTTTACTTAATCCGAATGTTCCGAATAAGTGAACTGTATCCCGAGAAAGAGGGATCACATTTTTATTGGTTTGGATTCTATGAAAAAAATATATATAAGTTGCATGTAAAAGTTTCTTTCTAAGTTGCGCTGACACATTTGTACGGAAAATATTTGTTTATAGCTAATTTTAGTGGACAAGAATTGCTCCGCCATAAACGGAGAATCTCTATCATGTATATTTCTAATAAAACATTTGGAAGAATGAAAGTTTTTCTATTTGGTAAACAATTGTAAACATATATAATTTATCCAGTCTTAATATTTTTTTTTGAAATTGCAGCTTCCTTTTTTTTTTTAATGATAAGGTTCATCCAAAGCACATCTATAAATATATTTTTATTTCTAACAATGTATTTAATCTTTATTTAAAATATTGAACCTTTATTTTTACTAAAGGGTTTTGGTACACTCCATAGAGAGAGACCTATGCCACTGCACTAAGTTCGCGGTTCTAAAATATTGACAGTTAATTAGTTTATCAAGTTAAGAGATTATGAATGATAAAAAAAATATCTAGAGAAGCAACACATGACTGAAATAATGAATGAATTTTGATAATCTGTAACAATATTTATACAACGAAAATAACTGACCAATGTAACACATCTACCTATATATTTGTTTAACATGTTTAAACAATATTACCAATATAACACATGGCCTACAATACCAAGCTTTTAAGGGATGATCAACTGTTCTAGCCGTTTATAAGCATTCTAATATAGAAAAAGAAAATATAACACATGGCTTGCGTAGGCCAACGCAAGGAACTTCGCTACTTTTGCTGTATTTTCTAAGTTTATGATGCCACATTGTTATAGATTATGCAAGATTTGGAGACAATTAATTAGCAGCATTTATATCCAATCTTACTAATATTAAATTTTAAGATTATAGTATCAATCACATGTATATCCAATCAATTAGGATCAATGTGCTGGATTAGATTTTGTCTAATAAGAAATCCTAATGGCTGGTAGAATAATTAGGAAATATTATAACGGTTAAGTAGCTTATATAAATTCTTACAAGTATGTAATCAAAAATCATCAATCAACGAAATTATTTCTCTTTCAATTCAAACTCAAGACCATGAGTAACTAAATTTGATCCAATCTAGGATTTCACCCTCTCGATCGGTCTATCAACCCTAGATCTAAGATGCAAGTATTCTAACCCTAAATGGCCAATCCTATTATGCCTACATATGGTATGATCTTTACCAAACGGGACAAGATACAATACCAAATAGATAGTAATACATGATAAAATACATAAGGAAATCAAATCAAGGACAAGAAGTAATAATAAAATAAACTTAGAGTCAATTAAACATCATAGGAATTCGAGTTACAAGCCCTGACCCTAGAGATAAGGGTATTTAGTCCCTCATGGACAAATTATCAATGAAAATAGATAAACGAAACATAATACAACCCAATAGAATAAGGGATGGAAGGAGTACACCTTGAGGGTCTCCCTTGACCTCCAATAAATCATCTTCTGCCCCTTAGTAGATTTTGACCCTAATTCAGCCTCTAATAGGCTCTTACCCTAATCTAAAGAATACTACTTAATTGATAACTAATTGATAAAATCTGATAAAAGAAAGCCTGATAAATAGACTATTCATAGGTTTTCCCTGTGCTAATAGACGTAGTGGAGATAGTAGCTTGATCTCTGATTGGACCCTAGAGAGTAGTGGAGCGTGGAGATCAATTAATCTTTAAAAACATGGTTGTCAGAAGCTTCTAGATGAAATGGTAGTTACCCGTGCAGCATTATGCCGATGCCACACGCGTCATCGTATGGCGTGGCCTATGCCGTACTGTCTTTGTACTTAGTCGATTTGCAGCTTCTCAGCTCCATGCCACATGGGATGTCCTATTCCGAATGGAGATGCTACCTACATCGGAATGCGTTGGTTTTGCTCCTTTTTTCCCTAAAATCACTACTTTCTCCAAGTAAGCCAAAACTCATTCATCCAGGAATCTCCATCTCACTTCTTTCGATCTCTAATTTTTATTGGAGCACCTCTTCCATCCACGAATCTTCTTGTCACTCTGTTAGATATCTAGTGTTGTTCAGGATCACCTCCTCCATCCACAAATCTCCTACTTACTATGTTGGCTTTGTAGTGTTCTTCTAGATCACCTCATCCATCTACGAATCTCCTTCTTACTCTGTTGTATCTCTCTGGTTGTTCATGCTCTCCTTGTTCTTCCATAACTCTCTTCTTTACTCTGTTCGATCTCAAGCGTTGTTTAGGATCGACTCCTCCATCTAGGAATCTCATTCTCACTACGTTCGATCTCTAATGTTTTTTTTAACCTCCTTAGTCCACAAATCTCCTTTTTTACTCTATTGGATCTCTAGTGTTGTTTAGTCACTTCCACCATCCACGAATCTCCTATTTACAATGTTTGCTCTCTGCTCCATTCTGAATCACCTCCACCATCTACAAGTCTCCTTCTCACTCCGTTGGAGCTCTAGTGTTGTTCTGGATCACCTCCTCCATCCACGAATCTCCTTCTCACTTTGTTAGATCTCTAGTGTTGCTCTGGATCATCTTCTCTATCCATAAATCTCCTTCTTACTCCGTTGGATCTCTAGTGTTGTTCTTACCTTTTCTCCTACTTCCACGATTCTCCTTATTACATGTTTGATCTCTACGGATGTTCTTACTCTCCTCCTCCTTCCACGACTCTCCTTTTTACCCTGTTGGATCACCATGGTTGTTCTTACTCTCATTCTTACTATAGTGGATCTCTAGTGTTGTTTTTGCTCTCCTCCTCCTTCCATGGCCCTCATTCTTACTTTGTTGAATCACCACTGTTGTACATGCTCTCATCCTCCTTCCACGATTCTCCTTCTTACTCAGTTGGATCTCAATAATTGTACATGCTCTTATCCTCCTTCCACAAATCTCCTTCTTATTTTGTTGGATCTCCAAGGTTGTACTTGCTCTACTCCTTCCACGATTCTCCTTCTTACTTCGTTGGATCTCAATGGTTGTTTTGGCTCTTCTCCCTCATCCATGACTATCTTTGTTCCTCTGTTGGATCTCTAGTGTTGTTCGAGATAACCTCCTCAATCTACAAATTTCCAACTTACTTTGTTGGAACTTTAGTGTTGTTAAGGATCACTTCCTCTATCCAGAAATCTGCTTCTTACTCTGTAGGATCTCTAGTTTTGTTTTTTCTCTCCTCCTTCTTCCATGACTCTCTTTCTTACTCCGTTTGATCTCCATGGTTGTTTTGGCTCTTCTCCTCCATCCAGGACTCTCTTTGTTACTTTGTTCGATCTCCATTGTTTTTCCTTGCTCTCCTCCTTCCTCCATGGCTCTCATTCTTACTCTATTTGATCTCCATTGTTGTTCTTTCTCTCCTTCTTACCCTATAGGATCTCTTGTGTTGTTCATGCTCTCCTCATCCTTTCACAACTCTCCTTCTAACTCCATTGAATCTCAAGTGTTGTTCTGGATCAACTCCTCCTTCTAGGAATCTCCTTCTCACTATGTTCGATCTCTAATGTTGTTTTTGATAACTTCCTCAATCCACGAATCTCTTTCCTACTTTGTTGGATCTCTTGTGTTGTTTAGGATCACCTCCTCCATCCACGAATCTCCTACTTACAATGTTGGCTCTCTAGTGTTGTTCTGGATCACCTCCACCATCTACAACTATCCTTCTCACTCCATTGGAGCTCTAGTGTTGTTTTGGATCACCTCCGCCATCCACCAATCTCCTTCTCACTCTGTTGGATCTCTAGTGTTGTTCTGGATCATCTCGTCCAACCATAGATCTCCTTCTTACTTTGTTGGATCTCTAGTATTGTTCTTTCCTTTTCTCCTACTTCCACGATTCGTCTTCTTATACCATTTGATCTCCACGATTCTGGATGACCTCCTCCATCCACGAATCTCCTTCTTACGATGTTGGATGTCTAGTGTTGTTCTGGTGTTGTTCTTGCTCTCCTCATCTATCCACAAATCTCTTACTTACTATATTGGCTCTCTGGTGTTGTTCTGGATCACCTCCTCCATCCACGATTCTCCTTCTGACTCTGTTGGAGCACTGTTGTTGTTCTGGATCACCTCCTCCATCCACGAATCTCTTTCTCACTTTGTTGGATCTCTAGTGATGTTATGGATCATCTCCTTCATCCACGGATCTCCTACTTTCTCTTTTGGATCTCTGGTTTTTTTGTTCTCCTCCTCCTTCCACGGATCTCCTTCTTACTTCGTTGAATCACCACTGTTGTACATGCTCTCATCCTCTTTCCACAATTCTCCTTCTTACTCAGTTGGATTCCAAGGTTGTACTTGCTCTACTCCAACTTCCACGATTCTCCTTTTTACTCCGTTTGATCTCCACGGTTGTTTTAGTTCTTCTCCTCCAACCACAACTCTCTTTCTTACTCTGTTGGATCTCCATTGTTTTCCTTGCTCTCCTTCTTCCTCCACGGCTCTTCCTCTTAATTCATTGGATCTCCATTTTTGTTCTTTCTCTCCTTCTTACTATGTTCGATCTCTTGTGTTGTTTATGTTCTCCTCAGCCTTCCACAACTCTCCTTATGACTCCATTGGATCCCAAGTGTTTTTCTGTATCAACTCCTTCATCCAGGAATCTCCTTCTCACTTCTTTCGATCTCTAATGATTTTTTGGAGCACCTCCTCCATCCACGAATCTTTTTGTCACTCCGTTGGATCTTTAGTGTTGTTCTGGATCACCTCCTCCATCCACGTATCTCCTTCTCATTCTTTTGTATCTCTCTAATTGTCCATGCTCTCCTCGTTTTTCAACAACTCTCCTTCTGACTCTATTGGATCTCAAGTGTTGTTCTGGATGAACTACTTCAACTAGGAATCTCCTTCTCACTTCTTTTGATCTCTAATGTTTTTTTGGTGCACCTCTTGCATCCACGAATCTTCTTGTCACTTTGTTAGCTCTCTAGTGTTGTTCAAGATCACGTCATCCATCCAAAAATCTCCAACTTACTATATTGGCTCTCTGGTGTTGTCCTCGGTCACCTCATCTATCTACGAATATCCTTCCACATATCTCCTTCTTACTCCGTTGGATCTCAGGCATTGTTCTGGATCAACTCCTCACTGCATTTTATATCTATTGTTGTTTTTCATAACCTCTACAGTCCACGAATCTCTTTCTTACTCTGTTGGATCTCTAGTGTTGTTCAGGATTGGCTCGTTCATCCACAAATCTTCTATTTACTATGTTGGCTCTCTAGTGTTTTTCTGGATCACCTCCTACGACCATGTATCTCCTTTTTATTCTGTTGGATCCCTCTGGTTGTTCATGTCTTTCCTCGTCCTTCCAAAACTCTCCTTCTTACTCCATTGGATGTCAAGTGTTGTTTTGGATAAACTCATTCATCCAGGAATCTCCTTCTCACTTCTTTTGATCCCTAATGTTTTTTGGAGTACCTCTTCCATCCACGAATCTTCTTGTCACTCCGTTGGATTTCTAGTGTTGCTCTGGATCTCCTCCTCTATCCACGAATCTCCTACTTACTATGTTGGCTCTCTAGTGTTGTTTTTGATAACCTCCTTATCCACGAATCTCTTTCTCACTCTGTTGGATGTCTAGTGTTGTTCGGGTGTTGTTCTTGCTCTCCTCATCTATCCACGAATCTCCTACTTACTATGTTGGCTCTCTAGTGTTGTTCTGGATCACCTCCTCCATCCACAATTCTCCTTCTGACTCTGTTGGAGCACTATTGTTGTTCAGGTTCACCTCCTCGATCCACGAATCTCTTTCTCACTTTGTTGGATCTCTAGTGATTTTATGGATCACCTCCTTCATCCACGGATCACAAACTTTCTCTGTTGGATCTCTATATTGTTTTTGTTCTCCTCCTCCTTCAACGGATCTCCTTACTTCGTTGAATCATCACTGTTGTACATGCTCTCATCCTCCTTCCAAAATTCTCCTCCTTACTCAGTTGGATCTCAATGATTGTACATGCTCTCATCCTTCTTCCACAAATCTCCTGCTTACTTTGTTGGATCTCCAAGGCTGTACTTCCTCTACTCCTACTTCCACGATTCTCCTTCTTACTCTATTTGATCTCCACGAATCTCTTAGTTACTCTGTTAGATCTCCATTGTTTTTCTTGCTCTCCTCCTTCCTCCATGGCTCTCCTTCTTACTTCATTGGATCTCCATTTTTGTTCTTTCTCTCCTTCTTACTATGTTGGATCTATTGTGTTGTTCATGCTCTCCTCATCCTTCCACAACCTTCTGACTCCATTGTTTCTCAAGTGTTTTTCTGTATCAACTTCTTCATCCAGGAATCTCCTTCTCACTTTTTTCGATCTCTAATGTTTTCTTGGAGCCCTCCATCCACAAATCTTCTTGTCACTCCGTTGGATCTTTAGTGTTATTCTCGATCACCTCCTCCATCCACGAATCTCCTTTCTCATTCTGTTGTATCTCTCTAATTGTTCATGCTCTCCTCGTTCTTCCACAACTCTCATTCTCACTCCATTGCATCCACGAATCTTCTTGTCACTCCGTTAGATCTCTAGTGTTGTTCAGGAGAAACCTTCATCCAAATATCTCCAACTTACTCTAGTGTTGTCCGGGGTCACCTCCTCCATCTAAGAATATCCTTCTCATTCTATTGGATCTCTCTGGTTGTTTATGCTCTTCTTGTCCTTCCACATCTCTCCTTACTTCGTTGGATCTCAAGCGTTGTTCTGGATGAAGAGTTTATCCAAAATAACACTTGAGATCCAATGGGGTCAGAAGGAGAGTTAGCGAAGGACGAGGACAACATAAACAACACCAGAGATCCAACAGAGTTAAAGGAGAGAAAAAACAACAATGGACATCCAATGGAGTAAGAAGGAGAGCCGTAGAGAAAGGAGGCAAGGAAAACAATATAGATCCAATAGAGTAAGAAAGAGAGTCGTCGAAGATGATTCGTGGATGGTGGAGGAGATCTAGAACAACACTAAAAATCCAACAAATTGAGAAGGAGATTGGTAGATGAAGAAGATGATCCAGAACAACACTAGAGTTCCAATAGAGTGAGAAAGAGAGTTATAGATGGTGGAGGTGATTCAGAACATCACTAGAGGGCTAATATTGTAAGTACGAGATACGTGGATACAAGAAGTGATCCTAAACAACACATGAGATCCAACAGAGTGAGAAAGAGATTCGTGAACTCACGAGGTTATCAAAAACAACATTAGAGATTTAACGTAGTGCGAAGGAGATTCCTAGAAGGATTGATCTAGAACAACATTTCTGATCTAACGAAGTAAGAAGGAGAGTTGCGGAAGGATGAGGAGAGACTGAACAACGAGAGAGATCTAACAGAATGAGAAGAAGATACATTAATGGAGGAGGTCCAAAAGAACACTAGAGAGGCAACATAGAAAATAGGAGATTTGTGGATGGACGAGTTGATCCTGAACAACACTAGAGATCCAACGGAGTGACAAGAAGTTTCATGCATGGAAGAGGTGCTCCAAAAGAACATTAGAGATCGAAAGAAGTGACAAGGAGATTCCTGGATGAAGGAGTTTATCCAGATCAACACTTGAGATCCAATGGGGTCAAAAGGAGAGTTGGGGAAGGACGAAGAGAGCATCAACAACACTAGAGATCCAACAGAGTTGGAAGGACAGAGAAAACAATAATGGAGATCCATTAGAGTAAGAAGGAGAGCCGTGGAGAAAGCAGGCAAGGAAAACAATATAGATCCAACATAGTAAGAAAGAGAGTCGTGGAAGAAGATTCGTGGATGGTGGAGGAGATCCAGAACCACTAAAGATCCGACAAATTGACAAGGAGATTCGTGGATGGAGAACATGATCCAGAACAACACTAGAGTTCCAACAGAGTGAGAAGGAGATACATGGATGGTGGAGGTGATGCAGAACAACACTAGTGATCCAACTGAGTCAACAGGAGATTTGTGGATGGAGGAGTTGACCCCGAAAAACAATATAGCTCCAACAGAGTGACTAGAAGTTTCGTGCATGGAAGAGGCGCTCAAAAAGATCATTAGAGATCGAAAGAAGTGACAAGGAGATTCCTGGATGAAGGAGTTCATCCAGAACAACACTTGACATCCAATGCAGTTAGAAGGAGAGTTTTGGAACGACAAGAAGGGCATGAACAACCATAGAGATCTAACAAAATGAGAAGGAGATACATGGTTGGAGGAGGTGATGCAGAACAACATTAGAGTGACAACAAGATTCGTGCACCCCAAAAGAATAATAGAGATCAAATGAAGTGATATGGAGATTCTTGGATGAAGGAGTTTATCCCAAACAACACTTGAGATCCAATAGGGTCAGAAGGAGAGTGGAGGAAGGACGAGGAGAGCATGAACAACACCAGAGATCCAACAGAGTTAGAATGAGAAAAAAAACAACAATGGAGATCCAATGGAGTAAGAAAGAGAGCCGTGGAGAAAGAAGGCAAGGAAAACAATATAGATCCAACAAAGTAAGAAAGAGAGTCGTGGAAGAAGATTCGTGGATGGTGGAGGACATCCAGAACCACTAAAGATCCAACAAATTGAGAAAGAGATTTGTTGATGGAGAAGATGATCCATAACAACACTAGAGTTCCAATAGAGCGAGAAGGAGAGTTATAGATGGTGGAGGTGATCCAGAACATCACTAGAGAGCCAATATTGTAAGTACGAGATACGTAGATACATGAAGTGATCCTGAACAACACATGAGATCCAACAGAGTGAGAAAGAGATTCGTGAACTGATGAGGTTATCAAAAACAATATTAGAGATCGAACGTAGTGAGAAGGAGATTCCTAGAAAGAGTTGATCTAGAACAACGCTACAGATACAACGGAGTAAGAATGAGAGTTATGGAAAGATGAGGAGAGATTGAACCACAAGAGAGATCCAACAGAATGAGAAGGAGATACATGGATGGAGGAGGTGATCCAGAACAACACTAGAGAGCCAACATAGTAAATAGGAGATTTGTGGATGGATGAGTTGATCCTGAACAGGACTAGAGATCCAATGGAGTCACAAGAAGTTTTGGGCATGGAAGAGGCACTCCAAAAGAACATTAGAGATCGAAATAAATGACAAGGAGATTCCTGGATAAAGGATTTTTTCCAAAACAACACTTGAGATCCAATAAGGTCAGAAGGAGTGTTGGGGAAGGACGAGGAGAGCATGAACAGCACCAGAGATCTAACAGAGTTAGAAGGAGAGAAAGAACAACAATGGAGATCCAACGGAGTAAGAAGGAGAGCCGTGGAGAAAGGAGGCAATGAAACCAAATAGATCCAGTAGAGTAAGAAAAAAAGTTGTGGAAGAAGATTCGTGGATGGTGGAGGAGATATAGAACAACACTAAAGATCCAACAAATTGAGAAGGAGATTCGTGGATGGAGAAGATGATCCAGAACAACACTAGAGTTCCAACAGAGTGAGAAGAAGAGTTATAGATGGTGGAGGTGATCCAGAACATCACTAGAGAGCCAATATTGTAAGTACGAGATACGTGGATACAGGAAGTGATCCCAAACAACACGTGAGATCCAACAGAGTAAGAAAGAGATTCGTGAACTGACGAGGTTATAAAAAACAACATTAGAGATCGAACGTAGTGAGAAGGAGATTCCTAGATGGAGGAGTTCATCTAGAAAAAATGCTTCAGATCCCACGGAGTAAGAGTGAGAGTTGTGGAAGGATGAGGAGAGACTGAACAACGATAGAGATCCAGGAGAATGAGAAGGAGATACATTGATGGAGGAAGTGATCCAGAACAACACTAGAGAGCGGACATAGAAAATAGAAGATTTGTGGATGGATGAGTTGATCCTGACCAACTCTAGAGATCCAACGGAGTGAGTAGAAGTTTCGTGCATGGAAGAGGTGCTTCAAAAGAACATTAGAGATCGAAAAAAATGACAAGGAGACTCGTAGATGAAGGAGTTTATCCATAGCAATTGTGGAAGAACAAGAGAGATCCAACAGAGTGAGAAGGAGACACATGGATAGAGGAGGAGATCCAGAACAACACTAGAGAACCAACATAGTAAACAGGAGATTTGTGGATGGCCGAGTTGATCCTGAACAACCCTAGAGATCCAACGGAGTGACAAAAAGATCCGTGCATGGAAGAGATGTCCTAAAAGAACAATAGAGATCGAAAGAAGTAATAAGGAGATTCTTGGATGAAGGAGTTTATCCAAAACAACACTTGATCCAATGGAGTCAGAAGGAGAGGTTTGGAAGGACAAGGAGGGCATGAACCACAAGAGAGATCCAACAGAATGAGAAGGAGATACATGGATGGAGGAGGTGATCCAGAACAACACTAGAGAGCCAACATAGTAAATAGGAGATTTGTGGATGGATGAGTTGATCTTGAACAGCACTAGAGATCCAACGAAGTGACAAGAAGTTTCGTACATGGAAGAGGCGTTCCAAAAAAACATTAAAGATCGAAATAAGTGACAAGGAGATTCCTGGATAAAGGATTTTTTCCAAAACAACACTTGAGATCCAATAAGGTCAGAAGGAGTGTTGGGGAAGGACGAGGAGAGCATGAACAGCACCAGAGATCTAACAGAGTTAGAAGGAGAGAAAGAACAACAATGGAGATCCAATGGAGTAAGAATGAGAGCCGTGGAGGAAGGTGACAAGGAAAACTATACATGAACAACCAGAGAGATCCAATGGAGTAAGAAGAGGAGCCATGGAAGGAGGCAAGAAAAACAATATAGATCCAGTAGAGTAAGAAAGAGAGTCGTGGAAGAAGATTCGTGGATGGTGGAGGAGATCCAGAACCACTAAAGATCCAACAAATTGAGAAGGAGATTCGTGGATGGAGAAGATGATCCAGAACAACACTAGAGTTCCAACAGAGTGAGAAGGAGAGTTATAGATGGTGGAGGTGATCCAGAACATCACTAGAGAGCCAATATTGTAAGTACGAGATACGTGGATACAGGAAGTGATCCTAAACAACACATGAGATCCAACAGAGTGAGAAAGAGATTCGTGAACTGACGAGGTTATCAAAAACAATATTAGAGATCGAACGTAGTGAGAAGGAGATTCCTAGATGGAGGAGTTCATCTAGAACAACGCTTCAGATCCAAAGGAGTAAGAATGAGAGTTGTGGAAGGATGAGGAGAGACTGAACAATGAGAGAGATCCAACAGAATGAGAAGGAGATACATTGATGGAGGAGGTGATCCAGAAGAACACTAGAGAGCCAACATAGAAAATAGGAGATTTGTGGATGGACGAGTTGATCCTGAACAACACTAGAGTGACAAGAAGCTTCATGCATGGAAGAGGTGCTCCAAAAGAACATTAGAGATCGAAAGAAGTGACGAGGAGATTCCTGGATGAAGGAGTTTATCCAGAACAACACTTTAGATCCAATGAAGTCAGAAGGAGAGTTGTTGAAAACCGAGGAGAGCATGGACAATCAGAGATATCCAACAGAGTTAGAAGGAGAGAAAGAACAACAATGGAGTAAGAAAGAGAGCCGTGGAGAAAGGAGGCAAGGAAAACAATATAGATCCAAAAGAGTAAGAAAGAGAGTCGTGGGAGAAGATTCGTGGATGGTGGAGGAGATCCAGAACCACTAAAGATCCAACAAATTGACAAGGAGATTCGTGGATGGAGAAGATGATCCAGAACAACACTAGAGTTCCAACAGAGTGAGAAGGAGAGTTATAGATGGTGGAGGTGGTCCAGAACATCACTAGAGAGCCAATATCGTAAGTACGAGATATGTGGATACAGGAAGTGATCCTGAACAACACATGAGTTCCAACAGAGTGAGAAAGAGATTCGTGAACTGACGAGGTTATAAAAAACAACATGATTGAACGTAGTGAGAAGTTGATTCCTAGATGGAGGAGTTCATCTAGAACAACGCTTCAGATCCATTGGAGTAAGAAGGAGAGTTGTGGAAGGATGAGGAGAGACTGAACAACGAGAGAGATCCAATAGAATGATAAGAAGATACAATGATGGAGGAGGTGATCCAGAACAACACTAGAGAGCCAACATAGTAAATAGGAGATTTGTGGATAGACGAGTTGATCCTGAACGGCACTAGAGATACAACGGAGTGACATGAAGTTTTGTGCATGGAAGAGGCGCTCCAAAAGAACATTAGATATCGAAAGAAGTGACAAGGAGATTCCTGGATGAAGGAGTTTATCCAGAACAACACTTGAGATCCAATAGAGTCAGAAGGAGAGTTATGGAAGAACGAGGAGAGCATGAATAACTAAAGAGATCCAACAGAGTGAAAAGGAGATTCACAGATGGAGGAGGTGATCCAGAAAAACACTAGAGAGCCATCATAGTAAATAGAAGATTTGTGGATGGACGAGTTAATCCTGAAACAACACTAATCCAACGGAGAAAGAAGGAGATTCGTGGACTATTAGAGATCGAATGCATTGAGGAGGAGATTCCCAGATGGAGGAGTTGGGGCACCTCTTCCATGCACGAATCTTGTTGTCATTCCGTTAAATCTCTAGTGTTGTTCGGGATCAACTCGACCATCCACAAAATCTCCTGTTTACTATGTTGGCTCTCTAGTGTTGTTCTGCATCACCTCCTCCAACCATGTATCTCCTTCTCATTCTGTTGGATCTCTCTAGTTGTTCATGCTGTTCTTGTCGTTCCAAAACTCTCCTTCTGACTCCATTGGATGTCAAATGTTGTTCTGGATAAACTCCTTCATCCAGGAATCTCCTTGTCACTTCTTTTGATCTCTAATGTTCTTTTGGAGCATCTCTTCCATGCACAAAACTTCTAGTCACTCTGTTGAATCTCTAGTGTTATTTGGAATCAACTCAGCCATCCACAAATCACCTGTTTACTAGGTTGGCTGTCTAGTGTTGTTCTGCATCACCTCCTCCATCCATGTATCTCCTTCTCATTCTGTTGGATCTCTGGTGTTGTTCATGCCCTTCTTGTCGTTCCCTAACCGTCATTCTGACACCATTGGATGTCAAGTGTTGTTATGAATAAACTTCTTCATCCAGGAATCTCCTTCTCACTTCTTTCGATCTCTAATGTTGTTTTGGAGCACCTCTTCTATTCACGAATCTTCTTGTCACTCCGTTGAATCTCTAGTGTTGTTCTGGATCTCCTCCTCCATCCACAAATATTAGCTCCTAGAGTTGTTCTGGAGCACCTCCTCCATCCATGAATCTCTCTCTCATTCTGTTGGATATCTCGTGTTGTTCATTCACTCCTCGTCCTTCCACAACTCTCCTTCTTAGTCCGTTCAATCTTAGGCGTTGGTCTGGATCAACTCCTCCATCTTGGAATCTCCTTCTCACTGCGTTTGATCTCTAATGTTGTTTTTGACAACCTAGTCCACGAATCGCCTTCTTGTTATGTTGGATCTCTAGTGTTATTTAGGATCACCTCCTGCATCCACGTATCTCCTCCTTCATCAATGAATCTTCCACCTCCATCCACAATCTTCTTGCCTCTTTCTTACTCTATTTCTTACTCTAATGGATCTACATTGTTTTCCTTGCCTCTTGTCTCCACGGCTCTCCTTCTTACTCCATTGGATCTCCATTGTTATTCTTTCTCTCCTTTCTTACTCTGTTGGGTCTCTAGTGTTGTTCATGCTCTCCCGGTCATTCCTTAACTCTCCTTTGACTTCATTGGATCTCAAGTGTTGTTCTGGATAAACTCCTTTATCCAGGAATCCTTTTGTCACTTCTTTCGATCTCTAATGTTCTTTTGGAGCACCTTTTCCATGCACAAATCTTCTTGTCACTCCGTGGATCTCTAGTGTTGTTCAAGATCAACTTATCGATCCACAAATCTCCTGTTTACTATGTTGGCCCCATCCATGTATCTCCTTCTCATTCTGTTGGATCTCTCTGGTTGATCATGCCCTCCTCGTCCTTCCAAAACTCTCCTTCTGACTCCATCGGATGTCAAGTGTTGTTCTTGTTAAACTCCTTCATCCAGGAATCTCATTCTCACTTCTTTTAATCTCTAATGTTTTTATGGAGCACCTCTTCTATCCACCAATCTTCTTGTCACTCCGTTGGATTTCTATTGTTGTTCTGGATCTCCTCCTCCATCCACGAATCTCCTTTTTACAATATTGGCTCTCTAGAGTTGTTCGAGATCACCTCCATCCATGAATCCCCTTCTCACTCTGTTGGATCTCTCGTGTTGTTCTTTCTCTCCTCGTCCTTCAACAACTCTCCTTCTTACTCTGTTTGATCTTATCCGTTGGTCTGGATCAACTCCTCCATCTGGGAATCTCCTTTTTACTACGTTGATCTCTAATGTTGTTTTTCACAACCTCCTCAGTCCATGAATCTCCTTCTCACTTTGTTGGATCTCTAGTGTTGTTTAGGATCACCTCCTGCATCCACGTATCTCCTACTTACAATGTTGGCTCTCTAGTGTTATTCTGGATCACCTTCTCCATCCACGAATCTCCTTCTCACTTTGTTAGATCTTTAGTGTTGTTTTGGATCTCCTCCTCCATCCATGAATCTTCTTCCACGACTCTCTTTCTTACTTTGTTGGATCTGTTGGGATTTTTGGCCCAAATGCGGCCTTGGCCCATTTCCCTTTTTCTATATCTCTTTTGGTGACCTAACACTTTAGTTAATGGTGGCTGCTTCTCTTCTTGTGCAAGACAGAAAGAGAGAGAGAGAGAGAGTGATTGTTTGTACTAATAATTGGAACACTCTTGTAATCCCTTGTAATCTCTTGTTTAATAGGGAAGTTTGTTGGTCATTTGCCTCCCGGTGGAGTAGGCCCGACTGAACCACCTAATATCTGTGTTTGTTTTATCTTGTGTGCTTTTTGGACTCGATTTATCCCGCGGTAACATCTTTCCTTATTTTTGGTGTTTTTGGTTGTATGCAAGGTTGCATTTGTATCTAACTTCTTGGTTCTTGGTGTACGAATTATTGGGTCACTTGCGGGTTTCTTGTAGTTGGTACGGGCTATACCGGTATTCCACATTTCTAAATTAACCCTTAGCAGGATCTACATTGTTTTCCTTGTCTCTTTTCTCCACGGCTCTCTTTCTTACTCCATTGGTTCTCCATTGTTGTTCGTTCTCTCTTTCTAACTCTATTGGATCTCTGGTGTTGTTCATGATCTCCTCGTCCTTCCCTAACTCTCCTTCTGACTCCATTGGATCTCACGTGTCGTTCTGGATAAACTCCTTCATCCAGGAATATGCTTGTCACTTCTTTCGATCTCTAATGTTCTTTTGGAGCACCTCTTCCATGCACGAATTTTATTGTCACTCCGTTGGATCTCTAGTGTTGTTCATGATCAACTCGTCCATCTACAAATCTCCTATTTACTATGTGGGCTCTCAAGTATTGTTTTGGATCACCTCATCCATCCATGTATCTCCTTCTCATTTTGTTGGATCTCTTTGCTTTTTCATGCCCTCCTTGTCCTTCCAAAACTCTCCTTTCGACTCCATTGGATGTCAAGTGTTGTTCTGGATAAACTTCTTCATCCAGGAATCTCCTTCTCACTTCTTTCGATCTCTAATGTTTTTTTGGAGCACCTCTTCCATCAACGAATCTTCTTGTCACTCCGTTGGATCTTTAGTGTTGTTATGGATCTACTCCTCCATCCACGAATCTCCTACTTACTATATTGGTTGTCTAGTGTTGTTCTGGATCACCTCCATGCACGAATCTCCTTCTCACTCTGTTGAAGCAAGATACACGAAGGAAATGCATAAATTAAAAAAAAAATTTGAAACAAAAGTGCCATGAACAAATTAAAACAAAAAAATAGTACCTTGCTTGGATGGTCAAGCATTTTGCTTCTTCGAGCCTCTTAAAGACTAGTAGGATGAGAGAGGATGATAGGAGAGGTGGAAAGACTGGGATTCAGAATTGGGGATGGGGGTAAAGGGTTGGGCGGAGAGAGGAGAAGGGGAGGAAGGCGAAGGAGGGAGGAGAAATAGTATAGGCGGACAGAGCGAGGAGAGAAATGCTGTGAAAATAAAATGGTTTAGAAAGGTTTAGGCGGTGACCATGAGTAACAGATGTTGATGTAACAACATAGATTTGGTAAGAACCTTTAATATAGATGGGATGGAGGAGCGATCCTTCTTCCAAAATTAGATTATATAGAAAGATAATCTTCCAACCGAATTTTGAACGTTGTACATGCGACTTCTCATGCTACAGATTAATTTTGAACTCTTTTATTTTTTAATAGAACAAAAAAAACCTCTAGAATACTCAAAATAATTAACTGTTTGATCAGAAGCTAAATAACAAAATCAATCAGTAATTTTAAATATTTTGTTGTTCAATCCACTGCTACAAAACAACACATCAGCATCGCCTAAACAAACTGGTTCTTGTAACAGCTGGTGTAGGTTCTCTATGTCAATTTGGTAAATAAGTACAACTTATCACCATGTGTTCGTCTCTAATAAACAGTGATAGTGTACCTTTGATCACCAGTGCTTCATCTAGAGGAACCGCTGCTGTTGAGTGCCTTTTCACCATCAGTTATGAAAAATAAACTGTTGTTGTATATGAATCGCTGCTGTCGGTTGAATCACCAGCTGTTATTTGGAATGTACCGGTGGTGAAAGCTATTTAAGAGGAAGTCCAAAAATTAGTTTGGCACCAAATGAAATTACATGGCATTTTGTAAATATGCATATAAAATTGTATATGAATCACGAATAAATACACCAGGCTAATTTTTTTTCCAAAAATAATTATTGAAATAAATTCAGTTTTATATATTACATTGACAAATATTCATATTTGTATCATTGTTAACCAATCTACCAGAGAATAAACATTCTATATTACATCGACAAATATTCATATTCATATTTAGATATGAACTATAACTTATCAAAGAATCTGATCTATTGAAACCGATGTACTTCATGAGTAATGAATTTACATGTCAAATTTATAAAATTTTGAATTAATTTAGTATAAAGTTAAACGGTAAAAAAACAATGTGTCTATTTTCATTATTTTTTAATGCTTGACTTTATACTTAATTAATTTGAAAATTTATAAATTTGACATGTAAATGCATCGCTCATGAAGTAGATCGGCTTTAACAGTTCAGATTCGCTACAAACTCGCCGCTGGTTCTCCGATCCAGTGGTTATCTTCTCCGAATAAATTTGACAAGGAGGAAAACTTGGATCTGATCGAGTGTCAGAGGTGAAGAAGAGAGATGCGCGTTGTTCTTCTCTTTACGAGTGCATATCGACTCTCGCCAATGCCATCTGGTAACAACTTGTTCTCTATTTCTTATTTGTGAAATGCTTTGTAATGGCATAGGAGCTGAGGTTATCATGTGCTGAATTGATCAAAATTGATGTATTTTTGTAATGCATTTTATTCTTTTCGAAATACTAATCTGCTGAACTGATATAAATGCGAGGCAGAGATTTGGAGCGTTCACCGAAGAGAAGGCAAAAGTTCATGTATCACTCAGCCATAGCCTCTCGCCTTGAAGAGAAGGTGAAATTGCTGGGTACTGGGAAGCTGGATAGGTAGTCAAGGGGGGCGTCTAAAGAAGTAAAGAGTGGTAGCGGTCAGATGCATTTCCCTCTTGTAAATTGCTCAAAGAAGCCAATTTGTTTACATAATTAGTTGTTTTGGTATAAATTGTTCATCATTATGGTGTTTGACACATTGGCCACATTTTCATGAAATTGGTGTTGAGAAACTAATATTTGAAAATTGATGTTTTTCTTCTATAATAATAATGGGCAGGTATTTAATTAGAACAATACAAAAGGTATAATAACAATTGCTGATATAGGTCTTGGTCGTGTTTTTACCATTCCTCTCAAAGCTACACTCATGAGGTAATTAATCAAATTTCTTTATAACCTAATTCTAATTTGAATCACTCAATTATCTTTTCTAGTTCGCAATTGTAGATTATTACATTGTGGTATATAGAGCTCCTGAGGTATTGCTTTGTACAACACACTATTTCACTGGTGTTGATATGTGGCATGTTGGATGCATATTTGATATGTTTCTCTTCTCTAGGAAATCATTTTTGTTCCAGACGGGCCAACAAAACCGACCCAACTAGTTGTGTTTTCTTTGGCCAATGCTCAAGTACTAATTTTAGTCCATTTTGTTTACTGATGTGCTACAGTCAAGGATAGTGAAATATTTTGTAGGATGCACCAGTGCCACCTTGTATATCACAGCTTGAAGGTTGAAATATAGTCAAGGATGGTGAAATATTTTTTATTCTGGAGAAATT
The DNA here is from genome assembly GCA_011114355.1 of Carex littledalei. Classification (NCBI taxonomy): domain Eukaryota; kingdom Viridiplantae; phylum Streptophyta; class Magnoliopsida; order Poales; family Cyperaceae; genus Carex; species Carex littledalei. The sequence goes on from CM022082.1 coordinate 3,148,887, forward strand.
TTGCTCAATACTTTTCAGAAAGTGCTAATTAGGCCAGGTGCTAGTCCATCAAACACACCTGACATGTGTGACCCACATTGTATTATTATAGCAATGATTGAATTTTTCTCCAAAAAGAACTTTTAATTGTACCTTTTATAGTATGGAGCAAAAGACAATGTGTCAAAATTTCTCTCTGATTGCATGACTTTTATTCTGGAGAGCCTAAAGTTGGTTAGGTGCTCAAGAAGAAGGTTCAACCGCCGCAGTATACCTAGAGAATGAGACAGTCGTGGTTCAAAGGTGCATATCGTGGTATATATCTTTGTACATGGTGCAGTTTATATTATGAGATGTTACTATTAATTTATGTGTGATTGAATGAATTATATTTATGGCTAGAAAATATGGAGGCTAGCCCCAATATTAACAGAAACTACTCAGCAGTCAAGAACCAGTGTTAAATAATGTCAATAACGGCGGTTCAAAGGTATGAACCGCTGCTAAATAATGTCAACAGCGCCATCAATGCCGGTTCAAAAACCGCTGCTGATGAGTATTTCTGTAGTAGTGATCTTTGTTGGGTCCTCTAAAAGAGAGCATTTTTGGAATTTTGAGAAAGTTCTAAAATGTAGAAATGGACAATACCAGTTGATAAATACTTTATAATAATATACATTAGGGATATACATCAAAGTACTTCTTGTAGAGTGTCATCCTAGAAATCAACTTATGGTGATCAAACAAACTAAACATCTAACATTAGCAAAATTTGGGTTAAAATGGAAAAACAGCAATTTAATAATTTCAAAGGTGAAAGCCTCCATAGTTATTTTGTAAGGCAAACTTTGAATCCCATTTGTCACTACTCCTAATTGCATGATTAAGTCTAAAACTTCGCAAAGTAATAATAGGTCTAATTTTAGTTAAATTTTACCTTCATTCATCTGTCCAAGAGCCGATCATCAAAAACTGTCTGAAACAATATTTTTTTAAGGTCAATTTAAAATAGAATAACAACTAAGCTGCTGTCAACCAGCTGTAGTGCCTAATTTTTTCTATTTTTATCAAAAGTACATAGACCAGAGACATGATTTCTGTAACAAGATATAAAGGGAGGGGAGGTTAGAGGCAAACAGGACAGTCTCATTTAGTGTGGGGAGTTCTCTTTTCCTCGCAACAAATCCTCTAAAGGAGGTAGGAGGAGAAGAGAGCGGCCTCTACGACAACACAACAGCAGGCGCAATGGCCACCATCTCCTTGGATGATATAAAAAATGAGACCGTTGATCTCGTAAGAACTCAATCTTCTGATCCTTTTTATTTTTGCATTTTTTTTCTTCAAATGCAGCGTTAATCTCCATTACAAGAACACCCGTTACAATCACAGTCATTAACATGCATTCCTTGAATGAAAATCAAACATGTGAAAACACTATTTTTTCTATACCCAGAAATAAGCCCCTCTTGAGTTTGAATGGTCTCAGGATTCATTGATTCTCTTACTTTGGTAACTAATATTGCTTGGTATCACTAGTGGTACCAAAAAAAAGTGCGACTAAACTAAGGGGATCTTTGCATTGTGTGATCTGATGCAATCAAGCATGACAGATTGCAAGTCCTAGTAGAAAAGATAATTTGAACCTTCCCTTTCTATTTTTTATGATATCAGGAGACAATTCCGGTGCATGAAGTGTTCATCCAGCTGAAATGCTCCAAGGAAGGGCTTTCCGTGGAGGAGGCCGAAAGTCGGCTCCAAATTTTTGGCCCTAACAAGCTTGAGGAAAAGACGGTATAGCTTTTCAAATGACAACAAAATTAGACATAGAAACAATAATGCAACTAATTATGCACCCTATAACTAGATAAAAGTTATAAAAGGAAACAATTTTCTTAATAATTGCATACTATATATGAACTCATCATACAACATAAATACACGACAACCGAACAAGAGATAATTTGACAAATGACACTATGTTCCTTTGCTGATATTATAGGAGAGCAAATTCCTCAAGTTTTTGGGGTTTATGTGGAACCCTCTTTCATGGGTGATGGAGTTGGCTGCTATCATGGCTATTGTTTTGGCTAACGGAGGGGTATGTAATCTAAAATTTACTAAGAAAAAAAACAAACTTTATTTTCGCATAAATGATGCTTATTAATCCTTTTTACAATCCATGCACAACAATAGGGGAAGCCTCCGGATTGGCAAGACTTCACTGGTGTCGTTGTTCTCCTAATTATCAACTCAACCATTAGTTTCATTGAGGAGAACAATGCCGGCAATGCCGCAGCGGCTCTCATGGCTGGTCTTGCACCCAAGACAAAAGTAATACAACTATGCATTAAAAAGCTCATACGGGTTCCTCATTTAAAAACTCAATTTGCTTATGCAAGAGCCCTTTTAAATATATAGGTTCTTCGTGGAGAGAAGTGGTTGGAGCAGGATGCCGCCATTTTGGTGCCAGGTGACATTATCAGTGTCAAGTTGGGTGACATCATACCGGCTGATGCTCGTCTTCTAGAAGGTGATCCTCTGAAAATCGACCAATCTGCCTTGACCGGTGAGTCTCTCCCAGTGACCAAGGCACCAGGTGACGAGGTCTTCTCGGGTTCCACTTGCAAACAAGGTGAGATCGAGGCGGTCGTTATTGCCACCGGGGTCCACACTTTCTTCGGCAAGGCTGCTCATTTGGTTGACTCCACCAACAATGTTGGTCACTTTCAAAAGGTCTTGACATCTATCGGAAACTTTTGTATTTGCACAATTGGTATTGGTATTGCCATTGAGATTATTGTGATGTTCGCCGTTCAAGCACGTGAATACCGAAGCGGAATTGACAACATCTTGGTGTTGCTCATTGGCGGTATCCCGATTGCCATGCCAACTGTGCTATCCGTGACCATGGCAATTGGGTCCCATCGTCTATCACAGCAAGGTGCTATTACCAAGAGGATGACTGCCATTGAGGAAATGGCTGGTATGGATGTTCTTTGCAGTGATAAAACCGGTACTCTTACCCTTAACAAGCTCACAGTTGACAAGAACCTTATCGAGGTTTGTCGATAATCTCTCACTTTTTGCGTCTCTCTTTCTAGATGCCCCTTTCTCTCTTTCTCATTTAATTTTTGGCTTTGGTAGATATTTGAGAAAGGTGTAGACAAGGATGCTGTGGTGCTTTATGCTGCAAGAGCCTCAAGGGTTGAAAATCAAGATGCCATTGATGCATCAATTGTTAATATGTTGGCTGATCCCAAAGAGGTAACATAAGTTTGCAATTTGTGCCATTTATTCAAGATATGTAAGTTGATTTTGTTTTTTTTACTTAGTAATGTTGCAATACTGTAGAAATATAACTATTGTTTCACTATATATACTACAGGCACGTGCAGGGATCAAGGAGGTTCACTTCCTTCCATTCAATCCAGTCGAGAAGCGCACTGCCATAACTTACATCGACTCGGATGGAAAATGGCATAGATCTAGCAAGGGTGCTCCTGAGCAGGTATACATATAGACCATATCCAACTATGAACTGATTGTAATCGAGTTGTTTTCTTCTTTTATTACTCTACCTCAATAGATTAATTAGTCCCAAATAAATAATCTATTACAAAATGTTCTACACTGTAGATCATCGATCTGTGCAACCTAAAAGAAGATGACAGGAAACGTGTTCATGCCATGATTGACAAGTTTGCTGACCGTGGGCTCCGTTCTCTGGGAGTTGCCAGGCAAGAGGTGCCAGAGGCCAACAAGGAAAGTGCTGGCTCCCCATGGTGCTTCATGGGCCTATTGCCCCTCTTTGACCCACCAAGGCACGACAGCGCTGAGACCATTACTCGTGCTCTAAATCTCGGTGTGAATGTCAAGATGATTACTGGAGATCAACTTGCCATTGCCAAGGAGACTGGTCGTCGGTTGGGCATGGGCACCAACATGTACCCATCGTCTACACTTTTGGGAGATAATACAAGCGAGGTCGCTGGTTTGCCCATTGAGGAGCTCATTGAGAAGGCTGATGGATTTGCTGGGGTGTTCCCAGGTAAAATAAATAAAGCCATTTAATAGCAACTATGTATTGATTCTAGCAAGCTAAACAAATATAACTAATGCATGTAGAGCACAAGTATGAAATTGTAAAGAAGCTCCAAGAGAGAAAGCACATCTGCGGCATGACCGGTGATGGTGTCAATGATGCCCCGGCTCTAAAGAAGGCTGATATCGGTATCGCTGTGGCTGATGCCACCGACGCTGCCAGGTCAGCATCCGACATTGTGCTCACTGAGCCCGGTCTCAGTGTCATCATCAGTGCAGTCTTGACAAGCCGTGCTATCTTCCAGCGCATGAAGAATTACACTATCTATGCTGTCTCTATCACTATCCGTATCGTGCTTGGATTTCTTTTGCTTGCTCTTATTTGGAAGTTTGACTTCTCACCATTCATGGTTCTAATCATTGCTGTCTTGAATGATGGTACCATCATGACCATTTCCAAGGATCGTGTCAAGCCGTCACCTCTGCCTGATTCCTGGAAGCTCAGAGAGATCTTTGCTACTGGTGTTGTGCTCGGGACCTACATGGCAATTATGACTGTGGTTTTCTTCTGGGCTGCACATGAAACTGATTTTTTCCCTGTGAGTACCATTTGAAGCTAATTAAGTGTTGCCTTATTTTTCAGGGATGTCCCGAATAGTTCTAAGTAATGCTTAAATTAATTTCAGAAAAACTTTGGTGTGAGACCAATCAACAACAACAATGATGAACTCATGTCAGCTGTATACCTCCAAGTGAGCATCATCAGTCAGGCACTCATTTTTGTCACCCGGTCCAGGAGCTTCTCTTACTTTGAACGCCCCGGTTTCCTCCTCGTCTTTGCCTTTTTAGTCGCTCAATTGGTGATTTTCTTAACCTTGTTCATCATATCAATAAGAAAATATTTTCATTTGTGATAATACATTTGCCCGACGACTTGGAGTGATTGATAAATTGCATGTCTTTGCAGATTGCCACTGTACTTGCTGTCTACGCAAACTGGGGCTTTGCAAGGATCAGTGGAATCGGATGGGGATGGGCCGGCGTGATCTGGATATACAGCATTGTAACCTACATCCCTCTTGACTTCCTCAAGTTCATCATCCGCTACCTCCTCAGTGGCAAGGCTTGGAACAATGTCTTCGTTTCTCACGTAACTAATAATTACAACCCACCATCTGACAGTCTTCAAATCAACTTTTGAAGAATATTTCAAGCATGACTAACCTTTTGATGAATGCAGGTTGGACTCACAAACAAGAAGGATTATGGAAAGGGTGAGCGCCAAGCACAGTGGGCTGTCGACCAGCGCACACTACACGGCCTCAAGACCAATGGTAGTGCTCACTACAATGAAGCCAGCTATACTGAGCTCTCTGAGATCGCAGAGCAGGCTAAGAGGCGTGCTGAAGTTGCCAGGTAAATATCAATAAGGCACCGGCCGGATGATGGGGGTGTTCCTTGTGTCTGGTTTATTTGGTTTTTAACCAACCGAAAAAGTTCAAAATTAAATGGTTCTGTTTTTCGGTTTAAATGAATTGGATAGGTTGAATTTTTGAATTACTTTGGTTTTTTATATTTGGTGATTTCGGTTTAGATTTTTTAAAACCGAAAAGACCGAACCGATCAAATTCTATATGGTTGTTATTCGGTTGGTTTGGTTATATTTTTGAAACCGAATGAAATTTTGGTTTGATTATTTTGATTCGGTTATAACCAAACCGACCCAATGAACACCCCTACCAGACGAATCAATACTGTTACATAGGGTAACTATCAGTTACCACCTGGTCATGCATACATTTAGCATGACTCAAATTCTTGCAGAAAACATATATTATTTGAATCCTTTTTGTCAGTTTACAATGTCAACTAGTCTAAACAGTGGTGTCCATATTTTATATTTAGGAGTGCTCTTTGAAATTTTATCAGTGATAAATGATCTTTTTTCATATTTGTATAATTATAGGCTGAGGGAGCTTCACACAGTGAAGGGACATGTCGAGTCGATGGTTAAGCTCAAGGGTCTCGACATCGACACAATCAACCAGAACTATACCCTGTGATTGAACACAGTGTGCCAATGGAATGCATGGGACAAAGAGAGACGGTTTTTTCGATCTCTCGTCTTCTTAATTAAACTGTAATAGAATGCTTAGAAGAGACCAATGAGGAAGAATGAGATAATTTTATTGGGATTCAGATTTGTTTCTGCTTTCTTATCCCTTTTTTTTGTATTACCTATTGGTGTGTTTTGTTTGGATCTAGTATATTAATCTGGTTAAGAAAATTGTTAAACATTCTCAATCATCTTTTGTTTTCTAACACCTCAAAGAGAAATTACTTTATACTTCACAAAAATTCAAGATCGCTCTCAACTACATCAACAAGCAGCCAAATAACACATTGCAAAATGAGCCAGAAGTTACAGAATTTTTTATTTAGAAAAAAATATTATTAACTAATATAGGAAAATAGAAAGATTGGCTAAGATATTCGATGTCATATTTGGATCCGAAAAATATTTTCGGAACCAAACTTTGGAGCCGAATTTTTTATTTAGATCCAAACTTTTTTTCCTGATGGCCACAACTTCACAATGATTTGGCCACATACAATCCGGTTTGTAATGCAAACTCAATAATGGTGGTAGAAAAGTTTGGATTGCAAACAGGATTGTCTGTGGCCAAATTATTGTGAAGTTGTGTACATTAGAAAAAAAAACTATGGATCTGAATTTTTTTTTGGATCCGAATTTTTTTTCGGATCCATCTATGCCATCGAAAATTCCAGCTACTCTTTATGTTTCTCCCTATTATTTAATAATAATTTCTATAAATAAAAATTTCTTCAGAAGTGAACCCCATTAAAAACATGTCTAGTAGTCTTTAAATAGGGACTAGGGCCAGGAAATTAAATCAAAATTTATGTGTGTGCAAAACATGTCTATTGAAATTTTTTCATAATTCAAAGAACCGAACTAATACTAAAACAAGTTGTTACCTAGCAAAATTTCTCAGGATATATCTGCCACTAATTTTGAACTTTTATGTACAACTCATCACTATTGAACCTCATATAATTGATAAAGTGCGAGTACACAACCATTTGTTTACTTGTCATTCATTTCTAATGATATAACTACAAAATTTATGCATCATTTCTCTCTTTTTTCATTGTTTAAAAGCACAAATGTATACCATCAAGTTTTTGAGTCCTAATTAAGAAGATCACTTGATACATGAAAAGAAGGATCCCAAATAAAGAAAAAACAAAAACTATTACATATATATTATTTTTAGTGGTTTTCTAAAAGTTTTGGTACTAAGTTGTTGTAGAAAATCAAATACCTAGTCATAATATTTAATAATAATTTTAATGTAGAAGTTGGTTGAAGGATTCCGGATTAGTTGTATGCGTTCAAATTTGAAGTACTAATGTTGATCTAGGTTTTAAATTGAAGAACTCTTAATCTACATATTTGCATCTGAATTTTTGATCTGGTAAGTAGGGTTTTAGTTGAATTGGTTTTGATATTATCATATAATAATTTTTTCTTTCTTTTTTAATCTATTTTTAAAAATTGTTAGCACAATATAATCTAGATTTGTTTTGTTTTAGAGGTATATTATAAATTTGAAATTTAAGATTTAATATTCTTAGTACAAAATAATGTATTTGTGAATGCCAAGGATTATCTTCATTCTTTTTAGAGAAAAATTTTGAATTTAAATTTTAAGATAATCCACGTTGACATGTTCAAACTAAATTGGCAAACACTAGTTTTGTCAATCAATCTACATAAATACACAATACTTGCACTAAATGAAAATTGTGAATAATACATTAATTGCATTATATACTTATGTTTTTGCATAAATGATGCATCTCTTAACGTAAAGACACAAAATAAGACTATTAATAGACTTAATTAAAAATTCTAATCAAAGGCCTAGATATATAAGGGGTATTCGGTTCCACCTGTTGGTACTCATAGCTTATCTCATTCGAAAAATCTCATGCAAGATGATTTAAAGAAGTTCATAATAACATGCTCATTTAAAAAATAACTATGAAATTTATGCTTCCTCCTAAAATTTCATTCTATGATATATTCTGACTCCATCATCTATGCAATATGAAAATAGATATATGGTTTTTAGTATTATCTGCTCTGCATGTGATTCATTATTATCCTTATTAAATCTGGTACCATGTTAGGCACTCCATCAAACATGCTCAAATTACATGAGCTGGATATGGATTTAATTAATTAACTCACATTTTTTATTCTAAATTTCTAATTCATATGGACAAGGATCTGACTGGGTCATGTCCATAGTGTTTTTTTTTTTTTTTTTTTTTGAAAAACTTTGAAGAAGCTGCAAAATCTTGAGAAGAGCTCGAATTCTCGATTTTTGAGTAACCATAATCTTAGAATCTTTTTTCGTAGCCGACTGTGCTACCGGCCTACCGCCACAGTCATAGTTAATCATGAAAACTAATTTATGAAAATTATATACTGAACATAGGCCCATGCACCGGAATTGATTCCAAAACAAGTCCAGGCTCAAGTTGTTGCCGTGGTTACAAACAAAACATGTAAAAAAGAAAATTACAAAGATAAAGGTAAAAGGAAAAAACAACACTGCTTAGGTGCTCATTCCCAGTCAATAAAATGTATAGGGCCGGGAAATTAAATCAAAATTTATGTGTATGCAATGCAACACCTGTTTATTGAAAAAAAAAAATCATAATTCAAGAACTGAATTAATACTTAAAAAAATTGTTGAATAGGAAACTTTCTCATAACTCTAACCTGAGATATATCTGCCACTACTAATTATGAATATTTTTGTACAACTCACCACTATTGAATCTCATATAATTGATAAAGTGTGAATACACAATCATTTGTTTATTTGACATGCATTTCGAATGATATATGTCAAATGGGTAACTATCAATATAAATGTATTATTGTTTCTCTTTTTTTTTCCATGTTGTTTTAAAAACACCAATGTACTACAAGTTCTTGAGTAACACCTAATTAATTACGAGCTTCACTTGTTAAATAAAAAAAAAAGATCCCAAATTAATACAATAAAAACAGTACCATCCATTTTAGTTGGTTTTTAAAGTTTTGATACTAGCTTATTAGATAAAATCAAATAACTAATTGTCAGATTTAATACCATTAACTTACTTGTCTTCATCACATGATTGTTTAGGTACATGCATAATATAAATTGTTTAATAAATATGAAATATATGAAATAATTTTTCTAATTAGGTACACTTATTTATCCAGGTCGTCATATTTCAATTTTATGATTCTATCTCTCAGTGAATCTTGAACTCGGTCATGTCAGAACAAAGCCGAGTTAGTTCGTTAACAGCTCGTTCGTACTGTGAAACGCACATAGACCACGGATTGTCTATTTGATGTTGTGAGTTTGCACATAGACCACATGATGAGAATAATTTCATCTTTTTTGGTGCAAAAGTTGTATTCTCTCTAATGGTTGACACAAAGAAAATCGGAAAATAGCTTCATCTCCTTTTGCACGAGTTGAGAAACATACCAAGCCATCACATGCGGCTGGGTCAAATCGAACTCGCTAATCACAAGAATAAAATATCTAAAATCATGAAATTTAATAAATTTAATTTTATAATCTACTTAAAATAAAAAAAAATAAACCAATCAATTTCATCTACAAAATTAAAAATAGCATAAGACACTGAATTTAACAATTTATTCATGTTTTAGATTAAGTCATTTTATATATTAATATTCATTACAACTATCTGAATTAGAGTTTAATGAAATTAATACCATGACCAATTGTATTTTTTATGTTTGAAAATTAAAAAATAAAATAAAAGAGAGACAACACATAAAAGGAAATATGAAATAATAAAAGTAAAAAAGAAGAAGAAAAGAAACAAAAATTGGTGTTGACTAGAGAAATTAAAATTAAGTTTAAATTCCAATAAGATTGAAAATATATTTAGATATATACCTTCTTAACATGATTCTTAATGTTTCTCAACATGTTTTGTCCTTTGAAAACATAAAAAATAGACAAGGATTAAATATAAAAGGAAAGTCAGAAAAAATATATTAAAAAACATATATCAGCACAATTGGAGAAAAATGTATTCAAGCAATCTAAATGGTATTTGAGCATGCCTATATCAGCACCCCTCTTATGATCCCCAAGTAAGGTCAATAAACCCTTAGATTTGAGAAAAACATCCCAATTAATAGAAGAACACCAAGGAAGGTTTTTTCTATGGCCCATCATTTTCTATACAATACCCTAATTCCACATATACCCCTAATTAATTCTACTTAATACGATTGTTGTATGCAAAAAAGTTTCATCAAATTCGTCCAAAAACCTCTCCTCGGCATAAAATTGACCTACCGGCAATGTTAGTGGTGTTCCAGCCACTCCGGCGATCACCGGCCGAAAAACTGTGGTCCAATCAATCCTTGAACCTCTAACAATTCTAAATGTGCATTCAATTGATGATTGGTTATCAAGTGCACCCTTAATTAGGTCAAGGAAATAGATCAGGTTCATCAATCCAAAATCCCATCTAGTTAGCACGAATTCTGATGCAGATGCACGGATCTTAAAGAGATGTTCATTCTTCTTGATGAATATCAAGACCTAATGGCTACCAATAAATGCAGAGACTGACAGTGTGATCCACTTGTCAAGATAAACAACAATGCAAAATAAATCCAAAAAAATTGAGAAAGGTCCATGCATAGGGCTGAAAACAGAGCGGATTCGGGGCGGATAATGCTAATACCATATCCACATCTACATTTCAATGAGCGGGTACGAATACGGATACGGATAGTAAATGAATGTCAAAATTTAAAATCAAATTCGCCTTAAACAGATACGAATACGGAACAGATAATTCACGAATACAAATTCGAATACGAATACAAAACGAATAATTGTCGGATAATTGAGTTATATAAACTTTAAAATACAAATACTAATTAACAAAATTGAAATATAAAAACTACCATTTTAGCATGCATATAAGACTTTCGATTTGCAAAATGACAGTGCAATTAATTATACCACTATCGATGCACAAAACATAACATTTTTTAGCTACAAAATAATAGAAACTAGTATAGATAACCTATATCACTTTATGCACAAAAAACTATAGTTCTGCAATAAAGGACACTAAGACATCATTCGCCACTAAATTTGAAGCATCATCCACTCTACTCATGGCATCAAAGGATTTGATGAAGTTCCTATTGGAAAAAAAAAACACAATAAACAACATTAAAATATCAGCAACCATGAAGTACTGTACCTACAACTGGTACATAAAATTTACTTGTGCACCCTTATAAAATTTACTTGATCCTTATAAAATTCAACTGAATAAGGATTGGTACTTCCTTTTTTCTATTTAAGTATCAAAGTATTGTACCTACAACTGGTACATAACTTGTACATAAAATTTACATGCACACCCTTATAAAATCAAATAATAGTTATATTTGCTAAATGGAGAATGCTAAAAAACTGAAACATAAAATAAAGACACAATGTAACCGTGCTTAAATCAAACCTGTTCTTTCCCCTTCTTTTTAATGAAATCAAACATGTTCTTTCCCCTTCCCTGTTTACTGACCTACCTGTACTTGTATCAAATCAAAATTCTTTTTTTTTCTAAAACCTAAATTATACAGATTAATGTTTCAGAAGAAAAAGAAGTTTTGGAGTTCTTGCAAAATTAAGGAACCTATAAATCCACAGTACATATTAATGTTATCTACTAAATATACCTTCTCCATTTGAGACTAATGTAGAATGCGACCTTACAACAAGCTCCTCAATGTCATTAAAAAGAGATTGACTAGCACCTACAATTGTTAGTATTATTTGTGAATAGAATGTCTTTTTTCCAAAATAATAAAATTTTAATTTCATAACAAAAGATTTTGAAAGTAATCAATAAAATATTGAGAAACCAAAGAAACTTGCCTGGCTTGGAATATCTGATCCAGTCTTGAGCACAAATTAAAGCTTGAATTGATTCGGGATCTAATGAACTACGATGAGGATCTACAACTCTGCCTCCAGTACTAAATGCAGATTCTGACGCAACAGTTGAGACAGGGATCGCCAACACATCTCGTGCAACCTTTGTCAAAATGGGATACTTCGATCCATTACATTTCCACCAACCTAGTATATCAAAGGGACCATTGCTGCCATCCCATGAAAGTACATTTTTTGCCATGTATTGATCTAAGTCTGTTTTAGGTGATTCAACAGAAGTGTTATTTTCCTCAATAAACTGAGCAAACCTTCTTTTCTTTGATCGACCTTCATGAAAAGCAAATCCACTAACTCAAGGAGATTGTTGTTCTATGGTTTGGGTGTCATCTAGAGGAACATAATACTTCAAAGCATATTCTTCATAAATTGATTTTATGACACTCAAAAATACACCCATCTCTGCTTCAGCTTGGGGAAAATAACAATTCACCATTTTGCATTTGTAACGTGGATCTAAGAAACAAGCCACAGCAAGAATAATGTTCATTTTTTCCCAATACTTATCAAACTTCTCCTTCATTAACAGAGCCATTGCACATACACGATTATCTTCTCCCGTGCACCACTCAGAAATTTGCAATTTAATTTCACAAATTCTTCAAAGAACAAATTTGCAGTTGGATAGGAGGTACCTGATAAGACTTTTGTGACATTGAAAAAGCCCTCCAAACATTTACAAAAGACTCTAATTTCATCCCATTGATCACTTGTCGAGCACATATGAAACTTTACCGGATCAATCCATTGTAATCGCTTAAAGGCATCCTTGTAGTATAAGGCATCTCTAAGCATCATATAAGTTGAATTCCAACGAGTAACTACATCAGTGGATAGAGACCTTCTTGTGTTCAATTTACACTCTCTTGCAGCCTTCTCAAATTCCTCTCGCTGCAAAGTAGAACTTTTCACCAACAAAACAATCTCTCTAACATTTTCAATTGCATTTTTTATCCCTTTTAACCCATTTTGCACCACTAGGTTAATAACATGAGTTGCACATCTCAAATGAAAAAATCTACCTTCACAAACCAATTCATTCTCTCCAGCCAAGTGATTCACAACTTCTCTAACACACACATCATTAGCCCGATCATTATCCAAGGTCAAAGATAATAGTTTCCGATCAAGATTCCAACCCATCATGTTTTTAATAAAAGTTTTGGACAAATTCAACCCTGTGTGCTTTTCACCCATGTGTATAAAATTAATTATTCTTTTTTGCATGGTCCAATCATCTCCAATGAAATGAGCAGTCACACATAGGTATGATTTGTTTTGCCTTGAGGTCCACAAGTCCATTGTTGCACTCACTCGACAGGACATCGAAGCAAACAAATCATACAATCTCTTCTTCTCCTCTACATAGACCCCCATGATCTGTTTTGCATGAGTTATTCGACTCTTTAAGGGAAAGGACGGGCGTAAAGATTTAACAAAATCAATGAATCCAGCATGTTCGACCATAGTGAAAGGATACTCATGCAAAATGAACATGTGTAGAAGTTTAGTTCGACTCACGCTTTCATCATACTTGAATGCACTAAGAGTACAAGTACCATCAACACTCTTCATGGATGTTTGTAGCAACTTTTGACGTAAATCAGCAGAGTGAGTTTTCAAGTGATTCTTCAATTGAGTTGTTCCTCGGCCGCTTGTTCCATCAAAAACTCTAGCACAGTGCTTGCAAGTAGCCTTCACGCGCATCACCATCTGCCCATCAACTTCCACTTGTGTCTCCTCTCTGCGAAACTCTACCCATACTTTAGATGTTAAAGCTTTCCTTTTTGGAGCAATTGTAGCTGCTTCCTCTTGCTGATGTTGATTTGCCCCAACTTCATTAGAAGGCCCCACATTATTAGCTATTTCATTACCAAGCTCATTGCTGGTGGACATTTCCTGCATAAAAAGATTTTTATTTAATTATTATGAGCCAGTGGTGTAACAGGAATAACAGGAATAGAGAACAGAAAAGCATATTTCTATGCTGTAAAACACTCCTTTTGAAATTCCCAAAAAAAATTGAAACAGATTCAACTGTTTCTCAACATAGATAGCATGTGATAAAAGTAGACTTCAAAACTAGTTAAAATCAAAGCATAAGTTGTAAAAAGTTAACAAGGAATAATTCCCAGGTGGCACCATATGTATACTTGTATAGTGAAAATTTTGCAAATGTTAGTGAGATCAGGTATTGTGCAATGACAAGAAAAGGAAACTTTACTGGTACCGGGTACTTCGGTACAGGAAACATGGTAGAGAGATGTGTAAGAAAGGTGGGGAAGTTAACAGTGGGATCATGGGTACAGGAAAGGAAGTTGTTACCTTGTTGTGCTCTTGTAAATGCGGTACTCCTCTATAGCACTGTATCTTTTATCTGCCGATTCCTGGTTTGAGTTGAATAATTTAAGTAACAAGTATATAAATTGATACAACAGGTGTTGCATGTTATCTCTAAAGATAATTAATTTATTAATCAGAGGATCCATCTATTGTTAATTTACCACCTTTTAGCTTGTCGCTCCATTTTGATCAAGATTGTTGCTACTTCATTTCAATTAATTTATACAGCAGGTGTTGCTACATACTAAATTTTGAGTTGGATGCTTTTTTAAAGAAATTCAAGAATCTAAGTTTATATAATATAGGCAGAGCAGCACAGCTCGCTTAATCAATACAGAAATTATGCAATTTTTCAACAATTTAATTATTTCATTCAACCCCGATCAGTTCCCACTAATTTCAATTAGCAAACAGTAGACAAGAGAGTACGCAATAGAGTACCAATTTACCTGGAATTTGCTTCATTTCATTGTGTTTTGAGCGATAGGGTATCAGCAAAGCGGAGAGACGCACGGGCGGGTTTTGAGACAGGCAAAGCCCCTTCTTTTTCCCACTAATTTCAGCACCTCGGCCAAGCAAAACCCTTCTTTTTAAGAAAGAGGAAGTGTACAAGAGGAGAGGAGGGGCAAACCTAAGAAAGCATAGTTGGTGCTTGGACGGGAGAGAAGAACGATGGGACAGGTAGGGCACGGAAGAGAAAGGGTGAAAAAAGAGCGGGATTAAGGAAAGAAGAGTGGGAATTAGAAGGTCCGGATCAGAATTCAACGATATATCCCACAACAGTGGAGTAAATAAATCCAGCTCCGATATATACTAAGCTTTTTCATATTAAACTAAAATGAATCGGATACATGCGGATATCCGCTCCGTTAGGGTTCGTAGATTTTATCCGAATCCGTATCCGGAACAATTATGCATACACAGTAATTATCCGTATCCGGATCCGGAATTATCCGGATCGGTTTAATCCGGATATGGATATTGCTCGGATTCGGAGTGGATTCGAAGCGGATTTTATCCGGCTCCATTTTCAGCCCTACCCATGCATGAAACTCTGAAAATTTAAGAATGACCATCTATTTAATGGATAACAAATTTACACGTAATTAAGAGAGGTGAATGAAGAGAATATCTCTATTCATTTCTTCAAAAAAATATTCTCTTTCAATTTACTAGGATTCAAAAATAAACCTCATCATTTTCACTTCTTAAAAAAAAAGTTCCAAACTTTATATAAAAAATTCTCCCAATTAATTTGAGGGTTCGTCTAATTAAATATAATCTTCAAAACTCATTTTTCATTAATTTCAAATTTAACACTTCATATCAAACCTAACCGATTACCTTTTCACATTTTGACAATTAGAACTAAATTTTTGATCGTAAGTTAAATATGAATACACAATTATTAAATTAGACAAAACCATCTATAAATTAATTAACTTCTTTCATGAGAGTGTTATTGAGAGATTCATTTTTTTAACTGAATGAGTATAACTTTTTTTGGTTATTTTTACAATATCAAAATTTTGAATATGAAAATAACTAGAATTAGAGACATCTTTTGTAGAAAAAAATTAACTTAATTTTGACAGACGTGTCAGGGATCAGAAACTAATGCATGGTTGTCAAATTTTATGGTCACCAATGTATGTCAATGTTATGGCTACTAATATCACATGAAATTATCATCTCAATCATTTGTGTTTCTCTTAAAGTTTATATGTTAAGTTAATATGAAAATGTTAGTTAAGTGTAAACATATCACATATAATTTGTTATGAAATTCTAAATTGATATTTAATTAGTTACTATTTTATTGGTACCCATATATGTATGACAATAAACATGGTATTGACAGGAGCCGAGTCAACTATGGTAAAAGGATAATTTTGCCACTAGCAGTTAAAAAAAATTCAAAACTATGGTTCTTTTAGTATGATTTTAATTTTTTTTATAAAAACATGCTATTAGTTTAAAAATAATTATATTTCATCCTAAAATTTTGTCCCATTCTATGACATATTTTGACTCCGTCCCTAATATATTTAGAGAGAACATTTAATGATGGATGTCTAGTTTTTCAAATTTCAATATTCATTAAAAATGTTGTCATTTGTCAATAGTTCAAAGTCCAATTCTTTCCTCCCTGAATATTGAATCTTGACATATGTTTAATTTTAAGTTATATCAAAATTCATTCAACGCAATGTGAATATATATAGATATATATAGTTTTTAATATTATATGCACTAGTGGAAAATGTACATTTAGTATCGGCACATCAGGATCGGACATAGCATAAAAGCGATACTGATATATATCTGGATCGGGTAATTAAAGACCGACCTTGAAAGTAGGTATCAGGAACGGTCGTTTATAAACAGCCGTTCCTGATAGTCCAGAACATATTAGGAACGGCTGTTTATAAACGACCATTCCTGATAGTGACTTATCAGGATCGGTCGTTTATAAACTACCATTCTTGATAGTCTGGACAATCAGGATCGGCCTTTTACTATTGACCGATCTTGATGTAAAGTAATTAGGATCAACTCTTTATGTTGAACCGATCTTGATGGAAGAGAGGGTTTTAGGATCGCCTATGTCGTTGTTAACCGATCCTGATTAAGATTCGCTCCCCATTTTGTCAAGTTCCACTTCTCATTTTCAAAATCCTGCAACACATATTCCCCAATTCTCTCTAATCCCGCTCTCAGTTAACTAGGGTTCTCCATTCCCCCTCTCCTCCGCCGCATTAATACGAGGGTTTCACCTCTCTCTCTCTATCTTCTCGCTTCTCGCTCTCTGTCAGCTCCAACCTCGCTTCTCGCTCTCCAGTCGTGACGGCGCAAGACGAGATGGCGAGGTTTCTCAAGCACCACAATCGTGTGATTTTCGCTCCTCTCTTCTTCAGGTACTTTTCCTTTTTTTCTGTTTTTTTTCTCTTTTGTCACCCGATTTAAGGTTTTGTTGATTTTGTGTGGAATCTAAAACCAAATTTATCCTCTTTTGCTTCTTCTGTGTGCAAGGTCATCCACCAGAAAATATCTGATTTTCAGTTGCGTGCCTCGCCCTCTCGTTGCTCGTCTCCGTCTACAGAGAGGTATACTATATTTCTTTTTCTTTGTATTTCTATTTCTAGGAACCCTAGAAATGAGACTTTGATGGCAATATATGTTTATTTAAAGAAATCTGGATCGGTAAAAGGCTTTCTTTTACAAATCATGTTTTCTATGCTTTAGAGTCAGCATTTTGTAGCTTACAGAGACAAAAGTGTAAATGGTGCTTAAATTTTTTATAATTGCATGGAAATGTCATTGTTTGATAATTACCAAAATGTCCTAATTCTTGGCTGGCCGTTTAAGGTTGCGTGCTTGCTGTAAATATGGACAGAGATAAATTACATGGTATTTAGGTGGTTTTGATATAAGTTATGTGAACCCACAAAGGACCATTGCACATCTTTTCATTGTTTTCCATTATTTGGGTTTTTTTATTGTATACAAAATTTAATTTTTAGAAGTTTCAGTTATACACTATAACAGTGTTGATAGTACAAAGTACTGAGTTTCATGGCTTTTTGGTAGTATATTTTTGACTAATTGCTTCAGTTGGTGGTAATTACGCAAAATTATGCTAAACTGTGAGTCAATTTTATAAATACATCTCAAGGCTTGAATGCACAATTGAAGGTTAACTGAATTAGACTGATTAGAAGTTGGTCTAATGGCTGGGGAACTTTGATAACAATATATTAGGTTCTTTTTCACTTGTTTTAATATAATGTAATTATTTATCTTT
The DNA here is from genome assembly GCA_011114355.1 of Carex littledalei. Lineage (NCBI taxonomy): Eukaryota > Viridiplantae > Streptophyta > Magnoliopsida > Poales > Cyperaceae > Carex > Carex littledalei. The sequence continues at coordinate 3,167,163 of CM022082.1, forward strand.
CAGGCAGCTGATACCCAAGTTATTTCTGATTATGTTCGCTACTTTCTTCATCAACACACGTAAGTTCTATATATATATCTTAATTATCCTTAATGTCATGGCAAATTCTTTTGACCTTCTAGTATCTTCTCATGATAGCCCAACAAATATGAGTTTAATCAGTTCCTGTGAAACCATATTCCAAACACCAAAAAATGATTTTGTTTTGATTTGGCCGTTTTAGATTGATAAAATTTCTTCATTGACCAACATTTTGATTTGATAATTACCAAAATTGAACTGCTTTTTAGCTGGCCGTGTAAGTTTGCGAGCTTGCTGTAAATATGGACAGATATAAATCACATGGTATTTAGATGGGCTTGCTATAAGTCATGTGCACATGGTATTTATATGGTATACAAAATTTAAATTTAGAATTTGGCCTTTTGATGGTAAGAATTTAGAAATTGAATTCCTTTTACTCTCCTGTTTTCTTCAAAAAGCTTCTACAAACTCCTACTTCACGTCACTTGAGCAATTTTTTTGTTGTTGTTACAGGATCCTGCTCGGGCAACCGGCAACGGTGGAAGTAGTAGCCAACCTTATTAGATTGCTTTCTTATCAGAACAAGGTAGTTTTGTATTTCCACTTTGATTAACTAACACAAATATCTCATTTTTTTTATCTACCTTTCAGTTCCCAAATTTCAGTTGGTACAAGGTGGTTAGGCAAAATACTGGTAAAATTGGGTTGGCTTAAAGTATAGAATATATACTTGGAAAATAATTATATGCTTAATAGGATTAGTCAAGGTTGTTAGAGATAGTCAAAGCATAATAGGATTAGTCAAGGTTGTTAGAGATAGTCAAAGCTGTTAAGCTTGGTAGTTAGGAATTATGTAGCTTCTTCTACAAGATTCTACAAGGCTATATAAAGCCCTCTATTGTAATTGTAAAGATCAATACAATACAATCATTCAATCATTCTCTCTCTTCTAATATGGTATCAGAGCTTTGGTAAACTGGAATTAGGCTCGCGCCTATTCCAGGATTATGCCTCAAAACCCTCTATTCCAGATCTGAAAACAAATTTTTTTTATTCCAAAAATAAGCCTTTCTATTCTAGTCTAAATCTCTCTATTCTGTCCTATACCCAAAATAACACTCCCTATTCCCTCTATTCTCCACTAATCTCTACTCCCACCCTATTCTCCCAATCCCTAATTCCTCTATTCCACATCTTCTATCCACAACCAGATCAAGAAACGAAAAAAAAAAAAAGATCAGCGTATACCAGATCAGTTCTCAGCGACCAAACATCAGGTTGCCAGATCAGCCGTCAACCCCGACCTTGCACCAGCCCGCCGCGTCAAGGCACTTGACTAGATCGAGAGAAGACGAGAACCTCGACAACTAGAGTCGTGTCAGATCGAGCGGAGGTGCATCGACGACTTGCCGTGCCGAGCGCCCAACCTGCCACCGTTGCACACCAGAGTCACTCTTGCTCCACCACCGCCACCTCTGATCGCAGATCAGCGAATCCACTGGTCGCTATTCCGGACGCTGGATCGTTGTTACCGTCGCACCGGTCGCCTCCAGCTTGCATCAGCCTGTTGTGCTGAGCACCCCGACTAGATCGAGAGGAGACTCACGAGCGCTCACTCGGATCTGCATCACCCCTCTAATGATGAGCATCTCGGATATCCACCGTGTTACGACGATCCGACACATAGCCACCGAGAATGGCAAGCAAGTGTCCAACGCACAAGGAGAAAGCGGGTTCGAACTAATGTTTTGAGTTGAGCCACGAAGAAGAACGAAATAAGGAGAATCAGATCCGGGTTTCAGGATTTTGTTTCAAGACTTCCGATGCGGGTTTCATACCCGATTTCATTTCATTGTACCCGTTCTCTTATTTTTTTTTAGATGCGCTTTTCAAATTAGAAGGCTTATGGGCTATGTGAAATTAGTCTGGAGGCACAAGACAGGCTTTCAACGAATAATTTTCACTTAAGAAAATAAAAGGCTGCTTTCTCAAATCATATTCACCCTACTTGGCCCATGTCGGAAACAGAGGAAGGAAAATCACCAATTAATCGCAGACAAGCCGAACCAATGCCGGGCTCCTTTTCTCTTCTCTTCTTCTCTATCTCCAAAATGCTTCTCACAAAAATGAGACAAGAGAGCTAAAAAGCCTCTTGCACCCATGTACTCAAAGCCATGAGCTATTCAATTTTCTTTTCTTTCTTTTTGTTTTTATTTTTCAAAGAGGACTCAAACGAGCCTCTCGAGTACATGGAAGCATTCTTGAGCCGAAAGAGCTCATTCTTCTCTCCCTACCTACTTCTTTCTTCAAGGAGACCCAAACTTGACGATTCATATCGCAAGAACAATGGCATTGAGATATTGGCATCATTCTTCTTCTTTTCGGAGCAAGCTCAACATTGCTACCGCGCACCATGTTTCGCTTGAGGGGGCGTAATAGGATTAGTCAAGGTTGTTAGAGATAGTCAAAGCATAATAGGATTAGTCAAGGTTGTTAGAGATAGTCAAAGCTGTTAAGCTTGGTAGTTAGGAATTATGTAGCTTCTTCTACAAGATTCTACAAGGCTATATAAAGCCCTCTATTGTAATTGTAAAGATCAATACAATGAAATCATTCAATCATATTCTCTCATCTTATAATGCTTCTAATCACTTTTGTAAAAAAAAGAGTCATTAATAGAAATTTGTTTGACTTGTCAGAACATGCTTCAAGCTGGTGTGATTGTAGGAGGATGGGACAAGTACGAAGGAGGCCAGATTTATTCTGTACCATGGTTAGGCGCCTTGGTGGGGTCGGGACACCAATTCACAAGTTTGAAGGCCACAAGCCAGGCTCCTCTTCTCTCCGTCTAGGCATAATAAAATTAACTTGTTTGATTTCTTTTGTGTTTTTTTTTTATACAATAGCATGTAATTTGGATAATTTCAGTTAATTATTGTGTTAAGATAATTTTATATGTTGTGTTTAGTTAGCATGCTCAAAATGTTTGCGTGATTGTGCCATATTAATTATCGGCCAAGTGGAGGCTTGCAACATTAAAAAAGGATTTAAAAAACAAAATGAAACTACTATTAGTGTCAGCTATTTATGGCTGATCCTGATATGCATAAACCACCAAAATAACACAATCAGGGTCGGTTATTCATGAGGTCCGATCTTGATACTAGAGAATCAGAGTCGGCTGAACATTATTGTCCGATATTGATTAGTGGAATTAGGATCGGTTAATAACAAATAACTGTTCCTGATTGTCAACATCAGTATCGGCTAATTCAAATGAATGTTCCTGATTAGAGAATCAGTATCGGCTATTTGACCGATCCTGATTAGTGGTACTATCAGTATTACCTGAATCAGTATCGCCTATTGATCCGTTCCTGATGTGCGTAAATAACCGATCCTAATGTGTGTCTTTCCACTAGTGATGCTCTACATGCGTTTAATTGCCATCCTTACTAAATTTGTTACCATATTATTAGACACTCCATTTTATAAACAAGCGGTATAAACTCTCCTTTCTATTTTAATATTTATGGATGAGATTCTGACATTGGGTCAAGTCAATGGTTAATCATGAAAACTAATTCAAGAAAATGATATTCTCAAATAAGGCCCATGCACCATAAATGATATTCCAAACAAGACCAGGCCCAAGTTGCTGCCGTGATTACTCAGATAACATGTAAAAAATAAATACAAAGAGAAAGAAAATAAAATAAAAGAACAAAAAATCTTCTTAGTTGCTCAATCTCCCATTGAATAAAATGTAAAAGGGCCGGGAAATTAAGTCAACATTTATGTGTATGCACAAAACGTGACTATTGAATAATTTTCATATATAATTCGTTGAACTGAATAATTTTCATCACTATTGGACACCATATAATTGATAAGGTGTGACTATTGTACAACACATCCAATCATTTACTTATGTGTGGCATGCATTTCTAATGATATATGTCAAATGCGTAACTATGAATATTTATGCATTATTATTGTTTCTCTTTTTTTTTCATGCTGTTTTAAAAGCACAAATGTACTCCATTAAGTTCTTGAGTCCTAATTAAGAGCTACACTTTGTTAAATAAAAAGGAAGATCCCAAATATATATAAAAAGAACAAAGCCATCAACATCCCCAGTTTAGTGGGTTTTTATTGTTTTCATGCTAAATTATTGGAGAAAACCAAATACACTACACCAAATTTGATCTTTTACAACAACATATTGCAACTAATAAATTAATTAGTTGCATTAATTAATAATATTGATATGAAACTAATTAGTTGTTTATTGCAACGAAATAATTATTATTGCAACGAAATTTAAGGGTTGTCCGAAAAAAAAATATTAGAAAGAAATAACACTTATTGCAACTGACTGTTCTCGTCGTGTAGTCTTCCAGGTCAGATTTAATTTCATCGTTCGTAATAAAATTTTAACTTTTGTGGGGTAAAGTTGCACTCACCTCCCTTTCTTAATTACCATCTTCTCTATCACACAACTGGAAAATCTTTTTACCAATGCCACTTTTTCGCTTTCACTCGTTGTTCTTCGTGAAATTTCTGGATGAAAGAAGAGTTACAACAGCAAGAAAATATTAAAAACAAAAAAAAATATTAAAATCGAAATAGAAAGCTTACTGAGAAACTTTTCGAGGTTGCCCGATTGAACAGCTTCAACAATCGGTTTAGCGGTGATCAGATCTGTGCAAGGGAGTGTCGATTAGAAAGAGTGAAAATAATGTGTACCAAACACACACTCATATATATAGAGAGAAAGAGAGAAAGAGAGAAAGTATACCGGCAATAATTTGGACGCTCGCCATTGGTGTACTTTTAAGAGTAAAACAGAGATCTGGAGAAGGGAGAAAAGACTAAAGAGTGAGAGTGACTTAAGAAGAAAAAAAACCCTAGGAATCTAATAAAGAGCGGTTGGCTGCGTAAAATTCTACATTTTTTGTTGAGTTTTATGAGCCGTTTGATATTCTCTTCTCTTCTCTAGCAATATGTAATTATGGATGCACCTGATGCCTAGTTAACCACTTACGTCATGTCAGTTTAGTGAATGTAGATGCTCTTAGTTCTCAATCCCATTGAATAAAATGTAAAAGGGCCGGGAAATTAAGTCAACATTTATGTGTATGCAAAACGTGACTATTGAATAGTTTTCATATTGTAACTTAAACATATTAGGGTGCATTTGGATGAAAGTTTGAATTAATAAAAAAAGTGAGCTAATTTAAATTTGAGATAGTGAGCTAATTCAACTTTAGTTGAATAAGTATAATAGAGTGCTGATCCACAAAAGACAAACAAAGAATAGTCTATTTTTACTAACACAAACACATCCAAACATAGAATGGCAACACCTAACAGCCTTTGCCTTTTCCTTTGATAAAAATGAATAGTTTTCATATATAATTCTTTGAACTGAATTAATACTTAAAAAAGTTGTTGCATAGAAAAATTATGAACTTTTCTGGTCCAACTCATCACTTTTGGATCCAATATATTAGATAAAGTGTGAGTATACAACCATTTGTTATTTGGCATGCATTTCTAATGAAATAGGTAAAAATGCATGCGTAACTATCAATATATATATATATATATAATCTGGCTAATATGCTATGCATAGCATAAAGGGCTTCCGTGCTACGGCTCAATATTTGAGTTTTCAAAATCAAAACGGTCGATCCAAACCGTTCAACATGATCTCCATATGAATATGTACTTGCAAACCAAATTTTACATTTTTACTATTTATTAAGCCACTTTGAAAATCGCTGATCCAATGGTCCAGAAGATTTTACTGTTGTGTACAAATTACTGTTTTTTCAAAGTGGCTTAATAAATAGTAAAAAATTCTAAAAAATGTAAAATTTGGTTTGCAAGTACATATTCATATGGAGATCATGTTGAACGGTTCGGATCGACTGTTTTGATTTTGAAAACTCAAATATTGAGCCGTAGCACGGAGGCCTCTATGCTACGCATAGCACCGTAGACACTTCCTATATATATATAGGACAGTGCTACGGTGCTATGCATATATAAGGGCCCCTCCGTGCTACGGCTCACTTTTTGAGTTTTCAAAATCCTAACGGTCGATCCGAACCGTTCAACATGATCTCCATATGAATATGTACTTGCAAACCAAATTTTACATTTTTTAGAATTTTTTTACTATTTATTAAGCCACTTTGAAAATCGCTGATCCAATGGTCCGGAATAGTTTACTGTTGTGTACAAATTAGTGTTTTTTCAAAGTGGCTTAATAAATAGTAAAAAAATTCTAAAAAATGTAAAATTTGGTTTGCAAGTACATATTCATATGGAGATCATGTTGAACGGTTCGGATCGACTGTTAGGATTTTGAAAACTCAAAAAGTGAGCCGTAGCACGGAGGGCCCTTATATACGCGTAGCATATTAGCAAAATCCTATATATATATATATATATAGAGATAGGCTAACGTGCTTCTAGAAGTATTTCGGCCTCGTGCTTCCGGGGGCATATCTTAGTGTTTGATGTTCAAACAACAAATTCAAACCGTTAGATGTGATCTCTATATTAAAATCTGCTTGGAGACCAAATTTTACATTTTTTGGAATTTTTTTACTATTTATTAAGCCACTTTGAAAATTCCAGATCCGGGTGAACAGTAAAAACAGTCTGGACTAGTGTATTGACACTGCCCGGGGGGGGCTGCCCGTGCCCGGTCCGCCCGTGCCCGGTGCCCGGGGTACCCGTACCCGTGCCCGGGTATTGGCGGGTAAACGGGTACGCGGGTACGGGTCTGAAACGGGCAGGGTGGCTGTTTTTGGTGCCAAACCCGGGTGTACCCGTACCCGCCAAACCCGTGCCCGCTGCCCGTCTGCCCGCACCCGCCACGGGTGTGCCCGCACCCGCGTACCCGTGCCCGTACCCGTACCCGCACCCGCTGCCCGCTGCCCGCAGAGACTTTTATTCAAAAAATTTCCCCCCCCCCTCTGTAAATATTAACAGAGCTTTTTTGGCTACGGACAGTGCATTTTTATATAGTTTTCATGTGAATATTGCGCTGCATGAAGCTAAAACTGCTCTGTTAATTTTAGCCGGATGTGAAATTGTGAATTTTGCGCCAGTTGTACATTTTTACAATTACTTAATCTGGACCGTTCTTTTTAACTTGGCACGAATCTGAAAGCACAATAATACTGCCCCCTCAGTCAGCCCGAATCCCAAACCGGCTGAGATTTAATCTCAACCGTAAATAGCTAATTTAATAGGGAATCTTTTACGGTAGCCGGGTAGCGTGTCCCTCTGTAATTTTGGTACCCGCGCCAGCGCCAGCCCCCCTCTCCCTCTGTCTGGACCGTTCTTTTTAACTTGGCACGAATCTCAAAGCACAATAATACCGTTCCCCGCGCCAGCGCCAGGCCCCCCCCCCTCTGCATTTATTCCCTTCACTTTACGAGGCAGAGCCTCTCTAGGGAAGCCACAAAATTATCCTCTCCATTAGTGTAAAAGATTCCCTTCACTTTACGGTTTGGGATTAACTCACACTGCTTTGAGATTCGGGCTAACGCAGAGAGCATTAAAATTGGAATATTGGTACACTGCCCCACAGTGCCCCCCACTGTTCCGAATTTTGACAGAAATCACCCAATTTCACACCCAGCCAGGCCCCCACAGTTCCAAATTTCCCCATAAATTAACCCCCAAACCCACTCTCCCTCACTCACTAAATTTCTGATTTTCTCTTCTCATACTCTCTCTCACTCATACTCTCTAATTCTCTATCATTTTTTTTTATTTTTCAGAAATTAATTTAATTATTAGAAAAAAAAATATAGTTGGAAATTTATTTTATTCCGCAAAGGCGCGAGATACGGTTGAGCAAGATTATTTCATCCCTCAAAGGCGCAAGTTTTCATCTCGCAAAGGTTAGATTAATTTTTTTGCATTTATTAAATAAGTTAGATTTATTGTTAATTTTATGATAAATAGGTTAGATAAATTTTTAAATAGCTTAAACATGTTAGATTTTTTGTTAGTTTTATTATAAATAGGTTAGATTAATTTTTAAAGTAGCTTACATATGTTAGATTTATTGTTAGTTTTATTATAAATAGGTTAGACTAATTTTTAAAGTAGCTTAAATATGTTAGATTTATTGTTAGTAGAATTGGTTTGATTTATTTCAAAATATATTAGATTTACTTTTGAATAGGTTAGATTTATTCTTGAAATAGGTTAGATTTATTTATAAATAGCTTAGATTTATTTTCAAAATAGCTTAAATAGGTTAGATTTAATTTTTAATTCGGTTTTTATTTTTAAGTAAGTTAAATTTTATTTTAAATAGGTTTTATTTGTGCTAAATAGGTTATATTCATTTTAAAATTAGTTATATTTGTTTTAAAAATGGTTTTTGAATAGGTAGTTTATTTTAAAATTGGTTAGATTTATTTTTAAAATATGTGAGATTTAGTTTTGAAATATGTGAGATTTTATTTGTAAGTAAGTTAGATTTAAATAAGTTCTATTTATTTTTAGAATAGGTTAGATTTATTTGAAAATATGTTAGCTTTATTTTTTAATAGGTTAGATTAATTTTTGAAATATGTTTAGGTTTATCTATAAATATGTTGGATTTTTTTAGTTTGTTAGATTTTTCAAATAGGTTATTTTTTAATATGTTGGATTTATAAATATGTTGGATCTATAAATATGTTGGATCTATACATATGTTGGATTTCTTTTTTAATATGTTATATTTTATTTTTTAAATTTTGAATATGTTAGATTTATTTTAATATAGGTTAGATTTTATTTTTTTAATTTCGGATTAATTTTTAAATATGTTAGATAAATAAGTTAGATTTTAATATGTTAGATTTATATTTTTTGAATCTATAAATATGTTAGATTAATTTTTGAAATATGTTTAGGTTTATCTATAAATATGATGGATTTTTTTAGTATGTTAGATTTTTCAAATAGGTTATTTTTTAATATGTTGGATTTATAATTATGTTGGATCTATAAATATGTTGGATCTATAAATTTGTTGGATTTTTTCTTAATATGTTATATTTTATTTTTTAAATTTTGAATATGTTATTTGATCATTTGAATATGTTAGATTTATTTTAATATAGGTTAGATTTTATTTTTTAATTTCGGATTAATTTTTAAATATGTTAGATAAATAAGTTAGATTTTAATATGTTAGATTTATTTTTTTTAAAATAAGTTAGAACAAATTGTATTTTTTTTTTTTAAATAGATTTTTGAATAAGTTAATGGAGCAAGGTGAGGCAGAGAAGAAATGGAGCAAGGAAGAGCTGGTTGGCAACAAAACAAATAAGCACTGTAAGTTTGTTGTTTCTCTCGGTCAAGAGACATCAGATGCCATAGAACAGAATGATGTTGAGGCCACAGTCAAGAATGCGCCCGAGGAAAGCAAGATGTTAGAGCGAACTGACTCTGATGAGAGGTCTCAGGAGTCGGACAAAGCGGTCGAGCAAGATCCTGAGGCAGAAAACTCTGATGAAGTAGAGGATGATGTCAAAGTGTGTGATATCTGTGGAGATGTAGGTCAAGAAGATTTGCTTGTTTTTTGCACAAGATGCAGTGATGGAGCTTAACATACTTATTGTATGCGAGTTATGATGAAGAAACCTCCAGAAGGTGAGTGGCTATGTGAAGAATGCCAGATTGATGTGCAAGCTGGAAAACAAAAGGAGAAACAAATAAGTTAGATTTAGATTTAAATTAGATTTGGATTTAAATTAGATTTAAATTAGATTTGGATTCAATTTAAATTTAATTTAGATTTACATTTATATTCAATTTAGATTTAATTTAATTTGCATCTAAATTTAGATTTGAATTTTTATTTAATTTAATTTTTATTTAATTTAGATTTAGATTTAGATTACCACTTTAAATTGAACGTTTACAAAAAAAGAGGTCATGTGTGACACATCTCATATGACGGTACCAGGCTGACCATGCTAGGTTTGATTCAACTGCACTTATTATGCTTATATGTATCAAATAAGTTAACGGGAAAAATAAACAAATAAATTGTCACCCTGCGTCAAAAACATTTAGGTATCACCCTGCGTCAAAAATAAACAAATAAATTGTTTGTCTTCAAATTAATTATAAAATAAAACTAACTTTTTTTTAAACATCTTCCTTAAACATGTCATATAAATACATACTTTGTAATATATATTTATAATGAGTTTTAATAAAAAATAAAAAAATAATTTGTCATTAAGTTTTTTCAAAAAATAGAAGAATAAGTATGATATTTGAATTTAAAATAATAAATATAATATTATGAATTTTAGATACAAATATGATCCAGACATCCAATACCCGCCTATTTTGAATCCACTGGTGTAAGAAACAAATAGTTTTTTTTTTCACTAAAGCAATTATGCACATTACATTTTTCTTTTTTTGCACACATTACATATTTTTGACATGTTATTCCAAAAAAATATTATGACATGGAAGTAGCATCCATAGATCATTTGATTTTTGCTTTGATTTATTTTTCACACGCACACAACATCATCTGAAATAAAACACAATTTAAGTACTTAAAATACTTTAAACGAGATCTAATTTTTAATATAATATAAAAGATTATTACTCGTGTAAAGAAATATTATTTCGTACGACACGTAATAATATTCGTACGACACGGTAAACATGTAATAATATTCGTACGACACGGTAAAAAAAATAATAAAACAAATCAGAAAACAGCAAAAAAAAAAAAAAAAAAAAAAAAAAAAAATTATATCTGTGCCCGTCCTGCCCGTGCCCGCTGTACCCTTGCCCGTTGTACCCGTCTACCCGCAACGGGCACGGGTTTGAGACGGGCAGGGCGGAGTTTTTTAAAAAAAAAACCGCCTACCCGTGCCCGTTGTACCCGCCAACCCGTTGTACCCGTACCCGTCCTGCCCGCTGCCCGGGACGGGTACGGGTCTGCCCTGCCCGAGGTACCCGTTAGCAATCCACTAGTCTGGACCATATGATCTAGAATTTTCAAAGTGGCTTAATAAATAGTAAAAAAATTCCAAAAAATGTAAAATTTGGTCTCCAAGCAGATTTTAATATAGAGATCACATCTAACGGTTTGAATTTGTTGTTTGAACATCCAACACTAAGATATGCCCCCGGAAGCACGAGGCCGAAGTTCTACCAGAAGCATGTTAGCCTATCTCTATATATATATATATATATATATATATAGAGCTTGGCTACTATGCTTATATAAGCATAAGCCCCCATATGCTTATAACTCATTTTTGCGTTTCCAATGTTCAAATGGTCGATCCGACCGTTCATCTTGTTCTCCATATTAATATGTGCTTGGAGACTAAATTTTACATTTTTCTGAATTTTTTTACTATTTATTAAGCCACTTTGAAAATTGCTGATCTGGGTGAACAGTAAAAACAGTGTTTCCAAAATTCTGGACCACCAGATCAGAAACTTTCAAAGTGGCTTAATAAATAGTAAAAAAATTCAGAAAAATGTAAAATTTAGTCTCCAAGCACATATTAATATGGAGAACAAGATGAACGGTCGGATCGACAATTTGAACATTGGAAACGCAAAAATGCTCATTTAAGCATATGTGGGCTTTTGCTTATATAAGCATAGTAGCCAAGCTCTATATATATATATATATATGTATGCATCATTGTTTCTCTGTTTTTTTTTTTTCATGTTGTTTGAAAGGACGATTGTACTCAATCAAGTTTTTGAGTCCTAATTAAGAAATTCACTTCTTAAATTAAAATAATAACCTAAATATACAGAAAAACATTACCATTAAGTTACGGATTTTTAAAATTTTCATACTAAGTTGTTAGAGGAAACCAAATACCTACTCATAAGATGTAAAAAACAATTTTTATCTCATTGTTGACTCTCATTTTGAACAAATTCCATATACTAATTATTAAACCATTTAAACTTTTGAATTACTCAATAAAAGGGCTCACAATTCAAGTTTCATAAAATTTCCAAATCTAAACCAAAAATAATGAAATTAAACAGTATATTAATTTCATGAATTGGTCTAGTGTCACATTCAAACATAAACAAACCAAATTCATGATATTGAATCATACATTTATTTCATGAATTGCCCAAATGGCACATTGAAAAGCTCTCAAATTTTGCCTAATGAAACTACTAAAATCATACACTAATTTCTTTTTAAGTAAATGAAATTAATCCAAACAATTTCATTTACAAAATTAAAATACCAAGGAAAGAATGGAAAAAAAGAATGAGATTTTTTCTTCTTACTACAAATGAAGTAGATTTTGTGGGTTAATTTTGATTTCATCATTTAACAATTTAATTTTCATGTCTCAGATTAAATAATATAATATATTAATATTCATTAAAATCATCTAAATTAGAGTTTACCAATGCAACACCTGTTTATTGAAAAAAAAATTCATAATTCAAGAACTGAATTAATACTTAAAAAAATTGTTGAATAGGAAACTTTCTCATAACTCTAACCTGAGATATATCTGCCACTACTAATTATGAATATTTTTGTACAACTCACCACTATTGAATCTCATATAATTGATAAAGTGTGAATACACAATCATTTGTTTATTTGACATGCATTTCGAATGATATATGTCAAATGGGTAACTATCAATATAAATGTATTATTGTTTCTCTTTTTTTTTCCATGTTGTTTTAAAAACACCAATGTACTACAAGTTCTTGAGTATCACCTAATTAATTACGAGCTTCACTTGTTAAATAAAAAAAAAAGATCCCAAATTAATACAATAAAAACAGTACCATCCATTTTAGTTGGTTTTTAAAGTTTTGATACTAGCTTATTAGATAAAATCAAATAACTAATTGTCAGATTTAATACCATTAACTTACTTGTCTTCATCACATGATTGTTTAGGTACATGCATAATATAAATTGTTTAATAAATATGAAATATATGAAATAATTTTTCTTAGGTACACTTATTTATCCAGGTCCTCATATTTCAATTATATCTCTCGGTGAATCTTGAACTCGGTCATGTCAAAACAAAGCCGAGTTAGTTCGTTAACAACTCGTTCATATTGTGAAACGCGCATAGACCACGGGTTGTCTATTTGATGTTGTGAGTTTGCACATAGACCACAAGATGAGAATAATTTCATCTTTTTTGGTGCAAAAGTTGTATTCTCTCTAATGGTTGACACAAAGAAAATCGGAAAATAGCTTCATCTTCTTTTGCACGAGTTGAGAAACATATACCGAGCCATCACATGCGGCTGGGTCAAATCGAACTCGCTAATCACAAGAATAAAATATCTAAAATCATGAAATTTAATAAATTTAATTTTATAATCTACTTAAAATAAAAAAAATAAACCAATCAATTTCATCTACAAAATTAAAAATAGCATAAGACACTGAATTTAACAATTTATTCATGTTTCAGATTAAGTCATATAATATATTAATATTCATTACAATTATCTGAATTAGGGTTTAATGAAATTAATACCATGACCAATTGTATTTTTTATATTTTGAATTTCAAAAATAAAAATAAAAGAGAGACAAAACATAAAAGGAAATATGAAATAATAAAAGTGAAAAAGAAGAAGAAAAGAAACAAAAATAGGTGTTGACTAGAGAAATTAAAATAAGATTTATATTGCAATAAAGTTAAAAATATATTTAGATACCTTCTTAACATGATTCTTAATGTTTCTCAACATTCTTTGTCCTTTGAAAACACTAAAATAGATCAGGATTAAATATAAATGGAAAGTCAGAAAAAATATATTAAAAAACATATATCAGCACAATTGGAGAAAAATGTATTCAAGCAATCTAAATGGTATTTGAGCATGCCTATATCAGCACCCCTCCTATGAACCCCAAGTAAGGTCAATAAAACCTTACATTTTAGAAAGAAAAAAAAAAATCATCCCAATTAATAGAAGAATACCAAGGAAGGTTTTTTCTATGGCCCATCATTTTCTATACAATACCCTAATTCCACATATACCCCTAATTAATTCTACTTAATACGATTGTTTGTATGCAAAAAAGTTTCATCAAATTCGTCCAAAAACCCATTCAATTTCATAAAAACCTCTCCTCGGCATAAAATTGACCTACCGGCAATGTTAGTGGTGTTCCAGCCACTCCGGTGATCACCGGCCGAAAAAATGTTGTCCAATCAATCCTTGAACCTCTAACAATGCTAAATGTGCATTCAATTGATGATTGGTTATCAAGTGCACCCTTAATTAGGTCAAGGAAATAGATCAGGTTCATCAATCCAAAATCCCATCTAGTTAGCACGACTTCTGATGCAGATGCACGGATCTTAAAGAGATGTTCATTCTTCTTGATGAATATCAAGACCTAATGGCTACCAATAAATGCAGAGACTGACAGTGTGGTCCACTTGTCAAGATAAACAACAACAATGCAAAATAAATCCAAAAAAATTTAGAAAGGCCCATGCATGAAACTCTGAAAATTTAAGAATGACCATCTATTTAATGGATAACAAATTTACACGTAATTAAGAGAGGTGAATGAAGAGAATATCTCTATTCATTTCTTCAAAAATTATTCTCTTTCAATTTACTAGGATTCAAAAATAAACCTCATTATTTTCACTTCTTACAAAAAAAAGTTCCAAACTTTATATAAAAAAGTTCTCCCAATTAATTTGAGGGTTCGTCTAATTAAATATAAGCTTCAAAACTCATTTTCAATTCATTTCAAATTCAAAACTTCATATCAAACCTAACTGATTACCAGCTCAGATTTTGACAAATAGAACTAAATTTTCGATCGGTAAGTTGAATTTGAATGAACAGTTAGATTAGACAAAATCGTCTATAAATTAACTTCTTGCATGGGAGCGTTATTGAGAGAGATTAATTCTTTTTTTTTTAACTGAATGAGTATAACTTTTTTTGGTTACTTTTACACTATCAAAATTTTGAATATGAAAATAACTAGAATTAGAGACATCTTTTGCAGAAAAAAATTAACTTAATTTTGACAGACGTGTCAGGGATCAACTAATGCATGCTTGTCAAATATAATGCCACCAATGTAGGGCTGGGCAAAATTGCTCAAACTCGTAACTCGCTCATTTACAGCTCGTTTTAACTCGCTCATTTACAATTCGAGTCAGTTCCAACTCGAGTTGGCTAACTCGTTTAATAAATGAGTTGAGTTTGAACTTACCCCAACTCGCTCATTTATAACTCGAGTTACATAGCATTGGTCACAATAAATCCCAGAATTTTTTTTTGTTAAGCTACTATATGAAAAATTGCTGGTGCTCATGTACTAAGTTGCTGTATGAAAAATTGTTGGTGTTTATGTACTATTGTTTTATGAAAAATTGTTGGATACTGATAAATTCTTTTACTAGTAGTATATAATTAACTGGTTAAACGAGTTATAAACGAGTTGAAAGCCAACTCGAGTTGATAACGAGCTGAGTTTGAGTTGGCTCTACAACTCGTTATTACCATTCCAACTCGAGTTGACTCGCTCAATTATTTAATGAGCTGAGTTCGAGTTGGAGGTAACTCACTCAAACTCGGCTCATTTACAGCCCTACACCAATGTATATATGTCAATGTTATGACTAGTCATCATATCACATGAAATTATCATCTCAATCATTTGTGTCTCTTAAATTTATACGCTAATTAATATGAAATGTTATATCAGTGTACACATATCACATATAATTTGTTATGAAGCTCCGAACTTATATTTGTTTAGTATATTTGATTGGTACCCATATATGTATGACAATAAACATGGTATTGACAGGAGCCGAGTCAACTATGGTAAATTGATAATTTTTCCACTAGCAGTTAAAAAAAATTCAAAACTATGGTTCTTTTAGTATGATTTTAATTTTTTTTATAAAAACATGCTTGTAGTATTTTAAAAATATTTATAAAATTATATACTTCATCCTAAAATTTTACTCCATCCTATAACATATTTTAACTCCGTCCCTAATATATTTAGAGAGAATATTTAATGATGGATGTCTAGTTTTTCAAATTTCAATATTCATAAAAAATATTGTCATTTGTCAATAGTTCAAAGTCCAATTCTTTCCTCCCTGAATATTGAATTTTGACATATGTTTAATTTTAAGTTATATCAAAATTCATTCAACGCAATGTGAATATATATAGATATATATAGTTTTTAATATTATATGCTCTACATGCGTTTAATTGCCATCCTTACTAAATTTGTTACCATATTAGACACTCCATTTTATAAACAAGCGGTATAAACTCTCCTTTCTATTCTAATATTTATGGATGAGATTCTGACCTTGGGTCATGTCAATGGTTAATCATGAAAACTAATTTAAGAAAATGATATTCTCAAATAAGGCCCCTGCACCATAAATGATTTTCCAAACAAGACCAGGCCCAAGTTGCTGCCGTGATTACTCAGATAACATGTAAAAATAAATACAAAGAGAAAGAAAATAAAATAAAAGAACAAAAAATCTTCTTAGTTGCTCAATCTCCCATTGAATAAAATGTAAAAGGGCCAGGAAATTAAGTCGACAATATTTATGTGTATGCAAAACGTGACTATTGAATAATTTTCATATATAATTCGTTGAACTGAATAATTTTCATCACTATTGGACACCATATAATTGATAAGGTGTGACTATTGTACAACACATCCAATCATTTATTTATGTGGCATGCATTTCTAATGATATATGTCAAATGCGTAACTATTAATATTTATGCATTATTATTGTTTCTCTTTTTTTTCATGCTGTTTTAAAAGCACAAATGTACTCCATTAAGTTCTTGAATCCTAATTAAGAGCTACACTTTGTTAAATAAAAAGGAAGATCCAAATATATATAAAAAGAACAAAGCCATCAACATCCCCAGTTTAGTGGGTTTTTATTGTTTTCATGCTAAATTATTGGAGAAAACCAAATACACTACACCAAATTTGATCTTTTACAACAACATATTGCAACCAATAAATTAATTAGTTGCATTAGATTAATAATATTGCTATCAAACTAATTAGTTGTTTCTTGCAACGAAATTTAGTGGTTGTCCAAAAAAAAATATTAGAATGAAATAACACTTATTGCAACTGACTGTTCTCTTCCAGGTCAGATTTAATTTCATCGTTCGTAATAAAATTTTAACTTTTGTGGGGTAAAGTTGCACTCACCTCCCTTTCTTAATTATCATCTTCTCTATCACACAACTAGAAAATCTTTTTACCAATGCCACTTTTTCGTTTTCACCTGTTGTTCTTCGTGAAATTTATGGATGAAATAAGAGTTACAACAACAACAAAATATTAAAAAGGAAAAAAAATATTAAAATCGAAATAGAAAGCTTACTGAGAAACTTTTCAAGGTTGCCCGATCGAACAACTTCAACAATCTCTTTAGCGGTGGTCAGATCTGTGCAAGGGAGTGTCGATTAGTAAGAGTGAAATAATATGTGTACCAAACACACACTCATATATATATATATATATACATAGAGAGAGAGAGAGAAAGTATACCGGCAATAATTTGGACGCTCGCCATTGGTGTACTTTTAAGAGTAAAACAGAGATATGGAGAAGTGAGAAAAGACTAAAGAGTGAGAGTGACTTAAGAAGAAAAGAAACCCTAGGAATACTAATAAAGAGCGGCTGACTGCGTAAAATTTTACATCTTTTGTTGAGTTTTATGAGCTGTCTTCTCTTCTCTTCTCTTCTTTAGCAATATGTAATTATGAATGCACCTGATACTTAATAAAAGTTAATTAACCGCTTACGTCATGTCAGTTTAGCGAATATAGATGCTCTTAGTTCTCAATCCCATTGAATAAAATGTAAAAGGGCCGGGAAATTAAGTCAACATTTATGTGTATGCAAAACGTGACTATTGAATAGTTTTCATATTGTAACTTAAACATATTAGGGTGCATTTGGATGAAAGTTTGAATTAGTAAGAAAAGTGAGCTAATTTAAATTTGAGATAGTGAGCTAACTCAACTTTAGTTGAATAAGTATAATAGAGTGCTGATCCACAAAAGACAAACAAAGAATAGTCTATTTTTACTAACACAAACACATCCAAACATAGAATGGCAACACCTAACAGCCTTTGCCTTTTCCTTTGATAAAAATGAATAGTTTTCATATATAATTCTTTGAACTGAATTAATACTTAAAAAAGTTGTTGCATAGAAAAATTATGAACTTTTCTGGTCCAACTCATCACTTTTGGATCCAATATATTAGATAAAGTGTGAGTATACAACCATTTGTTATTTGGCATGCATTTCTAATGAAATAGGTAAAATGCATGCGTAACTATCAATATATATATATATATATATATATATATATATGCATCATTGTTTCTCTGTTTTTTTTTTTTCATGTTGTTTGAAAGCACGATTGTACTCAATCAAGTTTTTGAGTCCTAATTAAGAGTTTCACTTGTTAAATTAAAAATAATAACTTAAATATACAGAAAAACATTACCATTAAGTTATGGATTTTTAAAATTTTCATACTAAGTTGTTAGAGGAAACCAAATACCTACTCATAAGATGTAAAAAACAATTTTTATCTCATTGTTGACTCTCATTTTGAACAAATTCCATATACTTATTAAACCATTTAAACTTTTGAATTACTCAATAAAAGGGCTCACAATTCAAGTTTCATAAAATTTCCAAATCTAAACCAAAAATAATGAAATTAAACCGTATATTAATTTCATGAATTGGTCTAGTGTCACATTCAAACATAAACAAACCAAATTCATGATATTGAATCATACATTTATTTCATGAATTGCCCAAATGGCACATTGAAAAGTTCTCAAATTTTGCCTAATGAAACTACTAAAATCATACACTAATTTCTTTTCAAGTAAATGAAATTAATCCAAACAATTTCATTTACAAAATTAAAATACCAAGGAAAGAATGGAAAAAAAGAATGAGATTTTTTCTTCTTACTACAAATGAAGTAGATTTTGTGGGTTAATTTTGATTTCATCATTTAACAATTTAATTTTCATGTCTCAGATTAAATAATATAATATATTAATATTCATTAAAATCATCTAAATTAGAGTTTACCAATGCAACACCTGTTTATTGAAAAAAAAAAATCATAATTCAAGAACTGAATTAATACTTAAAAAAATTGTTGAATAGGAAACTTTCTCATAACTCTAACCTGAGATATATCTGCCACTACTAATTATGAATATTTTTGTACAACTCACCACTATTGAATCTCATATAATTGATAAAGTGTGAATACACAATCATTTGTTTATTTGACATGCATTTCGAATGATATATGTCAAATGGGTAACTATCAATATAAATGTATTATTGTTTCTCTTTTTTTTTCCATGTTGTTTTAAAAACACCAATGTACTACAAGTTCTGAGTAACACCTAATTAATTACGAGCTTCACTTGTTAAATAGAAAAAAAAAAGATCCCAAATTAATACAATAAAACATTACCATCCATTTTAGTTGGTTTTTAAAGTTTTGATACTAGGTTATTAGATAAAATCAAATAACTAATTGTCAGATTTAATACCATTAACTTACTTGTCTTCATCACATGATTGTTTAGGTACATCACAGCAAGAATAAGTGACTTTTTGTGAGGGTAAAAAGTGACTTTTCGCGACGGAATACCGTCATAACTGTGTTTTTTCTATTTGCGACGGAGAACCGTCATAAATGCGCTTTTTCCCTCGCGATAAGTGCCTACTTTGTTGTTGTGCATGCATAATAAAATTTTTTGATAAATACGAAATATATGAAATAATTTTGCTTAGGTACACTTATTTATCCAGGTGCTCATATTTCAATTTTATGATTCTTTCTCTGGGTGAATCTTGAACTCGGTCATGTCAAAACAAAGCCGAGTTAGTTCGTTAACAACTCGTTCATACTGTGAAACGCGCATAGACCACGGATTGTCTATTTGATGTTGTGAGTTTGCACATAGACCACAAGATGAGATTAATTTCATCTTTTTTTGTGCAAAAGTTGTATTCTCTCTAATGGTTGACACAAAGAAAATCGGAAAATAGCTTCATCTTCTTTTGCACGAGTTGAGAAACATACCGAGCCATCACATGCGGCTGGGTCAAATCGAACTCGCTAATCACAAGAATAAAATATCTAAAATCATGAAATTTAATAAATTTAATTTTATAATCTACTTAAAATAAAAAAAATAAACCAATCAATTTCATCTACAAAATTAAAAATAGCATAAGACACTGAATTTAACAATTTATTCATGTTTCAGATTAAGTCATATAATATTAATATTCATTACAATTATCTGAATTAGAGTTTAGTGAAATTAAAACCATGAACAATTTTATTTTTCATGTTTGCAGATTAAAAAATAAAATAAAAGAGAGACAAAATATAAAAGGAAATATGAAAAAATAAAAGTGAAAGAAATACAAAGAAGAAGAAAAAACAAAATTGGTGTTGACTAGTGAAATTAAAATAAGATTTATATTCCAATAAGATTGAAAATATATTTAGATACCTTCTTAACATGATTCTTAATGTTTCTCAACATTCTTTGTCCTTTGAAAACATAAAAAATAGACAAGGATTAATTAAATATAAAAGGAAAGTCAGAAAAAATATATTAAAAAACATATATCAGCACAATTGGAGAAAAATGTATTCAAGCAATCTAAATGGTATTTGAGCATGCCTATATCAGCACCCCTCCTATGAACCCTAATTAAGTAAGGTCAATAAAACCTTAGATTTTAGAAAGAAAAAAAATCATCCCAATTAATAGAAGAATACCAAGGAAGGTTTCTTCTATGGCCCATCATTTTCTATACAATACCCTAATTCCACATATACCCCTAATTAATTCTACTTAATACGATTGTTGTATGCAAAAAAGTTTCATCAAATTCGTCCAAAAACCCATTCAATTTCATAAAAACCTCTCCTCGGCGCGCATAAAATTGACCTACCGGCAATGTTAGTGGTGTTCCAGCCACTCCGGCGATCACCGGCCGAAAAAATGTGGTCCAATCAATCCTTGAACTCTGACAATGCTAAATGTGCATTCAATTGATGATTGGTTATCAAGTGCACCCTTAATTAGGTCAAGGAAATATATCAGGTTCATCAATCCAAAATCCCATCTAGTTAGCACGAATTCTGATGCAGATGCACGGATCTTAAAGAGATGCTCATTCTTCTTGATGAATATCAAAACCTAATGGCTACTAAGAGATGAAGAGACTGACAGTGTGGTCTACTTGTCAAGATAAACAACAAAAATGCAAAATAAATCCAAAAAATTCAGAAAGACCCTTGAAACTATGAAAATAAAAGAATTACCATCTATTTACTGGATAACAAATTTACACCTAAAGTGAGGTGAACGAAGAGAGTCTCCCTATTCATATCTTCAAGAAATTATTTTCTTTCAATTTACTAGGATTTTCACTTCTTAAAAAAAAAAAAGTTCCAAACTTTATATAAAAAATTCTCCCAATTAATTTGAGGGTTCGTCTAATTAAATATAAGCTTCAGAAACTCATTTTTCATTAATTTCAAATTTAACACTTCATATCAAACCTAACCGATTACCTTTTCACATTTTGACAATTAGAACTAAATTTTTGATCGTAAGTTAAATATGAATACACAATTATTAAATTAGACAAAACCATCTATAAATTAATTAACTTCTTTCATGAGAGTGTTATTGAGAGATTCATTTTTTTAACTGAATGAGTATAACTTTTTTTGGTTATTTTTACAATATCAAAATTTTCAAAATGAAATTAACTAGAATTAGGGACTTCTTTTGCAGAAAGAAATTAATTACTTAATTTTGATAGACGTGTCAGGGATCAGAAACTAATGCATGCTTGTCAAATATAATGCCACCAATGTAGGGCTGGGCAAAATTGCTCAAACTCTCAACTCGCTCATTTACAACTCGAGTCAGTTCCAACTCGAGTTGGCTGACTCGTTTAATAAATGAGCTGAGTTTGAGCTTACCCCAACTCGCTCATTTATAACTCAAGTTACATAGCATTGGTCACAATAAATCCCAGAATTTTTTTTTGTTAAGCTGCTATATGAAAAATTACTGGTGCTTATGTACTAAGTTGTTGGTGTTTATGTACTATTGTTGTATAAAAAATTGTTGGATATTGATAAATTCTTTTACTAATAGTATATAATTAACTGGTTAAACGAGTTATAAACGAGTTGAAAGCTTACAACTCGTTATTACCATTCCAACTCGAGTTGACTCGCTCATTTATTTAATGAGCTGAGTTCGAGTTGGGGGTAACTCGCTCAAACTCGGCTCATTTACAGCCCTACACCAATGTATATATGTCAATGTTATGACTAGTCATCATATCACATGAAATTATCATTTCAATCATTTGTGTTTCTCTTAAATTTTATATGTTAAGTTAATATGAAATGTTATATCAGTGTAAACATATCACATATAATTTGTTATGAAATTCCGAATTGATATTTAGTTGCTATTTTATTGGTACCCATATATGTATGACAATAAACATGGTATTGACAGGAGCCGAGTCAACTATGGTAAAAGGATAATTTTACCACTAGCAGTTACAAAAAATTCAAAACTATGGTTCTTTTAGTATGATTTTAATTTTTTTTATAAAACATGCTATTAGTTTAAAATAATTATAAAATAATTATACTTCATCCTAAAATTTTGTCCCATTCTATGACATATTTTGACTCCGTCCCTAATATATTTAGAGAGAATATTTAATGATGGATGTCTAGTTTTTCAAATTTCAATATTCATAAAAAATATTGTCATTTGTCAATAGTTCAAAGTCCAATTCTTTCCTCCCTGAATATTGAATTTTGACATATGTTTAATTTTAAGTTATATCAAAATTCATTCAACGCAATGTGAATATATATAGATATATATAGTTTTTAATATTATATGCTCTACATGCGTTTAATTGCCATCCTTACTAAATTTGTTACCATATTAGACACTCCATTTTATAAACAAGCGGTATAAACTCTCCTTTCTATTCTAATATTTATGGATGAGATTCTGACCTTGGGTCATGTCAATGGTTAATCATGAAAACTAATTTAAGAAAATGATATTCTCAAATAAGGCCCCTGCACCATAAATGATTTTCCAAACAAGACCAGGCCCAAGTTGCTGCCGTGATTACTCAGATAACATGTAAAAAATAAATACAAAGAGAAAGAAAATAAAATAAAAGAACAAAAAATCTTCTTAGTTGCTCAAATCTCCCATTGAATAAAATGTAAAAGGGCCGGGAAATTAAGTCGACAATATTTATGTGTATGCAAAACGTGACTATTGAATAATTTTCATATATAATTCGTTGAACTGAATAATTTTCATCACTATTGGACACCATATAATTGATAAGGTGTGACTATTGTACAACACATCCAATCATTTATTTATGTGGCATGCATTTCTAATGATATATGTCAAATGCGTAACTATTAATATTTATGCATTATTATTGTTTCTCTTTTTTTTCATGCTGTTTTAAAAGCACAAATGTACTCCATTAAGTTCTTGAGTCCTAATTAAGAGCTACACTTTGTTAAATAAAAAGGAAGATCCAAATATATATAAAAAGAACAAAGCCATCAACATCCCCAGTTTAGTGGGTTTTTATTGTTTTCATGCTAAATTATTGGAGAAAACCAAATACACTACACCAAATTTGATCTTTTACAACAACATATTGCAACTAATAAATTAATTAGTTGCATTAAATTAATAAAAATGATATGAAACTAATAA
This sequence comes from Carex littledalei, assembly GCA_011114355.1. Taxonomy (NCBI): domain Eukaryota; kingdom Viridiplantae; phylum Streptophyta; class Magnoliopsida; order Poales; family Cyperaceae; genus Carex; species Carex littledalei. The sequence continues at coordinate 3,191,126 of CM022082.1, forward strand.
GTTGTTTATTGCAACAAAATAATTATTATTGCAATGAAATTTAAGGGTTGTCCGAAAAAAAAATATTAGAATGAAATAACACTTATTGCAACTGACTGTTCTCGTCGTGTAGTCTTCCAGGTCAGATTTAATTTCATCGTTCGTAATAAAATTTTAACTTTTGTGGGGTAAAGTTGCACTCACCTCCCTTTCTTAATTACCATCTTCTCTATCACACAACTGGAAAATCTTTTTACCAATGCCACTTTTTCGCTTTCACTTGTTGTTCTTCGTGAAATTTCTGGATGAAAGAAGAGTTACAACAGCAAGAAAATATTAAAAACAAAAAAAATTATTAAAATCGAAATATAAAGCTTACTGAGAAACTTTTCGAGGTTGCCCGATCGAACAGCTTCAACAATCGGTTTAGCGGTGATCAGATCTGTGCAAGGGAGTGTCGATTAGAAAGAGTAAAAATAATATGAGTACTAAACACACACTCATATATAGAGAGAGAAAGAGAGAAAGTATACCGGCAATAATTTGGACGCTCGCCATTGGTGTACTTTTAAGAGTAAAACAGAGATCTGGAGAAGTGAGAAAAGACAAAGAGTGAGAGTGACTTAAGAAGAAAAAAAACCCTAGGAATCTAATAAAGAACGGTTGGCTGCGTAAAATTCTACATTTTTTGTTGAGTTTTATGAGCCGTTTGATATTCTCTTCTCTTCTCTAGCAATATGTAATTATGGATGCACCTGATGCCTAGTAAAAGTTAATTAACCACTTACGTCATGTCAGTTTAGCGAATGTAGATGCTCTTAGTTCTCAATCCCATTGAATAAAATGTAAAAGGGCCGGGAAATTAAGTCAACATTTATGTGTATGCAAAACGAGACTATTGAATAGTTTTCATATTGTAACTTAAACATATTAGGGTGCATTTGGATGAAAGTTTGAATTAGTAAGAAAAGTGAGCTAATTTAAATTTGAGATAGTGAGCTAACTCAACTTTAGTTGAATAAGTATAATAGAGTGCTGATCCACAAAAGACAAACAAAGAATAGTCTATTTTTACTAACACAAACACATCCAAACATAGAATGGCAACACCTAACAGCCTTTGCCTTTTCCTTTGATAAAAAATGAATAGTTTTCATATATAATTCTTTGAACTGAATTAATACTTAAAAAAGTTGTTGCATAGAAAAATTATGAACTTTTCTGGTCCAACTCATCACTTTTGGATCCAATATATTAGATAAAGTGTGAGTATACAACCATTTGTTATTTGGCATGCATTTCTAATGAAATAGGTAAAATGCATGCGTAACTATCAATATATATATATATATATATATATATATATATATATATATATGCATCATTGTTTCTCTGTTTTTTTTTTTTCCTGTTGTTTGAAAGCACGATTGTACTCAATCAAGTTTTTGAGTCCTAATTAAGCGTTTCACTTGTTAAATTAAAAATAATAACCTAAATATACAGAAAAACATTACCATTAAGTTATGGATTTTTAAAATTTTCATACTACGTTGTTAGAGGAAACCAAATACCTACTCATAAGATGAAAAAAACAATTTTTATCTCATTGTTGACTCTCATTTTGAACAAATTCCATATACTAATTATTAAACCATTTAAACTTTTGAATTACTCAATAAAAGGGCTCACAATTCAAGTTTCATAAAATTTCCAAATCTAAACCAAAAATAATGAAATTAAACTGTATATTAATTTCATGAATTGGTCTAGTGTCACATTCAAACATAAACAAACCAAATTCATGATATTGAATCATACATTTATTTCATGAATTGCCCAAATGGCACATTGAAAAGTTCTCAAATTTTGGCTAATGAAACTAAAATCATACACTAATTTCTTTTTAAGTAAATGAAATTAATCCAAATAATTTCATTTACAAAATTAAAATGCCATAGGAAAGAATGGAAAAAAAAGAATGAGATTTTTTCTTCTTACTACAAATGAAGTAGATTTTGTGGGTTAATTGTGATTTCATCATTTAACAATTTAATTTTCATGTCTCAGATTAAATAATATAATATATTAATATTCATTAAAATCATCTAAATTAGAGTTTACCAATTGTATTTTTGTTATGCTTACAATTTAAAAAAACCAGAGAAAACAAAAAGGGAAATATTATAAATTACTTGATACACAAAATTTCAAGATCACTCTTAACAACTTGTCAACCAGCAACCAAATAACACATTGCAAAATGAGCCAGAAGTGAGAGAATTTTTATTTAGAGAAAATATTATTAAACAATATAGGAAAATAAAAGAATAGTTGGAATTTTCGATGCTATAGATGAATCCAAAAAATGTTTCAGATTCAAACTTTGGAGCCGATTTTTTTATTCAAATCCATACTTTTTCTTTTCTGATGGCTACAACTTCACAATATTTTGGCCACAAACAATTCTATTTGCAATCCAAACTCAATAATGGTGGCAGAAAAGTTTGGATTGTAAACCGGATTGTTTGTGGCCAAATTTTTGTGTTGCGTACATCAGAAAAAAAAATTGGATCTGAAATTTTTTTTCGGATCCATCTATGCCTTCGAAAATTCCAGCTATGCTTTCTGCTTCTCTATATTATTTAATAATATTTTTTATAAATAAAAAATTTCTCCAGAAGTGACTAAATGCAACTAATAGGTAATAATTTTATATGCACAATGAGGGTTCCAATGCCTCCATTTGTTGTGCCTCCATTCTTTAAAACTTTAATAACTCAAAATTTAAAACTTAAAATTCAAAATAAAATCGTTAGATATGAACTACATCATTTTATCTATGCACGTGTAAAAAATTATGGCATTTCAACTTTGTTTTGGTTGTCATATTGAGCTTGTAAAAATGTATACTAATTGTGGATAATTTCTAGACGTTGATTTTTCAACTTATTGATTCACATAAAAAAAAAATTGAAATGTGATAATTTTTTATGAGCACATAGAAAAAATAACATAGATCATATCTAATGGTTTTATTTTGACGTTTAAGTTTTAAACTTCGAGTTATTAAAGTTTTAAAAAATGGAGGCATGATGGAGGCACGAAAACTGGAGGCATTTGAACCCTCATGCACAATAAACCCATTGTAAGGTTCTAAGCTTATATAAACATAATGAAATCAGATTAATTTAAGAACAGTAGCCCAGGTGATTAAGGTACCACAATGCGCCCTCTGCAGCGTGTTGTTGTGCGATTTCTCTCTGACAATTAGGTGCACTGAAGCAGTCAATTACTGTCAGTGAGTATGTATTAATTAATACTATCACCTTGTACTTGAGCCAAAAAGTGATATAAATACCAATTTTATTATTCTTAATAACCAAACCAACAATAACTCAAAATAAGTTATCAAGAGTGTATAAATGTATAAAACTTATTCATACTCATAACACTCAATTATCAGATAAAACTTATATTGATCTTAGTTATGCATTTAAGCCTGAAGTAAGGTAATAGACTGAGGCTATGCTACTATGCATAGAGCGGATTGATCCATACTACGAATCAAGATCTTCGTTTTCAAAGTCCAAACAGTCAATTTGAACCGTTCAACATGATCTTGATATGAAAATGTACTTTCAAATTGAATTTGACATTTTTTTATAATTTTTTTACTATTTTTTTTAGATAGGTAGAAATTTACTTAATTTAAAAATTCTAGACCATTAAAAGTAGTGATTTTCCACCCATCTACAAAAAATCTAGAAAATGTAAAATTTAGTCTGCAAGTACATTTTCAGATGGAGATCATGTTAGATGGACTAGTAGAACTTTGAAAACAAAAATATTAATCCATAGTACGTACCAATCCGCGCTATGCATAGTACTATAGTCCCACTCAAGGTAATAAAGCACCCCACAAATTTAGAAGAGGAAAAGATAACAAGAAAACTTACAGTTGTGATCCACCACTTTACATTATTCATACGTAGGGCTGTTCCACTTGTCAGAATCTGCATGTTTCAATAAAAAAACTGATGTTAATATAATTACAGGACTGGAATACCATAGTTAAGCTACCAATGCACCCCATCCTCTTTTCATGGCTTCTTGAATAAAAGAGGGGAGCAGTTGGAATAATTTTGGTATTTGTGAAAAAATTAGGAGAAAAGTGGTGTTCTCTGAACAATGTTTCATAGCATCTCTATATTTTTGAAGGGTACTGAAGGTACTTTGGCAATCTATTAGAAAAGACAGGAGTAACAGAACCCCGCTCTTCACTTGTTGGAAACAAACTCATATTTGCAACTTAAACCCACAAAATTCTTAAATTTTGCAAATAATTTGCATCCAACTGAGATGGAATGATAGACTACTCCAAAGACAAATTTCTCTTCCTAGCACCCGAAAACTCGATTGAAGTAAAAGTAAAGCCAATTAAATTTAACAATTGTCTTAAAATTGTATTGACATATTATAAAGCAATCCAGTTGAGTCAATCTTTGCGTTAATTGCTGGTTCCTGTCTGTCAGGTTTGAGTGTTATTTTGATCAATGAAGAATAATTAGGCATAATTTGCAAAAATAAAAATAAAGCCCCTGCTATGTAGCAGACTTACAGAAATATAAAATAATAATAAGAAGACGAGGGTTACCAGAAGTATCTGCACTATTGCAAGAAGTCTCTTCCAAGCAATAATTCCCCTCTTCATCTTCCCCCGCATTTCCTGTCGAGCGTTCATCAACTGTGGGTCCCATCTTTTGTACCTTTTGTACATGCAGCTCAGTACTATCCTTTGGCATGGTTGGGATATCTTCTGTAACTTCTTGAACCTTTCTTTTAATGTTGTTGTGAAACTGTGTGAAATAGAGGAAAACAAATAAAAAATATTTACGGTGATCGATTTGTATAAACAGGTAAATGTGACAATTACAGTCCAGCCCCTGTCGAATTATGTTTAATTGGGCATTACAAGACTAGTTATATTGGTACAAAATGTTAGCGTAGGTTCGGAACCAGTGTTTATTGATAGATATCTGTACCAGATCAAAACATAATGCTTTGGTACCAAGACACAGTACCAGATCAAAACTGAATAATATGTAATAGCGTTCTAAATAACCCTATTCCAATTAAAGAAGAACTAATTTTGGAGAATCGAATATATTGCAGATAAGGAAACTAAACATTTCAATTATTCGCAGTTGCAAAATCAGACAGGAACTGTAATAATAAAGAGAGAGAGAAGGCATATTATAATTTATGTGTGATGTTAGAACACTGTATCAGCGTATCTTTTCTGATAGGGGGATGTACCAGTCATACTGGTAGGCTTTAGGGCCTAGGGATGGGTTCAAGTACGGTACCGCTCAGCGGTACTGGTATGATACCAGGGGTTGCGAACAGTGCTGTTAGGTGTAGCAGTAGTGATGAACTAGGATGTTTGTACTATTTTCATTTCACTTTTAATACAATTTTTTGTCAGCTGCTGGCAATCTTTCAAAAAAAAAGAGAGAGAGAAGGCATATTCTTTTGGTGTGATTTTTTCATTAAAAAAAAAAAAGAGAGCGCACGGGCAGTATTATTTGTGCTTTGAGAGTCCAAAAACCAATTCAATTTGATAAAGAAACTCTTCGCGGCTTAAAATTGACCTATCGGCATGTTAGTATTGTTCCGGCCACTCCGGGGATCACTGTCGACGGCCGGAAAAAGGTGGGGTCCAATCAATCCTTCAACCTCTGTTGATGCTAAATGTGCATTCAATTGATGATTGGTTATCAGAGAACCCTTAATTTAATCAAGGAATCCCAAAACCCATCTGGCCAGCACGAATTCTGATGCACCTGCACGGATCTTAAAAATATATGCATTGATCGTGATAATTATCAAAACCTAATGGCTACTAAGAGATGAAGAGACTGACAGTGTGGTCTACTTGTCAAGAAAATCAGAAAATTGCAAAAATAAATCCGTAAGAAATCAGAAAGGCCCGTGAAACTCTGGAAATTTAAGAAAGACCATCTATTCAAAAATTAAACAAAGCACAGATAACAACTCCATTGTATCTAGCAGCAGTTAAAGAGTAAAATATTAAACAAAGCACAGCATCACGAAGTTCATTAAACTACAGAGCACATTGCTTCGAGATACTTTTAGTTTGAAAAAAAAAAAAAAAATGAAAAAAATTATAATAAAGGCAAAAGTTTAGTTTCATATTCATCGAACCAGATAAATCCTTCATTAGCAGAAATTCAGCAATGCTACCATCTCACTATTGAATCAGATACTCGAAGAGAACACATAGGCACTGCCATCATTAGAATTCTTGATTTCTGTTCATTAAGAAAAGTGTAATAAGTACATCTTACTCTTAATAAAAAATCTAAGCATTTCAAGTTGAGAACTCCCACATGCTGATACAATGGCAGTGATTGTTCAAACTGATACAAATCAACTTTGCGTGATTACATCAGTGAATGTAGATATCTCAGATACACTAACGACAAAATATGCTTTTGTAATTGCTAACGACAAAATATGCTTTTGGAACTACTAATGACCATTTTAAATCAGTTAGAAAGCATGCATATGTATTTACAGTGTTGTCACGAGTATACTAACAACACTATGCTTTTATAACTACTAACAACCATTATAAATCAGTTAGAAAACATAATTAGGTATGTAATGTTGCCAATGACATAACATACAATATTTATCTTTTGAAAAAAGAAGAATTTTAGGGATCAGTACCTGTGACAAGCAGGCGCGGTCATATTTTATAAATCACAATGACAGCTAGATAAGGCTAGGTGTAACCCACAAGGGCAATCCACACATTGAAGGAAACACGTCCATCGTGCTCAGCTTATGTGGAACCACCTTCCCACTTTCCAGATTAGCCCGATGTATGCCAATACGAAAAGACTCTATGGTCACAGAATGCCTTATGTCATAGTATACATCATTCTCTTGTTTTTCATCACATTGCAGATTAATCGAATTCCTCATATTGAGAAAAAGCACCCGCTTTCCAATTTCCTTCACTCGATGCCATCTCTGACGCTCATCACACCACTTATACACACAAACCTTATTAATTTCAACAAAGTCCATAGTTCCACAATCCACAGTTATGACTATAAGGGGTCCACTAGAATCTGCATCTCCCTCAACCAAATTTATCTCATCATGCATGCGGTTGTAGAAGTTGAATTTGGAAGGGAAGGTCCACACAGAACGGTCCTGAAGGTCATAAACAGATATTTCCATTTTAGTATTCACTGTGTAAACCAAGTTGTTATATAAAGTGAAATCCATCACGCTTGGACCCGCATCCCACTTCAGTTCAGTCCACTGAGAATCTCCAATTCGACAGAAGCCCAACTCCCAATTTGATGATGAGAAGAACCAAGCCACGACAATGCAACCAGGCTTGGAAGGAGTGCAAGACAGACACACCTTGGCTATGCAAGTTGGGTATATTGCGTTAGAAGAAACATACATCTTCCTCAAGGTTGGAGGGGCATCAAAGGAAGGAAGGTTGATGCATCTACTGGTAACTGGGTTGAGCAACGACACTCGGTGTTCATGTTCCAGCACAAGCCAGCCATGGGAGGAGCCACAGTGATACTTGCCGCTCACGTACGGCAACTGGAACCGATATGTTTTTGACCGAGCCATATCATAGAAGAATATGTCAGCATCAGAAATACTGAGTTTAGGGAGCATTAGCCATGGAAATTGGGGAGGGAGATGGTTTGGGTGGGGCGTCAGGGCTCTTCGCCACGCCTTACAAACTGCTCTGAGATGAACGTATTGTGTGTTGGTGGTGGAAGCTTTCTCAGCAATGATTGTTAGCAGATCACCCGGGAGATCGGCCCAACACGGTCTCATCTTGGAATGGCACCTGGACCTAGAAGATGAAGGAGAGAGTAATCTACTTTCCATCCCTGTACCTGCTTTAAAAATAAAAATATCATTCATTAGCTCTTAAACCCACACTATTTATGTCAAATGCTATCCTCCATTAACCATTCTTTTTTTCTAGAACAGAAGTACTTTATAAATTATCTAATTCTGACAGATTAAAGCACTCAAATTTACACAGAGAGCAATTGCATGTTGTATTCTGGTATTCAAATTTCTAGTTAGAATAATGTTTGTTCTAATTAACCGTGTGGCTGTAGGTGTGGTGGAGAGCAGGAAAAGGCCTGAAGCGATAAATTACAATATTTATTTTTTTCCAAAATTAGGGTAACTTACTATTTACAGATAGGTGCTTAAATTATAGTATTATAACATTAAACCACTAATTAATGTAGTCCAAAAGATGAAGCAGGTTCACAAATAGTACTGGCAGGAAGTACATTTGCTCAAATTAGAGATTAAAGAAGAAATTCAGCGATTAAAAATTAGGGTTAAAAGAAAAAAAAAAAAAAATAGGGTTAATTTACCTCCGGTTCCACGCGCCTGCCCCGATTTTTCAAACTTCACAAGTCATCATTTTTTGTCTCTTTTTTTAAATGCTAGCTCAAATTCTTGTTGTTGTCGGGAATGAAAGAGACGGGAGGAGGGACCGAGAATAAAGCTTTTTTTGCTGGGGGAGAGAGATCGAGAGAGTTCATAACCCCTACGGTATCTCAAATTTTGAGGTTATATCAGAATCGTCAGAGGTCTTTAATATTCATGGCATTTTTTATCCAACAGTCCGGATCTAAACCCAAAATATAAGTTACTTTAGGAGATCTGATTTCAAGAGAGAGCTGGCATTTGCCGAAATTTTTATTTTTAACATTTTAATAAAATCAATTATTAAATCATCGTTTCTGGTCAATTCCAAATTTAACACGGCCGCAGAATGCCGGAGCGGACCCATATGGGGGGACCGCAGAATGCCGGAGCGGACCCTCATATGGGTCCGCAGAATGCCGAAGCGGCCCCAGGGGCCGCAGAATGCCGCAGCGGTCCCTTTATTTTTTATTTTAGAAATACAAAATTGTAATTTATTAAGTGTTATTTAGTTTCGAATGTGGTTTAAATTGATTTTTGGTCGTATCGTATTTTAGATATGCCGTTCGTTTGAAATATTTTAGATATTTTAAATATGTGATTTCTTTGAAATTCTTTTGTGTACTCTGAGATAATGAAATCAACAAAATAAATAAATAACAACAAAATCAAACAAACAAGAAACTAATCAACGAAATAAATAAGTATCTGACAAAACATCTACCAATACTACAAATAAGAATCTACCAAAACATCTAACAATCTACGGCTCTGGACTAAACACCGTCCTCGCCTTCTTCTTCCTAAACCCCCGACCCCGCCTGCATAGTGGCGTCTCGTCAGTATCTGCGGAGGATGCTGAGTCGGCTGCCTGGACATCCGTAGACTGAACCGGCTCCTGGCGAACCTCCTCAATCTCGGATGTCTGCTGGACCCCAGGACCAAAAACTGTGGTCTGTCCAGACTCAGGCTGCGTAAATAAAAACGCCTGTCTGGCAATGGGGTCATCGTGGAGGGAAGGGTGAGGTACCTGCTGTGAGAACTAGCCAGGGAACGGCGGGATGGGCTCTGTCTGAACATACCCTGGCTGATAGGCAGGAGGTGCTGTCTGAGTGGAACTGTAACCCAGGGAATACAGTCCATCTCCCTCCGTGCCATACTCAGTCCCAATATCGAAGCCCAGGTCCGCATCGTCTCCACCCTGTAGTAACTTACAAATTAGATAATGTATTGAATAAGAAAAAAACCACAGTTACGTATTTTAAATTTGGGTAAAAGTCCGGTTTAAATTTGGGTACAATTCTAATTTTGGTAAAAGTCCGGTTTAAATTTGGGTACAATTCTAATTAAATTTGGGTACAATCGAATTAAATTTGGGTACAATTCTAATTAAATTTGGGTACAATCTAATTAAATTTGGGTACAATCGAATTAAATTTGGGTACAATCGAATTAAATTTAGGTACAATTCTAATTAAATTTGGGTACAATCGAATTAAATTTGGGTACAATCTAATTAAATTTGGGTACAATCGAATTAAATTTGGGTACTATTCTAATTAAATTTGGGTACAATTCTAATTAAATTTGGGTACAATCGAATTATATTTGGTTACAATCCAATTAAATTTGGGTACAATTCTAATTAAATTTGGGTACAATTCTAATTAAATTTGGGTACAATCGAATTAAATTTGGTTACAATTCTAATTCTAAATCATAAATCTAAACCTAAATCCTAATCCTAAACCCTAAACCTAAATCCTAATCCTAAACCCTAAACCTACACCTAATTACTACTCTACACTAAAAATTAAAACTAGAGAAGAAGAAGAAAACTTACCCGAGGTCGAAGGAATTGAAACTTCAAATGAGATGTAATGAAATCGGAAACCAGCGGCCCTTTATATAGGCAGGGGACCGCTCCGGCATTCTGCGGCCCCTGGGGCCGCTTCGGCATTCTGCGGACCCATATTGGGGTCCGCTCCGGCATTCTGCGGTCCCCCCCATATGGGTCCGCTCCGGCATTCTGCGGCCGTGTTAAATTTGGAATTGACCAGAAACGATGGTCAATTTAATAATTGATTTTATTAAAATGTTAAAAATAAAAATTTCGGTGGCATTTGTTTGTCGGGACTCGAAAGTGGAACCTGTGGTGTCGCGAATTCGCATCCTCTCAGATATCTCATATTTTGCGTGACATTTTGGAAAAATCTCAACAGTTCAAAAACATTCTGCATGAATCTCAAAGCTCAAATAATATTTGGCCCTGCAATATCCCCGAATAGGCACCGGACATGTCGGTCACGCAAAATATGAGATATCTCAGAGAATACGCACTCTAGTGTCGCTCGGTCAAACACGAGGTGTCTGGATCAAAATTGATGCAGTGACATTCCTTCAATTGTATATAAATTCATATAAAACCATATATAAATTATTACAGATTACAAATGCAACATATATATACCTTGTATTTATACTTAGTATTTTTCAAAAATGAAATCTACAACCCATGTAATCAATATAATATGTATAACTCAATAAGATCAAGTATAATATTTGCATCAAAATTATGTGCTGACCACTTAATAATCATCTGATCAAGTTTTGGCCCAATTTTCGCCCAAGTTTCAATTTTGGGCTTATGATGCAGTTTGGAGCAAAATTTTATCCAAACTAAATTGTATAGGATCCAACATATCTAAAAATGAGTGCCAATGTGATTTATGACGTGATGCCTTTTGACTACTAATAGCATTCAATATTGCATCTCCAATAATAATACATTGATCAACACAGTTTTGTGCATACATAACAGAGAATAAAAATTCTCTTTTTAAAGAATTTCGTCCAAAATTATAAGAAAATATTTATACGTAAAAATAAGTTGAATCTGTATTGCTTTTATACGAATCATAAAAATCAATTTCGTTAAAATTATTGCATCTTATATGAATTTACGATGACTTTCGTACCAAATGATAGTTATTAATTAGACCGTAACGTGTTTTGTAATTAGAACATAAACAATTCAGAATTCATAAATTGAAATAAAATAGCAAAACGTAATTTAAATCTTACAGTTTTGAAGTGAATATATTATTAAGCGGAGGTGTAAATACTGATCTTTAATGATTTTTCTCAGTCGTGATGATGGAGACCTTAGACGTTTTTCTTTTACTTCTCTATTTATTTTTATGGACGAAGTTGGGGTGCGTCCAAATAAGAGAAGAAGTATTTAATAACACTGAGACAATCTTTGGGACCAGTATAATTTTTATTAAAAACAATCAAAATTTTTCCATCAAAAATTACTCGTGTCTTTTCATTAATTCTGTAAAATAAAATTGGTGCACAATAATAACATATGCCACATAATTAAATAAAAATAACATATACATGTTATAATACAAGCTCAATAATGAACAGTCTGATAGAAATTTTAGTTATCACAGAGTCTGATAGAAAATGTCTAGTTATATACAACGTTTCATAGCATCTATATATTTTTGAAAAAATAGGAGAAAAGTGTGTGTTCTCTTATCAATGTTTCATAGCATCTGTATATTTTTGAAGGGTACTAAAGGGGAAATAAATCTGCTGCGATTCCAAAGAATCGCAGGGACTCTGCTTTTTCAAATCCAACCATTTATATATTTTGAGATTCGTGCATTACAATAACTACTTTTGAGATTCGTGCATTTTAAAATATTAATGGTTGGATTTGAAAAAACAGAGTCCCTGCGATTCTTTGAGATCGCAGCAGATTTATTTCCTACTGAAGGTACTTTGGCAATCTATTGAAGCAGACAGGTGTACTAGGACCCTGCCCTTCACTTGTTGGAAACAAACTCATATTTGCAATTTAAACCCACAAAATTCTTAAATTTTGCAAATAATTTGCACCCAACTGATGAAGTGATAGACTACTCCAAAGGCATTTTTCTCTTCCTACCTCCCGAAAACACGATTGAACTAAAAGTAAAGCCAGTTGGATTATGTAATATTAGTCAATGAAAAGAATAATTTAGTTGTTTGTTAGTATGAATTAATCTTTGCCTTAATTACTGGTTCGTGTTTGTGAAGCTTGACTGCTATTTTGATTTTATGAAGAAAAAATAGGCACAATTGCAAAAAAAAAAAAAGGCATTTGTTTGTTGTGACTTAGAAATCAGTCTCCTAAAGTATCTCAAATATTGTGTTTAGATCAGGACTGTCCGATCACATTAATACTCGTACTGAAAATTATCAAACAGTCCTGATCTAAACATAAAATTTGTGCTACTTTAGAAGATCTGATTTCGAAAGTTGAGGCATTTGTTTGTCGGTACTCGTAATAAGATCTCCTAACGTAACTCAAATTTTGTTTTTAGATCAGGACTGTCCGGTTACTATAATATTCGTGTTGATACTGAATGGATGGTTCAGATATAAACTCAAAATTTGAGTTAAATGGATCGGTTTGGTTCTATTCAATTTAGAATTTTAAAACCGGTTAGACTGAATTGAAATTTTCAAACCTATCACCCGTTTGAACCAAATATTTAAAAAATTCAAAAATTACGACATAATGTATATTGTTTGATTCGGTTTAAAACCGGTTAAACTGAACCAAACATAATTTTTAAATCCATCTTTTAAAAAATTAAAAAAACTAACAAAAAATGTTTATTTTTATTTTAATACCCTATTTTGGTTCAACCAAGCAAATCAAAATTTACTTCGGTTTGATTCTTATTCTACTTCAGTTCGGTTTGATTTTTGAAAACTAGTTAAATTTTGATTTACCTATTTTAATTCAGTTTGAACCGAACCAAACCGCTTAACATCCCTAAATGTAGTGGCCCGCTACATAGCATTGCGGAGGCCCGAATAGGACTGGAATATTTTTTTAATAAATAATTAGGCCGCCCATCACAAAAAAATACACTGATAATATTATAAGAAAAAAACCTTTCTCATCCGAATTTATGGGAGTTTATTCTATGTAAAAGCTGATAAGAGGTTGGAGAGAGTTTGGTTTAACGGTTCATTTTTCAAAACCGATATAATAGATCGGTTTGATTCATTTTTGTAAACCGGTTTAATAGTTTGGTTTAGAAATTATAAAACCGGTTAGACCGAACCGATAAAAATTTTCAAACCCATCACCAGTTCGATCCAAACATTTTAAAAATTACGATATAATGTATATTGTTTGGTTCGGTTTAAAACTGGTTAAACCGAACCAAACAAAATTTTTAAATCGATCTTTTAAAAAATTCAAAAAATTAATAAAAAATATTTATTTTTATTATTAATACCCGGTTCAACTGAACAAATCTAAATTTACTTTGGTTTGCTCGCTTTGGTTCTTATTATATTTTGGATCGGTTTGATTCAGTTTGCTATTTGAAAACTAAATAAATTTATGGTTTTCCTGTTTTAATTCAATTTGAACTGAACTGAACCAATGAACACCCCAAATGCAGTGGCCCGCTACAGAGCATTACGGAGGACCAAATAGAATGACCGAAATTGTTTTTTTTAATTAATAATTAGGCCGCCCATCACAAAAAATTATACTGATAACATTATAAGAAAAAACTTTTCTCATCCTTCAAAATTATATATATAAAAAAAAGAATTAAAGGACATATATGATATTAACTATTCTATTAATTAATTAAGATTACAAAAAAGATCGTCTAGAAATATTTTATTAATCTTAAGGATCTTTTTGGTCCTAATCTACAAAACCCAAATAAGCCCAACAATGAAATGTGCTGGCGTAACACATTTTTCAAGTCGCCAAAAAACAAGATTAAGCTATTTTTTTTACTTTCTTTGTATTTATTATGGGAGGATCCAAGTTGTTAAAAAAAGATGATGAATTTATTCTAAATTCGTAATCAATGAGTAGGTCATAGCATCAAATCGACCAATGGTTTATGCATGTCTCACACTACCAACGAACAAGATTTAATAACAATCCTAATTGCAAACTATATACTATCACCTATTTCACAAAATTATTTTATAAATTTCATTTTATAAATCAATTTATATAATACATGCATGTAACTAAACAATCACACAATTAAGATAAATATTGTTAAGTTAATAGTATTAAATCTAGGAATTAGATATTTGATTTTCTCTAATAACTTAGTATCAAAACCTCTCCACCACTTAATTGAACGGTGATGTTTTTTTTTTTTTTTTGCTTTTTAATTTTTTTTATTTAACAATTAAAGCTCTCAATTAGGACTCAAAAAACTTGAAGGAGTACATTTGTGCTTGTAAAACAACATGAAAAAAAAGAAGAGAAACAGTGATGCAAAAATATTAATAGTTACGCATTTGACATATATCATTAGAAATGCATGCCAAATAATAAACAAATGGTTGTGTACTCACACTTTATTAATTATATGGGGTCCAATAGTGATGAGTTGTACTAGAAATGTTCATAAATTTTCTATGCAACAATTTTGTTAAGTATTATTTCAGTTCATGAAATTATGAAATTATTCAATAGGCATGTTTTGCATACACATCAATTTGGGCCGGGCCTTGTTTTCGAAAATTAATTCTGGTGCATGGGCCTGAGTTTAGAATATCATTTTCATGATTATCCATAAATATTAGAATACCAATGAGAGTTAATTTGAATCCAAATCCATGCCATATAATTTTAGCATGTTAATGCCTCTTGTTAATAAAATGGAGTGCCTAATATGATAACAGATTTAGTAAGATTGATAATCAAACACATGTAGAGCACATAATACTAAAAACCATATCTATGTTCACATTGCGTTGAATGAATTCTGATATAAAATTTTATGAGTGAGCCTATGGTGCTGTGCATAGCACAGATGGCTAGTGTACTACGGCTCAATATGGTACTTTTTAAAATTCTAATGGTCAATCCAACCGTTCAATGTGATAACCATATGAATATGTACTTGCAAACTAAATTTTATATTTTTCTGAATTTTTTTTATTATTTTTTTAAATAGGTAGAAAATCAGTGTTTTCTGAAAATTCTGGATCATCAAAATTCTACCTATCTAAAAAAATAGTAGAAAAAATTCGAAAAAATATAAAATTTAGTTTGCAAGTACATATTCATATGATTATCACATTGAACGGTTGGATCGACCGTTAGAATTTTGAAAAGTCAAATTTTGAGCCATAGCACGGACCCCATCCGTGCTATGCATAGCACCATAGCCTCACTCAAATTTTATTATAAAAATGATCTTATAATTATTTTTACACTACAAGAATGTTTTTATAATTTATTGTTTTATAAATCATACACTAAAGGAGCCATTTTCTGTAATACTATGCTAACCAAAATTTTCTATGAAATGCTTTCTGAGATTAGGATCTTTTATGTGTTTATTTATATAAGCATTGGTGATATAATTTTGACAATATTATATATTAATTAAAACAAACTATGCATGTAAATTAATCAATGTTCTAAATAGCGCGCTATATAGCGTTTTCGGACCAAAAAAGCTATGACGCTATGGCCATATAGAGCCACTATAGCAGCGTTATATGGCCATAGCGCTGTTTTTCAGCCGTTCCGTTATGACGCAATAAACGCTATTTAAACCATTGAAATTAATTGATTCTACAAGTTCTCTCTCACCACCATTTTTGTCTCTTCTTTTAAATGCTTTTTGTCACACGCCCGGGGGACCCACAGTAAAAGCTTTTGCTGGGGGAGAGAGGTCAGATCCCCTATAGTAACTCAAATTTTGAGGTTTGATCAGGACCGTCAGATACCATTAATAGTCGTGCTGGTTCTGATCAAACAGTTCAGATCAAAACTTAAAATATGAGATACTTTTGGAGTTCTGAATTCGAGAAGAGGGAGGAGGCTTTTGTTTGTCGGGACTCGAAAGCGGAACCTGAACCGGGATTAAATTTGGTGCGATGACAGTCACGGTTGATCCGCTTTAAGATTCGTGCTATGATTATTTTACAATTGGTTTTGTCGGGATGCGATCTGACATCCGTTGGAATTTCTGTGAGTTTTTTCTGTGTTGTAGCGTGTAAGAAACTGGAGATCTTATAATGCAGTTAGGGTCTTAGAAGTGTTCATCAGGTTTGATTTAATCGGTTTTAAACTAAGAGTAAATTGATTTAATGGTTTGGTTTTTCTGGTTAAATGGATCGGTTCGGTTTAGAAATTTTAAAACCGACCGGAATTTTCAAACCCATGATCCATCACCCGTCCGAAACAAACATTTAAAAAATTCAAAAATTATGGCATAATATATATTGTTTGGTTTGGTTTTAAATCGGTCAAACTGAACCAAACAAATTTTTTAAATCCATCTTTTCAAAATTCAAAAAATTAATAAAAAAATATTTATTTTTATATTAATAACCTATTTTGGTTCAACGAACAAATCGAAATTTACTTTAGTTTATTCGGTTCAGTTATTATTTAATTTCGATTTGGTTTTATTTTTAAAAACTGAATAAAATTTTAATTTGTCTATTAATTCAGTTTGAAAACACCCCTAAATACAATGGCCCGCTACATAGCATTGCGGAAGTACCAAATAGGACTGGAATTATATATATTTATTAAGGGTCCGCTACATAGCATTGCGGAGGTACCAAATAAGACTGAAATTATATATAATTTTTAACAAATAATGAGGCCGCCCATCACAAAAAAAATTACACTGATAATATTATAAGAAAAAACCTTTCTCATTTTTCAAAATTATATATAAAAAAAGAATTAAAGGACATATATGATATTAACTATTTTATTAATTAAGATTACAAAAGGTCGTCTAGAAACATTTTTCAAGGAAATAAAAAACCCAAATAAAAAAAGTTTAGTGCCGCCCAAAATTATACTAATATAAGTCCAACCATGAACACTGACTTGACACATTTCTTTGACACATTTCTCAAGTAGCCAAAAATAAATTAAGTTATTTTTCAACTTTTTTTTGGATAAATAATTGAATCTAATGATTTATGTGTAGCTCACAATATCAAATCGACTAATTGTCTATGCGTGTCTCAAACTTTTAATGAACTTGATTTAGTAACAATCCTAATTGTAAACTATATACTATTATTTATTTCCCAAAATTATTTTATATATTTCATTTTGTAAAACAATTTATATAATACATGTATCTAAACAATCATACCATTAAGATTAAGATTGTTAAGTTAATAGGTATTAAATAAAGAAATTAGATAATTGATTTTCTCCAATAACTTAGTATCAAAACTTAATTTCAAAACACACTAAACTGCACAGTGATGTTTTTTTTTTCTATTTAAAATCTTCCTTTAATTTAACAAGTAAAGCTCTTTATTAGGACTCAAAACTTGAAGGAGTACATTTGTGCTTTTAAAACAACATGAAAAAAAGAAAAGAAACAGTGATGCAAAAATATTAATAGTTATGCATTTGACATATATCATTAGAAATGCATGCCAAATAATAAACAAATGGTTGTGTACTCACAATTTATTAATTATATGGGGTCCAATAGTGATGAGTTATACTAGAAATGTTCATAAATTTTCTATGCAACAACTTTTTTAAGTATTATTTCAGTTCATGAAAATATGAAATTATTCAATAGGCATGTTTTGCATACACATAAATTTTGACTTAATTTTCCTAACTCTTTTCTTTTTTCCCTTTTCTTTCTCTTTATAATTTTCTTTTTCTATGTTTTCTTAGAGCATCTACATCCCTGGTACTAGTGTATTGATTTTACCCGACCGGGTCGACTCGGACCGACCCGGACCCGACCCTGAACCCGACCCGAACCGTCCTAAAGGGTTGGGTCAGGTGCGAAACCCGACCATACCCCCACCGTTTCAACCCGCATACCCGAACCCGACACAGACCGGCCTAAACCCGACCCGCCCCGCCCGAACCCGACCCTAAACCCGACCCCAAACCGGTCTAACCTGGGTGAACCCAACCTAACCCGACCCTAACCCGACCTAACCCCCTAAAACCCAGCGGGACCCGACCCGACCCGTCCCAACCCGACTCCCCACCGAAATTTTCAAATTTAAAAAAAAAACGGTAAACTTCCCCCCCCAAAAAAAACCCCATAAATACATGATCACTCAAAAGAGAGCAATGTTTCTTTTAATATTTATAAACTCAGAAATGCTATCGGTTCGGACTGCAAGCTCACAATCCTATCGAGTAGTATAATCGAGGTCGATCCACATGAAATATTAGTTCAGTGCTTTGAGCGATCGAATCACAATCTTTCGAAAGGCTAGATGAAATCTGAAAATTGAGAGATGTTGTTGTGATCAATGTAAATTAGGAAGCAATTAAAAGTAATTAAAATAAAGATAGAGATGAGAATTCCTAGGGTTTCGGCACACCATTGCTACTCAATCCGCCTTGACAATATATTCCTGTTGCGTCTGATTTCCTGTTGTTATTTTATGAAAGACACCACATAGGTCACTGCGATTTATGTTACGCAAGAATGACAGATCTTTCATCGAGATTCTACATAGGACACTGCGATTTTCCTTACGCAAATGACTGATCTCTAAAAACCCCAAATTACTACACAGATCACTGCGATTTTCCTTACGCAAGTGATGGAATTTGGTACGCGTTTTGTTGGTTTGGTTTATGGTTTCCCCGCTAAGGTTTTCTTCACATAAACCTAATAGATCTCAACGAGGCTAATTCATACAAATAGTTTTTCTTGCCATTAAAGTACTGTCACTACTCTAACGGACTCAAACTAGATCATTGAAGTTAGATGAAGAGATAGTAAATCACAAAAGCATTTAGATTCAACAACAAGAAACCATAATCAACAGAAATATATATATCAAAACATCAAGAGTAACAAGGTTTACTGCCTAGCCCTAAGAAAATGAACTTAGCCGCGGAACGGCATTGTTATAAGCACTCCTCTCTTCTCTCTTTAATCAAATCTAAAACTAATTACAAAGATAAGTTATTCTTCTGCCCAGGGGCCTTATATAGGAGTGGAGGGACGTCTGGAGATTGAGTAGGGGCTAAGAAACTGATCTGGATACAGTTGTCGGCAGTTATTTCCCAATGGGCGTCTTCATTACAGTCCGTATCAGGTGATACGGTCCGAATTGAGATTTTCATTATGGTCCGTATCACGTGATACGGTCCGAATTGAGAGTTTCATTACGGTCCGTATCAGTTGATACGGTTTGAATTGGGCTGGGTCCGTATTAGGCAATACAGACCGTAACAGAGACTTAGTCGATGAACGTCGCTTATCCGATTTACCCGATTCTTGCTCCATTTGATGTAAAATAGTCCCAAAACTTGTTTTCTGCAATAAAACATACAGAAGGGTGACAGTAGTTTTTTTCTCTAATATATTAAACATAAGTGTGAGGAAATATGCAAAAGTCAAAACCCTACGTAAATCATCATTATTTTGACTCTGATCAATACACCCCCATTCTTCATACATTTTCACATCTCATACTCATTATTCTCAATCTCTCATTCTCTCAATCTCATATTGTCATACTCTCAATATTTTCATTATTCTCAAATTTTAATTTTATTGTTTAAAAAAAAAGAGTTGCAAATTTATTTCATTCTACAAATACGCAAACAGAATTACGAAAGTAGAGAAATTACGAAGTTCGGCACCTCCCGCAAGATTTTTCTGCGAGATCAAAAGGTTAGATTTATTTTTAGTAATTGTTAGATAATTAGAATTAGTTTAAATAGGTTAAATTAGTAATTGTTAGGAATTGTTAGATAATTTTTAGTAATTGTTAGTAATGTTTAGTAATGTTTAGTAATTTTGAGTAATTGTTAGTAATTTTTAGTAATTTTTAGATATTGTTAATAATTGTTAGATAATTTTTAGTAATTGTTAGTAATTTTTAGTAATTTTTAGTAATTGTTAGTAATTTTGACTAATTATTAGTAATTGTTAGTAATTTTTAGTAATTGTTAGATATTGTTAGTAATTTTGAGTAATTCGGATTTATTTTTAAATTTGTTAGATGAAGAAGCTAGATTTATTTTTAGAAGTTAGATAAATAGATTTATTTTTCAAATAAGTTAGATTGATTTTTCAAATAGAAGTTAGATTTGTTAGATAAATAAGTTAGATTTATATTTTATTTTTGAATATGTTGGATTTGGTAGAGTTATTTTTTGGAATAAGTTAAATTTGTTAGAGTTATTTTTTTAAAATAAGTTAGAACAAGTTATATTTATTTTTTTTAAATAGATTTTTGAATAAGTTAAATTTGTTAGAGTTATTTTTTTTTAATTAGAATAATATTTGTTTGTTCAAATTAGAGTTTAATAGGTTAGATATTTTGAAATATTTTGAAATATGTTAGATTTATTTGTTTGTTCAAATAAATGTTATATTTCTTTGTTCCAATAAATGTTATATTTGTTTTGAAATATTTTGGAATATTTTTTAAAATTAGAGTTATATTTGTTTGTTCAAATTAGAGTTATATTTATTTGTTTGTTCAAATTGAATATTTTGAAATATGTTAGATTTTAGATTTATTTCTAAATAGGATACATTTATTTTTTGAATATGTTATATTTTATTTTTTTAATTTTGAATATGTTAGATCAGATTTTTTAAATTTTGAATATTTTTTAGATTTATTTTTAATAGGTTAGATTTTAGATTTATTTTTAAATTCGGATTTATTTTAGATTTATTGAATTTTTCAAAATTTGGATTTTTTTTAATATGTTATATTTTATTTAATTTAATTTTTAAATATGTTAGATAATAAGATTTGAATATATTAGATTATTCGATATGTTAGATTTTTGAATATGTTACATTATTGGATTTTATTTTTGAATATGTTAGATTATTGGATATGTTAGATTATTGGATTTGTTAGATTATTGTATTTTATTTTGAAATTCGGATTTATTTTGAAATAGATTAGATTTTTTTTAAATTCGGATTTATCTTAAATAGGTTAGATAAATAAGTTATATTTTATTTTTGAATATGTTGGATAGTTATATTTATTTTTAAATATGTTATATTTAGTTTGTAATAGGTTACATTTGAATATTTTGAAATATGTTAGATTTTACATTTATTTTTGAATAGGTTAAATTTTATTTTGAAATTCAGATTTATTTTGAATATGTAGATAAATAGATTTGAATATGTTAGATTTTATTTTTTAAATTCTTGTTAATTTTTAAATATGTTAGATAAGTATGTTAGATAAATAAGTTAGATTTGTTAGATAAATATGTTGGATTTACATTTTATTTTTGAATATGTTGGATTTGGTAGACTTATTTGCTTGAATAAGTTAAATTTGTTAGAGTTATTGTTGTAAAATAAAATTTTAAAATAAGTTAGAACAAGTTATATGTATTTTGAATTAGACTTAGAATTTTAAAATTCGAATTAGACTTTTTTTTTTTAAATTTGAATTAGAACAAGTTAAATTTGAATTAGACTTATTTTTTTTTAAATAGATTTTTTAAAATTCGAGTTATATTTTTTTGTTCAAATTAGACTTAGAAATTTTATTTTTTTTTGTTGAAAGTTAGAAATTCAGCAGAGGCTTGCTGCCTCTTTTTTTTTTTTCTTTTGAAATTCGGCAAAGGCCTCTTGCTGCCTTTTTCTGTTGTTCAATTTGGCAAAGGCAGAGGCTCTCTGCCTTGTTGAATTTTTTTTATTTACTTTAATTTAGATTTAATTTAGATTTAATTTAGATTTGAATTCAATTTAGATTTAATTTAGATTTAGATTTAGATTTAGATTTAGATTTAATTTACATTTAATTTAATTTATATTGAATTTAGATTTACATTTAAATAGGTTAGATAATTTCAAATTTATTTTGAATGGATTTAATTTTTGTAGAACAAATGTCGGACGATTGGGCGCAAAGAGCTTCCGCCGATTTTTTCGACCCTACGCCATCTGGGTACCATCCAAATATGTCCGCAATAGAAAGTAGGCTTCCACAAGAGGCACAACTTTTTCCATAAAATTCCGCACAAATGCCACCGCCATATCCACAAAATCCCTCCCAAATGCCGCCACCTATTTATCATCAACAAGATCCTAACTATTATCAACCAAATCCCTCCCAAATGCCACCACCTAATTACTATTCACCGTATTCTAACCCTTCATATGGAGCAGGTACTGCTTCTACAGGATCGACTCAATACACCGCCCATATTGGAGGTACTTCTTCGGGTGGATCGAGTCAATACACCGCCCCTATAGAAAGCACTCCCTCGACAAGTATCCCAAAAATTCAAGCCAAAGTTGTCCCCGCAACCCAAGCCACTTCTTCGGGTGTTGCTCCCATCGAACCACCAAAGAAGAGGAAAACCAAGGCGCCCGAATACAAGGCTGATTTTTGGCGGTATTATGAAAAGACCTTTCATGCGAGTGGAGTTGTCCATACTCTAAAATGTAAGGTACGCGGTTGCAAGGTTATTTACGAGTATAAACTTGCAAATGGTATGTCCACATTTAAGAAACATGCTGAAGGTCATGCGAAAAAGAGTGAGCTACCACAAGAAAATGCGGACCCGCGGTTAGTCCAAACCCTTATGAACCCGGATGGTAGTAGAACCCACCAAAGATATGATGAAAAATAATGCTTGAAGAATTTGCCCGATATATTGCTCACAAAGAATAACCAATTAGTATGGGTAATTGTAGTAGTTTTGCCCGGCTAGTAATTCGGGGGTGTGCTCAACCATTGTATAAGAGAATCCATTATAGAAAAATGGTACGTGAAATTAAAAAACAGTTTATCCAAAAGAAAAATGACCTACGGGCTATATTTGGATATGCAAATTATAATGTCTCCATTACCTCCGATATATGGACTGCCGGTAAACATTGCCTTGGGTACTCTTGTATTACCGGTTATTGGATCGATGAGAATTGGGTTTTACAAAAAAGGGTTTTAAGTTTTCGGGTGTTAGATTCCCCGCACACTGCACAAATTATTTACCTATCAATTATTGAGGTTTTACAAGAATATAATCTCAAAAGGGATTTACGGAACAATATTTTTTCTATCTCATTCGAAAATGCTAGCAACAATGTAGCGTCCATCGATCATTTCATCCGGTCCCTAAACCCAATCATGAATGGTGCACTGTTTCACCAAAAGTGTGCTTGCCACATACTAAACCTTACCGTAAAAGATGGCCTTAAAGTAGAAGCCGTAAATGACTTGATAATTAAATTTAAGGGAGGTCTTGCCCATATTTATTCAAACGGGGAAAGAAAACAAAATTTTGCGGCTTTGTGTGAAAGAATAGGTTTGGGCAAAATGAGGGTACCTTGGGATATAGACACCCGTTGGAATTCCACCTACAGGATGCTGCACCGATGCATTCCTTACAAGGCGGCTATAGGAGAGATGTTGAGATCGACGAACGAAGGACAAGCTTTGGAACTCACCGATCGACCCCGAATGGCAGCGAATAATAATACTTGCACAATTCCTTGGAACCTTTTTCACTGCAACCGTCAAATTATCTTGCTCGTACACATCGACGGCACATGAGTTGCTGCACCATCTCTACTATATTTCCAAGGTGTACCGTGATATGGAAGATAGGGATAGTGAGGATTTCCCTCTCCATCCGATCGTAGCAGCCATGAAGGTAAAATTTCTTAAATATTGGGAAGAGGTACCCCTCTTGACCGTTCTCGCAAACTGCCTCCATCCGGCATACAAGAAGAAGTTCAAGGTAAAAATACTTCAAGCCTACAAGAAAAATCTAAAATTAAACTGGAGGAACGAGGATCCCCGCGTACAACGGGCATTGGACGAGATGTTTTCCATATACAGCGAAAGAAGAAATGCCAACTAACCGCCTTCGACCGGTGGCGTGAGGTATGAATATAAATATACATATGTTTTTAATATTTATTATTTATAATATCTACATTATTTGTCCACTAATTTTGTCTATTGTTTTAATAGTTTATCCACACACAGCAGTACTGGATTGTTAGGCGATTTCCAGGATGATGACGACCCGACGGGATCCCAAGGTAACACGAACGAGTTAATGAGCTATTGTTTGGGGACCAACGAAAATGAAGGAGTTGACTTCATGGATTGGTGGAGGAATGCAACTGCCTATCCAACGCTGGCGATGATGGCCTGCGACATATTTGCCGTGCCCGTGTCAACCGTCCCTTCCGAATCCTGTTTTAGTTCGGCGAACAGGATCCTCACCGATAAACGAAGTAAGCTGGGTGCACATGTTTTCGAGAGACTTGTGTGCTTGAAAGACTGGATTGATGCTGAAAATCGCACGCAACTGTTGGGTTTTGACTGTTCAAACCCAGGTGATTAACTTTTAGGCTCAAGCTGCGGAAAGACCGTAGAACAAAAATTTCTACGTCTAATCTCAAGCCAATGATTAAAAGATGGTATCGTTCTTTTAATCCTTTAATGATCTATTTCCGTAATTGATTTCTAAAACTTAAATCTATCTAGCAAGTAAATAAATTTATATAACATTTATACCTTGTTTCCAAATTACAATTGGAATGCAGACCGAGCGAGAAGACCGGATCTGAGCAATGTCTTCTTTCGGAGCAATGACTTCTCTCGGAGCACCAAACATATGGTGCCTGTATAGGTTATCCACCAGGACTAACCAGAGAGCGGTTTATTTCTTTTGCCAGAAATACCGTAAACCGCGGTATTACGGAAAAACACTATTCACGAGAAAAAGACGAAATAGCAGAATTCCCGACCGGCAGTTATTCTGATTTTACTAATAAGCAAAACAGAAATACCGTGACTTTCGGGAAAACACTATTCACCGAAATCCCGCAAACACTATTCAACAACTCGAAAGATAATACGTATCAGATACGTATAACTTTCGTTTAAATCGCAACACTATTTGGGAGAGAAAATATTATAATCGAATCGAATCGAGTCGAATCTGATTTCTATATTTTTCTCTACCCCTACCCCTCTATTTATAGCCTTTGAAATGTTGTGAAAAGACCAAACTACCCCCATGACAAGGCATGCCACCTAGGGGGTGAGGTGTCATGTGGATAGGATCGATGACATGTCATGTGGATAGGATCGATGACATGTCATGTGGATAGGATCGGTGACGTGTCATGCGGATAAGGACGAATCTGAAAAGACCAGAATGCCCTCGCCCCGAACACAATTAATATCCGTATAATTATTCTGAATAATTATATTTCTTACGGTTGTTGATTTCGGTAATTTATACAACGTGTCCTACACGTTTATAAATTAACCGGTTAACCTTTATACAACGTGTCATACACGTTTATAAATTTAACTAATGTTTTTGCTTGTCATTTTTACATGACATTTATAATATAATTATATCAAGTATAATTAATTATAAACCATCTTATTATTGATCATAATCAATTTATAACCAATCAATACGATTCTCCGATTAACTCCTATATGTGTGACCCGATAGGATCTGTGTTATGTTGGTAAATAAAATTAAAACCGTTTTAACTTCTATAATCATGAGAGGCATCTGGCAAAACGCATCATGACCATCCAATTACACAGATGATGCTGTACTGTACAATATCACGATCCAGTAAACTATTTTACTCGTGTTAATTTTTTTGTCTCATAGCTGTCAGATTAATTTCAAGGTAGGTTTGTGTCATCCTTGCAAATTAATCTTTTCTTGATCTTGAGCAGATTATCAAATATGATTACTCTTGTATTCATACTGCTAGCAGATATTCTTACTCTATCAAGGGGCCCAGTGACACTATAACTCGTATAATAAATACGAGGAACAATAGTACTTTTGGTAGACCATCACTACCTCAGCTAAGTTATGTATACCGAAGAGCTACCGTTATAGCTACTTTTTACAGATAGCGTTAGGTAACAATCACACATACACATCTCTTAGTTAGGAAAGATGAATACCTCATACTGTAGAACTTAACACTGAATGAAAGCATTAATGACACGAACACAATTCCGTATAATGTTTCATTCGGGGTCTGTCAAATACCATGTTCTCTAACATGTATCTATGTGATTAAATTGACAACTCATTGTCTATGGTCAGTAAAACTTTAACCATCATTTAATCCACATACTAACCTTTAATTGGTTAATTAGTGTTCTTTGCTAATTACCTCGGTCAGTGACTATTAAGAGTATTTATCATCTATATTATGAAGTTCTACTCATTTCGAATCCGAATGCCGAAATGATCCATAATTCGATAAAACTCAAAGAACAAAATGATAATATTATTAATCATTCAATTCATGAACAAAGATTTATATAATTAAATTATCGTATTATTGACTTCTAGATTATTACTTACTAACAGCAACATGCCATGGGATTGGAAGCGTCATCATCCGGTGTCGAAACTCAAGAAAGCGGTACCGAGGGGCCTGAGCCTAACGAAGATTCGGACGGTGAGCAAGAGAGCGACCTATGGTATATGCACAACAACTACTAGATAGGTAGTGTCGGTATAAAATTCTAACATCTTTTAATCTTTATTGTTATTTTTTTTAAATTATAATTTCTAAATATTTCAATTGTTTCATTTTAAAGAATAATTACTAACAAAAAAAAGTTAGAACTCCGCCTATGTTATTTTACATAGCCGGTCCCAAGCCCGGAATAAAGGAGGAGGGTAACTTTTGTTTTTAAATTTATGGTTTTAAAATAATTCGGTTTTAAAGATAAAAAATAATTCGGTTTTAAACTAATTCGGTATTTCGGTTTTAGAATAATTTGATTTTAAACTAATTTGGTTTTAGAATAATTCGATTTTAACAAAATTCGGTTTAACATAATTTGATTTTGTTATAACAAAAATATATTGATTTCAAATAAAAAAAAATAAAAAAAAACTGAAATAAAAAACAGCCAAAAATCCCCAAACAAAACAGAAAAAATATAACAGAAACAGAAAAAAAAAACCAACCGACCCGGACCGGACTGACGTCCCGACCCGACCCAACCCGCCCCAACCTAACCCGCCGAGTTTAGGCCGGGTAAGGGTCGGCCGACTCAAACCCCAACCCGACCCCCCCCCACCCGACTCAACCCGTTGACCCGGGCTAACCCGTGCCCGAGTCAACTCGGGGACCGGGCGGGTTTGGACCGGACCGACCCGACCCTAACCCGTTTCAATACACTACTTGGTACTATTAGAGTTTCTAATCTAATTTCAGAGATGTGGGAGAGTTTTTTATTTAGAAACTACGCAGTAAAGTTTCTTATTAAGAAACTGTTTATAAACTACGCAGTAAAGTTTCTTATTTGAGACCTTAATTTTTAAAAAGAAATTAATAGTTATTTAGAAACTCATTTGAGTTACTGGAATGTAGATGCTCTTAGTAACCACAACATCAATTTGGGCCTGGCCTTGTTTTGGAAAATTATTTCTGATGCATGGGCCGAAGCTGAGAATAAAATGGAGTGTCTAATATGGTAACAGATTTAGTAAGGATGATAATCAAACACATGTAGAGCACATAATACTAAACACCATATCTATGTTCACATTGCGTTGAATGAAGTCAGAAAATGTCATTAGGATGTTATAAAATTTTATTATAAAAAATGATCTATAATTATTTTTAAACTATAAGCATGTTTTTATAATTTATTATTTTTTAAATCATACTAAAGGAGCCACTTTCTATCATACTATGCCAACCAAAATTTATTATCAAATGCTTTTTGAGATCAAATAATTAAGGAGCATTATCCAATTTTATCTCATAGCAACAACATCATCAATAATATTGTTGAGTTTGAGTAGATCATTGTTATTATCTATTTTATTAGTAATTGAAAACAAACAAAATTTTGAGCAACAATGTATGCTATTATCTAATTTTGAGTAGAATTAAAGTTAAAAAAAATATTTATAAGTTAATTTTAATATATTAATTATAATCGTTTTTTTACCATTTGATTTTACATTGGATTTGTCGTTTGAAGTTAGTCCGATAAATTTTAAAATTAAACTTATCAATAGTCTTAATTAACTTAAAAACATACCAATTATATATTTTAATATAATATATACCGTTGTATTTGATAACTGGTATATATTTTAAGAGGAGGGTTCCAATATCTCATGTCTTTCATACCTCATTATGCCTCATATTTAATATATCAGTTTTCAAAATTCAAACTATCGATCTGAACCGCTCAACATGATATCCATACTAAAATATGCTTGGGGATGAAATTTTATAATTTTTGGAATCTTTTTACTATTTTTTAAGATAGGTACAAAATCATTGTTTTTGGACCGTTAAAAAACAATGATGTTGTACCTATTTAAAAAAATAGTAAAAAATTTTCAAAAATTATAAAATTTGGTCTCCAAGTATATTTTAATACGGATACCATGTTGAGCGGTTCGGATGGATAGTTTGAACTTTGAAAACAAAAATATAAAATATAAGACACGATGAAGTATAAAAAGCATAATGTATTGAACCATCCTCGTATTTTAATATATAACAATGTATTTGATAAAGTCAGCGATTCAAACTGATGTCATACTAGTTTTTAAGTTTGATAAGTTGTTGGTTTTGCTACTTTCTTTTCTCTATTCTCACATTGACAGCTTTAGATTTTGCTTTATAGGGATTGGTGGAATCTCTTTTTTCTTTCATTCATCCAAAAGCAGAAAGAATTTTCATCATTTCTGCCAAGAAAAACTGACCTTGGTCAGAGACGACAAAGCATGTGCCTCAAAAAAGAATATTTGCAATCTCATCTAATCTCATTCTGTTCACTTCCCATCCAGCAAGCAAAAGGAATTTGTTTTCTTAACATCAATAGGATTTTTTATGTGTTTATATTTGTGAGCATTGGGGATATAATTTTGAAAAATCTTTTATGTAATACTAATTACATTGCACATACATTAATTAATTATACACATTGCTAATTTGTAATTCGAGTTAAAATTAGAATTAAAATTAAAATAAATTTCTTTAATTATGATTGTTAATTAGAATTATAAGTTAAAGCATCATAAATTATAAGTGTGCGCAATGGAAAATATAAGTTAAAACATTGTTTTTTTTATTGAGTACTCAATTAGTTAATGGGTTTAAACATGATTAGGTATTTAAATCCGATTCGCTATTTTTTTGCCCCCCTGACGAAAATCCTGAATCTGCCCCTACATTGGTGATATAATTTTGAAAATTCTTTATGTAATACTAATTACATTGCTCATACATTAATTAATTCTACGAATTTTGGAGAACCAGCTTTGTTCTAGTATAAAAATACAATGATGTTTATATAGGAGGTCGTAGGTTTGAAACCCTAATGAAAATCTCTTATAGAATATTATGTTAGTGTTATGATCTAGAAGCCAACAATTTATAGTTGTATTATGTTTTTTGTTCATGAAATTAAATAATCTTTTGTTCCTTGAGTATTTGATTACATTATAGATTATTCAAGTTGAGGACCTGAACTATGGAACTCTATAATAATTATGTAATAAATACTTTAAATGTCCTTAATCTTGGTAATTAGAAAATAACACTATATACCAATACAAAATTAGTATGTGGGTTAAATGATAATCATGTTCTGCGGATCATGTGGTAAGAAGTTACCAATTTAATTACATAAATACCTGATGGAGATCAGAGATTGAACATGACCCAAAAATGAAACATAATGTGAATTGTACTAGTGTCATTAATGTTTTATTTGTGTCTTGAATTCTTTGGTATGAAATGATTATTTTTTCTACATCAGATTTATGTATCTGTAGGTGTTATCTAATGCTGACTGTAACTAACATCTATACAAATAATATCTCAATATATGTTTCTTGTGCGGCGAAAAAGACACTTATCAAGAATATCAGTGTCACTCATATTATATATATGAGTGATGATATATGTGGGTCCCTTGATGGAGTAATAAAGTATGCATGCAATTATGATCAAGTAGTTGATCATTATTTACTAATTAATTGGAATAAAAAAGAATAAATTTGCAATGATGACACTCTCCTATCTTGAATTTATTTATGATATCATGTGACATATGAATTGACACAAGAAATTAAATATTGTTTTAGAATAAGATATTAATTGGTTCATATATCATCTTTATATGTTGAGTAATTATAATGCATATTGCTAGAAGCCTGTTATAATTTATAGAATTAAAAATGAGTTTTGATTATATTATCAACATGATATAGATCCTATGAGGTCACACCCAAGATAGAAAACGAAACAAATAAAAGTGTCATGAAGATGACTACCTTGATCTTAAAATATATTTATTACATGTTGGACATGATATATAAATTTATTTTCCAATAAGAATTGAGCAAAAACGAATTTGTAAAGTGAAAAAAGGCCCAAGCCCATTTAAATTGTAGATATTAACATTTAATGGAAGAGTCTATTTGATGTAGACTTGAGAATAGAGTTAGAAGGGAAAAACATCTAATGGAGATGTCCATTAAAAAAGAATAAGAGGAGATTTGAGAAATGCATTTTCCTCATGTGTTGAGTACAATACTTCTACACTAAATTAATAGTTAATTGAAGGGTATAAACTAAGATTAAGATTGATCCTTGATTTAGTATCTCTAGCAAGAGAAAAACAAGGGTTCCGTTTAATCTCGGGTGGATACTTGTGGACGTTTTCTTGGCAACAACCATACATCTCAAGTCCATACTTCTTGGTTTAGAGACCAAGATTTGAGGTATAAAGTTTAAACATGTTAAATTGCTAAATTAGATTCATAGTTAGTTAAATAAGTAGATCTATATAGTTTTTTTTGAGTTAAATTTTAAAATTTGGTCTTGTATGAAACCCATATTTTCTTCATATTAAACAGTTAGGTGAACTTCAATCTCTCTGAAAATAAAATCTATAAATTTTGATAACAATAAATTGCATGTTACATAACATACTTCTTAATTTACTATCTTACCAGTCAGATATTACACATGTATGTATATATAGGTGAAGGCAACAAGAGATCCCAAACTAGTGAAAAAAGGATTAATTCTTTATACCAAGTCAACATCACAGAATCATTTGGTCTTCTCCTCCTTTGCATGCTTATTCCCACATGACAACCCCACAATTTCTATATCTCCTAGTTTTTAGCACCTTTCAGCAAACATGTGTAGATTGTAGGCCCATCATGACTTAAAAATCAAGTCTTTGATTGCCTATACATTTATAGCCCTTGAAACCAAATTTAATTTTATGATTAATTTTACGAAATTGAAAAACATTCATTTATAAAAAATTTATTAGAATATTGTTGTAGTTGTTCAACTTTTTTTATTAGAATTTATTTGACTCTATTATGCAGGAAGTTGTATTGCCATGATGGGCCATGTACACCATAGGCATAGATTAAAAAAAAAATTAAGATTGAAGAGGTTAAAAAATTTAGTGAAATGTAATTTTATTTTATAAGAGAAGCTAAAAAGTATTGATACATGTAAAAAGTATAATATTTAACGGATAAAATTACAAATTTTCAATTTATATTAGGACCTTAATTAGCCTACTTTTTCCTCCATGTTTTTAAATATTTTCGTCTTATACACAATAAACACAAAAAATATAAATTTGAAAAATAAATTAAAATCAACGATTCAAATTCTTTATGTGAAATCGATATAATATTTTCTTAGTCCAACTAGCTCATAATTTTAATGAACTCATAATAATTTTACTCATTTCCCAAATACTAATTAAGACATGTATACATAAGAAATTAATTAAATTAAACTCCACATGCATAACGCTATATATCCATGGCTATTACCTTTCTAACTAGTATCTACCATATATATATATATATATATATATATATATATATATACCATGCACCAATAATTAATTAACTTTCCTTAATTCCCGTTCCTTTTATCAAATCTCTCTGCCTAGTGTGTGTGTGTGTGTGTATATATATATACCACTGCATGATTTTTTTTTTTTTTCAAATATCATTAATTATTTTCGCCAGAATAAAATTCTCAAAATTATCATTCTAATTCATTGTCAAGCAATCACTGCATGATTTTTGTTTTCAAATATATATGATCATGTAGTATATCTATCTATCATCAGCCAATAACTATTGAAAAAAAAGTAAAGTACATGCTGAAGAAAAACATATACATTACTATACAAGCACAATGAATATTTGTACCAGGTGCCTTTTGATGTTTTCTTTTTCAAGGCCAAATCATTTCCTTGGAGAAATTAGAAAAATGATCTTTTGAATACTCCGAGATATAACTTTTTACAACATTAAGACTGTAACAAAGGGAATAATATCCAAAATCATCAACATTGAACCAATATAATATCAATATATAATGTTTTATAAACTCTAGTTGAGTAGATGTGACATGTTGAAAAGGTTAGCAAAAGAAAAAAAAAAAGTATAAATCCTTTTTTCATTTGACCAAGAAGACATGCATCATTTATGCCTGTGTGGCCCAATATTGCTTTTTTGGAAAGTCTGTCCTTAGTCTCTTTTGCTAACATCAAAATTAATTCTCTCACAAAATTAATTTATTTTGTAGATGAGTCATGAGGTCAGTAGTTATAATTGCTTCTGATCAGTATAAATCCTCTGTTATTTCAAAGGAATAACAGAAACCTGTTATTCCAATCCCAACCGTTGATCTCTATTGAGATCCGCGTATGAACAAATTTCTTCGTTGAGATTCACGCATAAAGAAATTTGAACGCTTGAGATCGGAATAACAGGTTCATATTATTCCTTTGAAATAACAAGAGATTTATTTCCTAAGTTTGATTGACACAATTATAATATTCTAATAATAATTATTGCTTTTCGAATTTCGTTCCGAATATTAAAATATGTATAAATAATATATTGAAATATATACTGTCAAAGTGTCAAATAAAATGCAATATCAAGTAATATATTATTTTTTTCTATAAATATTCATGTATATTAAATCAGGTATATCTCACACATTGATGAAAATATTTATTATTGACAAACTAATTAATTTTCATACATGTGAATTTGTTTGACAATAATTAATAACTAATCCGATAATAAAAAATACTTGATTACTTGACATGTCTTATAGCTCTTAAATTTCAATCATCTTTTATTCTTGTTCCGGAATCCTTTCTATTTTCTTTTTGAAATATTTATTAGAATATTAATTATTACTTTTACAATTGCTATTATACCGCTTGACTTTGTACTGAATGAATTCGAAACTTCTAATAAATTTCATGTACATGCATCACTCATGAAGTAGATGGATTTCAACGGTTAGGATTCGTTGTTTGAAGCCAATTCGATAGACTTTTGGAGTTGTGTCCACCAAACTCTCTTAGTGAGCACATCATACCCTAGCTTTGCTCTCTCTCTCTCTCTCTCTCTCTCTCTCTCTCTCTCTATATATATATATATATATATATAGAGAGAGAGAGAGATAGGCTATGGTGAGTTGTGAAGTAAAACGTCGTTTTACTTCACGCTATATTTTCATTTTGAAAATCCAAACAACCGATCCGAACCATTCAACTTTTTCTAAATATTGAAATGTGCTTGGAGACTAAATTTTACATTTTTTGGAATTTTTTTACTATTTATTAAGCCACTTTGAAATCGCTGATCCACTGTAAACAGTAAAAAACAGTAAAATTTTCTGGACCACCGGATCAGCGATTTTCAAAGTGGCTTAATAAATAGTAAAAAAATTCCAAAAAATGTAAAATTTAGTCTCCAAGCACATTTCAATATGTAAAACATGTTGAACGGTTCGGATCAATTGTTTGGATTTTCAAAATGAAAATATGAGCGTGAAGTAAAAATGACAACTTACTTCACAACTCACCATAGCCCAGCTCTATATATATATATATATATATGAGATTGGCTAATATCAAAACATTTGTTCTTCCGCTGTGGAACAAACGCTTCGGTTTTTATATTATTAAAGTCCAAATAGACAATCCAAACCTTTCAACATTCAATCTATATTAAAATGTGCTTGGAGACCAAATTTTACTTTTTTTGAAATTTTTTTTACTATTTATTATGCTAGTTTTAAAATCCATGTTTTCAATGATTCAAAAAAAATTCATTGTTTATTAAAATCAGCGATTTAAAACTGGCTTAATAAATAGTAAAAAAGTTCAAAAAAAAAATATAATTTGGTCTCCAAGCATATTTTATTATAGAGATCACATCTAACGGTTTGGATCGACCGTTTTGAGTTTGAAAATAAGAAAACCAATTGGTTGCACCACGACTCCGGAACAAACATTTTGATATTAGCCAATCTCTCTCTCTATATATAAATATATATTATCATGCATTGTTGTCAAAAATACCCGTTTAGCCTGACTAATTGGCCAATTAGTCGTTGATGGTGAGCAAAACGTTACAAATCGTCCGTTTTCGTTTATATGGTCAATTAGTTGCTCATTTTCATTATTTTTTTCTACATTTATCCATTATATGTATTATACTTTGCCTTGTGATCTTATCTGAGTTTTTTTAAATGACAATTCTATAAAATGTTATCAATTAATAATGAAACTAAGTTAAAATAAGTTTATTTGATGAGTTAGATTAATTATTTTTAATAATTACAAGTATATACACATAACTTTAATGAAAACGCAAAATTATTCGCAAAATTCTGATTAATCGGCCGCATACCGATTAATCACTTAACGGTACCTCATATGTTCGATAAGCGCATACCGTCATTTAGAACCCTATTATCTTGGTTTGACAAACTAAATAAAAAAAATCAACAAAACCATTGATTTTTGTGTAAATAATCAACGTTTAGCATTGAAGCTTCATGTTTAATTAATGGGTACTTTTTCTTCAATTAGACAATTTTTATTACAAAAACCTTGCTATTGATGTTTAATTATTAATTGTTAATATCTCAATGTACATTAGATTGAAGGCCAAATTGATGTCACATGTGCACCTTTAAGTTTGGTCCAGATATCCTTTTTAATTGAACTAGGATACCTAACCTAGTTAGCCACGTCTGCCCTTTTTTTATTTATAACCCCTTATTTTAATTAGTATTCAAAATTTGTATATATATCATGCCTTATTTTCTTAATATTCATCTTATTGCTACAATTTAAACTTAAAAAAATTAATAAATTTTAACTTTTTAATAATATTTATTGCCAGTTTACTTAATAATAAGTAAATGATAAAAAGATAATATGCATTAAATATACGGATGTGAAAATTAAAAATTATGATTATATGAAAAATAATTAAGTTAATTTATATTTTTGCAAATTTATAATTAATAATTATTATTTTATAAAATGAGCAAAGCTAAGGTGTGATGTGCTCACCAAGAGAGTTTGGTGAGCACAACTCTAAAAGTATATCGGATTGGCTTCAAACGGCGAATTCAAACCGTTGAAATTCATGTACTTTATGAGTGATGTATGTACATGCAAGATTTTAAAAGTTTCGAATTTATTTGCTAAAAGGTCAAGCGGTCAAAGAAATGATGAAAAATGAATATATAAAACAACTTATAAAATGTTCATTTCTTTGACCGCTTGACCTTGTAGCAAATAAATTCGAAACTTTTAAAATTTTGCATGTACATACATCACTCATGAAGTACATGAATTTCAACGGTTTAGATTCGTCGTTCGAAGTCAATCCGATAGTCTTTTGGAGGTGTGCTCACCAATCTCTCTTGGTGAGCACATCACACCCTAGTTTTGCTCTATAAAAATTAGGCGCCCCTTAGCTAGCTTGATCGGTTTAACCTAATTCCAAAAAGTTATATATATATTTATCAATTAACAACTATTAATTTCTACACCGACATAAAAGTAAACTTTTTAAGCATAAGCACATGCAATGCCTTACCATTGCTTTCAAACCAATCACTTGACTTCACTGCCATATAAATATGAAATTTCTCTCCACCACTATGTCTGTTCCCATGCAACACAGCACACACTCAGCAGAGATGAAGCTTCACCATTTATTCATAAATGCTTCAAGCTTAGTACACACTACTGACAGTAACAACCAATGGCACCTGTCTCTTCCTTCAAAGTTCAATTCTGATTTATGGTGCTTCAAGAATTCCGGCCGATCCCTGCCGAGATCCGGCAAGCTCACTGCTACGCTGGTAGTATGACTACACTTCATTTCTCATGATCTCTCTTGTTTTTTTGTACAGCCACCTCAATTATGTAGGAATGTTGCATGATAAATTATAAAAAACCTATATATACAACATGCTCAGAGATCTCATTTTCAAGGGCTTTTTAGGGTAAAGGGTTAATCTTTTAGGTTTAAGTAGTTTAGTTGTAATGTAATTAACGTTTCATATTAATAAAATGGGCTTTATGCCTTTTCTCAAAAAAAAAAAAATATACAACTTGCTCACTTAATTGATATCAACCTGTATATATATATATTGTATAGTAACAAACTAATGATGCTTGAACTTGTCAAAATATTTTGTAGGTTGAGACACAGTCAGGAGGGACGAGATGGAATCCGTCACCGGAGCAAATAAGAATACTTGAAGCACTGTATCGAGGCGGTATGCGTACTCCAAGTGCACATCAGATAGAGCGAATCACAGCCGAGCTCAGCCGATATGGGCGAATCGAGGGCAAGAATATATTTTACTGGTTCCAGAACCACAAGGCTAGAGAGCGGCAAAAGCAGAAACGCTCCGCACTTCTCGCACTCTGCGCAAATACAACCGATATGGTGTCACCTTCTCCATCTCTCAACAATATGGTATCTCATACTAAACATTCAATTGCATGTGCATAATTATACATGAAATATGCTAACATATATATTCTTCCTAAGAAAAACCTAATTTGATGAATGCTATATTTCATGTCAAAAGAATTGTATGCTGACTGCAACAATTGTATCAAATTAAGAAAAACCTAATTTGATTGATGTGTTGTAGGAGATGGAGAAGGAGTGTAGTATGGCAGGAAACAAGAAAAGGTGTAGGAGTTGGAATGCTGCTGGTTTGGACGAAGATGAGAAAGAGAGATGCGACGGTACCTTGGAGCTCTTCCCGTTGCGTCCGGAGCGGAAAGATGCCGCTTAAGATAAGTTATTACCTCATTAGTGGCTTCCATAATACATATTTATCTTGTCTTCATTTGAAGTAATTGATTATTCTCTAGCTAGTATATTTTTCTTTTCTTTTTTGGATCTAAGATTAGTTCTTTTCTTTTTGTCAGATTTTTCTTCTTCTTCTTCTTTCTAATTATTTTCATTTCTTTTTTCCTTTTTGAGTAATGTACTCAAGATAAGCTGTGTTTGGCTATGTATGTAGTATTTTTGGTTCTAGTTGAGGAACTGCAAATTGTCATTTGTTTCAGGGTTTTAGTTCCCAGAACTAGATACTGTTGATTTATGCTGAATGCACCATATGTGTGTGTGTTGTTATTTGATATATATGCATCTCAAGTCTTCAAATTGTTTATTTCAGTTTGTTATATCAAATAAATCTAAAACAATACTCATTCTCTATTATTCATCGTGTGCACTTCATGTCAACATGAACACAAAAACTTGATATTGGCTTAGAAAGCAAGCTATAATTATACCATTAACCAGAACAAGAGCTCTAATATATTTGATAAAGAAAAAAAAATATAATTTTTGGAGTTTATTTCGTACAAGAACAATAAGAGATCCAATCTAATAACGACGCAGCAATGGTTTTGTATGAAGGAAACTCAAATATATTTGAAGTTTTAACTCAAATTAAGTTTTCCTGGAGAAGAATTAAGAACACGAGAAACGGTTCAAATTCGATATTTGAATTGCAAATTTTAGTTAGACATTGCTCTTTTAATGGTAAAAGACAATGCTTTTTAAGTGAAAATGAGATCATTAAAACCATTAGGAAAAAAAACCCCAAATGCTATGTAAAAAAATTGGACAGATATCCTCCCAGGTACCTGACTCAAGCAAATTGCAATGGCCGGCCCAGATTAATTCTATCTGGGCCAAACTCAATCCGGTGTCTATCGAGACTGTAGGGGGTCTGTTTTGAGATGCGTGCCATGTTAAATGGGTCGTCCGATCGTAATTTGCTTGAGTCAGGTAACCTGAGTGATGTGAATTCAAAAAAATTAGGCATATTTCAACTTGATTGCTTTTTGAGCTCAAATTATAGTATTTACATATTTTAAAAAAGGAATTAACTTGATTATATATTATGAGATAAATAACAAATAGACAATTAGACAAAGAGTAACAGAGAATTGAGTGTTGAGTTGAATAGCAATAAGAGGTGGGGTCCAGACATCTCACGCCTCTTTTATTTATTTTTTTATTTTATTTTAAACTTTCAATCAGCTGTCCATATCACAGGATAGAATTAGAGAAGAGATGAGAAACAAATGGTCTGGAATTCTAAATGGAGCATGCATGCATGCTTTATGCTTGGAACCTTTTTAAAACTTTTAAGGGGAGGTGCAATGCATGTTGTGTGGCTTTTTTTCAACACTTGCACTGTTGGAAAGACATAAATAGACAGCCCCACCTTTTTTTCATCTGATTCCTTCTCCTTTCAACGGCTTTAAACTGCGTTGAAACATATGCAAATGCAAGTAAATTAAATGTTGTGTGTGTTTTGGATCCCCTAAAGTAATTACTCAAAATTTGGTTTTGGGTCCTGACCGTCGGATCATAATCCGGACCAATCTGATCCGAGGTAGAATATCAGCAGATTTTTTTTAATATTCGTATTGATTCTGATCGGACAGTCTGTATCCAAACTCAAACCACACAAGGGAATCTTTTAGAATGATTCTCTAATTAGTTGATCCGGACCGTTCTTTTAACATTGCACGAATCTCAAAGCGGCTGAGGCTAAATCTCAAACCGTAAAGTAGTGGGCCCCACTGTTCAGTACTACAAAGAATACTGGTGGGGGGGGGGTATGCTGACATTGATTTCAGTTCTAGTAGAACGCAAAGTAAATTTAATTTCAAATTTCAAAATTTAAATTTCGGAAGGTTGATTTGAGTAGCTTAATATGACACAATTTTTTTTGTTGAATTTCATATATTTTTGATAAAAAATAGTTATTGCATTAATGTAGACAAGAAATTTTAAAATTAATATTTTTTTCTCTATTAGAAAAAAAAAATCTAATTATTTGAGAAGTTGGACGGTATGTATACTTTTTGAATAATTATTTTAGTACCCGCGCTACAGTACCCGCACTGTACCCGCACTTCCATAACTGTAAGGTTGCGGTCCCCACAACTACCGATCTAACTAACAACGGACCTTCCATTTTGAATTTCAAATGTTCCTTTCTCTCCATTTTTTTCTTTTTGGAAGGCTTCGGCGATTTGGAGGCGATTTTTGAGGCTATTTCAAAACTGGAAGCGATTTCGTGTGGTTCTCACAAGTTTAATCGGTGATTTTGAAATGTGGTCAGCTAGATTAATATTGTTTCTTTTCGATTTTGCTTTTGTTCTGGTGAATTAATAATGATATATCGTTTTGTTTCTATTTCATATACACAATCGTGTTTCAGTGTTGCTGGATTTTGAGATGTTTGTGACAATTTGATTTGCGAAGATGATGTAATTGTCTATTATGTGTTCAGATATAAATACTTGGTAGTTCAGATATAAATACTTGATGTGTTCAGATATAAATACTTGGTAGTTTAGATATAAATACTTGATGTGTTCAGAAATAAATACTTGATGTGTTTAGATATAAATACTTGGTAGTTCAGACATAAATACTTGATGTGTTCAGATATAAATACTTGGTAGTTTAGATATAAATACTTGGTAGTTCAGATATAAATACTTGATGTGTTCAGATATAAATACTTGATGTGTTCAGATATAAATATTTGATCTGTTCAGATACAAAATTCATTTTAATAAAGTGGCAGTTACAATTTAAAGTTAAAAAAATTAATAACAACCAATTATTAAAAGTAACGTTATATGGTTTAAATTATTTATTTGAAAAATATATAATAAACTTCTGTTGAGCCGATTATTATATATGAATTCATATAAAACCATAGAGAATACTAATAGATTACAATTAGTGCAACATATATACATATTGCCTTTTGTATACATGCAATCTCATGTGATCCATATAACATATACTCCTCAAAATCCAATACAATGTTTGTATAAAAGTTATGTCCTTACCACTTAGTAATCATGTGATTAAGGTTTGCCCCAAGTTTCGTAAAGTTGGGCTCATGTTGCCAAAACTCTTGGTTATGATCTAGTTTGGACCAAAATTTCATACAAACTAGTTGTATTAGATCCAACATATAAAAAAAAAGAGTGCCCATGTGATCCATGACATGATGTCTCTTGGTTAAAGGTCTCCAACATTTCAACTCAAATATTTTTTTAAGATTCTTATTCATCCAACGTAATATAGATATAAATACTTTAGTTCGTAGGTATAAATACCACACCCTTATAGTTATAAATACTTTGTTTCGTAAGTATAAATACCACAAGAATAGAGATATAAATATTACCCGCACATAAGCTAAGTCAACATTTTTTGTTGACAATTTTAGTGGTCCCCACATGTCGTTTATTACCCACACATAAGCTAAGTCAACGTTTTTTGTTTGACAATTTTAGTGGTCCCCACATGCCGTTTGAGTGGTCCCCAAATGCGGGTACGAAGCGAGGATTTTTCAAAAAAAGGTGCGGGTACGTTTATTTTAGGAAATCATATATCATATATGTAGTTCATTGTATAGATATAAATACTTGTCTTGTATAGATATAAATACTTTACAATGTTACTATTAATACTTGTAAAACAAAATTACAGTTTTGGAAACGGTTGCGGTTCCCACAAGCAGTTATGGCAGTTTAGGTACAGTGCGGGTACTCATATCAGCTTCCATATTTTTTTGCAACAAAAAAAGTGAAGTAAAATACTCAAAAAATAAAACTTCATTGGAAGAAGAAAACAAATTAAAACTTTTCTTGAGTTAACCAAATTTAATTAAAATTAACTCATCAATTCTTTCTAAAAAAAAAAAAAAACTCATCAATTCAACTATACCATAAGGAAATTATTTTTTTCAACTATATATGCCATAGGGAAAAAAAATTTGCACAAGAAATGATCCTGACAATATATCTTGATCTCAATTTTTATTAAGAGAACAGTTGAGAGACGAGAGAACTAAATTGATCTCCTCTAAGAAACTCATGTTGACTTTGTTGTGTCAAAGCTTAGTAATTCAAGGGTAAGCCTGCTATAGGCCAGAGCAGCCCGTGTAATAAACGGGCCGAGAAGAAACGCAACATTAGTGGGCCGGGCTTAAACTCGGCCTGAATCTAAACATATTTGGAACCAAGCGGAAGAGAATGCGTCCGATAACTCTGAGATCCGTGTGACCGCTTTAATACTCGTGCATGTCCGCTTAAATGTTCGTGCTTATCAACAGAACACGGATCATAAAGCAGATCGGACGGCAGTGGATACAAAAGCTTTTCGAGGGGTCCAGATTTAAACTGAGCAGGTTTGACTTGATGCAGCGCAAGGACCACATGCAGTACAATTATGACTCAATAGTTCGTGCGCTGCATGAAGCCAAAACTACTTTGTTAAAATATTTACCCCTTTTCGAGTAGGAACGCTAGGAATGGAGATGTCCGATAACTTTAAGATCCGTGCGGATGTTTCAATATTCATGCGGATCAACAGCACACGGATATAAAAGCAGATCGGACGGCAGTGAAGAATCAAAAAGCTTTTCGAGGGGTCCATATTTTAACAGCAAAGGTTTTACTTCATGCAGCGCACGGACCACATGCAGTGCTATTATGATTCAATAGTCCGTGCACTGCATGAAGCCAAACCTACTCTGTTAAAATCTTTACCCCTTCTCGAGCAGGAATGCTTGGAATGGAGCGCCATCTCTCTGACTCTCTCCTGTCTAGTTCAAATTTGAAAAATATTCAATGTTTATTGATACAATTTGACTTGGGGCATTTTGGATATATTAACAATTTTGGATCATTAATTCTATAGTTCATCTAAATAACGTTATAACAATTTCATAATTGTTGTGTAAATCAAATGAAATTCGCCCAAATGGAATTCTGAAATGAACTGTAGCAATCAAATGGAATTCTAGTTCTGGTTTGTTTTCTAACCAACTTGATTTCATGAACAAGAAAACCACTGCCTGGTCCCTGCTGGTAACAGAGGGTTTGTACTGGTAACCAGACCTATTATAAAATCTTATCATAGATTTATAAGGAAATCCCTGCTAAAGCTGAATTAGGTTGCACATATTTGATTTCGGTACTAAAGAGGGCTAGCTGTAAACTGGTAATTAGAAGGGTCCCCTTTTCCATGCACATTTATAGTTTGATTTTGCTTATCTTGCTGATTTGTTACCTGAAACGATTAATATTTTACCAAGGCTCTAGTGTGAGGATTTTACAAAATCTAATTGAAATTAAAGATCCATCAAAAGTTATGTCCCATGCGAGTACATGCTTGCCAATACCGCATTCCTTGATCATGTACACTTGATTTTGCACTTTGACTTACATATACTGTTTGTTTTACTAACAACAAATTGCAAAATTTTAATTACAGGAGTACATGAGTTGGAGGTATATAGAAGAAATCAGATTTAAGTTCTTCTTTACTGCTACGATAAGATTCTTTAGACTTACTAAATAGGTTGAGGAGGTAACCTATTTCACTTCTAATTAGAGAATTTGGTGCAACGATCTCTTTATGTCACTCGATCCGACATCCAAAGAAATTGTAAGAATATAAAATTTCTGTTTAATTTTGTGCATAGATGTGTATTGTGATAAATGTATGTAGTTAATTAAATGTATATGTAGTTGGTAGCTATCAGCTAGAGTATTGTCTTATGGGCCATAACCCAATTATTAATCCCAATGTTTACACGATTATGACATGAAATTTTTTCTTAAAAAGTAGCATTATAAATAAAATTACAATTATGCCATGAATCAATTCAATCCGGTCATAAATGGAACATTTGTCATACTGATCCACTGGTCCCCCTGAATAAAAGAAGACACAGTGAACTGATCTGCCTCCTTTGCACTGGTAATCACCCGATAACCAGGCCACGTGACCCGGTTTGCGGTGCTTGATCCAGGACCCGTGTTCAAGTACTCCCCATAATATAACGTGCTAAGTGCAAATGTACCGTTCCATGGCAACCAACCTGCAGGGTTGATCAGGCTGTCAAGATACGACTCCATGAACACGGTACGAGAATATTCCTTCCATGGCCTACCTAGGTACGTGTTGACGCTTGATACACTTGACGCCAGGTCGGAGGCGGCGGTTACTTTGCACTTTTGAATTGAAATGCCGGTGTTTTGGTTCGGGTCCTCTCGCCCCTGAGCAGTGTAGACGTTGCTTTGGTTCGGGTTCGGTTTTCGTGCATACAGATTGCAGTTTTGGAACACAACTGCTGCATTGCCAAAGATATAGTCGATTGTCCCGTAAATGTCACATTCCCGGTAAAACTGACGGAGAGAGTGAACGTAAAGAGTGTCTTGGTACCCAACAAAGCTGCAGCGGTAGAACACCGACAGGTCGGAGCCGACTCTGAGGGCTACGGCTTGGTGCTTGCTCGGACCAGCCGAGTTCTCGACCGTTAGATCTCTTGCGATGAACCCATTGCCAACAGCAGCTGTTATAACATGAGCAGTACAAAATTGGTCAATTTTTGAAGTTTTTTGAGTGAACATGACTAGTTCAATCAGAATTTTTATGCATATGAATTCAATCACAATGTCTAAATGTATCGTTTAGTATATATTTTTGTCGATCTTGTAAAATCCCAAATATTACTTCTTCTTTTTGACACAAAAAAAACAGGATAGACAATTAGGAGATACTGATGGAATTTAGGAAACGGTTTCAGACATGAATATCTCATAGAAACCATACACCTGGATAGCATAACCCTACTATACAAAATTTTCACTTTCTTTTCTTTGTTTCATTTTTTTCTTGTACTTTCTGTTTATCTTACTTTTTTTAACTTTTACTTAACCTTTTTTTTTACCTCATCTTTCTCTTAAAAATAAAATAAACTAAACTTGTAAAAAACGTAGATATACATCTAGTGAAAGAAAAATGTGACATGATGTGAAAATATATCATTATATATATGGTCATGATACGTGACAACACGTGATCAAAATTTATTTTCACGTGAC
Organism: Carex littledalei; assembly: GCA_011114355.1. Lineage (NCBI taxonomy): Eukaryota > Viridiplantae > Streptophyta > Magnoliopsida > Poales > Cyperaceae > Carex > Carex littledalei. Next base: position 3,235,952 of record CM022082.1, read on the forward strand.
GTGATTAAAATATGAAAAACAATCACGTCACGCAGTGATCACATGTTAGTTCATAGAAAATAATAATGAATAATACAAAAAAAAGAAACTATTACAAAATAAATTATAATAAATATAAATAATGTTTCTAAATTGGTAACGTAATATGTCACGTGACGTGACGTAACTAAAATGATGAATGACAGTTACATACGCGACAAATTATGTCACATAGTACGTATACCGTGATGCACCCGTGATGTACTGTGACAAAACTGATAACAACATGACTAATTTTCTTCACTGCACTACACCTATATTGAGAAAATTGATGGAATCTTTAGTATATACTGTAATAATTAAGCGAAATCAAATGCACATGGATCCGACATAGATCCACAATTTATTAATTTGTTTGTTTGTTTGTTTGTTTGCACTCTATACCTTGCAATTTGGTTTGTCATTTGTTTGTTTCTCTAGATACATATTTTTTAAAAAGCGTGATGCACACTTGCAATTTGGTTTGTCATATTTTTTGTCACTTTTAAGCATGATGCACACTTGCACTAGACAGATATCTGTTCTTACCACGTGAGTCTCTGAAAGAAAATATTAGATTAATTCCATGCAAAATATTCTCTGCAAATTGTCCTCAAAATTTTTATTCCAAACAAAGGTATAAAATAGTTAATGCATGTGTGTAATTTGTCAGCCAAGTAACTTGCTATTGAACATTACAGAAATTATGCATAAAAGTTTTGGCACCATGATACTAATTTAATTACTAATTGGAGAGCAACAAAATTTATGAAGCACATTAATAATTTTCCTTTTGTTAGTATGAATATACAAGAGGAATACTAAAGAATACAACTTTATGTGAATTGATGTCTAAAAAAAATAAAATAAGGGGATTCTATAGTGGACAAGTAAGTTTATTTTTATGCATGCAAATGGGATTTTTTTTTTTTAAGAAATATATATCTTGTCGGTGGAATAAAAAAGGCAATTCCACTTTTCAGAATGCACTGTAAAATCATATCATATGACACTTAAAAAGTTTCAGAATAATTAAGGAGATGAATTTCTTTTGTTTTTTTATGGTGTTTAAATTTGAATAAGTTACCTTTTTGAAGTAGAATCAGGGGATAATTTTAAAAAGTGGATATGATTATATTTTTAATTATAATGAGCTGGCGCTTTTTATCAACAAAAAAAAATTAATAATGAGCTGGTGCATTTAATGGGACAAAATAAAGTTGTATTTTTCCCGGGGAACACGGATCTAATCTAACGATGGAAGACTTAGCAAGATCAAAGGCACATATGAGCCTGGAAACTATATATATATATATATATATAGAGTAGAACTAGGGTGCTCTCGAGTTCACCAAGCTCTTGGTGAACTCAAGTCCAAAACTCATCGGATCGGCTTCAAACGACGAATCCGACCGTTGAAACCCGTCTACCTTACGAGTGATGCGTCTACATGCAAAAATTTTAAATTTTGAAATTAATTTTGCATAGAGTCAAGTGGTCAAAATTAGAAGGTTAATAAATTAATTTTAATGCATTCATTTTTTGACGTTTTTTGACCACTTGACTCTATGCAAAATTAATTTCAAAATTTAAAATTTTTACATGTAGACGCATCACTCGTAAGGTAGACGGGTTTCAACGGTCGGATTCGTCGTTTGAAGCCGATCTGATGAGTTTTGGACTTGAGTTCACCAAGGGCTTGGTGAACTCGAGAGCACCCTAGTTCTACTATATATATATATATATATATCGCATGATTTGCATTTGGCAATAAATTAAGTGTGACGACATTCATTCTGTGACCAGAGTCACATGCCAGGACCCAATAGAAGCATGGCACTAGATTAGGTTTAATTATTTTTTATTGGATAGGTAATTGATGAGAAGGTTAAGGAAGAGCTCAATAACAAACTAGCTAGGGTAGATGGCAATGGTGAAAACAAGATTTTTTTTTTTTGTCATCCCAATTTAAAAGTATTGTAAATTTCCTCAAATTCTAAAAAAGTTATCAAGAAAAAAAAAATGTAGTTTTGAAGTTGGTCTAAATTAATATAGTCAAATTATCATTTGTGATAACAATTAATGTTGTTAATTTGAGTAACATTCTGTTTAGTATGATTTACTTAAATTAATATACCAATCTATATGTACTTATTTCAATCAATTAATGCATGCTTGCGTTATAAAATTGTTAAAATGTTTATAATATATTTAAATTAGTTGCTCTATTACCATGACATATATACATGCTAGTTGATAAATGAACAAATTTAAAATTAATTAAATATATAAGAAAAAAAGAAAAGAAACTGACCTAAGGTGGCAGACCTGAAGGTGGTCCATCCATCGACCACATTTCGACTGGCCTTGATCACCGTCTTGCCGATGCCGTCACCGACGAACATCACGTTCACCTTATGCTTCTCCACCTCGACATTTTCCAAATATGTCCCCGCTTTTATGTAAATCACGAATCTCTTATTGCTCTTGTTTGGCACCGCTGCAACCGCTGCACTAACCGTTGTGAAGTTCCCGCTGCCATCCTTGGCCACAATTAAATCGGACACAATCGATCTTGAATTGGTGGATGGTGCTTGGAGCAATCGTCTATCAGATGGCCGCACCCACCGAGGAAACTGTCGGTGCATCGTTCCATACCCCTCGAATGGCTCTTTTTTCTCTCTCATTTGCCTTCCATTTTGTTTGGGAGGAATCTTTTTAACCATGGCCAAAGAGTTGCTCACTAGGTGCGATACGTGGTGAAGCCGGCCTTGGATGTATTTCCGAATGTTTTCACCTGTTATTTGTCGAGCTCGATCAATCAGTTACTGGTTATTTAACGATTGATATATAGCTCTATAATATATATAATGTACGTACCTTTAATTTTATGGAAGCCGTCGAGGCACGTATATTGGTTTGTCATTGCAGCTGACAGCACAGTGAGCACGTCATTGACATGTGCATTTGGCTTCGACTCGAGGTCTGACACGGCAAGTAACAGTTCATCTAACGACTCATCGAGCAACTCGAGACAGTCATTGATGGCCATTAGTTCGACCGGATCGAGAGTGCGGTAATGGAGGTATGCCGAGCAATTGGTGGACGATGCTTGTACCTCATCGGCCGTCTTATTGATGACCGAGCATATCACTTCGGGTAACGATTTCTTTGAAAGGTTAGGGATTGTTGATAGTGTAGAAGCACATAACTCAGGGTATAGTGTGCCTTCACAGTGTGTGTATTGTGAGGAGGCTAGAGAAATGCCAATGCATTGTGCAATGGAGAGGAATAGGAGCAAACTAATTAGAAAATGTTGCATAGTGATTGAATGTGTAAAAGGATAATTAAGGAGGTCTACTGGATAGAGGGGTTGGGGATTTATTTATAGTAAGATATATACACGGGTTTTGAGTTACTGCAGTTGGAGTTGCATGTGTTAGCACAATCCCAAGTACCCGCATCAATAAAAGATTCGATTCGATTGAAACTAATGAAATCCACAATGTTGACAAATATATTTATTTTTTTCACATATTGTATGCAAATGGATGTTTCACAATTTTGATATTCTGAATTTCTATTATCATAAAAATTCTGAACAATAGAAATATTCTTTTTTATATCTTCTATTAAAAAATTGTAAAGTTCTTCCTTTTGTGGATTTTCAATTTTATTTGAAGGTTTGTTGGATATTAAGTATTGAAATAATGAAAATAAATTACAATGTTACAATACGGTTATTAGGAGGCAATCAAAATCAATATGTTTTTGAGTCGGAAAAAGATTTCATGCGTGCTTATAATTAGAAAACTAATACATTTAACCAAGTAATTAATATTCCCCTTTAAATAAAAAAAAAAATCAAGAATTCCAACTTACAAGAGTATTTTTCAAAATTTTCCTTATTCTATTGAAAAGGGATTTTTCCTGATTTCCCAATGGAAATGATAATTGTGGTTATTTTGGGTTAATACCAGTACCATTGTTAGAGATGCATATTAGATACCGTTTTAACCAAAGTAAAATGTGGTTATGATTATATTAAGTAGTGTACTTTGACCAAAGTCATAGGTAATTAGGAATATGTAAAATTTGTTATACACTTTAATTTCAATTTTGTTCTCTAAAACTATCAACTATCAACTTTTAGATAGACAGACAGATTTGTAATTATAGAATATTAAAGGTCAATTTACAAATAAGTTCCTATGTGATAAGATAACACTGCTTTTTTTTCTTTTTCTTTTTGACTTTCTAATTTGCAGCTGTTAAGAGCATTTGGATAGTGGGTTTACATTTTTGAACAAGACATATTTATTATTTTAATTGAACAAATATATGCTTCATTTAATAGAGGGACCAACAATAAAATTTTATTAAATTTAGCAGAAATTATTAAAGTATCAATCAACAACATGGCGTGTTTAACCAACTGAAGCTTCCTAATTAAGTACTAACAGAATATGCTATATCATAGCTGGATTTAAAGTTTCAATAACACACACACACACACATATATAGTCTAAAAGTATGAAAAAAGAAAGAAATATATAATGTCATGTGTTAATGCTTGTAGTCTATATCATAGCTGGACTTAAAAAGTTTCAAATAAAAAAAAAGACATAATGTCATGTGTTCCTTAATTTGCAAAAGCATCAAAGTGTAATCATTTTTGTATTATAAATCAACAATCGAATATACATCTCAAGCACCGTTTAAAACAATGGAAATGTATTTCTATTCCAAATAATTGAGGATTAAGATATTAATGCAGCACAAATTGGATAACTAACTTTGCTTTACGAAGAAACGCATGTTCATAAAAAATATGTAAAAATAGATAAATGTTGGGTTAATAAAAGTACGCCATGCAATATGGGACTAAAAATGAGCCTTAAGGAAATTTGTTCCGGAGCTCTCAACTGATATATGTTGCTGTTGTAAATTCTTATAACTTTTCAGGCAAGCCTGATAAAGCCCAATTTGGCCCAAACAATGTGAAACTTATATGGCCCAGGAAAAGGTAGCCTTTCTCCTTGAATGTATATGTCAAGGTTATAAATAGCGATTATAGCGGCATAGCGGGAAGACAAAAAAAAAAGCTATCGCGAATAGCGTAGCAATAGCGAAAGCTATCCTACATAATGTTTTTTTATTTTTAAAAATTTTATTTTATATTTCTACTAATAATAAACATATCTAAATTCTCATAAGTAACAAAAACAACTAGGTTTTGTTTTAGTTTCTGGAGAGCCCAACGCACAGCCCATGATACAAATAATTTAATTGATATAGGCCAACGCACATTGTTCAAGTTTATTGATATTATAGCCCATCTAATTTAATTTCGTTTTGGACCTTAAAACCCATTTAAATTGCAAAATAAATAAATAATAATAAGCCCATGTAGCATAGCTGACCGCTATTCCGCTACGCGCTACGCGCTATAGCGGACCGCTATTACCGCTATAGCGGCCGTAGCTCGATTAGCGAAGTTTTACCCCGTAGCTTAGCTTTTTAGGTCAAAAACCGCTATAGCTGCGCTATAGCTTCGCTATAGCTAGCTATTTAGAACCCTGGTATATGTAGATCTCCTTTTTTTCATGTACCATAACAAAACTTATGATGCCTTTTATTTTAAAAAAATGAACCATTGTTAACCTTTTTATTTCAATATTTCTTCTAAAAATATAAAGTTGATCATGTGCAGTAGTAATAGCTTATTATTAGCCTTTTTTTTTTAGATTTGCTGTTATCTGATTGTAGACTATATATGCACGATTTTGATTTCTTTGATTGTGAAATTGGCAAAATATTATATATTATGTTGGAATTTTTTGGATAATTCAAACAAATATAGTATATAATTTTATTTTAATTTAATCAATAAAAATATTGTTGTCTTACGTTGAACATATATTGGCGGGAAATCATACAATACGCATAAAAAAAAAATTCTTATGAAATTTATAATATTGAAAAAGGATTTCCAACTGTTTATATTGATTGGATGATTCAGTAAAAAATAAAAAAGATTGATGTTTGAGTCATTCTCATCAATTTAGCACATTGTTAAATAAAAAATTGACAATTAAATAGCTAAGATGGATACTAAATTATAATTCAACTGCAATTAATATACTTAAATAAATGTGTTGCACTGATTATATTAGTTTATGTTACTAAAATATATATATATATATATATATATATATATATTTAATATAATTAGCATTTGTTAATGTAAGCCTGATTAGGTTAGTTTTGTTAATATACTTCTTTTGCTGATAATCACTGCTACAGAAAAAGAGATTGCACACGGACATTACTGGAGGAGCTACACGGATTTCCTGCCGTGTAGGAGTTGAGGGTGTATGAATAGGTATAAACAGCCGTGTACAAACACCTGCCTGTAGCGCTCTCCCTATTACCGAGCTACACGGATATTACCTAAACATCCGTGTACGATTACTCTTTCTACACGGACTTTTAATTTCATATCCGTGTAGCTCTCTTAACTATCCTATATGGACATTTATACAATAATCCGTGTACAAATAATCTGTGTAGGAATTTATTATTCACGGATCATTTTATGGATTACTCTTCCTACACGGAGTTTAGTTAAATATCCGTGTAGGATTGCATATATATTTTTGTTTGCTTTTTTTTTTTTTGGCTAGCTTCCAGCATTTAAATTTTTCAGATAGCAATTTAAAATTCATGTACACTAAATTATACAAAATTATACAAAATTATACAAATTCATATTTGACATTACAAAATTATACAAATCCATATTTAGCATTACAAAATTATACAAATCCATATTTAGCATTACAAAATTCTAATTGAAACCACCTTGCCCACATACATCTAACATCGTCGATCTGCTCCTTGGTGTAACACTGCTGCTTTGTTCCATACTACAATTATAATTTGGTATTAGTTAGTAACAAGAAAATGTAGATGCAAGACACTCGCAAATATAAAAAAAATAACGTTATATGGTTTAAATTATTTATATAAAAAAAATATACAATAAACTTCCGTTGGGCCGATTATTATATATGAATTCATATAAAACCATAGAGAATACTAACAATTAGTGCAACATATATACATATTGTCTTTTGTACACATGCAATCCCATGTGATCCATATAACATATACTCCTCAAGATCCAATACAATGTTTGTATAAAAGTTATGTCATTACCACTTAATAACCATGTGATTAAGTTGGGCTCATGTTGCCAAAACTCTTGGTTATGATCTAGTTTGGACCGAAATTTCATACAAACTAGTTGTATTAGATCCAACATATAAAAAAAAGAGTGCCCATGTGATCCATGACATGATGCCTCTTGGTTAAAGGTCTCCAACATATTGCATCTCCAATAAAAAATACATTTAATCAACATATATGTGTATACATATTAGAGAATAAGGATTTTCCTTTAAAAAATTTCATCAAAAAATTATAAGAAAATATTTATACATAAAATTAATTGAATATGTATAATTTTTTTTATAAGAACCATTGAAAATCATTTTCGTAAAAAAAAATTATTGCATCTTATATGAATCCAAAATAAAATAGCAAAGGAATTTAAATCTTACAGTTTTGAATTGAAGACATCTTTAGGCGGAAGCGTTAGTACTGATCTTCAATGATTTTCCTCAGATCTGATGATGGAGACCTTCAGCGTTTTCTTTACTTCTCTCCATCAAAATGGATGATACTTTTTCAGAATAATATCCCTCAAAATAAGTGGAGATAGAGACGTTTCCAGAAAAACGTTTTTACAATAAATGGGCAGAAAAACGTAAAATAACAGAAAATTAGAGGAAGAAACGGAAAATATATATATATATATATATATATATATATATATATATATATATATATATATATATACTAACCTTAGAAAGATAGAGAGGAGAAAATACAAACTTCAAAGATCTGATCAGATCAACCTTCAATATAACAGAGAGAGAGTACTAATTACTTGATCAAAACGGTGCTGAAAGGAGAAGGCCTTTTATACGGTGCGGGAAGGAGAAGGCATTTTAGAATGAAACCCTAGACTTTTCTACACGGATTTATACTTAACAACCCGTGTAGCTCTCTAACAAATCATACACGGTTATTTATAAGATAATCCGTGTACAATTCTTGTCTTTCTACACGGATTTATTATCAAAAATCCGTGTAGCTATTCCTACACGGATATTTATTAAATATCCGTGTAGCTCTCTAATAAATCATACACGGCCTTTTTTCCAAACAATTCTACACTGATTTTATAATAAATATCAGTGTATGATTCCAGCAGTTTTTTTGGACTTTCAGAAAAACCTTTATGGTACACGGTTTTCATATAAAATTGGCAAAATCGTGTACAATGTGCAGTGTAGTTGTGAAGTAAGAGGTCATTTTTACTTCACGCTCATATTTTCATTTTGAAAATCCAAACAACCGATCCGAACAGCTCAACATGATCTCTATATTGAAATGTGCTTGGAGACTAAATTTTACATTTTTTGGAATTTTTTTACTATTTATTAAGCCACTTTGAAAATCACTGATCCGGTGGTCCAGAAATTTTTACTGTTTTTTACGTTTTTTACTGTTCACAGTGGATCAGCGATTTCAAAGTGGCTTAATAAATAGTAAAAAAAATTCCAAAAAATGTAAAATTTAGTCTCCAAGCACATTTCAATATATAAAACATGTTGAGCAGTTCGGATCGGTTGTTTGAATTTTTAAAATAAAAATATGGCGTGAAGTAAAACAACGTTTTACTTCACAACTCATCATAGCCTATCTATATGTGTATATATATACACACACGCGAAGAATCTCAAACTTTTTCATATTAAAACAATTACTAAACGACAGTTTATACACACACACGAAGAATCTCAAACTTTTTCATATTAAAACAATTACTACACGACAACTGTTAGAAGTTAGTCTTATCTAAAAATAATAATATTTGATCGCTGACATGTCCTCACGCTGGCTCTTAATTTGACTCGTCAACTGTAACTGGTAGCCTACTGCCAAGTCTTTCAAAAAAACAAAAAAAAAAGTGTAACTGGTAGCCGCCATATTAAATAATTAATATGACGTCGGGGGCAAAAATTTGTAGGTGAAGCGTAATTTTCTTATTATTTTAAATATTAAGTATTTGTTTATATTTTGAAAAAAAAATAGAAATAGACAAAATTATATATTTTTTAAGCTTATAAAGTATACTTTTATAATTTATTTCATAATGATATGAAACCCAAATATTTTTTTTTTGTAAAGGAGCAGAAAATTAAAACAATTATTACATGCTTTAAATATGGATAGCATCATCCGGCTAAATTGCTTCCGGAAGCATTTCGACCGAAGTGCTTACGGGTCAAATTTAACCGTTTGATATTTGAAACGTCGAACTATCAATAAATTGGTTATATAATAAATATGTAGAATACCGATTTTACTATCACTACTACAAAAAAAGAGATTATACACGGACAATAAAGGAAGAGCTACACGGATTTCCTACCGTGTTTAAATCGAGGGTGTACGATTAGTTCAATAACTACACACGGACTTTTGGCCGTGTGCAATTTTAAAGATTCTACACGTATAACTTCACAAACAGCCGTGTACAAAGACCAGAATGTGTCGCGCTCCATTTACCGAGCTACACGGATATTACCTAAAAAACCGTGTACGATTCTTTTTGTACACGGACTTTTAACTAAAAAACCGTGTAGCTTGACTCTTTCTACACGGACATTTAGTTAAATGTCCGTGTAGCTCTCCTCTTTCTACACGGACATTTAACTAAATGACCGTGTAGCTATCTTTTTTCTACACGGACTTTAGTTAAATGTCCGTGTAGAAAGTACTTTTTTTTTTTTTTTTTGTATTTTTTGTTTTTCGGCTAGCCTCCAGTTTTGCTAGCCATTTTTGTTACAGAACTATATATTCCAGATTTTCCAGATTCAGATTTTCCAGATTTCATATAACAAGAAATCCATATTTTCCAGATTAGCAATAAATCCATATTAGCCAGAAATTCATATGCAATAAATTATACAATATTCATATACACCAAATTATACAAAATTACAAAATTCCATGGCAAACCACCTTGCCCACATGCACCGCACATCGTCGATCTGATCCCAAGAGTAATGTTCTTGCTTTGTCACATTCTACAAAATTATAATTTTATAATAGTTAGTATTTCAGAAAAGGTAGATATCAATTGCTTATTATATAGGAAATTCATATGAAGTACATACCGCTTTTGGGAATTCGAATTGTATTCTTTCGACAAAGTCAAACATGAATATCATCGTGTAATAAGCGCATTCCCAACCCTCCTTCTGTTGCGGGCTCTGAAATTTACATTTAGCGGCATTTGTTAGAATGACAATAATTTTTTTAACAAGATATGAAATTTCTAACTCATAAAGTGTGCTCACCAACAAGTACTTCCAATTCAACTTGCTTTTCTTGCCCGGGCCCGTCCTAGCTGATCCTCCCTCTTTAATATATTTCACAAAAGCCCTTACAAAAGTGAGTGAATGTAATTAGCAAAAGTATAATTTGATATGATTGAAAGAAATGCAAACCTATAGAATTATTATTGCTTACTTATTCACAAAAGGCAAGATAACTTTGCAATTGGCAGACGCGGTCTTTCCTTTGGGCTTACAAGAATCAACAATTATGCCCACATTTAGGTACGGCACAATGAGAATCAAGCACCAATGTTTGCTGTGGGATCGAGGAGAAGAATTATAGTACTTTAGCATATAAAAGTGACACGAGTATTTGTTATGATTGATGGTGTGATTTCATTTTTTTATGTTTAACTTTTAATTCCTTTATACAATTCTTTAATTAAAATATAAACTACACATAAGTTAAGATTAGAACTAACTCCTCGTGGTATGGCATGAGAATGAATTTCTTCTCCTCCGCCTTAGCATGATGCATCGCAGAACACATGTACTCGATAGCCATATCCGGATAATATGTCGCTGCCGTACCACTCACTTTCTCGGGGTCCAGAAACACGCAAAAGTTCTTCCTTTCAACCATCTCATCACCGAGTCGGACTAGCTTCCTGAAAACTCATCATATTGTAATTAGAATATATATTTGAGTTATATACAATAATGAAAATATTTTAATATCACTAACATGAGGAAAATGGTGATGTGTGAAACATCGAGCCATTTGTCGGATGACGAGTGGTGGAAGAGGTCCTTGAAGTCTCTGAACGACAGCAGGAGCTCCCTGCCTTCGTGTAGAAACATCCCAGGTGGGACAGGGATGACGATAGCCTCCATGCCGTCGGGCGCCGTCATCAAGTAGTCGTGGAGAAGGCGCAAATCAGTGGGCAAACGGCTGTATTCTTCTTCTGTGACCATAGGACGGGGCGGTGATTGTGGCGCGTCAGGCGCGACGTCGCAAGCCACCTCCTGACGTACCGGTGAGAGAGCCGTACCGGTAACATCATCTCCTCGTGTCTGTATCAAGTTATAGATGTATTATTCTAGTATTTCAAAAAGAATGAGTTGAATGTAACAAAATAAATGAATTTTTTTATGGATTACCTGATCCAAAACAATCTGACTCTTGGGCCATTGGACAAATGACATCCGTGCGTCATCAAGCACAAAGGCGTCGTCGGTAGGGACAGGAAGGGGTACGCGCTGCCATCCATCCACGACTAACTCAACCTGCACGCATGCATGGTCGGGTCTTAGCGGAGTATTGTGTACACTTTTGGCGAGTGGATGTACAACGCCCTTAGCAACGATCATAGAAACACTGCCATTCCGCAGGATGAGGTCGCATGCTCTGGGGTCCTGCAAATTTATAGGAAGGTTGTTTATTTTAGTGATGCGATATTGTCTAACAAGGTTGCAAACAGGTTTTAAATACCTTTAGATTATGAAGAAGTATTGATTACCTTGAGATTATCCAAATCGTCTAAGACGCCCCACGTGCCGGATGCTTGACTACTTCGCCGAATTCCCGGCGAAATGGGAGGTGGTTGCTCGGATGGCTGCGTAGTTGCTGATCTAATTTGTGTCAACATTGCTTCCATCTCAGCAAACCTTGCGTCGTACTCTTTGCTCACCTCCGCGCGTATCTGCGCAACTATCTCGTCTTTGTTTACCTTGGCACGAGATTTTCTTCGAGGTTTCTCTCCCTCCACTCGGAACACCTCCTTCCAGCCCCTGTAGACCCCTACACCCCTTACTCGACCCGGGTGTTCTGGATTCTCGAGCGCTGCGGACAAGGAATCATTTTGTCGTTCGACACTCCGGACACCCGAGTTGACCTCCTCCTCCACTTCCAACTGTTCAAGTAGAAGAATTAGTTAAAGCAAAAGAACAATTGACGTACTTTCGGAGTTATAAATGACTCTTACCATTCTTTGAGCCACGCTTTGCAAATTCGTTGGGAGTACTATCCTCCCGTCAGCGGTTACCTCGGCTCTACCCATGACCCAATCTTTGCCCCTAGGATTTTGGATCCTAACCACGGGTGAGTCAGAATCCTTGTTCTCGTCCAGGACTTTCCTCCATTCTGCCGTCTTACCCTCGTAACCACCTGACCCTAGATGGTGTGGATACTTGTTAAAGGCAACGGTCCTTCTGCCTGTATCACTCTTTGCCTTCACAGAAACAAGACAATAACGATCAGTTAGTTTTAGAAAGATAAGTACATATCGAGAAAGAATAAGCATAAATTTGGCACGAGTTAGATACCTGGAACTCTTCGGTAGACTTCAAAGCTTGAAACGCCTCCCAGTCCTCTTCTTTTAGATACTTGTAGTAGCCGATAGGATTTTTCCCTTTCTCCATGAAGTCCGTCTTCAACGTACTCTTGTATTGCTTCCAACCATTGTTCATAATCTTCAAAGTCGTTTTCTTTGGAACATCATTCTTGATGTTCCAGTGAGCCTGATTGACACAAAAATTTAGTGTATTTAAGTATAGATCATACATAAGTGAAAATTCAAGAGAAGAGTTGTTAGGCACTTTACCTTCACCGTGTTCCACCACGCGTCCTTCACCTTATCCTCGAAATGATCCCATCTCTCAACCAGGATACTCGCATTTTGCTTCACGAAGGCCGTACACCAATTTGAGTATTTCTGCCGTTTTGGTCCTTGCGCACGCCCGTCTTCTGTGAACCAGATTTCTTGATGGGTCTGCTCAGAATGGCTCGTGCACATTGTAGGCCCTCTTCTCCTTCTTTCTGACGAGGCAGTAGCTTGCTGCTCCTCTTCTTCCATCATATCCTCGTACTCATTTTCATTCGACATGGTGCTGCATGAAATTAAAGATCAAATCATTTGACATATAACCTAGATTAATCAACCAACTTTTGACATATAACCTATATTCATCAAGAGATTAATCAATCACTTGTTGGCATATATCCTAGATTATTTGAATTAACCTACAATAATTATGGTACAAGCACAATGTATTCAAGCACAAATTAACCTAAAATAACCTAGGTTATATGCTAAAATTATGGTACAAGTACAATGTCAACAAGTACAATGCTAAAATAACCTAGGTTATATGCTAAAATAACCTTACAGTTGAGCCAATTATAATCTTTCAACATCAGCCTTTTATTTATGTTGTTTTCTTTGCTAATAGTTGTTAGGATCCGATACCGCTATGAGATTGTGACTTTTTAACATTTGTAACCTTTAATTATTTAGTAATTGAAGCCTACAGGCCTTTCCTCAAAAAAAAAAAGGACTTATTTGGATATCAGACTTTATTTGGGGTAAGGACTTAATATCAGACTTTATTTGGGGTAACCAGATTTTCAATATCAGACTTTATTTGGGGTAAGGACTTAATTGAATTGAACACAATGATACATTTTTACTTGTATAACGGGTTCAAACCCAATAAGAAAACTAACCAATAAGAAAACTAACAAATACCAACCATGTCTAACGGGTTCAAACCCAATAAGAAAAATAACGAGAGAGAGAGAGCTAACCACGGGTGAGAGAGACCACTGGTTAGAGAGAGAGACCGAGGTGGAGAGAGACCGAGGTGGTGAGGCGGCGAGGCGGCGAGGCGGGGAGGCGGTGAAGAGCTCGGAGAAGGCTCAGCAAAATCTAATATTTGAGGGTTTTTGAAACTGATGTTTATTCTCTCTTTTCGGACTTGTGAAAATTTTGGAAGAGAAGGATTTCGAATAATAGTGTGGGTCTCATTATACACGGACTTTTAACTTAAAAGACCGTGTACAAAGATCTTTATACACGGACTTTACTCTAAAGGCCGTGTGCAAATATGGCTACCCTTTCTACACGGACATATAGCTAAAAGGCCGTGTAGCTCTCTACCCTTTCTACACGGACTATTAGCTAAATGTCCGTGTATAAAGGGGTCCGACAGGTGGGTCCCAGGTTCAGTAAAGTTCTACATAATATTTTAACTAATATTAAAAATATTTTAACTAATATTAAATGTTTGATAGAGTTGAACATAATATTTTAAACATAATATTTTCATTAAACATAATCCTTCCTTAAATATTTTAACTAATATTAAATATTTTAACTAATATTTAGTGAAAACTAATATTTTAACTAATATTTATTTTATTTTATTATTAAATGTTTTAACTAATTTTTGCAAAAACTAATACTAATATTTGATAATATTATAAGCATTAAACATAATCCTTCATTATAAGCATTAAACTAATATTTGATAATATTTGATAATACTATTACTACATTATGCTTTTTTCTTTTTTTCCCTTTTTTTTTTATTTTTTTATTTGATATATTACAAGCTAAATTTGCAATATTAAAAGCTACACGGTCTTAAACAAAATAAATATTACACATTATGCTTTTTTTTTCCTTTTTCTCCTTTTTTCCACTATTTGAACGGTACCCTCGGCCCATAATCCTTCAGTGTGGTCGGACCGCATGTAGTCAGCTTCGTCTACCCCTTCAAGTGTTGCTACCTCAGTTTGCACATCGGTACAAAATGGAGGTACTTCGTCGAATTGGTCGTACTCTTCTTCATCGACGACATTTTCTACCCCGACAATCCTTCTTTTTCCGGATAGGACGACGCTCAACCTAGCATCACTCGGGTCAGTGGCATAAAAGACTTGGGTGGCTTGCTTGGAGAGTATAAACGGATCATCAACATGCCCAACCCTGTTTAAATCAACGAGTGTGAACCCGTCGTTGTCAACTTTAACACCTCGGTCTTCGACCCATTGACACCGAAACACGGGAATGCTCAGGCGAGGACTGTAAATGAGCTCCCAAATTTCTTGAATAACGCCATAATATGACTTTGATGCTATTACAGCCCGGCCATCTCCGGATCTACTGAATTCTTGAGAGGTCGCCACCAACGTCACCCCACTGTTTTGCATCGTGCTCTTATCACTCTGGAATTTAGTATAAAATGTATATCCGTTAATCTCGTATCCTTGGAATGTTCTAACAACAATTTGGGGTCCTGCGCCAAGTAGTTTAACAATTTCAGGTACGGGGTGTGACCCCACTCTTTCTTTCAGCCATCCTATAAAAGAACGATTATGCTCGTTAGTAAGCCACTTCTGACTCCTCGTGTAGTTTTGTTGTTGAAGGATTGTCATGTGCTCATCTATATAGGGAGCAACATCTGTCATGTGTTGTAGTACAATAAAATGTGCCTTTTGTAGTTCATTTAGATCAGCAACTACGGCTCTCAACCCAATTGTCCCGACTCCTTGGAGCCTTCCCTCGTATCGAGATTTTGGAACGCCAATAGGATCCACACCGGTCAAGTAGTTGGTGCAAAAATCAATCACCTCCTCCGTAGAATATCCTTCTATAATGCTGCCTTCGGGTCGATGTCGGTTCCTTACGTATTTTTTCAAGATACCCATGTATCTCTCGAATGGATACATATACCGAAGGAACACGGGACCACAAATCTTAATTTCTCTCACAAGATGAACAACAAGGTGAACCATGACATCGAAAAAAGATGGCGGAAAATACATCTCAAGTTGGCAAAGAGTAACGACGACCTCCTTTTGCAAAGAGTCCAATTTTAGAGGGTCTATCACTTTGGAATTTATTGCATTGAAGAAAGAACAAAGCTTCGTAATGGTTTGACGAACGTGCTTTGGTAAAATTCCCCGAATTGCAACCGGAATTATATGTGTCAGTAAAACATGACAGTCGTGAGATTTCAGACCGACCAGTTTCAAGTCCTTCATCGACACCAACTTCTTAATATTCGAAGAATATCCTGATGGGACTTTTATACCATTGAGGCATTCACAGAAGCTTGTTTTCTCTTTCTTTGACATTGTGCACAGTGCGGGGGGTAGGTATGTGCGCTTCCCTTTCTCCTGCGGTGCGAGCTCGGGTCGTATTCCCATCTCTACCATGTCTTTTCTCACTTTAATACCATCTTTCGTCTTCCCCGGAATGTTCAATAATAAACCAATTAAACTGTCACAGACATTTTTTTCGACATGCATGACATCTAGGCAATGCCTCACTTCTAAATATTTCCAGTACGGTAGCTCCCAAAATATGGACCTCTTTTTCCAAATATTCTTCGGTAGTGCTTTGGCGCATTTTCCAAAAACAACATCAATGTTTTTTACCCGTTCGAAGACACTCTCCCCGTCTAATGGATGACGAGCCACTCCAAGCTCAATTTTCCCGTTGAATGCCATCTTCTTCTTACGATATGGGTGATTAATAGGAAGAAACCTACGATGCCCCATGAATACATTCTTTTGACAATTTTTCAACCTCATGATACGTCCAAAGGGTATATATAAAAAGCTTTATCCTCAAATACACTTTCGATTTAGATTGCAAGTATACAATCCTACCGTGTAGTATATTATCGGGTATCGAACCACAAGGAGTAAGATAAATACTTAATTTTCAACTTTAGATGATAAATTTCAGAAAAGAAAGGAAGTAAAGTGCAATAAAGTAAATTTGGGGGGGGTTTGTACTAAAAATCCTAAGGTTGGGTTCAATACCCGAAGAAAGGAGTTTTTAAACAATTAAAAGTAAAAGTAAAAGAAAGACAAGTCGGTTTGTTTTCAAGGTTAAGAGAATCTAGGGGTCTTTGGTCTACAATCCCTTGTTAACTCTATTTATTCGGTATTTGCTTAAATTCATGTTTGATTTGATGAGGTTTCTAACCTAATATGTCATTAAGGGTCACTTTCATGAATTAATAACGTGTCTAAGTAATTCGGATTTCACGTTTAAGTCCTTCATCCTAGCTACCTCGACCATAAGCTCTTGTTAGTCTCTCCTCTCCTCAAATATTGGTATTTCACAATTAAGTCCATGACACCAATATCCGATTCGATTTGAGATGTCCTAATTAGGGTTTGACTTCACGGTTAGGTTCTTCACCAAATCCCTAACCTTAATTTCTATAGTTCCGGCTTAGATTAAATTGGTTAGAATCTTAATCTAAACCTAAGATATCTGCATTCATAATTTGGTACTATCCTATTGATCCTAGTCAATTTTGGTTCTTTTGAAACCAAAACGAGATGCTACAATTCAAGTACTAATTATGTATTTAACACAAATTATTTAAATCACAGAAATTAACAATCAAATCCGACAACACAATCATAATAAAAGCAAATAATCGAATAAAATAGAATTAAACAAGTTCATGCATATTGACCTAAACCCCTAGAGAGAGAACTACTCCCTCTTGGAGGAAAACATCACAAAGTTTGGCAAATAATAAAAGGAAATGGAATAAAGAATAATTACACCCTTTGAATCTAAAACCTCTATCTTGCCGAATCTTGCTCAGGAAATCCTTCTTCTCCTTGCTTGAAAGCTTTTCCTCCTTCAGAAATTATGGCTAAGAGTTTGTGTATAGAGAGAGAGAGAATGAGATATGTTGTGTGTCTTGAATGGAAATGAGCCCCCCTTTTAAAGCAAGAGATCATGCCCAATTTAGAGGCTAGAAGGTGGAGTTAGTGGATGCTCTTTTTACATTTCTTTCCTGGCAAGTATGTCTATTTTTGTCTTCTTAAATCGTGTCCTTGGAGTGCCAAAAATAGAATCCGTGTTGAAATTGAGAAATTCTGGCTGACTGCGGGTCATGTCCATCCGCACTGCGGGTGGTCTCACCCGCACTGGGTCTAAATTTCCTTATTTAAATTTCTTGGATTTTCTGCGAATTCACATGAATGCGGGTGGACCTGCGTATGGATGACCCGCACTGCGGTTGGACTCTGTGTTTTGAAGTTCCTGAATTTGGCTAAGTATTGAGTGCGGATCTCAGTGCGGCTCCCAGTGCGTCCGCACTACGCTCGGGAAAAATCCTGCGCAGAGCCGAGTCTCCAGTGCGTCTGAACCCATCCGCAGTGCGTGTGGAGGATCCGCACTGAGAGGTATTTTCACCAATTTGCATCATTTCCTGCATTGAAAAGCCAAATAACCGCAGTAACTTGATTCCAGGTGTATTTTAATCATTTTATATTCTAAACACAAGATATTTGGGGTTGTTTTATGATAAAATCAAGATCAAATGTATATATAATTTAGCGTTATCAAAATCCCCCAAGCTTGAACCTTGCTTGTCCTCAAGCAATATCTAACTTGGACTATAATTCGATCTTTTAATTTAACCCTATATCAAGCATATTTTCCTTCAAGAATTTGAAAAACTTTGTATGATCTTGCTAAAATTAAAATCTCAATGTAAATTTCTACAAATTTAAAGTTCAACCCTTGGTTAATCATACTTCACCCCACAATTCGATTACTCTAACTTTCATTTCCTTAAAGGTTTAGAATTTGCAAACTTTATTCATCCAAATTTACTAAAAGACATGCATTTTTATTTGTGAAGAAAAAATTTCCCTAAGCTTGGCATAGTGCAAAATTCACATTTTTGTTGTTCTTGTTCCTCATTTTGATTTTTTCTATTTTTCTTTTATTTCATGGCACTATTTTCCCAATCCTCATTTAAACACCGGTTAGTTACAAGTATTTAACTGTACCCAACCGTTCTAATTCAAGGGTGCTTTGCATGCTCATTGCCTAACCCTTCCATCAACACGAATGTCAATTTTATCGGGAGACTAGTGGAGCAGGAGTGCCACTGACTCATAACCATAAGTACGTCATGTCGCCGTATCATAGGTAAGAGGAGTCGCAAATTTTCAATTTTAAATATTTTGAACAATTTTCGCAAAAATACACATATCCAAGGGTATTTATTCATATCACATCTAAATTGCTTCCTTAATAAATTTAAACTCCTAATGCTTCAAATTCGTAATCCTTTATTTCCACAAAGTTTTTCGCCAAATTATGTGGTTATTTCAAACTATTCCAAGGGTATTTCTAAAAACTTGTTAAAATTCGCATTAAAATATCTAATTTTGAAAATCACTCAAATTTTATCAAAACTTTTATTTTTGCCAACTTTTAACACAAAAATTAAACGTGATTTTATACTTTATGCATTCTTAGACAATTAAGTCCAATTATGCAAGACTCTATTTTTCATAACCTCGTAAAACATCTTGACAAGTTTGCAATCTCAAGCATTTAAGTTCAAAATTACTAACACTATTCATGGTCAAGTAAAAATCAAGGTTATAACTCCTAAAAAGTTCGAAAAAAATACTGAAAAATAAACATGCATGCAGATACAATTTCTTCCCATCCCCCAAGCTTAAATAAAGCAGTGTCCTCAGTGCTGAAAATAAACTAAATAAGAGAGAAGAAACATGATATACTCGACTAAGCTAAAGGTGGTGGTGGTGCTGTGCGGTGCGGGATCACTACTCATCCCTGTCAGATGCCTCCCCGTCGTCCTCGTCATTCTCATCTTGATCATCTTCTTGATCTGCGGCCTCAGCTTCTTGTGCGGCTTGAGCTGCAGCTGCCGCTTCGCGTTGCCTTGCTAACTGTGCCTCCATCCTTTGAGCAGCCCTTCGTTGGTGCGGCGGTGTTGGTGGGTTGTCTTCGTAGTTAGGATTGTTGTTCATGAAACCTCGGTGGGCATAGTAATGGGCTGCTGCGGCATGGGTCTCCACCTCATCTATACGCCGATCGAAAGCATCCATGCGGTTGTTTATGTTGAGGTTCATGGATTGCATAAATTCCCACATTTGCTGCAATGTTATACCTCCTTGTGCAGCAGCATCGGGATGCATTGCTTGAGCGCCTGGTGGAGGTGGTGGTGGTGGCTCTTGTGGCTCAAGTGGAGGATCCACTATCTTCCATGTGTTATAGTTCATTGGGTCGAGGTCAGTTTGGAGAGGCAAACGGTGCCGGATATTGTTCACTCCCAAGTTTATCCATGCCTCTTGGTTATCATCGTATCGAATAAGCCTCGCCCTCACCAATCCATCAAGGTCCACACGAGTGTAACCTTCCACCACATCATCGCCGGTGGGTATGTGTAGTGCTCGAGCAATCTTGGTGATTATTCCTCCAATGCGAACGACACCGCCCGGTTGTATGTTGTTGGCCACTGTTTTCATGTGCTTGGCAAGGTTGTAGGTGATGTGTGGCATATACTCCATCTCCCCATTGTTCCGTCGAAGCATACTGCAAATATAGGTCATATCTCCCTCGTTGAAGACCGATACGGTCTCCCCTCGGGCAAAGAGAGTGTGAGAAAGTACCCGTTGGAGATAACGAATTGCCGGGTGAGAGATGTTCTTGACCCGTTGATCACTGAGGACATCATGCATTGCTAGGAGGCGGAATTGGTGCTCATTCATATCGGGGAAGAACCCGAGGGTGGCTCGCATCTGTTCCACATTTTCCTGGCTTAGGTCGAATGCCTCCAATAGTTGGGTGGTGTGCATCGACACATGATACCCGCCAAGGTTAAAGCTCATGGTTCTTGAGGCCCGATCAAACTCATATGAAGAGAGGAACTCGATGGTGATGGCTCGATAAGTGTCGACCTCGTCACATAGGAATTCCCACAATCCTAAGCGTCCGGTGAGCATCTGCACCGTGTCGGTGATGCCCAACTGCCCGAGAGTGTGACAGCAGATCCACCGAGATGGTTGGAGAGTTCTATGGGACTCGAGCGCGTTCTTGCGGAATTGTTGGTTATCATTCAACGGCTCGGCAGGTGGATATGGAAGAGAAGGGTTGCTTGATTGACCTTTGCCCTTGTTGGTCCGGATACGCTTAGCTCCCCTTGGTGCCATCTTATCTGCAATAAAAAATTGGAAAGAGTTAAAAATATAGCAGATTTGGATGTATTTTGGGCTCAGTGCGGGTACCTTCCATCCGCACTACGTGTGCGTCCATCCGCACTGGCTCACTGAATTTTTTTTAGGGTTTTGACCGAATGCTCAGTGCGGGTGCCTTCCATCCGCACTGCGTGTGCTATCACCCGCATTGGCTTCCTGGCTGGTTTTGGGGTTTTGCCAGACTGAGTGCGGACGCACTGGAATGAGTGCGGGTGGACCCATCCGCACTGATTTGGGATTTTAACCGATTTCAAAAATTTTGGGCGATTTGGTCGATTTTTGGTACATTTCTACAGATCTAACTATAAATAAATGAAATTTAGAGTAAGGAGAGATCAAACCTCGTTGTAGATCGCAAAAATTTCGAGAGAATACGAAGAAATTCGAGTTTTTTGGAGAAGCGGTGCTTTGAACGGCTTGAGAGGTTGAGTTCTTTGGTTTTGGAGAAGTAAAGAGTGGTAGAAGAAATGTGGAGAGTGGAGAAAGGAGAGGAGAAGGAGAAATAGGTTTTAGAAGAAGGTTTTTCGGGTTTGGAAGAGAGAAAATCGAGTTTTTGAGTTGAGATACGAAAGGGCGCGAAGAAATGGTGAGGGGTCGGTTTAAAGAGAACCCCTGGTGCGGATGCACTCACCCGCAGTGCGGCTTCCTTCATCCGCACCGATCAAAAGAACAGAATTTCGAAAAAATTTAAAATCTTACCTTCGGTGCGGCTCAGTGATCCGCAGTGCGGGTGCTTGTCATCCGCACTTGGTGAAATTTGACATTTTTTAAAAACTTACCTTGGGTGCGGCTCATGGATCCGTAGTGCGGGTTCTTGTCATCCGCACTGGGGAAAGTTTATCAATAGTTTTCATTGGAAATGTCTCCCAAGGTTAGTTAATTGTAAATTTGGAAATTTTAAAATTAAACTGAGTAAAGTAAATTGCAGAAAGTAAAGAAAAACAACAAAAACCTTGGGTTGCCTCCCAAGAAGCGCTCAATTTTACGTCGTGAGCTCGACATGATTCGTGCTCACTATTGAGATTGTGGATCATCTAGGCGAAAGCTTTCCTTCTCGCCTATGGGACTTGCATAATTAAAATGTTTGAGACGATGTCCATTTACCTTAAATGCTCCACTTTTATCGCCCTCAATCTCAATTGCGCCATGGTTGAACACCTTCTTCACCTTGTATGGCCCGGTCCATCTTGATCTCAACTTTCCGGGAAAAAGTCGGAGTCTTGAGTTGTACAATAGAACCGTGTCTCCTTCTTGAAAATCGCGCCTCATGATATGTTTGTCATGCCATCTTTTTGTCTTTTCTTTGTATAATTTGGCATTTTCATACGCATTGAGTCGCAATTCCTCCAATTCGTGTAACTTGAGGATTCTCTTTTCACCGGCTGCCCTCATGTCGAAGTTTAGAGCCTTTATTGCCCAATAAGCCTTATGCTCAAGCTCGACCGGCAAATGACATGCTTTTCCGTACACAAGTTTGAAAGGAGTCATACCTATGGGTGTTTTGAATGCGGTCCGGTATGCCCAAAGAGATTCGTCTAGTTTGAGTGACCAATCCTTCCTTGATATATTCACCACCTTTTGGAGGATGCTCTTTATCTCACGGTTGGACACCTCGACTTGGCCGCTCGTTTGTGGATGATATGGTGTGGCCACCTTGTGCTTGACTCCATACTTGAGTAGTAGGGCGTCAAATTGGCGGTTGATGAAATGAGATCCGCCATCACTTATCACCACTCGGGGTACTCCGAACCTAGGAAATATAATTTGTTTAAAAAGTTTTCTTACCACGGCGGAATCGGCTGTTGGTGTAGCTATGGCTTCAACCCATTTTGACACGTAATCGACCGCCACAAGTATGTATTTGTTGTTGCAAGAACTCGGAAATGGACCCATAAAATCGATACCCCAAACATCAAATAATTCAACTTCTAGTATTCCGTTTAGGGGCATTTCATGTCTTCTAGATATGTTCCCGGTCCTTTGGCATTTGTCGCACCTAAGCACATATTCCCTTGCGTCTTGGAAGAGCGTGGGCCAAAAGAACCCGGCTTGAAGAACTTTGGCGGCGGTTTTGTCGGTGGAAGCGTGTCCTCCATAGGCGGATGAATGGCAACATCTTAGGATTTGTTCGGTTTCTTCTTGGGGTACACATCTCCTAAGGATCCCATCTACCCCCAACTTAAACAACAACGGTTCATCCCAAAAATATTTTTTCGCATCAGAAAAGAATTTTTTCCGTTGTTGGTAAGTTAAATCGGGAGGTAGTATATCGCATGTAAGGTAGTTGACCAAATCCGCATACCATGGCGCCTCGTGTTTGTTGACTGCATATAGTTGTTCGTCTACGAATGAGTCATCAATCGGCATGTCGTTATCTTTTGGTTCATTGGTAATGCGAGACAAATGATCCGCCACTGAATTTTCGGTTCCCTTCTTGTCCTTGATTTCCAAGTCAAATTCTTGTAGTAAGAGGATCCACCGAATTAGACGTGGTTTAGCATCTTTCTTGTTGAGAAGATATCGGATAGCCGCATGATCGGAGTATACAACCACCTTGGATCCCACCAAGTAGGACCGGAACTTGTTGATAGCAAATATGACGGCTAAGAACTCCTTTTCCGTGGTTGTATAGTTCATTTGTGCCTCGTCTAGGACTTTGCTTGCATAATAGATCACATGTGGCTTGTTGTCGATCCTTTGTCCTAGTACGGCTCCGACGGCGTAGTCGCTTGCATCACACATAATCTCAAATGGTGCATCCCAATTCGGTGGGCGAAGAATGGGGGCTGAGATTAGCGCCTTCTTTATCCTGTCAAAAGCATCAATGCAAGGTTTATCAAAATTAAATTCTGCATCTTTCATAGTTAGATTTGTAAGAGGTTTGCAAATCTTTGAAAAATCCTTAATAAAGCGTCGATAGAACCCCGCATGGCCTAAAAAACTCCGCACATCCTTCACACAAGTCGGGTATGGTAACTTCTCTATCACCTCCACCTTTGCTTTGTCGACTTCCAAGCCTTCGGATGACACCACATGGCCTAGAACCACCCCCGTTTGCACCATAAAGTGGCACTTCTCCCAATTTAGTACCAAATTGACCTGCTCACATCTTTCTAAAACTTTAATCAAATTAGTTAAGCAATCATCAAAAGAAGTACCAAAAACTGAAAAGTCATCCATGAAAACTTCCACGGAATTTTCTAATAAATCGGAGAAAATAGCCATCATGGCTCTTTGAAATGTGGCCGGGGCATTGCATAGACCAAACGGCATCCTACGGTACGCGAACGTACCATAAGGGCATGTAAAGGTCGTTTTTTCTTGGTCATCGGGGTGAATAGGGATTTGAAAGAATCCGCTATACCCATCAAGGTAGCAAAAATGTGAGTGATTAGCTAGCCTCTCAAGCATTTGGTCCACGAATGGTAGAGGGAAGTGATCCTTCCTTGTTGCATTGTTGAGTTTTCGGTAATCGATGCACATCCGCCATCCGGTGACCACTCTCGTGGATATCATCTTGTCATCTTCACCCTTCACCACTGTTGTGCCTCCCTTCTTTGGTACGACATGAACCGGACTTACCCACTTAGAATCGGAAATTGGGTAGATGATGCCGGCATCAAGTAGCTTGAGGATCTCTTTCTTCACCACTTCTTTTAGATTCGGATTGAGCCTTCTTTGAGCTTCAACGGTGGGTTTGTGATCATCCTCCATTAGAATTCTATGCATGCAAAGGGACGGACTGATTCCGGTTAGATCATCGATTGTGTAACCAATTGCCTTCCGATGTAGCTTGAGCTCGTGTAGGAGCTTCTCGGTTTGTTCTTGGTTGAGCTTTGAATTGATAATCACCGGATATGTCTCGTCTTCCCCCAAGTATTCATAGCGAAGGGTAGGTGGCAGAGGTTTGAGCTCGACCTTTGGTGCGCCGGAATCGCTCGAAATGGCGAAGATCTGCTCAGATTTGGGCGAGTGCGGGTGAACCATCCGCAGTGCATACTCAGTGCGGACGCACTGGGCTCGGTTTTTCGAGTCTGCTGCTTCAGAAGGCTGAGTGCGGCTGAGCTGATCCGCAGTGCGGGTGGAGGATCCGCACTGAGGAAAAATTTCATCAATTTGGTCATTTTCAGACCTGGTTTCTTCTAGATCTGAGTCCAGTTGTGCATTCACCATTTCTTCCTCCTCATGAGTAGCTAAAATTGAATCTAATACATCCAATCTACAAATAGAATCATTATCATTTGAAGGAAATTTAATGGCATTAAACATGTGAAAATTTACCTTCTCGCCTCCAATGTCAAATGATATTTTTCCTTCTTTGACATTAATGTTTGCATCAGCCGTGGTTAGGAAGTCCCGTCCCAATAGGAGAGGAGTATGAGTATCCTCCTCCATTTCAACCACCACAAAATCCACCGGGACAAAGAACTTACCTATCATAACTATCACGTCTTCCGCAATTCCCTCGGGATAGCGTACCGTCTTATCGGCTAGTTGTAATGACATTCTTGTCGGTTTCAAGTCAACAAGATTTAGCCGTTGATAGACGGTCTTTGGCATAAGGCTCACACTTGCACCTAAATCACATAGGCACCTCTCGAATTTGGTATTACCTATTGTACATGGAATTGCAAAACTCCCGGGGTCCTTTAATTTCGGAGGTAGCTTGTTTAAGAGAAGAGCGCTACACTCCTCATTAAGGGATACCGTGCCTACTTCCTCAATCGACCTTTTGTTTGATAGAATGTCTTTCAAAAATTTTGCATAAGAAGGCATGTGAGTAATCGCCTCGGTAAAAGGGATGGTAATGTTCAATTTCTTGAGGTGCTCTACGAATTTGGCATATTGTTGGTCAAGTTTGTGCTTTACTAACCTTTGAGGAAAGGGTATAAACCTATGTGGCGGGACATACTTAGGAGTTTCAGTCGGTTTTACCTTGGCCGGGATAGAATTACCCGGTTCTTGAGATTCTTTCGATGCCGGTGTATCCATATTGAGAGAAGGCGGAGGTTGTGTCTCCTTGGGTGGTTGTTGCTGCTCTTCAATGGTGGGCATCTTGGGGCCTTCGTATCCCGTGCCGCTCCTCAAAGTTATAGCTTTTGCTTGCTCCCTAGGGTTGATGTCCGGCTTGCCCGGAAGCGTGCCTTGTTGGCGAGAGGATGAAGAAGCTTGTTGTGCTATTTGGGTTTCTAGCATTTTTGTCTTCGTTTCTAAGAACTCGAACTTTTTGTTGAAGTCGATGTTGGTGTTCCTTTGGTAATCGATGTACTCTTCCATCATCTTTTCCAACTTGTTGAGTTGAGAGGGACCTTGGTAAGAGTTTTGGTTGGACCGGTATTGGTTGGAGTTGTCATTCTCGGTCTTCCATTTGAAGTTCGGATGGTTCCACCTTGTGTTAGAGTTGTAAGAATTGGAATTGAAATTGTCATTTTGCCTAACCTTGTTGTAGATCGGATCGTTCCTCTTATCACCTTGATTATAGAACATGGCATTCACTTGTTCCACATCTTCTCCGTCCAAAAGGACTTGGCAATTGGCGGTGATATGAGTCGCCTCTCCACATATGCCACATGGAGCCTTCTTTGTCACGGCTTTTACGTTTTGTATTTGTGCCATTTGATGTTGCAAGGCCTCCATTTGCGCTCTCAAGGCGGTGACTTCATCGACTTTCATGATTCCCGGGGTGTTGGAGACTCGTCCACCTCTCTCGGCTGTCCACTCCCTTTGGTTAATCGCCATATCTTCAATCATTAGCATGGCTTGCTCGGGATCCATTTTGGACATGTTTCCACCTGCAGCAGAATTTAAGTGAGTTTTAGTGGCTATTGTACAACCTCCATAGAAAAATTGAAAGAGCAACCACATGTCAAGGCCATGGTTAGGGCACAAGCGTTGGAGCTCCGCCCATCGGTCCCATGCCTCGGTTAGAGACTCCCCCTCGGCTTGCTTGAACGTCGTGATCTTCGACCGGAAATGTTGGGTCTTGGATGGAGGGAAGTATTTCCCTAGAAATAACCTCTCCATGTCGTCCCATGTATCTATGTTGTCCCGGTTTACGGTCCTCAGCCATGTTCTCGCATTGTCTCGGAGGGATAAGTGGAAGCACTTGAGTTTGAGGTTGTCTAACTCATCTCCTTCTCTAGCAAAGGTGCCGCAATGCTCTTCGAATACTGCCAAATGAGCATGTGGGTCTTCGTTTTGAGCTCCTCCGAATTGGTTTTGGCCAAGTAGGTGGATGAGAGACGGCTTAATTTCACGTGGATCTTGGCCATGAGGGATGAAGCCAAAGCGGTGGCCGTGTTGATTGTTTCGGCCGTTGTTGTTGTGGTTACCGTTACGAGGTGGGGTCATTCCTCGTACGCGGCTCGGATTGCTTCCTTGTCCTTCATGGACAGATTGCTCGTCCTCGTTGATGATTGGTGCTTCCATGCTTAGATGTTATTCTTCGTCGTCGAAAATCGTCGGAAAAGGAGTATTTCCCGCGCTCATGGACCGCTGAAAGAAAGAACTTAGATTAGTTTCCAAAAAAGAAAATCTGAAATAAATCGCTAAAGTAAAAATTCAGTATTTAAACTATACTCCCCGGCAACGGCGCCAAAAACTTGATACGTCCAAAGGGTATATATAAAAAGCTTTATCCTCAAATACACTTTCGATTTAGATTGCAAGTATACAATCCTACCGTGTAGTATATTATTGGGTATCGAACCACAAGGAGTAAGATAAATACTTAATTTTCAACTTTAGATGATAAATTTCAGAAAAGAAAGGAAGTAAAGTGCAATAAAGTAAATTTGGGGGGGGTTTGTACTAAAAATCCTAAGGTTGGGTTCAATACCCGAAGAAAGGAGTTTTTAAACAATTAAAAGTAAAAGTAAAAGAAAGACAAGTCGGTTTGTTTTCAAGGTTAAGAGAATCTAGGGGTCTTTGGTCTACAATCCCTTGTTAACTCTATTTATTCGGTATTTGCTTAAATTCATGTTTGATTTGATGAGGTTTCTAACCTAATATGTCATTAAGGGTCACTTTCATGAATTAATAACGTGTCTAAGTAATTCGGATTTCACGTTTAAGTCCTTCATCCTAGCTACCTCGACCATAAGCTCTTGTTAGTCTCTCCTCTCCTCAAATATTGGTATTTCACAATTAAGTCCATGACACCAATATCCGATTCGATTTGAGATGTCCTAATTAGGGTTTGACTTCACGGTTAGGTTCTTCACCAAATCCCTAACCTTAATTTCTATAGTTCCGGCTTAGATTAAATTGGTTAGAATCTTAATCTAAACCTAAGATATCTGCATTCATAATTTGGTACTATCCTATTGATCCTAGTCAATTCTGGTTCTTTTGAAACCAAAACGAGATGCTACAATTCAAGTACTAATTATGTATTTAACACAAATTATTTAAATCACAGAAATTAACAATCAAATCCGATAACACAATCATAATAAAAGCAAATAATCGAATAAAATAGAATTAAACAAGTTCATGCATATTGACCTAAACCCCTAGAGAGAGAACTACTCCCTCTTGGAGGAAAACATCACAAAGTTTGGCAAATAATAAAAGGAAATGGAATAAAGAATAATTACACCCTTTGAATCTAAAACCTCTATCTTGCCGAATCTTGCTCAGGAAATCCTTCTTCTCCTTGCTTGAAAGCTTTTCCTCCTTCAGAAATTATGGCTAAGAGTTTGTGTATAGAGAGAGAGAGAATGAGATATGTTGTGTGTCTTGAATGGAAATGAGCCCCCCTTTTAAAGCAAGAGATCATGCCCAATTTAGAGGCTAGAAGGTGGAGTTAGTGGATGCTCTTTTTACATTTCTTTCCTGGCAAGTATGTCTATTTTTGTCTTCTTAAATCGTGTCCTTGGAGTGCCAAAAATAGAATCCGTGTTGAAATTGAGAAATTCTGGCTGACTGCGGGTCATGTCCATCCGCACTGCGGGTGGTCTCACCCGCACTGGGTCTAAATTTCCTTATTTAAATTTCTTGGATTTTCTGCGAATTCACATGAATGCGGGTGGACCTGCGTATGGATGACCCGCACTGCGGTTGGACTCTGTGTTTTGAAGTTCCTGAATTTGGCTAAGTATTGAGTGCGGATCTCAGTGCGGCTCCCAGTGCGTCCGCACTACGCTCGGGAAAAATCCTGCGCAGAGCCGAGTCTCCAGTGCGTCTGAACCCATCCGCAGTGCGTGTGGAGGATCCGCACTGAGAGGTATTTTCACCAATTTGCATCATTTCCTGCATTGAAAAGCCAAATAACCGCAGTAACTTGATTCCAGGTGTATTTTAATCATTTTATATTCTAAACACAAGATATTTGGGGTTGTTTTATGATAAAATCAAGATCAAATGTATATATAATTTAGCGTTATCACCTCAGCACCTGCGTGTCATCTTCACAGATCGGGCACGCTTTTGCTCCTTTACAAGTGTAACCCGACAAATTCCCGTACGCGGGGAAATCATTTACGGTGCAAAACACCATGGCCCGCAAGGTAAAGGTCTCTTTCATATACGCATCCCACACCGGGACGCCATCACGCCACAATTTTTGGAGGTCCTCGATTAATGGTGCGAGATATACATCTATGTCATTTCCGGGTTGTCTGGGTCCTTGGATTAGTAATGACATCATTATATATCTGCGTTTCATGCACAACCAAGGAGGAAGATTGTAGATGCATAAAAGAACTGGCCAAGTACTGTGCCGACTGCTCATACTTCCAAACGGACTCATTCCATCTGAGCTCACCACAATCCTAAGGTTCCGCGGTTCAGAACCAAATTCTTTGAAATGTCTGTCAATGTTTCTCCATTGAGGAGAATCAGCCGGGTGCCTTAGTTTACCGTCATTTTTTCGCTCTTCTTCGTGCCAGCGCAATAATTTTGCATCTTTGGGATTCGCAAACAACCGTTTGAATCTCGGTATTATCGGCAAATACCACAACACCTTAGCCGGAGGTCGGCCACTTGTGTCCTCGTTACAATCATCAGTGTCCTGGTCCTTACGATGTTTATATCGTGAAACACCGCATTTAGGACAGACATGCATGGCCTCGTACTCGTTACGATACAATACACAGTCATTCGGACATGCATGTATTCTTTCGATCTTCAACCCCATTGGACATATCAACTTCTTTGCCTGATATGTTGTACCGGGTAACTCGTTGTTATCTGGGAGCATTTCTCCTAAAAGCTGTAATAAAGACGTGAAACTCTTATCGCTCCAACCATTGTCTGCTTTTAAGTTTAATAATTTCAACACAGCTGACAGTTTTGTAAATTTGGTACACCCGGGATACAACGGCTTCTTGGATTCATTAGACAAATTTTGAAATTTATCATAATTTTTATCACTAATTTCATCTTCCACATCACGTAACATATCCTCCAAATTTTCAGTAAACTCGTGTTCTACATTTTCATCAAAATTCCTCTCCATCTCATCATCGTCATTTTCGGGTTCGACGTTAATATCAGAATATTCGGCACTCTCATAATCCTCGTTCCAATCAATTTTAAAATTATCAGAAATTCCAACATTCTCATCATTCAATTCACGATTACAATCCTGATTGGCACTACTACTTTCCCCAAATTTCTCACCATGCATGAACCAACATGTATATCTTTTCTTAAATCCCCGACAAATCAAATGAGCTCTAATTTCTTCGATGTCCAAAAATCTTAATAAATTTTTACAATCTTTACAAGGACATAAAATGTCTTCTTCTTTTTATTCACTCTATAACTCTCAGCAAATTTTATAAACTCATCAACGCGAACCAAATATTCTTCACTGTCACGTCGCATTTCATACATCCAGCTTCGATCCATCTGTAAATTAAATTAAAAAAATGATTTGATCAATTAATCATGCATGGTCAACATTCTCCTTCGTGTACAAAATTTTGGGCTTACAAAGGGCCGGTTTACAATCCTAACCCACTCTTTGAATATTTTGTCTCATATGTTAACTCATATTAGTGGGATTTAATTAGTATTTGAAAAAATTTGATAGCATTTTCCCTTAACTCTCCAAGTATGCGTACGAAACACATACTCATAGGAGCAATAAGAGAAAATGTCGACGAATTTTTCTCAAATACTAATTAAATACCACTAATATAAGTTCACATTTTAAATGAGACAAAATATTCAAAGAGCAGTCTCAAAACGGGACTATTCAAAATTAATTCCTATTGGATTAATTTTGAACGGGCATGGACCTAAAAGCATCTAAAGGTCGGTTATTGGACCACAATACACTAATTAATTACATCTAAAATTAAGAATTCAAGAATATATGCATGAAATGACCTAATTAAATAATTAAGCCTAAATAACAGAAAATTAGAGAAAGAAAATGATTTAAATAAATATTACTAACCTTGAAAAGATGGAGAGGAGAAAATACAAACTTAATTCAAAGATCTCAGATCTCAGCTAGCTGCTGGCCTCGATCAATTCGCAGAAATAAAAAGCTCAGTTGGATATGTATGAACTAAAAACTTGATCAAAACGGCGCTCTGGAAGGGAAGACAATAAAACCCTACACTATTATACACGGTCATATAGCTAAAAGGCCGTGTAGCTCTCCACCTATTTCTACACGGCTTTTAGTTATAAAGCCGTGTACAATTATAAGATTTATACACGGCTATATATCAAAAAGCCGTGTGTAATGTTCCTACACGGCTTTGTATCAAAAAACCGTGTAGCTCTCTCAATTATTTGCACACGGACCTCTTTACAGACGGATTTGTGGTTTCTAATAAACCGTGTAGCTCTCTCTAAGAATTCGACACTGATTGTTAACTAATTATCCGTGTAGAAATCGTTCAGATCTTTTGAACTCATATTTGGTACACGGTTTTTAATAAAATTGCCAAATCCGTGTACAATGTGCAGTGTACAAAGCCAGTTTTTGTAGTAGTGTATTTTTAAAAAAATTTAACTATTTTTTATGATTTTTGAAAGATGAACTTTTTTGACCTAAAAATAAAAGTATTTTGTAGCTAAAACATACCATATTTCAAAAATTATAAAAAATAATTAAATTTTTTCAAAAATAGTAAAAATCAGTATTCTACGTATTTATTATATAACTAATTTATTGAATTACTTAGATCGACATTTCAAACCAGACTCTATATATATATATATATAATATTTGAAGTCGCTCGTCAACGACGTCTGTGACAGGTCAATGCCCCAATTGCTAGATCATTAATTTATTTAACAAATTAAAAATCGTACTCTTATAAATCAGGCATATAGTGTGGTTCAGACCATCTATACCATAGAGAAGCAATGCATAATAACAACTCCTCCGCCAAGTTATTTGCAGTAGCACTGCTGGTTCTGGTGCTGTGGGTAGTGGTGTCAATGGCACCCTTTAACAGGTTTAATCGATCCGTTCCGTATCCGATAAAACCATTACGGGTAAGGTTATTTTTCCGTTTAGTTTCTCCACGGGTATATATAAGATTTTTTTTCCGTTTAACTTATCGGGTACGGGTAAGGTTATTATTCCGTTAACATATCGAGTAAGGTTCTGGGTGAAGACTAGTCATTATTTATTATCTTGTACGGGTAATAATTAAAAATAAAAATTATAAAATAATATGTAGATATATATTTCTATGGAGATGGTGAATGATATGATATAGTTTTATCCATGGCTCATATACATAGCGGGTAAGGTTCCGGGTGAAGACTATTCTTGTTTTGAAGGTTAGCCAGCTTGATGCCGCTAACAATTATATTCAATAGCACCATTTTATACTTTTATCCGACCCGTACAGTTTTCTACAAGACGGGTATGGGTAAGATTTCTTTTTGTTTAGCTTATTGGATACTGAAAAGGATAAAATTCTTTTCATTAACATAACGGGTATGTGTATGAAAATGCTTCAACCCAACCTGTTTTATACCCGTTGACACCCCTACCCATGCTGCGGAGATCAAATCTAAGTGCACAGGCCAGCTGTCCTATTCAGTCTTCAGATGACGAGTTGGAAGAAAGAGTCACCGGCGATCTAATCACCGGGCATGCGCGTCACAGGACATGACCTTGGTATTTATAGCTCTAGACGATGAGTACCGGAGGCCCTATAGAACAAGTTTTATACTAAATATCACTATATATGTTCTTGCCTCGCCATTAACTAAGATCTCTATTTTTATCTGGACATGGCATAGCTGGTATATATATATATATATATATGTATCTTTACGTTTCTTTGTTTAAACATCATGTATACCCTGCTGTAGAGCTGGTGCTACTTAACAATGACATTAATTACAATTACCATATGGAGCCCCATTTAATACTTCTCATTTTGCTAGATGGACCACTTTAATTTCTATATATTGTGTCCCATATTCACCAATGAACATTTTGCTTTAGCATTTGTAATGGGTACGGGTATCTATATACATATCTGCTTAATTTATGAAGACTATATATATATATAAAACAGTGTATGAACATATGAAATAAAAAGTAAATTTCTATTAAACAAGACACATGTTGCCTAGAGTTGATATAAGAGGAAAGGACTGTCAAAGTCTAATGCTTGACAGCATCCTTTCATGGTCTGATTTGCTTATGAACTTCAGATGGCACATAATAAAAGAATATAATATATACACAAGTAACAAGGGTCCTTTTGCATAAATACCCATGTGAAGACAGTCAAGGTTGATGCTTGACAGCATCCCTTGATAGGAATCACATAGGCATATATAAAAAGGTGTAATTTGATAGATAAGAAAGCTTGACAGAATGACAGCCTCTATGGAACATGTTGAACTTATAAGGACCTAATTGCATAATTGAAGGAGTGAGGTTATATGTTAAACACTAAAAAACCTGTAATCTCCTAATGATCTTGATACAAAATCCACTGTTTCAAGTTGAAATTAGTGAGAAATATAATTAGACAGATATGCAAGGGCCTCCATATAAAAATGTCTCGTGTCCTGACAAGGTAGAGGGTTGTCAGAGGTAAACTCCTACCTCATCTAGGCTTGCACGAGTCTTGACGCGATCTAAGCCCCTTGATCACGCGAAGGAAAAATTTCAAACTACGCACGATTCTTGGAGCAGGGAAACGAAACCCAGCGTCAGATTGGATATAACGATCAGGGAGATAGTGGGTCACTTTGTCAGTGACCCCATGTTAAATGAAGGAGCGGATCAGCATCACGCGATTATTGATGCAGTATGCGCAGCTTGATAGAGATCCTACACGGTTATTGATAGATCTTATGGTTTATTTGCGCTAAGAACCCTTGAAATTTGAGTTCTCATAGAGTAGGCCCTGGATACTTTTAAAACCCCAAACCAGGCCCTTGATAGGAATCACATAGGCATATATAAAAAGGTGTAATTTGATAGATAAGAGATCTTGACAGAATGACAGCCTCTATGGAACATGTTGAACTTATAAGGACCTAATTGCATAATTGAAGGAGTGAGGTTATATGTGAAAAAAGCAACTGAATCATTGCATCAGTGAGTAAACACTAAAAAACCTGTAATCTCCTAATGATCTTGATACAAAATCCACTGTTTCAAGTTGAAATTAGTGAGAAATATAATTAGACAGATATGCAAGGGCCTCCATATAAAAATGTCTCGTGTCCTGACAAGGTAGAGGGTTGTCAGAGGTAAACTCCTACCTCATCTAGGCTTGCACGAGTCTTGACGCGATCTAAGCCCCTTGATCACGCGAAGGAAAAATTTCAAACTACGCACGATTCTTGGAGCAGGGAAACGAAACCCAGCGTCAGATTGGATATAACGATCAGGGAGATAGTGGGTCACTTTGTCAGTGACCCCATGTTAAATGAAAGAGCGGATCAGCATCGCACGATTATTGATGCAGTATGCGCAGCTTGATAGAGATCCTACACGGTTATTGATAGATCTTATGGTTTATTTGCGCCATGAACCCTTGAAATTTGAGTTCTCATAGAGTAGGCCCTGGAGACTTTTAAAACCCCAAACCAGGCCCTTGAAGAAGCCATTTTACTTATCTTACCTTGTAAAGTACCATAATTACTGCGAATACCCTCTATAAATTACCAACAAGCCCCTGGACCTTGAAAATGTGCACAAATGGTTGCTTTTTTGCCTATAACTTCTTCAAAACAATTCCAAAACCAACCAAATTTGAACCAAATCGATCCTTGATCAAACTGAATCCAATTAAAATATATTACGAAACCATATCATGTACATATGAATTCCTCAAGGCCCAAATGGAGCCCATTAAATCACAAATCAAGGTCCATATTTCCTATATCAAAGCCCGATTGAATCCAAATCAAATCCAATTGAATCCAAATCATATCTAAAACCCAAATTAAACCTCAGCTAGTTCAAAGTTTTCATTTGAAATCGATGTTATTTTTTTCCCTGACAACACCATAGTACGTATAAATCCAAGACAAACAAAAAAATGAAGAACGAAGAAGAAAAAACAAAGAAATAATTTTTTGTTTTGTTTTAATTACAACTTAATATTTCAGTTGCCACCGCCACCGCCTCCTCCACTGTCTCCGCCACCGCCACCGCCACCGCCTCCACCGCCACCATCGCCACCACCACCACAGCCTCCACCTCCACCTCCACTTCCATCTTCACCGTCGGAATTGCTACGTTGAAGATGTCCATTTCCGTGGTACTGAATATTATTGGCTTGTGTGAAGCTCTCGTTGGCTTTTCGTGCAAACCAAAATAGAACAGATGCTACGACTATAAACGCAAGGAAGATACATACTGTTACTTCATTTGAAGGACCAGGCATGCTGCCAAATTATATAGGAAAGAGATTGTTAAATCCAAAAGAAGAACAAGGTATATATATATGCTTTTGTATTATGTTGTTGTGTTGTGTCGTGCCTATATATATACGGATTCGGATAGGCTGAAATTCTGAAACCAATGAACAGTAATCCTAACCCTGCAATCCGAATCCAGCCATCGAATTTTTTCCGAGAACGCACCTCGAAACAGCTGGTTTTTTCTTGCACGCATCTCGGAACAGTTCGACGGCTGGATTCGGATTGCAGGGATTTCAGGATTACTGTTACCGATGTCGGATTTCAGCAGATACGCTTCCATATATATATACCTACACAACACACGTATTTATACACACATATACATGCACCTTAATTACACGTCATTCCATATAATATATATTGTTCAACACGTATTTGCCTCGGTCATCAGATTGTATATATATGTTATTATTATAGAACTTCTATCATATGGAAATACATTGTATATATAAATAATATAATTTATATTGTATTAACAATTTCTCACAAGCTTTCAACAATTTCATCCATAGGAACAATGACCACTAAAAATTGGAAGCAGAAGTATGTGGTTACATTTGATTGGTTGGATCACTTCCTTACGATAAATTAATACAAACAGAGTCAAAAATATTCCTTTAATGGTAAGCCATCCATAAACTATTTGTAAATAAAAGCATTTCATATATATATGGTTTCTGTTGAACTCATTTGTCGTAGTCGTATTACATAAAATATATTTGACAGAATCCTTCAGAGATTACATTATTGTCAATAAAATGCATGATATTATATCGTATTGATTATATGTTAATACCGCTAATTATTTTTTTTGTCGTTGCGAAAGACGTTTGAAATTTCAGTTGCATTTGATATCACATAAATAATAAATATACAACACACCGTAGTTAATTAGAATTATAAATTAAGAAATTGATTTCTCAATATAAATATGTTGCTAATTAATAAAGGACAATTAATTAACAACATATTAATATTTTCGTATCATTACGATTACAAATTTTTATTAAGTAGAATAATTAAATAATCAATGTATATTATAGTATATAATTTTGGCTAAAGCATCACGTACGAATTAGTAAATAAATTGTTTATAAAACCTTAAGAACTAAAAAAAATAATTGATTAGTAACGTGTTATAATTAATTACGTACTTAGGAATAAAATTAATTGATTATAGATAATTAATTAGGAAAACGAACTTTTATACTACAAGTATTTAATTTAGGTTAATAATAGCAATTTATACTACGTAAATTATACCTTACATATTTTTATCGTATAGAATACGTAATAACATTATTTAAATATTATAATAAATTATTAAACAGTTTATCTTCAAATTAAAATATAATAAATATTTAATTTACGTTAGATTAAATTAAACTACATTAAGTTTTAATTACTCACGCTCAATCAGAACCGAGTCAAACTAACTGAACCGATTAAGCTCATTTCAAACCGTAGTTAGTCAATTAGATTCGAACACTTAGTTAAAAATAATTAAATGGGAAAAAGGGTTACGAATATTTGGTTTAGTATTGAATTAATTTACGTCCGAATTACAGGTCATTAGACCTACCTCGATTCTGATCCGTGGACCGATCCCGCTGACGCTTGTACAAGAGCAGGCGAGGATTATGCGAATTACGGTGGCGATCAGCGCACGTTGCTTTTGGCTGACTATATCAGGTGTGGGATATCTGAATTATCTTTTTGTGGCGTACTCTTACCAAGTCGACCACCTGACCTGACATATGTACCTTAAATTGAGTAGATGCATTAGAGCATGTTTATCTTTTCAGAACTGTATATAGTTAGGATTTGCATAACCCCTGATAAATGGAAAATTTACTGTATTCTTAGGAGTAGAGTAATGTAATTACATATTATATTATTATACTAGTTTAGGATATTGGTTGTCCTCTTCTCGTAGAGGACAACATATTATGTTGTCTAGCATATGCATTGGTGAGAGCTAAGAAGAAGACCGAGTGACTGTGTTCCGGCTTCTTGGTATGGAATGAGTCGGCCCGTTAGCCATTGAGCCGAGAGATCACTTGATTTCTCGGGAGGTCTTTTAGGGTTATTATTATATGTACTAAGTTGTTATTATATTCTTTTCGTTCATTTTACCATTACGTGCGGGCCGGACTCGAGCCCAGAGGCACGGAAACGATTCGGGAGTGTTCCCCCCTACATTAGGAGCTACATGCTTAGTACGGCTTCCGCGGTTGCAGTGGCAGATATTTATTTTTATTACACGGGCCGGACTCGAGCCCTTCCCATTGGTCTGGCCGGACGGTGGAGTTCTGTTGTCTGCTCATGAGGAAACGGATTAACTTATTTTTACGTCATGCTTGTATGATTTCTCCTATTTTATATGTTTGGATAAATAATCGTTTTAGAGTAAGGAAAAATACACGGAATTTGATATAACCATATACTAGCATGCCTTTCTTGTGGGGCAATGCTCTGTGTTATTAGACATCGGGTATCATTGCACCCCCTGATTGCAGTACTTGGATTATATCGTGTTTGACTTATAAATTCAAATTGGCATGGCACGGGGTGATAATTTATTCGTACTATTATTATATTAATTCTTACACACAGTACTCATGTACTGGACCTCGATTTGGATATAAATAAAATCTTCTCTTTGAGTTTATTTTTGGGGAAATCTTGGCATGTTAGCATAATAGAATAATCGCATCATTTCATCTACTATATGTATTTTTTTTAGGGTAATTATATCTTCCCCCATCTATCCATCCCCCATTTCATCCTCCAACTAACTAACTACATTTTCTAACTATAATTCAAAATTCTAACTACCTAATGGCCCTACAAATTAATTACTCAATTTTCTCCATTTATTTCTTTCCTCTTTCTCCCTCCCTCTCCCACCTATCCCACCTCTCCCTCTCCACCTCCGCCTCCACCTCCGCCCGCCTCTCCCACATCTCCCTCTGCGCCTCCGCCCGCCTCTCCCACCTCTCCCTCTCGGCCTCCCTCTCCCACCTCCACCTCCGTCTCCCACCTCCCACCTCCGCCTCCTCTCTCTCCCACATTCGCCTCCGCCGGAGTAGATCCATCACTGTCGACCGCCGGGTCAGATCCGAGTTATTTGCAAAGAACAAAGCTTCATTAATGGTGAATTAGAACAGTGCGTACTAAGTACACATGGATGAATACTTAATGTTTTAGAGATGAATACTTCAACGTTTATGGATGAATACTTAATATCTTAGGCATAAATACTTTAACTTATATGATGAATACTTGATATCTTATGGATGAATACTTTTTATTTGTTTGGTATGCACATATGTTTGTAATACTCTTAGTACATTAACTATTTACACTTACATGATGATGAATACTTGCTTAATGCGGGATGAATACTTGCATGACGAGGTGTGAATACTTGTGCAACGGACAACTCGAAAGTATGTCATCATGGATCTCATTTTAAAGAGAAAATTGAGTATAAGACATTCGTAGTTTTAGATTCGCAAGATTCCTCACAGATCGTCAGAAATATTGGTTAGATTGAACGGAGAAAAAAAAACACATCTCTAAAAACGTGTAATACTCTTGGTACATTAACTATTTACACTTACACGATGAGGATGAATACTTGCTTAATGCGGGATGAATACTTGCATGACGAGGTGTGAATACTTGTGTAACGGACAACTCGAAAGTATGTCATCATGGATCTCATTTGAAAGAGAAAATTGTGTAGAAGACATTCGTGGTTTTAGATTTGCAAAATTCCTCACAGATCGTCAGAAATATTGGTTAGATTGAACGGAGAAAAAAAAACCCATCTCTAAAAACGTGTAAAAGATGAGTGATTGATGTGTCCAAATATGCTTCTATTGCAAAGATGAATACATTTATATAGATGGATGAATGCTAGTTGTGTTACAGATGAATACTTTTTTTGCAAATTTCTAAAATGAGCTGAAGGTAGTTAGAAGTCCCCCACTTAATTAATGCGCTAACGGTTATGCGGTCCCCCACTTAATTAATGCTCTGACAGTTGTGCGGTCCCCCACACATGTTGTTTGTCCCCTAGTTTATTGTTGTAATATATCCAAATATGTTTCTATTGCAAATGTGAATACCTTCATATAGATGGATGAATACTAGTTGTGCTACATATGAATACTTCTGCAAATTTCTAAAATACACTGACAGTTATAAATTCTAACTAACTAACTACCTTAATTAATGCAACTGACGGGGGATGAAACGGGGGATTGTTCACGGGGGAGAGCTAGGCGGACCCTTTTCTTTATAGATAGTATAATATGTTTAAATTACTACAGCATGTGCATTAAAATGAACCATGTACCGAATTTTACGTAGGTTACAATTTAAATGTGCTTTGACTTAGAGGATCCCTGAAGGGATAATACTGGCTCACATACTGGGCGATCGCTCGCTCGCTCACTTACCTTTTGATGTGGGATTTCAGGTACACAGACTGGTGATCCGCAGCAGGAGATGCCAGGAGCTGTCCCCAATGGTCACGCTGCTTGTTAGCTTATTTTAGGCTTTTGTTAGGTTTACGAGCCCCAATGTTTTTTTTATTTGTACATTTGACTCGATAGATCATGTATCCCCCTTGCTTAGACTATGTTATTTTATCCTGATGAGGATTGTATGGATGATATATGTATGTTATGTTTATTTGAGATTTATGACTATTGCTTGTTTACGTTATTCCGCTTTCGCTGTGATTACTTATTTATATTTGTTTAGCCTTGAGTGTCTTTGTGATTATTAGACACGAGGTGGGAACTGATCATACCTTAATCCGGAATTTCTGGTTTGGGGTGTGACAACACCTGTGCTTAGGCATTTATAAGGGTTAACCTATTAGGGTTAGGGTGTATGAATCTTGACCTGGGGTTAATAGACCGAAATGTTGAGATCCTTTGTTGGAACAAATTTAGAAAACTTAGGAGTCTTGAGATCTACAGACGGACATTGTGTTCTCTTGCCTCATTAATGGGGAAGCCTTGATTATTACAACTATGAAGGATAATAAGGAATGACGTAACTGTGAACTTAAAACCCCTTTAGTCCTGGTAATTGGGCTAATCATATAACTCATTGCATATGGTTAGAGTAAAAGTTTGGATACCATCCCCTTACCAGTCTTGATTGCATAGGGTTTTGTAACACGAAAGTTAGCATTGCTATTTTAGAATTACAAACCCTCAGATTCGCAAGTGGATATCAGTACAAAACAAATGCAGTTCTGATCAAACTGTATGCAGTCTCACTGGAGGAAAAAAAATGAAAATTAGTTAAACATAGTAAGAATGATCGGTAGGCCATAACTCTAGGGCCTTTACATGCTTTAAAACCCATAGTTTAATACATTGTTTGATCACTTAAACACCAAAACAAACAAATTTTCCAGATTAGTGAAAGGTTAGACTTTAATACACAAAACTATCATTGCGAATCGGCACCCCAGTCTATACTACGCGGTAGGATCATATACTTGTGATAGG
Source organism: Carex littledalei (assembly GCA_011114355.1). Lineage (NCBI taxonomy): Eukaryota > Viridiplantae > Streptophyta > Magnoliopsida > Poales > Cyperaceae > Carex > Carex littledalei. The sequence goes on from CM022082.1 coordinate 3,277,693, forward strand.
ACGGTGTAATTTGAACACTACAGCAGAAAGGAGTATCAGCGACTGGGTTTCCGGTCGCTGATAATATAGGCGCCGGTCGCTGATACCTATTCTGGTCGCTGAAAGTCGATTTTGGTCGCTGAAAACCCGGTCGCTGTAAGCCTTGTCGCTGATACTCTTCTGATGACGTCACCGGTCGCTGATAATACGTCACCGGTCGCTGATACTTTTTTTGCGACCATTTTTTTTTTGTCGCTGTTATTTTTTTGACTTCAGAAGAAGGTATCTGCGACCAAAGAAACGGTCGCGGATACTTAAAACCGGTCGCAGAAAGTCTTTTTTTTATTTTTTTTTATTTTTTTTATTATTTAAATTTGCACCATTTAATAATTGATTCAATCTAAAACGTATACCAAGCGACTTGCAAAAGCAACAAATATTTCGCACCTCATTCATCTCTAGTGGAATGAATCATCATAGATTAATCACTCATATATTTTACAACAACAGAGAAAAACATAAATGAGTCCCAATACAAAATTTCAAAGTAACAAAACTAGAAGAAAGAGGAAAAAGTTAAAAGGAAAGAATTTCAAGATTTTCCAGCCTGAAGAAGTGTAGCATAGTTCTCCATCGAAGAAAGAATCGATCTCTTCTTAATATCACCGTATCCCTACAATATATGACAATTTGTGATCAACAACTATTACTTATTTCCAGCAAAGCTAATCAATACTCGCACAGGTTATAAAATTAAAAAGGGGACTTACAGCTGCCTTAGCAAGTGCTTTTGCTAGCAACTCCACAGGGGTCTTTCCTGAGGAGTTCAAAAGTTCCTCTGCTTGCTTCATGAAAACTGGTACCACACTGCAACCACAGAATGTAATCAAATTTTAAATTTCATATCCAAAAACAATTCTACTCTCGACCTCTTGAAAAGAAGAGAGGATATTTCTTTGGTGTCCATGTAAGGGGCGCCCTAATTGAATGGTTTATATCTTCAAACCTCCAAAGAAAAGGAACTAACTGCTATCTACCCAAAGTAAACCTATATTTTCTCCAAGAGTCCAGCTGGAAAGAGGTTTTTTCTTTCATATAGATCTACCCGATCTTATTGATCCAAACGAGCAAATAGTCTGATTTGAGAGCACTCTCTTTTGAATGATAAGATGTGAAATTTAATGTACCTGGCCAAAACAGAAACAGGAAGAAGGGGGGAGCCCATCTCAATTGCTAATTTTATAAATCCTTTCCTTGAGTTGAGAAAAGCAACCTACAAAACAAAACCAGATTAAGTATGTCAAGTGAGATACTGGACTAATCAGCACTAGTCATATACGATATACTTTGCTAATCAATAGACAAAATCAACTAATACATCTCCTAAAGCAAAACCAAGCTGTCTAGCACCAAGCAACCTCTGAACCAACATAGATTTATTTTTTAGCATAAATTAAATGTAGGGCCTGATTCATGCTTAAGATATCAACTAATTATTAATCATCAACAAATTAAAAAGCTTAATTTACCTTTCAAACAAAGCTTCCTTCTCTTGAATTACTTGGCTGAGTTGGTCTTGATCCCAATCAGGGAAGAGCGACAGAGCATTCTGTTCATTCGTCTTCCCCGTCATGTTTTACTCGCTAAATTCAACTGTTATTGGTACACCACCATTAAATCCTACCTGTTGATTTTCACTTCTAAGAGGTTTCAGTACACCTATAACTGTAGCTGCTTGTGTAAACTATTCAATTTTTTCATGCTTGCTATAATTAATTCTAACAATTGCAAATGGTTGTACTATGATACAGAAAAAGGGAGGTACTGGTAAGATCAGACCCGAAACCCAGCAAGAACACAAGAAGCCGGTACTGGTAACGGTACCAGTAGGGCAGCAAAGCCAACCCGCAAAGCAAACCCCCAATTCAAAATTGTTAAACCGGGAAAAGCAACAACCCGCAAGAGACATCAATCCATCTTCGTAATCAGCACAAAAATCGCACGATAAAAAAAAAAGGGTGTGCATGAGAATTTTCCCCGAAAGCAAGAATCTCAAAGAGGCAAGATAGGCCGGTTCCAAGGCGATCGCCTTGCTTCCAACTTTGAAAATCGAAACCAGCAGGCAATCACAGAGAAGGGCTCCGCTAGGCACCAGAATCACCAAGCAAATGGAGCAAAAACGCGATTTTACCAAATCGCGGCTGCGATTTTACCAGAATCACCAAGCAAAGAGAGAGAGAGATTTCTTTAAGAACGGAGAAATGGAGCAAATCGCGATTTTACCAAATCGCGGCGGAGACATGGAGCAAAAACTGAAAACCTAGGCGAAATTGAAATTTAGGCAGAGAGGGTTTTGATTCTGACGCGGGAGGGTTTTTGATCTGGCGCCCAAATTGCGATCTTTTTTTTTTACCAATACTTTCAGCGATCGGTGCTCTTACGGTCGCTGAAAAGTCGCTAATAATATTGGTCTCCGAAGTGAATGATTTTATTTTAATTTTTTTTGGAAAAAAATACTTTCAGCGACCGGCGACAGCACCGGTCGCTGTTATCGGTCGCAGATACCTTATTTTGCTGTAGTGGAAATTCAAATTTCTGTTACCTTAGAGGAAAATTAATCTTAACCTTGTGGAAAATTCCAGAGGAAGGAAGTTAACATTTATATATGAGACTCAAGTACTCGCATGTGTGTCAAAAGAGATGCCAATTTGTCTGCATGCTGGAGCACGTTAAAGGATAATTTTACAAATTAACTTACCTTTTGAAAAAAAAATCAAATAAAATATGACCATGACGCGAGTCACACATAATCAGGACAGTTATATCTTGATCAAATGGTGAATTTTAAATAACTTTACTCAAATTATGAAAAATAATAGTTAAATGAGATCAATCATGACTAACGTGCCGTGATTGTTCATTCCAATTTGATCACGACACGAGATGTTAATATCTGACTTAGTCACATCACGGTATAACACAAGACCCAAGTCAGAGGGTAACTAGCTAGACAACACATATTTACATCCCTACCTTCGTGTGATTATGGCATAATTATTATCATAGAAGAAAAAATCAGCCATTTCGGACCGGAATCGGCCTGTACAGATCCGATTTCAGGCCGAGTTACACGGTATGTGAATTTTTCGTCCAATTTCAGCCAAAACGATCCGATTCCAGTCGAATTTCGGACAAAATGATCCATTCCTGTCAAATTTTGGCCAAAACAGTTTGATTCCAGTCATACCATTGGCTGAAACGCGCAAATACCACTCTCAAAAAAATTTCTCCTCCAACATGACTATAACCAAGGACCTCTTGGTTATCAATCAAGCCAACTACCACCACACTATGCTATCTTTTGTTGCTAGAATAGATAACTACATTTAAATATAAGTGTTGAAATGCTTGTATTATATTATATTAGTAGTTATTTGATTGTAATCATTTGTTTAAACAGAAATCGTTGAAATATTATTTTTTTATCAATTTTTTCCAACTTTAGTATAAAACAAGCTTATGACAAAAAAGTCCGAGTTTTCGATCCGATTCAGCTGATTTTGACCGATTCACCCGATTCCAATTCCGATTTTTCCTTGTATGATTATTATGAAAAGCAACCAAAGACTGTAAAACATGATATCTTGCGTCCGGTACCAGTCCTAGTAGGCTAGTACCTATTAATTGTCAGAAGTCTCAGCCACACCTGTTTCCATGCCATTTCCTTGTCAGTGAAGTTGTTGGGGCGGAGGTCAGAGAGTACCAACCAACCAGGAAGGAATCTAATAAGGGGATCTAAATTATTAAAATAATTTGTTGTCCGAGTGAGGCAGTTATGGTATAACATGCATCTCTATTTTAAAAAAACTCAGTTCACTGAACCCTTTTAGTCCTCATCTCGATGCCCCCCTTTTTTCTTCGGTCCAAGTCTTTGTTTAATCAAACTGAACACAGTCCAGATCCTCTCCATCTCAACAGAATCTTTAGTTGATCTAATTAAAAGTACAACTAGGGTGCTCTTAAGCTCACCAAGCCTCTTTGTGAGCTTAACTCAAAAACCCATCGAATTGGTTTCAAGCGACGTATCCAAACCGTTAAAACCGATCTACATCACGAGTGATGAATTTACATGTCAAGGTTTTAAATTTTCGAACTAATTTAATATAACTCAAGCGGTAAAAAAATGATAAAAAATGAATACATTAAAATTAACTTATAAACTATCTTTTTTTGACCGCTTGACTTTATACTAAATTAGTTCGAAAATTTATATATTTGACATATAAATGCATCACTCTTGAAGTAGATCGGTTTCAACGGTTTGAATGTGTCGTTTGGAACCAATTCGATGGGTTTTTGAGTTAAGCTCACAAAGGGACTTGGTGAGCTTAAGAACACCCTAGCTAGTTCTACTCTCTAATTAATATAAAACATCTGAATATATATAATACTATGCTACATTGGTTTCCTAAACCGATGATTTTTAATTAAGAATCCTTACAACTTACGCCGGATTCCTTAGACAGTTTATATATTATTTAATAAACTAAAGACTGAACACAGTTTCTTCTCTGGTCATTGAATCCCGGGACTCAATTATTTTATGACACTCAGATCTAACATAGGACAACTCAACATTTTTAATAGGAAATGGAGAAGAAACAAAACTTGCTTCACTGATATCCAAAGTAGTCCCCCTCTTGTATAAATCTCTCTTTCACAGTTAATGGTTCTACAGGATTCGTAAAAATATGAGAGACCCAAAAACACATCTAGACACTAAAAAGAAGCACATTTGCTTCATTTTTTACATAATATTATTTCACATGCTAAACCCAGCATCCACACAACCAACAGAGACAGCAGCACCATTCAAGGTGGGGTTAATCCTTGACACCAACTATCCGATCGGTCAGATTGCTCTCACCTCCATACATTTAGCCATTGCTGATTTTTACACTGCCAATGCAAACTCCACTAAACACCTCGTAGTTGTGCAGCATAACTCCTCAAGTAGTGATGTCCTTACTGCTGCCTCTTCTGGTACGTGCTTCATTTCTAAACTTAAAGACCTGAGGTTCAGTAAACTGCATATACTAAATAGATAAGTTTCTCCTTAATGCAGCCTTAGAGCTTATTACAAGGGAATCAGTTCTCGCATTTCTCGGACCGGACTCTGCTTCTGAAGTTGAATTTGTCGCCGATCTTGGAATGAAGGCAAACATACCAGTTATATCATACTCAGTTACAAGCCAATCGGTTGCCCCCTGTTGCTTCCCCTTCTTTATCCGAGCTGCCCCAACTGATGCACTCCAGGTACATGCCATTGCAGCGCTGGTACAGGAATATGGGTGGCGTCATGTCGTGCCGATTTATGAAAATGACAACCATGGAGAAGCACTTCTTCCATTCCTTGTTGATGCTCTGGATAATGTTGAAGCAGCAATCCCATACCGTTGTGGTATCCGATTTTCGGCAACTGATGACCACATCTCATCTGAGCTCTATCGGCTTCAGACATTACAAACTCGTGTATTTGTCATCCACACATGTGTGCAACTTGCTGTACGCATTTTTATCATTGCTAACAGGATTGGTATGATGTCTGAAGGCTATGTTTGGATTCTGACTGAGGGACTAACAAGTCTTCTCGGTTGGATTGATAGCGAATTGGTGCAAGGCGTGCTCGGTGTATCCACTCAAATCCCAGATTCAGAAAGGCTAAATGGTTTTAAGCGAAGATGGACACGTCAATTCTTAACTGAAAACCCAGATGCCGACCCTTCAAGAGTCTCGTCAGAGCTAAGCAACTATGCTGTTTGGGCATATGATGCAGCATGGGCTCTGGTCCTTGCTACTGAGCATATAGGCCCGGTAACAAACTCAACTATCAGAACAAGTAATGGGTGCCACAATCTCTCCACCATGGTTGTATCTGACACCGGGAAAAGCCTTCTACAGGCTCTATTTAGTGTACAGTTTGATGGCCTCGGTGGAAAATTTCAGTTGGTGAATGGAGAGCTAAACATGACAGGAGCATGTCGAATTATCAATGTGGTTGATGGAAAGGCACATAAAATCGGCATTTGGACGCAAAATGAAGGGCTGAAGCGGTGTCTCAGGCCTGTGATATGGCCGGGAGAATCAATGGTTGTACCAAAGGGGAGGGATGTTCCTACTAGTGATAAGAGGCTCAGATTAGCTGTACCAGGAGCAATTGATCCTGGGTTCCAGTCGTTCATAAATTTGATGGTCGATAAAACAACAAACCGAACCTTGGCAAAGGGTTTTGTCTTTGACATGTTTGAGGCGGCAGTACGGCAACTGCCATATGCACTGTTAATTGACTACATACCGATTGAGCATGTCAACTATGATTCACTTGTGGAGTTAGTCGCCAATGGGGTAAGTTCGCTTCTCTATTATCTTATTTCTTAAATTATTGGTTTCTCTCTTTGTTTCTATATTCGATAGTAACTTCAATCTGTTTGTTTGGGTCCATAAAAAATTGTCCATGCTTGATTTTATTGATAATATCTGTTTCTTAATAAACAGAAGGATAAACCATTATAAATGTTAATAGTTCTGATGCAAATGGGGCATAAGTGCAGAGAATATGTAACATTAAAATAAATTTTAGAGGTCTGTTGCTTAACCATTGCACTTTTCCTCCTTTTTTGGAGGCATCAGTATAATGCAAATATGAGGAACCTTCAAGTGGGCAAACATATGCAATATAAAATTGCCACATTATAAAATATGAATAAGATAACACCAATTTGCAAAAGTTGCACATGGGATTCTTTCGAAAAATGTTTACCTTGTCTCCCCAGTACTATTTGGAGGTTTCAGTGCTTATCCATGCAAAATGTTAATTACCATCTGTATCCCTGTGCAGATGAGAAGCAACTGATCTCGTTATGCATGAAACAGTAAAAATATTACTTCAACAATTCATCTCTCATTTTGCTCATTTTCAGAAGAATGAAGAACTTTTATGTTATATTTTTCAAGCTTTCAAGAGATATTCTTGGTATTAATTTCCAACATAATGTTCATAAATTATTATCATAACTTATTTTCAAGGGTTCATACAATATTATGAGATATCGACAGCATTAGGCAAATTATCAGAAAGAAAAAAAAAGTTAATAGGCAACTCAATTATGTGTTGCTAAACTTCACATGTCTTGTCTTCAGTCCTGCAAAACTAAAACAAATTTAAATACTTTTAGGTTAGGCAAGATAAGTATAAAATCAATCTAGGTAAGATTCCATTTTAGTTGCACCCAAGTACCAAAAAAGAAATAATAACAAGGTAAAACCAGCTGTATCACAGCCAAGATTCCCCTCCTAAAGTTGCACATTCCAATTTTTACGGTACTAACCAAATAAAATATGGAGTAGTTGTGTCAGGTTAAACAGTTTAAAAATGACAGAACCCAGTTATAAAAAAAGTGATTAAAAACTCTGTGGATAGGCACAGTTCCTGGCAACAGTAGCAGTGTAACATATAGAAATTACTCAACACTCAATTTATTCTACAAGGTATATGATCATCATCACTAATTATATTGTCCCTTGTTTGCCTTTCATTGCTTCACTGTTTGATGTTGTCATTGTTGACCATTTATTGAATTTTCTGCTTCTCTGTTTTGAACATAAGTTACCATGATTCTAATTGAGAACATGTCTCCATTCAATTTTAGAGTTACGATGGCATTGTAGCTGATATGACTATCACGGTTGAGCGATCAATGTCTGTTGACTTCACTCAACCATACAAGAAATCTGGCATTTCAATCCTAGCGCCAGCAGTAACAGACAAGAGCAGCAAGGGTACCTGGGTCTTCATAAAACCACTAAATCCAACTTTGTGGGTCATCAGTGCAGCCTTCTTTATTTTCACAGGAATTATCATCTGGTTAATGGAACATCCAGTGAACGAAGAATTTAGAGGGCCACGGTCGAGACACCGTGGCACCATCATCAACTTTTCATTCTCCACACTAGCTTTTTCACACAGTAATCTTCTTTCTTCATTTATTTTTTTGCAAATTATCCACAATAGTTTTTTCCATATCCTGTCATGGCCAAATTGATAGGAGGGTTCTTGTACCAACAATAATGTTTACTTAGGCAATATCACAAACAATGTTGTGCAGCAGAAAACAGACCCATACCAGTACTGGTACAGGCAGAGATCAGCACCAATTTCAGCAAGAAACTCAATTAAAAGCAACCAGAAACAAACACACAAATTCTGAAACCAGAGATACTTTTAATTGATGAATAATAAGGTCTTTATACTTTCAAACTATACACACATCTTAAATGAGATAAACAAAAAAGAGATGAATAGTAGAAACTAGAAAGGTTGTAATAAAGCCAACTGTTACAAGTCAAATTCGATAGCCGGCAACTCCACTGTGATCGCTCAATAGGAGCTTGTACCAGTCTTTAATACCAGCCTATGCATTTCCCTCTACTTTTATTTTCTCTCTCCCTACTCTCTTTTAACCAAGATGCACAGAACTTAGAGGGATAGGCTTCAAACTTGTAGAACACGATATAACTTACTAAACAGACCCAAAATTATTAATATAGCCCTCTCTCTACTAAACTGACCCAAAATGAGCCCAAATCGATTAGGCAGGAATAACGAGGGACCCAACACGAATCAACCTGGTACTGAATATGCACCAATTAGCTAAAGAATGTAACTCTCAAGTAACTCACATGGAATTTCCATTGTTTTCTTTTTTAGTTTTCCTTCTTCAAATAGAGATTATAATATTATATATTCTCAAAACATAATGCCAAGAAAATTATACTGTGACATACATCTGTTACTAGGTTCAGCCAGTTATGTAATACTCAAATTCTAGGACTTCCATGCTATGTTAAGTTTACCATCTTTCTTGGCTATTATGAACAATTGGCATGCAATTGAGCAAACAATATATCATTCATATAGGAGGGTCTCTAAATTGTATTGTTTTTTTCGCCTTGTATAACATAGCGGAGAAGATGGTGAACAACTTCTCAAGAGTTACCCTCATCGTGTGGTTGTTCGTTGTTTTCATCTTGACCAGTAGCTACACTGCCAACTTGAGCTCGATGTTAACGGTGAAACAACTCAAACCATCTGTCTCTGATATCAATGAACTCAAAAAGAGTACAGCTAGCGTGGGATATTTGCAACGTTCATTTGTAAAAAATAAGTTACTCGAGTTGGGGTTTGATAAGTCGAGGCTCCTGCCATTAAAATCGCCCCAGGAGTATGCGGATGCATTGGAAAGTGGCAGTGTTGCTGCCATTGTAGATGAGACTCCATATCTTGGGGTGTTTATAAATGAGCATTGTGATGGATATGAAATGTCAAGCGAGATTTGCAAGACAGGCGGGTTTGGATTTGTGAGTCTGTCTTTTATATAAAAACTCCTTGCATATTAAGTATTAAATTGGCATTTTCATGCTGGCCTTATATACCGGTTAAACTATGTATCAGCCTCCTTGGATTTTGGGCCAACACCATGGAAATTGATAGAACCAAAGAAAACTGAAAAGCAACCTAAATGTTAGGCAAGTCAATGAAACCGAGAAATTTGGAAAACTGCAGTGTTCCTCCAGGTATAATAATAAATTAAATACTGTATGGGTTTTATTCATGGATGGTATGTACGTTTGCAGACCATGCCAATAATGGAACTTACTGGTAAAGTAACATATCTGGTATATAAGCATGCACTACTTTTCTGACTCTTACCTTTACCAAAATGTTTGCATTTAATTATTAGGCCTTTCCGAAAGGTTCAGTGCTGGCTGCTGATCTTTCAAGAGCAATACTGAAAATAACTGAGACGGACGAGAGCTCTGCCATACAACAAAAATGGTTTGACCTAGACCAGAATACCTGCTCTTCCGGAGACGGGTCACTCTCTTCAAAACAACTCGGTTTGGACAGTTTTGAAGGCCTATTTTGTATAACTGGTGCTATATCTTGTCTGTGTTGTGTCATTTTCCTTATCAAGTTTTACATCCAAAACAAGCATAAATTGAGGGATATTGTAGCGCACAATCCATTGAGGACGTCACTGCACGAAATTTGGAAGCTTTATTATGAAGTAACTGATCAGGTGAGGAGTTCTTCTGGAGCATCTAGTGAGTTGGGAGAAAGTATTAACTTGGCAAGTAACTAAGATTAGCAGCTAATTAGGTTTAGAAGTAATGTAGCAGAAATTTCAGCCCTATGCAGAGTGGAAATAATTATTAGACCTTTCTGGGGAAATCCCGCTTCCGCTGGATTATCCAGTGGAAATTCTATTACTGCGGTTTTGGGCTGAATTTCCGCTCGATAATCCAATAGAAATGTTATTTTTTGAATTTCCCAAAAAACCATATTATTTTCTGTAATTCCATAATATATACCGGTTAAACTATGTAGCAAGAAATTTGATACATCTAATTTTGATGCATAAATTAATTAGAAATATAAACCTTTTATAAATATTAAATTTACATAGTACCAGCAGAAACATTTTGGATGAAATCTTTAGGCAAAGTTTAGTCGTCTTAAATCATATGACATTTGCAGAAATAAGTAATAAATTATAGTAAAATAAATATTAAATACAAAAATCAGCTAATAATCACTGGAATTGCGAACAACCGGTGCAACTATCTTTTGTTAGGCCAAGTACGACCTATTAAAATGTTTTTGTATGGAACAGAAAAACCAAAGTTAAACATCAAAGAGCACAAAATAGTAAATATGCGTCATTTGAATATTGAATTCAATAGATTTTATAAATATGCAATCAAATCTAACACTATGGTTAAAACCTAGAAAAAACTAATTATTTAGCTAGTTATCTTATTTTAATTAATTTTTGTTCGACCATTATGGAAGCTCAAAGTACCCATGAAGGTGCGCATTTTTCTGTGGCTGATGTTAAATGACAAAATCTTGACTCAGGAGGTACTTACAACACGTGGATGTACGGTAACACAAGGATGCGCGCTATGTAGCAATGGTTTAAGCGAAACCTGCGATCACTTAATGAGAGCGTGCCCATTCACCAGGAATTTTTGGATAGGGCTATGTGCGCAACAAAGCTTACCTGGGGCAGGGGGAAACCACTACTCGGAGGTCTAGGGTGAAGGACGGAAACACCTAACGGGGCAAAACAGACAGAGATGGGATGTGACATGGGCGGCAGGTTCATGGGCAATATGGAAAGAACGGAATAGAAGAATCTTCACTCAGAAGAGGAAACCCGAGCATATCTTGATAAATGAAGCATCCATTGATATACACAATTGGCTGTTATTTAGTTAGATGCAACAGTGAGAGGAGGGGTATAGACATAATAGGGGCTTTCTTAGTTCTATTGGCGGAACTTTTTAATATTTGAGTAGATTCCTAATTTAGCTTAACAGTTATAAGGATCAATTGATCCGAATAACTCCCCTGTAAATACTTTTTTTATCTCAATATATCTTAGTGGACACTTTCCACTAACCTTCAAAAAAAAAAATTAATTTTTGTTGAGTAAATGTTAGAGGTTAAGCCATCTAATTATTAAATATTCATCGTTATTCCATATCTATCCATACTATCATTGTCACCTCAACAAGTACTTTGTCAGAAAAATGTATATGTCTTCTTCTTTTTTCTTTTGAGAATTAGAATTTTTTTTTTCAGTAAAGGTTGGAGATCAAGCCACCAAATTACTGAGGAATACCTCTGCATCATTGGGGGAATTTTTTTTTTTTTTTTTTGCATGGCATCGGGTGAGAGGTCGTAGAAAAATTCGAGCTGGAAGTATTGGGGAATCTGTGTAGAATTAAGAGGAGTTTATGATCACTTTGTTTCTAAAACGAAAAAGATATTTAGTATGAGTGAGGCTATGGTACTACACGGATTGGTCTATACTATGGATTAATATCTTTATTTTTAAAGTTCAAGTAGTCCATCAGAACCATTCAACATGATCTTCGTATGGAAATTTAATTGCAAACTAAATTTTACATTTTTTAGAATTTTGTACTATTTTTTTAGGTATGTAGAAAAATCACTATTTTTGAATGGTCTAGAATTTTTAGATCAAGTGATTTTCTATCTATTTAAAAAAGTAAAAAAGTTCTAAAAAATGTAAAGTTTGATTTACAAAAGTAACTTTATCTAAAAAAGTAATAACATAGAAATTCCATATGCCTAAATTTATCTAAAAAACAAGTGTTCCAAAAAGAAAAAACCACGACATATATATACATCATATATATTTAAAAGGAACTTTTTTTAAGGTCAGACTCTCTTAATCTCATAAAATTTTATTTTCAATATTTCTATAAATTACAGACGCATACAAAATGAATAAATCTGGTATTATATTGAAATATCAGAAGGGTGTAACCATAACATGCTTATTTAGTTAACATAAAGGAGGCGCTAATTAACCTAAAAGTCTAAAATGATGAGTCTAAAACAGCTCAAAAAATTAAATGACATGTAATGAACAAAAGAAATCATCTAAACTACTTTTTTTATTTATTCTCCTTGGAGTTTGTGGCTGTACGAACTATCGACTGTGCACCGATAATGATAAGTCAATAATTAAGGACTTTCAAAAGTCTTCAAGCACCAATTGCATAAAATCAGAAATAAGAATTCAGTACGTATTATACAACCTAACGATTAAGTCTTGACTAGACAATTTATGATTGATCTTTTTCTAAATAAGTGCTGATTTCATAAATCCTAATATACTTAATTACAAATATTACAACACAAAAAAATTACTAAATATTAAATATAAGAATCGAAATATTGCTAAAAAAGTTTCTTTAAAAAAATAAAAAGATTACTATTAACATTGGTATAAAAAAAGCAATAAAAACATTAATACATTAAAAATATTATAAATTACGTAATTTGTTTCTTTCTTCGTAAAGCGGCCGAAGCCTGTCGATTTCGAAAGGACACCATCTGATCTTGTAATTTTTAATTATTTTGTTTGATCTTGGGGTATGATTGCTGGATTTAATTAACTGAGTAATTACTTTAGTGCTTAACGGAATCGGAGAGTTTAGACTAATATAAAATTAAAATTGTAATTCAAAATTAAGGTGACATTGTTGTTTTTTTCTAATTTCTTGATTTTCTCCATTATCTCAATAATGGTCATTCTTCTAAATTGTTGATTCTAATAAGGCTCATTAATTACTGTAATTAATTATTTTTTTTTTTCAAATTTCAATACATTTTTTATATATTGGTTGTGTGTCATATTTTTTTTTTCAATAGACTCTATTATATTTTAAATTCTAAATAATCGCATGTACTTATTATAAAGGTACAAGTCATATAAATAGTGATGGATCGTCACATTTTAAATATGAAAAAGCAATACTCATGTGATCTCATGACTAGTTTATGTGTTTACATGAATTTAGTGCGAAATTCACAATCATAAATTTGCTTAATAAATATAATATTTTGCTCATTGAAAATGATTTTTGTTGCCAATGTCATATTATCTAAAGCTAGTCAGCATGAAATTATTCCTCAAAAAAAGCAAGAAATTTGATTCATAAAATGATTAGAAATATAATCCTTTGGCCACTCGGGACTATTATCAAAATGTCCAGATAAATAAATAAAATTTGAAGTTATGGAAAGCAAAACTACAATATCAATCGATTCACAGAGGAAAAAATTAAACCATTTAAACAAGATTTGAAGAAATAAAACGTAATGCATCAAGAAGTATAATTCATAAAATTTAACAGAATTAATGATCAGACTAGCAAAACTAATATAAAATTGATCAGAATATTTAGCCAATTTAAGAAGCATAAAAGGATATCAAACTATAAATTGCAATGTAGATTGTAGAAGTTCCATCAACTTGATTCTGACTTTTTTTAGTTGAACTAAATTTGTTCGTGAGTTCAACAAAACAAATCCTCAACTGATAAAGCCCATGAAAAATTGAAGTTCCAGAGCTCTCAACTGATAAAGCCCAATCCGGCCCAACAAATGTGAGTCTTATCTGGCCCAGTAAAAAGTCCCCTTTCTCCATCAATGTATATACAAGGGAAAAGCAACACATATGTAGATCTCTCTCTTTTTCTTCTTTATTTTTTAATGTAACATAAATGAAACTTATGATTATTTTTAAAAATTATCTGCAATATAAAACTTTTGAATAATATTAATATAAGGAATAATTATGTTTTTATCAGTCCATCACGAGCTACCCAACCCCACCAAATGGTCGTTTCAAACTTTGGAGCCCACTCGACAAAATTAGAAGGCACTTCCTTTGGCATGGTGTCACACATCAAAAGAAAGGATTCAATTTGTTAAAATGGGAAACGGTTTGTAAACCAAAGAAAGTGGGAGGCATGGGAGTCATGGATTTAACCGAATTCAACAATGCCTTATTAGCCAAATGGTATTGGCAATGGATCAACCCGGAAACAAGACTATGGAAGACGATTTTTCACCAAACCAACACCATCCTATGGCCAACCCCGAAATCCCATTTCTTCTCAACAACCCTACAGGAAACATATAAATTCATGGATGCATCAATCATAAGAATAGTCGGAAAAGGAGACTCAATCCTATTTTGGTGGCATGATTGGGGTGCAGGTGTGCTAAAAAATGAATTCCCAACACTATTCACGTTTGCGATAGAGGACAAGCTGTCAGTGCAACAAGCACTGGCTACAGGAAGCATTCGACAATTATTTCGAAGCGCCTTATCCATCGAGGCGGCAGAACAGCTCACTCAATTACAATCAACATTGAGTCAGCAACCAACACCTCTTACCACTAATCCGGATCAAGCAAAATGGAGATGGTCAACATCGGCAAAATTCTCTGTTAGCTCATATTACCAATTCATCAAACATAGTCCAACCTTCGAATACCCAGCAACCAAGGTCTGGAAAATTAAAGCACCTCCTAGGATGCAAGTCTTTACATGGTTAATGTTGTTGAATAGAATACTAACCATAGACAACCTCAACAAGCGAGGGATGAACATCGTCAACCGATGTATCATGTGCAAGGAACAATTGGAGTCGGTACCGCACTTGTTCGATCAATGTAGAGTGACAAAGGAGATATACCGATCTCTGGCCGCAACCATGGACATGAATTTACCCATGCAAAACGCAAGACAAGCAATTACCAGTAAAGAGCTCAACAACGAAGAAAGGTCCTTACTGCTAATTACTCAATTTGTGGTTTGGCGTGAACGCTGCTCAAGGACTTTTACCGACAAATCATGTGAAGTTCACCAGCTTGTACAACAGATCCGGGACCAGTGGACAAACACCATGAAGACAGGAAGACACTTATTAACATAGGCCTTATACTCAAATCACTGTACCGATACCCATCCTGCTGGTACGGTACCGGTATTGCTATTGCTGGCTATTTCCAGAAACCACTCCACCTCACATACAAACCCTACGGATACGGTACCGGTAACTATTGCTGGCTGTATCCAGGAACTACTCCAGTTTACATCTTTCTTTTCTGTTTACATCTTCATTTTTGTTTTAATTTTTCTCTAATATTCTTATTTCACATGCTCAACTATATTGAGCTCTTGTATTTTATTTAAAATCGAGAGATACATCTCGTGTAAACCTCATCCGTTTAATATAATGTGGGCATGACCCTCATTTTTACTCAAAAAAAACTTTGGAGCCCACCAAGAAAAAAGTAAGACAAGATCAACAATATTTTTTATCATCAATTTCGGCTGATTCCTTTGCAAGTAATTAACAATGGATTGATTTTATATCAATATTGAATGATTATTCATCCAAAAATGGAAAAACAAACCACTGTGAGTTTCCAAAGATGAAGTCAATTGTGCCAGTAATGATGTAATTCGCGAAAAATTGTTGCTCAAGTTGCACTATATACTCTGGCTAGGAATTCAATCCCACCTTTTATTTAAACAAGATCGCAAAATCAAATTGTTGTAAGATGTTGTAACTTACAAATTATGTTGTAAGTGGATCCCTCCTCTATATATATATATATATATATATATATATATATATATATATATGAGTAAGGCTACGGTGCTTTGCAAAGTAAACCCCCTGTTTACTTCGGGCTATTTTTTGGATTTTGAAAATTCAAACAACCGATCCGAACCGTTCAACATGTTGTAAATATTGAAATGTGCTTGGCGACCAAATTTTACATTTTTTGAAATTTTTTTACTATTTATTAAGCCACTTTAAAAGTTTCTGATCCGGTGGTCCAGAAAATTTTACTGTTTTTTACTGTTTACCGTCGGATCAGCGACTTTCAAAGTGGCTTAATAAATAGTAAACAAATTCCAAAAAATGTAAAATTTGGTCTCCAAGCACATTTAAATATTTACAACATGTTGAATGGTTCGGATCGGTTGTTTGGATTTTCAAAATCCAAAAAATGGCCCGAAGTAAACGGGAGGGTTTACTTTGCAAAGCACTGTAGCCTTACTCATATATATATATATATATATTTAATATAATTAGCATTTGTTAATGTAAATCTGATTAGGTTAGTTTTGTTAATATACTTCTTTTTGCTGATAATTAAGAATGTAAAAATACTGCTAATTAAGCTTCAAATTAGCAAAAATAGATAAACTCAACCTTGAAGAATTATTGAGCGGGGCATGATAATGCTTAATTATCTTCTTTTATTTAGAGAAAAGTGTAGAAAAAGATCTCAGAAAATTCATTTCTTGTCAATATTTTCTATTTTTATATGGAATATTTTCCCTCTTTATTTGAAAAAGAGGAGAGGAAGTAAACAACACCACATCTCAAATTAAAGAAGCAGTCAATTTTAAAAGGAGAATTCAAAAATAACATTTTCTTATGTATTTACCAAATTCCCCAACAAAAATTTGAATTTCTTTTTTTCTCCTGGAGAGATGACTCATGCTTGACAACTTATTACCAATAAATTAAGAAAAGGCTCATATGTTGCTCAAAGTACATATTAATCCGGTTTTTTAATCTATTCCAATTTGATCCTTTTTCATATAGTGTTGTTGAAAACTATTCTTATTTGGTTTTTTTTCTTCTGTTGTCCAGCATCTGAGGTCACTAAAACTAAATTGAAGCTAGTAGAAAAAGAAAGAATCGATGTGTGTTTGCCATGAAATGAAGTGGGTTATTTTTTTTTTTAAATACTTAAGAAAAAAAAAAGCACCTTTGATCTAGTGGTAAAGGTACATGTTTTTTAATGTGGGAGTTCATGAGTTCGAAATTGTTTGTCATACATGATTCATGCAGACAGCTGCGGAACCGTGTGTCATATATTATCGTTTTTAATCATGTATTGCCGTCTATTCTGTAGTAGTGATTATTCATTTTTTTCTTGCTTTGAAAAATAATTTACTGAAAGCACAAATTAAAATGTCAATAACACTTTTTTATGCGTTTACCTGACCTATACCGTGTTAAAAAAAATGAATAAGAATAAAAAATATCGTTATCATTCCTATCTGCACGTCACTTATATAACCACGGAGTAAAAATTTCATTTATTATATATGGTGAAAACCGAATAATTTGATAATAAATAACTATCTGCACGTCTCCTATTGCCTTAAAAATTTCATTTATCGTTATCATTCCTATCTGCACGTCTACTGTTGCCTTAAAAATCTATTGTATTAAACTTCAAACGACAAATCCAAACCGTTGAAACCGATGTACTTTGTTATTGATGCGATTACATATCAAATTTATAAATTTTTAAGTTCATTTGATATAAAGTCAAGCAGTCACAAAAATGAATGTATTAAAATTAACTTAAAATTCATTATTTTTTTACCGCTTGACTTTATACCAAATGAATTCAAAAATTTATAAATTTGACATGTAAACGCATCAATAACGAAGTACACGGTTTTAACGGTTTGGAATTGTCATTTGAAGTTTATATGATAGGTTTTTGAGGCAATAACACGGAAGGCCTTATGCTATCCATAGCACCTAAGCCTTACTCTTAATTTATTTTGTAAAATATTTGTGATAAAACATATGAATTTTTTAATATAGACATTAATTTTATCTATAGCCTTACTCTTAATTTCTTAATATGACTTTTACAAGTAAGAATAATTAAGAATAATTGAGGTGCTCATGCTTCAAGAAAAATATAGTAACCATGTACATAATATTTTCTTAATTAGTAAATTAAGAAATAAATAAAAATTAACCATCCAAATAGTAAAACTAATAATATAATTAAAGAAATTAAATCAATTTTTCTTTGTACTTTCCTAATGAAGATTGGCTACGAATGAATGATATATATATATATATAGAGAGAGATGAGCTATGCTACTCCATCGAGTAAAACGCATTGGTGCTCCACGCCGCTATATTTTTATTTTGAAAATCCAAACGATCGATCCGAACCGCTCAACATGATCTCCATATTGAAATGTGCTTGGAGACCAAATTTTATATTTTTTAGAATTTTTTTACTATTTATTAAGCCACTTTGAAAATCACTGATCCGGCAGTCCAGAATTTTTTACTGTTTTTTACTGTTCACCCGGATTTTCAGATTTTCAAAGTGGCTTAATAAATAGTAAAAAAATTCTAAAAAATGTAAAATTTGGTCTCCAAGCACATTTCAATATGGAGATCATGTTGAGCGGTTCGGATCGGTCGTTTGGACTTTCAAAATAAAAATACGGCGTGAAGTACAAACGCGTTTTACTCCATGGAGTAGCATAGCTCATCTCTATATATATATATATAAAGTTGAGTCCGGCTACTATAACACTAGTGTCATTTCAAACTAAATAACACCACATCTTAAATCATTAGATCTACTTTAATATTCGTGCAAGACACTAGTGTCATTCCAGTCCTATCTTGTACACGAATATTAAAGTAGATCCAATGATTTAAGATGTGGTGTTATTTAGTTTGAAATAACACTAGTGTTATAGTAGCCGGACTCTATAAAATTGTGCTATTATACATTGCAATGTATTGACCCATCCGTGCATTGGACTAAAATCATTGGATTCAAAGTCCAAATGACCGATCCAAACCGTTCATCTTGTTCTAAATATTGAAATGTGCTTGGAGACCAAATTTTACATTTTTTGGAATTTTTTTACTATTTATTAAGCCACCTTGAAAAAGTCTGATCCGGTGGTCCAGAATTTAGTTGCACTGTTTTTACTGTTCACCCGGATCAGCAATTTTCAAAGTAGCTTAATAAATAGCAAAAAAATTCCAAAAAATGTAAAATTTGGTCTCCAAGCACATATTAATATGGAGAACAAGATGAACGGAGAACAAGATGAACGGTTTGGATCGGTCATTTGGACTTTGAATCCAACGATTTTAGTCCAATGCACGGAGGGGCCTATGCATTGCAATGCACCATAGCCCATCTCTCTATATATATATATATATGTATATATATAGAGAGGTTGGCTAATATCAAAATATTTGTTCCAAAGTTGTAGTGTAACTAATTGGTTTTCCAATTTTCAAAGTCCAAAAGGTCGATCCAAATCATTAGATGTGATCTCTATATTAAAATGTACTTGGAGATCAAATTTTATATTTTTGGGAACTTTTTTACTATTTATTAAGTCAGTTTTAAAATTTCTAATTTTAATAAACAATGAAACTTTTTTGAATCATTAAAAATAGCGATTTTAAAAATGCCTTAATCGGATGGAAGGGAATTAAGGCCGAACGTCAGCACTTGTCATATGTCAAATGCAGTGAATTGGACTTGAGATAGTGCAATAAAATTCAATGAAACAATAATATCGCAGCATATATATATATACGAGGAGAGTTCAAATGCCTTCATTTTTTGTGCCTCCACCATGCCTCCATTTTTAAAAACTTTAATAACTCAAAATTTAAAACTTAAAAGTCAAAATAAAACCGTTGGATATGATCTACATCATTTTATCTATGTGCTCATAAAAAATTATCACATTTTGATTTTGTTTTTATGTGAATCAATAAGTTGAAAAATCAACGTCTAGAAATTATCCACATTAGTACGTTTTTTTACAAGCTCTTGATGACAACCAAAACAAAATTGAAATGTCATAAATTTTTACATGTGCATAGATAAAATGATGTAGATCATATCCAACGGTTTTAATTTGACTTTTAAGTTTTAAATTTTGAGTTATTAAAGTTTTTAAAAATGGTGGCATGGTGCAGGCATGAAAAATGGAGGCATTTGAACCCTCCTCTACAACAAACAACCGATCCGAACCGCTCAACATGTTCTCTATATTGAAATGTGCTTGGAGACTAAATTTTACATTTTTTGGAATTTTTTTACTATTTATTAAGCCACTTTGAAATTGCTGATCCACTGTGAACAGTAAAAACAGTAAAAATTCTGGACCACCTGATCAGCGATTTTCAAAGTGGCTTAATAAATAGTAAAAAAATTCCAAAAAATGTAAAATTTAATCTCCAAGCACATTTCAATATTTAGAAAATGTTGAGCGGTTCGGATCGGTTATTTGAATTTTTAAAATGAAAATATGGTGTGA
The DNA here is from genome assembly GCA_011114355.1 of Carex littledalei. Lineage (NCBI taxonomy): Eukaryota > Viridiplantae > Streptophyta > Magnoliopsida > Poales > Cyperaceae > Carex > Carex littledalei. The sequence continues at coordinate 3,298,263 of CM022082.1, forward strand.
AGTAAAACAACGTTTTACTTCACAACTCATCATAGCCTATCTATATGTATATATATATATATACACACACGAAGAATCTCAAACTTTTTCATATTAAAACAATTACTAAACGACAGTTTATACACACACACGAAGAATCTCAAACTCTTTCATATTAAAACAATTACTAAACGACAACTGTTAGAAGTTAGTCTTATCAAACATATATAAGAATATTTGATCGCTGACATGTCCTCACGCTGGCTCTTAATTTGACTCGTCAACTGTAACTGGTAGCCTACTGCCAAGTCTTTAAAAAAAAAATTGCAACTGGTAGCCTACTGCCAAGTCTTTCAAAAAAACAAAAAAAAGTGTAACTGGTAGCCGCCATATTAAATAATTAATATGACGTCGGGGGCAAAAATTTGTAGGTGAAGCGTAATTTTCTTATTATTTTAAATATTAAGTATTTGTTTATATTTTGAAAAAAAAATTAGAAATATACAAAATTATATATTTTTTAAGCTTATAAAGTATACTTTTATAATTTATTTCATAATGATATGAAACCCAAATATTTATTTTTTGTAAAGGAGCAGAAAATTAAAACAATTATTACATGCTTTAAATACGGATAACATCATCCAGGAACCGAGATGGGCGATACTTTATATATATATATAATATTTGAAGTCGCTCGTCAACGACTGTGACAGGTCAATGCCCCAATTGCTTAGATCATTAATTTATTTAACAAATTAAAAATCATACTCTTATAAATCAGGCATACAGTCTGTTCAGACCATCTATACATTAGAGAAGCAATGCATAATAACAACTCCTCCGCCAAGTTATTTGCAGTAGCACTGCTGGTTCTGGTGCTGTGGGTAGTGGTGTCAATGGCGCCCTTTAACAGGTTTAATCGATCCGTTCCGTATCCGATAAAACCGTTACGGGTAAGGTTATTTTTCCGTTTAGTTTATCCGCGGGTATATATAAGGTTTTTTTTCCGTTTAGCTTATCGGGTACGGGTAAAGTTATTATTTCGTTAACATAACGGGTAAGGTTATGGGTGAAAGACTATTCCTTATCTATTATTTTGTATGGGTAATAATTAAAAATAAAAATTATAAAATAACATGTAGATATATATATTTCTATGGAGATGGTGAATGATATGATATAGTTTTATTCATGGCTCATATACATAGCAGGTAAGGTTCCGGGTGAAAACTATTCTTTTTTTTAAGGTTAGCCGGCTTGATGCCGCTAACAATTCCACCATTTTATACGTTTACCCGACCAGTACAGTTTTCAACAAGACGGGTATGGGTAAGGTTTCTTTTTGTTTAGCTTATCGGATACTGAAAAGGATAAAATTCTTTTCATTAACATAACGGGTATGTGTATGAAAATGCTTCAACCCGACCTGTTTTATACCCGTTGACACCCCTACCCATGCTGCGGAGATCAAATCAAGTGCACCAGCTGTCCTATTCAGTCTTCAGATGACGAGTTGGAAGAAAGAGTCACCTGCGATGTAATCACCGGGCGTGTGCGTCACAGGACATGACCTTGGTATTTATAGCTCTAGACGATGAGTACCGGAGGCCCTAAGAACGAGTTTTATACTAAATATCACTATATATGTTCTTGCCTCGTCATTAACTAAGATCTCTATTTTTATCTGGACATGGCATAGCTGGTATATATATATATATGTATCTTTACGTTTCTTTGTTTAAACATCATGTATATTGTGTCCCATATTCACCAATGAACATTTTGCTTTGGCATTTGTCGGTACGGGTATCTATACATATCAGCTTAATTTATGAAGACTATATATATATATATATACATATAGAGGGATGCTTCTATGGGCATAAGGACTTATTTCTAAAATGATCATATTTTCATTTTCAAAGTTCAAACAGTCGATCCGACCCGTTCAACATTTTCTCCATATTACAATGTACTTGGAGGTCAAATTTTACATTTTTATGAATTTTTTTACTATTTATTAAGTATTTTACAAAACTAGTCAAATTCAGACCATTGAATTTTGTACCCATCTTAATAAATAGTAAAAAATTCAAAAAAATGTAAAATTTGACCTCCAAGTACATTGTAATATGGAGAAAATGTTGAACTGTCAGATCGACTGTTTGAACTTTGAAAATGAAAATATGCTCATTTTACAAATAGGTCCTTATGCCCATAGAAGAATTTGCCATATATATATATATAAAACAGTGTATGAACATATGAAATAAAAAGTAAATTTCTATTAAACAAGACACATGTTGCCTAGAGTTGATAGAAGAGGAAAGGACTGTCAAAGTCTAATGCTGTCATGGTCTGATTTGCTTATGAACTTCAGATGGCACATAATAAAAGAATATAATATATACACAAGTAACAAGGGTCCTTTTGCATAAATACCCATGTGAAGACAGTCAAGGTTGATGCTTGATACATCCCTTGATAGGAATCACATAGGCATATATAAAAAGGTGTAATTTGATAGATAAGAGATCTTGACAGAATGACAGCCTCTCACTACTAGAATTTCCGGTAACTGCAAGGGGAGCAAGTGTTTGTTGCAAGCATAGGAAGGGTCGTTGCAAAAGATTTTGGTTTTCTGATTAAATTAATATAACTGCAACGGGAGGCCCTTGCAAGTAATCACGCTTGCAAATATGTGATGAATCCCCTTGCTAATGTCTCCTATTGGCCCTTGCAAATAATAATACCCACCCCAAACACGGCTGATATTATTTTATTGTGAATTGTGTTACTATTTGCAAGCGGCACCGTTGCAATTGTTTTTGGATTTCTTTTTTATATTATTATATTCTAAAGACATTACTATTTGCAAGAGGCACCGTTGCAAATGTTTTTAAGATGCTGTTTTTATTATTTTATTGTGAAGGCCCTAACTATTTGCAAGAGTCACCGTTGCAAATGATTCAAAGTTTATTTCTTATATTATTATATTTCAAAAGCTCTAACTATTTGCAAGCGGGACCGTTGCAATTGTTTTTAAGTTGCAGTTTATATTAATTTAATGTAAAATGCCTAACTATTAGCAAGAGGCACCGTTGCTAATGTTTTTAAGTTGTAGTTTGTAATTTTTAATTATAAAGGTGAAAACTATTTGCATGAGTCACCGTTGCTAATGTTGTTTTAGGTTTGGTTTATTTATTTCATTGTAACAGTCCTAACTATTTGCAAGAGACACCGTTGCAATTGTTGTTCAGTTTCATTTTATATTTTTTTATTGTAAAAGTCCTAACCATTTGCATGAGGCACCGTTGCTAATGTTTTTTAAGTTTCGGTTTATATATTTTTGTTATATTATGAGACAATATCTGTAAAATTGTTCAAGGGGGTCCATATCTCAGTGGTCACTGGTTGAAAACCGCCCTTTGGATGATTTTTGTTATTTTTGTAACATTTGCTGAAAAATTATGTACCATGTACAACAATAAGAATATAGCCCCATATATTATATTTGATATTCCCTTAAATGCGAAATAGTAATATAAATGACAACAGTCAAGTTGCTTTAATGAAACCCGAAATTTAAAGAGAAGGAATCTGATATGTAACCATATTAAAGAGAAGGTATCTGATATTACATAAATGAAACTAATTCATCAATGTGAAACCAAAAATTTAATGTGTACTCATTAATAACAAAAGAGAAGCATTAATTCAGTTCACTTTGGTTGGCTTAACACAAAAGAGCATTTCTGGCGAAGAGGTGCATGGCAAGGGCATGTGAAGGGGTGGCTGTGCAAATTCTTTGGGCAATGAAGGGTTTATGGTTTCTACTATTTAATTGCTGCACTGTTGGCTGTCTTCTCCACCATAATCTTCCATTCTGCAACAAACACAAAATAAAAAGTGTGATCAGAATTAAAAAAAACGATTAATAGAATGGAAAATGCTAATCCTAATCCTAACCCTTCAAACAATAATCCTAATCCTCCAAATCCGAATCATGTAAATCCTAATAATGCGCAAGGCGATGAAGAGGTCATAATCTATAATAGGCCAGTGGTGAAGGAGCCCGGAGATGGCTCTGAATGGCGAGTACCAGATCCTCCAGTGCATGAAATTGGCTCTTCGGACAAAGAAGTGGATTGGTTTGAATAGAGCACTCTCAGTTACCCTTATGGACCACCAGGAGAGCCTGTGAGTTTGGGACTGAGGAGAAGCAAGAGGGTTTGGAAAAATGTGGCCAAAAAGAATAACGGGCACCGGGTCAGATACTTCCCTGATAAGAAGAAGAGACGCCCACGAGAGGGTCAAGAGGACTAGTTTGGTTTGAAATTAACCTTTTTTTACTATTATAACCCTAGGGATGGGGTAATTTTTCTTTGTTAGTATTTGATGTTTTTGGTTTTCATAACTGTGACTGTTTTTATATATTAGTTGTTTATGTTGTTACTCTATGTTGTATGCTGTTTTATCCATGTAACCGTTCCATATCTGTTAAATGATGTTTGTGAGGTTTTTATTTGTTGGTTTGTTAATCTACAATTATTTTTAAATGTATTTGGTTCCCTACTGCAAGCCCACTGTTATGAGCAAATTAGATTCAATTATAAAAATGTTAATTTTGACATAATAAGGACTAAAAGGCATAATTACATTCATGAGACTGACAAGATATATATAGGAACTGAAAACTTAATGACAGAAAAAAAAAGAACAAGAAACTAAGAAAAGGCGCTGACCTCACATACAAGCCGAAACCCGATCGCGTATATATGCATCAGATTGGCACAGCCCCTGACATGATGAAAAAAATCATTAATAAATATTTGAAAATTTGAATACATCAGATTGGCACAGCCTCTGGCCATTTTGCTTGCTTAGCAATGTATTATTTTTTTCTTTTGGTTTACTTGCAAATGCATGCTTGAAATGCATACTGGTAGGTCAATGAATACTTGCAAATGCATGCTTGAAATGCATACTGGTATTTCAATTAATACTTGATCCAAAATTATGGTTCCTCCCTTTGATTGGACCACATCTGACAACTAATTAAATGCTGATGCAAAGAGTTAATACTAAGCAACTGATAGGTTTAATTGAAAAGGAGCATGCAAACATGAGATCATCTATTAATCCTACTTGATCCAAAATTATGGTTCCTCCCTTTGCTGTGCTTGCTACAATATGTTTTTTCAGTATAAAACCCTAATACTACATTATTTTGGGCACACATTGCTGTGCTTGGAAATTTACCTCACATTTTTTCCTTATGCTGTGCTGTGTGAAGACTTGATTTAATTGGTAATTTTACTAATGTTCTTGCTACCTGACAAGATATATATTGGGGCAATTGATGTAACAAGAGCTCCATAAGAGAAAATAGAACAAATGACAAAATCTTCTTTTTTTCTTTGCTATTGGGTATAAAATCTGCATAGCATAACTTGCTATTGCCTTTATTTTCATTGGTATTTGAATGAGTGAGATTCAAATACGAAAGGAACTTGTGGACTATACACCGCTGTAGTAAACAGGTCCAACATGGGTATATAGCTCATAGGGGTTTCACTCTAACTTTGACCAAAATTGGGGGCAAAGATAATCAACTTGGAAAAAGTTGCTGAAATGGGCTTGCCTTTCATGATAGCAAATTGCAGTTATTTTTTTTCCTAATGGTTGTCTGTCTATTAAAAACCAAATGTGTTATCTACAAGACTTCTAGTCAACCACCCCAAACATCCCTGACCAATTGACCATATAATGTGCATAAAATGCAAAATGCATATCATAATTTGGTAAAAAGGAAGGGATATTTGTGGATCAGTGTATATAAGAAGTTGATGATTTGGTAAAAAGGAAGGGATAATTGGGGGCAAAATGACCATGATGCTTACTGTTGCACTTTGATAGTTCTCTCTTATTAGATTTGTACGATGTAAATTAAAAATTGTGCAATTTTAACACTGATCTGATACCATTCTACATCCTAGTCCTAACTTATCTTCTTGCACATTTTTAACATAGGCACGAGTTTACAGCTCTCAGGCACTGTATGAGGGGGTGATGGGGAATATGCAAACTCTGCAGGTGACATATTTCAATTTAAAAACTTAATCATTCTAATGTTACTCTCTGATCAAATGTTGTGCTCTCCAAATGCTAACATTGCGCTTGCATATTTAATGACTAGGGTCAGGATCCCACCTCTCTACCTCAATCTCAGGACGGAGCCCCTCTGATGGAGATGGCCCACTCTCAGGTACTGAGATTATTGTGCAAACTATCTGTTTTGCTGTATTTTTTATTGATTTGGGTGAATACACTAAACATGTGTGCAAAATCAATTTCATGTGAGGTTTGTTTCAATGCTTATAATGTAAGAACACTACTAACTTGGTGCCCATGGAAATGTGGTATACATAGGGTCTACCATCTTTGCTGCCAACATCAAATCAGGCGGGGGGATTCCAAGCACTACTAAAAGCAAATTCTGGACAAGAGGTGGCCAACCTTTTAGGGGCCGAAGCGTCAGTGAGTGAATGGTTCAGGCAAGGCAACTCGAACAACAACTCGCATTAATAGTCTGAGGTATTGCCAACCTTTTACAGATAATTATAGATTTTGGATTTCCACAAGAACAGCATAGGGGATGTAGCTATTACTGTAAATTTTTGTTGATGGGTCTTATATTTTGGGGTATAGGTACATGTTTATATATCTATGGCTGTAATGTTATAATACAGTTGGTCTTTTGGTACAATGCATGCTTGGTACAATGCATGCTTGGTACATGCTTGATTTTAATACTGTCATTGTTAATTTGAAGGTGTTATGTTATGTTATGTTAATGTATTATGTTAATGTATTATGTTATGTTATGTTTATTTGAAAGTTCTATTCTATGTTCTGGCTATTTCTTTCAATGGGAAATGTATCAGATTACTGGGATGGTACCGGGTAGAAAATGGGATAATTTTGGAAAAAGGGCTGCTGATATGTTGGCATTAATTAATTGCATCAGAATATCAAGTGAAATATGATCAAAATAAGCATGCAAATAATCGGGTGGGACCCACAATACCTACCCTTGCAAAAAAACATATGGGGCCCACTATCCCTACCCTTGCAAAATATCAGGTGGGACCCACGCTGGTTTGCCTTGCAATTAGTAAGGTGGGGTCCACTAACGCTAACCTTGCTAATAACACGCTGGGGCCCATGCGGGCTAACCTTGCAAATACTCAGGTGGGGTCCACTAACGCTAGCCTTGCTAATAACCCGATGGGACCCACTTGGGCTAGCCTTGCTAATAACCCGATGGGACCCACGCCAGATACGCTTGCTAATAATCAGTTGGGACATGCTTGCCAATAATAAGTGGGGCCCACAAATGATATCCTTGCTAATACTCAGTGGGGCCTACGCTACATATCCTTGCTAATATTCGGTGGGGCCTACGCTGCATAACCTTGCTAATACTCAGTTTGGGCGCCAAAAACCAAGGTATTTGCAAGCGTGCTATTTGCAACCACTACCCTTGCGGATAGTCGAGGGCAGCGTATTAGCAAGCGTAGCCCTTGCAGTAAGTCTGAAACTGAGTATTTGCATTGGGGCTTACTACAACGGTAGTATTTGCAAGCGTAGCCGTTGCTAATGGGGTTTTTCAGGCTTGTAGCAAGCGTAGCGCTTGCTAATGGGGTGTTTCCTGCCGTTGCTATTACCGGAGATTCTAGTAGTGTCTATGGAACATGTTGAACTTATAAGGACCTAATTGCATAATTGAAGGAGTGAGGTTATATGTTAAACACTAAAAAACCTGTAATCTCCTAATGATCTTGATACAAAATCCACTGTTTCAAGTTGAAATTAGTGAGAAATATAATTAGACAGATATGCAAGGGCCTCCATATAAAAATGTCTCGTGTCCTGACAAGGTAGAGGGTTGTCAGAGGTAAACTCCTACCTCATCTAGGCTTGCACGAGTCTTGACGCGATCTAAGCCCCTTGATCACGCGAAGGAAAGATTTCAAACTACGCACGATTCTTGGAGCAGGGAAACGAAACCCGGCGACGTCAGATTGGATATAACGATCAGGGAGATAGTGGGTCACTTTGTCAGTGACCCCATGTTAAATGAAAGAGCGGATCAGCATCGCACGATTATTGATGCAGCTTGATAGAGATCCTACACGGTTATTGATAGATCTTATGGTTTATTTGCGCCATGAACCCTTGAAATTTGAGTTCTCATAGAGTAGGCCCTGGAGACTTTTAAAACCCCAAGCCAGGCCCTTGAAGAAGCCATTTTACTTATCTGACCTTGTAAAGTACCATAATTACTGCAAAAGACCCTCTATAAATTACCAACAAGCCCCTGGACCTTGAAAATGTGCACAAATGGGTGCTTTTTTGCCTATAACTTCTTCAAAACAATTCCAAAACCAACCAAATTTGAACCAAATCGATCCTTGATCAAACTGAATCCAATTAAAATATATTACGAAACCATATCATGTACATATGAATTCCTCAAGGCCCAAATGGAGCCCATTAAATCACAAATCAAGGTCCATATTTCCTATATAATCTCCAATTGGGCCCCATATCAAAGCCCGATTGAATCCAAATCAAATCCAATTGAATCCAAATCATATCTAAACCCAAATTAAACCTCAGCTTGTTCAAAGTTTTCATTTACTATATACTTGCATTATATTATATGAGTGGATTATTTGATTGTAATCATTTTGTTTAAACATAAATCGTTGAAATATTATTTTTTTATCAATTTTTTCCAACTTTAGTATAAAACAAGCTTATGGTAAAAATGTCCGAGTTTCCGATCCGATTCGGCCGATTCCGACCGATTCACCCGATTCCAGTTCCGATTTTTCCTTGTATGATTATTATGAAAAGCAACCAAAGACTGTAAAACATGATATCTTGCGTCCGGTTCCAGCCCTAGTAGGCTAGTACCTATTAATTGTCAGAAGTCTCAGCCGCACCTGGTTCCATGCCATTTCCTTGTCAGTGAAGTTGTTGGGGCGGAGGTCAGAGAGTACCAACCAACCAGGAAGGAATCTAATAAGGGGATCTAAATATTAAAATAATTTGTTGTCCGAGTGAGGCAGTTATGGTATAACATGCATCTCTATTTTAAAAAAACTCAGTTCACTGAATCCTTTTAGTCCTCATCTCGATGCCCCCTTTTTCTTCGGTCCAAGTCTTTGTTTAATCAAACTGAACACAGTGCAGATCCTCTCCATCTCAACAAAATCTTTAGTTGATCTAATTAAGAGTAGAACTAGGGTGTTCTTAAGCTCACCAAGCCTCTTTGTGAGCTTAACTCAAAAACCCATCGAATTGGTTTCAAGCGACGCATCCAAACCGTTGAAACCGATCTACATCACGAGTGATGAATTTACATGTCAAGTTTTTAAATTTCTGAACTAATTTAATATAATCTCAAGCGGTCAAAAAATGATAAAAAATGAACGTATTAAAATTAACTAATAAACTTTCTTTTTTGACCGCTTGACTGTATATTAAATTAAGTCAAAAATTTATAAACTTGACATATAAATGCATCACTCGTCAAGTAGATCGGTTTCAACGGTTTGAATGCGTCGTTTGGAACCAATTCGATGGGTTTTTGAGTTAAGCTCACAAAGGGACTTGGTGAGCTTAAGAACACCCTAGCTAGTTGTACTCTCTAATTAATATAAAACATCTGAATATATATAATACTATGCTACGTTGGTTTCTATTCTAAACCGATGATTTTTAATTAAGAATCCTTACAACTTATGCCGGATTCCTTAGACAGTTTATACATTATTTAATAAACTAAAGACTGAACACAGTTTCTTCTCTGGTCATTGAATCCCGGGACTCAATTATTTTATGACACTCAGATCTATCATAGGACAACTCAACAATTTTAATAGGAAATGGAGAAGAAACAAAACTTGCTGCACTGATATCCAAAGTAGTCCCCCTATTGTATAAATCTCTCTTTCACAGTTACTGGTTCTACAGGATTTGTAAAAATATGAGAGACCCAAAAACACATCAAGATACTAAAAAGAAGCACATTTGCTTCATTTTTTACATAATATTATTTCACATGCTAAACCCAGCATCCACACAACCAACAGAGACAGCAGCACCATTCAAGGTGGGGTTAATCCTTGACACCAACTATCCGATCGGTCAGATTGCTCTCACCTCCATACATTTAGCCATTGCTGATTTTTACACTGCCAATGCAAACTCCACTAAACACCTCGTAGTTGTGCAGCATAACTCCTCAAGTAGTGATGTCCTTACTGCTGCCTCTTCTGGTACGTGCTTCATTTCAAAACTTAAAGACCTTAGGTTAAGTAAACTGCATATATATACTAAATAGAAAAGTTTCTCCTTCATGCAGCCTTGGAGCTTATTAAAGGGGAATCAGTTCACGCAATTCTCGGACCGGATACTGCTTCTGAAGTTTCATTTGTTGCCCATCTGGGAACGAATGCAAACATACCCATTATATCATACTCAGTTACAAGCCAATCGGTTGCCCCCTGTTGCTTCCCCTTCTTTATCCGAGCTGCCCCAACTGATGCACTCCAGGTACATGCCATTGCAGCGCTGGTACAGGAATATGGGTGGCGTCATGTCGTGCCGATTTATGAAAATGACAACCATGGAGAAGCACTTCTTCCATTCCTTGTTGATGCTCTGGATAATGTTGAAGCAGCAATCCCATACCGTTGTGGTATCCGATTTTCGGCAACTGATGACCACATCTCATCTGAGCTCTATCGGCTTCAGACATTACAAACTCGTGTATTTGTCATCCACACATGTGTGCAACTTGCTGTACGCATTTTTATCATTGCTAACAGGATTGGTATGATGTCTAAAGGCTATGTTTGGATTCTGACTGAGGGACTAACAAGTCTTCTCGGTTGGATTGATAGCGAACTGGTGCAAGGCGTGCTCGGTGTATCCACTCAAATCCCAGATTCAGAAAGGCTAAATGGTTTTAAGCGAAGATGGACACGTCAATTCTTAACTGAAAACCCAGATGCCGACCCTTCAAGAGTCTCGTCAGAGCTAAGCAACTATGCTGTTTGGGCATATGATGCAGCATGGGCTCTGGTCCTTGCTACTGAGCATATAGGCCCGGTAACAAACTCAACTATCAGAACAAGTAATGGGTGCCACAATCTCTCCACCATGGTTGTATCTGACACCGGGAAAAGCCTTCTACAGGCTCTATTTAGTGTACAATTCGATGGCCTCGGTGGAAAATTTCAGTTGGTGAATGGAGAACTCAACATGACAAAAGCATGCCGAGTTGTCAATGTCGTTGATGGAAAGGCACAAAAAATCGGCATTTGGACACAAAATGAAGGGTTGAAGCGGCGTCTCAAGCCTGTGATATGGCCGGGAGAATCAATGGTTGTACCAAAGGGGTGGGATGTTCCTACTAGTGGTAAGAGGCTCAGATTAGCTGTACCAGGAGCAATAGATCCTGGGTTCCAGTCGTTCATAAATTTGATGGTCGATAAAACAACAAACCGAACCTTGGCAAAGGGTTTTGTCTTTGACATGTTTGAGGCGGCAGTACGGCAACTGCCATATGCACTGTTAATTGACTACATACCGATTGAGCATGTCAACTATGATTCACTTGTGGAGTTAGTCGCCAATGGGGTAAGTTCGCTTCTCTATTATCTTATTTCTTAAATTATTGGTTTCTCTCTTTGTTTCTATATTCGATAGTAACTTCAATCTGTTTGTTTGGGTCCATAAAAAATTGTCCATGCTTGATTTTGTTGATAAAATCTGTTTCTTAATAAAACGATAAGGATAAGACCATTATACTTTTTAATAGTTATGATGCAAATGGGGCATAACTACAGAGAATAACATTAAAATTTAAATTTAAAGTCTGTTGCTTAACCATTGCACGTTCCCTCCTTTTTTGGAGGCATCAGTATAATGCAAATATGAGGAACCTTCAAGTGGGCAAACATATGCAATATAAAATTCCCGCATTATAAAATATGAATTAGATAACACCAATTTGCATAATTAAGTTGCACATGGGATTCTTTCGAAAAATGTTTACCTTGTCTCCCCAGTACTATTTGGAGGAAATTTTCAGTGCTTATCCATTCAAAATGTTAATTACCATCTGTATCCCTGTGCAGATGAGAAGCAACTGATCTCGTTATGCATGAAACAGTAAAAATATTACTTCAACAATTCATCTCTCATTTTGCTCATTTTCAGAAGAATGAAGAACTTTTATGTTATATTTTTCAAGCTTTCAAGAGATATTCTTGGTATTAATTTCCAACATAATGTTCATAAATTATTATCATAACTTATTTTCAAGGGTTCATACAATATTATGAGATATCGACAGCATTAGGCAAATTATCAGAAAGAAAAAAAAAGTTAATAGGCAACTCAATTATGTGTTGCTAAACTTCACATATGTCTTGTCTTCAGTCCTGCAAAACTAAAACAAATTTAAATACTTTTAGGTTAGGCAAGATAAGTATAAAATCAATCTAGGTAAGATTCCATTTTAGTTGCACCCAAGTACCAAAAAAGAAATAATAACAAGGTAAAACCAGCTGTATCACAGCCAAGATTCCCCTCCTAAAGTTGCACATTCCAATTTTTACGGTACTAACCAAATAAAATATGGAGTAGTTGTGTCAGGTTAAACAGTTTAAAAATGACAGAACCCAGTTATAAAAAAAGTGATTAAAAACTCTGTGGATAGGCACAGTTCCTGGCAACAGTAGCAGTGTAACATATAGAAATTACTCAACACTCAATTTATTCTACAAGGTATATGATCATCATCACTAATTATATTGTGCCTTGTTTGCCTTTCATTGCTTCACTGTTTGATGTTGTCATTGTTGGCCATTAATTAAATTTTCTGCATCTCTGTTTGGAACATTAGTTACCATGATACTAATTGAGAACATGTCTTTATTCAATTTTAGAGTTACGATGGCATTGTTGCCGATATGACTATCACCGCTGAGCGGTCAATGTCCGTTGACTTCACTCAACCATACAAGCTATCTGGCATTTCGATCGTCGCGCCAGCAGTAAAAGACAAGGGCAGCAAGAGTACCTGGGTCTTCATAAAACCACTCAAACCAAGTCTGTGGGTCATCAGCGCCGCCTTCTTTTATTTCACAGGAGTTATTATCTGGATAATTGAACATCGGGTGAATGAAGAATTTAGAGGGCCACGGTCGAGACACCATGGCACCATCATCAGCTTTTCATTCTCCACACTAGCTTTTTCACACTGTAATCTTCTTTCTTCATTTATTTTTTTGCAAATTATCCACAATAGTTTTTTTCGTATCCTGTCATGGCCAAATTGATAGGAGGGTTCTTGTACCAGCAACAAAGTTTACTTAGGCAATATCACAAACAGCTGTCGTACAGCAGAAAAACAGACCTGTACCAACAGGCAGAGATCAGCACCAGTTTCAGCAAGAAAGTTGATTAAAAGCAACAAGAAACAAACACACAAATTCTGAAACCAGAGAAACTTTTAATTGATGAATATTAAGGTCTTTATACTTACAAACTATACACACATCTTAAATGAGATAAACAAAAAAGAGATGAATAGTAGAAACTAGAAAGGTTGTAATAAAGCCAACTGTTACAAGTCAAATTCGATAGCCGGAAACTCCACTGTGATCGCTCAATAGGAGCTTGCACCAGCCTTTAATACCAGCCTATGCATTTCCCTCTACTTTTATTTTCTCTCTCTCTACTCTCTTTTTACCAAGATGCACAGAACTTAGAGGGATAGGCTTCAAACTTGTAGAACACGATATAACTTACTAAACAGACCCAAAATTATTAATATAGCCCTCTCTATAGTAAACTGACTCAAAATTAGCCCAAATCGATTAGGCAGGAATAACGAGGGACCCAACACGAATCAACCTGGTACTGAATATGCACCAATTAGCTAAAGAATGTAACTCTCAAGTAACTCACATGGAATTTCCATTGTTTTCTTTTTTAGTTTTCCTTCTTCAAATAGAGATTATAATATTATATATTCTCAAAACATAATGCCAAGAAAATTATACTGTGACATACATCTGTTACTAGGTTCAGCCAGTTATGTAATACTCAAATTCTAGGACTTCCATGCTATGTTAAGTTTACCATCTTTCTTGGCTATTATGAACAATTGGCATGCAATTGAGCAAACAATATATCATTCATATAGGAGGGTCTCTAAATTGTATTGTTTTTTTCGCCTTGTATAACATAGCGGAGAAGATGGTGAACAACTTCTCAAGAGTTACCCTCATCGTGTGGTTGTTCGTTGTTTTCATCTTGACCAGTAGCTACACTGCCAACTTGAGCTCGATGTTAACGGTGAAACAACTCAAACCATCTGTCTCTGATATCAATGAACTCAAAAAGAGTACAGCTAGCGTGGGATATTTGCAACGTTCATTTGTAAAAAATAAGTTACTCGAGTTGGGGTTTGATAAGTCGAGGCTCCTGCCATTAAAATCGCCCCAGGAGTATGCGGATGCATTGGAAAGTGGCAGTGTTGCTGCCATTGTAGATGAGACTCCATATCTTGGGGTGTTTATAAATGAGCATTGTGATGGATATGAAATGTCAAGCGAGATTTGCAAGACAGGCGGGTTTGGATTTGTGAGTCTGTCTTTTATATAAAAACTCCTTGCATATTAAGTATTAAATTGGCATTTTCATGCTGGCCTTATATACCGGTTAAACTATGTATCAGCCTCCTTGGATTTTGGGCCAACACCATGGAAATTGATAGAACCAACTGAAATGCAACCTAAATGTTAGGCAAGTCATTGAAACCGAGAAATTTGGTAAACTGCAGTGTTCCTCCAGGTATAATAATAAATTAAATACGGTATGGGTTTTATTCATGGATGGTATGTACATTTGCAGACCATGCCAATAATGGAACTTACTGGTAAAGTAACATATCTGGTATATAAGCATGCACTACTTTTCTGACTCTTACCTTTACCAAAATGTTTGCATTTAATTATTAGGCCTTTCCGAAAGGTTCAGTGCTGGCTGCTGATCTTTCAAGAGCAATACTGAAAATAACTGAGACGGACGAGAGCTCTGCCATACAACAAAAATGGTTTGACCTAGACCAGAATACCTGCTCTTCCGGAGACGGGTCACTCTCTTCAAAACAACTCGGTTTGGACAGTTTTGAAGGCCTATTTTGTATAACTGGTGCTATATCTTGTCTGTGTTGTGTCATTTTCCTTATCAAGTTTTACATCCAAAACAAGCATAAATTGAGGGATATTGTAGCGCACAATCCATTGAGGACGTCACTGCACGAAATTTGGAAGCTTTATTATGAAGTAACTGATCAGGTGAGGAGTTCTTCTGGAGCATCTAGTGAGTTGGGAGAAAGTATTAACTTGGCAAGTAACTAAGATTTGTAGTCTAAATTAATTAGGATCACATAAGATTTGTAGTAACTAAGAAAGTATTAGTTTGGCAAGTAACTAAGATTAGCAGCTAATTAGGTTTAGAAGTAATGTAGCAGAAATTTCAGCCCTATGCAGAGTGGAAATAATTATTAGACCTTTCTGGGGAAATCCCGCTTCCGCTGGATTATCCAGTGGAAATTCTATTACTGCGGTTTTGGGCTGAATTTCGCTTGATAATTCAATGAAAATGTTATTTTTTGAATTTTCCAAAAAATCATATTATTTTCTGTAATTTTGATTTTTGATATGCTATTAATAATTTTTATGGCAAAGGTAGGGATATCAATACATTCCGTGACTAGTCGGTCGTTGAGATGAACGGTCACAATATGTTAATCACGCCATGACCAAAGCACGCCGTGACGGCGTGACCACACGTGACATGTTCAAACATGTCACATTTGTCACGCTTGATCGCGTTTATTCAAAATTCATTGTTAGATCAAGATCTAATAATATATCCTGATCACGCGTGACCACGTGTTGTGCTGTGATTGTATATTTCGCATGGTGCGCTAATTTTCTGAACGATGATCATGTCACGTGAATAGTCACGGCACATGACACACGAGTCACAACACGTAAACGGCACACGTGCCGTGCGTATCCAATCACAGCGTGACTTTTTGACATCCTTACTCGAATGATGGTTAAAACTTTTTGTTTGAATCGGAGACTGCGTGGATTTTTTATAAGGAATATAACTACTGCTATGATTATCCGCTCAAAATTCTATACCACTGAATTATCCAGCAGAAATGTCAGCTGGGCAGTGAAACCGCTTAATAATCCAGCGGAACTAGCATCTATATAAACCCAACTCTGCTGGATTATTTCCTCACAAACCAGCGGAATTCCTCTGAGTCTTCGGTTCAAGTAATTTTTTTCTTTTTTCTAATTTAATATTTTATTAAATAAAATAGTTTAGGAAATAGTAAAATAGTTTAGAAATAAAGTAAAATAGTTTAGGATAATCCAGCATAAGGGGTATTTCCCAGAAAGATATATTTCCACGGATTATCCAGCGGTTTTGGGCTGAATTTCCGCTAGATAATCTAGAGGAAATGTTATTTTTTTAATTTTCCAAAAAACCATGTTATAGTCTGTTATTTTGATTTTTTATATGTTATTAATTAAAATTTCGGCTTTGAGTTGATTATGACATAATTATTATGAAAAGCAACCCAAATTTTGTCTTTGAATTATGAGATTTCTCCAAGTGTTAGTAACAACAGAATTTAGAATGGCAAGGAACAAAAAAAAAATTGAGACAACACAACACGCAAAATATATTCAAAATTTTGGTCATTATGTTTGTAAAACCGTGAATATTCACAAAATTTCTTACACCTTATTCAAAAGTAAAATCCCCTAATTAATACAAATTTTCAATCATAACTGGCAAATATTAAATGTGTAATTAGATTTCTACAAGTAATAAAAATTCTACATCTCCGCTTTGTCCCAATCGATTGTATTATTATCAAAAGCAATACTCGATTGTGACTCAATCCTGTTACTTGACAATCTACCCATCATTGCAAGACCTGAAAGAAAAAAAAAAGATAGAACTAAAATTAGCAAAAATTCCCAACAAACCCTAATTTTATACTGTTGGAGGTACTTTACCACCAAAGAAATCCCATGAATGGTTTTTGAAATTTGATGAAATTTCATGTTTGTCCTACAATGGCTAAAATTTTACATAAAAATCCTGCAAATGAAATATGTCAAGGATACCCATAAAAATAAGAAAAGAGGGGTCATTTGAATATTTTAACATGAAATTAGTACAGATATATGTTTATTTCTTACATAAAAGGGCATTTGAAATGCTACTACTTCTGCAAATAACAGTGATGATTAGATGTTCATAGGGACATTCATAAATTTATTCCAAAGCCAAACATTTAAGATCTTCTACTGTTCAAAGTATGAGAAAAATGAGAGTGAGGCTACGGTACTATGCATAGCGCACACTGATCTGTAATATGGCTTCATATCTCCGTTTTAAAGTTCAAACAGTCGATCCAAATCGCTCAACATGATCTCTATATGAAAAATGTTCTCGGAGACCAAATTTTATATTTTTCAAATATTTTTTACTACTTTTTTAGATAGGTAGAGAATCACTTGATCTAAAGATTCTAGATCATTCCAAATTAGTGATTTTCTACCTATATAAAAATGTAGAATTTATTCACCAAGTACATTTTTATATGGAAATAATGTTGAGCGGTTCCGATTGACTGTTTGAACTTTAAAAACAAAGATATGAAGTAATAGTGTAGACCGATCTACGCTATGCATAGTTTAGTAGCCTCACTCTAAAAAATGAAGAGAAACAATACCTTCGACAACTTTATAGAGAGATGACCACCATCTGGCAGGTGGGACCTGATACTGATTCAAAGTATCCTCTATCTCACTATCGTGCTTTCCTTGTAAAACATTCTGAAGAGTTATCACCGCATCCTTTGTTCTATTGACAATGTTTGAATCATCGATGATTTCCAAATTTTGAATCTCATTTTGCGAAGAACTGAGGCTTGTGACAAGTGCCAACTGGGCTGCTGTGGCCCACCTACGCCCGTCTTGTCGCTTTGTTTCCTCCCTTTTCAATCTCTCCTCTTCACTGACTAATACTAGACCCTGATTTTTTGGTATTTAAAAAGGATTATGTTTTACTTTTTTTAAGTAGAAGTTGTCAAGTATGAGATACAAAGAAACAAAGGGGGAAATAGTATACCCTTAAATATTCAGCATTGCTGGTACCAGTACTCTGTACCATTTTTGAGAAGGCACTCTCTTGAGTCGATAAGAGATTCTCGGGTGTGTCGAACTCCAGTACCTACAAGTTAAAATGAACTAAATAAACTTTTTGTAGAAATATTAACTTTCAGCTGGTTGTATGTATACTCAATTAATACTAATTAGATGTGACATTGGTATTATACCCAATTTCACCTTAATTGATATTCCTCATTTCAACCTTATAAGAAATCGAGTCTGTCGTTCTATATAAGAGATTAACTTATTTGCAAATAAGTACATTTCACTTTATTTTTCTTTATCTTTCAGAATAATTTAAATTGCGCCTCCAAGAAATATCTAAATACCATGCCAACCCTTGAAAGAAAAAAATAAGAGAAAACCATTCTACCTTGCCAGCACTAAGGAGAAGGAGGCGGTCACAATCAATAACAGTGTTCAAACGGTGTGCAATAGTTAACATAGTGCAAGACTTGAACTCTTCTCTAATTGTCTTCTGAATCAGAGCATCGGTTCTGACATCAACAGCTGCGGTTGCTTCGTCAAGCACTAGTATCTTCGCTCGACGTAACAATGCACGTGCCAAACTGAGCAACTGCCTTTGCCCCACGCTGAAATTCTCTCCCGCCTCCGAAACCTATATGTTGCATCATTTAATATTGTACTCAATAATTAGGTCATGGTATTTCTGTGATTTTATTTATCCCCATACAACTAAATCTGGTTCTGGTTTACAAGAAGTGCACCAAACATTTTATCTTAACATCCTTAGGTGCAGTAAATAATTAAATTCCCAATATCATCAAACCCCTATTCTTTTCCTACTGAAGGCACTTCCCTTTTAGTTCAAGTGCACACCAAATATGCATATTACACAGCGCCCTTTGCTATGGACTTATATCTTCATTCTTAAACTCCAAACAGTCGATCTGAACCGTTCAACATGATCTTCATATGAAAATGTACATGTAGACAAAATTTTACACTTTTAGAATTTTTTTAGATAGAAATTTACTTGATTTGAAAATTCTGGACCATCCAAAAGCTGTGATTTTCTACCATCTAAAAAAAAGTAAGAAAATTCTAAGAAATATAAAATTTGCACTCCAAGTACATTTTCATATGGAGATCACATTTAACGGTTCGGATCAGCTGTTTAACCTTTGAAAATAGAGATATAGATCCATAGTACAAGTCGATCCGTAATATGCATATTACCATAGCCTCACTCATCTAATTATTATAATCCCAGTTTTGGTGAAAGACATCTACCAAAAAAGGCCCAGAAAATATTTGTTGTGACTTGCAAGTACAGTGAAAATTAGGGTACTTCACACACTAATTTTCTTTTCATGTAATTGAAGTTCTTTTATAAAAAATTGAAGGACCTCAGCATCAAGGCCTAGAGGATTCCTCCTAATAACATCCTTCAGATGTGCTCTCTCAAGGGACTCCCAAAGATCGGCATCGTTATGCTCACTAAATGGATCCAAATTAAACCGCACCGATCCTGCACATAGTTGTCATGGTACTGAGCATTAAGCCTTGAGTAATCAAAGTGTAATTAATATTGGAATAGGAAGTAGTAACATCTAAGCAATTAACCCACAAAGAGAGAAATATTTGAAGAGGTCTCAAATGCATTCACTTTTTGTGCATCTATCATGCCTCCATTTTTTAAACTTTAATAACTTAAACTTTTAAACTTAAATATCAAAATATAACTGTTAGAAATGATCTCTATGTGCACACATGTAAAAGATTATGACATTTCAACTTCGTTTTAATTTTTATCAAAAGCTTGCAAAAATACACTGATGTGGATGATTTATGGACGTTGATTTTCAACTTATTGATTCATATAAAAAATACCAAAAAGTGATGCATTTTTTATGTGCATGTAGACAACAATATAAATGATATCTAATGATATTTTTGACATATAAGTTTTGTAATTTTGGTTATTAAAACTTAAAAAGTGAAGGCTTGATGTAGGCACAAAAATGGAGGCATTTGAATCATCCTCATGATTAAATATACATACCTGAAAAAAGAACCGGAGACTGTGGTATGATACCCAATACCTTCCTCAGATCCCAGAGCCCGAATTTGGAGATATCACAACCATCTATGAAGATTGACCCCTTCTCCAACTCGACAATTCTAAAAAGTGCATTGATCATGCTAGACTTTCCCGCACCAGTGCGCCCCACAATCCCTATCTTCTCACTCACTTCAATTCTAAAACTAATACCATGCAAAACTGGAGGCAACTCTGGGCGGTACCTCAACACCACCTCCTTAAACTCTATTACTCCACTTAATGGCCAACCTACAGGAGGCCTTTTCCCTTCTATGACAGGTGGGGCCTCGGGGACTTCCTCTATGTAATTCCCAACTCGTTCCACTGCATTCAAGCTGTTCTCAGCTAAACTAGCCAACCGCAAAACTGCAGTGAGCAAATTTGTAATATTCAAGGCATATGAAAGCAGAAGACCCATGGTAGAAGCAAAAGCCTTTTGGTTTTCGGCATTTTGGTTTTGCATGACTGCAAATGTTGCGGTGAACCAGATCGCGATGCCACCTAGGGTTTCGAGCCGGATACCTAGCCATCGATTTGCGCCCATATTGACTAAGGTGTAACGAACATTGTTATCCATTGATTGACCATTGATGGAAGCCATGCGATCATACGCTTTGTAAGCTCGAATTGTCGAGAGACCATTCAAGGCCTCGCTAAATTGAGCATAGACTGGAGATCGAGTTATGGAGTCTAGCCGTTTTACCTCCCGTGATGTGGTCTGACAAAAAAAGCGTACAAAAGAGAAATAAACTAAAGCTCATATTATATAAGAAAAGATACAAAATTTGATGCGGACTTATTTTTATTGCTGTTATTATTTCCAACAACAATCATGTAGTTAACTAAGAATCACAAGAAGGCATCTTAGAGAAATAAATCAAATTGAATTTCGACAAATTAAGAAGCTACAGAAAAATAGTGATATCTGCCATTACACAGAAAAATACTGATCACAATGGTAGGGTACTATTTCAACGAAAAGGTTTTTAAGAAACATAATCAATTAACAAAAAAGTAGCTTAAGCAATAGATCGATACCTGGTAGTAGAGATAGGCAGTGTAAAACAAAATCAAGAGGGGCATAATGGCCCAGAGAGACATGGTGCTGACAAATCCAATAAGAACAAAAGTCGAGAGAAGCTGAAAAATTTGCGCCAAGAACATGTTCACATATACTGCCACATTTCGGTCAATGTCACCTAGGTCTTTGGCGAACCTGTTTATTATCCTTCCTAATGGGTTTGTGTGGAAAAATATCATTGGTGCCCTTAATATCGAACTTAGCATGGCATCATGTAACCTTTTAGCAGCTCGTAGACTTGCAACTATGAGCCAGTATGAGTTTGAAAGAGTCACAAGTATCTGTTAAAAGAAAAAGAGATTAAAAAGAATGAAGAAGTACATCTACAAAAAAAAAATTTAAATAAACCTTTCTAAAATTGTACTTCATGAATATTTGAAAATATAGAGTGATTTTCAGGACAAGGATTTATATTGTGACAGTGAAAAATAATAGATATTAAAATGGAGAAGAAACAGAAAGTTGTGCAAAAACAAAATAATGCTAATAGTATATAGTGCAACAAAATTCTACCTGGCACAAACAAATAACTGCATAGATAAGATTGTAGAAGCCCGAGCTGTGATCCTTTGGTCCACTTTGATCGGTCCAAAGACTCAACCAAGTGCTACTTGAGATGCGGAGTGTTTCAGTTAATACGTAGCAAAACAATAGAATTAGCACCACCCACAACCCTCCCAAGGCATTCTTGTACCTAAAAAAAACATCAATAAAATGTCAACAATCACTCATTGACGCATCAAGCACTACAACATTACGATTTTCTATCTGTGAACTTAACAATCTGAATTTTTGTCAGTAATAATACAGGTAATAATGAAATTGAGGTTAAGGTTCTCAATTCTTTGTTACAATAAGCTCTGCTCCAGGACTTAGTAGATACCTTCATTCAATTTAAGCTTTTTGGTGAACTTAGTTCCAAAACCTATGAGATTGACTTCAAACGACGAATCCAGACCATTGAAACCGATCTACTTCACGAGTGACGAGTTTACATATCAAATTTATAAATTTTCGAATTATTTTAGTATAAAGTCAAGTGGTGAAATTTATAAATGCATCACTTATGAAATGTATCGGTTTCAACGTTTTGGATTCATTATTTGAATCATTCCGATAGGTTTTGGAGTTAAGCTTACCAAAAGATTTGTGAGCTTAAGTATAGCCTAGTTCTACTCAAAAAACTTATCCTTACCTTGAAAGAACCTTCACGCTGACAACACCACTTTCTCTCTCCTCCTGTTTAATCAGGACTGACTTCCCTTCCTTACCCGTACCAGCCTTATCCCCGGCCTTATCTGCAACTGTACCATTACCTACAGCTGCTTCTCCATTTAGTTTTGTTACATTTGTACCATTTTTCTTTCCCTCTGTCTCGTCATCCTGTTGTTCTTCCATTTTACCGGCATTTTCCATTAATTTTTTGAATAGCTCACCAGTTTCACTTAGCACCTCAAATGTACCTTCTTCTTTTACCACACCATCATGTACCAAAATTATTCTATCTACATATGGTAGAAAGTGAAGCTGGTTTGTGACTAGCACTCTGGTTTTGTTTTTAAGCTGATCTTTGATGCACTTGTCAAAAACCTAAGATAAATAATAATTTGTATGGGTTAAAATCGTATCCAAATAATATAAAATTCTTTTTAATATTTTACATGTCTTTTGAATGTTTAATTGGGTTGATTTGTCTTTATTCAAATTTTAAAGCTAATCTAGGTCAACACCAGTTTGCACATTGTAATAGTACAAGTATCCAACATTGAACTTATGCTGATTCGTTTTTTTTGTTTTACTTGGGGTTATTAGGTTAATTTAAATCTATTGAGCTTCTACAGCTGTACCAGAACAACCAATCCAAGACTACAACATCAGATTACATACTCAATATTACCATTTATGACTATCATATATTAGAAATATTACCTGGTGACCAACATGAGCATCTAGAGCACTCAATGGGTCGTCAAAAATGTACACATCTGAATCTGAATACACAGCCCTTGCCATAGAAACTCTCTGCTTCTGGCCCCCACTTATATTGACCCCTCTTTCCCCTATCTCTGTCAGATCACCTCCCTGCTCACCAAAATAATTAACAATTAATACGCAATAAAATTAGGCAATAAATACAACTAATTAGGAAAATAATTTTGCCCACTTACAGGGAGTAAATCTAGATCATGTTGCAGTGATGTCACCTCAATTGCTTTCTCGTATCTCATGGGATCAAAAGAGGAACCGAACAAAATGTTGTCACGTACCTATAGGTAGAAAAGATATATACTAATTAGGATGTTAATTTTAACAATATGAAAAATAAAAAAAATTACAAAAGACTGACATAAAGGAAATATTCCAAATATGTAATAACACGGATGAACACGAACAAAAAATAAATAAACACATAAAAAATAAATTCAACAATATGTCATCGCTTGCCAAAGCAATTATATGAATACCGACTTGTCAATTATGACAACTGTTTGACAAACTTTAGCTCTCCTTTTATCTGCTGTTTTTTCTTGAATTACTTGATTTTATTTGTGTAACTTCAGAGGAACCAATGAACTCCATCACGGCCAACTGAATCCCGATTCAAAGCAAAAGTAAATAAAACAAAAGGTTACAAAACAGTTCTTACAGTGGCATTAAAGATCCAAGAAATCTGAGGGACATATGCAACAGTGCCACGAATAACCACTGACGTGTGGGACCCATCCACAGCTGGTAACTCGCCTAGCATTGCTGAAACAAGAGATGTCTTTCCTTCACCGGTACTTCCCACCACTGCTACTAGGCTACCAACTGGTATATCCAAATTCACATTTGACAGAGCTGGTCTTTCCGCCTGTTAATTTCTAATTGGTTAATATTAATTTATTTGTTCATATTTGTCAAATTTATATGTCTGCTCTTAAAAAAAACTGATACTTCTCTAAAATTGCAAGTTACATCCAACACTTTCAGGTGTAATATGCAGATAAATCCAACCATTAAAATTAAAGGGAAAGCTAAATAATATCTCCAATTTCCAATTTAACCAAATCACTCAGAAACCAGTTCATGCAAAGTTGCAAACTCAACATTAAAAATACTAAGTTCGATTTTTTTTTTCCCAGTTTAAGTTTAGAGAAGAAGATCTCAGGCTCATTTTTTTTCTCATTAAATGAATGGTTCTAATAGCAACTAGCCAAATTTGACTGCTAGATTCAAAATAATTGGTCATATATTGACTATGGAAATACATTGCTTATAACTTGAAAAAATAAATAAACATAGTGTTTGTCAAGCAATAATTTAATCATACGTTAGATTCCCATGAGAAGAAACCATCTTTTATGGAGATAGCAGGAAGCATCGGATCAATAGGTGGATTGGGTAAAACCACTCTGTCTTCAGTTAAGAACAGCTCCTCTAGACGTTTCAACGATACATTTGCATTGACAACCTTCAAAATTAAAAATTATAGAAAGAGTCTTTATAGTTAGAAGAAGTAGCGCTAAAATTAGGAACATATTCATTTTAAATTTATGTATATGTTTTCAATGTCAAGATATCAAAACCATAGAAAAATTCAGAAATTTCACCTGCACTCCCCAAATAATTACCAAAAAAATATGATTTGCATAAAGATTCGTGCAGACCACTTTAAGATTCGGATACTTTATGAAAAATAAGACAAGTGGAGTATATGTGATAATTGTGAAATATAGTGTACCTGAGTTATTAAATTTGGAAGCATGAAAAGTGGGTATCTCAGCACAGCAAAGAGAGATAGAGAAGTGAAAGCCTTAGCAGGTGTAAGTTCACCCCCAAGCAGAGTATACGCACCAAATGATACAACCGTTACTAAAACCGGTGTGCTGTTCAATATAAAGGTATTCCACTGAAACAAAAAAATATATATGTAACAGTAGTCAGTATGAGTACTTATACAGCTACAGCCATCATAGAGGTGTTAAACTCAGCCGAACTTAATTTTTTTTTTTTTTTTGTAGTAGTAGTGACTTACGGCAGCGAGGAGCTGAGCCTTACGAAACCAAGAGAGATCATCATTACAAAATCGTTGCACCTTAGACTGAAAGCTCTGTTCCCATGCATAGCACCTGAGACGACAAATCATATTTTTTTTAAAAGAAAAGACATTTAATATGAAAAAAAAATGCATATATATGTATGAGAAATATATACATACTTGACAGTGTCCTTTGCAGCCAATACTTCATGAGGCCAATGCGCTTGTCGGTGCGCTGCAACCCTTCCTTTGTTAGCTGTTGCATTCGCCTTATCACTACTGTCTGTTCAAGTAAGCACGCAACAGGTCAGAATCTTATGATTTTTGAAATATAAGTGAAGTTAGATGTTGTAAACAGGAAATATACCTGAATAGGGAAGAGAAGGACGAGCGTCAATGCACCTACGAAAGAAGCAACACCTAATTGCAGGTAGAGAAGCACTAATGATGTGACTATACGAAAAGGAGCCGACCACAAGCTATGCAGTTGCTGGCATATTTGCTGAAAAATATAACAAACAATAGAACTTGTAGATAACTTGCATGATTACTGGTTATTAATACTATTCTAGCGTATAGTAGAATAAAGTTTTTTATTTAAGTGTTGTAAATACTTATTCAGTTATTAATAAATACAATCGTTAGTACGCATTCAAGCCACTAACCTTAAAAAAAATACTTCATTACTGGTTCACTATCAAGTTTGCGCAGATACTTAAAGGAGAAAATATCCATGCTAATATTTGCAACCAAAATCATTGAACTTCTAGCACAATTTCATGCAAATCTATGCATAAAAAAACTACCTGAAGTGCTTCAGCATCAGTTGTCATCAAGTTTGTAATCTTTGCAGATGCAAATTTACGGCGACTTTCATGGGTTAATCTCAGAGAGTTACGAAAAACAGCAGCCACCTATCAAAGACACATAACATCATACCAATAGATTGATGAGGGTTTTACCACTGATTCAAATAAGATGTGCTCTTCTAAAGCTGAAATTCAACAAATAGAGGGTGTTAATGTTAAAAATCTCTTGAGGTTCATACCAAGGTGGTCCTGAGCCTGAAGCCAGTTCGCATCACATTTTGAAAGTATTGCTTCACACAGAACTCCCAGCCCCTATTATTACGAGTACATCAAGAGGAATCAAAATTATACAAATAAAATGATCGTAGTCTTTCATTATCAACATATAGAACTTCTAAAAGTTAAAATGTCCGTACCACTCCAGCAAAGATCGAGAAGGCATAGATGTAACCGGTCCAAGCTGGATCACCTCTTTGCATAGCCTACAGTGGAAGCATGAAAAACATCTCTTAAATGATAACAAAAACACATGTTTATATGCTAGGTAAAACTTAAGAGAAATAATAAAAAAAATAGTACATACAGTTAAGAGGAGGCTCAATACAACAGGTCCAACAAACTGAGAAGCATCATTGCCAATCTAGAAAAAGAAAGAAAGAAGTAATCAATAGCCAACTATAGAAATTTTGTGATTCTATTATTCCTTAAATGGCTTATAAATTTTTTAACCATCAAGTATATATTGATATAGTTTCAATAGAAATATTGAATTGTACCTTGAAAAGGCCCCCAAGCCAGAATCTGTAAAGCAAGGAAACATTTAAATTATATATTTACTTATTAATTCAAGAACACAAAATTTATGAACCAAACAAAAATTAAGAGAACGTTGAAATTACCGTCCACCAAGGCTACGATTAAGTGCTATTAAAAGCCAAGGTTTAGGCTTATTTACTTCTTCAATCCAGCCCTGCTGAAATCTGAAAGAACATGAGAGATATTCAATGCAGGAGGCATTGTCCGCAACAAATAATGATGAAATAATGTAACAGATATCTACCTGGTATACAATGTCTCTGTTTGATCCCATGTGTCCAGCTTCCACACATCCTTCTCTGTAATGGGTCGCTTGTACCCTTGTTGCATTAGAGGCGTCATCCATGAAAAAACTATCCCTGTGCAAAATTAAAACAAAAAAAATAAAAAGTTAAATGTCACACAGAATTTTGTATGCACATCCTCAGGAAAATGATTTCAAGGAATAAAAATATTTGACAACATAAAAGCTCCAAAAATATATATTTGGACGACTTACTGGAGAAAATGTTAGCACGTCTCTCTGGACAAATGTTTTCTCCACTTGCAAGAGGCTCATAAGCCGTTTCATCAGAAAGTGCCTCATTTCTAAGAGGCGTATAACCAGCATATGTTTCCAAACTAGGAAAATGTCCCAGTAATAGAATTCCAAAAAGGAACTGCAAATTAGTGGAAACATAATTTACTCAGTAATAATAAATTAAAATAATGAAAATAAATACTGTTAATTAAAATAATTAACATAATTTACTCTGTAGGGGTTAACTGCCACTTTTACTTATCTGAAGCACTGTTGATATTATATGAAAAATATATATTAATCAACAGAATAAATGCCACCTTGCATGATAACTCAGCGATATAGAGATAAAGGCTCGTTCTGTAAAATAAACAGAGAAAACAAAAATGTATATTACTAAGCTGTGAAAACTGTAAAAAAAAAAAATTAAGAACAAACAAACTTATATCGGTTTGCTACTAACTGGATGATATTTATAATTGTCAATAAACATATAATTTTGGGGGATTTATTTAAATTTGATGGGCACCAAGTACTAGCTTATTAGAAATTCTTCTGTGAAGACACAAAAATGTACAAAAGACAAGAGAGTCTGAGAAAGTGTTGTTACTAACGGTGAAAGGTAGTCTCTGACGGCGAAAACAAGATTGAATACAGTAATTTCTCCAATGAAAGCATAGATCATCACAAATCGAATGTACCATCTAAATTCCCGTATGTATATCTTTGTTTCTGCTATAAGCATGACAAGCACGCAACTCCAGGCAACAGTTTCGATAAGTAGTGTCAGAACCTATGCAAGGTAAAATGGTAAATTCAGATGAGAGAGTTCTCACTGGTAACATTATATTGTACAAAGAGGAGTAGGCTTATAACGCCCCATTGTTTTCGTGTCCCAATCATGCCTCAAATTCTTATTTCTGTTTTCAAAATCCAAACAGCTGATTGAAACCGTTCAACAAGATCTCCATATTAAAATGTGCTTGAAGACCAAATTTTATAAATTTTGAAAAAAAATTACTATTTTATTAGATAGGTACAAAATCATTGCTTTTGGATGGTCCAAATTCTTCTGAAAAACTGTGATTTTGTACCTATCTAAAAAAATAGTAAAAAGTTCCCAAAAAATGTAAAATTTGATCTCCATGTAAATTTTAACCCTACTCTACAAAAAGTTGCAATCAGATTATTTGGTATGGACTTGTATATATGGTATAGCCTCAGGATTGAGCTCAACAAATTCATTACAAACTGTTGAAGATTAACAAACAAAACATACAAATAGGAGATGCTATCTTGTGTACTCCAAGCAAAACTCAAAAGTGAAATTTTACAAAAATACCCTCTAACTTTTTCCTTTCCCTTTTTCCAATACTTTCTGTATTTTATTGTTTTCTCAATGGTTCTTTACCCAATTCTCTCTTTCTGTATTATGATCAACTAATGAAATATTTCTTTTTCAAATTACTTATCAAATTGTATCTCAAATTCTAATACAAACATCAGAGATTAGTATCATGGCAATATAAAGGTAAAGCAAAAAAATCGCCGTACAAAAAGTAAATAATTGAAAATAGGCAACTAACCTCAAAGGGTGCGAGACTTGATTGTCGATCCAAATTCACAGTTGAATAACCCATTATAACCCGAAAGAGTGGTTCAACCACACAAAAGGCTGTGAAAATCATGAGAACATAGCTATACAACTTTGATTTCATATTATATCTTTGCACCGTGAGATCCTTTGTGATTCGCCAAGTCCGGTAGAAGCAAACACTAAAAAGCGCTAAATGAGAAATGCCCAAGATCACTGTCTGCATGCCACATGGCGTGTACATGCCGAATGCATTCTCTACAGCTTGAGACCATATGCCACCTTGTACCGGCTGACAGTACCAGTCTAATGGATCGAAACCCATCTTTGGTACCAATTTAAGTTTTCAATTGATTTGATTTGGAGCCCTTAACCTGTATTAAATGAATACACAGATAATTCATTTTATTGAATAGAGATGTTTTTTTTTTTCCAAAATTTTGCATGAACAGATAAGTTTAACTGATTGCTTCTGCTGTCTTTCTCTAATTTAATCATTGTGCGTTTCTTATAAAGAGAAACAGAAAGATCAAGTCTGAAAAAGGTAAAAAAAAAAAAGGTACCATTTTGCACTTTTGCATTTTTTTTTTTTTGAGGAACATAATACAGATTTTAATACATTCTTGATGGGATCAGAAGCTGAAAATAATGAGAAAATTTTTGACCAAAAACAAAATTAATTTCTCAAGTCAAGTTCCTCTTTAGAAAGAAACAATACTAATCAAGTTCCAACCAAGTATCAATTAAACATGAACAAGAGTGAATAAGCTAAAAAAAATCCATAGGGAAAGGACCTTATTTTACCTCATGATTTCAAGTGATAACTAAGCTAAAAATATCAAACAAAAATCATGAACTTGGAAAATTAAGCAAAATTGAAAAGCACATCTCTCTCCCTGATCACATTATCTGCTGGAATTGAAACCAAATTAAATTTACCTTAAATCAGAAATCCAAATCAAACTCCCCTTCAATCCTCCCAACTGAGCATGCTTTTCATATCTTAGAAAAACAGCGAGAGAATGGAAAAGGAGATGAGAATATAATAAAGAGTTAGTCAATGGTCAGAATGGAGCATATACTTTCTAAAACAAATATCAATGGTGTCATCATTAGTAAATAGTAAACCTTCAAAATCATTTTAATATTCTTTCTGATTGATGAGAGCGTATTGATTCGTTTATTATAATAAAAAATAGTCCACTAATTGATTCGTAGATCGAGGCAGAAAGCATCCCCACGTTCCCTGGTATTTTATAATATTAAATGGTACACCAACTACCAAGTCCCGGTTTCCAATTGGACAGTTTTAGAGCCCATTAAAATCAAAAGTAGATTCAATATCTACTCCTTTTTCTTCCAATATATACCGGCATTTTTATTAATACTCCAAAAAAAAAAAAAATTATCAAATCTGCCCTCACTTCAAAATTATTTTCAAAAATGCCCTAACCACCTCTTGCTGGGGCGGTCCACTACCCATAGCTGACCACCCAGAGGGGGGTGGTTCACTATTTTTTTTTTTTTTAAGAGAGACAATATGAATATCAAGATGCTGAATTCTAACGCTAAAAATTCGGATTTTTTTTTAAATATTAGTTAGATTACTTCTTTTAAGCATATTTATACTAAAAATACTCTAAATTACTTGAAATTATGTTAAATTACATTGAATTACACTAAATTACTTTAAATTGCGCTAAATTACACTAACTTCGCTAATTATGCTAAACAACGCAAAATTGCGCTAAAGTAGACCGATTCTGTGCCATCTTTCATGAATCATAAAAAATAGTAAAAAAATTTCAAAAATAGTAAAAATTAGTATTCTACAAGTTCATTATGTAACTAATTTACTGAGCTACTTAGATTGAATAATAGAAATGAAAATCTTAATCGGAAACTTCAACTCAAGTTTTGAGGGTCTTCCCTTTGTTTTTTGGCAATTCTGAATTTTGAAATCCGGCATAGCCGGTATTTTCGCAAGCTTTCCGAAAAGTGGTCATTTGCTGAAATCGGACACTCGAGCGCCCTTTTATGACCGTTTGAAGTTTCGTCGTCGTTTTTCGCTTTTTCAGTTAAGGTATCGTCCCTATTCATATGTAATTTACCGTATTTTAGCATAATTAGCGAAGTTAGCATAATTTAGCATAATTTAGCATAATTTAAAGTAATTTAGTGTAATTCAACGTAATTTAACATAATTTCAAGTAATTTAGCGTATTTTAGTATAAATATGCTTAAAAGAAGTAATCTAACTAATTTTTAGAAAAAATCCGAATTTTTAGCGTTAGAATTCAGCATCTTGATATTCATATTATCTCTCTAAAAATAAAAAAAATAGTGGACTGCCCCCGATCTGGGCGGTCTGCTATGATTCTAGACCGCCCCGGCAGGGGGCGGTTAGGGTATTTTTAAAAATAATTCCAAGGTGAGGGCAGATTTTTAATTTCTTTTTTTTTTTAGTATTAATAAAAATTTCGGCAATATATATAACTTGTTGCAACTCAGATACATATTCTATAGAAATAGATCATGTTAAACGGCTGAGATTGACTGTATCAATTTTATAAACTAAAATATTAATTCATAATACATATCAATATACACTATACATGATATCATATAAGTAGGGGTGTTAACTGGTCAGGTGCAAGTAATTTCATATCATTACCCGTTATGTTAACGAAAAAAACTTTATCCTTATCCGAGCCTTATAAACTAAACAAAAATAGTCTTACATGTACCCGTCTTATCGAATACGATATAGATCGAATAAATAGATAAAAAGATATCATTAAATAGATATATATAAACCATGAATAAAACTATACAATATCATTCATCATCTTCATATAAATATATCTATATATAATTTTATAATTTTATTTTTAATTATTATTGTATTGAATAACGAGTTAGAAATAATCTTTATCCATATTCTTATTTATTAGATTCACGAAAAAATTTACTCTTATTCATACTCAAATAAGCCAAACGAAAAAATATGTTAATCATACCTATCTAATCAAATACATAATAAATGAGAAAAAAGAGTGTTATTTACACCCCTAATATGTAGTCTCACTCTAATTATTATAAAATTGGAAGCTGATATGAGTACCCGCGTTGTACTCGCACCTTAACTGTCATATTTCTGACGAATATTTTATGTTCCAAGTATTTATACCTATGAATGTTGACGTGCAGACGAGTGTGGAGACTGAGAAAGGGAACAATATAATTATTGGGAATCATAGTACAACTTTTTTCCAATTAGTAGGGACCATAGAACAACCTTACTCTATTGTTGCTGAGGGTATAATACGGATACTAGAGTTGGAGATTGAAATAATTATTCTATAAAATTAGACTCTACTTTTTTGTCTCCGCAACTGGTTAGGTTCCACCTTTTATTTTAGAGTAAAGATGTAGTCCCCCCCATTCCAGTCCCCTAAACGTCCCCCCATTATAACTAACTTTTTCAATCATTGAACCACCTTGAAAACCGTGTAAAACGTGTAAAAGTTGAGTCCTGTTTTTTTCTTTAAATACTTATCATAAGTATGAATACTTCATATCTTAGGTGTTCATACTTTCCATTATAACTGAATACTTTTCATATTTGAGTCCAGTTTTTTGGATTTAAATACTTGATATCTTAAGTATGAATACTTGATGAATTATATATAAATATTTGATATGTTAGGTATGAATACTTTCCATTTTGTATGAATACTTTTCATATTTGAATATTTGATACCTTGAAAAACGTGTAAAAATATGTCATCATGGATCTCATTTGAAAGAGAAAAAAAAATAGAAAACATTTGTGTTTTTAGATTTGCAAAATTCCTCATAGATCGTCCCAAAAATTGGTTAGAATGAATGGAGAAAAAAAAAACTGTCTTGAAAAACGTGTAAAAGATGAGTTGTATTGTGTCCAGTTTTTAGAGTATAAACTTGATATCTTAGGTATGAATACTTGATGAATTAGATATGCATACTTCATATCTTAGGTATTCATATTTTCCATTTTGTATGTGAATTAATTAAATCAATGAATGGGGGACTGGTGGTGTGATCCACGTGACTTTTTGGTTGTGGTCCCCGAGGCAGTCTGACAATTTCCATCCCCGAAAAGTAATGGTCCCCAGTCCGTATGTGAATTAATACTTGATATGTTAGGTATGAATACTTGATGAATTAGATATGCATACTTCATATCTTAGGTATTCATACTTTCCATTTTGGGACTGAATTAATGTATGTTGAATGGGGACTGACAGTTGTACTTTGACAGTTAGAGGGACGTTTAGGGGACTGAATGGGGGGACTGTTAGTTGATCCCTTTATTTTATACATGCGAGTTCAAAAAGAAGTTCCAATATCGATGTGTTGTTTTCTCTTCCTCCGAGGTTTGAAGTTGGGATCCTCTGTTGCTAACTTGTACATACACAACCTAATTAAAGTTCATGTATTACAAAAATATAATAATTTAAAACTGTAATACTCAATCTAACATTAAAAATCTTAGTGTAGTGTTAAAAACAAAAAATTAAATAATAAAGATATATAAAATTTTAAAAATAGTAAAAAATAGTAAATTTTTTTTAAAAATATATAAAATTTAGTCTATAAGCATATTTTAATATAAAGATCATGTTGAGCAGTTCATATTGACTGTTCGAACTTTAAAAACGCAAAAAAAAATGTAAAGCATGATTCAAGCACAAAACTAGTTATGCATTTTAACCCTATTCGGTAGCAAAAGAGGTAAGAGTGAAAAAATAAATTAATGCAGATAGAACTTGAATATTAAAGTAGTAATAGTAGACTTAATTAATTGTCCTACTTTTAAAGTAAAAAGAAGCAAACACAATATCATAATAATATTTGTTAGACATCCCGAATAGTTGTATATCAATATACTTATATTCTACCAAAGTGACAAATGAATAGTTCGGGTTCGGTTCGACAGGGTCAAAAGTTCATGATTCGGGTATAATTCAGAAATGATTCGGTACCACAATGAAGCAAAAAAAAAAAAAAACCCCAAAAAGCCCCCCAAAAAAAAATATTTCGCAATTTATTCGCGAATAATTCGTGATTCGCGTTTTATTCGCGATTTATTCACGAATAAAACGTATGATACATTTTTTTGCGCTTTAGTCGATGTTCAATTTGGAAACATTAAAAATTCAAATAATACGCGAATAAGTTGCAAATAAATCGTGAAATATGTTACTATGCATTATACTGCATATATGATTCAAGATAGGCAGTATATATAGAACTAGAAAAAATGACATAGAAGATCGTCATAGCACTATAGCATTATAGGAGCATCATGCATGACGATAGTGGTATTTTTATATGAAAAAATCAGTGTCTAGATCAAATGAACTTTTAATTTATATGACATATTTTTATAATTTAGCTGAGAAATTCAATCGGTATTCAATATCATTATTTTAAACAAAAGTTTTCAAGTCAGAGAAAAAGAAGAGACGCCAAAAGAAAAATTATGAAATTGGAAAAGTGCATGTAAAGAGGTTCGCTAATATCAAAACGTTTGTTCTTAGGCTGTGGAACAAATATTTTGGTTATTACATTTTTGAAGTCCAAACAGTCGATCCAAATCGTTCAACATTCAATCTATAATAAAATGTGCTTGGAGACCAAATTTTACATTTTTTGAACTTTTTTACTATTTATTAAGCCAATTTTAAAATCTCTGTTTTCAATGATCCAGAAATTTTTCACTGTTTATTAAAATCAGTGATTTTAAAACTGACTTAATAAATAGTAAAAAAAATCCAAAAAATGTAAAATTCGGTCTCCAAGCACATTTTAATATAGAGATCACATCTAACGGTTCGGATCGACCGTTTGAAATTTGAAAATTAGAAAACCAATTGGTTACACCACGGCTCCGGAACAAACCAATCAATCAATGGCATCCAAATAAAAAATTACAAAACCAAATTAATTAAATAATTACCTGAAATGAGAAATCCAAATCAAAACTCTCATTCAATGCTCCTAAGTGAGAAATTTCCTATATAATATATATAACTTGTTGCTACATCACTACTATAGAAAAAGAGATTGCAGACGGACATTACCGGAGGAGCTACACGGATTTCCTACCGTGTATGAGTTGAGGGTGTATAATAGGTACCCTATATCGACACGGATATTTACCCGTGTATATCTAACGTTTTCTACACGGATTACCAAATAAACAGCCGTGACCATACACCTGCCTGTGGCGCTCTCCATATAACCGAGCAAAACGGATATTACGTAAACGACCGTGTACGACTACTCTTTATTCACGGACATTACAACTAAACATCCGTGTAGGCTACGTTACCTACACGGACGTTTAGTTGCATATCCGTGTCCCGCTCTTAACAAATCAATAAAAAATAAAATAATCCTTGTATCTCCGAACTCGTTCTACACGGACTTTGGTCAAAACAACCGTATCGAATTACTCTATCTACACGGACGTTCACTTTCATATTACGTAAAGAACCGTGTACGACTACTCTTTATTCACGGACATTGCAACTAAACGTCCGTGTAGGTTAGTTTACCTACACGGACATTTAGTGTCATATCCGTGTCCCTCTCTTAACAAATCAATAAAAAATAAAATAATCCTTGTAATCTCTGAACTCGTTCTACACGGGCTTTGGTCAAAACAACCGTGTCGAATTACTCTATCTACACGGATGTTTAATTTCGTATCCGTGTCCTGTCATAACTATCGTACACGGACACATATTAAATAATCCGTGTAGCTCTCTGAAAACGATGTACATGGGTTTTGGTTAAACAACCGTGTTAAATTACTGTTTTCTACACGGACATTTAATTTCATATCCGTGAAGCTTTCATAACTATCATACACGGACTGTATAAAAGAATAACTGTACTCATTCTGCACGGACGTTTGTTTAACAACCGTGTGGAATTACTTTGTCTACATGGACGTTTAGTTTCATATCCGTGAATCTCTCTTAACTAACATACACGGACTACATAAAAGCATCCGTGTAGCTCTCTGTACTCATCTACACGGGCTTTTGTTTAACGTCCGTGTAGCGTTTGCTTTTGTCACGGACTTATAATTTCATATCCGTGTAGGTATCGTAACTATCATACACGGACAAATATAAAATAATCTATGCTCACTCAACTCGTTATACACGGGCTTTCGTTTAATATCCGTGTAGAATTGTCCCATTTTTGTTTCTTGATTTTTTTCATTTCTGGGCTAGCCTCCAGTTTAATTTGCTAGCCAGTTTTCGTACAAAATTCATATACCATTCTGTTTTGCTAGCCAGTTTTCCAGATAATTTGATATTAAATTATGCTTGCTAAATTCATATATACACTAAATTGTTATACAAAATTATACAAATCCATGTTCAGCATTACAAAATTCAGATAGAAACCATCTTGCCCAGCTACATCTTACGAAGTCGATCTGCTCCTTGAAGTACGCAGCTTGCTTGCATGGTTGCTACAATTATAATTTGGTATTAGTTAGTAACAAGAAAAAGTAGATGCAAGACAGTCGCAAATATCAATTGCTAATTTAATGAAATGAAAATTATAAGTAAGCATAATATGAAAATATCAATTGCTATGATATAGGCACAATTAATATGAATTACATACCACATCTGGAAATGTGAATTGCATTCTTTCGACAAAGTCCAACATGGAAATCATCATGTAATATCCGCATTCTCAACGGTCCTCCGGGCCCTACAATTTACATTTAGGGGCCTATGTTAGAATGACAATAATTTTTTGAACAAAATATGAAATTATAGAATTGTGTTGTGCTCACCGGCCACCACCTCCAAAACAGCCAATTTCCCAATTTCTTATCCGTGCTGTGCAATCCTCCTTTTCTAACGTATGCAGCAAAAGCCCTTACAAAATGGAGTGACTCTAATTAGCAATTCCACAATTTGTTATAATTGGAAAAAAATCAAACATAGTGAAAGATTATTGCTTACTTTTGCACATACGGGTAGATTGCTTTGCACTTGCTAAATGGGATCCTTTCTGTGGGCTGTGAAGAATCCACGACGTAAACCGCATTCATGCAAGGCACAATGATGATCAAACACCAGTGTCCTCTGTGGGAGGAGAAGAATTATAGGATCTTAGCATACAATACCCAGATATTTTGGCATATATAATAGTGACACACGTGTTTGCTTGACTTGATGGTGTGATTTCAATTATTTATATATTTAATAACAAGGTTAGAAGTAACGTACTTCTAGTGGTATGGCAAGAGAATAAATCTCTTCTTCATGTTAGTAGCTTGGAGCATCGCGCCACCCAGGTACTGCATAGACTCCTTCGGAGCAGTTTCTGCTGTTGTTGCACTAAGTACGCTGGGGTCCAGAAAAGCACACAAGTTTTGTTTGCCCTTGCATTGACCTCCCTTGATTAGCTTCCTGAAAAATTATCATATGACATTAGAATATATTCTTCAGTGCTATACACATCATATAAACAATTTTTGGTCACTAACATGAGGAAAATGGTGATGTGCCCCACATCGAGCCATTTATCGGAGGTCGAGGCATGTAGAAAGTCCTTGAAGTCGTTGAACGACACCATTACAGTCGAGCCATCGTGTAGAAATATCCCCGGAGGGACATTTCTGAAGATATCCGTCAGGTCCTCGGGTGCCGCCATCAAGCGGTCGTGGAGATCCCGCAAATCCTTTTCGGGAAGGAGCTTGTATTCTTCCTCGGTGAGCAGACGAGGTGGATGTCCTGCTGGTTGGACAGGAGGGTCATGGCCTGCTGTTCCGGCAGTAGGGTCAGCAGGTACTGCTCCGGCAGTAAGGTCAGGTTCTGCTGGTTGGGCAGGAGGGTCATGGCCTGCTGGTTGGGCAGTAGGGTCAGCAACTGCTGGTCGGGCATCAGGGTCAGCAACTGCTGGTCCGGCAGTAGGGTCGGCAACTGCTGGTCCGGAAGTAGGGTCAGCAACTGCTGGTCCGGCAGTAGGGTCAGCAACTGCTGGTCCGGAAGTAGGGTCAGCAACTGCTGGTCCGGCAGTAGGGTCAGCAACTGCTGGTCCGGCAGTAGGGTCAGCAACTGCTGGTCCGGCAGTAGGGTCAGCAACTGCTGGTCCGGCAGGAGAGACATGTTCTGCTGTTTGGGAAGGTCCTTCTGCTTCGTCCCTCCGTACCGGTGACATCACGCCCTCCGTGCGACTACCATCATCTCCTCGTGTCTGTATCGAAATTTTTTACCTTTTTCAAGTATTTCAAAAGGAAGTGCTTTGAATGTAACAAAATAACTTGACTATTTATGCATTACCTGATCCAAAATAATCTGACTCTTGGGCCATTGTACGAATGACAGCCGGGCATCATCGACATAGAGCATGCCACTCTCAATTATTTGGACAGGAAGAGGTACGCGCTCCCATCCCTTCAAGACATTGTCAATCTGTACGGCGGCATGGCCGGGAAGTAGTTGCTGATTGTGCACTTTCCCGGCTGCTGGATGTACCATGCCCTTAGCAACAATCAGAGGCTTACTCTCGAGCCATAGCACGAGTTCGCATGCTGTGGCGTCCTGCAATTTCGTGCAAGTAGTTATTTTTAAATTGAAATATTGTCCAACAAGTAGTAATTGCAATTTAGAATACAAACAAGTAGTGATTACCTTCAGATGATCCAAATCGTATCCGAACGTCCCGGATGCCTGACTACTTCGCCGAACTCCCGTCGGGGTGGGAGGTGCTTGCTCGGCTGGCTGCGCCATAGCTGTAATTTCGGCACGCAACCTTGATTCCAACTCCTTCATCTTTGCGTCGTACTCGGCGCTCACCTCCTTGCGCAATTGCGCAATTACGCAATTATCTTGTCTTTGTTCACTTTCGCACGAGATTTCCTTCGAGGTTTTGGTCCATTAAATACGTCCTTCCAGCCCCTGTAGGCACCTACGCCCCTTACTCGACCAGGGTGTTCTGGATTCCCGAGCGCTATGGACAAGGAGTCATCTTGCCTTTCGACCGACCGGGCACCGGAATTGACCTCCTCCTCCACCTCCAACTGTGAATAGAAAAATTAGTTATAGCAAAAGAATTAGTGATGTACACAAATTTTTTAACACGCTTGAATTACACATAGTTCTAACGAACGACTCTTACCATTCTCTGAGCCACGGGTTGCAACGTGGGATGTAGTACTATCCTCCCGTCAGCGGTTAACTCGGACCTTGCCAACGTCCAATCTTGGGCCCTAGGATTTTTTATCATAACCACGGGTGAGTCAGAGTCTTTGTTCAACTCTATTATTTTTGCCCACTCCTCCCTTTTACCCTGGTAACCACCCGACCCCAACTTGTGCGGATACTTGTTCATTGCAACGATCCTCCTGCCCTCCTCCCTTTTTTTCTTCACACATCAAAGTAAAAAAATTAGCCTACTATTTTCCATTTATTAAAAAGTAAACAAACCAATTAAAAAGCAAATAAAAAAATTACAAGTTGTGATTGGAACACCATTTCAACTTTATATTGATTCAGTTATTCAAAATAAACACCATTTCAACTTTATAATCTGATTGGAACAACAAAAGCAACCGGGTGCCTATTTCGGACACCATTTACGAACATAATTCAAATCGATAAAGGAAAAAAGGTAATTTTGCTGAATTTACATACCTTGAACTCGTCCGTGCTCTTCATCTCCACAAACTTCTCCCACATCTCTTGAGTCACCCAAGGATAGTATCCTACCGGGCTTTTACCTTTATCCATCCAATCCGTACTCAGCGTGCTTTTGAATTGCTTCCAACCTTCATTCATTATCCTCAAAGTCTTATCCTTTACCACCTCCGGGATGTCATCCGGGATGTTCCACTGAGCCTGCATTGACACCCAAATTACTGCATTTAATTTCATGTACAATTAAAAAAAAAAGATATTAACTGGTTAGGTACTTCACCTTCACAATGTTCCACCATTCGTTCTTTTGTTCTTCCGAAAACTTATCCCATCTCTTTACCAAGATGTCTGCCTTCTGCTTCGCCAAATTGCTCACATAATTTGAAAATGGTCCCCGTCTTTCACCCTTCGCACACCCATTTTTACTGAACTCGATGTCCAGTTGCTTTGCCTCGGATGTGGCCGTGCACATTGTCGGACCTCTTTTCCTTTTTGCCGAACCTGATTGGGTAGCAGCTTGGTGCTCGCCTTCTTCCATCATATCTACGTGCTCATCCTCAATCGACATGGTTCTATAAAAAAAAATATAACTTTTTAAGTAAATACCAAAATAAATACAGTAAATACATGCAGTAAATACCAAAATTTCTTCAATGAAGATGGAGGTGTTGAGTGTTTACCTGAGAAAGAAGAGGTAGGTTGTCGGACCGCAGAGGTTGTTAGACAGGAGAGGCGATGAAATCGAGGTGGGGTGGGGAAGAAGGACTCGATGCGGCGCGAGCTAAGTTTCGAAAAATTTGGAAAAGAAGGCGCGAGCTAAGTTATGAAAAAATTGGAAGAGCAGGCGCGTAATATGTATTGTAACCCTAGTTCTACACGGATATTTCACTTAATTCATTCGTGTTGGAACACCTTATACACGGACTTTTAATTTAAAATCCGTGTAGAAAGGAAGGAGACAAGCTACACGGACTTTTAGTTAAATACCCGTGTAGAAAGACCCTTTTCGACACGGACTTTAATTTAAAATCGGTGTAGAGAGGAAATAGAGATACACGGACTTTTATTTCAACATCCGTGTAGAAAGACCCTTTTTGACACGGACTTTAATTTTAACAACCGCGTCTTTTACCCTTTCTACACAGACTTTTAGTTAACAGACCGTGTCGCTCACCTATACTAGAGATCTAAACCCTAAACCCTTTGTACACGGACTTTTAGTTTAATATCCGTATGTGATTACCGTGTACCATTTCCTCTTCCGCTTTGCCTCAACCTTTCGACACGGCCGTTTAATTGAGGGTCCGTGACAAAGGTATAAAAATCGGATTATTTATTTAAGTTTTGTTTAATTTGAACAGTTTCACATCGGAAGTCGGAAAGTTGCCTTTCTATTATTTCTAAGGAGAAGACGAAACGACTCTTCAAAATTCTATATAATCTGAGAAACCCCTGATTGAAATTTGGAATGTTCAAATGGCCGTGCCCCTGCCCCCCTCAAATGTGCCATGGCCATGGCCCCCCTCAAACATGCATGAATTCCCTCCCGAAGTCCCTGCCGAAGTTCCCGCAGTCCCTCCCGGCTTCGAAATGCCTCCTCCCAACGTGAAGAGGACATGGCCATGGCCCCCCTCAAGTGTGCCACGGCGAAGCCCAAGGGGGCACCCACCACCAAAGCCCTACATAAGTAGGGGCAATCCAGCCAGACCCGAGCGCCCCTGGTTTAAAAGGCCAAGGCAGCCACCACCATCTAACTAGTTTAATTAAGTTATTTTTTTTGGTTAGTTTGTAGTTATTTTGTAGTTTTTCTTTAAATTTGTGGTATATGTATGAGGATCCCTTCTTTTGGTATGATGTATTAGGATCCTTTTTTATGTAATATATTTTGTTCTTTAATCAATATTTTTTTTAGATATGAATTAGCAGTACAAAACAGCAACAAATAACAATATATAAACACTACAAAGGTTATTACTTAAAAACCTTTAATATTTAAATTTTTCTTCTAAGTAAAATACTTAAATGCTGTCCAAATAATCTGATTTGAAAACATAAATTCAAAACCAATTTTACGAAAATTTTCGCCTAGGTTGGCTTTTCCCCGCCTCACTTTCCCTCCCCTTTTACACGGATGTTTAATTAAAT
Source organism: Carex littledalei (assembly GCA_011114355.1). Taxonomy (NCBI): domain Eukaryota; kingdom Viridiplantae; phylum Streptophyta; class Magnoliopsida; order Poales; family Cyperaceae; genus Carex; species Carex littledalei. The sequence continues at coordinate 3,340,376 of CM022082.1, forward strand.
GTCCGTGTACGATACCTTTCTACACGGACTTTTAATTAAACGTCCGTGTAGCTCGCTTTGCATTTCTACACGGATGTTCAATTAAAGAGAACGGAGTAGGTCCGATGCCCATCGGACCTACTTTCATGTTCAACGATGATGACCGTCCGATCTAATTTAAGATATGTCCGCACGGAAACTGAAACAGATACGAACGAATTTTAAACTATTCCGCATGACTTTTAAAGCAAATAGACGGTGATTAAGCCCATCGTAAGCAAATACGAATGAATTATAAAACCTTTTTCTCAACGATGATGACCTATTTTATGTTCAACGATGATGAAAAAGATTTAATATGTTATGTACGAGAGCAGCTTGGGTCCGATGCCCATCGGACCCAAAGTGAGTTCGATGGGCTCTATGACCGTCCGATTTATGTCAAGATTCGTGCGCACGTAAATTAAAGCAGACGCGAAAGTTCTGGCGTGATCGTAAAGCAGATCAGACGGTCATCGAGCACAAAACAAAAAAGTTCTGGCGTGATCTTAAAGCAGATCGGACCTACTCTCAAGTCTTAATTTGTAACTGGAAATTAAATAATATAGAGTTCAAGAGCACAAAAAATTAAAATACTTCATATATTAATTTCAACATAGGAATATTTACTGGATACATCATCACTTAATACAAAACAAAAACATAAAATATATAACAAACATAAGTATCTATCCCTAATTAAAAAACTATTCTTTCTCACTAATTGCCTCCCCTTTTTAATTTTAACATCCGTGTCTCTTACCCTTTGTACACGGACTTTTACTTAGAACCGTGTGTGATATTTGAAAACCTGCAATTGAGCATTGAGTTCCTGTACCAAACAGTCATAGCGATCATTTTCGAATTTAGAAATACAACTCCACAGCAAGCGATTTCTCCAAATGCTCGACCAACCTCTCCCAACTCAGATTTCTCCCTCCTCTGAAGGCAGAACAGGCACATGCAGCCTCCCGGGAGAAGTTCTTCAATCTGAGTTGGAGAGGAAGGTCGAGCATTTGGAGAAATCGCAACGAGGGTACTCGGCCTTCGAGAAATAGATAGGTGAGATTGGCAAAAGACTCGAAGCGGCGCGAGCCATGTATTATATTGTTACCCTCTTTCTACTTGATCAAAACGGCGCCGGGAGGAGATTGCCTTTTATACCAAATTTTAACACCCCGGTCTTCAACCCATTGACACAGAAACAAGGGAATACTAAGGTCAGGACTGTAAATGAGCTCCCAAATTTTCTCAATAACGCCATAATACGACTTTGATGCTATTACCGGTTGGGAATCTCCGGATCTACTGAATTCTTGAGACGTCGCCACCAACGTCACCCCACTATTTTGCATCGTGCTCTTATCACTTTGGGATTTAGTGTAAAATGTATACCCGTTAATTTTGTATCCTTGGAATGTTCTAACAACAATTCGGGGTCCTTCGCCCAGCAGTCGAACAATTTCATTTACGGGCCTCATATCGGGGTGTAGTACTCTTGTTGAAGGATCGTCATGTGCTCATCTATATAAGGAGCAACATCGGTCATGTGCTGTAGTACCAAAAAATGTGCCTTCTGTAGTTCATCTCTATCAGCAACTACGGCTTTCAACCCAATTGTCCCGACTCCTTGGAGCCTTCCCTCATATCGAGACTTTGGAACGCCAATAGGACAGACACCGGTCATGTAGTTGGTGCAAAAATCAATCACCTCTTCTGTGGAATATCCTTCTACAATGCTACCTTCGGGTCGATGTCGGTTCCTTACGTATTTTTTCAAAATTCCCATGTATCTCTCGAATGGATACATATACCGCAGGAACACAGGACCACAGATCTTGATTTCTCTCACTAGATGAACAACAAGGTGAACCATAACATCGAAAAAAGATGGCGGAAAATACATCTCAAGTTGGCAAAGAGTAGCGACGACTTCTACCTCCAAAGAGTCCAGTATTAGAGGGTCTATCACTTTGGAATTGATTGTATTGAAGAAAAAACAAAGCTTCGTAATGGTTTGACGAACGGGCTTTGGTAAAACCCCCCTAATTGCAATAGGAATCATATGTGTCAATAAAACATGACAGTCGTGAGATTTCAGACCTACCAGTTTCAGGTCCTTCATCGACACCAGCTTCTTAATATTCGAAGAATACCCTGATGGGACCTTAATACTACAGAGGCATTCACAAAAGCTTATTTTCTCTTTCTTCGACATTGTGCACATTGCGGGGGGTAGGTATGTGCGCTTCCCTTTCTCCTGCGGTGCAAGCTCGGGTCGTATTCCCATTTCTACCATGTCTTTTCGAACTTTGATACCATCTTTAGTCTTCCCCGGAATGTTCAATAATAAACCAGTCAAACTGTCGCAGACATTTTTTTCAACATGCATGACATCTATGCAATGTCTCACTTCTAAATATTCCCAGTAAGGTAGGTTCCAAAATATGGACCTCTTTTTCCAAATATTCTTCGGCATTTCTGTGGCACACTTTCCAAACACAACATCAAGGTTTTTAACACGCTCGAAGACACCCTTCCCATCTAATGGACGACGGGCCACTCCAAGCTCAACTTTCCCGTTGAATGCCTTCTTCTTCTTACGATATGGGTGATTAATTGAAAGAAACCTACGGTGCCCCATAAATACATTCTTTTGACAATTCTTCAACCTCAGCACCTGCGTATCATCTTCACAAATAGGGCACGCTTTTGCTCCTTTACAAGTGTAACCCGATAAATTCCCGTACGCGGGGAAATCATTTACGGTGCAAAACACCATAGCCCGCAAGTTAAAGGTCTCTTTCATGTACGCATCCCACACCGGGACGCCATCACGCCACAATTTTTGGAGGTCCTCAATTAATGGTGCGAGATATACATCTATGTCATTTCCGGGTTGTCTGGGTCCTTGGATTAGTAATGACATCATTATATACCTGCGTTTCATGCACAACCAAGGAGGAAGATTGTAGATGGCTAACAGAACTGGCCAAGTACTGTGCCGACTGCTCATGCTTCCAAACGGACTCATTCCATCTGTGCTCACCACAATCTTGAGGTTTCTTATCTCGGAACTAAAATCTTTGAATTGTCTATCAAAATTTCTCCACTGAGGAGAATCAGCCGGGTGTCTTAGTTTACCGTCCTTTTTGCGCCCTTCTTCATGCCAACGCAATAACTTGGCATCTTTGGGATTTGCAAATAACCGTTTGAATCTCGGTATTATCGGCAAGTACCACAACACCTTAGCCGGAGGCCGGCCCTTTTTGCCGTCGTCACAATCAGTAGTGCCCTGGTCCTTACATTTATACCGAGAAACACCGCACTTGGGACAAACATGCATGTCCTCGTACTCATTACGATACAATACACAGTCATTCGGACATGCATGTATTCTTTCGATCTTCAACCCCACCGGACATATCAACTTCTTCGCCTGATATATTGTACGGGGTAACTCGTTGTTATCTGGGAGCATTTCTCCTAAAAACTTTAATAAGGACGTGAAACTCTTATCACTCCAACCACTATCTGCTTTCAAGTTAAATAATTTCAACACAGCTGACAATTTCGTAAATTTGGTACACTCGGGATACAACGGCTTTTTGGATTCATTAGACAAATACTGAAATTTATTATAATTTTTATCACTAATTTCATCTTCCACATCATGTAACATGTCCTCCAGATTATCAATATACTCATGTACTACATTTTCAGCGATATCCGTCTCCAGCTCATCATCGTCGTTGCGATCAAGTTCAACATTATCAAAATTTTCGACATTCACATCATCATCGCTGAAATCAAGTTCAAAATTATCCAAAATTTCTACATTCTCATCGCTCTCTTCACAACGGTTAGAATTCTTATTGGTACAACTACTTTCCCCAAATTCCTCACCATGTATGAACCAATATGTATATCTTTTCTTAAATCCACGACAAATCAAATGAGCTCTAATTTCTTCAGAATCCCTAAATCTTAAAAAAAATTTACAATCTCTACAAGGACACAAAATGTCGGCTTCCTTCATCTTCACTCTATACCTCTCAGCGAATTTTATGAACTCATCAACGCGACCCAAATATTCTTCACTATCACGTCGCAATTCATACATCCAACTTCGATCCATCTGTAAATTAAATTATAAAAATGATTTCAATTAATCATGGTCAACATGTAAATTGGTACCAAATTCTAGGCTTACAAAGGGCCGGTTTACAATCCTAACCCACTCTTTGAATATTAGGTCCCATATGTGAACACATATTAGCGATATTTAATTAGTATTTGAGAAAAATTCGGCAGCATTTCCCCTTAACTCCCCAAGTATGCGTAAAAACCACATACTCGTAGGAGCATTAAGGGAAAATACCATCGAACTTTCCTCAATTACTAATTAAATCCCGCTAATATGTGTTCACATCCTAAATGAGACCCAATATTCAAAGAGCAGTCCCAAAATGGGGACTATCCAAAATTAATCCCTATTGGATTAATTTTGAACGGGCAAAGGACCTAAAAGCATCAGTAGGTCGGTTATTGGACAACAATACACTAATTACACATGATCTAAATAAGTACAAATAAGTAACATAAAAATAGAGGAAGAAAAGGAAAAAATATATATATATACACTAACCTTAGAAAGATAGAGAGGAGAAAATACAAACTTCAAAGATCTTAGATAATACCAGCTGCTGGCCTTTGCAGAAATCGGATCAGCGCATTCAATACAGAGAGAGAGAGACAGTATTAATTACTCGATAAAAAAAACGGCGCTGGAAGGAGAAGGCCTTTTATACCAAAACCCTACAAAGACTTTTCTCCACGGATCTTAAGTTAAGAAATCCGTGTAGCTCTCTCACAAATCATACACGGTTAATTGTATTTAAGAACCGTGTGTATAATGCTAGCCTTTTCTAGGAATTTATAAAAAAATTCGTATCACTTAAGATAGGAGAACGCGGTTCTACACGAATTTTCAACAAACAACCGTATACATTTACTTTCTACACAGATCTTTCGTTAAGAAATCTGTGTAGCTCTCTAACAAATCATACACGGCTATTTTTACTTAGAACCGTGTATAATGCTAGTACAAATATCCGTGTAGCTATTTAGTACACGGATATTCAACAAATATCCATGTACAATTACTATTTGGACACGGTTTTAAGTTAAATATCCGTGTATGTTATCCTGTATATTTTTTTATTAACAATTTTTTTTTTGGGCTAGCCTCCATTTTTGCTAGCCAGTTTGCTACAAAATTCAATATTGAGTTTACCACCAGTTTTTCAGATAATTTGACATCCAGTTTACCAATTACAGCACACAAATTATACTTAGCATTACAAAATTCATATTTAGCATTACAAATCCATGTTCAGCAATTACAAAATTTCATAAATTCATCTCCTTATTTACAATTACAGCACAGAAAATTACTAAATTCACTATATTTTATTTAATTACAAGAACATGCTTTATATTTGAAACACAAAATCGGTGCATGGCATACAAACCGGTCAATTAATAAGGGTAAACTAAAAATTCATGTACACAAAATTATACAAATTTATACAAATTCATAATGAGTATTACAAAATTTAAATTGAAACATTATACAAATCCATATTGAGCATTACAAATCCATATTGAGCATATATTATACAAATCCATACTGGGTAGACATATCCTTCTTCCTGAGCCTCGATCCCATAATGATTTCAAATATAAACTTAAGGTTTACATTTGGTGCCAGTAGCTGGGGTTTACAGAGTGTAATATGAAGATACATTTTAATAAAGAAATAGTCGAGTAAAAAGTTGGATGAAGGACCTTCGAAAAAAAGGGAAGAGGTGGATGAAGGACCTTCACAGCCGGATGAAGAGTCGAATGAAGAGTCGGACACAATCTTGTCAGACTGAAGAAGGTCGGTTCTATGTATGTATGCAACTCATGTCAGAATCTTCCTTGTTAGCTGAAGCTGGTGTAACTCAGAGGTTGTGTCCGACTCTTCATTCGGCTCTTCATCCAGCTCTGAAGGTCCTTCATCCCACCTCTTCCCTTTTTTTCCAAGGTCCTTCATCCAACTTTTTACTCGACTCTTTCTTTATTAAAACATGTATATCTTCATATTACCCTCTGTAAACCCTAGCTACTGGCACCAAAAGCGAAGAGCCATCGTTGCTCACCTGAATGTGACATGGTTCTACAAAAAACAACATTATTAGAAACAAGCACAATTATACATGCATTAGTAAAATAATCACTAAAATAACAATTATACATGCATCACTGTATTATACATGCATTAGTTGATTATACATGCATTAGTAAAATAATCACTAAAATAACAATTATACATGCATCACTGTATTATACATGCATTAGTTGATTATACATGCATTACTCTATTATTAGAAACAAGCACAATTATACATGCATCACTCTATTATACATGCATTACTAAACAAGCACAATTATCAAGCTAATCATCACTAAAATAACAGTTATACATGCATTACTCTATTATACATGCATTAGTTGATTATACATGCATTACTCTATTATTAGAAAAAAGCACAATTATACATGCATCACTCTATTTAATATACTAATTATTTACATTATCTCAACAAATCAAGCATGCATGCATTAATTACTAATTGACCTAAATAAGCAATAACAAGTAACAGAAAATTAGAGGAAGAAAAGAGAAATATATACACGACTAACCTTAGCAAGATAGAGAGGAGAAATACAAATTAACTTCAAAGATCTCAGATCCGGCCTCCTTGTGCGCAGAAATTAGACCAATTCGTATACATAGAGAGAGAGTATTAATTGATCAAAACGGCGCTGGAAGGAGAAGGCCTTTATCGATAATCAAAACCCTACAATAACTTTCTCCATGGATTATTATGTAAACAGCCGTGTAGCTCTGTCAAAGATTTCTACACTGCTGTTTAAACAAACATCCGTGTGCATTTCGCATATTTCTACAATTACCGTTTGTACACGGTTTTTAGGTAAATATCCGTATATGATTGCCTTATATATTTTTTTAGATATTTTTTTTCTGGGCTAGCCTCCAGTTTTGCTACAAAATTCAGTATTGAGATTACCCTCCAATTTTTCAGATAATTTTGTCATCCAGTTTCCAATTACAGCACAAAAATTATACTTAGCATTACAAAATTCATAAATTCATATTTAGCATTACAAAATTCATAAATTCAACTCTTTATTTACTATTACAGCACAAAAATTACTAAATTCACTAATAAAACATTACAAGAAAAATGCTTACAAGAACATTACTAGAATTCACAAAAATTACTAAATTCACTAATAAAACATTACAAGAACATTACTAAATTCACTAATAAAACATTACTAATATGAATAAATTCATATTTTATTTAACACCTTACAAGAGCATGCTTTATCTTGGTTAGGTTCCAAAGAAATGGGTCAGACTAACTTTCAACTAACAAAACATTTTCTGCAAATTAAATTATGTTTTAGTCCCAAGTTTTTGGCGATGCACAAATGGACATGTGGCAGTGTTATTACGTTGTTGTTTAAATTCTTTCGCAAACCACATCTTATTCAAAGGGGGTTTGTGTAAGAAATTAAACAACAATGCACTGCCACATGCCATTTCTACACCGCCAAAAACTTGGGATCAAAACATGATTTAATTTAAAGAACATGTTTTATTATTGAAAGTTAGTTTTACCCATTTCTTTGGAACCTAACCAAGAAAAAACATGTTATTGTCAAGTGTCAAATAAAATATAGTGAAAATAAAAAGAAAATGAAATTCATCACATGCTGTCCATCGGAAAGTTCATCACAATCTGTAAATAAAAAAAAATGATGAGTAAGTAAGCAACAATAAGTAACAGAAAATTAGAGGAAGAAACGGAAAATACATGCCAGAGATGAAGGAGATATTCATGCCAGAAGTGAAGTCGAGATGTAGGTTATCAATTATATCACATCGCTCGTCTTGATAGATGAGCTCCAAAGATAGCGACTTATCTTGATAGATAAGCGATCTGACATAATTGATAAACCTAAATCAAAATTCCAATTATTAACCGTGAAATGATTATATATCAAAGTTGATCATAAGCGATATGTAAAGTGACCGGTCTTTCTCTCTTCCTAAGGTTATACAGGAGAACCTACAATTTACCTATGAATTGAAAAAACTCTAACCTTTCCGTTTGTTGAATTACTTGATCAAAACGGCGCTGGAAGGAGAAGGCCTTTTATACGGCGCGGGAAGGAGAAGGCCTTTTATACCAAAACCCTACACTTTTCTACACGGATTTATACTTAACAAAACCGTGTACAATGTGCAGTGTATAAAATTGGCAAAACCGTGTATCGATAATCAAAACCCTACAATAACCTTTCTCCACGGATTATTATGTAAACAGCCGTGTAGCTCTGTCAAAGGTTTCTACACTGTTATTTAAACAAACATCCGTGTGCATTTTGCATATTTCTACACGGTTCTACCATAAATACCCGTGTAGCTCAATCATGGCTATCTACACTGTTAGTTAAACAATAATCCGTTTACAATTCCTGATAAACGTCCGTGTAGCTCTCTCAAGGCTTTCTACACTGATTCTTTAATAACTATCCGTGTAATAGATCCCACAGATATTTCGGGCTTCCAAAAAATTACAATATCACACGGTTTTTATATAAAATTGTCAAATCCGTATACAATGTGCAGTGTACAATGACCATTTCTGTAGTAGTATACTCTCTCCGCCACTGGTTAGGTTCATCTTTTTATTTATACATGAAAGTTGAAAACGTTCCAATTTCGATGTGTTGTTTTCTCTATTAAAGTTCATTTATAAAAATCTAATAATTTAAAAACTGTAATAGTCAATCTAACATTAAAAACCGTGTTTATTTATTTACAAAATAAAATTAACATCCTTACTTTACATTTAGAACAAAAAATTTAATAATACATTGAGAATAATCAATTTTATGAAAATCACTTCATATTTGACAAAAGACAAGTATGAATAGAGAAAATTTATACTTCATCCAACTTCTTCCAAATATAAAAATAAAAAACTTAAATAGACAAATTATTCCACCAAATCAGTTTAATACAGTCAGCAATTTCAAAAATAATTTTTCATAATATTATCAGGGTCATTCTTGTTTTATGCAAAGAATGTTTTTGACATTAGTATATATTTTTAGTATCGACAATATTCATACTTTGTTTTTTTTATTATACTAAATTAATTCTAAAATTTAAAATTTTTGTATGTAAATGCATCACTCGTAAAGTATTAAAACTATCGTGTTTTATTTGAAAAATATAGATATCTAGTCCAAATTCAAATGAAGTTTTATAGGATATATTTATAGTTTAGTTGAGAAATTCAATCAACGGTATTCAATATCATTTATATAAATAAAATTATCAACTCAAGATGTTAGAGAAAAGGAAGAGTTAACAAAAGAAGTAAAAGTGAAAAATTAGAATGCAGATAGAACTTAGAAGATTAAAATAGTAAATAGACTTAATTAAATTGTCCCTACTTTTTTAGTATAAAGAAGCACACACAAAATAGGCAGTATATATATATAGAACTAACAAAGAATGCCATAGAAGATCGTCATAGCACTATAGGAGGATCATGCATGACGATAGTGGTATATATTTTTATTTGAAAAGATCAATGTCTAGTTCAAATGAACTTTTATATGACATATTTTTATAATTTGGTTGATAAATTCAATCAACGGTATTCAATATCATATTTTTAAAACACAAATTTTAAGTCAGCGAGAAGAAGAGACCATAAAAGAGGCAAATTTAAAAATTAAAATGTAGATAGACTGATAGAATATGAAAATAATAATAAAAAGAATATTAATATTATTACTAATAATAATCAACTTAAATTGGCCTATTTTTTAAGTAAAAAAAAAAAAGCGAAACACAAAATTCAAGTAATTTTCTTTGGACATCCCAAATAATTGATATATTTATATGAGCAAGACTAGCGTGTGCTAGGCTCACCAAGAGGGATTGGTGAGCGCACCTCCAAAAAGCGCATTTTCAAAGTTCAAATAGTCGATTCGAACCTTCCAACGTGTTCTTCATATTAAAATGTGCTTGGAGACCAAATTTTACATTTTTTGAAAATTTATTACTATTTTTTTAGAATTTTTGAAAATCATCAGCTTTTCATTAAATAAAAAAAAATTTCAAAAAACACTAATTTTCAAAAATTCTAAAAAAATAGTAATAAATTTTCAAAAAATGTAAAATTTGATCTCCAAGCACATTTTAATATGAAGAACACGTTGGAAGGTTCGAATCGACTATTTGAACTTTGAAAATGCGCTTTTTGAAGGTGCGCTCACCAATCCCTCTTGGTGAGCCTAGCACACCCTAGTCTTGCTCTATTTATATATCAGGGTACTTTGATCCTACCGAAGACTTCTAAGATGGCAGTATTGAACTACAAAGAATGTCATAGAAGTTTTGCCGCAGATGACTTCACCGAGAAAATTCTTCTCTATATTAAATATATTTAAAATTAATGAAATAACCTTATTCAAATAAGACTCTAAAATTTACTTAGGACCATTATACCCTTCTACCCTTTCCTTTATATTTTTTGTCTCTTCGATACTTTTGTTCTGTCCAAATTTTTTTTTTTCTGAAGTGTATGGTCACCCTAAGTAGATGCTTTTAATCAGTCATCAAAAATAGCCGAGCTGTACTGGGACCTATTATGAGAAAATTAAACCAATATACAATTTTATTAACATTATACAAAGTCTAAAGCAAAGAGTCTCAATATACCAGTCAGCACTACAAGGATAACATTATGACAGAATTACACCTAATATATTTATATATGAACTTCTTATAAATTGATCTAGAACTTGATTTGTTAGCTATAATCAAATCAGAATTATCTGGTCTAGTTTCAGATACCAGTACTGTACTAGGGAAGTAATTTTGCAATAGTACATAGAAGCAAGTAATTTTGCTCATGTATGCTTTGTTTGGATTGACCACTCATTCCGTGATCCTAAGAATGGTTAGAATGTTTGAGTCCGAATCTGCTGCGATTCCGAGGTGGATCGCAGGATCCTAAAATTCCGAGATCAACGGTTCAAATTTTCTCGAGTGCGGATCTCGGAAACGTTCTTAAAAAGTAAATTTTCATGCACGCATCTCGAAAAAGACCAACAGTTGAGATGGGATCGCAGGGTCCTGCGATCCACCTCGGAATCGCAGCAGATTTATTTTCAGAATGTTTGGGTTGTCACCCAAACATTTGGAAAAAAAGAAAAAGAAATTGAGGAGATGTTTTTAATCATTCTTAGGATGTTTAATGGTCCTAAGTGAATTTTAGAGTCTCAAATAAGGTTATTTAATTAGTTTTAAATATATATAGCCCGAGCTTTTAATCATTGAATCTAGAAATTCAATACCTGTATTTGAATTTGGACAGACTCAATGATTAAAATTCTTTTTTTTTTTCTGAATGTTTGGGTTGGTGGCTTGTCGAATTCAGATCACCCCCGGTACCGTAATAGGAAATCTTTTACAATTACTTGATCGGGACCGTTCTTTTTAACTTGGCACGAATCTCAAAGCCCAATAATACTGCCCCCTCCGTTAGTCCGAATCCCAAAGCGGCTGGGAGTTAATCTCAAACCGTAAAGTGAAGGGAATCTTTTACGGTACCGGGGAGGATATTTGTCCCGGGTTGTCACCAGATTTCAATGTTTGACCAGCTGGAGAAAAAGTATCGGAAAAAAATACCTCAGAGAGAGAGAGAAAGAATGAGAAAGGGAATGGTAGAAGGGTATAATGGTTTTAAGTGAATTTTAGAGTCTCAAATGAAATTATTTAATTAGTTTTAAATATATTTAATATAGTTTAGAGTTATAATGGGTAAATGTGTGAGTTCTTACAATTTTGAAGGGTATATATGATATTACAAATTTTTAAAGAGGAAATACGTAATATTAAAGTTTTTGAGGAGATACATGAAATTCTCCCATAAAAATATGTCATTTAAAAGTTCATTTGAATTACAAATTGATTTTTGCAAATAAAAATGCCACTATTGACTATTGTCATGCATGACGATATCGTCCTATAGTGCTTTGACGATTTTCTATGTCATTCTTTGTAGTTCAATATATACTGCCTATCTTGAATCATACAGTAGGTCGTAGGATATAGGCAACTATTTGGGATGTCTAACAAATATTAGTATGATTTTGTGTTTGCTTTTTTTTTTTTTAGATAAGATAAAACTCTTCATCTAAAAGTACATTACATTAAAAAAATTTATTTTTAATGAAACAATTGTAATTTTATTTTATTTCATGAAAATTACCAATAATTAAAATAATAAATAAATATATATATATAGAGGCTGGCTAATATGCTTATATAAGCATATGCCCCCATATGCTTATAACTCATTTTTGTGTTTCCAATGTTCAAATGGTCGATCCGACCGTTCATCTTGTTTTCCATATTAATATGTGCTTGGAGACTAAATTTTACATTTTTCTGAATTTTTTTACTATTTATTAAGCCACTTTGAAAATTGCTGATCTGGGTGAACAGTAAAAACAGTGTTTCCAAAATTCTGGACCACCAGATCAGAAACTTTCAAAGTGGCTTAATAAATAGTAAAAAAATTTAGAAAAATGTAAAATTTAGTCTCCAAGCACATATTAATATGGAGAACAAGATGAACGGTCGGATCGACCATTTGAACATTGGAAACGCAAAAATGCTCATTTAAGCATATGTGGGCATATGCTTATATAAGCATAGTAGCCAAGCACTATATATATATATATATATAGAGAGAGAGAGAGAGAGATTGGCTAATGTGCTAACGTTATAACTTCGGCCGAAGTTATAACGAGTCGTTTATTAGTTTTTAAAATCCAAACAACCGATCCGAACCGTTCAACTTTTTCTAAATATTGAAATGTGCTTGGAGACCAAATTTTACATTTTTTGGAATTTTTTTACTATTTATTAAGCCACTTTGAAAATCGCAGATCTGCTGTGAATAGTAAAAAACAGCAAAATTTTCTGGACCACCGGATCAGTATTTTCAAAGTGGCTTAATAAATAGTAAAAAAATTCCAAAAATGTAAAATTTGGTCTCCAAGCACATTTCAACATGGAGATCAAGTTTAATGGTTCGGATCGGTTGTTTGGATTTTGAAATTGCAAAAACGACTCGTTATAACTTCGGCCGAAGTTATAACGTTAGCACATTAGCCAATCTATCTATATATATATATATATATATATATATATATATATATATATAATAGGCGTATCGTATCCGAGATTTTTAAAAATTACCGTATCGCCGTATCAATATCGTATCCGATACGATACCCGTATCTGTATCCATGCAACATAGGGTGACAATGATCTTCAAATAAATATATATACCACTATCGTCATGCATGCATGATCCTCCTGTAGTGCTATGACGATCTTCTATGTCATTTTTTTGTAGTTCTATATATACTGCCTATCTTGAATCATACATCCTGTAGAATATATAGTGACATGATTCGCGAATTATTTGCGAATTATTCGCATTTTATTCGATTTTTGATATTTTTGAGCCGAACACCGAATAAAATGCAAAAAAAAACGTATGTTACATTTTATTCGCAAATAAAACACGAATTACAAATTATTTGCGAATTTTTTTGGGGGTTTTGTTGGTTTTTTTTTTTTGCTTCCTTGTGGTACCGAATCATTCCCGAATTATACCTGAATTATTTCCGAAATACAAATTTTTGATCTCGCCGAATCAAACCTGAACTATTCATTTATCACTATGGTTATGGTAGAATATAGGTATACTGATATACAACTATTGCTTCTTTTTACTTTAAAAGGAGAACAATTTAATTAAGTCTATTATTACTATTTTAATATTCAAGTTCTATCTGCATTAATTTATTTTTACTCTTACCTCTTTTGCTAACGAGTAGGGTTAAAATGCATAATTAGTTTTGTGCTCCAATTATGCTTTTTATTTTTCTGTTTTTAAAGTTTGACCAGTTGATATGAACCGCTCAACATGATCTTCATATTAAAATATGCTTGCAGACTAAATTTTATATTTTTGAAACTTTTTTATTATTTTTTTAGATTGGTACAAAACCACTATTTTAGATAGTTCAGTATTTTCTAAAAAAATAGCCGAATAAACTTTAATTACTATTTCTTTATTTGAAAGAAGTCGATTGAAGTATAAATTTCTCGTTTCGTACTTGTCTTTTGTCAAATATAAAGTGATTTTCTTAAAATTGATTATTCTCAATATATTATTAATTTTTTGTTTTTACCACTAAATTAAGGTTTGTTGTGTAAAGTAAGGATGTTAATTTTATTTTGTAAATTAATAAACAGGATTTTTAATGTTAGATTGACTATTACAGTGTTTAAATTATTAGATCTTTTAATAAATGAACTTAAATTAGGTTGTGTATACATGTTAGCATGCAACAGAGAATCCCAACTTCGAACCTCGGAGGAAGAGAAACTAACACATCGATATTGGAACTTCTTTTTGAACTTGCATTATAATATGAGGCAAGAGACAAGGAGTAGAGCCCACTTTTATAAAATTGTATATTTTTTCAAAAAAAAAAAAAAAAAGCTTGCATGTATAAAATAAAAAGATAAACTTAACCAGTGGCGGAGACAGAATTCACATGTACCGTAATAGAGAATCTTTTATAATTACTTAATCTGGACCGTTCTTTTTAACTTGGTATGAATCTCAAAGACCAATAATACTGCCTCCTCTGTCAACCCGAATTTCATACCGGCTGGGAGTTAATCTCAAACTGTAAAGTGAAGGGAATCTTTTACGGTACCGGAGAGGATATTTGCCCGGCAGAGACAAGGAGTAGATTCCAATTTTATAATAATTAAATTTAATTATTATAAAATTGGGATCTACTCCTTGGGTGTAAATATAGCACTTTTTTACTCATTTATACCGTATATGATTAGAGAGATACGGATTTAAAGTCCAAATTTTACTCATTCTAACAGTTGGATTCAAAGTCCAAACAGTCGATTCAAACCGTTTAACTTGATCTCTATGTTAAAGTGTGCTTGGAGACCAAATTTTACATTTTTTGGAAATTGCTTACTATTTTTTAGAAACTTTTAAAATCATTGTGATCTAGAAATTTCTGAAAAATAGTGATTTTAAAAAATTACAAAAAAATAGCAAGCAATTTCTAAAAAATATAAAATTTGATCTCTAAGCATGTTTTAATATATAGAGATTAAGTTGAACGGTTGAAATCAACTGTTTGGACTTTAAATCTAACAGTTTAGAGTTCAATGCATATGAGAGATTGCAATGCAAAAGTGTTTTTTATGGAAATTTTTTATCCGTAGTAATTAATAGAAAAGAAGAGAGACAAACAGTAAGATTACAATAATATTTATATTGGTAGTAAGATCGGTAGCAATTCTACCGATCTTAAGTCTTTTTTTTTAGTTTGATGTATAGATGGAGAGAATTCTTATATTTGATTTCTAGTAAAATATGAAAAGTTTTTCAAAAAATAAATGAAATGTTTTTGATATATTTAAATTTTAAGGTACTTAATCATTTTTGTAAAAAAATATATTTTACTAGAAAAAATTAAAAGGAAAAAAAACTGGTTTAGATTGGTAAAATTCTTATCAATCCAAAACTTTTTTTATTTTTAAAATCGGTAAAATTACTACCGATCTTACTACCAATATAAATATTACTGTACTCTTACTATTTGTCTCTCTTCTTTTCTATTAATTACTACCAATAAAAATTTTTTGTTTTTTATATTGCTTGTGTTGCTTCTTCTATCTATTGTACAACTGAATGAAAGCAGTGGTATATACCATAGTAACAAGATTCGCGTTTTATTCGCGAATAAAACGCGAATAAAACATTTTTTGGAGGTTTCCGCACCGAACAGCGAATAAAACGGTTGACCAAACTTTTACCGATTTATTCGCGAATAAAACGCCAATAAAACATTTTTTATGAATTATTCGCGTTTTATTCAAAAAATCGTCGCTGTTGCTCGTCCTTCGTGCTCTGTGCTTGAGTGAATTCTGGACTCTGGAGGCCCCACCACGTGGCCTCGGCGGTGAACACTGGGTGAGACTAAGGCAATCTTTTGAATTTTGAAATATATGTGGACCCCACTTGTTGGGTTTTGACTGTTCAAACCCATTGATTAACTTTTAGGCTCAAGCTGCGGAAAGACCGTAGAACAAAAATTTCTACGTCTAACTCAAGCCAAGGATTAAAAGATGGTATCGTTCTTTTAATCCTTTAAGGATCTATTCCCGTAATTGATTTCTAAAACTTAAATCTATTTACCAAGTAAATAAATTTATATAACATTTATACCTTGTTTCCAAATTACAATTGGAATGCAGACCGAGCGAGAAGACCGGATCTGAGCAATGTCTTCTTTCGGAGCACCAAACATATGGTGCCTCTATAGGTTATCCACCAGGACTAACCAGAGAGCGGTTTATTTCTTTTGCCAGAAATACCGTAAACCGCGGTATTGCGCAAAAACACTATTCACGGGAAAAGACGAAATAACAGAATTCCCGACCGGCAGTTATTCTGATTTTACTAATAAGCAAAACAGAAATACCGCGACTTTCGGGAAAACACTATTCACCAAAATCCCGCAAACACTATTCAACAACTCGAAAGATAATACGTATCAGATACGTATAACTTTCGTTTAAACCGCAACACTATTTGGGAGAGAAAATATTATAACCGAATCGAATCGAGTCGAATCTGATTTCTATATTTTTCTCTACCCCTACCCCTCTATTTATAGCCTTTGAAATGTTGTGAAAAGACCAAAATACCCCCATGACAAGGCATGCCACCTAGGGGGTGAGGTGTCATGTGGATATGATTGATGACATGTCATGTGGATAGGATCGGTGACGTGTCATGCGGATAAGGACGAATCTGAAAAGACCAGAATGCCCTCGCCCCGAACACAATTAATATCCGTATAATTATTCTGAATAATTACATTTCTTGCGGTTGTTGATTTCGGTAATTTATATAACGTTTTCTGCACGTTTATAAATTAACCGGTTAACTTTTATACAACGTGTCATACACGTTTATAAATTAATCAATGTTTTTGCTTGTCATTTTTACATGACATTTATAATATAATTATATCAAGTATAATTAATTATAAACCATCTTATTATTGATCATAATCAATTTATAATCAATCAATAAGATTCTCCGATTAACTCCTATAGGTGTGACCCGATAGGATCTGTGTTATGTTGGTAAATAGAATTAAAACCGTTTTAACTTCTATAATCATGAGAGGCATCTGGCAAAACGCATCATGACCATCCAATTACACAGATGATGCTGTTCAGTACAATATCACGATCCAGTAAACTATTTTACTCGTGTTTAAGTCTTTCGTCTCATAGCTATCAGATTAATTTCAAGATAGGTTTGTGTCATCCTTGCAAATTAATCTTTTCTTGATCTTGAGCAGATTATCAAATATGATTACTCTTGTATTCATACTGCTAGCAGATATTCTTACTCTATCAAGGGGCCCAGTGACACTATAACTCGTATAATAAATACGAGGGACAATAGTACTTTTGGTAGACCATCACTACCTCAACTAAGTTATGTATACCGAAGAGCTACCGTTATAGCTACTTTTTACAGATAGCGTTAGGTAACAATCACACATACACATCTCTTAGTTAGGAAAGATGAATACCTCATACTGTAGAACTTAACACTGAATGAAAGCATTAATGACACGAACACAGTTCCGTATAATGTTTCATTCGGGGTCTGTCAAATACCATGTTCCTGGAACATGTATCTATGTGATTAAAATGACAACTCTGTGTCTATGGTCTGTAAAACTTGACCATCTTTTAATCCACATAATAACCTTGTAGCGATAATTAGTGTTCCTGCTAATTACCTCGGTCAGTGACCTTTTAGAGTATTATCATCTATATTATGAAGTTTCACAATTCCAGTCATTAACTCGAAATGATTCATAAATTCAATAATACTCAAGGAAACAAAATGACATTTTTATTAATCATTCAATTTATGAACAAAGCTTTATATAATTAAATTATCGTATTATTGACTTCTAGATTATTACTTACTAACACCACTATCAACTATCAATTATCATATATGAACACGTGGGTTCTGTGACATTTTTTTGTAATAAGTTTACTTTTAAATTCTAAATATCAAATTCTTAACACTTTTTAAATATTTTTTTTTCCTCAAAATTTTATTAAAACAGTTGAAAAATTAAAAAAATTAAAATAAGGACATATATATATTTTTTTTGGGTTTTTTTTTACTTCCTTGTGGTACCGAATTATTTCTGAATTATACCCGAATCACGAATTTTTGACCTCGCCGAATCGAATCCGAACTTTTGATTTGTTACTATAGTATATACCACTTTTATCAAAAAAAATAAAATAACTATTAACTAATTATGTTAGAAAGAGAAATCCTAATTGTATTGTTGTTTGACTCAAGTCGACCCCGACTCTTTCCTCTTCCTCATCTCCCTAGACTGGTCAAAATTAACCCAAATCGCCAATTCAGGCCCGATATCTGACAATCTTCCCCGAGAATTTCTTCACTATTTTTGCTCCAATTGTTTTCTCACTAATGAGGGCCTTGATTGGCGCGCGACATCTCCTACTGTGCAGATTCAACAGCTATCCCGTCTCAGTTCGCGCTCTCGGATCGATCGCGTGCAGCAAGAATAACTGGATCGATCGAAGTCGAACTCAGCGACCTCAGCGTTTCTCTCTCGCCACCCTCAATTTCTCGCGAAATGGTGGAGATTTTAAGGGATTCTCTGTGTTCAACAGTGGGAGACTTTACAGGGGCCTGGTAATTTTCTTTCTTACTGATGCATGGTATATAAAAATTCTTACTGATGTCAAATACTAAGAATGTAGCATTGATTAGTATAAGATACTGTAGTCAGTGGCAGTGGAATTTCATATATGCCCCTCAAAAACTGCGAAATTACGTATTTTCGCCTCAGAAACTGTCACTATGTACACAAGCTTATGCCTAAAATGTCACAGTGTACGTGTAACAGTTAGAGAAATAAATCATTTGTCTTCAGAAACTAACCAATTAGAAGACTGAAAATTTTTCTTACAGTTGCTACATATTTTTTATTTTTAATAAGAGGTAAAATGGGAAGTTTACAAATTTAAAATGAGTTTTAATAGAAAAAGGCAATAAATTGGGTAAATTTGTGAGTTTTTGAAATTTAGAGGGGTAAATGTGATATTATAAATTTTAGAGGGGAAATATGTAATTTTGAGGTTTTTGAGGGGCATACATGAAATTTCCCCCTTTTCAATTATACCCAGATTTTTACGGGTCCCGATCCCCTAAAGTAACCCAATTTCCGGACCATCCGATTCTAATCCGGGCCAATCCAGCCCGAGGTGGAGCGCACGGGGCCCCTTTAATCTGACGGCCCGATTTGAATCTGATGGTCCGGATCTAAACTCAAAAATTGGGTTACTTTAGGAGATCCAAACTTGATTTTTACTACATGCACTTATCAACTTTGATTAGAATTGTGATATATCTTGATGTTATGTAAAAAGCTGGAAGAGGGTACATTCAATGAGCTCCAAATTTGTATGATCCAAATGCAAAGAAATAGTATTTGAATTAATAGGAACAACAGTAAGGTTATTTTTTTTTTTATTTGAACTCAGTTTGGTACTTTGGTCTATTTTGCAAATTACCCAGAAATTGTGCTGGTACTAGTTTCACGGCAAAGAGAAAAACTAAATTTCTTAATTGATGCACATTTCTCTCGCAACTGAGTTATTTATATTAATTCAGAAGCAACTTCCGAAGGCACATGCATCATCCTTTTCCACTTCATCCAATGGGGTCCCAGCAACAACAAATCCCGCAGGAGAGAGTAATAACAAAACAGTGAAAGATTCTTCGAAAAGGGATGCTGACGATCAAATAGCCGATACTAAGATCTTGCGTAGCCTTGCGAAGCAGTTATTAATGAATGATAGTGTAGAATTTCGTGTCAGAACTCTCCTTGCTCTCGGCCTCCTTATTGGTGCAAAGGTTTTACCTAGAGCATCATCTCTTAATTTGAAACATGAGTGAGGTTATGGTAATATGTATATTATGGATTAGACCGTTCTAGACTCATATTTCTATTTTCAAAGTTCAAACAGATGATCCGAACTGTTAAACATGATCTCCATATGAAAATGTACTTGAAGACCAAAGTTTACTACCCTTTTTGGATAGGTAGAAAATCACTGCTTTTGGATGGTCTAGAATTTTCAAATCAAGTGATCTTCTACCTATAAAAAAAAAAAATAGTAAAAAAATTCTAAAAAATAAAAATTTGGTCCACAAGTACATTTTCATACAAAGACCATGTTGAACGGTTCAGATCGATTGTTTAAACTTTGAAAACGGAGATACTAATCCATAGTACAGACCAATTCGCGCTATGCATAGTACCATAGCCTCACTCGGTTAACTCTGTATGAAAAGCGCTATGCAGATGTACTAATAGAGAACTCTCCGTTATTTAGGTTATAAATGTGCAAGTGCCTATAATTTTCAAGCTTGCTGTGGATTGGCTGTCAGCTATTACCGGGTCAGATACTGCATTGGCATCATTTAATGAAGCGAATTCGGCTATGTTGGCACTTTTTGTTAGCCCAGCAGCTGTTTTGATAGGATATGGAATTGCTCGATCCGGTGCAGCAGCTTGTAATGGTACATACTTATTTCTAAAAAAAATGCATCTCTTTAGACTCTTTTTTCACTTTCCTTTTATCTGATAATTATGGTATTTTCTCACAATCCTTTTCTTTCTTTAATTAGAATTGCGAAATGCGGTCTTTTCTAAGGTCGCTCTGGGAGCAATTCGTGCTGTCTCTAAGAAGGTATTCTTGTAAGTCTTAAAATGATTCTGTTTGTTTATACTGAATACATACATGAAAAAGTACAATTTAGTTCATTCTAATCTAACTCTTAGTGCTAGTGTACAACTTCTATGAAAAAGAATCTTTTGTTGAGTGCAAACTGTCTATAATTGTCATTTCCACTATAGATGTGCCCGTTGATCATATTTCTTATATTGTACCAATTGCAGGTATTTGCACATTTACATGAACTTGATCTTCGGTTTCATCTCAGGTATCTTGGCTGAAAATTAACATATTTCGATACAAAATGCATGTTTGTTGTATTGATATTTGTCAATGCAAACACTCGTATGGTAAAAAAGAATCGAAGAAAAAAAAGTAGATGGGATTGGAGTTGAATGCAATTCTGGGAAGGTGGAAAAATTGAATTGGGATGCAAATTTGCATTTGGACCCCTACTTTTTGCACTTTAGTCCCTCACTATTCCATGGAATAGACTATTCCCCATTCCATTGTTGAAGTACTTACTATCCCATCTCCTTGCACTTTGTGATTCTTATTTACAAATTGCAGCCGTCAAACTGGTGCTGTAAATCGCATCATAGACAGAGGTAGCCGTGGCATCAATAACATTCTTTCCGTTATGGTGTTCAATGTCGTACCTACAATACTAGAGGTACTACCCCCTTTTGTTTATATTGTTTTCAGCTCACAAAATTAGTCTTAGTTGACACTTGACAGTTAGCTTCTCATTTTGTTTGCTTTTATTGTGCAGATAGCTATGGTGTCAACTATTCTTGCATACAGTTTTGGTTCTTCTTTTGCTTGGATAACATCACTCTCAGTTGCTGCTTATGTCGCTTTCACTTTGGTTGTAACACAGGTATCATATCTTGGGATCTCGTCCAATTTTTTCTTTTTTTTCACAACTAGGGTTAAGTAAAACTTAAAGAGTGAGGTTACGGTACTATGTATAGCACGGATTGGTCCGTACTACGGATCAATATTTTCACTTTTGAAGATCAAATAGTTGATCTGAACTGTTCAATGTGATCTCCATATGAAAATGTACTTGTAGATTTACATTTTTTAGAATTTTTTTTTACTTTTTTTGTAGATAGGTAGAAAATCACTACTATTGAATGGTCTTAGAATCTTTAGATCAAGTGACTTTCTACCTATCTAATAAAAAAAATCTGAAAAATATAAAATTTAATCTACAAATACATTTTCATATGAAAATCATGTTGAACTGTTCGGATTGATTGTCTTTACTTTGAAAATGAAGATATTGATCTATAGTACGGACAAATATGCGCTATGCATAGTACCGTAGCCTCACTCAAACTTAAATATAACTTCTTTCCTTGAGTGTTAACAGTGGCGGACTAAATTCAGGCAACAAATGAATAAAGCGGAAAATGATGCGAGCACAGTATCAATCGACTCGCTATTGAACTATGAGGTAATGTAATATAGTTATCATGGAATATGTTTCTTGTTTTTTGTTAGTCTAACTCTGAAACGGCTTCTTTGTTGATTTCCTCCTATTTTATTTGATATTATCTCAGACTGTGAAGTACTTCAACAACGAAGCACATGAAGTTGAGAAGTTTGACAAGTACTTGAAGAGTGAGTACAGATTTCATTCCTTTTGCTTTCCTTTAGAGTGAGATAATGATGTTCGAGTGAGGTTATGGTAATATGCAAATCAGTGATCGACCTGTGCTATGGATTCATATCTCTATTTTTAAAGTTTAAACACTTGATCCGAACCGTTAAACATGATCTCCATATGAAAATGTACTTGAAGACCAAATTCTATAATTTTTAGAATTTTTTTTACTATATTTTGAGATTAATAGAAAACCACAGCTTTTGGATGGTCCAGAATTTTCAAATCAAGTAATTTTCTACCTATCTAAAAAAATTGCAAAAAAATTCTAAAAAATATAAAATTTGGTTTGCAAGTACATTTTCATTTGAAGATCATGTTGAACGGTTCAGATTGACTATTTGAACTTTGAAAATGAAGATATTGATCCATAGTAAGGACCAATCCGCGCTATGCATAGTACCATAGCCTCACTCCTTTCAAAATGTTGTTTATCATGTGCTTGTGGTATGCTGAGAGAATTTTCTTTGGATAATATTAGGGTATGAAGGTGCAGCACTGACAACGCAATCCAGTCTTGCATTTCTAAATTTCGGGCAGAATGCTATATTTAGCACTGCATTATCCACAGCAATGGTCCTTTCTTCTTATGGGATAATGAGTGGAGCAATGACTGTTGGTGACTTGGTAAATTCATCTTCTTGCTTTTTTATACTTGTTCTTTTATATTCTTCAATGGAGTCAGGCTATGGCACTATGCATAGCGCATATTGGTCTTTACTATGGCTCAATATCTCCTATTTCAAAGTCCAAACAGTTGATTTGAACCGTTCAACATGATTTTCACATGAAAATGTACTTGTAGATCAAATTATACATTTTTTAGAATTTTTTTACTACTTTTTTTAGATAGGTAGAATCATAGTGATTTTCTACCTCTAAAAAAATAGTAAAAAAATTATAAAAAAAGGGAAAATTTAGTGTGCAAGTACCTTTTCATATGGAGACCATGTTGAACGGTTCAGATTGACTGTTTGAAATTTGAAAACGAAGATATTGATCCATAGTACGGACCAATCTGCGCTATTCATCATACCATGTCTCACTCTTTTTCAATGCAATCTTGATAATAAATACAAGAAAAGAGAACCTTGAAACTCCTAGTAAACAGCAAAAGAGTTGTTGTACTGAAAGTTTACAATTGTTACTATTTTGATCCTTCATGCTTGATGTGATTATTGTAATTTATTTTTACTTGGAATTTCATATCCATTATGATTTATATGAAATAACTTATGCAAACATACAGGTCATGGTGAATGGACTGCTTTTCCAATTGTCTGTACCACTCTATTTCATAGGAGGTGTATACCGGGAAGCAAAACAAAGCTTGATTGATATGAAGTCCTTGTTTCAATTGCTAGAGGTATATATTTCTGTTATCTGCATTCCTTGTAAATTTGCACAATTTATATTTTTGAGCATGTGTAGCTATGCCTTTTTGTTAAGAGATTAACTAGTGCATTGCATCCTAATTTTTATTTAATTTAACAGATGGTTTTATGATGGGTTTACAGGTAGAGCCTGCCATCAAAGACAAGCCTGATGCATATCTTTTAGCTTTTAAAGGTGGATCCATTGAATTTGACAATGTGCATTTTGGGTATTGCTGGCTTTGCTTGGTCATTTATTTATTTCTCTCCCCACAAAAAGTTAGCACATCAAGTATTAGATTAAACTTTTATGTTTACTTTTGGTATTTTTGTTTGTATAAGACGGATAATTTGTCTTTAACTTTTTGTAAGAAAATTACCATACCATCTTCCAAAAGAGTTACAAAGATACACTTATAAGATTAAACCTGTCCCCAAAAGTAATTTTTATCATTTCTTTTTTGGAGGATATATGCGTATAATTTGTTAGTCTAGTTATTTGGAAATATTTTATTTTTACTTTTTTGAAGGACATACTTATATTTTCTTTTGCATTCCAGCTATTTGTCTGAAAGAAAGGTTCTTGCTGGAGTATCTTTTTCGGTACCAACTGGGAAAAGTGTTGCTATTGTGGGAACCAGTGGAAGTGGTACAAATCTTCATCCCTTATTTTTTTCTTCTATTTTCGCATAGATATGCCAAATATGCTATCATATCTGATTTGTTTTGGAAGTTTGATAAGATATGCACTGGATGGACCTAATGTTGTATGGCATTTTAATATGATAGGTATGCATATCTTAAAATAGAGAGGGTCGTCAGAATGTGTCATTGATTTTTGTTTAATTCGGCAAAAATCATTAAAAAATAGTAAAAAATGGAAAAATGCCCAAAAATAGGGAACAAAGCCATATTATTATTTTTGTAATATTCAACTTTTTCTCATACTATTTTCTAGCATTTTTTTTTATATAATTCAGGAGATTATTTTTTCCTTCCTTTTTGCTGTGTCATTTTCTATTATTTCCCGCCTTGTAATTTCGTATTTGTTCCTTTTTATGTCTTCTTTCTAATTTTGATGTTCATACCTTTTATTAATTATGTTTTATAGTTATGCATGAAAAAATAATGAAGAATCATGATATAAAAGCTATTTAATTCTATAATTTTTGAGAAGTGCCTATATCTCTGTAGCTCTAATATTTAATTCTAAAATTTTATGAACTTCTCTTTCAAGAAGTCAACTCATTTTTACTTGATTGCTGACCTTCTTTCTGCAGGAAAGTCAACTATAATTAGATTATTGTTCAGATTCTTCGATGCTGATTCAGGAGCGGTGAGAACTATATTTTGTGATTAATACTATAATTTCTTAATTCATCAATATACCTGTTTTTAATCTTCTGATGAAACTTACAACAGAGAAATAAAATAAAATCACAAAATGATCATCTTCTCTCTTCATGTGATATTTTTAGTCTATAGAAAGTTAAAAGGATTTTGAAATTAGCGACACATATTGTAGTCCAATGATTGAGGCTATAGTACTATGCAAGTATGTATAGCGCACATCCCTCCATACTATGGATCCATATCTTTATTTTTAAAGTCCAAGTAGTCAACCGGAACCGATGAACATGATCTTCATGTGAAAATGTATTTAAAGACCAATTTTTTATTTTTTAGAATTTGTTTACCTTTTTTTAGATAGGTAGAAAATCACTACTTTCGGATGGTCCAGAATCTTTATATCAAGTGATCTTCTACCTATCTAAAAAAATAGTAATAAAATTCTAAAATATATAAATTTGGGCATGCAAGTGCATTTTTATATGGAGATCGTAATGAGTGGTTTGGACTGACTGCTTGAATTTTTAAAAATAGAGATATGGATCCATAGTAATTTTTGTTAATTTCTGGACAGATTTGAGTTTTTGTAAATTTTATGTTGGTTTCAGATAAGCATAGATGGCCAGAGAATAAAGGACGTAACCTTAGAAAGTCTACGGAAGTGCATTGGTGTTGTTCCACAGGATACTGTAAGTCTCTGCAATTATTTTTCTTATTCAAATCTTTTCCAATCAGAAAATAAATGCTGTACAATACTAGTTACTTTTTGTTTCATCTAGGGTTTCTTTTAAATAAATGCTTCCTTTGATTAACAGAAGTTTTCTCTTGCCCGTAATTACTCACATAGGTACTTTTTAACGACACGATTTTCAATAACATACAATATGGCCGACTATCAGCGACTGAAGAGGAGGTTCGTATCTTCAATTGATAAATATTATGCTACTCTTTATAAAATATTTTGTTGGTAATTAAGTTAATAAATCAACTTTAGGTTTATGAAGCAGCTCGTCATGCAGCAATCCATGATACAATCTTGAAATTTCCTGATAAATACTTGACCACTGTAGGAGAGCGAGGATTAAAGGTATAACAATGATACTTCTAAAGAGTGAGGCTATGGTTATTTTTTGAAAAATAGGCTGAAAAGCCCTTCCATTATATAAAATGACTTACACAGTAAGAGACTGACAAAGATAAAAGGAAAAGTGCAATGCTACCCGAAAGAAATCCAAAATGTCATTAATGGTCTCAGAATCACATCTAGCTTCACAAACCAGATACTGAACACCCTGACAAGCAAAGTGCAGTATCAAAGTTTCAGCTTTTATTTTGATCCTCATAAACCAGACATGTTGAACGGTTCGGATCGACTATTGAAATTTAGTCTAAAAAATGTAAAATTTAGTCGGTAAGTACATTTTCATATGGAGATCATGTTGAACGGTTCGGATCGACTATTGAAATTTGACAACGAAGATATTGATCCATAGCACGGACCAATCCGCGCTATGCATAGTACCAACTCCTACAAACCTATCAACATTATAAATTTACAATCTGATTTTTTTGATAGTTGAGTGGTGGGGAGAAGCAAAGGGTATCAATTGCTCGTGCATTCTTGAAAGCACCTTCAATTCTGTACGCTTCTTGATTTATCCTGTTAGTAAACAATTTTAACTTTTTTTAACTGAAATCTCATGCTAAGTATTGAGTTTTTGTGAATTTTTCTTTTGAAGTTTATGTGACGAAGCAACCAGTGCGCTTGATAGCACAACTGAGGCGGCAATACTGAATTCATTGAAGACTCTTTCGAAGGATAGAACTTCAATTTTTATAGCTCATCGCCTCACAACCGCCATGCAATGTGATGAGGTACCAGCCTTCGTTTTATTAATTAATGCGAAGTCTTGCATTATGTTTTTTTTTTTGGGTTTAAAACCCGAAGGTATTAACATTAATCAGGACAAACCAGTTACACATAGTTTTGTACCAGTACATACAACATTTCGTACCAGTCTTGCATTATGTTATGCATGAAATATGGAAGCACTCTTCTTATTTTCTGTTTCTCAAAAGATTGCAATTCTTTTACCTGAGAATTCTGGTAAAATCCCTTTATTTCAGATTGTAGTCTTAGAAAATGGGAAGGTGGTGCAACAGGGGCCACATGAGGTACTTTTGTCGAAACCTGGCCGGTACTCGCAGCTGTGGGCCCAGCAGAATGATTCATTTGACAATGCTTCCATTACATTACAAGTTTGATTTTTTTTCTTGATTCTCTCTTAGTTATCCTTGATAGTGATTATTATCTGGATTACAATAAGTTTCGATGTGAAAATTGGAAATTTGTTTATAATGTATTTGTACATAATTGCACATGTAATAAAAGATATATTTATCCATGGTATTTTTTATACTTCACCATGGCCATCTCTAAATTTTATTGTAGTCTTTGGATGTTACATTGTTTTGTGAGAAGAAACAATAGTGCCTGCCTAATATGCCCTCTCTAGTGAATGTTTTATTTGGTTTCTAATTTCATATTCGGTTGCCCAAAATCTTATATTTGGAGTTTTGACAGTAAATTTTATTTATGGCTACGAGAATCAATTAAACAGTTATCAATATAAAATAAATAAGATAAGTGATATTTTCTCTATATATAGGTGGTGGAGTTATGGCTAATTTGCTTCCGGAAGCATTTCGGCGAGGTGCTTACGGAGGCATATCTTAGTATGTGATGTTCAAACAACAAATTTAAACCATTAGATGTTCAATCTATATTAAAATCTACTTGGAGACTAAATTTTACATTTTTTGGAACTTTTTTACTATTTATTAAGTTGGTTTGAAAACTGCTGTTTTTATTTTCTGCACTATTGAAAACAGCGGTTTTCAAACCAGCTTAATAAATAGTAAAAACATTTCAAAAAATGTAAAATTTGGTCTCAAAGTAGATTTTAATATAGATTGAACATCTAACGGTTTGGATTTGTTGTTTGAACATCACATACTAAGATATGCCTCCGTAAGCACCTCGGCCTAAATGCTTCCGGAAGCAAATTAGCCATACTCATAGGTGGTGTATTAAATTTGATATAATTTGAAAATTTATTGGTATCATTCAGCTGTCTGAAAAAGTTAAGAATCGATTTTATTTACAGACTTGTTCATTCTAACATTCAACGGCTGAGACAATTGAGACATCCATCGAATCAATTTGTGGTCAACAAATAAGAATCTAATTTGATGTCGACTAAATCTGAACCATTCATAAATATCAGATTCGAAATTGTTTAAATAGTAGGCCTACTTAAGCCCAACTAACCTAAACCTAAATAAATATGAATATTTAATAGCTCACAAGCGCTGAGGCCCACTAAGGCCCACTTCCTCTATTTTATCCTATCACTCTAGTCATTACAAAAATGTATTATGTGTGTCCAAATTTAATTACACAACAGTTCAACAGTTGACCAAAATAAGTTAAGCCATCTTATATAACTGGAAAAATTACATAATTTCGATATTTAGATCGGTATGTCTCCTCAATTTACAAAAATGTCATATTAAAGGGATGACTTGAAATATATTTGCACTACAGGCATTTTTGTTGTGTTTTCTTTAATTTTTTCCTTTTCTCCGAGCATGCTTTTAACAAGTGATGTTGTAATAAAGTAACATAGAAAATTGATGAGTTGGCTTATGCTGCATTGCAATATATATGCCTTTTGGTGTATTGGACTCTAACCGTTGGATTCAAAGTTCAAACGTCAGTCGATCCAAACTGTTCAACTTGATCTCCATGCTAAAGCGTGCTTGGAGACCAAATTTTACATTTTTTTGAAATTGCTTGCTGTTTTTCAGAATTTTTAAAAAAATACTGTTTTTCTATATGATCCAGAAATTTCTGAAAAAAGTGATTTTGAAAAATTACAAAAAAAATAGCAAGCAATTTTCAAAAAATGTAAAATTTGGTCTCCAAGCATGTTTTAATATATGGAGATACGTTGAACAGTTTGGATCGACTGTTTGAACTTTAAATCTCTAAAAGTTTAGAGTCCAATGCACATGAGAGCCTATACATTGCAATGCACCATAGCCCAACTCAAAAGAGATATATATTGCTTCTGTGTGTTGCTTCTTCTATCTATTTTTCTTATTTTTCGAAGGCACCTGGTAGAAATCTGAACCTCCCATTCAAACTGTTATGAACAATTTTTCTTCTAAGTCTCCTGTCTGAATTATATATATGAGATTATGCAATCTGGAAGAGCACTTGAGGGATTTATAAAAGGGTAGCGCTATATTCAGGGCTATTATTCTAATTATGAGAGCTCAGATGAATTTTATTTCTAAATATCCGTTATACCCTTTCATTTCTCTTCTATCTAATTAATAACAAAGCTAATAAAGGAAAGGAATCACGTCTTCCTCATAGAGAAATATCCCTTTATTCTCTCGGAAGAAATCCCATGTCATTTTTCATATTTTTGTCTCTAAAGTGATTTTTTATCTCTAATTTCTGTCTCTTTGTCTGTCTGCATGAGCTTTTTTGTAACTATGGTCTACTTTTTCACCCATGAAACCAGGGTTCTAAATAGCTAGCTATAGCGGTTTTTGACCTAAAAAGCTAAGCTACGGGGTAAAACTTCGCTAATTGAGCTACGGCTGCTATAGCGCGTAGCGGAATAGCGGTCCGCTATGCTACATGGGCTTATTATTATTTATTTATTTTGCAATTTAAATGGGCTTTAAGGTCCAAACCGAAATTAAATTAGATGGGTCTATAATATCAATAAACTTGAACAATGTGCGTTGGCCTATATCAATTAAATTATTGAATATGTAGTAAAATGATACTTAATATATGGTAGTAGGATATTTTGAATAGAAAATATATCGATAGTTTATGAATTAGGGATATTTTGAATGACAATTTGGACTTTGTATTAGTTCAATGTGAATATTAGAACTTCTTAATCAATTTGGTGTTTTTGTTACTTATGAGACTTTAGATAATGTTTATTATTAGTAGAAATATAAAATAAAATTTTCAAAAATAAAAAATCGCTATGTAGGATAGCTTTCGCTATAGCTACGCTATTCGCGATAGCTTTTTTTTTTGTCTCCCCGCTATGCCGCTATAATCGCTATTTAGAACCTTGCATGAAACTGAGATCTTTAATTTTTTTATTGGTTAAGTAGTTCATATTTTTATTTTATCATGAATGCGATTTATTACTGGCAAATTTGGATAGGCTGAATATTTGAGATAATAATGGATGTACTGATTTGAACTTTGAAATTTAATGTAATATTATATCTCCTATTATAAAAGAACTACCTTCATATGCTGCTTTTGTTCAGACTTCTGACCTGAAATAGGCATAGTCCTAAGTCCTAACCTACTGTATAACAGCTAAATAAGTTTGTAAATACCTAGTGAGGCAAAATTTGATTGATGTTATACTTTTTTTTCAAGTTGTAAACAAATGAGAAGATAATTAAGGATGCAATGAGAACAATTGGGTTTATATATTTCCATTTGTAATAAATGAGAAGGAAATTATACATGAGCACCGAAATAAGCAAAAGTCTATTGAAATATACTATAGTTGCTCATTTTCATGTACAAGATTTCTATGACACCTTACATTTTATTTTCCTTCATTAGTACTTAAGAACCACAATTTATATATAATTCTAAAGCATTTGTATTTTGTTGACAAATAAATTTTAACGAGCCGATCAGAGAATGAAGGGATGGGCCGCGAATTGAAGTGCAGGTACATAGGAATTTCCTGCACTGATAATTATATCAAAACTGAGGAGTTTTAATTTAATTTTTTTCTTGGTCAGTTTTAACTACTAATTTAAGCAAGTCTTTTTGTTTTTGTTTTGGATTTTTTTCGTTATTTTTTTTTCTAATTCAATCAGATTGAATTAGTGTTATTAAAACCGGACCGGACCGGTGGTTTAACCGGAAAAAACCGGATCCGGATAGATTTCCGGTTTGGTTCGTCCATAGGACCGTTCATGTTAATGAACCGCCGAAAACTGAGTTATTTGACCGGTTTTCAATAAAAATACGGTTGTTTGTATGGACAGAAACCCGATTTAAAGAGGTTTGATTCATTGCTTCGTTTTCCCCTTGATCTCTCATCGCGCTTCTCTCTCTTGGTCTCTTCAATCGTGAGATTTGATCTCCCATCGCACTTCTCCCTCTTGGCCTCTTCAATCGTGAGATTGGGAACCCTCATGCTTGTCTGAAATTTGACAGAGATTTGTTTGTTCTTTTCTTCACTCCTCTGAAATTTGCTCTCTTTCGTTCCTAATGCTCACCAGCTCAATACTTCAAGGCTCAAGCTTTGAAGTTCATTATTCACTGTGATTTCTCCTGATTATGTTGGTAAATAGAAATCTGATTTTTTTTATTTTTCAAATATTCAAGATTTCAGCCATTACTTTGGTCATTCCTTCGGCGTGAATGTTAATATAAATTGACTATTACTGAATACTTAGAGGTCGCAATTGGTGCTCAATTTCTATCACTTCGTCTTCCACTTCTCAAAAGAATACTCCCTCCAATTTTGTTTAATGTTAATTTTTTATAAAAAGCTTTTATATTTGCTGCTTTCATTTCTTCGAACCTTTATTCTTATTTTTTCTCTTTCATTAAGATATACTAGAATTAATATAGTAATTATTAGAAGTTAGAGATTAGTGAATCAGTAAAATCAGTTATGGTGGTAGAAACTTACTGAGGTTATTTAAAAATTGCCCTCAAATTGTGAACATTTATGTTGTTTTCTTGCAAATATGTTTAATAATTAGTTTTAAAGAATCCACCGGTTCGACTAGTAAACCCTTGACCCGAAGCTCTACCGAGTCGATGTCGGTCCGGTTCTGATAACATTGGATTGAATCTATTTCATTTATATTGTAATAGGTTTCATTTCCAACCTTGAACTGCAGCTTTTAAGCATCAATAAAACAAATAAGGATTTTATAAGAAAAATTGGGAAGGTGTATATTTCTTTCCTTTATTAACTTTTTGTATTAATTATTACAGATAATGAAGAGTGAGTAGAAGGGTAAAATAGGTATTGAGAGAAAAAAAAATCTCTCAGCTCTCAAAATTACAATTCATGCCCTCAATATAGCACTCCCCGCTATAAAATGGGCAATACCAACTGCTCTAAACTGGAAAACTAAATTTAAAATTCTAATTATTATGAAAGATCCAAGAAGCACAAAGTCTGAGGAGGCTAATTAATGTGCCATCGGGATCTATAAGCAGAATCTAAGTCTATATATATCTCATTATATTTAATTGAGAAAAGGTACCGTTCCCCTACCTTCCATCCCCGGAAAATCCCCGACGCGCTTTCAACGCACTTCTAACGGATTTTAACGGTCCGACACTACTTGGATAAACCTCCCTTCTCCATTAAGGCGATTTAATCGTTTTTAAAATTTCCGATCCCCATCCTCCTTCATTTCCAGATCTCTCCCCAAACAAATTTCCAATTCGAATGCCTCCACTCTGCTGATCTCAATCGGGCGCGGCACCACCGATCGGACCGGGCACCACTGATCGGAGCTCTCTCTCTCTGCCTGTCTCGCTACCCCCTTTATCTCTCTACAGATGGCACCGATCCCGTTCAAGCAAGGTCCCAGCAGTGCCAAACGGGCGGCAGCGGCGGTGTACGACTACGAAGGAGACCCACGCTGGTCGAAGTACTGGAGCAATGTTCTCTTGTAATTGAAGAGTTTATATGCATAATTATTTATTCACACTTCATTTTATTGTACTTCTTTTCAATTTCAGTGAGGAAATCGTGTATCTTAGGGTTTAAGATGCAAAAACAAGGATTTTCTGGCCGGGGCGAGAAACCTTGGGAGCTTCATATCTCAATGTATTATTGTATATAATGTTCCTATAGTGCTTCTGTCAACAATAAGTTGCTCACGAGGTGCTCTGATGCAGGTTTTCATGTATTCTATGTAGTGCGCACAAGGTGTTCGATGAATTGTTTGACTGATAATTTTGTACATTTGTTGGAGAAATTGTTGAGACGTGACTGCTTCATATTTCAATTGTTTTTTATGAGATATTGCTGCATTAATTAAATGAGAAGAGGCCATGTCTTGTGTATCCAATCAAGCTCTAAGAGTTGCAAAGAACTTCTCTTCCATCGGTACTCTCTTTTTCTCTCTTTCTCTGTTTATAATAGCATCTTTGTAAATCATTTTGATCTAAAAGGTATACACTATAACTGGACACATCAAAACTTGCCAATACTAACATTTTAATGCAGGGAATACTGATTTGTAGTTGTAGTAAAATCAAGTCCTTTAATCACAATGGGAAATACTTAGATCTCAACTTAAAACTATATACAATTATCAAGGGAACTGCACATCATGCTTGCTGTATTTTAACATGCATGTTTTTAACTTGAACTTTGATTAAAGTCATCTGGTTGCTTTAATTCAGATTTGGCTCCATTGAAAAAGGGAGAGGTGTACAGGGCGCTTTACCCGGACAAAGGAAGTGAGGCATTCTATTTTGTTTTTTACTTTTAATTATTGTTTTGCGCAATTGTTTTTCATGAATTAGAGGTGCTGGAAGATTGACTTTTTCATTAAGGAGCCAAGAAAGGGTGTCTGATTCGTCAAGAGGATTTGAAGGCGGGGTGATGTGGCACTGGTCACCGGTGGCGGCTGATAATGCAGAGGCTGGGCTGGACGTGGCACGAGGGTCAAGGACGGACGTCGGCTCGTAACTGAGAGGGGATGGGAAGGGAGTATTGTTATTGTTAGTTGTTTTGGTTGACTTCATGTGCTTCTAGTTAAGTTGATTTCTTCTTTCTACACACTATCTCTGTCTTCTGATTCAATTTTCTTGTGATAGTATGCGTAGAGAAAAGAGAAGAGGGAAGGGTAGAGGTGCAGTTGTAGCTGTCGGGGTAATTATATAGTGGTAAGACAAGGGATGGATGCATAACATCATATCATATGATCCTATAGCCATATGTAAAGCAAGATGATACCATGGAAGGCATGAGTCAAAAGGTCCTTTTTTAGCAAATTTGGCTTCAAGAAGAAGCCTTCATTCCAGACCTTCACAAAGGTTTTTGGATAGTGGAGTTGGATACAAATATTGTCTGATTCTCTATCTCATGCGGTTTTACATAAATTGTGTTTTTCATGTCGATTTCGCCCATTTTAGATGGACGATATATTCTCAGTCTGAATTTGCCAGACCATTATGTGCCTATACCATTCAATTGTATGACCAGTAGCTAGCTTTGGCTTAAACCAATTTTCGTTTTATTTCTTTTTTGTTCGGTCGAGTGTGTTTTAGCATTCTATGGCTGTGAACTAAAGTGTCTTATTTTCTTTTTTCACTTGTATTAGAAGGAATTTACTTAAAATCTGTACTGAGCACTTAATTATGTATATTGTTGTTCATCTATGGAAATTAATTAATAATATGTTCTTTGTACACAACTTTTAGTAATTTGTGGTAGGATAATGGTATAAATTAAGTATATATTATAATGACGATGAGGAGGAGATCCTGCCAGAAAATGACGACTCTGAAGAGGATGATGTTGTCACCTCTAAATTCAGTGAGTTATTTACTGATTTTAATTTACAGGCTTCATATAATAGGTTTACAGGTAGTAGTTATTAGTTTACAGGATTTATCTGTTAGATTTAAATGTTATGTATAGAATTTTTTAGAATCTGTTTCACAGTTTGACAACATATATTAAATATTTTACATGATCTATGCGTTGTATTTCTTTGCTTTATTTTACTGGATGTTTTTGACATTTTTTCAGAATATATATGCAATAGCTTACAACATATA
The DNA here is from genome assembly GCA_011114355.1 of Carex littledalei. NCBI lineage: Eukaryota > Viridiplantae > Streptophyta > Magnoliopsida > Poales > Cyperaceae > Carex > Carex littledalei. The sequence continues at coordinate 3,375,778 of CM022082.1, forward strand.
TATATGCAATAGTTACAGCATCTGTTTAACAGTGTTACTGATTTAAATTTTCAGTATTTATCTAATAGGTTTACAGGATATATACAGTGTTTAACATGATTTATGGAAAATTTACAAAATCTGTTTAATAGTTTTACTGATCTAATATTTCCAAATATAGTTTGTATATGTTATTTTGATAGTTTCAGGTGTCTATTTTACAGTATTGAAGTTTTGCAGTTCACATCTGTTAGTTTTATAGTCTTGCATCTGCTAATTGTTCAGTATTAAAGTTTTGCAGTTCACATCTGTTAATTTTATAGGTTGCATCTGCTAATTTTACAATATTGAAGTCTTGTAGATCACATATGTTGCTTTTATAGGTTGCATTATGCAATAGTTTCATTCTATTTATTTTACATATCATGGATTGAATTTGCAGCTTGTTGAAATGCTTTAACAGTTTTATAGGATATATGAGTTATTTCACAAGATTCATGCAATTGTTTTATAGGATATATCAGTTATGTAGGATATATATAACAATTTACAATATTGATGCAGTTTATAACATGATACAATTTATATGATATATATAATAATTTTACAGGATATGTGCAACAGTTTACAGTATTGACTTTGGTTAATCATAGTTACATGATCTGTTTAACAGTATTATTGGTTTAAATTTCCAGTAGTTATGTAATAAGTTTACATGATATATGCAGAGTTTAACAGTTGTACTGATTTAAAATTCTAGTATTTATCTAGTAAGTTTACAGTATTGATGCAGTTTATTACATGATGTATTAGTCAGGTGTAAATGTTATGTATTAGACAGTTTTTACTATGATTAACTTTGGTTAAAGTATTCACTTTAGTTTACATGATATATGCAGTGTTTAACAGTTGTACTGATTTTGCAGTTCACATCTGTTAATTTTATAGGTTGCATCTGCTATTTTACAGTATTGAAGTTTTGTAGTTCACATATGTTGCTTTTATAGTTTGCATCTGCTAATGGTTCAAAACTCCAATTTATAACCTTGTTTATTTTTTTGTCTATTGCAGATTCTAATGCATGATTATGATGAAAGAGCAGCACTTAGGGCCATTTCGCAGTTGTTTGGCCCTCAATTTGACACCATTCGCTGGCTGTTCGTTCCAATATGTAAGAAGAAGCATTGGGTGCTGGTTGCTGTGGATGTTCCTGGTGTGAAGATTCATTACTACACCTCATATGGTGGAGAAAGTGGATATCTGGAATACCACTATTACACGATCAAATGGCTGAGAGAGTTCCTTGCCTGGAGGACTTGTGAGTGTTTTATTTAAAAAGTTTCAGTTAATTTACAGGTTTTATGCACTTAATTTACAGGATTATGACTTGAAGTGTGCCTGAAATATGATGATATCCTTTTTTCTTTCAGCTAACCCAGCTTGGAAAGATCTTGCCACTACTCGAGAGAATTGCCCTCAGCAGGGAGAAAGTTCAATGGATTGCGCAATATTTGTGTTGCGCTATGTCTACAACTTGATAATCGATAACTCTATGAATTTCACGCAGGTAATTTTATTAACTTTAACATTTTATAGTATATATGCATTATTTTACAAGATTCAAGCAATAGTTTTATAGGTTATGTAAGTTATGTAGGATATATGTCACAATTTACAGTATGGTTATACAAGTTTATAACATGATGTAATTTATAGGATACATTTAGCACTTTCACAGGATATGTGCAACAGTTTACAGGATTCCCTTTTGTTAATCATAGTTAGAGGATTTGTTTAACAGTTGTACTCATAAACAACATTAGACAGTGCATTTATCTAGTAAGTTTACAGTATTGATGCAGTTTATTACAGGAAGTATTAGTTAGGTGTAAAGGTTATGTATTAGACAGTTTTTACTATGATTCACTAGGGTTACAGTATATGTGCAATGTTACAAGATACATATAACAATTTTATAGGATACATATGACAATTTTACAGGGTACATATAACAATTATTAATATTTATATATGGATCTATATCATGTGAAATAAGCCTTCAATATTGTCAAATTAGCAGATGCAAATTATGTATTAGACAGTTTTTACTGTGATTCACTTTGGTTACAATGTTCTTTTACTGTGATTCACTTTTAGTTTACAGCTTATGTGTAATTTTATATGATAAATTTCACAGGATACAAATTATGTGCAATTTTACTGTGATTAGATTTAGTTTACATCATATGTGCAATTTTACAGGATACATAGGACAATTTTACAGGGTACATAATTTAAACAGTTTTTACTGTGATTCACTTTGGTTACAATATTCTTATAATGTGATTCACTTTAGGTTTCAGCATATGTGCAATTTTACAGGATACATATAACAATTTTACAGGATACATAGGACAATTTTACAGGGTACATATAACAATTATTAATATTTATACATGGATCTATATCATGTAAAATAAGCATTCAATACTGTCAAATTAGTAGATGCAAATTATGTATTAGACAGTTTTTACTGTGATTCACTTTGGTTACAATATTCTTTTACTGTGATTCACTTTTAGTTTACAACTTATGTGCAATTTTACATGATAAATTTCACAGGATACATCAACAATTTTGCAGGATACATATAACAATTTTACAGTATGTTGCTTTGATTGTTTACATCTGCAAATGGTTCATAACTCTAATTTTTAACCATGCTTATTTATTTATTTTTTTGCAGGATGATATATCAAAAGAACGTGTGGTTCTAGCAATGAAACTTCTCACTCATCCGAATAATGTGCACCAGAGAGTTATGAAGTGAAGAAGCCATGTTTTTATTGAATTTTTCTTTGTGCTTGTGAACAATTATCAGTGGTAACAATTATGGGTGGTAACAGTTATAGGTGGTGACATTTTACAGTTGTTGGTTATAGTTTATGGTTTTGAACAGTTTATTTTGTGATTAATGAAATTTTATAACTTGTATATGTTATTTGGATACCATTTTACAGTATTGAAGTTTTGCTGTTAACATATGTCAGTTTTATAGTTTGCATCTGCTAATTTTACAGTATGTAAGTCTTATTTTACATGATATAGATCGATATACAAATATTAATAATTGAAGAAAAAAATTACGTAAAAAAGGAAAATACGAAAAAAAAAAATTAAAATTTTAATATCGAAAAAAAATTAATTTTGATGCAAAAAAATTGATTTTGCACAATTTTAGATGTTATTTGTAAATAACTACAAGTTTGAGAAGTGACTTGTTTTTGAAACCTTCTAGAAGCCGTCAGTTTTTCAAGTACAGCTGGAAGTACAGTGTTTTTGCAAGTTGCTAACTGTTTGCAACTAACTTGGGGACCACTTCCAACTAACTTGGATTGTTAGACTTTTAAACTTCTCATTATACATGATTTGTTTTTGAAGTTACAGTATTGGTTGTAGAGTTTTACAGTATTCGCGCAAGTCAAATGACAGTTTTTTTGGGAAAAAACTGAGGATAGAAGCTTGGAGACAATTAGTCGGATCCTATTTTTTTTTATATCGAAACAAGAAAAGTCAATTGATATGGTAACAGGATTTGATTACTCTGTGGTTCTAGTTTATTTTTTTTTGAAGAATTGATATCTTTGCAACAGGAAACAGGAAAAGGAATATTCAGATTACTTTTTTTTGAAGAATTTATATCTTTCCAAACCGATCTGAAATAGACAAACTAAAGTTTTATAGAAACCAAAAAATAAAAAAAACTAAAGTTTAATTCAGTTTTCAAAAATCAAACTGAACCAAATTGAAATATAATAAAAATCGAATAAGAACCAAATTGAATAAACCGAAGTAAATAGGATATTAATCATAAAAATAAATAATAAAAATAAAAATAAATCATAAAAACAAATTTCGGTTTTTTCGGTTGAACCAAAATAGAATATTAATCATAAAAATAATTTATTTTTTAATTTTTTAAAATACGAATGATTTTTTTTTGTTTGGTTCAGTTTAACCGGTTTTAAACTAAACCAAGCAATATACATTTTTGTCATAATTTTTGAATTAATGTTTGGTTCCAACGGGAGATGAGTTTAAAAGTTTCAATTAGTTCGGTCTAACCAGTTTTACAATTTCTAGACCGATCTAAACGAAACTATTAAACCAGTTTTTAAAATGAAATCTTGTCAGATCCGGTTCAAATAAATTATACTCTTTATTAGAAGCTATCTCACATAATTATTTTTTGGCGGAGCAGGCAGTTTGCCTACTGATTTTTCATTAACCACAATGAAAAAAAAATTAATTACATCAAGAAGGGTAAAGAAGAACCAATGAAATCAAATAGCACATAATTAAACTACCTTCAAAGGTTTAAAATTACAAAGAAAATAAAGTAAAAGAAGAGTCTTTCGCTCATAGCCTCTTCTTTTTATTTTAATATATTTTAATTTGGATCTTAGGAGCATGAAGACATGAACTACTTACAGCTTGGGCTAGATATCCATTTACCAATAACAAGGACCCGACTCCGTTCCAAATCAAATCTATGAATGCATTTTTAATTAGCTGCATGTAGTTCATTTAATATTTTTTGAAATAAAAATATATTAACACTGATAAAAAATTCATTTAAAAAATAAAGTTGTAGAAATGTTTTACAAGTTAGATAGTATTCCTATTTAAATTTGATACAAATTGTATTTGGCTGGGCCCAACAACCTTTATAAGGTCAGCAAATTTTGTTGAACAGGCCCCTTATGTAAAGCTTAATTAGGCTGTGCATGATCCTTTCACAAATTTAAACATCCATGTTGTCTTTAATTATTATCATCACAATTTCTCTTCTTGAAAGGTTGTGGTGTGTAGGAGAAATTATTCTCTGCATTTGTACAAAACTTCCATTACATGTGTTAAATTAATCACAGCAGCAAATTATATATTCTCGCCATTTATGATTGTCTATAAATATGAACATGGATTTGTGTTTAGTTTTTAGCGTTTCAAATCATTTAACTAGCCATTTCGTACTTTAGTAATTGTTTGTTCAATATGAAACATCTTATAATCTGTAATTCTTAGATATATTTAAAGTTTTCTTTTAACCTGAATCATTTTTCCTTATTTAAGCAACTCATTTTCATAGGATCACTATTTTGTAAAATATAGGACATTGTTAATAATCAAATTGTTATAGGCCATTCCCGAATTTTTTTTAATATCCATCCAAAAATAAAAAATTACACAAATAATCATGTTTGTTGGGTATTTTTAAAACTACCCAAACCGCCCAGACTCTGGGCGGTCAGAAAGGGAATTGAACCCGCCCAGAGTCTGGGTGGTCCCATTTTTTTTTTTTTTTTGGAAAATTATCAAAATGAAAACACTAAACTAAAATTTTTATAAAACACAAAAATAAATACTCAAATGATCTGTTTTTTTCATACTCTAGATCTGAATATAAAAAACGCTAAACTAAATTTCATAATGAAAACACTCATCTAAATTTCAAAATGAAAACATTACACTAAATTTTCGATACAAAAACTAAACTAAATTATCAAAATAATATGTTTTTAACTTTTTATTATAGCATACTTTAGATCTGAATATCAAAAAAGCTAAACTAAATTTCAAAATGAAAATATTTGCACAATGCCACAGTTTTCATTTTGAAATTTACTTTACCGTTTTTTATATTAAGATCAAGGGGTATGATAGCAACCAAGACCTACGGGTCATTTTAAAAAAGAAAAAGAAAAAAGAAAAAAAAAAGATAGCAACCAAGTACAATCTAAAATATGCACAAAATTCACATGACATTGACTTCATGCTAGTGACAAAATAACTTCCTTGAATTAGTACAAATTAAGGTGTTTAAGAAAAAGTAGTCTACACAGACTACCAGAGGTTGTGTCAAAACTTAAGTATGAATCAATGTTCTCTGAGGTAACAAAATATTTCTGTTTAGATTTGGACTTCCGATCGGAATTCGGGCCAATCCGATTCGAAGTGAAATGCTCGGACCCTTTAATATTCATGCAAATTCTAATTGGACGGTTTGGATCCAAACAGAAATATTCTGTTACCTCAGGTGATATGAGAAGATAAAAAAGAAAAAGAAGAGAGAGATGAAAAGAAAAAAAAAACGAGAATCAGTTGATATGTCATTTTACTCTAAATTATATAAAAAATCATACATAAATACAATTTTTTTTAAAAATGAGAATAAGTTGATTCTCATTCTCTCTTCTTTCCTCTGCCCCTGGTTATCACGTCCCAATATAAAACTACGACATTACACAAAAAAAATAAGACTTCGCTAATCCGACAATAATATTCACACTGAGCTAAATGCGTACTTGTAATTTTAAAAATGAAATTGTTTCGTACTTAATCTGTTAATTTGTTCCAAGGTTCTAAATAGCGATTATCGTGTCACCGCGGAAAGGCTAAAAAATGAACTATAGATAGCTATTTAGAACTCTATTAAAAAGAAAGTAGATGATAGCGTTATAGTTTTTAAGGTTCGAAAAAGTTATAGCATAGCTATAACTAGCTATTTAGAACCCTGAATTTTGTTCCGATTTTGATACCTAATTAGTTGAATTATAATTTTAAAAATGAACGCTTCACATCTATTCAGTTGATTCATTCTAAAGGTTTAAATAGTGTTTATCGCATCATAACGGAACGGCTAAAAAATCAACGCTATGCCACTATTCAGTTGATTTATTCTAAAGGTCTAGTATAACATCAACGTCATTTCAACCTATATAACACCAGTACCAAAACCTATCAAATTGACTTTAAACAGTTAATCTAAACCAATCTACTTCATTAGTTGTGCGCTTACATACAAAATTTATAATTTTTTGAATTTATTTAGTATCAAGTCAAGCGGTCAAATGTTGGAGTTTTTAAGTTAATTTTAATGCATTTATTTTTCAACATTTTTAACCGCTTGACTTGATACTAAAATAACTCAAAAAAATAACTTTTTTTTTAATGTAAATACATCACTCATAAAGTAAATCGTTTTAATGATTTGAATTAGTCATTTGATGTCTATTCAATACATTTTGGAGTTGGTGTGTTATGACACTGATGTAATACTAACTGGACTCCTTATAACATCTTATAATTTTTGAAACTTATAAGATAATAAATGAAGAATCCCTTACCTTTTCCTTTAGCCAAGGTTTTTGAAACAGTTAGACTAGAGTTATAGATTTACATGACTATATATAATTAAATAGTTGCATTTGTGATGTATCTGCCATATGATAGTAAAAACGTTATCCTTAAGCTAATATTAGATATTTTGGTCGTTTAGAACTTATTAATTACTACTTTATTTTTCTAATATGAATTCACTTTATTTTATTATTTTTTAATATATCTTTTTATTGTATGGATTTAATTTGAAGGTTTGCTACAAGCATAGAGGTTACGGAAGTATTTTATATTTATGATTTATATTTTGTAGCGATATTTTATACTTTTGTATTTTATTGTTGTGTTGGTATAATAATTTAGTAATATTTTGGACTTTATATATTTTAAGCCTTTTGATGTTGTGTTGTGATTTTCTGATTAAAAGAGCAACAAGAATGGTTAACTTATATATTTTAGCCTTTTGATGTTGTAAAATGATCAATGAGAAGAAAATGTCAATTGATTAGTAGAATGGTTAATTTTTATTTGTTTCTTAATTTCTTAAGATTATATTATGTATATGATTAGTACATTTTACTTGAAGCATGAGCACCTCAATTAATTGTTCTTAGCAAGTGTGTGATAACTTTTTTATAGTTGTGGTATACCGAGTGGCTATTTTTTTATACCAAATAAGCTATATGTAGAATGCCTATATTAAAAAGATCCATTTATTAACTAAAAAGTATTTATATAATATATTAATACCATGTATTACAGTGATTGTTAGAAAGATTTTACAAAACAAACTAATACCATGTATGTTGGTTTAGGCTAATAAAATTCTTCATTAAAAAGATTTTATACTAAATGGTTATATGTAATATAAGAAATTATTGCATTGAAGAGAGGGTATATTACTCACTTGTAATAAAAATATTTTATACTAAATAAGATTTTACAAAAAAACTTATTTAGTTTGTTTGACAATTATTGAAGAAGCATCATTAAGAAATATATAAATAAAATATATGATGCGTCATGCGTGATGTTTGATATATTATAAATACTATATATTTAATTAATGAGGAGGGATCAAGTTACAACAAATTTGAGTTACAACAATTATTTTTTTCATTTTCAAAGTTCAAATCTTCGATCCAAACCATTCAACATAATTAAATAAAATATGCTTGCAAATCAAATTTTACATTTTTTTTGAATTTTTTTACTATTTATTAAGATGGGTACAAAATTCAATGGTCTGAATATGACTATTTTTTGTAAAATACTTAATAAATAGTTAAAAAATTCATAAAAATGTAAAATTTGATCTGCAAGCACATTTTATTGTGGAGATCATGTTAAACGGTTTGGATCGACGATTTGGACTTTAAAAATAAAAAAATAGTTATTGTAACTTTGTTACAAGTCAAATTTGTTGTAACTTGATCCCTTCTCGTATTTAATAAATTATATGCAATATTATAATGTTAAGATATTTTTGAGACATTCATTTGGCGACGGAGAAAGAGAAGGGCATTTATTTGTTTGAGATATTTAATGGGAAGCCACGTTCTCTTTGTAACGGAGAGAGAGAAACGGATCATTTAAATTTTTATCCGAATTTTGATGAGAATATTAATCTTTTTAAATTGAGGAGAGGGGAATTTCAACGTGGGTGGGTCCTAATTAAGGTGTATTTTTTTGTTTGACGAAAAATTTAAAGAGAATATTTCGTTTGACTTTTTCAAGCATAGTTCGTCAAATTTCCCAATTAATATATACAATCGTTATTCAGCTGATAGAGATACTATATAGGTTCGGCTGATCAAACCATCAAGGTCTCCATTCCTCAAACACCTACTACTCAAAGATTTAGCAAAGGATTTCAATTCGAACATTTCGCATGGCAACTGTTGCTCCTGCTAGGTATCATCTCGAATTCGATCAAAACATTTCAGTGATCCAACTTGTTTTATCTTAGATTGAGTGTTCAGAACCTAAATATTGATCTTGATCTATTGATTTATCTTCTTAATTTCCACTTCCGGATTTAGCCTAGAATTTTGAAATTTTCTCTAATAATTCTGTGGTGTGTAGTTTTGTGAAGGAAGAGCTTCCACCACCTCTTACCGCTACATCTCCGCCACCTTCTCTCTTTGATGGCACCACTAGGTAATTTTGTCAAGTTTTCTTTGATCAGTCTGCGCTGAGTAAACTTGCGTGTCAATATAAAAAAGAAGAAGATCGAATAAACTTGTATGGTAGGTAGGGGTGAAAACGGATCGGATCGGATATTGGTAAAACCATATCCGTATCCGTTTTCTTTTTTTCTGATATCGAATATCAGATATCTGTAGATAATACATATATATTTTGATAATACATATATGAAACTATATGGTATATATCTACTATTCGGGTACGGATAATTAAAATTCAAAACTATATCCGTACCACTATCTGCATGGATATTCGGATATCGGATATCCGTATCTAATTTTCGAATACGGATCCGGATTCGGTCGATAATATCCAACCCATTTTCAACCCTAATGCATGGTAGGTCAACTTACATTAGATTATTACCCAGTACTGGACTTGTATTTAGCAAAAATTCAATTCATCTTCAGGTAAACCTTACCATTGATTATATTTTTGTGATGCTTGTTGTATGAAGGTTGTATGTATCATACATATGCCCATACGCGCAGCGTACCTGGATTGCTAGGAACTACAAGGTACCTTTTTTGTTCTATCACAATTAAGCTCAGTTTTAATTAAACCAGGATTCAAATGCCTTTAGCTTCAACACATTTACAACTCAAAATCTAAAATTCAAATATCACAATAGAATTGTCAGGTGTGATTTATATCACTTTTTCTAGAGTAGAACTAGGGTGTTCTTAAGGTCACCAATAATCTTGGTGAGCTTATCTCCAGAACTTATCGAATTGGTTTCAAATCACGAATTCAAACCGATGAAACCGATCTAATTCACGAGTGATGAGTTTGCATGCAAATTTTTAAATTTTTTGAATTAACTTAGTATAAAGTCAAGCAGTCAAAAATTGTTCAAAAAATAAATAAATTAAAATTAATTTATAAACCTTTTAATTTTGAACACTTGACTTTATACTAAATTAATCCGAAAATTTAAAAGCTTTGCATGCAAACTCATCACTCGTGAAGTAGATCGGTTTCAACAGTTTAGATTCTTGCTGGTTTAAAGCCAATTCGATAGGTTTTGGAGCTAAGCTTACCAAGAGACTTGGTGAGCTCAAGAACACCCTAGTTCTACTCCTTTTTCTATGCATACGTGAAAAATTACAACATTTTAACTTTGTTTTGATTGGTATCAAAGATTTGTAAAAGATAATTTCTGAACATTATTTTTTTTTTCTTAATATTAAAGCCAAAATGCTGTAATTTTTGTATGTATGTATGTACGTACATACATGCAGAGGAAGTAATATAGATCATATCAAACGGCTTCATTTAAGTAGTTATGAGTTCTAATTTTTTTTGTTATGATAGATTATAAATTGAAGACATGGCCGAGGCATGAAAAATAGAGGGGTATTTGAATCCTCCACTTTAAATTAAATTATATAATTTTTCCATGTTCTGACTTTGTTTATTTGTTAAATTGGAGTACAGGGTGTACAAGAACAAATCAAATTAGTTGCCCTTGATCTAGGAGATCGTCCGGCATGGTACAAGGAGAAGCTTTATCCTGAAAATAAAGTATATTTTATGACCTTTCTCTGATTAACCAATAATTTATGTTTCTCCATTTTTTGCATAAAATTTATACTTTTCTTGTGGACCATTGAAATTTTGTAATATATTCATTGAATGATTATCATAGACACCTGCACTTGAGCACAACAATGAAGTAAAGGGAGAGAGTTTGGATTTGATCAAGTACATTGACGCTCACTTTGAGGGCCCTGCATTGCTTCCTGATGTAAAAAATAACCTTAGTTTATTCTATATATATTGAAATTTAATTTTTAAATTACTAGATTTATTTGTGATTTTTCTATAATTAGGATCCAGCAAAACAAACTTTTGCAGAGGAGCTTCTTGCTTATTGTGATTCCTTCAACAAAGCTATGTTTTCAGTATTACGGTCAAAAGGAGATGACATATCTGATGCTGGTACTTACTTTATTGCACAATATGAATCAGTGTTTTAAAATGTGGTTGGTTGCATGTGCTCAAAATGATATACAGTTAGTAATAAGCATATTTGAATTTGCAGCAACATAATCAGATCATATGTATGGTATGCGGTTATACGGCCGCATATGCGGGTATGCGGTTGTGTAGTTGCATATGAGGTGTTATGCGGACCTCTAGCCATTTATGAAACATAAGTTGCACAACTTGTGTTCTTTTTTTTTTTGTGTCCATCCTAATTTATTAAAATTGTTAATCTGCACTACAGCATATTCTTCAATTTCTATTTTTATTTTTAGTTATCCTTTTTTTCCTAAGTAATACACTTTTGGAGTTTTTATATTTCAACCTTCAGTTTTTATTATGTGTTGAACTAAAACTTTTCAATTTAATCTATAATTTGTATTCTGCTACTTTTGCTTATATAAAATACATTGTAAAAATTGTAAAATTACTGCATATATGAATCTGTATATGTTTGCATGCTGCATATTATACCAAATCCTAGCCTGATTGAAATAATACTATTGATTATGTACCAAAAAGATCTGGCATTATCAATTCCTAGACTGATCTGATATGTCTCACAGCAATGCAATTGGATTGGTATTGTACCAGTTGGTTTCTCCAGCCAGTATGAGAGAGTAATATATTATAATATACACATATTCTGAACTTATTGTTTGCTTGGATGGTTTGTTCAGTTGCTGCTTTGGATAAGTTAGAAGAATCACTGTCAAACTTTGAAGATGGACCCTTTTTCCTTGGACGCGACTTTAGTTTGGTTAGTTAGTTTCTTTTAGCTAATTATTTATATTCTCTCTCCTCTCTTGATGTTTTTTTTTTCTTCTGAATTTTGTTTTCTAACTTTTTTAAACCAATTTATCAATGATATGTAGGTGGACATAGCATATGCACCCTTTATTGAGAGGTTACAGATTTACTTGAGTGACTTGAGTAACTATGATATAACCAAGGACAGGCCTAGGCTAAATTCATGGTTAGAGGTTAGAACAAAAGTGACATCATAAATTGATTACCATCAATGAGATCAATTTTTCATTTTTCATTTATAATGTCTGATATAAAAATGCAACATCAGGAGCTTAACAAAACAGAGGCCTACACAGCAACCAAGTGGGATTCTCAGGAGCTTCTTACTGCTGCCAAGAAGAAAATTGGGGTAAATTATGACATTTACTAAATCAAATATTTATTCACAAAGTTTGACATAATATTTAATTTTACTGTATATTTTTTCTGTGATTTTCCAGATTGCTTAAGAAGATAGGACCGTCTTTATGGATCAAAGGCAAATCACTTCATCTTCTTTCAAATCTAATACTGTATAAATAAAGTTTGATAGGTGCGCAGTCAAGCGCTATGGTGTGTTGCTGTGTATATCATTGGGCTTGTGCTTGTGGTGTTCTTGTTGGCTTTTCGTTTTCCTTTTATTTTGTATTTAATATCAATAAGAAATATCAAAAGCATTTGAATAAACAACACAAATAAAGATGAAGATGATACAGACATTATAGCAATTCAAAAGAGCAGTAAATATGCACAAAATTTAATAACATGTTTGCCATTCAATCTAGTTATTTTCTATATTGACTATAATTACTTGAGTGTAAACAAACTTTCTGAATGATACAATAAAATGTTACAAAGTAAAATATAAATATGATATCATGACAGTGTTTTCAAGGCATATGGAACTCATCTTGATTTGATGATTTTGTTTTAAAAGAGTGTCACAGATGTACGCCTGTACCGTCAGGTTTTCCATTAATAAGAACTGTTTTATAAAGTTTTTAAAAATAAAATAAAAAGGTGTTACCCTTGAATCATTACTTTTCAATTAATCAAAACTTGGTTTTATACGCCCTAAACCACCCCATGCCTTTCATGTATTTTCCTTATTCAGATCATGCATTCAAATTTATAGTGCACATGTTCAACCCGCAGTGTCCCTCTGATTGGTATCATGCCAGTGGAGAAGATTTGAATGATCATGGTGCATCACGACGAATTCATATCTCTCAAGATATAACTCAAACTTTTGAGTTTGGATCTGCCCGATAAAAATCGGAATGAATATTAAAAGTGTCCATCACTGTCCCGAAAATAATACTATCACCGCCTCCTGGTATCAGAGATGCCTTCTGGCTTCTGCAGACAACTCACAACATCTCCAACATGGAACTGTACAATTTCCTCTACCTATTCGATGAATAATAAAAAGGGAAAATATATAACGTGGTATTATATTGTAAAAAAAAAAAAAACTGTGGTACATTTTAAAACAATGGCAAATATGAAATGCAAAAAATAATTTTCCATGTCAAAAGGTCTATTTCTATTGATCCACTGTGTAATACTAAAAATTTAATTATATTTTTTTCATGCATTATGTAAAGCCCTTGAAGCATATAGTTCTAATGGTGTTTCAAATCAGCAATGGCAAATCAGTCCTTTATAATTCCTCAAAACTTTAAGATACATCACTGCAAAGGTAGGCTCTTCTATGCTATTTTAACCAAAGGTATAAATATTCTATGAGACATTTAAAGAAAGTGATTTGATGACTAGAACATCATATTTGATTCGGTTCTTTCTATGGAATAAAAAATTTCCTATACTCCATCCAGTTTTTTATATTGTTTTTAAATAATTTCTATAAATATAAAGTTCTCATTCCTCCATGCTATGTTCCTATAACGATCTTCTATGACATTGTTTGTAGTTAGACAAGCAAAATCAGTTTGAACTTGATATAGACAAGCAAAATCAGTTTGAATTCAAGCTCGAATTTGAACTAGTAAAAAATGTAATAGGACAAGTTGACGTCAAATCAGTTTAGAATTCTTGAATTTTATAATGAACAAGTCTGTAAATAAAACTGAATGTTAATTTTTTCTGACAGGTCAATGATACCAATAAATTTTCAAATTATATCAAATTTAATACACCACCTATATATAGATAAATATCACTAATCTCATTTATTTTATTTTGATAACTGTTTAATTGATTATCGTAGTCATAAATAAAATTCACTGTCAAAACTCCAAATATAAGATTTTGAGCAACCGGATATGAAATTCAAAATCAAATAAAACATTCATAAAACAATGTAACATCCAAAGACTACAATTAAATTTAAAGATGGTCATGGTGAAGTATAAAATATACAATAAATACTTTTTTTTATTACATGTACAATTATACAACAAATACATTATAAACAAATTTCCAATTTTCGCATCAGAACTTATTGTAATCCCGATAATAATCACTATCAAGAATATATAAAAAAAAAGAAGGATCAAATTTGTAATGTAATGGAAGCATTGTCAAATGAATCATTCTGCTGGGCCCACAGCTGTGAGTACCGGCCAGGTTTCGACAGAAGTACCTCATGTGGCCCCTGTTGCACCACCTTTCCATTTTCTAAGACTACAATCTGAAATAAAGGGATTTTACCAGAATTCTCAGGTAAAAGTTTTGCAATCTTTCGAGAAACAGAAAATAAAAAGTACCAAGAGTGCTTCCATATTTCATGCATAACATAATGCAAGACTGGTCCGAAATGTTGTATGTACGAAACTATGTGTAACTAGTTTGTCATGATTAATGATAATACCTACGGGTTTAAACCAAAAAAAAAAGAAAACTAATGCAAGACTTGCATTAATTAATAAAATAAAGGCCGGTACCTCATCACATTGCATGGCGGTTGTGAGGCGATGAGCTATAAAAATTGAAGTTCTTTCCTTCGAAAGAGTCTTCAATGAATTCAGTATTGCCGCCTCAGTAGTGCTATCAAGTGCACTGGTTGCTTCATCACATAAACTTAAAAAGAAAAATTCACAAAAACTCAATACTTAGCATGATTTCAGTTAAAAAAGTTAAAATCGTTTACTAACAGGATAAATCAAGAAGCATACAGAATTGAAGGTGCTTTCAAGAATGCACGAGCAATTGATACCCTTTGCTTCTCCCCACCACTCAACTATCAAAAAAATCAGATTGTAAATTTATAATGTTGATAGATTTGTAGGAGTGAAGCTAAGGTACTATGCATAGCGCGGATTGGTCCGTGCTATGGATCAATATCTTCGTTGTCAAATTTCAATAGTCGATCCGAACCGTTCAACGTGATCTCCATATGAAAATGTACTTGCCGACTAAATTTTACATTTTTTAGAATTTTTTTACTAATTTTTAAAGAGGTAAAAAAAAATCACTACTTTTGAATGGTCTAGAATATTTAGATCAAGTGATTTTCTACGTATCTACAAAAATTGTAAAAAAATTCTATACATTTAAGTTTGATCTATCAGTACAATTTCACATCGAGATCATGTTGAACAAATCAGATGGATTGTTTTGGGCTCTGAAAACATAGATATTGATCCATAATACAGACCAATATGCGCTATGCATAGTACCATAGCCTCACTCTATTATACTGTTTTCTATCTTTTAGAGGGGTAGTAGTGCAAAATTCTGAGGTGGGTGGCAAGTTCCCATTCCACACAAAATTCAAATTTTTATGTGGTTGGCTGTTCAAAATAGAATTCTCACAAAAGATGTGTTACGCAAGAAAGGTTGGCAGGGACATAATAAATGTCACTTCTGTGATGCAGAGGAAACAACACTGCATATTTTTCTTAAATGCCCTTACTTATCCCAAATCTGGTTTTGGATGGGGAACTTCCAACATTATTATCTTGCTTGGAACTCTTTAGAGAACATTCAACTCCTTGCGTTGTCCTTACCTTTTACTCAGAGACACAGTATGCTTATGGTTACAAGTGCTATCTGTTGGAGTATTTGGAAAACTAGGAACTCCATTAGTTTTGAGAATACAAGCATTCCTACCATTAGAAATATGATCTTACTAACTTGCTCTTTGTTGGATTATTGGCTAGGCAACAAGAAACATAAAGGGATGATGTACACTCACTTGTGGACCCCGCCTGACATGGACATGGTGCCTCTACAGACCATGTCCCCTTTGCATGTTACTGCCCTTGAGATGACTGGTGGTACCAATGTTCCACTGGTACCAATGTTGCTTGCCAATTAAAATTATGGCGGCTGCTATTTTGTTTCTGTAATAAGCATGTGTGTTCTTGTGCAAAGTTGATTGTTCTGGCACAAATTGTTAGTGCCTTGCTTGTTTTGCTATTCTGGCACGTAGTGCCAGTTGCTTTTTTTTTGGTTTATTCTTGTTCTCTAGTAGGGTTCTTACGTTTGTGTCTGGTTTATGAGGATCAAAATAAAAGCTGAAACTTTGATACTGCACTTTGCTTGTCAGGGTGTTCAGTATCTGGTTTGTGAAGCTAGATGTGATTCTGAGACCATGAATGACATTTTGGATTTCTTTCGGGTAGCTTTGCACTTTTCCTTTTATC